>OX493265.1:29234767-30627814 GCA_950370525.1 Bellardia bayeri | reverse complement strand
CAAAAGTCAATAGTATAATATTTACATACTTATAACTGATCTGTGTAAAATTTCGTTTCGATATAAATATTTATGTAGGGTAATGAGTTTTCGGGAGTAGTCCTCATAAGGGAACTATGACCTATTCCGGGTCAATCGTAATGAAATTCTATACGACGACATTTGTTTGGGGGCTATGAGAAATCGTGGTCCGATTCCTACCATTCTCAACAGGACTCGTCGTTCTATAATAGAAATAAAGTGTGCAGAATTTATTGGTATTATCGTCATTATATTTGAAGAAAATCACAAAAAATATCTGAAAAATATCTAGCTAGTCTGAAACTTTGATCTATAACTCGGATCCTACCGATTTTGTCCATTTGCTATACAAAATATTTCGGTGGATCAAAGAATGTTTGGTAAAAATTTAATTGTTCCTTGTCTTTTTTTCGAAGCTCTATCAAGATTTCGACAAACGGACAGACGAACGGACATGGCTAGATCGTCTTAGAACATAGGTCGGCATCCTATAGCACTATTGTGCAGAGAGCACTTCACACATACACTTAATCTCTTTCATTCAGTCGTCATTGAGACAGCAATGTGTGCACATGCGGCGGATGCTTTTATATTTGTTTCAGAAATACTTCCCAACAAACATTTCAAATTAATAATGAACTACGAAAAATATTTTATGATTGATAATGCAATTGGTAACATGCATGTAATCAGCTTTTGAAGTAGTAGAAGTTCCGTTTGTATATCAATATCGTTGTTAATTCCTTATATGTTACGGAAAATATATTGTGAGTGTATGTTTCCAATCTAAATTGTTTTGTATAATTTATATAATTATGTTTATGTGTTGGGTAGTTCGCTCACACACACAATCTCATTTTACGCTTTGCCGACCTCTGTCTTAGAATCTTATTAGGACCCAGAATATATAGACTTTTTGCTTCTGCGAACATTATTTTGGTGGTGAATATAAAAATACATACAGGGGTGTCATAGAAACCAATATCGTCAGAATTGGTTTTAAAACCGACAAGAAAAAATGCTTTGGTGTGATAGGGCACTGCTACACATACAATAAATATCATGATACTAGAAATATCTCGATATTTATTGAACGTGTAGCAGTGCCCTATGACACCAAAGCATTTTTTCTTGTCGGTTTTAATACCAATTCTGACAATATTGGTTTCTATGACACCCCATAATAAGACGGATTAATGGTTTATCTTATCTAAACTATCATTATTCACCCACCCTCACCTTGGTTGGTAGCATAAATAATAATTTGAAATATTATAAAAATTGTATTTATAAAAAAGAAAGTATCTACTATAAGAAAGTACTCTTGGTACTGTTGGTAAAATATAAACATATAAAATTGTTGATGGGAGAATGTTGAAATATAAAATTGAAATAACTTTAAAATTGAAGCTATGTGTATAGACGGTTGTCACATCATACAATGTTGTCAGGTCTAGCAATGTGCTAAATTGAAAAATTGTTAGCAAAAGGTAAATTGTCACTTAAGACGACTGTAAGAAACCCTTACAGTTTCAATTGTCACACAATGAATTTATATGTCAGCCGAAATTGTCAGTTCACACGGTTGTCAGATTGTTGTGTGGCAAAGATTGTCAAATTCGTTGTGAGGCATTGTGTGTGTGTTTAAAAATTTTATATATTGTCATGGAACAAAAAACAGCAATTGAAATAATTTTATCTTCAATGTCCTAGAAAGTAGCGATGATGACGACAAAATAACAAAAAAAAAGCCGATACTCATTTTTTATTTTCTTTAATTTAATTATTTAATTTTCTTAAATTTTTTTCCAAAATGTTATATTAATGCAATTTTGTTTGTTTATTTATTTATGTATATGCAGAGTTGGATTTACAAATAATATCTCTGACAATGCTGTCATTGACAGATACATAAACTTTGCACATATGACAATTAAAAGTGTTTTACAATTGCCTTAAAGAAATCATACAATAACAAAAAAAAAATGTGTTTACACAATTGTTAGATGTCTGGCAATATTTTTGTTTGACAATGTACTGAAAATGCTTTTTCTTACAACGTTGGAAGGCAAAAACTTTAAGTTCACATGGTTGTTAGACATTTTCTGAACATTTTTCGTAAAACGTTGTAAGATCTGACAACCATCTGCACAAAGCTTGAGACCTGTACTTTTCGCACAACCTTTATATGGACCACCAGTCAGCCAGACTGATGAATTAATCGATAAAGAAAGAGTTTCTAAGACGATTTGTACTTCAGAGTTTATTTTAGACGGTGGGTTTTACACTATAAATAACATGAGAGAAGAGTCGTTGATGACAACTACAACCGTGTACGATTTATGCTGTCGTGAATGTGTCGTCGTGCTTTTAGTATGTGTTTTCTACGCGTCATTGATGTTGTCTTGAAGACAAGGCCAACTGGGATATAACCGAAAGTGTGTATCTGTGTTGTGCCTTATTTTTCACTGTAATTAAAAAATGTATCTAATACATATATTTGTATTAGATACATTTCTATGTACATACATACATATTTTTCAACAGTTTTGCAGTCTAAACAATGAATTGTGTAATAATTTTGCGCAATAGAAATTTCTGTTCGTTATAAAATTATTACTTAACCCTTATGTTAGACTCCAAATATTTAATTTGTTTGGTAGGGGGCGTGGCTGTTCAATAACACCCAATAATATATACTTACAATGTCATTCAAATAGAAAATTTACCAAATTTGTGATCAAAAACAAATGAAATATTATAATGTTTATTATAAGCTAAAAAAATGTTTGGGATTTACATTTTTATGTAAATATTTCTTATGTGACCACTTAGGCATCCCGGTCACTCTGTAAGGGTTAAATTTGCACATTTATTTGTGTAAGCGTCAAATAGTGGATGGATTTTTCACTATATTAACAACATCTAAACAGTATTCATTTAACTATGAGGACAACATGCAAAATTTCCTCGATTCATATCCTTTAAAGTTCCCATTTAGTTTGAACATTTTCCAAAACAAATAAACGAGTTTGAGCTACGAAAGGCATAATTACATCGCGTAGGGGACACCGTGATCAAGAAGGCGGCTCCCCCGGAGTGAGGCTCGTTCATTGCACATTGGATCGAGTTGACCTCTGCGATTATACCGAATGTGTATAATCCTGCGCACAATTTTTACCTTTAGCCAGGAATGGCGTGTGTGCCATCCTGACGATATTTAATAAATTTCAAATGGATAGAAGTTTAGAAATGAAATTATGCACAAATCCAAATAGTTTGAATTGATTTTATAATAATACCAACAGTTATCGATTAATTTGGAATTTTATCCAAAATAGATGTTGCAATGTTTTTGAAAACCAAAAAAAAAAAATTAATTTCCAATATTTTACAGAGATTCGTGTTAAAAACAAGCGCAATTTCATCCTTGAATCCAATGTCATGTCATTATATTATTATTAATGGTCATACTTCTTTATAAGATGCACGTCATTTGGATTTTAAGTATGTATTTGAGAAATAATACAAATGTCATTTAAGTTCATTTTACGAAAAGCCTTATTTTTAGAGTTGTGACACTTTTGCAGTTAGGGGGGGGGGGGCGATTTTTTCTTTCGTGAAGACGTTTTTCAAGACTTATACAATAGTGTTTGTTAAAAGTAAATCTTTGATTTGCCACCCCTTAGTTCTTGCGCAGTCACGGATTTTTATTTCTTCAACCCTTGTTTCTAGTTCCTCCATAACCACAGGACAGTGTTTATGCATTTTATCATAAGTATGAACCACGAAAAACGAACTTACCTGACGAAGGAGTAACCGTCAGCAAGAACATTGCAATTACGTTTTAGTTGACCTCCGCGGCTATTGTTAATACAACGAAATAATTCGCGCGCAAAATATTTCCAATAAATATTGTTTCCGCCTCTTCGACTGCTTTTTGAAATAAATGCCAAATAGATCCAAGTCTGAAGTTTAACAACAACTTAAGTACAACTTTTGTACATATTGTCATAAAGTCCAAACTGGAAATTTGACCTACGCTATTTTTGAACGATATTGTAAAGCGTTGCGGCGTTCAGACCGATTTATAAATAAATGTTAAATAGATCTAAGTCTGATGTTTAACAACAAGTTCGGAACAACTGTTGCATATATTATCATAAAGCAAAAAGTCAAGCTATTGTTGGCCCCTATTGTTGTTAATACGACGAAATAAATTGGGCGCGAAATATTTGCAATAAATGGCTTTGCGCCTTTCCGATCTTTTTTTTAATAAATGTAAAAATCCGAAGTTTAATAACAAGTCAAGAACAACATTTTCTAATGAAATAAAACGGGCATTAAAAAATAATTAATTAATTATTTGGTATTCAATATTCCAATATTTAAAAAAGAGAAAAGTGAAGAAAATAAAAGAAAAGAAAATAGAAGAAAAAAATAAAAAATAGTGTTTTTTATTATTAATTAAAAAAATAAAAGTAAAATAAAAATTTTAAATAATCTATGGAAAAGGAATTTCATCTCGCTCGGTAAGCTCCTAAAATTTAGATTCTATTTTAATTTGTATAATAATAAATACACGTATGTGTAGTTTCAACAAATGTTTCATAAAAATAAACAAATAAAGATTTGTTTAACTGATTAATGCTGGATGGATTAGTAATAATTGTATAATTAAAAAAAAAACAAAAAAACATTTAAACATTTTACGAAACATGCTAAAGCTGGAGGTCCACAACTCGTGTTTATAGTTTTCTAAACGTTTTTAGCGTCAAGTATTTCAAGTTACATATGTGACGATTTTTCGCGGCAATCATTTCTGTTTTATATACATATGTACATATGTTTTGTATGTATGTATATGTACGTTCGAAGGCGATGTCGAAAGCTCAGCTGATTTTTTTATATATGAAGTTTTTTATCGGTTTGTTTGTTTGTCAATTTCATATAAAAAATGTTTTTTCAAATATCATTTTTTCTAGTGACATCAATTTTAAAATAAATTTGCTTTCCATTTGTTTTGATCAGCTGTTCGACGTTTACAACGCTTTCAAAAGTAGAAAGTAAACGAGCGTCAACGTTTCTTACGCTTTTAAGTGTGTAACTTAAAATATACGACTTCATTGATTCTACTTTTATGACAGTTGTTTAGAAAGCGAGAAACGCGTAAACGCTTGGTGTGGACTTTCAGCTTAAGAGTTTAACGTAAAACTAACGTATACTCAGACCATTTACGAGGTCTGATCAAAAAATAACCGTTATTTTCAAATTTCGTGAGTTACGTATGTTCGATTTTCGCATTTTTTTTCCTGTTATGTTGGTACACATGTCTGTTATATATGTTGGTAATATCATATATGTTGGATTGTCGGTTTGTTTTTGACAGATAAAAAGGTTATTCGTGTTTTAGTGTGCTCTTCGATTTTTTACTATTCGAAAAAATGGATCAAAGAAACTGTATTAAATTTTGTGTAAAAAATGAAATTAAATGCGCAAGGATATTTGAAATGTTGACTGTGGTGTTTGGCGAGTCGTCTACTATGAGCAGAACACAAGATCAATTGTGGTATAACCGGTTTAAAGAAGGCCGAGAAGATGTCAATGACGATGCTCGTCTTAGTCGCCCGAGCCAAAAACAAAACCGTTATCATGCCTCAACCATCGTATTCACCGGACTTGGCCCCCGCTGACTTTTTCCTCTTCCCAAAACTGAAGACACCAGTGAAAGGAAAGCGTTTTGCTACGTTTGTGGAGATAAATGAAAAATCGAAACAGGAGCTGTTGGCGATACCAGAAAGTGCGTTTCAGAAGTGTTTCGAGGATTGGACAAAATGCTGGCATAAGTGTATTATATGTATCTGAGGGGGATTACTTTGAAGGGGACAAGATAGTTATTGATGAATAAATAAATACTTTTTGAAAAAATTTAAAATAACGGTTATTTTTTAACAGACCTCGTATGTGTCTCAGACTAATTAAATTAAAATTAATATTTTTTTTTAAGTTTTTTGTTTTTCCTATTCTACATAATATTGTACAAATTTCCAAAAAAAAAAATAAGTTCAAAAACTCATCCGTATTATTGGACCTCTTGTTTTCGCTTTTGGGTCTAAGACAGTGAAATTTGTGTTGTAGCTACATTTAATCACACAAATATGCATTTGAGAAATACATTTTTAAGTAAAAACGTTTGAAAAAGTAATATTTATACGACATACTTTTAAAATAAACTAAATATTAACTTATAGTTCTAAATAGGGATTTATTTACGACTGGATAAACTCAAAAATACCGTTTGGTACTTTTTGTATTTTTAAATTATTGATCCCATAAAAGTCATTTTTTTCTAAATTTTTTTTTTGTCAGAAAAATCTCAATGTCCTCCTTAATCAAACGGCCTTATTTTCTTATTTCATAACTAAAAAGTGGCCATCATACATTACCACTTGCTGCGTTGAAGGTTGAGGGTGTCTTTAAAACATCCCTTATACAAATCACTAAGATGGTTTATAGTGCGAATATATGTATGTACGAGTATGTTGACAAATAAAATAAAAATAAACATGGCCGCCTCCTTGAGCTTAGTTCTGAAATGCTGTTGTAACTTGATGGGGGTGGATTTCATTAGGCAACATCTTTCCCTGTTGTACTGTTTTCAACATGATCATACAATATATATTTTAAAGCGGCCGCGGGCGGCAACACTATTACCAGTGAATAAAAGTTTTGTTTGTTTACAAAATTATTCATACAAAAATTTTTAAGTATCGCAATTCACTTATGGCGTTTTCTTTTCTGGCAAAAATGTTACACTTTTTTCCTTTTTTATATGGGAAATGGGTAAAAAGTGTAACATATATGTAACATTTTTGCCAGAAAAGAAAACGCCATTAATCTAGCAATGCTGTGAGAAGCGGCCGCGCGGCAATGTAGAATTTTGTTCAACGATGTTGACACACACATGTACATAATATGTGACATATGAGTTTACTTTAATAAAACCAAAATGGAAAAAATCGACGACGAAAAATTAATTTCAGAAATAAAAAATAGTACAATTTGTTGTAAAAATTGTTGATTTTATTTATGACAAATTAATTAGTTTGTTTTTCACATTTGCCTACCTAAAAAATGTATAAGAGGCAAAAAGAACAGCTGATTGCCGCCCTCGACCGCATGCCGCTTACATTGGTAAAATTCATTACTAATTTACACATAATAAGACATACATATGTATATGTACATTAGGGTGTCCCCAAATGTTTTTTGTCAGAGGCTCAAGCATAATTTGAAAGCTTATAGGATCCAGTATTTTTGATTTTTTTTTTAGATTTTTAGGAAGAGGTTTAGAGGTCGAGCAAATCAAGTCTTTGTTAAAAATCTGTTTTTTCGGCATTTTTTCAAACTTGACTCATAACTTTGTCAATAACCACGTTCATTTAATTTTTTAACCGAATATTTCTAAAGAAAATTTTCCAAACTTTATTTCCATATGCAAAAACTTTAAGTTTCGGCAATATTTTTATCCATTACGATTCCACATATTAAGTATTTTTATAAATTTTTTTTTAACAAATTTTGTAAAAAACGGTTTATTACTTTTCAAATTTATATGAACGGTATAAAAACTAGGGACACAATTTTGAATACCGATAAGTTCTAAACAATTAAGAAAAAGAAAAATTGAATTTTGTCTTGCAGTTCCCGAGTTACACGATTTTTATAGTTTGTATCTTAAAAAGTGTGATACTTTTTTCGTTATAATTATTGTATATTTCCATAAATTTTTATAGTTGGGTCTTTAAGGTGATTTTTGCGAATATCATTTCAATTTAATCCGCCGTTTAATTGGATTTTTCCCAATATATTCAGGGATTGAATGAATAATAGATCTAAGAAGATTATAACATTGGGGTTTTAACTGTCATTAACTTCTGACTTTTATTGATCTAAATCGTTACTTTGCCAAAAACTAAAAAAAAAACTTTATATTTTTGGCATGCCGGCATCATATCATCAGCTTGTGGCTGGCTCAACCTTTATATATTACTACATATACATTAATACATTGTACATACATATATTAATACAGATTGAGATTTTCAATCTCTGATAGAGAGATTGGTGCACTAATAATATTTTTTCCAAATTATCCCGTATTCCTAAAATATGCACTTTTAGAACAGAAAAGTACCAAATTTGAGTTTGCCAACAGTAGACTGTTTGACAATTAGTAAAGTTACTGAACATTTATAAAGCAACATAAAATTCCCATTTTGTCCGTTTTTCTCAATAGGCTCTTGTACATAGTTTACATCACGAAAAAATACTTTTCTAATACACATTTTTGTGAGAATATAATTTTAAAAATTTACCCGTTTTTATTACTTTACTGGCCCTGTTGTTCAAGAAATAAAGGCAACAACTTAATGGGGCTTTCCCCTTTTTAGAACTTCGGCACTTAGTCCGCTACCATGGATATTATTGCAAACAAACCTACAAACACTTTTTTAATACATACATACATATATTTATTTACTAAAGCTATGTATAGACGATCGCCAGATATTACAACGTTGTCCAAAAAATGTTCAGAAAATGTCTAACAAGCGTGTAAACTTAAAATTTTTGCCTTCCAACGTTGTAAGAAAAAGCATTTTTAGTACATTGGAAGACAAAAATATTGTCAGACATCTAACAATCGTGTAAACACACAATTTTGACATTGTCATTGTTTTAAGACAATTGTCAAACACTTTGCATTGTCATATGTGCAAAGTTTATGAATCTGCCAATGGCAGCATTGTCATAGAAATTATTTTTAAATGCAACTCTGTATATACATAAATAAACAAACAAGTGTGCATTAATAACATTTTGGAAAAAGTGGAAGAAAATTAAAGAATTAAATTAAATTGTGCATTAATAAAATGTTTGAAAAAAGTGGAAGAAAATTAATGAATTAAATTAAAGAAAATAAAAAAAGAATAGCGACATATCTTTTGATGAATCCTCTTTCATAGAGTGCAGATAAAATGGTTTCAATTGCATTTTTTTGTTCCATGACAATATTTAAAATTTTTAAATACACACACACAACGCTGTAAAAGGAATTTGACTATGCCATACAACAATCTGACAACCGTGTGAACTGACAATTTCGGTTGACAGATAAATTTATTGTGTGACAATTGAAATTGTAAGGTTTTTTTACAGTCGTCTAAACTGACAATTTACCTTTTACATTTCTAAATATGACAACGTTGTAATATCTGACGATCGTGGACAAATAGCTTAATACATATGTTTTTTTAATTGTTTAATTAATATACATCCATACATATGTTTTCTTTCAGATATTCTTCTATATATTTTCGGCTATAACAAATAAGAAACAACAAATACAATTACTTTAAATTATAAAGATCAAATGTCTTTATAATTCAAGATAATATGTGCGCTTAGATCGTACAACCACTCATCATAGTTATCTAATTGAAATTGGAGCCGATATAGCCAGTATAACATTGAACTGTCAAAGCTTATGTCATTGTTGTGTCAAGATCTGTATCGGTACGTAATGTATGTAGTTACATAAGTATATTGCACAATGAAATTGAATTTTATAATAACATTTATCTAATTGATGCATAGGCTCCATTAATGATAACAAATGATTGAGATGGACACAAAGCCATTTAAATTAACATTACGTAGATATGTATGTAATTTATTATAAATGACAAGGTAAGCGTATATCTTCAAAAAAAAAAAAAAGAAAGGGAGCTATTATAATAAATATCATTAATAAATTTTCTTACAATTTTCAAACGAAAAATTGGTAGTTTGTAAGTAAATTTCTACGAAGTTTATACACACACACACACACGCAACGAAATGAGCATTTAAACATACTTTTCTTACATTCCTCGATATAAAAAGTACGAAAAGTTTATCGATGTGTTACGATCCATGTTATCGTAATTTTTTATAAAATTTCTGGTTTGTAATTGATTCTACTGGTTCAGTACTGCCTATATTTATATTCTTGGAACGCTTGTTTAACGCTAGGAGAACAGGTGTAATGAAATATATTCGCTCGCAATTTTTACAAAAATATAAATAACTGATGAGTTGAAATTACATTTTTTTCTTTGCAACTTTTTGTTCTCTGAATGGCGAGTACATGGTGTAATTATACAAGGTGAGTGCAAATCGACAACAAATACAACACAAAACAGAAACAACAGGCATTTTGTTTATTTAAAATAATGTACTACTGTCAAAAATACTTGAAAAAGTATTACTTTTGACATAAGTAAATTTTAAACAAAGTCAGTCAGCTGGGCTAGTGCACTCACCTTGTATAGTTGCACCATGGACGAGTATGAATCAAAAATGTTTTGTATTGAAAATGTCTTGAAATATTTATAAACATATTTAAGAAAGAAAAAACAAGTAAAAAAGTATTTTCGGTCGGTCAAAAACGACCATTTAATACCCTACACCGGTTATATGAACAAAAGCAGCTGTTCAGAAATGGTTCTTCCCATATGACAGCTATGACCTATTATTAACTTTAGTAGAATGACTTCTGAGCATATAAAAAAGATTTCCATTAAATTTCATATCAATATTAACACTCATAACAGACTTCTGCAAGTTAAAATGCTCTTATGAATAGGGTATTGTACGGGAGCTATAAGTCATATGAACCGATCGATATAGACTAAGGAGTTATGACTTTCGTATATATGTATGAAACACATTTGTGTTGAATTTTATTTGGATACCAACATTTTAAAGAGATTTATTTTCGTTAAAGTGGTTTTCGGAAGTTTCGGCTATTTATGGGTGCAAAGGTCAATTATTGACCATTCTGCATAAAATTTTCGGGTTAATTTTGCGCACCATGAGGTCGATAATTGATTATAGCTCTCATATTAGGGCCACTTTCGAAAATTATATTAACGATAATAAAAAATTTCTTAAAAACTCAGGTGTCCAAACAAAATTTACATTCATTTGGTTGAATTTTATGATGATCGGTTCATAATAAGTCATATCACATACATAAGGCCATGGCCTAATAAATATATGAGCATCAAAAAATAAAATTCAACACAAATAAGTGTCATAAAAGTCATGTCATTTTATTCTATAACGTTCGTTCCATAATTAGTCATAGCTCCCGTATAAGACCCTCTTCTGAAAACCACTAAATCTTATATCAGTGTTAATATCGATAAATAAAATGTAATGCAAATTATTTGTCATGCTACTAAATTTTAGGATAGCCAGTCCATAATAGCGCCCACTTCTGGAAAACAGTTTTGCTCATATACTATTTTATACTTTTTTTGCTTGCTTTTTTAATATTTACATGTTTTTTAGATATTACACTGAGAAAAACAAAGTTTTACTTAAAATTATTTTTGATTTTTTTTTTTTTGTGATTTATTTCTTATTTGTATTATAAAAAAAAAATTCTTCAATAAATTGTTGTATTTCTAAAGATACTAATTTGTGGGTTCAATAGCAAATATTTAGTGTTGTTTTGATTTGACGCTTTTTATGGCGATTTTTACAATTGACAACATCTAAATACGTTTTGCTGACAAAACTCAATCAATATGTAAGAAAATGCTATATTTGTATTTACGAATACAAATTTTTACAGAAAAATTGCATGCAATCTTAAATCATTAGTAAATTTTAAGAGAACCGTTCTATATATATAATTTTATGATGATCTTTTCTCAATTAGCCATGGCTCTCATTTGAGGCACACTGTACATATAAAGCACATTACTAAGAACTATTAAGATATCCTAGGTTTACAAAATGCATAGTTTAGGTATATGTCTGTATGTCTATGTATATCACTGTTTCAGTGATCTAGCCAAATATAAATTATATATTCATATATATTACAATATACTCTTAGACATTTAACAAACCTAGAGGGTAGTATCAATCAATCTGAACAGTTCTTAGAAATGTATCTTTGGAAGTGTGCTGTGAGCCATGACCTGTTACGATCAGAATTCATATATATATATAGAAGGTTCCTTTAAAATTTGCTGGTATGATTTAAGATCCTCCGCGAAGGGTAGTCATCTTGTCGCGATGCGGAGGCTTAAGTGCGAGGAACTATGCAGGTCGCACTGGCAGGGCTTCCCATGCCAGAAGGTCTCATGGTGAGCACGATACTAAGAACTACCCAGCACCCGTTTGGTAGCAACCAGACGTTTGTGCCATAAAGGCACAGATCTTAAAATCTGGCAGTTTTGTTCTTTAAACTAAATAAATATCTTCTATATAATTCTCTGATGTAATGATAATTTACGTCAATATATTTTGTGCAGTTCTGAATTTCTGATTCAGAAATCTGGTAAAAATTTCAATATTTGTTTAATCTTTATTTAAACATTGTAGCCAAACTAATTGTTTAATATCAAGCACTTAAAATTCAGTGCTTAATAAAGCCCAGCTAATAAATAATATTTGTACCAAATAGGAAAACATAACCAGTTTCTTTATGACCAGCATAGTCTGCATCACTGTATCCAAATAATCTAAGTTATTAAATTCTAACAAAATAAATTCCATAATTTATTGTTGATGCAAAACTTTTATCACTCCACAGTCAACAATCGCCCATCGTAAATCTTATTCCAGCATTGCTATGACTGCTGCGGACTGTACAAACTTTTGTATAATTATTATTATTTTCCACTTCCATAATTCAACCCATCAGGTTGACACATATAAGCATCTCCATGAAGGAAAGCTGTCTTTACATCAGTGATTCGATCATAGTTCCTCATAATCCATTCCATGTCTTTGTGTGAAATCACAAGCAACTAGTCGAGCTATGAAACATGCCATATTACCATCTAGGCGTTATTTGATTTTATATGCCCAGTTCCTGAATCCAGTTATCAGCTTTGCTTTGGAACTTTGAACTCGTTTGCAACGGAATTCCACGCAGCCAAATCGTTAGGCAGTTTCACACTCAGTGGCCTTCCCCGCTACATGTGAAACATCGACCATTAGGTTTGAAATTTTTCATATTATCCTGATGGCCACATTATTATTTTTACGATGCTTCAATAAGTTAAATTTGGTTTCGATAAATCAGGCTTTCATCTTAAATTACTAAATTGTTTTTTTTTTTTATTATTTAACATTCATCTGATTATTTTCTTGAGATCTCATAAACCTTTAACTAATTCTTCAATTCTCGTAATATACAATATCATATTTTCATCAGCATCTTTTGTACAAAGTATTATTTACAATCTCGGAATTTTTGTTAAACGGCGTTTAGCAAATATTTATTGACTAATGTGGTCCCATAATCACATGCTTAAAATTTAAGAATAAAAATTGTAATACAAATTTTCAAATCACAAAATGGAAAGGAGAATTTCTGGAAAGTCACTAGACACGACCGGGTTTCTGAGGCCGAATAATCACGTTGACCCAAATTTACGGCCATAGTTGCTATAGATCCAGCTAGGCCAGCTGATATATTGGAATCCTCGATACACGCGATTTAAAGTTGGGGAATATCACGCATTACCACAAAATCTCTGTATCAACCAAAAAAGGGTCACTGCTCTGACTGTAAAAGGCTATAAGCTACTCTATGCAAATGAATCTGGTAAAATAAAATTATATAATGAATAATAGCTAAGCGCAATCTCAATATTTTCATCCTTTCACATACAATAGTGGACGAGTGCGTAGACCTGTGTAGAAACAATATTGGTTGTCTCAAGTGATGCAGTTAAGGTGGCAAGTTCAAAAAATATATCAATCATTATTGGTGCTGATGATAATGCCTAACACACTGTCAGGGAAAGGTCGGACATAAATGCAAGAGGTAAGTTTTTACTAGACTTAATTTTATGCTTTAATATAGATATTCTGAATTCAGGTTAATGAAGGGTAAGTCAATAAATTCGCTACTCCGTGAACCCAACTATATGCGTGTCTGGTAATTATTTGCACACTATCTCGCACTGAATGAAAATGACCCACTCAAAGACCAAATTACGCGTTTCCAGTCATCCACTGTCCAATTTCTGTTCTCTGGAAAAACGTTAACTTTGTCTTAACATTTGCAGGTTAGAAGTTTTTACTGCTGAGATGTAGGGGTGGAACGAGTTTGCCTATTGTTATAGAAGCATCTTTTAATTTGTGTTATTATGCGACATCGGTCTGCATTCGTTAATAGCTTTTTGCAACCTCTGATTTGTGGACTCTTATGGCCACTGATTGACTTTTATAAATTTCTGGAAAATCTGACCGATTTCTATCACACTCAAAAAAATAAATCGCAACAAAGTCTGCCATAGATGCCACACTATTACACAAAAAAGATGCAAAAACATGTGTTTTTTCTAATGTAAACAAACGAAGTTTTCCGCCATTTAAATTATTATTTGTGTTCAATTATTTATTTTGCATTGTTGTTATACCTATGTGAATATAATAAATTGTATAAACTATACAAACAATTAAAAAATGTTAAACGTCTGTCCTTTAAATTATAATTTGTGCTTTCAATCAATGAAGCCGATATTGTTGTTTTCTTATCAGCTGTATTAGAAAATACAACTCTGATCGCATAGAAACTATAATTTTATGAAAATTTTTAATAACTCTTGCAAGTCGGACAGACTTGTCAAAAAAATCTGTCATTTAGTTAAATTTTTAGGCAACACTATCATACTTTATGAACACACACGATTTTTTTGACATACCGTACGACTGAATAGGATAGTCAGTAGTGGCCTTAAGTACTACTCGGGTATAAAGCTACTTTTTGTCATTGCTAGAATATTGTCCTTAATGTGTCTTGACAGTTTCTTCGTTATTTCTTATAATTTGTAATATAATTTGATTTGAGTTCGATAATTTGCAAAAAGTGTTTATCACATGCAATCAAATTAGTATCTAACTAATGTTTTTTAAAGTCATAAAAAGCAAACGCATGCAAATTTTAAGGTAAACTTTGATATTGTTACGAAATTATATGTCAATTTAAATATAACGGTTTGTAACGGCTGGTATCAACATACAGCATGTTTAAAAACATACAACAAAATCAATCGAACGACAAAATTTTTAACATTGACGTGAAAAATACCTGATAGAATTGGAGCTTTGAAAAGAAAAAAAAACATATTTCAGTTAATTGAGTTGCTTTGAAAACAAAAGCCATACAAATACAAAAAAGTTTTATAATGGTGCATTTGTTGTAAGTGATAATTGTCTACCGGGATTCGCCTGTATCATGTTTCTAAACTATTTTAATAAGATAAAAATGTATGCATATCGCTATTCTGGTCTAAATGAAATGTGTACAAACATTAATTTAAATAAATTATCAAAACTGGTTTTCTAGAAAATTAAAATTTTCTCTTAAACCGTAAACCGGTTACTTTTAAAGTCCGGTTTTTTGAAACTCTATACGCAAGGACAACATACTGTCCTTTGGAAGTGGAATAAATATAAAGAAGGGTTGAATGTTACATTAGTGACTGCGCAAGAACTAAGGGTGGCAAATCATATAATAACTTTTAACTAACACTATTGTGCAAATCTTAAAAATGTCTTCATTAATAAAAAAAAAAATAAAAAAAATAGCGACCAATTAATGCAAGAGTGTCATAACTCAAAATATACAGAATCGATTAAAACGTTTTTAAATGTAATTTTATTTACTATTCAATATGTTAAATCCCCAAAAAAAAATTAACAACAAACATTTGATTTGAATTTGTATTTCCTTCTTACCAAAGAATGCGGCATAACGTAAAATTCATATAATAAATTCTGATCTGACCGTATATGTAGCCTGTACATTTTGAAATGTTTTTTTTTGCGTTTTTACATGTTTTTATAAATATAATTCACTACAGATTTCGAATCCGTTTTAATGCTATGGAATGGCATAGCATTCTGATCCTCTCCAATTTCATTGAATTCATATAACGTATAAATTAGTCCTAGGTATATGATAATAGCCTTCTAAATTTAGATATCTGGGGCATATTTTTTCTCGGACATTACTGTTCAGGAGGATTACTCTCTATTGCGATGCGAAAGAAAAATCGTGCGAATTCGAACAATTGATACTCTTTAATGCGTTTGTGCATTTCCATTTCGCATTAAGTTTATCTTGTTTTCGCAATTCTGACATCATCACACTCTGTAATGCGAAAACTTATGTCAAAATCGTTCGATAAATAGAAACATCTTGCGGTAGTAAAATACCAATCGCAAATAAATAAAAATATTGAAAATTATCAGCCCAATTATGAATAAAAAATCCGCGGGAGTTTTTCCCCTTTTTATTTTTTTAACATTGAATTTGAATAGCAAAAATGGGAAAAGGGAAAAAACTCCCGCTGAATTATTATTCAGGATTGGGCTGTATATATTATTTATTTAATTTTGTAATAAAAATGTACATGGACGAAATTGTCTGATGACCTCAACGCTAATGGACCTCCTGTACGAGATATAGTTAACTGAAAAAGGTGTGTATGTATATGAAATGTAAAGTCTATAATTGTACTGGTACCTACATAGGTTTGGTCCGATTTGAAAAACCACACAAAAATAAAAATGCGGAAAAATAAATTGAGCATCTCAGAATTTTGCCCGATTTCTTCTACAGAAGAACAAATTGTAACTCTTCTTAATATGGAACAGGCCGTTACCGGCATGCCAATGGCGACGTGTTTTGGTGTAGGCGGCGATAACACTAGCGATGTGCCATTAGTGGAGAAATATGTTTCGCAAGAAAATTTTGAGCCTGCACAGAACAGCAAGTTAAACGAAAATCTGCATGCTGCCAAACGCCCTCGGCTTTCTAACATGAACAAGCGTGATAATCTTTTCAAAAACCCAAGTATAAAATCAGGGCTTCTTTCATAAAGAAACAACTAAAGCACTTGGCGAAATAAGGAATTTTGTTTTGAATATATCAAATAAAAATATTTAAATTTTTTTTTTAACAAAACACCAACTGCACAAAAATTTGTTTGAATTTTTTTTCACAAGTTTTGACATTTTATTTGCTCCTTCTTCTTTATTGTTTACTTTACAGTGCCAGTGTTGCTTCTTTTTATAATTACTTTGCGAAAGCGTTTTCGTAAGAGATACAGAGTAACAAATTGTTGTCTTATCGCATTTACCTATCGCATCGAATTTGTTTTCGCATCGCAATACAGAGTAACCCCGCAGGTAGGAATAACTTTAGAACGCGGTATTAGACTTTAACAAATAACGCGAAACAAATATATTTATGTACATAAAAAAAAATTGTTTCCGTGTTTAATATTCTTTAAGCTTCTAGTACCAATTCAACATATTCCAGGAGGAAAAAATATACATTTTGGTGTTGAATCGCCACTATATTTATCTGTCTAAGAACATGGAAAAAATGGGCTTATAAAGAGGAAGATGCTGCAAATATTTTTTTTAAATCAAACTCAAATTATGCCAAAAAGAAATTCTCGGCCCAAATCCAAAGCTTACTCAACGCAAAAAATCTATGTTAAAGCGAGCATCAAATGAAAAGCCCGTCTTTACTTCTCAGAGTATAGTGGAAGATTTCAGCAAGTGTTGCGTAATTAAAAACGATTTCCAATACACAAGAAAAAGAATGACATGTCTGGCACTTTCTACAGAGCATAAACAAAAACTACTTTTATGGGCAAAAAACCATTTGGATTTTGATGATAAATGGAAAAAGTGTGTCATGTGTAGACATGAGATATAAGAGGTTGGAAACGTGAGAAATGTAGGGAATACACAAAAAAAAAATGATCGAAAGAGATATTAATATAAAGAAAGAGATGGTGATAGAGAAAAGAAAAGAATAGATGGAAAAATATATGTCAGTAAATAGCTGAAAACATTCCCGCCAGAGAAAACCAAAATGGGAAAGAAAAATGTTTTCATTCCTGAGTAGGTGGTACTGAAGGAAAGAGGTAACAAGCAGCCGGTGGAAGAAGAATGAACCGATGACAACATTCACAACCAGAAACAAAAAGAAAAAGATTTTTAACTTAGGGAAAACATTTTATTGAATAAAAGAAAAACAAAAGAATTAAAGAAAAACAAAAACAACATCAAATATCATCATAAAAAAACACCAGTCATCTTACCTAGGGTAGCCAGATTTGAAATACGGGAAAACAGTACATCTTATACAAAAAAACAGTACAATTCAAAAAAAAAACAGTACATTTTATTTTTTAACGAAAACATAACTCTTTATTCATTTTTGTAATATTAATTTAATAAGCAACAAAAACATTGTCAAAAATACTTAAAAATATGAGATCATAACATATATTATGAACGTTTTTGAAGAAGGTACATAGAAAATACAATTTAAATGAGATATTGTATCTTTTATACCATCAAAGTCCTTTTAGATTACAATATCTCAATTTTACTCCTTTTTCAATTTTTTTTAGTAAGAATAATGCTGTTTCAATTTACATGGTGTAGAAATGTATTATTTAAAAATCAAAAAGTATCATTTATTGAAACAAATCCAAGTAACATTTTATCTTAACCCCCCTATAACATGACTACTTTAAAATTAAATGTGCCATCAGCTTTTCGAAAAATGTATTTATGTAAATACGTTGTATAAACAACGATATATTTATGAAATCCAATTTGTTTTTTTAATATTCTTCATGTTAATCTACAATGTTTAATGGTTAGAAATGCCTTTAGAGCAATGATGTCCATTTCATGAAACAATTGTTGTTGTATTTATTTCATATGGACAAACAAATTTTTTGTATCAATATTTTTTTTCAATTTTAATATAAATAAGCTTTTAACGAAAAAACAGTACAAAAATAGTACAACGTGTAAAAAACAGTACATTTGGGTACTGTTTCGAGTCTTGTGCATAAAACAGTACATTTGAAAAAAAAACAGTACGCGTACTGCTAAAAACAGTACATCTGGCACCCCTACTCTTACCCCAAAAGCCGTCTTCATCAACTTGTCGTTGCCTCCATCGGTGGACATCACATCGTCAGTTCCATCAACCTTTAGCCAATCGTGGTAGAGGAACAGGTATTTGCCAGACAGACCAACACAAACACGGACCTACGAACATAAATAAAAAAAAAATAAATATATACATTTTTTTTCAAACAAAAGAGAATAGGTTTTTTTATTATTAAAAAAACATATTACCGCGGATAAAGTGCTCCGATAATGATAGTGAGTGCAATCTCAGCATAGGTAGTGAGCTCATTCCCTAGCATAAAGTCGATAAAGGTCCCATTAAACAAAAGAAAAAAAAAAAACTTGAATATAGTAAAAAGAAAGAAACCTTTTCTACAAGTGTATTAAAATCGTATATATTTAGTATACAAAAATTTAATGATAGACCGTACCGTTTAACACCCACGAATTCACCGGCAACCAATAACTAGCCAGCTTCTACCCAGTGAAAGATATATCCCGGAAGGCATAGCTGATATTCAAGAGATCAGTACACCACCTCAAGTATAAATATTAATTTGATTTTTTTTATCGATATATAATTTGAAGAAAATGCTTTAAAGAAAAACAATTTTATGAATTAAAGAAATTACAAGGTTTTGATTTTTTCTAAGTTTATTTTTTTTAAATGTTACTATAATGTCCGAATTTATATACTTAAAATAACCTTTATTTAACATCCAAAATTATGCGCGAATATTTTTTTTATGACAATTTAATCAAGAAGATAATTTCATAAATAACAAGTAAGAGTGCTATATTCGGCTGTGCCGAATCTTAAATACCCTCCACCTAAACGTAATAAGAAATACAGAAACTACACTGGCTATAGGACTAGAATATCCTTATTATGTGTTTTCTATTCAGTCTTAGTGCAAATTTAATTATTATTTTATATATTGTGTGAAAGACAATTTTACGACCAACATAATTTAAGTTAAATATTTTGAAATTTTGTCTAATTTTCACTATTTTTAATTGATTTAATTACCAAGTCTTACCATAATTTACAGAGTTTGTCTGATGTTCATAATAATCTTGAGTGTAATTTAACAAACAGAGTATAAAAAAAGGGGAACAATTCGGTTTAGTGACTTTGCTCAAAAAAAAAAAAAAAAACTTCATCAAATAGGGCTTTTAGAGGAGATGCCAGCAAAAAAAAATTTGTTGTCGGTCACGCCTATTTTCGAGGGGGCGGGCCCGTAAAGTTGGAAATATATAGGCCTATATCCCGGGAACTACTGGGTGTATGATAATTTGTAATACATTAAATAAAAGGTATTAAAAATAAAATATGGACCAAATATGTGTAAAATCCGAAAAGAATATTTTTTTGACCCGAAATTTTTGTTTTTTTGGAAATTTTTATATGGAAGCTATGACAAATTATGGGCCGATCTTCTTAAATTTTGTAACAGTGATTCTCATGCATATGAGGATATTTCACGTGGAATTTCAACATAATAACGGTATATTTAAGATATATGTATATTAGTATTAGCGTGGATTTCGGAAGTGGACCTTATATGGAGGACATAGTCAAATATGAACCGATATTCTCAAAATCCAGCAGTTTGATTTAGGCATGTATGTAAATGATCCATGTAAAATTTTGGATTGGTACCCTTATTTATAAGATATTTATGAGTATTAAAGTGATTTTCGGAAGAGGGATTTATATGGGGTATACGGTTAAAAATAGACCGAAATTCACAAAATTTTGTGGGATGATTTTTGTATATATGTAAATGATCTGTGCACAGTTTTGAGTCGGTACCGATATTTATACAATATATATAGAGATAAATGTCTTTTTCAGATAAGGTTCTTGTATGGGAGCTATGACCAATTCTGGGCCGACCACCATAAAATTTAGTACAACAATTTATTTGCCTATAAAGATTATTCATGTCAAATTTTAGCGGTTTAACAATATTTATATCTGTTTTATACGTATTTAAGTGAATTTTGTAAGTGGAGTTTATATGGCGGCTATGGTCGAACATGGACCGAACTAAAAAAAATTTCGTTTTGCGACTTATTTTTGCATAAAACTTAGTTTTGCTGAATTTTGTCTTGATATTCCAATTTTATAGGCATTTATGTATAATTGAGCAATATTTCGGGAAGATTTTTGTATGGGGGCTATGAAAAATCATGGACCGATTCATACTATTTTCCGCACACTTTCTTCTATTATCACAAAAACAACGTATACAAAATTTCATGGCATTATCTGCAATATATTTCAAAATATTGCAATAAAATGTACAAAAAATATCAAATTTTTATGGAGGTTGTCTCACATATCGGTCCATAACTCTGGTTGGCCTAAACCGATTTTGCTGATTTTGAATAGCAAACTTTTCGAAAGCATGTCTGAAAGAATTGTTGAAGATTTGGATCTCGAAGATATCTGCGGACTTCAGAAAACTGATTTCAACATCCAGACGGACAGACGGACATGGCTTAATCGACTCCGCTATCTATAAGGATCCAGAATATATATACTTTATAGGGTCGGAAAATTATATTGTGGAAATTACAAACGGAATGACAAACTTATATATACTCTTCTCATGAAGGTGAAGGGTATAAAAACATGTATATGAATTATTGTAATGTAAAATTGAAATCGGGAAGCTTTTAATTTAAAATGAAGTGCTAAATTTGTAACAGGCGGCGAAAATAAACAGGGGAAATAAAATATTTGCAGGTTGGATTTGGGACGTCGAGGAAGAGGAGAGTCATGGCGAGACGAAGATCTCGAGTGGGAGGGCAAATTGTTTGGGTATAAATATGATCAGTAGGGAGATGCATGCTGGTATGAAGTTTGTGTTAGTGTGTGTGTCCAAGGTCCTTATTGCTGGCAAGAACCACTCCATTCGATGAGCTTCAGCCGAGCTAAACGCGGGCATACCAGCGCCGCCGGCAATCTGGCCACTTTGTAATTTTTTTTTGAGTCTGTCTGTTTTTACTTTACAAACAGATGTCCACAACAACACCACGACAAGTGATGAAAATAATTGGAACTTAAGCTTTGCCCCAATTTTCATTGCGCTGATATGATGCTGATATGATGATAAATAATTTTGTTCCGATCAAATTTGCTGCAGTCACAAATTTTTTTAAAAAATGAAAAATTGGACCTAGTACATAAAAATACAATTTTAAAAAATGTAAATTTGATTAAATCGAAACAAATTTATACTAACGAAAATCAATGAACGCTCGAAAAAAATGAATATGTTGGCGCGTATTGAAAATTGTTGGTAGAATTTTGATATTTTTTTTGCCACGCAGTTGTATATAAATTGGTCACACGGTTGCCACATCAGGGTTGCATTTGATTGGTTCAAACAAGCGCAATACTATCCGCGACTATTGGGATACCAAACAAGGGTGATTATTGGTGTATTTTGGCAATCGTGTGATCTTAGCTTTAGACGACAAAGATGGTTTTAAGTGTTATTAACACAATTTAGAAAAGAAGGAAGAGGTTCGATTAAGGGAAGCCTACGTTATGATGGGTTTACACTAGAATGACCTCTGGTCATTGCAAGGTTGGTTCATTGAAAATGAAAAGGAATTAATGGGCGATGATTTAATTCTCCCGCAGAAAAATACTGCTATTCATACAACTCGCATTTCTAAACAGCGGAGCAGATCCATTATATTTCACCAGAGAAAATTTCGAATTTTTTTTTGATACTAAAGGTGAACCTATCTTTATTTCGAATCTATATAATTTGTTTGTTAATCTCATAGATTTATCATTGTAATGGCATTAATTAGTGTAAATATTGAATTGAAAGAAAATAAACGAGTAAGAAAGTTGGTCAAGTCCGACCATACAATACCCTACACCCAGCATATGTATAAACGGTTTTTTCAGAAATGGTCGCTATTATTAGCCGTTCATCTAAAAATTGTATGACATGACTTCCGAGCATATAAATATTGTTTTTTAAATTTGATCTACGAGTATATATAAACACTTTTAAAAGATTTGTCTAATTATATAACGGACGTTATAAAATTAGAACTTATTTGTGGTAAATTTTGTTTGGATACGTGTATAAATCAAATCATAATTCATTTTTATATTTATTTATTTAATATTAATCTATCGAATATCTTCGATATCAATCGGACTGAAACTTTATTGACAAGTTGTCACGTCTAATAAGAGGCCAAATAGGATTTTGCAGCCATAATTTTATATAAATGTCTGAAGTCATAGTTAAAGAGGTGACACAGTGGTGCTCTTCAGACCACAACTGCTGTAGCTTAATTGATTAGCGCGTTTGATCATTAAGCATGAGTTGGTATTTATGTCCTGGGTTCGATTCCCAGCAGCTGCCACTCAAAAACAACATTAGTTTATGATAATTATTAGTTTTCTATCATAACTTGTATTTATCACAGCGACCTCCTTCGGTGGTAAAGCACTTAAACGCTACCGAAGTAAAATAATGGCTATAAATCAATGGCCTACTTACCACCAGAGGCGCTGCAATGCTGCACTAAAAACAAACACAACGCGCACTTACAGTATTGTCATATGAAAAGCTTTTCACTACTTTCACCACCTATTCTTCTTCTACCTATTACTTTCCAAAGAATTAATATTAATTAATTAATATATACACAGAAAAAAATAAAAATGAGTTTCAATTAAAATATTTGTGGAATCAATTAAAAATTTAATTGAAATCGGACGTGTAAACAAAATGATAGTATCAATTAAAAAAAAATGTGAGATTTAATTGAAAATATCAGAAAAAGTAATTGAATCAATTAAAAATTTAATTGAAAATTATTTTAAAATCAATTAAAGGTGTAATTGAAAAAGAAACATGATTTTTTTTCTGTGTAGGCATATTAATTGCCTGAGTGTCACTTCTCTTAAAAAAAAAAAAATATCAGAATTTTTCATAGACCATTTCTAGTGCGAAAAGTTTTTCTGCGGGACTAATTCAGGAATAATTCCGCAGGTCAACACCATCGTATATGAAAAGATTGAGCCTTTCACCGAACGTATGCTTTTCGAATATCAAATTTTATTACTTGTGTTGGGAAAAATGCAAATTATTTTACACTGTAAATGAAAACTTAAAAGGATATAATGCAATGATCATTTAAATATTGTCTTTACACTTGAATGAATCCGTTTTAGATGTTTAAATAGTGAACAAATCCTCCACTATTTAACTTTTACTTAAATATGCAAATTTAACCCTTGTAAAGTGACCGGGCTAAATCATACATATGTATGGGAATACATAGTAATAATTTTTGTTCTTTTCCGCATAAATTGGCTACAAAAATTGTTTTGTTTATGGAATTTCCCTTAAACTTGTTTATGAATTTGGGAATAGTTGTATTTGCATGATCGCCCATTTATACGATCGTATTTTACAATACACTGTACACAGTTGGGACAGTAATTGTTCAATACATATTTTCTTTTAAATAAAATTCAAAGTAAGACTACATTACATACAAAGCAAAGATGTTAAACAAATTAATGAAATGAAAAGAATATTAGTGTCTTTATTATAATTAATTAATTCAAACATAAATATATTTTCTTAAGGTACGGTCAGACTTGGCAAATATTTACTCAAAAAAGCGTAACCATTTGTTTTAGCACAAATTTATTTGACGTTGTTTACTCTTAGAAGAGTTTTGCAAGATCAAAAAGCATCAAATAAAATAAAACTAAATATTTGTTGTGCTTCGGCCTAAATAAGAAAAGTGTTTCTTAAATAAATAAACAAGTTCAAAAATATTTTATTTAGTGGTTACGTCTTTTTTTCGGCAAATATTTGCCAAACGTGACCGTACCTTTAGATCCCGCTTTTTTGATCGTTTTCATCCCGTTCTTTAATAAAGGCTATCTGGTCACATTAATCATACACCTTAAAACCTTAAAGTTTATTTTGTTCAAATTTCATCTCAATAACGACATTTACAAGAATTTTATGCATATTCCGGTTCCGAAGGTGTCAAGAGACGGAAGATAATCACATTCTATATATATCTCCTTCTTTCAGAACTGCCCCTAGTTTATATTTTTGCAGTGTTTAACGATTTACTTTGCCATACAATAAATTAGATACCAAAAAGCTGTAGGACACTGATTTTTGCTTTTTGAAACGTCAAAATTGTCGCGTCTGTATACTCTGTGGTTTTTTTCGAAAGTGGACGTTGTATGGTCCATGACCAATTATAAACTAATTTTGACAAAAGCCCTCTACTATTTGCTATTTTTACATACTTGTAACTGATTTGTGTAAAAATTCGGATGTTGACATGAATGAGTTTTTTGGAATTAGACCTCATAAGAGCGGTATATCCTATTTTGAACTGTTCAGCATAATTTTTTTTTTTTTAATAATTAACAAACACAAACTGCGAAGCTTTTGGCTTATCTGCAGAAAACACCCAGAGTCTTTGGCGGGAATCGAATCCGCAACCCTTTGACTGATAGTCCGGCACTCTATCGTCTAGTCTATCGGGGCACTCAATTATGTACGAAATGCATGTATGTGCATGATTTGTATTGATTTTCGGAAGTAAAGTTTATATGGGAACTACCGTCAAATATGGACCGATCCATATGAAATTTAGAACGACGACATATACTCGTATTTGTACTCGTACATGGTTTATTTGTGTTGAATTTCGATCTGATAGTGAATTTTATAAGAGATTTAAGCGCATTTAAGTGATTTTCGGAAGTGGACTTTGTATGAGGCTATGTCAAAATATGGACCGATGCAAACAATATATCGTTTTGAGATTTCTTTTAGCATGAAACTTATTTTTGCTGAATTTTGTATGTATGCTGCTTTTCTATAGCATAAATAGACGGACTGACGGACGGACATGGCTAGATTGTCTTAGAATCTTACAAGAACCCGGAATATATAGACTTTTTGGTTCTTCTATCATTATTTCCATTTGTTACAAACGGAATGAAAAACGTAATCTTTTTGGTGGTGGGTATAAAAAGCAAGAGTTTCAAAGAAATCTTTAAAAGAATATTTATTTGAGTTACCCCGGTTTCTTGGTCACACCCTACCAAAACAGATGAAATTTTTGGGGTGTCATAAAAGGGTTTAAATTTATAACACTTAGCAAAAAGCAATTGCGCGAAACTATTACACATTTTATTGTGTAAATAGACTGTAAAACAATTGCAAAATAAGTACATTAGGGTGATTTTTTTTACTTTTTTTTTTTTTTTTGAATTTCTTGGAATGCGAAACGTTTTAATATGACAGACAACACCTGGTATAAGGCTGCAACATTGAACATTTGGGTCAAATGTGATGCCTAATAGGCACTGAAGTTTTGAAAATGTGTTTACAAGAGGACAATTGAATTTTTTAAGTTTTTGCAAAAAAAAAAATAATTATATAATGTAAACTTTATTTATGTATAACGGAAATATAAAATATTCTGAATACAAAATATTGTTTGTTAGAAAATGACTTCAATTTATTAAAATTTTCTCCAGCCTAGTTTCTGTTCCAGTGCACATGTATGAAAATTTGCACACTTTTATAATGCCAGACCTTCCTAAGATTAATAAAAGTTCAGAAATGAATGAATTAGGATACCGCTTACCAATTTGAGTTCAAAAAAGTAAAATTAAACTTAAAAAGTCCAATTCTGTTGATTAACAAATTCTAAAGGGCGGTTTAGCTGACCGTTGATGCAATGTAATCGTACTTTTTACTCAACTTAAGTCTTCAATGCGATTATGGAACAATAAAAAAAATGGGTAACACGAACGTGACATATGAATTAAAGCAAAATCATGTTTAGCGGCTGACTGTTGTTTTTTGTGTAAAAAAATACAAAATAAAATCAATATTATTTGCAGATTTTGTTAATTTAATTGCTTTCTAAACTCAACTCTGATAGCAGAAATGTATTTCTGTTATAGAAAAACAATTCCAATGGGTTTGTTTTTATTTAACAAGGGCTATCTGCAATTTAGCCATTGTAATACTTCTTCGTCTTCGTATATCATTTATATGTATCTTAAAGTGTTCAGCTCTTTCTCTCCCATAAACATAACAAATTGATTGGTTGACAAATTAAAATTACAATTTTTTAAAAAGGGCTTCTTGCACCAGCATCTAGGTACAAGATTTTTTATTCTTAACCCTGCCTTTACACATGCAAGTACTTGCATGCGAGTGCTGTGTACGTATTATATACGAAAACTTATTCGAAAAACTCGAATCATTTGCAAGTAGCGTTACTGTTTACACAGGATCGTGAAAGTTCATTTTCAAAATGTTGTCAAAGCGTAAACTTCAAAAAATTAGTTTAAATTAACAAATGAAGCACAAAGTTTGTATTTGTTTACCAAGAGTTGCCATGGCCTTCACATGAGTATAATTGTAGGGAAATAATTATTACAATTTATTATTATTTTAATTATTATTTAATGCTCTAAAATGACATCAATACACTTCTTTTTCCATATTTGAAAAAAAATAAGTTAAATATTTATTAATTATTTTACCACAATCCATTACATTTATTCGGAATTTTTTTATTTGGCAACTGTGTTTACCTTTCTGTCACTTTATTGCTGAAAGTGTCAAAAAATCACTGTCCAGCTAAATTCACTTGCAAGTGACCTGCAAGTGCCTGCATGTGTGATTGTGTTAGTAATAAAGTGTGAATGTATTGAGTTTTTCGAACTTGCACTTGCATGTGTAAAGGCAGGGTAAGACTCCTAATTCATGCTGGCAGCACAACATTTTATTCTAGGCTAGAAACGCGATTTCTTCTTTGTAATATCTGAGGGATTTTCAGTCGGAGCTTTACATACACAAGTTTCAGGTTGGGTTTAATTTACATAAAGTGTGCTACTTCATTCCAACATGACCGGTGCGGATGACTACCAATAATAGTCTTGTTATATGACCTTTATTTATTTTTTTTTTTAATCCCTGAAAGGTTTAGCAGTGTTTAGGTTGACCGTATCCAAGGAGAAACCAATATTGAAATGTTCGACAGTATTTTCGTCTGATGCCTTACCGCTAGTCTTTAATAACACTGATGTTGCCTCTGATGATGTCTGAATGTATCCAATCACCAGTTTTATTATTGTAAGTCCCCATTTACACATTTGGAAGGGAAACACCTGGAATTCTCTTTTGTATTTTCCTTCGCGGTCCTACAGGGAAACCTTGTTGTCGGAAACATTCCAGTTTATATTTGTTTTTTTGACATTTGTCTAATTGCAGTGTTGTTTTTTTAATTTCTACTATATTTGATTTGATAATGTACACAATGTCTCCGAGAACGGGAAACAAATTTCATACTCTCTTCCCCACCCGTCACTCTCTACCAAACAAAATTTTTCCCTTCCAAATGTTTCCCTGTGTAAACGGGGACTAAAATTAAATTGGTAGAGTCCAACCGAGTATACGGTTGCCGTTTCAAGCAATCTTCTGAAAAGCTTATTTATTTTCCAATATCATCAATTAATAAACGAATTAATTTCAAAATAGTTTTCAAAGTCATTTTCATAACATATACAGTGAGGAGCACAAACGAGGGCACATGTTTCTGCCTTGTGCAAAAGTGTATTAATTTCATATTAATTGCATGTGGTAAACACTTGTTGCAAATTATTCAACACAAATCAAATTATAATACAAATTATTAAAGTAATAAAGAAAGTGTGTTAAAGTACGGTCACATTTGGCAAATATTTGCCGAAAAAGACGTAACCACTTTTTTATTTAAGCCAAATGCTGTTTGATATTGCAAAACTCTTGTAAGTGTAAACAACGTCAAACAAATTTGTGTTAAAACAAGTGGTTACGCTATTTTGAGTAAATATTTGTCAAATGTGATCGTAGCTTTAGTGGAGAAAAAGAAAAATGTAGAATTTTTTATTTACTGCCGCATTTGCAACGACAGAACAAACTAAGTAACACCGACAATTCTTTTGTGTGTGGATTGCCATAAGACATTTTTTCTCCTGTTGGTCATATTTTGTTTTGGTAGGAATAACGCCCATAGTTGGAGAGTAATAGAGTTTTTTCCCCTTCATGGGAAGTTTTTTCTTTTTTAATATAATATTTGACACGTACCGTTCTAACTATTTTATATAATAACGCAATTTATAATTGTTTTTCGGCGTAATGCAGATATGTATGTATCTCAGTTGATTTTATATTTCACTACTTAAAATATTTTGTAGGTTTGATTTGTTCGTACACTAATTTATTTTGAGGCCCGTGATCGATTTCAACACACGTTAAAAACAAGTAGTCTTAACTTAAAAAAGATGATGTTCCAATACGGATGGATTGTTCACAAGATCAGAGAGTCTTATCAGGTAGATGAAAAGGTGGCGGTTTAACTACAAGTTTCTACAGCTTTACGCTGCCCAGAACAAATTACACGTTCTCTGTTCAACCACCATTAGAGTACTTTGTATATTATGATGCAAGTACGACGGCACTGGTTTGACCACCAGATGTTCATGATTTATAACAGCTAACCCTTTCATTTGCATGCGAATGCTGGGGACAGTTGATTGTCTGTCTGTGAAAATAAAAACTATCCCTGCATAGAACATCCGATGATTGTTTCAGCTTTTATCAAAACTATGTATCTGTCAAAATTTTTTTATATGATAAATTAATGCGTTCTCAATTTAGCATTTTTCCATTACCTGAATTTTACATTTCTGTCAGTCATGGCTTTTTTTTTAAACCCACTAGATTGACATGTTTTACTTTGCAATCTTTTTAATTTAATTTTGTTTAAATGACAAACAACACAGAAAATATTTTCAATCATAAATCAGCCAATTAACCCAATGATTGAAATAATAAAATAAAATGAAACAATTTTTTAGTTGATTCAATTAAATTTGTCAATGAAAACTCAAAAATTTAATTGAATCAACTAAAAAATTGTTTCAATTTATTTTAATATTTCAATCATTGGGTTAATTGGCTGATTTATCCCTAAAAATATTTTCTGTGAATTAGAGCAATCAAATCAGAACAATGTTCGGTGGAATATGAATTATTAAAACCAGAATTATGTCTCTCGAAAAAACTTAGTTGCCAATATTAAACATAAAAAATAAAATGTTGAGATGTATGTCTAATTTTCACCTGGTTAGCATCGATTTAAGAGAACTGAGTAAGTCGAACAATCTCGATCATGATCTCTTAAAATGTGCAATACGAGTAATTTAATCAGCCGAAAACAAACAAACTTTTTAAAGGACATTTAATGAGAACTTTGTTTTCCAATAGGGGAATATTAGAGTAATTTACTTATTTACATATCAGTAATAGAAGCTTTCACAATTGTTACAAATTTTCAAAACAAGTCCCTAACAACAAATGTTAAAAAGCCTTTACACACTATGTGATCTAGAGAAGTGATTGGGCCATCTTCGTTTTCAAAAAATTGGCTGGAACTGCAATGGCTATGAATGGAACACACTAACAGAAGATGTTAACATTTAAATCTCTGACTATTATTGATGATCTAGATATCACTGACATTTGGTTTCAACAGAACTCCGAAACATTGAATTTATTATAAACCAATAATTCAGGAAATTTACATTATCTGCACAAATCCTGGCCTTGGTGCGGCAAATGAGCCCTACACTATCACTCACCCATACCGTAAATCATCTGTAAAGTTTGGGGGTGGATCAGTGATGGTATGGGCGCATTTTACGCAGCATGGCCAGGATTTTTGCACACCAATGAGTAAAAAAATGTGTTAACATATATGTACATACATACAGTGAAGAGCACAAATGGGTAGATGTTAGTAGTGTTATTATATAACAATAAAACTAATTTTCTTTGGTTTATATCAATTATTATATGATTAATATTTAACAAAGTAATTACAAGTCAAAAATAAAATAAAAACGAAACGAAAACAACCGGCATGTACTCAATTTTGCACCAAAGTCCAAAGCCTGTTACTATAAATGGGTTGGTGTTAATCGGTCGGTATTGCAACAACTGTTTCTTCACGTTTGATCACTAATTCGCAATTGGATTGAAGTCGGAACTTTTTGCTGGCCACTAAAAAGAAATTCAGCTTTTCACGATTTTTGAATTGGTTTTGAGTTTGCATGATGAGTTTGCAAAATAAGCAGTGGTCCAAGTTGCCATCATGCAAAGCAACCCAATATCATGACGTTCCACCCACTGTGTTTCATTGTTTCCTTTACATGATGTGTCTGAATTCTCTGGGCTGCTCGGCGAACAATAGTGATTACCACCAGATTAAAAAAGGGAATTCATTTGAATTGGTCCGACTAGATTACATGTTTCCAGTAATCTACTGTCCAATTTCTCTGCTCTCTGGCAAACTTGAACCGTGTCTTAACATATTTTTATACATAATGCAGATTTTCATTTCTTTACTGTATCGACGAAGCTCATTTACTCTGTATCATATAACTCATAAAAAAGAGTCAAATTCGTATCGAATTTTAAGATAGAAAAACAAATTTGTGTTTCATTAAATTTATTTTTTTTTGTTTCTTATATAAAATACTTAAATAAAAATATTTTTGTTTATTTTTAACTTTAAAAATTGCTCCTCTCAAATTATTTTTAAAAATTGTTTGTCGATTCAACGAAGAGTAACCTTAATGTACATAAATGAAGAGTAACCATCTAGGGTTAAAGAAGTAAAGGTGGTGAAAGAAGAAAGCTTTTTTTATAACGCAACTCTACAATTGCGCCTTATGTTTGTTTTTAGTGCAGAATTGCAGCGCCTCTGGTGGTGAGTAGGCGAATTAATGTTAAAGCTTGATTTCATTATTTTACTTCGGTGGCATTTTTAAATGCTATACCACCGAAGGAGGACGCTGTGATAAATATTAGTTATGATGAATAGAAAAGAAAACTAATAATTATCAGAAACTGATGTTGTTTGTGTGGCAGCGGCTGGATATCGAACCCGGGCTACAAATACCAACTCATGCTGAATGATCAAATGCGCTAACTAGTTAAGCTACAGTCACCCTCAATTATTATGCATTATAAAGTACACAGGGCACAAACATGCAATTATTTGTGCTCCCCACTGTAGATTTACATTAGAAGCAAGGACTATCACTCACTCAACCATACTTGAAACCGACTGTAAAGCATGGGGATGAAATAGTGATGATATGGCGCTCATTTTCCTCAACGCGGTAAAGATTTTTGCACTTTATTGATGTGAGAAATATTACAAAAATTTGTCAACATGGTTAATCCATCCATAAACAGCAGTGCCTTTAGTCGATACGAGTATAAAAAAAACTTGTTAACAAAACAAAACAGAAGAAAATTGTTTTGCAAAAATAAATGTAACAAAAATACGAAAAAATTTAAACAATTTTGGTTTTAAATAGCCAAAAGGATTACGCTACGATTTTATTCAACATTTCATAATTGCCGTGTGAGAAGAAATTCTCAAATAAAAGAATAAACTAAAAGCTAAATTAAAAAAATACAATGAAACGTGACTGATTAATTTAACATACAATGTAGCAAGAGTGGCCATTTAATGATTGAAGGTGGCTGTATTGGGGTGTTTAAAAAGAAAATGTATTTCGACTATAGCCTCTAAACAAAGTTCTGCTGATGAAAATGTATAAATTGTCGTAAGCGGATGTGTGGTTTTAACAGTGCCGGCCTACAGTAGGGTAGTCTGAGATTTCATCTTTTCGGTTCTTACAAATTATTATCCGTCGTCTAAAAATCATTTACTGGAAAATGTAAGCAAAATCGTTTAATGGCTAAATTCACAGTCTTTAGTTAGCTAATGGCAAATGCTTAACTAATGATTCTTTATTCGCAATGCTTAGTTTGTCATTAGTTAAACTCCCAAACGTCATTGGTTAATGACAGTTGCTATGAAAATAAACTTTGCAATTGTTTTCGGCGACAAATTGTAAATATGTCTTACGAATTTGAATAATGGCTAAATTCATAGTCTTAATAGTAATAGTTAAACAATAGTTAGCATTTTAGTTTACCAATTGTTAACTAATGGCCGAGAAGTCGGCCATAAATGTTGTAAATATTATTTTCAGTTTTTTATTGTGTTTCAATACAAAAAAAAAAAAAAAACTTAAAAATGTTGGAGCACAATAGAGTTCTTCTGTGCTGAGTGGTTTTAATATAATAAATGTATTTCGCTCCTTTTGAAAAATAACGCATTTCATAATTGTTGTAGATATAGAATGTTCAACGAAAGGCGTTTATTGCAATTTGTTTTTTATTTCACTGTTTTAATATGCAAAAAGGATTATAAATGTAATGTAATGTCATTACATTATAATTGTAACGATACGGTTTTACTACAGCTGGTACCTACATCAAAAAATTTATTTCGCGGCCCGTGAAAATGTACTCGATCTATTTCAACGCACATTAGAATATATAATAGTGGTTTCCAACAACCAAATGGGTTGTTTGGTCGTATTGTTGGCAAGATCAGGTAGATAAAAAGGTTGCGGCTACACAATAGCACGCTGCCCAGAACAAATTCATACAGTAAGTTCCACCACCATACGAGTAATTTCTGTGCAATATAATTTGAATATTATTATTATGCAAGTACACCGAGTGGTTTGACCACCAGATGTTCATCCTTTACAATAGCTAACCCTTTTTGAGAGAATCATTTGCAAACGAATGCTGGGGACACTTCTGTTTCTGTGAAAATTAAAAAATAACCCTTCATAGAACATCCGTTACTTGTTTCAGCTTTTATTAAAACTATCTGTTGAAAGTTTTGCATTTGATTAAACTGAAAGAAAATTTTTGATATGCTTACGACTGTGTATGTACATATTTAATTGTATTTGAATAGGTAGAAAGAAAAACGCTTTTGGATTAGCGACTTTTGCTCTGAAGTCTTTTTAATTAAATTTGGTTGAATACACAAGTCCATAAGTCCATAAAATAATGAAGTTTATTATAGAAAATTTCAAATATTTTGTATGTCCTTGTTGTTGGATATACGGAAAGTGTTAAAATGTTAGTCCAGTTTGTATTACCAATAAGCTCATTTAACATGTTGTAGTTAGTTCGTTTGAAACAAAAAACCTTTTCACTAATGACTTTGGCTTTGGCGGAATATTTCGAGGTCTTTCCGGTCTTCAGGTGTTGTTAGTGGAGGAAAACGTTTAATAGACCAGTCGTCTTTATCATTTACAAATATTAAGTCCAGAATTTTTGAAAAATCATTCATTACTAAACTTGAAAACTAAATATTGCCTACACTCTTCCCCTTGTTGATTAAATGTGTGTAGCTTTGGGAACAGTTCACCACATCAATCTTAAAATTCATTTTTGTTGTTGGTATATTAATGATGTGTAGCATCGCTCTCTAATACTCGTGCTTTCTCAAAGTGTGGAAAATGTTTATTCTCAACACAGTGGGTTGTTAATGCTGTTTTTTGAATAAATTTGTTTAAACGTTGTTTTTGATCTGATTTATGTTCTGCAATTCTAGTTTTCAATTTGTTTTTAGTTGTTCCAACATACACTTTCTTACACGTTTCAGTTTCGTTACCTATACAGGGGATCTGATAAACCACATTTCCTTTTTCCATAATTGGAATTTTGTCTTTGGTTTTACTGAAAACTATTCCAAGATTTTGTTCAGTTTTGTGCGCTATTTTAATGTTTTCTCCATTAAGTCCCCGTTTACACAGTCGAACATTTGGAAGAAAAACATCTGGAATTCTCTTTTGTTTTTTCATTCATCGAACAATGTTGTCAGACACATTTCATTATTATTTGCTTTTTTGACATTTCTCTTATTCGTGCTGTGTAATAATTTGTAGTAAATTCCAGTAAAGAAAATGTCAACAAAGCATGTTCACTGAGTACCGAACACAAAATTGCTTATCACTTCCCTACCCGTAATTTTCTTCCAAGCTAAATGTTTTTCTTCCAAATGTGTAAACGCGGACTAAACAATTTAGATTTTTCAAATCTTTCGGACATTTCAGGAACATATGTTAATGATTTATATATTTTAGGTTCCTCACTTGATTTAGTCCTCTCTTTCTTGTTCTTGTCATAATCTTTAATCAGTTTGTTTGTCAATTTTTTTTGGAAAATTGTTGTCAGATAATATGTTTTGGATTTTCTTCTTATTATGTTTGTGAAATTCCACATCAAGTTTCAACACTCTCCGTATCATATTGTTGGCAGTATTTATTAGAATTCGCTTTGGATGTTTAGAAAAGAAATTTATAATCCTTCCCGACGCTATTGGTTTTTGATACCAATTTGTTTTTAATATGTTACCTTCTCGTATAATCATAATGTCCAAATATGGTAACTTTGAATCGCGCTCTAGTTCGCTCGTGAATTTAATTTTTAAAATATTAGTCCATAATTGGTTCACTTCCATTATAACACCTATAAACTCTTGTAAATAGTGTTATTGAGATAATGTAAGGGTTAAGGTGAGTTAGCCCTTTTTATACTCTTTTCCTTAACCTGGTGAAAATGGCAAAATTTTTAACCTATTTTTATATCCATAGTGGAGAGGGTATATTGGATTTGTGTTGATGTTTGTAACGCCCAGAAATATTGGTCCAACACCCACCTTAGAGTATACCGATCGACTCAGAATCACTTTCTTTCAAAACGATTGGAAGCTGTTGCAAAAAGCAAGGGAGGCGTAACACAATTTTATATAAATAAAAATAACCACTGTACGAATTAATAGTGATCAAATATTTTTTCATACAACTAATAAACTTTTGTTTTAGTTTATGTTTTCAAAATATTTATCCTAAAATGTACAAATTTTTTTTTTATAAAGATAATGAAACAATGTTTTAGAAAATTTAACTTTTTTCTAAAATAAAAAGTTTTGAATATTGATTTGTCAAAAAATACTTGGTGTACGAATTAATAGTGGTTAGGGCACGTAGGGTGTAGTATAGCACTCTAACTTGTTTATGTCCTCTTTTAGAACTACAGTGACTCACAGTCAAAATGAGCCAACACTTTTTCAAAAATGTTTATTTAAATAATTTTTAAAAGATCAAAACCCCATTATTTATTACTGCATTCATTATTGGCTTACAATATAACGTGAATTTTTTTCATTCAAATCAAAATAAGTTTGGAAATGCGCGTCACTCTCAAAGTGAGCCACTTGATTTTGTTTTTGGTAAAATAACGATAATAAATGTTTTTTAAGAAATATTTTTTCGTCGATTCTGTTGTGAATTTGTCAGTTAAGTATAAATAATTAAATAGTGAGGATGGGTGGATGGAGAACGAGTGATTGAACTTTACAAAGAAGGTAAATCTCAAAGAGATATTGCTAAATTTGTTAACAAAGCTCGTGGAACTGTACAGCACATTATTCACCGTTTTACAAGAGATGGACGAATTGCAAACAAAGTGAAAACCAGCGTTGTCAAATTGGTGCGTTTCGCACCATTTTTGGAGCTTTTTTGTGTGCGAAAAATTCCTTAGTTGGTATGTGGTGCGCTTTTTTGTTAATTTCGTTGCGTTTTTTTCTTTTAATTTCGCCGATTTTGTGATGAAATCTCTATTTTTACTTATTTTTAATTGCAGTTTATTAATAATTCATTATCATGAAATTTAGACGATGAAAAGAACCCCATTAAATGTGTTTTAAATACGAATGTATGATAAATGAATATATACTATGTATCAAATTCGTCACATAAAGGTTATTGCTAAAGGTGAATAGGGTAAAAATCTTTGTTTGAGAATAAAATTAACATTTTAAACATGGAAATAAAAATTTTTGTATAGCCTGATGGTTTGGTCTACTGAACTGTATACGAACAACCAGGGTTAGAGTGCCAGTTGAGCTCTAAAAAATTTTATTGAAAAAATTCAAATAGAAGTACATACTAAAGTAGAAAACAAAATAAATTAAAAAAGTAATAAATATGTACTGAAATTAACTCTCTTTACCAATTAGTACTTCAGTTCCGAATATCATATTGTGAGTTAAATTTTTGAGTGGTTAAATGCTTATTTTATCTTAATTAGTTCGTTTATTTTAAAAAAGGCTTTTACTATTATTACTTTTACTATTAATCGTTGATAAAAAGTTTTTTATAGAATTTATGAAGTTAAAAAAATTTCAAATTAAATTAATTCAATAAACATTTGAAATAAAAAAGAAATTCTAAACTTGGTGCGTTTTTTGTAAATGATGCGCTTTTTTCTCCATTTTGGTGCATTTTGAAATTTCAAAGTTGACAACGCTGGTGAAAACTACTTGTAGCAAGGCATTGTGAGAGAAATAAAAAAAAATCCTCGACTCAGTGCTCTAAAACTAACAGCAATGGCGAAAGGTCAGCTAGATATACATGTGAACCCCGAAAGGGTCAGAAGAGTTCTTCGAAAACACAATTATCATGGCAGAGTAGCTAGAAAGAAACCGTTTATTAGCAAAGTAAACCATCAAAAACGTTTAGAGTTTGCTCGTAAATACATCCTGAGAGATATGAAGGTATACAGTTCTAAAATATGTTAAAAATCTGGTAAAAATGGTTGTTTAGGTTTTATTTACAGATGAAAGTAAATTTAACTTGTTTAGCTCCGACGGCAATCAGATGGTATGGCGAAAAAAGAATACCGAGCTTCAACAGAAACACCTTATTCCAAGTGTGAAGCATGGAGGTGGCTCCGTCATGGTTTGGGGGTGCATGACAGATAGCGGTACTGGAAATCTGCAACACATTTCGGGTATTATGAACAAATTTGTTTACTTAGACGTTTTGAAACAAAACGTTAAGCCGAGTATTGAGAACTTGAGGATTGAAGAATAGAAGTCTTCTTCTTCTACCAGGATAACGATCCTAAACACAAATCGTATGTTGCGCGAGAATGGTTGCTGTATAATTGCCCACATGTGCTCGAAGTTTCTCCACAGTCTCCGGACTTAAATATTATTGAAAATTTATGGGTACCGTCTTGACCAAAATATCCGAAAGCATAATATAACGTCACAGGAAACCCTTTTAGATGCTTTACAATCGGAGTGGAGGGAAGTTTTCCCAACATACACATGTAAATTATTGGAATCGATGCCTATGAGAATCAATAAAGACAATTTGAAAAGGTTTTTTGTCAATTATTTTAGTTTTAATGCTAAACAAAACAATTTACAAATACAAAATGGAAAATAATAATTTTCGGCGAATAATAAATGGGTACGAAAAAGACTTTGCATAAACTCAATTTTGCTAAATGTGTGGCTTTTAAAATATTTGCACAAAAACTTCAAAGCTTGTCTTTAGACTTGTATGCGTTTGCTTTGTTTATGACTTTGGGCACATAAGAGCCCAAAAGAGGCGTTCTATTGTTCCCAAACAAAAATCAGAGTTCCCAAAAAGCTATTTTGTCACAAATGCAAAGAGAAAAGCGTTTAACACTAAAATATGCAAATAAGCAAACCTATTAGTCGATGGACAGCAAGACGATGCCCTTCGCGATATTATTAAAAAAAAAAAAAATGGATATCTGCATTGTTGTTAAAAATATGTTAAGGCACGTTTAAAGTTTGCCAGAGAGCAAAGAAATTGGACAGTGGATAACTGGAAACATGTAATCTAGTCGGTTGAATTAAAATGAAATTCTTTTTTAAATCGACGGTAATTAATATTATTGGCTTCGAACAGCCCAGATGATTCATAGTGGGAGAAACGTCATGTTATGGGGTTGCTTTACATGGTAGCAACTCCGCCCACCACAAAGAATCGTCAGAATAATGAGGAAATAAAACTATCTGTATATTTTAAAAACTCAACTTTCCGATTTTGTAGATAAGAGCGACTATTATGTGGATGAAGTTATTTTTCAGCTGGACGTTCACCCAAAGCACAGTAAAAGCTTTGGCAGCGTGTTCAGCGCGTATGAGAGAGTATTCCAAATGAATTAATTGAAAAATTGGTGGAGAATATGTCAAAATGTGTACAAAGTACTTTACGAAAGAACAGACTTTGGACTAAATATTAAAAATTGTATCGTTTCCTAAAGTGTTTGTATGGTGTAAAATTGTATATTTTCTTAGAACTTGATACTTTTAGTTTTGATTTATAAATTACTAGATGGCATTTGCTCGCGTTGCTATGCTACCAATTAAAATTAATTTGAAAGAAAGGCATTACACAAATATTCAATTAATTTTGAGTAATTTTAATGATTTTGTTGATTTTGAAAAAAAGTAGGCGGTCGAAAAAAGTATTCTTAGTCATGCCGGAGTCTAAGTTATATCCCATCAAAGTTTTAGTAAGATCGGTCCAGCGGTCTGGCCTTCCTGGCAGGCGTTGTAATTAATTTTAAAAAAGAAGGCGTTAGAGTAGGCGTGTTCATACCAACTCAGAAACTTTCCCGTGCTCATACACAACAACTTCGCCAAAGATGATCACATGATCAAATACATAGTTTTCGAGAATAGAATACATAGTAGAAATGAATTTCAAAATAGGACCAATATAAGTGTACTGAAATTTGGCCCTTTTTACACCTTTATATTTGAGTCGTGAATAGCATGTTCGGGGTTCTTTTTTGTGTGGATGAAAGAATATTTTATCTTTGTTTTATTTTTAAATTGAATATATAATATCAAATATCCGTTTTTACCCCGTTTTTGTCACCCGTCAAAAAATTATTTTCAAAAAAGTACCTATTAATTATCCGTAATACGTACTATTTGAAAATAATAGTTCATGGAATTTTTAGTGAGAAAATACATTTTGATAAAAAGGTACCAAAACAGAATACAATTTTTAGGCCATAGGAATTCGAATTTCAAAAAAGTACCAAAAAGATTTCTAGTCTTTATTGAGCTGAGCCAGATGCATTTAATATAGTATTTCATGTAGGAGATATACATGTTAACGAAGCGTTCTATGGGGACTATTTTTACACCATATGGTCACTTGAATTTTGATTAAAGGCGGACGCATTTAAAATACTATTTCTAAGTTTATTTGTTTAGGAGATATAGAGGTTTTACCCGTTTTTTCGCCATTTGTTCCCCTTAGCGACCGAATTTCCAAAAATCTCTTCTTAGTGGATCTACATGTTGTAAAAGGAACCCATTACCCGAATTTATAGTTTCTAGCTTTAGCGATTTGGGATGTGCGATGATGAATGAATCAGTCACTTTATTATTTTATATACATATATAGATTATGTTAAATATTAAACATACATGAAAAAAATGCCAAAGACATTTTTTTAATTTTCTTTATTGTCTAGACAAATGACAGAATTCCTCCTTTATGAACTGGTACTGGTACTGGTACAATAAGATTTACAAAGTGGGCCGGATTAGAGAAGATGAATTATATTAAGCCAGTCTATTTGCTTGAACAATGTGTCTAAAAGCCCACGAAACCAAACCTCAATTTAAAAAAAACGCAATTTTTGTGTCCCCGCACTTTACACTACTATTTTAGGTAAAAAAACAACAAAAAAAAAACAAAAATATGAGAGTGATCAAGGGATCTCAAATTTGTATATTTGTTTTTTTTTGTTTATTCAGAATGGTGTTTTGTTTCTCCCTCTGACTGCTTCCATACAAAAGCATGTGTCCCCCGTTAGAATTTTTAGTAAACAAAATAAAATAAAATCAAGAAAAAAAAGTAAACATGCAACATTTAATAAAAGTATTCGAATTATTGCGTTTCTTTCTTGTGTTTTGATTTGTTATAGTCGTCAAAATTTAATTAGTGCGAATTTGGCGTTGCAAAGAAATGTTGTCCCCACAATTTGCATTGAGCGTCACTTTTTTATAAATCAAGTAACATTACTAGTTTTGAATTTACATTTAAATAAAGCAAATAACGTAAAGAAAGTACAAACTTTAATTATTACAAAAGTGAAAAAGCGAAAAAAAAAAAATTATTAAAAAAAGTGTGCATTTGCGTAGTTTTTGTGAACACCATAGTAAAGACGCCATAAAATTTGTTGAGCGTCACGCTAATTTTTTTAAAAGTGAATATATTAAATATAAAAAATTGAAGTTGACAATCATTGTTTACATGGTTTCAACTCATTTTTTTATAATTTGTGAATTTGAGAAATAAATTGCTTACGAAAAAAAAACAAAATAGGCAAATATTTCATGAGCATCACTTTTGATATATATTGCTTCATAGCTTAAAATGCTTAATTTTAATTTTATTTTTTAATTTTCAAGAGTAAAACAACAAAATTAACGGCGGCTGAAAGAGCAAGAGATATCGAGAGAAAATAAAGCTCGATAAAGCGCGTAATGACGAATATAAAAAAAGAAGAAAAAAAGGATAATCGTGGTATATTTGAGTTTAATTTTTATTGTTACTGACTGCTTCTGTTTTTGCCACAAACTTAATTCGAAAGTGGTAAAAATGAATGAGAATGAAAAAAAAACAAAGCCGCTTGCCATTTCATGAAGTTTATACAGATTCAGAGTAAGAATTCGAATGAAAATTTATAAATTAAATTAAGTTAAGTTATTGTTTTGTGTCAAATATTTACATATGAATGTGTATAAGTTTCTTCAAGAATTACTTCCTTTTTTCCATTTTTGTTAAAGACAGCAAAGAATGTTTATTTTTGTGTGAAAATTTTTGTTTTTTTTTTTATTTACTTTTCGTAAAAGAATAAACTTTTTTTCGTTAAACTTTAGATTTGGCATTATTTTTTGTTTACGCGCAACAAAATCTCTTGATCGTCACAAAATATATTGAGCGTCACACTTAGAATTTTTTTCCCTTAAAACGCTTATAATTGCAGTTTTTTTTAAATACATTGTTAAAAGCCTATTACTTTGCAAGTAACCTCTAAGTTCAAGTCTTTTTTCAACAAAAATTTACATATTTTCATCTTAAAATTTTAAAATAACTAGTCACTTTGAAAAAAAAATTAAAAATCAAGATATATCATGATTATGTGTTTATAATCGAAAATATGATTTTCGCAAGAGTCAATCTTGAAAAACAAAAGAACATCGTAGTAAGCTTGAATTTCAAATATTTTTGCATTTTTAGCGATTTTTTATACATACTTGGTGTGTGCCGCTCAAGATAGAAATCATAGAAAACCTAAAAAAAAACCAAAAATATTAATGTTTTTGAGAGCCTAAAAGTACCGCCGGATTCTTCATCAATTTCTACATAAATTGGCGAATTGAAAAAACTTTAAAAATAAGCAAAACAAAATACCTACGTTGTGTACGTTATTTTTTGAAATTGACCCACATATATAATATTTGCATAAAGCTCAAATTATTTTCAAGCTAATGGGAAAGAGTTTAAGTTTCAAAATTCATTAAAAATAGTATTTTGTTGATTCAGCTTAAGGTCTGTTTTATTAAAAAAAAAACTAAATATATAAAAAATCCTCTTTTGTTCCGTAAAATGTGTAAAAATTTGACATGTTTAATGCAACCATTAACAACATCATTGCCTATATAAAAAACTTGTTAACAAGAAAAGCAAACAATTTTCTGTTTTGCAAAAAACGTAACCAAAATGAAAAAAAGTGCAAAAAAAACATATTAACCAATTTCGGTTATAAAAAGCCATAAGGGAAACGGTGATTTCATTCAACCCTTTTTTATTGCCACGTGAGAATAAATGCACAAAAAAAAAATAAACTAAAAGAAAATTAAAAAAAAGTGTTACGTGACTGACGGATTCAACATCGCGAAACCCCAACCGCCCAGATATGCGACAGTTAACAAGACTAGCCATTTAATGCTTCAAGGTCACTCACTGGATGTTATGATGTAAAAAATGAAAACAAAAAAAATTGTTACACAAGGGCTTCTGCTGATGACGAGAGCAACAACAGAATGTTATTAACCATTAGCCTGTCTCATGGAAAAAAATTGCCCAAACTGTTTTTAACTGGTTTCAAGCAACGTCCTTGCTTTATTTGTCACAATATTCAAACAAAAATGTGGTTGTAACTAATTTATTAGTAAGAATCATTCCGAAACTCGTATTACATGCCACGAATGTACAAAATATAATCATATTGGGAAACACTGATCCCCAATTTCATGTTCGTTTTATTTTTGAAGTGTACTCGTACTTGATAGGGTTTAAAACAAGTACTGCGGTTAAAAATGTGATTGTCTACAGAGAATATTTCGTTGCACATTTTATTAAATTAAAATTTCTTTCTTCGGTTAGTTCACTGACACGTTAGAGCATCTTTAAAATGTTCCCATTTCCCACTCCTTGGAGAAAATTTTATTAGAGTATAATGTAATGCTTTAAAACTGATATAAAATTTCTTATTAACAATGTGGGGACTTATCCTCTTCATAGATTTCAATTTTAAAGATTTAAGTTAGAGACCCAACAAATTATGTACATAGTGTTACGAAATTGTATTTCAATTTAAAAATAATGGCCGGTATACACATACAACATGTTTATCTACATACAAGATCTTTTTCAACATACGGAATGTTTATCACCATACAACTTGCTTAAGGTCGGGATACACTATCCTACACAATCGTACGATTCATTCACTGAAAAATCTGACCGATTTCTATCACACTCAAAAAAATAAATCGCAACAAAGTCTGTCACACACTATTACACAAAAAAGATGCAATAACATGTGTTTTTTCTAATGTAAACAAACGCAGTTTTCCGTCATTTAAATTATTATTTGTGTTCAATTATTTATTTTGCATTGTTGTTATACCTATGTGAATATAATAAATTGTATAAACTATACAAACAATTAAAAAATGTTAAACGTCTGTCCTTTAAATTATAATTTGTGCTTTCAATCAATGAAGCCGATATTGTTGTTTTCTTATCAGCTGTATTGGAAAATACAACTCTGATCGCATAGAAACTATATTTTTATGAAAATTTTCAAAAACTTTTGCAAGTCGGACAGACTTGTCAAAAAAATGTGTCATTTAGTTAAATTTTTAGGCCACACTATCTATCATACTTTATTTACATTCGTAGAATTACTATTTCTAAGCCAATCACGTGGAGTTAGTTTATTGTGAGACATTCTCAGTAAAAAATATATGGATTAATGCATAATCGAGCAATATCGAAACTTTTTTTTGTTTTCTTCACTTTCTGAGTCGATTTAACGATGTCCGTTCGTCCGTCTGGCTGGCTGGCAGGCTCTCCACGTAAAGCTTGTGCGCAGAGTACAGTCGCAATTTTGAAGATATTTCCATAAAATTGGATGAAATTGAAACTGGTGGAAATCGGTCCATTATTGGCCCCCATACAAATGTCCTCCCGAAATTGGGGTTTGCCGATCATAAATGTTTTAATTATGCAAGTATCCAAACAAATTTCATCAAAAATGAGTGGTAAACGAAGCCAAATCAAATCTACAAATTTTGTGCAGATTGGTCCGTAATTACTCGTAGCTCCCATATAACGCCCAATCCCGAAAATCACTTTAAAGACCGTAACTCTCTCAAAAATGTTGGTATCAAAATAATATTTAACACAAATATATTTCATATATATACTAATAATACAGTACAATTTTATTATGATCGGTCCATAATTAGTCGTAGCGCCCATATAAAACCCTCTCCGTAATTCACTTTAACCTCCATAAATCTTTTAAAAGTATTTATATCGAGATAAAGTTTAACATATGTAATATTTATATTCACAGAAATTATGACACTAAATTTTTGGATGATCTCCCATATAGCGCACATTTCTGAAAAACTGTTTTATACATATACTGGGTGTAGGGTATTATATGGTCGGGCTTGACCGACCATACTTTCTTACTTGTTTTATAATATATGTATTTCTTTTCTTGCTTTAATTTTTTTCAGAAAGAAGCAATGAAGCTAAGGAAGCAATAAAAAACCTGGAAAACATAGTTGATATTCTCACAAATGAAGTTGGATAATAATTAAAGCAAATTATGTGTAAACAGACTAAACATTTACGCCCAACTAGTAGGGATCTTAAAATTGTCTAAATTACTTCTTTGGAGGAATTAAATTCGGCAGAACAGCTGATTAAAATCGAGCCTACTTCAGAAGTGGTAAGAGAGTTTTTTTAATGCAATCAGTTAAACAAGTATTCAAAATTCTTTGTTTTTTTATTTTTTTAAATTATTTCAGATTTCGTATATTCAATTGAGGTTTGACAAAATCAAAATTGAAAAAGCACTACGCAAAATGATCGCCGAAAATATGTTGCTCAAATTAAATTGGGATGGATCTAAAAGTATGATAGCCTTAAACAAATACAAAATATTACGTGTTATCTTTTCTTTAATTTTCTTGCTGAAGCACTTAAAGGCACGTATCCAACATACCCGGAATATGAAAAATCTTACAAGCTGGCATTTCGTAAATGTAAGGCAATTGTTTACCGACTCGTCTAAAACTATGACCCCGTCGAATCCAACAAAAAAACAATAATAACATTTTTGAAAAAATTAAAAAAAAAATGAATATTTTCTTGTTTTTGTAAAAAATAACCATATTTTGTATTTTATATGAATGTTTACTCCCTTTATGCTCTTTTAGGAGATAAAAACGATTACTCCCCTGTCGTCATTTTAGGGCCCATTATTACAACTTGGCAATAGTTAAAGGTATGATGTTATCGGACAGATAAGAAGTATTTGGTTATTATAAGTTTATCTAAAGCTAAAAAAATGTCAACTTCATGAAAAATAAATTAATTTTAATTTTGTTTTGCCAATAAATAATTTGATAAACAAAAATGGGAATCAGATGTTGTTTGATTTACATTAATAACCTGGAGAATATTTTTGAATACAGTCAGCCTCAAAGTAGACTGTTCAATTTGAATTTTTTTCCACAAACAAATATTGCCATATTTTAGGAAAAAATTATTTTATTTTACAAGGAAGTTGTAATAACGAAACATTTTAAAGGTCACTTTATTCCTCACTTTAATTAAAGTTACCTTTTACTATTAAGAACATTAGAGGCAAGTTGTAATAATGGCCCTAAAAGGAGTATCGTGTCTGCGGACATGCTGTGTTAAAAATCCTATGAAGTCCGGAGTTTTATGGAGGAATCCATTACTCGCAAAGGAGTGCTCCAAGATTACTCTTTGGATGATCCTATTTTTTACTAGGTCGTTGTGTAAACATCAAAGTATTCTCAAACAAAGACAGAGAGAGTGTTCAGTATACCCTAAACCACCATAGTGCGGAGGGTATATTGGATTAGTGCTGATGTTTGTAACGCCCATAAATATTGGTCCAACACCCACCGATCGATTTTGAATCACTTCCTGAGTCAATTTAACGATGTACCGAAATTAGGCTTTATCGGTCATTAATATTTGATTTATGCAAGTATCCATACACATTTCACCACAAATGAAATAAAGCCAAATCACATCCACAAATTTTGTGCAGATTGGTCCATAATTGTTCATAGCTCCCTTATAAGGCCCACTTCTAAAAATACTTTAAACAGCAAAATCCTATTAAGAATGTTGGTATCCAAATAATATTAAACGCAAATATATATCATATGTGTACAAGCAATACGGTAGAATTTTATTGTGATCGGTCCATAATTGGTCGTAGCTCCCATTTAATGCCACTTCCGAAACACACTTAAGCGACCATAAATCACTTAAAAATATTGGTATCCAAATAAAATTCAACACGAATTAGTTTCATATATACAGAAAAAAGGGCACCTAATTTTATAATGGTCAGTCCATAATTAGTAAAATTTTCCATATAAGACCCTCTCCGTAATTCCTCCATAAATTTTTTATAAAGTGTTTATATCGTTTTATATTCACAGAATATGTATATTTACAGATGTCATGGCACTAAATTTTTGGTGGAAAATAAGTAACCGTTTTTAAAAGGTAACAAGATGTATAAATAAACCATGTAATAAAACATAAATGTTTTCGTATGTTTATTAACCATTTTTATTTGCATATTTTGAGTGAACCTTCAAAATGAAAATGTTTTGAATAGTTCGACAACTGAAAAATTATTCTAAACTGTTTTCTTAATGAAATTTATATTTTCGTTGCTCTTACATTAAGAAGTAAATTACAAATTTCTTTAGAATAATAACTTTGGCACCCTGTAACACATTCTGTATTGAAACAGGATGGTTTAACTACAAGTTCATCTTCCTGCATTCGTATATCCTCCTTACATAGCAACGAAAATATACATTTCCTTAACGAAACGGTTTAACAATTTAACATATTCTTCAAACTTTTTTTTTAAATGAAAATGCATTAAAAAACTGCATTAAAAAACTGCATTATTATGTATTTAAAAACAAAAAATCATATGGAAAAACAAATCATTATGCTCTAATAAAGATGTTATTCATACCAAAAAAAATAAAAAACACACACATTGACGATGAGAATTTAAAGCCCATAAAGAATATGGCAGTAGAATTACTTTGTGCTGTTGTTACAAACATCTACTGTCTCATTCTTCTTCAACAACCACCCTTGTTTTTTCGTTAACTATTTTCTCGTTCTTTTTCTTTCTATTTAAGGATATGCTCATGTCCTTGTTCTTTGTCCCTTATAATTCTCATTTAGTTTGAAATTTGTTTAACATAAGTAATTAAGGTTGAGCAACGAAAAGCGAACTTACCTGGCGTAGGGGTTACCTTGGTGCCCCCGGCGTGGCCTCGGTCATTGCACTTACGATTGAGTTGATCGCCGATATCATCCTAAGGGTGGTGCTGGGAATTGTTTAATAAATTTCAAATAAAAAACTAAAATCGTTAAGAAAGGTTTTAAACGTCAATTCATTAAGATCAGAAGAAATGGCTGTATTCTTATATGGTTTGAACCAAGAATCATAAAATAAAGATTACGCCAACGCGCGTACAATTTTTAAATGTTCTGCGCATTTTGGAGCTGTGACGTCACACGTTCTGTGTTTCTATTGGCAAATTTTTTCTCACTTGTTTTTTTACTGTTGTTTTGCTTGCATTTGCTCACTACACACTTCATGTTTATTTATTTTTGTTGTTCTTTTTTTTGTTTGTCGTTCTTTTTTAAACAGCTTTTATTTTAGAACTCTCAGAGAGATTTCAATTGCAAGGTTGCCAACTATACCTAGCGTTACCGTTGAGAATTTTCAAAAAGTCGCTAAAAAGGTCGTTTTAAAAAAAAGTCGTTTTGAAAAATAAAAGTCGCAAACACTTTTTAATAACCTTCCATAGGCTTAAATGATTGGGTTTTGTTAATCCCGCGTAGCACTAGTTTCATTTCTGCAATTGTAACGCTTTTACGAAAGTTGCTGTTTCTCTTCGGCAAAAACTATTGTAGTTGCATTTTTGTATTTTCAGACGCTTCTTTAATGTTTGTTATATGTTCTTTTGTGCTTTCATATCGCTGTAGATGATTCCTTTGATTGATCAGGAGCTGTTTACAAGAAATGCAAAAAAGACGCTTCCTGGCTTCATCTTGCTTAAGCCATTTATATTTAAGTTTCCTTTCTTTGGAATAATGTCGCGACACATTAGTTTTCTTAGAGGAAACTGTAGCGTTGTTGACATTTTGTGGCTCAGGCTCTGATTCATAGTGGGACTGTGAGCACGCGTCTATGAGTTTTTTTTAGGTTTTCACAATTAATCTGATTTTTAAGAATAACATTTTATACCGGTTCTTTTTTTAATAAAAAAGTATACATACGTTTCCACGTTTGAAAATATTACGAAAAATGCGTGCATATATAATTAACCGACAAATTAAATAATAAGTTGCTAAAAAAAAAGCTGTCCCATATCAATGTGTCAAAAAAAATATATATAACAATGTTGCCAAACGAAGAACAATTTGTTGATTTCTTTTAATACCTACTATGGTGTCGATGCCATACTATTTCACTGTTCATCATTTGACAATTTTTTATTAAAAAAATAACAAACAAAGACAGCAAATTTGCAATGCATTGAAAAATAAACTTTTGTGTAAGTAACAATACAAAAAAAGGGGAAAAAGTCGCAACAAAATTAAAAAAGTCTCAAAATTAGGTAATTTTCAAAAGTCGCAAGCTGACGAAAAAGGGTCAAATTACGACTTTAGTCGGCGAACGGTAACCCTGACTATACCATAAAACATACATTTTTCGCAAGAAATTTTAATTCTAACACATGAAACATTCTTGGTAACCCTTAGAATGGAACTTCTACGTCACATAACGGGAAATCATGCGCATGGCGTAATCTTTATTTTATCATTCTTGGTTTGAACTTCGTTTGGTTAAAGAATGAAACTTGTGAAGTACAGTTAATTAATATAATGCTTTGTGAAATGCTATATTTACGGACGAAATCCATCATCTTTCTTTCCGGCAATACGCGAAATATATGTAGTTGTCTGCGCTCGAAACAGGCAAACATAAACTCCGCACATTTTCAACTTGTGGCCATTTAAGTTGTTTTTATCATCGCAAACGCCAGTCGTACGGGAAATTGTAGCTGGTTAAATTAGAATGGCAAATCAGTTGGACTCAAGATATCCTCCCCTTTGTATTTTCCTTTGATGATCTTTGTCTCGATGGCGTGATATGTACATAACTTTTTGTTGATCAATTGTCTTTTAATTGCAAAATTAAAAAATTTTGTGGGATAGTTGACTATGTTATCCTGGTTGAAAGAAAATGACAATAGTCGCATTAAGGTACATCGTTTAATCGGCCTATTATTATTTTTGAATTGTTTCGATATGTCTTGAAAATACGTTGAATAAGTTTTTCTGTTGAATTCGTCCCAAATGATCAATTTGAATACCTGGAGAATCTTCTTCTTAATTTATATGTTTAGTGGCATTTTGAAGACATAAGAAGGTAGTTCGTCCACCTTCTAACAAAGTTACAGACAGATATCTCAGATTAAGCTAGGACAACTATATTTAGTAATCTGATTCTATCCAAAAGCAATGAAATTAGGTACGTTTTTCAAGTGCTTTCCGATTCAGAAACCAGTTCTATTGTTCATTGTTCTACTATGATCAGTGATCATTCTTGAAATACATATATTGCCATGAAATTTTGTATACGTTATTTTTATGAAAAAATAAAACAAAAGAAGAAAGTGTGAGGAAAATATGTAGAATCGGTCTATGATTTCTCCTAGACCCCATACAAATTTCTTCCCGGCAAAAAAAAAATTATAACATGAAATTTTGTTTTGTTCGGTCCATGTTTGATCATACACCCCATATAAAGTCCACTTCTAAAATTCACTCAAATATGTATAAATCTGGTACAAATATAGTTACCAGGTTAAAATCCGACACAAATAATTCTTCAAATTCAAAAAAAAAAACTGCTAGATTTTGAGAATATCGGTCCATATTTTAACCCATATAAGGTCCACTTCCGAAATCTACGTTAATATTAATAAGTATCTTAAGAATATCGGACCATAAATGTCTAATAAATATTGTTATCGAACCAACTTTTATATGTATCAGAAATTTTAATCCAGAAATCATATTAATATCGGTTATACGGCAAATATGCTACTGGATTTTGTAGCTGTTAGTCAATAATAGTTCCTGAATAAAGTCTAATTCCGAGCATAACAACCAACCATACAACTCTTGTAAATAACGTTATTTAGATAAAATTCAACCAATAGAGCAGAAACCACATTAGTGGATACTGGATTTAGAAGATATCAGTCCATAATTGGTCCACGTCTACTATGCCACCCATAAATCTTTTGTAAATAATATTATTGAGTACATTTTTATACCCTGTTTTATACTCTGTTTCTTAACTTGTTGTGAATATGGGAAAATGTTGTTTTAATTTTCTAAATTGATTAATTACACTCAAGATTATCATGAAAATCAGACAAACTCTGTAAATTATGGTAAGAATCGGTAATTAAATCGATTTAAATTAAAATTAATTATGTTGGTCGTAAAATTGTCTTTCAAACAATATATAAAATAATAATTAAATTTGCACAAAGACTGAATAGAAAACACATAATAAGGATATTCTAGTCCTATAGCCAGTGTAGTTTCTGTATTTCTTATTACTTTTAAAAGAAGTTTCATTTGCGTAACATTAAACATCCAAAGAATTAGTGAATAACGTTATAGATCTTCAAAGTATGTCTTAATTCTGGGTATACCGATGATTTCATGAGTAACATTCAGGCAATTAATTAATTGTGTTACTTTCTGTGGAAAGGGGATTGGTGGTGAAAGTAGAGAAAAGCTTTTCATATGACAATAGTGCAGCATTGCAGCGCCTCTGGTGGTGAGTAGACGCATTGATCAAAGTTGATTTTATAGCGTTTATTTAATTATTTTATTTCGGTAGTGTTTCAATGCTTTACCACCGAAGGAGGGCGCTGTGATAAATATTAGTTATGATAGGATAGAAAACTAAAAATGATCAGAAACTGATGTTGTTTCAGTGACAGCGGCTGCGTTGATTTTATAAGACAACAATTTCCCGTAAGACTGAATTTTGCGACGCAAATATAGAAATCAAAAGGCTACCAGTTGGAATCTAGTTTACGCAATCAACTTGATGTTTCCCTGTTACGCTTTAATTAACTTATTTATGTATAATTGATATATATATTAAAATATATTAAATCGATTGGAATTCTAAGCAAATTCCATTCATTACCCAAACGAAGTTCCAACCGTATAAGATTTAGCCAGTTCTATTGATCTTAACAGTTCAAAACAGCTTGTTAATTTGAATGCTTATAGGCCACTAAACTTTTATTTATAAATTAAAACCTTAATAGCTAAAATGCAAATCTTGAAACTAAACTAGTGATAAGATAAGATCTCTTGTACTCACGTGTACAGTCAATCTTATCTATTTAATATTCCCATCACTCCGTGTGGTAAACAGAACACGGGTGATAAGAACATCCTTTTTAAAACGCATGTGTGAAGTGAAATGGGTCTCATTTCTTATCTACCTGCACACGTGCGTTTCAGTGTAAAACCATATCTAAACAATAACAAATATTAACCCTGCCTTTACACATGCAAGTACTTGCATGCGAGTGCTGTGTACGTATTATATACGAAAACTTATTCGAAAAATTCGAATCATTTGCAAGTAGCGTTACTGTTTACACAGGCCAGTGAAAGTTCATTTTCAAAAAATTAGTTTAGATTAACAAATGACGCACAAAGTTTGTATTTGTTTACCAAGAGTTGCCATGGCCTTCACATGAGTATAATTGTAGGGAAATAATTATTACAATTTATTATTATTATTTTAATTATTATTTAATGCTTTAAAATGATATCAATACACTTCTTTTTTCATATTTGAAAAAATATATATTTTTTTTACAAATATATGTACATAAAATAATTAATATTAATTATTTTACCACAATCCATTAAATATATTCTGAATTTTTTTATTTTGTAACTCTGTTTACCTTTCTGTCACTTTATTGCTGAAACTGTCAAAAAATCACTGTCCAGCTAAATTCACTTGCAAGTGAGCTGCAAATGCCTGCATGTGTGATTGTGTTAGTAAAAAAGTGTGAATGTATTGACTTTTTCGAACTTGCACTTGCATGTGTAAATGCCGGGTAAAGTAGAAGTACACTTTCTACAAAATATAAAAAATCTTGAATATTAAAATATGTTCAAGTATTTGAACAGGTTGATTTACTATTAATTATAGCAAATCAAAATTTTACAAATAAAACATTAAAATCAGTCAAGTTTAATCGAGACGTACGAACAGCGATTCTTGGTGATACGAAGTTTATCGGGTGGCTATTTACAGAATAAATGTTATAACTTTTTTATTTGAAATTTATTAAAAAATGTCGGGACGGCGCGAACGCCATTCCCGGCTACCAAAAATAACACGCACGAGTTATTCGCATTAGGAATAATCGCGGAGGTCAACTCAATCGTAAGTGCAATGACAGAGCCTCACTCCGGGGGAACCGCCTTCATGATCACGGTAACCCCTACGCCAGGTAAGTATGCTTTTCGTTGCTCAACCTTAGTTACTTATGTTGAACAAATTTCAAACTAAATGAGAATTATAAGGGACAAAGAACAAGGACATGAGCATATCCTTAAATAGAAAGAAAAAGAACGAGAAAATAGTTAACGAAAAAACAAGGGTGGTTGTTGAGGAAGAATGAGACAGTAGATGTTTGTAACAACAGCACAAAGTAATTCTACTGCCATATTCTTTATGGGCTTTAAATTCTCATGTGAAAATTGTTCCACTTGTTGGTTCGTTCGTCTTTTATAAACAACACCAACGTAGTGGGGAGGATATATTGGATTTGTGATGATGTCTTTAACGTCCAAAAATAATAGCTTAATTCCAATCTTAAAGTATACTCAAAATCACTTTCTAAGTCATAGGCATTGTTGCCAATTTGACGTTTTTCCCGTCAAATCTGACGTTTTTGCAATGCCAATTGCGGGAAAAAATGCTTTTTAGCGGTTAGCAAGAAATCTGGAGTTTTTTTTTTCCAAGGTTGAATTATATGGTATAACCTAACTAGTAACTCAACCTAGTTAAAACCAAACTACGAAACAGGCTAAGGTAAATTTGCTTTTAACGCAAACATTTAAATTTATATACATTTTTTATTAAAATATTTTAAGAATTCTCAAAAAGCTAAATAAATAAATAAAAAAACCAGTAGTAAATGTGCTCCAAAAGGAGCAGCTTTTATGTATGAATTCATACCTTAAATCACTACAAACCTGCTGATGGGATGCATGATTTTTGTATGAGGTGTTCCCGGTTTGGAGGACTACTTTCTGCTGACAATAAGCGCTTCTTTTAACCTAATCAAACATGTAAATAAACCACTTTCTTAAAGTGTTTTTTAATTCTATCTGAATGTTTTTGCTTACGTAAATCTATAGGTTATAATTTAATTTTTGGTTTTCGCTTTAAAACCTTCTTCGTTGTTAGCACTAAAAAAGCATCTTTAGTCGTAAGCATTTACTGCTTCAAAAGAGCGCTCGATTATGCGCTTTTTCTCTTAAGTGCTTCAAAAAACACGAATTTTTTTTACTGGGAATATACATACATAATTTCTTTAAAAAGTTTTAAAAAGCAATTTATTAAATTTTGATTTAATACATTTTTGCAATGTTATTTTTTTTTTAAACGAATTCAATTTTAATTACAGATACGGTCTCAAAATTTAGAATAAATGTTGTTTTGATTATGAATTTCCAAAATCTGTTCTAACCGAAGTAGGTACAATGGCCACTTATACACAAAATGCTGAAGACTCGCACTATATTTTTGAAAATACCTAATTTTGTTTGTAAATGATTAAAAACAATTGAATAAAAAATACGTATGTGTAATTAACTTACATTTTATTTTACCAGCTATTTTTATTTAACGTAAATTCAAGTTTTTAAAATTATTTATTTGACGGTTTTCTGATGGTTTTGTAAAAAAATTTATTTAGCGATTTCTGGCGATTTTTAAACCCCAATTTGACGGGAAATTGCGAAAAAATATTGGCAACACTGGCCATAGGTCGGCATCCTATAGCACTATTGTGCAGAGAGCACTTCCCACATACACTTAATCTCTTTCATTTAGTCGTTATTGAGACAGCAATGTGTGCACATGCGGCGGATACTTTTATATTTTTTTCAGAAATACTTCCCAACAAACATTTCAAAATAATAATGAATTACGAAAAATATGAGAAATCATGGACCGATTCATACTCTTTTCCGCACACTTATCTGCAATATATTTCAAAATATTGCAATAAAATGGACAAAAAATATCAAATTTTTATGGAGGTTGTCTCACATATTGGTCCATAACTCTGGTTGGCCTAAACCGATTTTGCTGATTTTAAACAGCAAACTTCTCGAAAGCATTTCTGACAGAATGATTGAAAATTTGGATCCTGAAGATATCTGGGGACTTCAAAAAACTGATTTCAACATCCAGACAGACAGACGGACATGGCTTAATCGACTCCGCTATCTATAAGGATCCAGGTCGGAAAATTATATTGTGGAAATTACAAACGGAATGACAAACTTATATATACCCTTCTCATGAAGGTGAAGGGTATAAAAACAAAACATTGATTCGATTGACTGGCCAACAAGTTGTTATTTTATATGAGAACTTAAAGACCATAAAAAATGTGGAAATAATATTACTCTCTCTATTATCTCATTCTTCTTCAACAACCACCCTTGTTTTTTCGTTAACTATTTCCTCGTTGTTTTTCTTTCTATTTAAGGATATGTTCATATTTGCCCTTATAATTCTCATTTAGTTTGAAATTTGTTCAACATAAGTAACTAAGGTTGAGCAACGAAAAGCATACTTACCTGGCGTAGGGGTTACCGTGATCATGAAGGCGGTTCCCCCGGAGTGAGGCTCTGTCATTGCACTTACGATTGAGTTGACCTCCGCGATTATTCCTAATGCGAATAACTCGTGCGTGTTATTTTTGGTAGCCGGGAATGGCGTTCGCGCCGTCCCGACATTCTTTAATACATTTCAAGTAAAATCGTTAAATCTATTTTGTTTTTTAGGCTTTTGACACGAATTAATTTTGTATGAATAAAAAATAGGTAAAAAAAACTGCCTAAAATATAAAATTTTTACCTGAGCAGCTTTTTTTAGTAGCAAAATTGTCATTGAAGAAATTATGGAACATTTTTAATACAATAAAAAACGGATACACTGCCTGCCACTTGAATAAGGAATAACATTTTTGTAACTTTAATTAAGTTTATCTCGCAAACTAAAGTTTAGAAAAAAATAATTTTTTGCACAACCAAATTTCAATGTGTTGGTTTTAGTTGCATGAAGAAATAATAAATATACTTACATAAATATTTTGTTATACTAAAATTGTGCATCGTGTGTCATTTGGAATTTTTTTTTAAATTTTAAGTTATAATAATGAAAGTTATTATCATTTTTAAAAATAATCTCAAAAATACGATTTGGCATCGACTTGTATAATAGTAATTTAGCGAAATTGAACTCCATACTTCCGTTGTTGCATTCTTAAAGGATTATATCGTCTCAAATTGTTTTCCTCCTTCATAAGTTTTTCTTGTAAGCCAACTTTAGACATTTTCAACTGAACTCAGGTCTGATCCACTGTTTTACTGCTCTGGCGGAATGAATCGGAGCGTTGTACTGTTGGTATGGGTCCAAAGAAAGCATTAAATTTTGAAAATGTTTCCTCCAGAATGTTTCGGTAAGTGGTTACATTTTGTGGGATACAAAAACCAATTCTATGGGGTACCATAATACCAAATGGCACCCCATACCATTATTCTGCTCTCTCGAGTATGTCTGCGGCTCAAAAATAATTCCTTCTTATCTAAGTCATGAAAGTAATATTTATACCCGTAGGGACCATCGATCTACAGTGGGGAGCACAAATGAGCACTTTTTATTGGATAAAAAGTGATAAAAATAATAAAGAAATTTCAAAATGTTTTTTGTCTTTTATTTTAGGTTTAAAGCTAAATTAGATAATTTACAATACAGAAACGAAAATAATTAACGAATGCGGACGCACTTTTCATGACAACACAAATGAATGTAAACAAGTTTTTAACACCAGAATATGCTTCTACAGAAATAGGAAAACTCGTTTTTCTATGGACAGAGAGATATTGGTTACATCTCAGCGGCAAAAAAAAATGAAAACCTGCATTGTGGATAAAAAATGATAAGGCACGTTTAAAGCTCGCCAGAGAGCACAGAAATTGGGCAGTAAATAACTGGAAGACGAATTCAAATTTAATCGTTATTCATCCGATGGTAAACAAGAAACCATGTTAAGGAAACAATAGGCACGTTATCCCACGTCATGATATAGAGTTGCTTTACATGATGACACCTCGACCACTGCAACGAATCGAAGGTATAATGAGCAAAGAAGACTATCTGCGTATTTTGCACACTCATATTCCCGATTTTGTAGGTAAGAGCGTCTATCATGTGGATGAAGTTACTTTTCAGCTGTATGGTGACTCTAAGAACACTTTCAAAATCGTGAAGAATGCCTTATCGAGCGGAATTTATTTGTGAAGCAGTTGCCAGCAAAGAATCCCGATCTCAATACGATTTAGAATTTGTCAAGATAGAATTGGAACAATATCGATTAACTTATAGGCCCGTGGTGCTTTCAACAGACGAACTTGAGTAGATCATCATTGAATTTAATAAGAAGCCTGTAAAATCGAAGTGAAAGCGGAAAAGTTTTAGCAAATTTCAACAACTGGCTTATTATGTATGACTAGGGCTTCCAGCCGTCCCGATTTCGGCGGGATTGTCCCGCCATACAAATTTTGTCCCGACTTTAGCACAAAAAATCCCGCCCAACACCAATCTACCAAAATTTATAAAAAAAAATCCTGCTGTGTATTATTTACTGATGGTTGTGTTTTTTAGACTAAAGCTAGATTTACACGATTGAAATTGCAAATAATTTGAAATTTTATCAATTTTGACCATTTATAATTGATGTAATTATCAATTCCCATCATAATTTCTAGAGTTTGTCTGATTTTCATAATAATCTTGATTGTAATTTAACAATTTATAAAATTAAAAGAACATTTTCCCATATTCACAACAAGTTAAGAAACAGAGTATAAAACAGGGTATAAAAATGTACTCAATAATATTATTTACAAAAGATTTATGGGTGTATTAGTAGACGTGGACCAATTATGAACTGATATCTTCTAAATCCAGTATCCATTAATGTGGTTTCTATGTATTTTAGGATTATATTGGTTGAATTTCATCTAAATAACGTTATTTACAAAAGTTGTATGGTTGGTTGTTATGCTCGGAATTAAACTTTATTCAGGAACTATTATTGACTAACAGCTACAAATCCAGTAGCATATTTGCCGTATAACCGATATTAATATGATTTCTGGATTAAAATTTCTGATACATATAAAAGTTGGTTCGATATTTATTAGACATTTTTGTCTGTTTATTTGATTTTTGGAAATGGTTCTTATATGGCAAATTATGAACCAATCTTCTTAAATTTTGGAACAGTGATTTTCATGCATATGAGGATATTTCACGTCGAATTTCAACATAATAACGATATATTTAAGATATATGTATATTAGTATTAACGTGGATTTCGGAAGTGGACCTTATATGGGGGACATAGTCAAATATGGACCGATATTCTCAAAATCCAGCAGTTTGATTTAGGCGTGTATGTAAATGATCCGTGTAAAATTTTGGATTGGTATCCTTATTTATAAGAGATTTATGAGTATTAAAGTGATTTTCGGAAGAGGGATTTATATGGGGTATACGGTTAAAAATAGACCGAAATTCACAAAATTTTGTGGGATGATTTTTGTATATATGTAAATGATCTGTGCACAGTTTTGAGTCGGTACCGATATTTATACAATATATACAGGGATAAATGTCTTTTTCAGATGTGGTCCTTGTATGGGCGCCATGACCAATTCTGGGCCGACCACCATAAAATTTAGTACAACAATTTATTTGCCTATAAAGAGACAAAATTACGAGATAGAGTTTGGCTAAAATTTTTGCCTAAAATAGAAAAAGAGACGTATGTAGTTGTCTAAAACTTCAATTGTAAGAATGTTTGATATGTATGTATGTATGTGTTTTGGTGTTTTAAGTATGTGTAAATAAAAGTTCTGCGTCTACTTTATGGACACATTATATTCATATACTTTCATATACATTCTGTTAACCCTCCTAGAGACAATTCAATTAAAAGAACCTATGTCAGAAACCGTAGAAAATTTTTAAACAAACATTTTTTTTTAAATACATTTAAGACATTTATATATTTCAGTTATAGGTGGAGGACATTTAAAATTCCAAACAGCTGTAATTATTTTAAAGTTATTTCATATTCAAGCAAATAGAACAATTTCCAATTTCTTAATCTACTTGAAAGGGCAAACAACACAAACAAAAACAAATGAATCATTTTAAATACAAAAATATTTAACTATTCCCACATGTACATATGCTCTATGTGGCTACTTAGGTACCCTGGTCATTTTATAAGGGTTATTTTTGCATATTTATTTATTTAAGGGTTAAATAGTGGAGGAAATTTTCACTATTTCAATTGCATGTAAGTAAAAAGGATTCATTTGTCTATGAGGAGAATACATATGCAAATTATCATTGGAGTGGTGTATGCGCTGCGCCATCCTCACATTATTTCATAAAATTTAAATGAAATGAATTTAAGAAATTGTATTGGCCTTTGTCTGAAAATAAGTTATGTTTAAATAGTTTGTACTGATTTTAAAATAATAATCTCTTGAAATTTTAAACATTTTAAATAATTAAAAAAAAAACAACGAAACAATTATTGTTTAAAATATAAATTTCTTCGGTGTTTACACATCACAATTCTTATTGCTTAAATCGCTCGTCTTTTTATTTGAGAGTATACCCACAGTTGTGTACACATATCTATGTATGTATGTAATACGAATAAGAGAGTTAAGCGAATTGCAAGTACAATCAAGTGTTTGCACCTCTTATCTTCTCCTCACCGCGATGTGTAAAAGATAATCAGCTAAGCTTAAAGAATTGTTTTGTGTAAATTGGGACTAAATTTTATTAAAATATTTGTTGTACAGCATTTCAATACTTATTCGAAATCGTTAGAATTTTTATTGCCAAAAACTGCATTTATACTCCGTTTTAACTTTCCTTTGAGATTAACCCAATATTGTACAATTGTTTGATTAGGGGTTCTATTTGGTCGATCTGATTTAGTTGATATCTATACATTGCAGCTTTTAAATAATGTCAGTCAGCTAAATCAGATCTAAATATATAAAGAGGTAGCAAACATTTCTGCAGGCAGAAGATTTGCCTGTACATACATATTTCAAAAACACTTTCAAGCTCATCAAGTGCAGACGAAACATATTTATATCAGTTTTTAACAGTTGGCTTCATATTTAGATTTGTTTTATGGAGCATGGTTTCATAGCGAAAAACTGTAACTAATAAAGATATAGGCTTCGGATTCTGAAATTTTATTGCTAGTGGCTTCAATTGCTATTTTTGCCAAAATCATAAACACTTGCTGCCGTATTCATAAAAAATGAAGTAGGTTTGAAGTGTGCTTTTATACAAAATTTTCATACAAATTTTTCTTAAAGTACTATAATTTTTTATGAATTAGACCGTTAAGAAATTAGGACAAATTAAAGTCGGTTTCATAGCTTTGAAAAGAAAAGTATATTTGCCCATATATTTTATTTAGAAAAATGTGAAAAGTTCAAGGACAAATTTTAATGACTTATATGAAATTGTGTTTGTATTGGAAAGAGTAAGACTTAACAATTAGAAATTATATCGGACAGATGTCTACCACAACCACGCATACAAATGTTGAATTTTTTTATCCAAATTCTTAATCACATTTTGACAAAAACGTGGCTGTATTTCGTTAATCACATCACGGATTTTGAGTTTTAAAGCTGTAATCCATTCGATAGATTCTAACATCAAAAATAGTCCAGTGATAATCAAATGGTTGGCTCTTTAATGAATTCAACTACGGTGGTTACAGTTAATGGTCGACCGGCTTCAATTCATACTACGGTTGCACTTTGTAATTGGAGCCTTACATGGTGCAACTGGAGTATTACTTACAGAGAATTTGCTAAATGGTTGTTTAATATAGCGCCAATTTTTGGGAACTTTAAGGAATTGACAAATTTGGATCTTCTTCAACACTGCTGCTCACGGCTAAAAAATTTTCGCTGAACGCCTGGTCGAACACACGTTAGTATTGGCGCGAATTTTAGAGAATTATTTAGAAAAAAGACACAAGTTTTTTAAATTGGGCTGTATTAAAGCATTCATAAAAATTGAAGATCTCAAATTTGTTTAATTTTATAAAATTTCTAATAAGTAGTTTTTATTTTAAATAAAAATATAAATTTTTTAACTTTATAGTTTGTAAATTTTCTGAAATTTGGTATAATTTGTTGTATGTTATAATGCAATTTTAATTAAAGTTGTGCCCCAAAATATTTCATTTATGTATAAATAAAATGTCTACCTTAACTTTTCAACTAGTCACATTAATGTGGTTTTTAATTGTTTTTAGAAATTACACACACACAATACACATATGTACATACGAGTACATACATACATATTTGTAATTTTGCACAATAAAAATCTTTCCAGTTTCCTGGGAAAACTAGAAGTACGGGAATTTGCCTATAGTTTGTTTTACTTCACAAAAGAAAGTTTCTAAGGTTTGTACAACATTGTCTGTTAAAAGTAATTACACATACACACACACACACACATATGCACATATTTGATTTGCCACCCTTTTTGGTTCTTGCGCACTTACAAATGTGTTAAACACAACCCTTGTTTTTATTTTTATTTCTTCCACCATAACGATAGAATATTGTCCTTGCATATTATCCTTTATAATTCTCATTTAGTTTGAATTATTTTCAACATAAGATATCAAGTTTGAGCAACGAAAAGCATACTTACCTGGCGTAGGGGTTACCGTGATCATGAAGGCGGTTCCCCCGGAGTGAGGCTCTGTCATTGCACTTACGATTGAGTTGACCTCCGCGATTATTCCTAATGCGAATAACTCGTGCGTGTTATTTTTGGTAGCCGGGAATGGCGTTCGCGCCGTCCCGACATTTTTTAATAAATTTCAAATAAAAAAGTTATAACATTTATTCTGTAAATAGCCACCCGATAAACTTCGTATCACCAAGAATCGCTGTTCGTACGTCTCGATTAAACTTGACTGATTTTAATGTTTTATTTGTAAAATTTTGATTTGCTATAATTAATAGTAAATCAACCTGTTCAAATACTTGAACATATTTTAATATTCAAGATTTTTTATATTTTGTAGAAAGTGTACTTCTACTTTACCCGGCATTTACACATGCAAGTGCAAGTTCGAAAAAGTCAATACATTCACACTTTTTTACTAACACAATCACACATGCAGGCACTTGCAGCTCACTTGCAAGTGAATTTAGCTGGACAGTGATTTTTTAACACTTTCAGCAATAAAGTGACAGAAAGGTAAACAGAGTTGCAAAATAAAAAAATTCAGAATATATTTAATGGATTGTGGTAAAATAATTAATATTAATTATTTTATGTACATATATTTGTAAAAAAAATATATATTTTTTCAAATATGAAAAAAGAAGTGTATTGATATCATTTTAAAGCATTAAATAATAATTAAAATAATAATAATAAATTGTAATAATTATTTCCCTACAATTATACTCATGTGAAGGCCATGGCAACTCTTGGTAAACAAATACAAACTTTGTGCGTCATTTGTTAATCTAAACTAATTTTTTGAAAATGAACTTTCACTGGCCTGTGTAAACAGTAACGCTACTTGCAAATGATTCGAATTTTTCGAATAAGTTTTCGTATATAATACGTACACAGCACTCGCATGCAAGTACTTGCATGTGTAAAGGCAGGGTTAATATTTGTTATTGTTTAGATATGGTTTTACACTGAAACGCACGTGTGCAGGTAGATAAGAAATGAGACCCATTTCACTTCACACATGCGTTTTAAAAAGGATGTTCTTATCACCCGTGTTCTGTTTACCACACGGAGTGATGGGAATATTAAATAGATAAGATACACTTGAGTACAAGAGATCTTATCTTATCACTAGTTTAGTTTCAAGATTTGCATTTTAGCTATTAAGGTTTTAATTTATAAATAAAAGTTTAGTGGCCTATAAGCATTCAAATTAACAAGCTGTTTTGAACTGTTAAGATCAATAGAACTGGCTAAATCTTATACGGTTGGAACTTCGTTTGGGTAATGAATGGAATTTGCTTAGAATTCCAATCGATTTAATATATTTTATGTATATATCAATTATACATAAATAAGTTAATTAAAGCGTAACAGGGAAACATCAAGTTGATTGCGTAAACTAGATTCCAACTGGTAGCCTTTTGATTTCTATATTTGCGTCGCAAAATTCAGTCTTACGGGAAATTGTTGTCTTATAAAATCAACGCAGCCGCTGTCACTGAAACAACATCAGTTTCTGATCATTTTTAGTTTTCTATCCTATCATAACTAATATTTATCACAGCGCCCACTACCGAAATAAAATAATTAAATAAACGCTATAAAATCAAGCTTTGATCAATGCGTCTACTCACCACCAGAGGCGCTGCAATGCTGCACTAAAAACAAACACAACGCGCAATTACAGTGTTGTCATATGAAAAGCTTTTCTCTACTTTCACCACCTATTCATCTTCTACCTATCCCCTTTCCACAAAAAGTAACACAATTAATTAATTGCCTGAATGTTACTCATGAAATCATCGGTATACCCAGAATCAAGACATCCTTTGAAGATCTATAACGTTATTCACTAATTCTTTGGATGTTTAATGTTACGCAAATGAAACTTCTTTTAAACGTAATAAGAAATACAGAAACTACACTGGCTATAGGACTAGAATATCCTTATTATGTGTTTTCTATTCAGTCTTTGTGCAAATTTAATTATTATTTTATATATTGTTTGAAAGACAATTTTACGACCAACATAATTAATTTTAATTTAAATCGATTTGATTACCGATTCTTACCATAATTTACAGAGTTTGTCTGATTTTCATAATAATCTTGATTGTAATTTAACAATTTATAAAATTAAAAGAACATTTTCCCATATTCACAACAAGTTAAGAAACAGAGTATAAAACAGGGTATAAAAATGTACTCAATAATATTATTTACAAAAGATTTATGGGTGGCATAGTAGACGTGGACCAATTATGGACTGATATCTTCTAAATCCAGTATCCACTAATGTGGTTTCTGCTCTATTGGTTGAATTTTATCTAAATAACGTTATTTACAAGAGTTGTATGGTTGGTTGTTATGCTCGGAATAAGACTTTATTCAGGAACTATTATTGACTAACAGCTACAAAATCCAGTAGCATATTTGCCGTATAACCGATATTAATATGATTTCTGGATTAAAATTTCTGATGCATATAAAAGTTGGTTCGATAACAATATTTATTAGACATTTTTGTGGGTTAAATTGTTTTTCGGAAATGGTTCTTATATGGCAAATTATGACAAATCATCGGCCGATCTTCTTTAATTTTAGAACAGTGAATTTCGAAACTGGACGTTATGTGGGGAATATATGGACCGATGTTCTCAAAATCTAGCAGGTTGATTTAGGCATATATGAAAATGATACGTGTAAAATTTTGGATCGGTACCGTTATTTACAAGAGATTTATGAGTATAAAAGTAATTTTCGGAAAAGGGCTTTATATGGGGAATACGGTCAAATATAGACCGAAATTCACAAAATTTTGTGGGATGATTTTTGTATACATATGTATATGTAAATGATCTGTGCAAAGTTTTGAGTCGGTACCGATATTTATAAGATATATATAAAGATAAATGGCTTTTTCGAATGTGGTCTTTGTAGGAGAGCTATGACCAATTATGGGCTGACCTCTATAAAATTTAGTACAACAATTTATTTACCTATAAAGATTATTCATGTCAAATTTTAGCCGTTTAGCATTATTTATATCTGTTTTATACGTATTTAAGTGAATTTTGGAAGTGGATTTTATATGGGGGCTATGGTCAAACATGGACCGAACTAAAAACAATTTCGTTTTGCGATTTCTTATTGCATGAAACTTACTTTTGCTTTTCATATTCCAATTTTATTTGGAATTTAAGTAGAATTGAGCAATATTTTGGGAAGACTTTTGTATGGGGTCTATGAGAAATCATGCACCGATTCTTACTATTTTCTGCACACTTTCTTCTTTTATCATAAAAAAATGTATACAAAATTCCATGGTATTATCTGCAATATATTTCAAAATATTCCAATAAAATCGACAAAAAATATAAAATTTTTATGGAGGTTGTCTCACAATTTGGTCCGTAACTCTGGTTCTGCTGTACCGATTTTGCTGAGTTTTCAATACTAAACTGTCTAAGAAAATACAAAAGAGTTTTCTGGAAATTTTGTGAAATTACGTTGTGTTTTTTGGACGTGACAGTGTTTTACACGGACGGACGGACATGGCTCAATCGACTTAGAATCAAGAATATATATACTTTCTTGGGTCTCAGGTGAATATTAACAAAGTTTTACACGGAATGACAAACGTAATATACCCTCATTCACCACTCTTGGTGGTGGAGGGTAGAAAAATTATGTGTAATAGTGTCGACTGATTTAAGGGAAAATAAATGATTCGGTCGCATTGAAGTCATCGTTAACTCAGCCATTGTTGTTTTTATACCCACCAACCCACCACCAAAAAGAGTGGGTATGTTAAGTTTGTCATTCAGTTTATAACACATCGAAAAACCAAAAAGTATATATATTCTGGATCCTTATAAGATTCTAAGTCCATCTAGCCATGTACGTCTATCTCGCCATCGGTCCAGTAGATCCAAGTTATAGACCAAAGTTTTAGACTACATATTTGACTATTTTCTTTAAATATAATGCAACGATAATATCATGAAATTTTGCACATTTTATTTTTATTACAGACGTACAAATCCCGTTTAAAATGTTAAGAATCTGTCCACGATTTCTCATAGTCCCAAGTGATGTAAATTTTTTATGTTCTTACATTATCAATAACGAAATTATTATTATTTATTTACATACATACATATGTACATTAGGGTGTCCCATACAAGGCAAACAAAAATTTTTTTTTTTTGGAATTCTTTTACATATACAAAATTATATCTAAATATGAAATTTTATTGTTCTATCATGATTGCAATCCGTGGCGACTAAGGCAAGAAGATTTGCATAATACAGTAAATGAAAACAATGAAAAGGTAAATTAAGAATATTTTAATTTTCCAAATTATATGGGCTAACAGCGCAACAAAAACTGTTTTTGCTCTTCATCTGCTGTAATAAGTCCGTGAAAATCTTTCACTAATTTGACTGCTCTTTCAGCACCATCATTTACCACTCGTAAAAGACTTACTTTTCTTTTGGCTTCTATAAATGCAGCGTTATTTATCCAAGACGCCACATTTGTGCCAAGAAAACTATCATCGATCTGTAATCTAGCAAGAAATACTTTGCTCTTATTTGAAACAAAACTATCTAGTATTTTAGCTGAAATAAAGAAAAATAAATGTGCATTCGAAATTGTTTCGTCTATTTCATTATATTCTTTGACTGCTTTCAAAAAACCCAAATCCTGATTAGGTGCTTTTACAGCTTTCGTACACTTGAGCCATAGCTTTACGTAAATTATCGCAAGAAAAAAGCAAATGTCTTGCAGAGCACTTTTATCATTTGCATCTATGTTGACCTGGGACTGAAGCAAACATATTTTTAATGACTAAATCGCCCTGGCCATCCATCGTGCTTGGTGTAAGGCCCCCCCGGTTTTTATTTTCTTTTCTGGATCGCCATTCAGAAACACAACGCATAGGTTGATTATTTCACGATAATCTTCCCTTATAAAAGATTAATACTGTTTTATAAAACCTTAAGATGGATAAAATTTGTTCATCATGAATGTGTTTTCTAACAAAATCGATGCATGGTTCAATCTTATTTGAATCGATATTTTTCCAATTGTCTCTAATTCTGGAGATCGAACATTTTGCTTAATCTTGGCTTCAAATACATTTTTAAGAACTAGTTCATAAATATGATGACGACAAGCGACAGGTATCTGCCTAAACTTTGCTCCAAAAGAGCACAGGCACCATTAACACAGTCGGTGTCCATTGATGTTGCATCCCAACAGATTGTTTGCACCTTGTCAATGAGATTCCAGTTATATAGGGCTGTTCTAATAGCTTTTTCTTGGTGTTTACCAGAAGAACTCTCCAATTTTGGTACAGCAACAAATTGTTCTTTGTCGCTATAAGAAATTGTAATTGGCAGCCGCTCTTATTTTGAGCTTTTTACATCTAAGTTGGGTAAAAGTTTGCCATCGCAATGGGCGGTTACGACATCAGGTACGTTGTTCTTAAAGTCCCTTTTTATAGTTTCTGCTCGGGATTTCCTCATTTGTGTACGAAGTCGTTGAATTGAAGATTTATTTATTGAAAATTCATCGCATCTCAAATCCAGTGTCTCTAGGATAGCCTGAATAATTTGGTACACGGAATCTCTTATACTTAGCTGGCACCTGTCTAAAACTGCGACTACCTGGGGTGTTATCAGATTTTTTCTTCCTCTTTTTGAACTGTCACTCTGCAAACTTGCGCTTGTCTCTGGCAGGATTTCACCGTCGTGGGAATATTGTGGATCTTCAGTATCAGAATTAAATATTTCGTCCTAGTCTGAAACTTGCCTGTATTCAACATTTGATGTAGAAGTCGATGCAACTGGCGAAAATTCTTGTTACCTTTTTTCTTCATGTAATAATCTTTTTCTGGATCTTTCTTCTTTGTCTGCCAACTTTTTGTCTATGCCAGCAAAGTAACCCGGTCTACCTGGCTCTCTCTGTAGGTTCAAAAATGCTTATCCTCTTCTGCCTTAATAATTTCAAGAGCATCAACATGAGCAAAAGCAAATAAGTTATCAAGATCACTTTCAAAATCATTTTCACAAGTCCTATAAATATCGAGACTTTTCTTACAATTTTTTTGCAACTTTTTCCAAAGTGTATATTTATCTAAAAGTTGCTTGACACAGTTCGGAATTGCCTTTGTAGGAATTCTTGCTTTCTCCCAAAAAATTACACATTCTCTAATTACTAGATTTGCATTTTCTCTAACATCGAGCTTGACTTTACGAATATTGTAAAAAAGCACAGCGAGAATTTGTCTCATGATTAGGCATTCCGATGAGAAAAATTTTTTTTGTTTTCCACTTCATAGTTGGACGGACATTTTTTAATTCAGGCACCGCACTTTATGAAAAACACTATTGAAATGGCAAATTGCCATCAAAAACAAGACAATAATTTCGCAATTGAGCAGTAAGGGGAATCACCTTTTTAGATAGACATACATAGCTATACATAGCTCATTTGTTTGAAATGAATGTAAACGAAAGCTTTCTTCTGTGAAGTTACAAAGAGTCTCACTTGATGAGTTTATATCATGATGAGTGTCAAATTCATATCATCAGTTGGAGACTAAATTTATTAATATTAAATCAGCATCATGATATAATAATCAAAGCCGTCGTAACAATATTATACCAGGATGTGAAACGTCACTTTTATAAAATTTCAAATAAAATATAAATAAACATTATTAAAAATTACTAAACTAATAAAACAAAACAGTAAATAATAAAAAAAATTATTGAAAACTAAATAAAATATATACAAATTATAATAACTTCTACCAATATTGAACAAAAATTCCACATACTTATAACACTGAACTAAATCCCAATTAGCCACGGTTTACCATTCTTATATCAAAGTAAAATTTTTTCTGGTGGCTTCTTAGATTATTTCGAAACTTTTTAGCGGGTATGCGCAAAAAAAAATTACGTTTATTTTTTATTAATTTTAAGTCTATTTATTATACATATGTATGTATTATTTAGTGTGTAGAATTTGTAATTTAGTTTTTCTTCTTTAATATTTATTTTCCATTTATTTTCCATTTATTTTCACCTAAGGTCTATTTATTATATTATAAGTATTAATTTTTCTACTATGTAGAATTTAGTTTTGACTTCTTTAATATTTATTTATATTTATTCTATAGTCTTAAGTCTATTTTATATTATAAGTAATAATGTTCCAGTATGTAGAATTTTTATTTTAGCTTAAACTTATTAATATTTATTTTTCATTTATCTTTTTCTTACAAAATTCACTTTTATTCTTCATTCATATTCTTCCTTTTCTGCCCGTGGTCATGTGTGTGACTGACTGTATTTTTCATCAATCAAATTTATCAATGAAAGAAAAATCAAAATCAATGAAACAGTCTCACATAGTAACAAAACACAAGTACTTTACAACAAACAAATAATCAAAATATGAATAAAGAGAAGAGCAGCAAAAAGTAAAAAAATAATTATTAACCCCTCTTGAGATTCAGACGTCCTTTTTTGTTTTTGTTTTAAGATCGTCCCAAACATACATAAAAAAATTAACATAAATAAATACCACAAAGTTTGATAAGTGCTACAATTTCGTTTGCCTTTGCTATGGGAGTTTATTGCCAACTATAAGATTTTCAGGATGCAGTGAGAAATCTAATGTTGTCTTTATGAACAATTCGGTTGTCAATTTTAAGTGTAGTTCCTAAGTAGTCCAACTACTTTCTCATTGAAGACCTTGCTAAATTTATTACCTAACCGCTTATTGGTTCTCACATATACCCTGTTGCCGGGATCATTTGTCCTTGTAACCATATTTCTATTACGGTAGTTCAAGTCGGATTTCTGTTTAGCTGTGATTCTCAATTGTATCGTTTACCTTAAGTCATCCGGTATAGCCTGAATTATGTCAATTGGTCTCATACCAACAGTGGAATGAATTGCCCTATTATGTAGTAAGGAGAACAAGGTCCAGTGGGTCGCTGGAGATGTCGTCCAATCTAAGACATCTTGCAATTTCCGTTAGCGTACTGTGAAAACGTTCCACCTCACCATGAACTGTGAAGTGGTGGAATTGCATAAATTTCAGTACCAAAGTTATTATTTATGACAGTTCTAACTGTCTCGGAATTGAATGACTTTTCGTTGTCACATACGACCACCCTTGTATTTCCAAAAAGTTTCAATATTTCCAGAAGTGCTGGTTTTACATCAATTATAGCCCTCGAAGCAATAGGCTTAACAACACCAAATTTTGAAAATTTGTCCAAGCAAGTAAGAAAGAAAAGTTTACTCGTATTATAAATATCAATGTGAAGTATTTCCCCTATAGAAGATGGTATTGGAGTTTCAGCTATCTGCTGTATAAAAAAGAAAAACAAGTAAGAAAGAATACTCGATCAAGGCCGACCATATAAAACCTATACCCAGTATATGTATAAAAACAGTTTTTCAGAAATGGGCGTTATATGGGAGATATAACCTATTGTGGACCGCTCATCTAAAAATTTTGTGTCATAATGTATAAGTTTTATATGTGTGTTATATGTGTTAAACTTTATCTCAATATAAATACGTTTAAAAGATTTATGGAGGTTATAAAATTAGGTGTCATCCTTTTTGAACTGTAGCGTGTTTTTATTGTCACCATGACCATACCTTCTGTACGATCATGATAGCGTGCCAAAGGTGTCTTTGTTACCTTACCGTCCGTAAGCTATACGACACTTATCATAAACACACGCTCACTGCTTTAATTTGCATTATTGCAGTGTAGACATTCTCTCACGATTTGAGTGATAGGTACTTGATAAACACTTATGTCTGGCTGTATATGCCCTACATGATTGTTTACAAATACCAAATAATTATGTCTGTGGTGTTAGGTGTCGTTTACAGCAATGCACCTTGCTGGCGAGCATGTGTTCTGCTTGCTCAGCATTTTCCCACAGATAATAAGAATAATATTTAAGTTAGATTTAAAATAGATTTTAGAATTAAAATTACTCAATAAAGAACAATCAAAAGGGACAGCCGCACAAGCGGCTGTCCCCAAATAAATATTACAAGTGTTTAATTATTACAGTACATAAGAAAGTAATTTTTGTTAAATTTTATTCGGATAACAACATTTTTAAGAGATTTATGGCCCTTAAAGTGATTAAGGGAAGTGGGAGCTACGACTTGTTATCACAATAAATTTCTATCGTATTGCTTGTATACATATGAAATATATTTGCGTTCAATATTATTTGGATACCAACATTTTTGAGAGAGTTATGCTCTTTAAAGTGATTTTCGGCAGTGGGCCTTATATGGGAGTTACGACTAATTATGGACCGATCATCATAAACGTGTATCGTATTGCTTGTATACATATGAAATATATTTGCGTTCAATATTATTTGGATACCAACATTTTTGAGAGAGTTATGCTCTTTAAAGTGATTTTCGGAACTGGGCCTTATATGGGAGCTATGACTAATTATGGACCGATCTGCACAAAATTTGTATATGTCATTTGGCTTCATTTACCACTCATTTGTGATGAAATTTGTTTGGATTGTTGCTTAATTCAAGGATTTATGATCGGTAAACCCCAATTTCGGGAGGACTTTTGTATGGGAGCCAGGTGAAAGAATAGACCGATTGCCACCAGTTTCAATTCCGTCCGTCCTTGGGCCGAAAAAATATCACGTACCAAATTTTATCGAAATAACTTCAAAATTGAGACCTGTACTCTGCGCACAAGCTTTACATGAACAGCCAGCCAGACGGACGCACAGACAGACATCGTTAGATCGACTCAGAAAGTAATTCTGAGCCGATCCGTATACTTTAACACAAATCCAATATACCCTCCCCACTACGGTGCTGTAAGGTATAAGGAATGAAAAAAGAAAGTTGCTTTTGCTGTAGGCCATTTAAATACATAAGACATTTTTATATTTGTACGAAGAAATGTAACCTATTGGAAATTAAGTTTATTTTTGTCCAGACAAAATATAAAATTAAACCAATTCAAGCTGAGAGTTGTTCGTAAAAAACATTTTTTCTCTCTTCAAACTTCATATGAAAAAATCTTGTCCGAACAAATATTTTGTTCAGAACGAATGGCTGAATCCAGCTTAAGTTCTTCTTTCGAGTCTGCGAAGGGACAGCCGTCTGCGTTCGTGGAGAATATTTACCGTTGGCTGCCTTTGGCGATGTTGCACGCTGATGCATTGTTAATTTGCATGTTCAGTGGCAATTTCAGATGAAGCCAATGCTTGAGCAACTTCATTTTGCGATCTAATTCTTGCCAAAAGAAATTAATTAAAAAACGTTTTTCCAGTGTCTCCAGTTCCATCGAGAAAGTAAGTAAATTCTCACAATTCTATTGTTCACTGCTTCTATCAAAGAATCGTACGCAATCCTTTGTTGTTTATTTAATTTGAGTCATTTAGTTTTACCAACTGATTTGGCTAATGTTGCATGACATGTTGTTCTGTTTCTAACTCGTGATTAAAAAATGTATCGTGGGTGTATTTGTAAAATGAAAATGAACGACCAATTTTAATGAAGAAAATGGGAAAAACAAACAATTATTAATTTTTAAAAACAATATTATATTTAAAAACAAAACTGCTTACATTGATTTGATTGACTGGCCAACAAGTTGTTATTTTATATGAGAACTTAAAGACCATAAAAAATGTGGAAATAATATTACTCTCTCTATTATCTCATTCTTCTTCAACAACCACCCTTGTTTTTTCGTTAACTATTTCCTCGTTGTTTTTCTTTCTATTTAAGGATATGCTCATATTTGCCCTTATAATTCTCATTTAGTTTGAAATTTGTTCAACATAAGTAACTAAGGTTGAGCAACGAGAAGCATACTTACCTGGCGTAGGGGTTACCGTGATCATGAAGGCGGTTCCCCCGGAGTGAGGCTCGGTCATTGCACTTACGATTGAGTTGACCTCCGCGATTATTCCTAATGCGAATAACTCGTGCGTGTTATTTTTGGTAGCCGGGAATGGCGTTCGCGCCGTCCCGACATTTTTTAATAAATTTCAAATAAAAAAGTAAAATCGTTAAATCTATTTTGTTCTTTTAGGCTTTTGAGAGAAATATTTGAAACGAATTAATCATGTGTAATTACACAAGGTGACTGCAGTAGCATAGTTGACTTACTTTGTTTACAATTTACTTGTGTCAAAAGTAATACTTTTTCAAGTGTTTTTGACATAGTACATTATTGTACACAAACAAAATGCCTATTATTTCTGTATTGTTTTGTATTTGTTGCCGTTTTGCATCGCCTTGTATAAATGCACCATGTTGTGAGAGTTGAAAATGTCAATTCATTGTGCTGTTAAAAATTATTAAGAACAGTTAAGTTACAAGAATGATAAAATAAAGACTACGCCAACGCGCGTAAAATTTTAAAATGTTCTGCGCATTTTGGAACTGTGACGTTACACATTCTGTGTTTCTATTGGCTAATTTTTTCTCACTTGTTTTTTTTACTGTTGTTTTGCCTGCATTTGCTCACTGCACACTTCATGTTTATATTTTTGTTGTATTTTTTTTTGTTTGTTTTTCTTTTTTAAATAGCTTTTACTTTAGAACTCTCAGAAAGATTTCAATTGCAACGTTGCCAACTATCACATAAAACATAAATTTTTCGCAAGAAATTTTAATTCTAACACATGAAACATTCTTGGTAACCCTTAGAATGGAACTTCTACGTCACATAACGGGAAATCATGCGCATGGCGTAATCTTTATTTTATCATTCTTGGTTAAGTTATGTGCATGAAAGGAAACTAAAAAAGTATAGTCGGTCACCCAGTATATGTATAACACCCACCCTAAAGTATACTCATTGAATCAGAATCACTTTCTGAGTCGATTTAACGATGTCCGTCCGTCTGGCTGACTGGCTGTCCATGTAAAACTTGTGCGCAGAGTACAGGTTGTAATTTTGAAGATATTTTGATAAAATTTGGTAAGTGATATTCTTTCGGCCCAAGGACGGATGGGATTGAAACTGGTGGCAAGCGCTCCATTATTTCACCTGGCCCCCATACAAAAGTCCTCCCGAAATTGGGAGGAATCATGACATTAAATTTTTGGATGATCGGTCCATAATAGGTCATATCTCCCATATAGCGCACATTGCTGAAAAACTGTTTTATACATATACTGGCTGTAGGGTATTATATGGTCGGGCTTGACCGACTATACTTTCTTACTTTTTTTTTGTTGAATACTTGCATAAGTCAAACATTTACAATCGTTAAACCCCTATTTCGGGAGAATATTTGTATGAGGGCTAGGTGAAATAATGGACGGACATCGTTAAATCGACTCAGAAAGTGATTCTGAGCCGAGCGGTATACTTTAAAGTGTTCGACCACTATTTATGGGCGTTACAAACATCAGCATAAATCCATATACCCTCCCCACTATGGTGGTGTAGGGTATAAAAATAATATATTGTGAAGGCCCTAAGAATACCTATTTGTTGTTTTAATAATTCAAATTGTATTTTTTTATTCTGAAAATTATATTTTTGAAGACAATTTTGTTTGCTAAAATTTTTCTTTGGGTTGTTTACGTGGTTGCCCGCAGCGTGCAAACATTCAAGTAAAATCTTTTGAATCCATTTTTCTTTGGGTATGTGGAATTTTTTCTTTAGACTTTGTTCTGATCAATGAGGAAAAACTATTTTTTTCATTTTTTTTTTATTCCTGAAGGACATATCTATTCTCAAGGATCCAAGTATTGGAAACCAGTTTAATGTCTTTGTTCAATTTTTATGAATAGGTGACAAGACATTTTTTATATATTGGGATTGAAATAACCGAATATATCACCCAATTTTTCTACAGAAAACATTTGTTAATTGGTAAAAGTAAAATATATCTGATGATTAGTAATTTTGTTTCTAACCTGAACTCATAGTTGTCAGATAAATAAGGGTTCAAATCGTCAAATCTTGAATAAAAAATCGTCAAATCGTCAAAATGCATTTTTCAAAATCGTCAACTAAAATAAAACTTTTTATCAATTCAATATTTTATTTATTTTTTTAAATTAATTTTTTTTAATACATAAACAAAAATTAGAATAAAAACAAAAAAATTAATGAAGGGATCGATAAAAGTTTAAAAAATAGTTTTAAATATCAATATTAAAATAAAAAAAGTAACAAATAACAAAACACAAAAATTATTGTAAAAGGAACACAAAAATTAACAATAAATTACTTTTCAAAATATAGTTTTTAAAATCAATTTTTTAAGAAATTTTTATCAATGTTTCTTAAAAAATTTATATAATTTTTAATATAAAATAAACAAAACAATTTCTTCATAGTAACAATTTAAAACATAAAAAATTCTACTTCAAAATATCACCTTTTTACAACACTATGCGTTTTAGAATTTTTCAATTATATTTCAGAATTTTCTATTTAATTTTATATTTAAAAAAATTTCAATTGATTTTCTGTAGTTTCTAGTTGGTTTTCAGAATATTCTTATCGTATTTCATAAAAGTTTAGTTAAAAATATGTTTGGATTCTAAAATACAATTAAAAATTTCTCAAATGGATGTGAAAATTACTGAAATACAATTTGAAAATTCTATAATATTATTAGAAATTTCTAAAATATAGTTGAAAATTTTTAAAATATAATTGCAATTGCGAAGTTAGTACATTTAATTTTGTAGGTACATTTCCCTATTAAACTTTTTAATAAGCTCAGGTACAACATTCATATTAAAACAACAAAATTTGTTTAGTTTTAAAAAATATTTAATGAATAAAATCGCTTCCAAAGAAGACGTTCCTAACCTATTCCTAATTTTTGTTTTGTTTAAATTTACCTGACTAAATACTCGTTTGAAATTTGCCGAAGAATGAGGTAAAATTAAAATTTTTTCTATAAAGTTGGTTAGCATGAGAAACAAGAGATTTGAATCCAAAATACCAATAAATCTTTTCTTTTTCCGAAACCAAATTATAAATTTTATATGAGAAAAAAGTGTTGCAAATCATTTATACTGAAAAATCGTCAAAATAGGGGCAAAGATCGTCAAAAGGCCATTTTTGACACCAAAAATTGTCAAAATGACGATAAATCGTCAAATATGGCAACAGTGCCTGAACTAGATCCTGATTAATATTTGTTTAAAAAAAATGTAAAATTTACATGTATAAATAAACCATGTAATAAAACATAAAAGTTTTCGTATGTTTATTAAACATTTTTATTTGCTTATTTTGAATGAACCTTCAAAATGAAAATGTTTTGAATAGTAATAATAAATAATTAATTATAAATAATATAAAAATACATATTCATGTTTTGAATAGTTTAAGGAATAGTTCGACAACTGAAAAATTATTCTAAACTGTTTTCTTAATGAAATTTATATTTTCGTTGCAATGGCTCTTACATTAAGATGTAATAATAGTAAATTACAAATTTCTTTAGAACAATAACTTTGGCACCCTGTAGCACATTCTGTATTGAAACAGGATGGTTTAACTACAAGTTCATCTTCCTGCATTCGTATATCCTCCTTACATAGCAACGAAAATATACATTTCCTTAACGAAACGGTTTAACAATTTAACATATTCTTCAAACTTTTTTTTTAAATGAAAATGCATTAAAAAACTGCATTAAAAAACTGCATTATTATGTATTTAAAAACAAAAAATCATATGGAAAAACAAATCATTATGCTCTAATAAAGATGTTATTCATACCAAAAAAAATAAAAAACACACACATTGACGATGAGAATTTAAAGCCCATAAAGAATATGGCAGTAGAATTACTTTGTGCTGTTGTTACAAACATCTACTGTCTCATTCTTCTTCAACAACCACCCTTGTTTTTTCGTTAACTATTTTCTCGTTCTTTTTCTTTCTATTTAAGGATATGCTCATGTCCTTGTTCTTTGTCCCTTATAATTCTCATTTAGTTTGAAATTTGTTTAACATAAGTAACTAAGGTTGAGCAACGAAAAGCGAACTTACCTGGCGTAGGGGTTACCCTGGTGCCCCCGGCGTGGCCTCGGTCATTGCACTTACGATTGAGTTGATCGCCGATATCATCCTAAGGGTGGTGCTGGGAATTGTTTAATAAATTTCAAATGAAAAACTAAAATCGTTAAGAAAGGTTTTAAACGTCAATTCATTAAGATCAGAAGAAATGGCTGTATTCTTATACGGTTTGAATTTTTTTTTTTTAAAATGAGTAACAAGCACAAACTTTGGCAGGAGTTGAACCCGCAACCAGGGCTGCCGCTGCCTGATGAATTTCGGAAAAAATCGTCAAAATCCCAATAAAAAAAAATTGTCATTTCGAAATTTAAAAAATCGGAAGTATAAAAAGTCAATATTTCTAGATAATAATAGTTGAAACGAAAACATAAAAGTTCAAGTTTATATAGTCTCTTATACTTTACATACAATCAAAATATGTACATAAATCAAATCATAAAGTATAATGTTAAGTCACCAATTTTGTCTACTATTTTGATGACGGTTTGGCGATATTGGTAACAGCATTGTCACAATGGTTATTATTATATGGGTTCGATTCCCGCCAAAGACTCTGGTTGTTTTCGAATTTATTTTTAATTAGGTATTTTTTAATATTTTAATTTTTTTTCTAATATAAGTCCAAAAATTAGCAAAAAAATGCATTTTTATTTTCTATTTCAGAGAAGTACCAAATTGTAGAACTGTAGAACAAATAAAGAACTATCTTGTCAATAGCAACTATGTCAGTAGTGTATTTTCAATGACACGTACATGTTAAATGTCTACAGTAATTAACATTGTGTGGGGTTTACTAAGTCACTAGTACTGGTGAGTATGTCAATAGTAAATCAGTCCAGTTTCACTATTTACATTTCCTTCAGGGTATTTTATTAATTCAGATTCAATTACAATGTCGAAAACAATATTTATTTTCAAAGAATTCCGTATTTCAGTTTTTTTAAATTTATTTCGCTGATATTTAGAATTGGAAAAGTTTTTGTAGAATTTCCCCGTTGAATTTTAAAATTTGTTTCATCTGAAAATTTTAGTTTTCGGAATTCAGCATTTAAAACTGCTTTTTATGTTTGCAAATAAATAAGTAATTTCAACTATCCTGACACAATATTATTTGGAATTATTATACTTAAGCTTAACAATTGTCAATAATTAAGAAAACACTACTATTATTTAGTTTTTTTTTATTAAAATATGTCATGTTCTTCTTAATATTTATGATATTAAATGAGAAAAATGCATTCCAATTTGCCAATTGTTCCAGTACTTTACAATAGTATTCTTGATTATTCGAGCTATCAGTCTGAATAAAAGAAACTTTTGGCAACCTTGCAATTGAAATCTCTCTTAGAGTTCTAAAATAAAAGCTGTTTAGAAAAGAAAAACAAACAAAAAAAAATAACAAAAACAAGTAAGAAAGTATAGTCGGTCAAGCCCGACCATATAATACCCTACACCCAGTATATGCATACAACAGTTTTTCAGAAATGTGCGCTATATGGGAGATATGACCTATTGCGGACCGATCATCCAAAAATTTAGTGTCATGATTTTTGTGAATATAAATATTGTGTATGTTAAACTTTATCTCGATATAAATACTTTTAAAAGATTTATGGTGGTTAAAGTAGATTACGGGGAGGGTCTTATATGGGAGATTCGACTAATTACGGACCGACCATTATAAAATTAGGTGTCATAATTTCTGTATATTATTTGTGTCGAATTTTATTTGATTACCAACATTCTTAAGAAATTTATGATCGCTAAAGTGATTTTCGGAAGTGGGCCTTATATGGGAGCTACGACTAATTATGGACCGATCATCATAAAAGTGTATCGTGTTGCTTGTATACTTATGAAATATATTTGCGTTCAATATTATTTGGATACCAACAACCACCCTTGTTTTTTCGTTAACTATTTCCTCGTAGTTTTTCTTTCTATTTAAGGATATGCTCATATTTGCCCTTATAATTCTCATTTAGTTTGCAATTTGTTCAACATAAGTAACTAAGGTTGAGCAACGAGAAGCATACTTACCTGGCGTAGGGGTTACCGTGATCATGAAGGCGGTTCCCCCGGAGTGAGGCTCGGTCATTGCACTTACGATTGAGTTGACCTCCGCGATTATTCCTAATGCGAATAACTCGTGCGTGTTATTTTTGGTAGCCGGGAATGGCGTTCGCGCCGTCCCGACATTCTTTAATAAATTTCAAATAAAAAAGTAAAATCGTTAAATCTATTTTGACACGAATTAATTTTGTATGAATAAAAAATAGGTAAAAACAACTGCATAAAATATAAAATTTTTACTGGAAGCAGCTTTTTTTAGTAGCAAAATTGTAATTGAAAAAAAATGCAACATTTTTAAACAATAAAAAACGGATAATACACTGCCTGCCACTTGAATAAGGAATAACATTTTTTTAATTTTAATTAAGTTCAGAACAAAAATAATTTTTTGCACAACCAAATTTCATGAAGAAATAATAAATATACATACATACATATTTTGTTCTACTAAAATTATGCATCGTGTCATTTGAATAAGGAATACTTCAAAACTACTACTAATTAATACATTTCAAATAATAAAGTGAAATCGGAAGCAGCAGCAAGCAGAAAAGAAACAAACAAAAACCACCCACCCACACCCACCGTAGAACAAATTTATTTTTTTTTTGCTCAGGGTGGTGAATTTAAGAATAGTGGTGAAAGTTGTGGTTAATATAAAATATCGTGTGGTGAGGTTTTAGAAATTCACCACAAATAGCGTTATTCGTAAAATTCCAAGGTCATTGAAAAGTTTTTAAGCCTAAAAGTAAGCAACGAATGTGTTTTTTTTACAGTTTTACAGGGTGGTTACTGAATTAGGTAAATAAACAATTTTTATGAAGTATTTATTATGTATTTAAGTATTTATTATGTTAATAAGAAAAGGAATTAATATTTTGGTTTTTAGGAAATAGATTGACATTCTTACTATTTATGCACCATTTCCGCCAACTGCGGAAATTGTCACAAACTTTACAACAGTTTAGTAGGTTTGTGTCGTTGATAACACATTTAATGTTCCGCCATAATTATAGTAACAAACACTTTTATTATTACAGAATTAATGTTATTATACAGAAAACCCCTTAAATTTGTAAAAACTACATAGAAGGCAGCAGATGTCTAAAATGATAAACGAAATTACAAAAAATTTCCGTATAATTTTTTTTTTAAAGTTCGCATAAATACAACGAACCCGGTTTTCGTTTTAACAAGCACATCCACACAACCCCAACCTCTCCCACCCCCGCAGAACAAATTAATTTTTTTGCTCTGTGTGGTCAAATTAAAAAGAAGAAATTAAATTAAAAATCGTGGTGAATATAGAATTTGTGGTGAATATGAAAATCGTGGTGAGTTTTTAGAAATTCACCACAAATACCGTTATTCGAAATTTTTCAAGGTCATTAAAAATTTTTCATCCTAAAAGTTGCCTACTGCTAGTTGTGCTTTTTTTATGGTTTTACAGGGTGGCTACTGAAATAGCTAATTAATAAAAGAAGAACAATAAATAGTCTTATCGTTATACATATTTTCGTATGTAATAAAAATAATTTACAAAAAAAAAAAAATGATGAAATATTGTCGATTGAGAAAATTTAAAGAATTTAGAATCGTCAATTTTAAAGAAAAAAAATGGTCAAGTCGCCACTTTGCTATTTTTGAAACAAAAAACGTTAAATCTGGCAGTTATGCTTATGACCATTCAAGTCGTAGGGAAATTCACATAAAGGGGAAGAATAAAAAAAATCAATCAAAAATGTACTTTGTTTTCAAATATTTTTTATACCCTTCATCAGGGATAGAAAATTAAATTTTTGTTTACTATCAAAGTAAAAATAAAATATTGTATGTTTGTCATTAATTTCCACATTTTTAATTATCGACCCCATAAAATATGTAAATCCTAATTCCGTCTGTGTGTTTCTGAAGCCCCCAAATAATTTAATAATTGTCCTGGTTCGGTTGCTGGTACGAAATTTTGAAAATCATAATTATTGGATATATGGCAAAAAACACGATTTTGTACCTAAATATGGATTACATACATAGTCCTTTAAATAGATATAGTAAGGGAACATTCAACAGAATCATTACCAATTACTTAATAAAAATCAGAAATTTTAAAAATTCAATTACTTTTCAGCATAGTTAGTAGCTTCAGTTACAATTTATTACAATAAGAAGCGTAATTTATTTTTAAAATAAATCAACCGAAATTGTTTTTCCAAAATGTTATTATTGTACACTTGTTTGTTTATTTATGTATGTATACAGAGTTGCAATTTAGAAATAATTTCTATGACAATGCTGCCATTGGCAGATGCATAAACTTTGCACATATTACAATGAAAAGTGTTTGACAATTGTCTTAAAACAATGACAAAAAATTATGTTTACACGATTGTTAGATGTCTGACAATATTTTTGTCTTGCAATATACTGAAAATGCTTTTTCTTACAAAGTTGGAAGACAAAAATTTTAAGTTCACACGGTTGTTAGATATTTTCTGAACATTTTTTGAACAACGTTGTAATATCTGACGACTGTCTATAAATAGCTTAAGGAATGCAAAAATTCGTTATTCATGTTGTTGTTAGTGTGCGTTTGCTTGCAAAAGTTGTTAATGTTGTTCAAGCAACCAATTCGAATGTATTTTTACAAAATTTTTTATGTTTCGTACATTTTTGTAATTCTCATTTCTTGTTTGAGATTTTTTGTGAATCATATGAGTTTGAAAACTTCAAACATAATGGTGAAATATCTATTAATGATATGGCATTAACACTAAATATATGCAGACATGCTCATATGTTTATTATCTTAACCCAATACAAATAAAAATTTTTGAAACATATATTTTTACATAAAAATGAATTAATTTTTAGTTTGTTGTTATAATAGTTTTTTTTTATTAAACTGAATTTATTTTATTTTTGAATTATTTTTAAATGGATTTTTAATTTTCTGTTTGAATAAAAATATATGCTTCCTAAAAAGTACCAAAATGTTGAAAAAAGTACTGTTTTTGTTGACGGTCAGTACCATTTCAATTTTTCATTTGTCCATCACTTTATTTTATTTTTGAATTATTTTTAAATGGATTTTTCATTTTCTGTTTGAATAAAAATATATGTTTCCTAAAAAGTACCAAAATGTTGAAAAAAGTACTGTTTTTGTTGACGGTCAGTACCATTTCAATTTTTCATTTTTCCATCACTTTATTTTATTTTTGAATTATTTTTAAATGGATTTTTAATTTTCTGTTTGAATAAAAATATATGTTTCCTAAAAAGTACCAAAATGTTGAAAAAGTACTGTTTTTGTTGACGGTCAGTACCATTTCAATTTTTAATTTTTCCATCACTGGTTAGAATACTTTAATTGAAATTTTAAATTTTGTTTATATGCTTGTGATTTCAATAAAAGTTTGTTCTGGTCTTACGATGAAGATGTTGAAAAAGAAATGATATCAGAATCAATGTCTAGACAAAGATATCGAGATATAAAAAAGAATCTTCATCTTGTGAAAAATGACGAAGCTGCCACTACCAGGGACAAAATGTTTAAAATTCGGCAATTAGCAGATGTTGTAACGAAAAAGTTTCAACTTTTATTCCGACGTTCCATTGTAAGGTACTACTTACGCCAAAACATGCAAAATAAAGCTCGACTTTCATCGTCATTGATCCCAGGATTACCTCAAGATGCTATAGGTCACTATCCCGAAAAGTTAGAAAAACAATCAAGATGTGTTTTATGTCATTCAACAGTTCGATTGTAGTGCAAGAAATGTTTAAAAATATTATGCATTGAAAAAAACTGCTTTGAAAATTTTCACATATAAACCGCCGCTGTACTCAGTTGAGTACACCCACCCTACTCCACCCACTTATAATTTTTCTTAAATTTTTTATTTTTTTATGTAATTTTATGTACAATGAATAAAAAAATTTACTTCTTTTTTAATTGTCACTTCTGGTTTTATTTTGGCGTTTAATAGGTTAATAACCTGGAGAATATTTTTGAATACAGTCAGCCTCAAAGTAGACTGTTGAATTTGAATTGTTTTCCACAAACAAATATTGCCATATTTTAGGAAAAAATTATTTTATTTTACAAGGAAGTTGTAATAACGAAACATTTTAAGGGTCACTTTATTTCTCACTTTAATTAAAGTTAACTTTTACTATTAAGAACATTAGAGGCAAGTTGTAATAATGGCCCTAAATTGTATTTTAATATTTGTTTAAGCTTGAGGTCTTTTTTGTTTTTAGAGACGAATCTATGTAATATTTATTTCAATTGCAATCATTAAACGGACACAAAATAATGCATATATGTATGTATATCTGGTGTCTTGATAAGAATTATAATAAGACAATAAAATAGTTTAATGATTTTATAAAAATATAATAAATAAGTGATTTTTAATAGGAATATGCAATAAAATTAAACTTTACCCTTTAATCGATACTAAAACTGTAAGTGGAAGTCAATTACAATCATTAAACTACCATAACTGATTTCAATTGCAAGACCTTTTTAAAAGTGAAATATATTCAATAGAAATATTTAAATATTGTACTTTTAATAAATGCCCTCAATGATTTCATCCATTTCTTTTAGATTCATAAACAGTTCATACTCGTTCTATATTTGAATATTGTAGTATATTCAGAGTAGGAAGTTTATTTAATAGACCACATTTAATCAAAAATATTATGGGGCGAATTTCCTAAAATATTATACCGTAATTTCTATTTATTTTAGGTTTATTTTAGTAGAATTTCATCTCAATAACGATATTTATAAGAATGTTGAGCATATTTAAGTAATAATCAAGAATTTACACTTTGTTTATATATTTGCAGCGTGTATGTAACATAAATCGATTTACTTTTTGAAACGTCAAAATTGTCACCTCTGTATACTCGTACTCTATTGTTATTCTCGGAAGTGGTGCTTGTACGGGAGCTATGCAAAATTATGGACAAAAGTTAATAGTATAATTTTTACATACTTATAACTTATCTGTGTAAAATTTCGATTAGATATGTAGGTTAATCAGTTTATTACCTCTTATGAGCGTATCTGTACGATGGTTTATACTCGCATGTAGGTATATGCGAATTATTTGTGTTGAATTTAAAAGTAATATTGTATTTTATATGACATTTATGCGCATTAAAGTCATTTTTCGAAGTGAACATTATACGGGTACTACGGTCAAATAGTGACCGATTATATTTATATTGAGAGTGATGATTTATATACATACTTGCAAGAATGATAAAATAAAGATTACGCCATGCGTAAATACAGAACGTGTGACGTCATAGTTCCAACATGCGCAGAACATTTTAAAATTTTACGCGCGTTGACGTAATCTTTATTTTATCATTCTTGCATACTCGTATATGTATATACTATTTTTGTTGAATTCCAACTTGATAGGAATGTTTATAAAAGATTTATGCGCATTTAAGTGATTTTCATAACTGGACTTTATATGGGGGCTATGGTGAAATGTTGACCGATCATCATGAAATTTGGTACGACGATTTAAAAGTGTATATGGATTATTTTGTTCCATATTAAAATTTTAATTAAATAACTTAAAAAAATAAAATGCACCGATCATTATCGCTATTTTTTTATATAAGGAATTTTAACGAATTTACGCAGAGTTTTGGTAATAAGGGGACAACAATTGGAACAAGTAGGTTTTAGTGACTTTGCTCAAAAAAAAAATTATTTTTCATCAAATAGAGCTTTTAAAAGAGATGCCAGCAAAAACAAAATTTGTTGGATGCCACGCCTATTTTCGAGGGGGCGGGCCAGTAAAGTTGAAAATATCTCGGGAACTGCTGGGTGTCTGATAGTTTCTAATACATTAAATAAAAGGTATTAAAAATACCTTTCCAACGATATATATTATGATTATAATATATGGACCGACTATGGGTTAAATTCGAAAATAGTATTTTTTGAACCGAATTTTTTTTAATATCTAAAAAAATTAAAAAAAAATGTCTATATAAGTTTTATTTTAGTTTATTAATATAAATAGCCAAGTCATTAAGCTTTAATTTGTGTCTGTAGATACTATAATCATAGAATTATAAGATCTGAAAAATTAAAAAAACACATTTTTTCAAAATTTTGTATGCAGGATAGGATTTTTTCCTCTATGGTATACAGAATACCGGCTTAGCATTGTACAATTTTTTTGTATTGCCGGCTTATGGCCGGGCGGAATGATTTTCTCCTCTATGGTATGCAGAACACCGGCTTCGCATAGTACAGATCGTATTTTTTATGGTGAAATGGCATAATCTTTCTTTAATATCTTCGGATTTATATTACCTACATGTTCATGTTATACCTTAAATTAAAGCTTAATTTCTTGACTTGAAAATATTGTAATTTATCTACTCATATAAACCTTTTACCCGGATTTTTTAGATTTTTTACAAAAAAATTCGGATCTAAAAATAATTTTGCTATTATATATATATCGTCTAATAAAAACTGCAGTTTTCAAGATATAGATAAATATATTATAAACTTTGAAGCCCCGCCCACTCGAAAATAGGCGTGGCCGCCCCAATTTTTTTATTTTAATCAGAATTTAAAATTCTATTAGTGATAAAATTTTGATAGTGATTTGAAAAAAGTCACTAAAACCGACTTAACCCAACAATTTATCCCATTGGTACCAAAAGTCCAGTTGGGATAAAAATCCCAATAAATCCGAGATAATAGCCAAAAGGACTGACAAAACTAACAATGCATCATAATTTTTTATACTTTTTACTACATACATACATACATATGTATGTGAAAAAAGATTTTTATATACATTGCTTTAGAAAATAAAATTCTGGTCCGAAAGGGTTGTTTTAAAGTGGAAAGGATTAATGGATATATTTTGTGAATTCTTTTTACCACATACAAAAAATAACGACAGGACTTTGTTTCTTTCTTTAGCTTATTCAGCAACCACCCTGTAAAACTGTAAAAAAGCACATTGTCACTTTTCGGATGACAAATTTTCAATGACCTCGAAAAATTTAAATTCATGAAATTCATTTTAATTTCAATTTATGTAAAAACTCACCACGATTTTTTTCACTACTTTTTTAAATTCACCAAACGAGGAAAAACTTTATTACTCTCCGCCCCCATTCCATTCATCCGGCACGCTTTTTTCTTTCCTTCGGCTTCCGTCGGTTTTCCACGTTTTTTTTTCTTTTTTCTCTCTCGTCCTTGTCGCTGCGAGCTTGCTGCGCGTTGATTTTGAGATGCAAAGATGGAAACTGGTTTCGTTTGTAATTTTATGCAGAAAATTTTGTCATCTCTAAAATGTGCGCCCTCTATTATTGGCTGGCGTTCAGTAAGTAAGTAGCCTTCATCACTGTTGGCAAACGTGGTACAATTGTACTTTTTTTTGATACATTTTAGAATCACTTGGTACCGTGGTACTATCACAAGTCGTTTGGTACACTTTGAAAATAGTCCTATTTAGTCTTCATATGGTATCATCAGTGTTTTGTTTTTTAATTTTAAGCTGACAGTTTATTCTAAGTGATATAATGGAACATACAATTCAGATTCTGATCTAAATTTCAATAAGTGTAACATTTTCTTGACACTTGTTACAGCCACGTTTGTTTTTTGCAGTTGAAATTAAAAAGTAAAACAGAATACTTGAACAGACTACGAATCTTGAAAAATAGAAACTGAAACCAAATTAATGAAAAAATATTTGTTGGAAAATTTTGTTTGTGATTTGTATGATGAAGAACGAGGGAGCCGGGTCAGAATATTATTTTTACAAGTTAATGTTAAAAGCTACAAACCCACCCGAATCCGCTTACTAGAATTCTAGCTCAGAGCCAGACGGAGTCGAGGCTTCGTAGCTTAACAGCCAATCAGAAATTAATGCTCTGTTAGAAGTAATTAGATGTATTTTAGTTTTAAGATTTTAATACTTATTGTTAGGTCTAAGGAAATAAGGCAGATTCAATAATTATTAAAAAAGTAAAACTATGTCGCGAAGAATGGATAAAACAATTTCCTTGGTTGAAAAAGGAAAAGGGCAGCCAACGTGGTTCCCAGTTTTTTACTATTCGAAATGAAGGAGCACTTTCACCTAACACATTCACCATATCATTATGAATTTCTTGTCTCGATACACCTTTTCGATTTAAATATTTAATGACACCACGAGTTTCTAATTTCTCCATTGTATATTGTATATGTATAAACAAATGTTTCACAAATGGGCGTTATATGGGAGATATAACCTATTGTGGACCGATCATTAAAAATTTAGTGTCATGAATCATGATGTCTGTGAATATAAGTATGTATTATATGTGTTAAACTTTATCTCGATATAAATACTTTTAAAAGATTTATGGAGGTTAAAGTGAATTACGGGGAGGGTCTTACATGGGAGCTTGGAATAATTACGGACCGGGATACCAATATTTTTAGAAATTTATGATCGTTAAAGTCAATTTCGAAAGTGGGCCTTATATGCGGGCTACGACCAATTATGGACCGATTATAATAAAATTGTACCGTATGAAATATATTCGGGTTTAATATTATTGGCTACCAAAATTTTTGAGAGAGTTATGCTCTTTAAAGTAATTTTCGGAAATGGGCCTTATATGGGAGCTACGAGTAATTATGGACTGATTTCCACCAGTTTCAATCCCATCCATCCTTGGGCCGAAAAAATATCACATACGAGATTTTATGTACTCTGCGCACTCTCCACTATGGTGGTGTAGGGTATAAAAATCGCGGATGCGCCTTTTTGAACACCTAATTCTATATGAAAGAGTTGTCAGATCGAAAAAAAATTTAACATGTGTATATAGCATAGATAGAAGTTTCCAAAACACTTAACTTTTTTCTGTTTATACCGCGCTTTCTGTTTTAGGCTAAGAAGTTTCCGAACCGCCCTCGTATTGAACTTTGTGGTTTTTATGTTTCTGTTTCCAAATAAGATGTAATACATAAATTGTTTTTGTTTATAATTTATACAGACTTTTATTTATTCATGCAAAGCTACTATGTAACAACTTCAAAGAATATACTCGCAATGGCCGCTCTCTGATATAAAACACGTAAAAGTACCCAGGTACCTTGAAGCGCATTAAAGGGTGTTAAAAAATAAATTGGTCTCTCAGGCAAATTTCAAAAAAAGTCAAGGCGTACGTACGTACGGCTGCAAAACAACTAAATTATTTGAAAGTTATCAATTTCAATAAAAGTTATCAATTTCAATAAAAAAAACCCTGACCGTTAGAGGTACCCGGGTACCTTGGTTGGGTTAATAAATTTTAAAATGGTACCGTGAAAGTATAAAAAGTACATTTTATTTGTGTGGTTGGTACAAAATCTATTTTCCATCACTGGCCTTCATTCATGTTTATTGTTTTGTTTCAATTCCGAAACGTTCTATTAGACTATATACATCTGGGAGAGTGAGTGGGAGCGTAAAAAAAGTGTAACATTATTGTGTTTCATATTTAAAGCAGTTTCTTACACGTTTACAAGTACTTTATGATTACTGTGTACTTGACTTTTTCCACAGTTTCGAAATTGGAAATAAAAAGTGGGAAGTTGGATTTAAAACGAAGTAAATGTACTGCCATATTTTGTGTACATTTTGTTTAGTATCTGCCGGTTACTTTGCAATGGTGTGCATGTATAGGGGTGAATTTGAATTTTGCGGAAGGTTTTGTTGGCATTGAAACACATTTTGCTCACTCCTCATGCTGTTCTAAGCGAAAAGGCGTTTCAGTATGACTGTTGTTGCTGCTGTTGTTGTTTTGTATCTAGATTGTTGGCTTTTTTTGTTGTTTCTAACTGAAGTAATTTCAGTAGTAACAGATACATCACAGATGTTAGAGGCAATTGCTGTCGCGGCGCTAGCAAAAAACATATGTACAGAAAATTAAAAACCGAAAAAAAGTTTAACAATCACTCGGATAAAAAAGTGTCTTTTTGTGAATTTATCTTTTACTTAAAAAGAAAAAGTAAATTGTGCGCGTGAAAAAGTGAATAAATTTTGTTAAACAAAAATCTACAAAAGCAGAAAAAAGCCCTATCCTGTTATCTACAATAAAAAGGTGTTTAAAATTACTAATTTTATGTAAAAATTATAATAATGAAATAGTCAATTACATGCCTATACTACACTACATGCCCAGTCCATTAAAAATCTTTGAGAATCTTTTGTCACTTAATCCATTCGGTACATATTACACTCATACAAATAAAGACCTCTCTTTAATTGTGTGTTTTCCGGCGTTTCTTAAAATTTTGCCAGTGACGTATCCAAAAAGTATTTTGTATAAAATATTATTGCTCTCATGTTGGTTTATTGTTGTATTTGGCTTGTTTGATATTATGTTTTTTTTTTTATTTATTTATGAGGTTTGTTAGGTATATTAAATTAATTTTTATTTGGATAAATTTGCTGTGTACCGTTGTCGTTTTAATCAGTTTTTGTTTTGGAAAAATATAATAGAAGTATGAAATGAAAAATATTATAGAATCTTGTTCAAAAACTATTAAATTCAACAGCGAGAACAAAAACAACATTATATTATATTGAACAAGCTGGTTAAGTATTCACAGAAAAACATACAACAAACATAGATTCATACATACGAATATGTACAGAGGTGGTCATATAATTAGAAACGATTCTTCAAGTTCTAAGTTAAATTAAAAAAATAAAAAAAAATATTATGTATTTTCACAATTGTGTTTTTTTTTTGCTGGCCACGTAATTAGAAACGCAAATTTTTTTTCTTCAACTTTTAAACTTTTCTAAATATTAGTAACAAAGTGAGTATAATTTGTGAAACAAGCGATTAACGTGTACTAATTTTGATACGGTTCAGTTTTGAAAATGTACTCCAGAAATGAGACGGTTACCAAAATGAAAAACTTTCAATGTCGGATATTGCATAAAAGTTTTCTTGCTCAAAATAAATGATATTTGGTGCAATTCACTTGCACAAAAACACAAACGAGTTTGCAATCCCAGCTAGGAAACCTAGGAAAGACCACTTTAGCAGAAGAAAGAGTTCGGAAAAAAATCCTTTGCCGAATCTTATACATATACCATTCACCTTTGTTGTAGATGCATAATTATATTATGCATAATTATGTCGATAAACACGCCATCTGTGGATAAATTTGTTCGTAACAATATTAATACACTTTGTGTGATCAACACCATCTGTTGATGAATTTGTTAGTAACAATATTAATGCACTTTGTGTTATCAACGCCATCTGTTGATGAATTTGTTAGTAACAATATTAATACACTTTGTGTGACCAATGCCATCTGTTGATGAAATTATTCGCAACAATATTAATACACTTAGTTTTTTTGATGAAATTTTCAGAGGTTGTTTTGGATTTTTGCTCATATCTCCGTTATTTATGGACGGATTTTGCTGATTTTAAATGGCAAACTTCTCGAAAGCAGGTCTGACAGAATTAGTGAAGATTTGGATCCCGAAGATATCTGGGGACTTCAGAAAATTGATTTCAACAGGCAAACAGACAGACGGACATGGCTTAATAGACTCCGCTATCTCTAAGGATCCAGAATATATATATACTTTATAGAGTCGGAAAATTATATTGTAAAAATTACAAACGGAATGACAAACTTATATATAACCTTCTCATGAAGGTGAAGGGTATAAAAATATCATGAAGTGGTTGCGGTTTGCAGGAGAAATGCTCAGAAAAGATTCGCTTTACTGGAATAGAGTTCTCTAGAATTTAACTTGTTCCAATCTCATGAAGGTGAAGGGTATAAAAATATCATGAAGTGGTTGCGGTTTGCAGGAGAAATGCTCAGAAAAGATTCGCTTTACTGAAATAGAGTTCTCTAGAATTTAACTTGTTCCAATCTCATGAAGGTGAAGGGTATAAAAATATCATCGCTTTATCGCTTTACTGGAATAGAGTTCTCTGGAGTTTAACTTGTTTCAAACTGATGGAAAATCGTATGTTAGACGTCCTCTAAATAAAGCCGTAGTAAATCATGGTCTGGGGTGCCTTTTCTTGGCGTGGTGTGGATCCAATTGCACGATTTCAGGGAATAATGCATCAGCATCAATATAAAAACATTTTGGAAAATACCGTCCAATACATTTTCCAGCATGATAATGACTTAAATCACACTTTACAGTTAGTGAAGTGTTGGCTTTTGGATCAAAATATTGCCACCCCAAAGTCCTGATTTGAACAAAATTGAAAAGTTATAGACAATTGTAAAAAGAGACCTAAAGGACAAAAATCCACGAAATAATGATGAATTTTTTCAGTTTTTGCAACAAAGCTGAAAAACATATCTCTGCTATCATGCCAGCTTAATTAAGAGTTTACCAAAAAGACTGGCGAATGTTGTCAAAAACAAGGGTTATCCAACAAAATATTAAAGGACAAGTCCGTTTTGTTAAACCTCACTAAGGCTTTGTGCATATATTTTTTTTAGTTTCTAATTATGTGACCAATTTGATATTGCGTTTTTTGCTGTTAAATTAATTCTTTTCTTAAAATCATATTGATGCTGTGATATTTTTTTATTTTAAACTTAATATTATTATTAAGTTTGTAACTTTACTATTTCTAGTTATTAGTTTTAATATGTTGAACTAAATTTTTCCAATATATGAACAAATATTTATGCTGAAAAGTCGTTTCTAATTATATGGCCAACACTGTATGTATGTTTGGATGTGTGAAAATTTTTATGTATATACGAGTATGTTTATACCCATATGTAAGAAAGTCCAAACTTCAGAACTATCAAAGAATTTAATAATTTTTTCAAGATTTTTCTAAGAAAAATACATAAATTATATGGTTTGGTATTACGCACTTTGCGTGATATTATGATTAAAACCAGTGATTGGGAAAATATTTTTATATTCTTTTTATTTTTTTACATACTAATTCATAGATAACACTATCAAACCAACCAAATCAAAAGAGGTGTTTTAGGTAATAATTTATAAAAAGATGTTTTCTGCCTAGTGAAATATTTCTTTCGCTAATTTAAATCAAATGCCATATCTGTAACTATGCGAATAGGGAAACATTTTCGCATGATAAACGTCAGGTTCTAATCAATAGAAACGTTTATCAGATAAAGATCCGTTAGTGGTATTTAAGAGTTACAAAAAAAAAGCTGTCATAATTCGGCCACAGATTGGGTTGTTATAGCTTTCGTGTTGCCCTAATAGCTGATATTAACAAATATCTACCGAAATATTATAACATTAGGTGCATACACTACTATTTCTTAGGTTTATATAGTGACACTATGAGGCAGGGAACTAAAATAAAACATGTCACGAAATAAGTTCTAAATTCTAAAACTTCAACAGTTGTTACTCTAGGAGGGGGGAATTAAGCCAAAAGTATAGGTTCTGTTTAGAGTATTATAATACTGTTCAATAATTTTGATTGAAATCTTTAATCATTAAATTGATATTTCCTCTTGTTTTCTCATACCACGGTACTAATCTGTTTAAAATAATTGACATAAATTTCCCGCAGGAAATGAATATTGGTACGGAATTTTAAACCAGTTAAATTTTTATTGACTTTTGGATCTTAAAATATTTGTTTGCCAAACCTCAGAAGCCACGAAAAGCCCAACAACGACTTGTATTTTATTAGATTAAATATTTATATTAAATTAGCTTTGAAAATGCTGTAAGCCAATTGATGTATATATGTATATACTTCTAGGCAATAGGTCTGTTACAGTGTTAAAATTGCATGCAAATATTGAGTGTAATCATTTTAAGTAGAGTGTATTTAAGTCATCCAGCAATCCGTTGCTGGGTAGAATCGATTCAAATGAAAACTAGTATCGATATAGTCCAATTTTTCAAATGAGAATTTCTTCTATGATATAAAATTATGGAAATCTTGGAACAAATTATAAAGTGTAGTAATAGTTTTTGATACTTTTAATATTATGATTCTCAGATGATGTGTAAATGCGAATTTGATAAATTTAATGAATTTTGAACACTTGAGCTATGTCTAGACAGTCGTCAGATATTACAACGTTGTCATATCTAGCAATGTGCTAGCAATGTACTGATATTGAAAAATTGTGAGCAAAAGGTAAATTGTCAGTTCAGACGACAACAAGACGGTGCCACTGTAAACCGAAATTGTTTTTCCAAAATGTTATTAATGCACACTTGTTTGTTTATTTATGTATGTATACAGCGTTGCAATTTAGAAATAATTTCTATGACAATGCTGCCATTGGCAGATGCATAAACTTTGCACATATGACAATGAGAAGTGTTTGACAATTGCCTTAAAACAATGACAATGACAAATTGTGTGTTTACACAATTGTTAGATGTCTGACAATATTTTTTCTTGCAATGTATGTACTGAAAATGCTTTTTCTTACAACGTTGGAAGACAAAAATTTTAAGTTCACACGGTTGTTAGACATTTTCTGAACAATTTTCGGACAATGTTGTAATATCTGACGATCGTCTATACATAGCTTTACACTGTTTGCAAGAAGAGCTAAAGGATTTATTGTATCAAAATAATTAGCTGCTAATTGCATCTTTCATTTTGTGGATCAGGAATTAATAAAATTATGATAACAAAATTTGAAATCCCGGTTAAAAAAAATAAATAGTAACATTTCTATTATTAATACGAATAGCAAAAGCTGCATCTTTTTATTTTTATTTTATTTTGTTTGGTATTATGTATAAAGGCCCCAACACATTTAGGTTATATAGGCCAATTAATGTATATTTAAATTATTTTTTAGATTTAAATCGATTTATGGCTAAATTCACAGGATTAACTAACTAATAATTATTTATTCGCAATGCTTAGTTTGCCATAAGAATACCAAGTAATAGTTAAACAATAGTTAGTATTTTAGTTTACCAATGGTTAACTAATGACCGAGAATTCGGCCATTATAGATATTTATTTCAGATAAAATTTTTTTAATATTTTCAAATTCATTTTCTCTGTAAGGAGAATATATAAGAATATATGTATGTACATGCAGAGTCAATCCATAAAAAAAAGCGAAAATTGTTTTCAAAATTGTTATTTAAGAATGAAAAACTAACATTTACCGTTTATGTTTAGATTGTATAAAATCTTGACGATTGTATTCTTTTGCAACTCTGACATTTGAAACAGAATCATGTGTTTATTTTATATGTTTGCCGTGTTTCTTATTGTAGTTTTTGTTGTTGTAGTTTTTCTGCATGATTTTGTGTATCTATCTGGCTAAAAGGAACAATAACAACATCAACAACATTTTGTATATTTTTGGAGAGTAAGAAATGTGTACAAAATAAATACATATACTATGTATTTCACATTAAGATATGTACATATGTAAAGGGTAATTTTTTAGCCAATATCTTTTTCGCAACACTGGTTTAAACAGCTGACGCACGTTTCGTGTTTTGTTTTACTGTCAAACATCTTCAGTTTGGTCTATAATTTGACCATGAATCGTCTTACAAACGAACAACGCTTGCAAATTATTGAATTTTATTATCAAAATGCGTGCTCTGTTAAGAAAGTTCATCGCGCCCTTCTTTGTGTGCAGCGACGAAGCTCATTTTTGGCTCAATGGGTATGTAAATAAGCAGAATTGTCGATTTTGGAGTGAATATCAGCCAGAAGCATTGCAAGAGCTACAAATGCATCCAGAAAAAGTTACAGTTTGGTGCGGTTTATGGGCTGGTGGCATCATTGGACCGTACTTCTTCAAAGATCATGCGAATCGTAACGTAACTGTGAATGGTGAGCACTACCGTGAGATGATATCCAACTATTTTTTGCCCAAAATGCAAGAGCTTGACTTGCATGACATGTGGTTTTAACAAGACGGTGCCACATGCCACACAGCTAGCGCAACAATGGACTTATTGAGAAGCGAGTTCGGTGATCATTTTATTTCACGTTCGGGACCGGTAAATTGGCCACCTAGATCGTGCGATTTAACGCCTTTAGACTATTTTTTGTGGTTCTATGTTAAAGCTAATGTCTATACAGACAAGCCCGCTTCAATTGACGCATTGGAAGACAACATTGAAGCATTTATTCGTGAGATACCGGCCGAAATGTTGAAAAGAGTATGCCAAAATTGGACTAAGCGGATGGAACATTTGAGGCGCAGTCAAGGTCAACATTTGCATGAAATAATCTTCAAACATTAAATTACATGGACCGTACTATCGATTCAAATAAAGATTTCATGCATTTTTCTGAATTTTATGTGTTTTTTTTTAAAACTTTCCTATAGCTTTTAAAAAATCACCCGTTATATGTATAAACAGCAACAAAAAACTTGTTGCAATTTTGTTTGCCTTCACATTATTTAATGTGTGTCGGTGTTTTGTATAGAGGGATCTGGCTTCAAAAGGTTGGTTGTGTGGCATGGTCATCATCATCATCAAACACAAACACGCACACTACATATGCAAACAACTTAAGAATCCAAAATGTAGGTAAACATAAACTCTTTACTCGAATTTCAAATTGAAACTATGGTCGTAATGGCGGTGATGATGATGTAATGCTAAATGTAACACTGAAAATAATTGTAATCATTTCGTGGTAAAATTAAAATTACACACACCTCATCGAGTAAATAGTTACATATAGCCAGAAAAACCACTTGGCCCAATAGCAGTAAATTAAACACCTTGGAAACATTCCATTAATTGTTGTAAATTTAACATATCGCACCTGTTCAACAAAAGGGTATTGACTTCAAATTTTGAAATTTTCACTTAAAAAAAAAAAACGATACATAATGATCTACTCTACCCACTGTAAAAATCTCCCATTATTTTGGCTACTACTCAGAGTTACTATTTATATATCAAGAAAAGAGATTTCTTTTTTGCCTCTACTGAAAAATAGAAAATTTTGAGTTACTACCCTTTTGTTGAACAGGTGCGATATGTACTCTTAGTTGCTATAATTTCTTTGCTTCTCTTTACTGGTCTACAGCTATTATTATTTCAAGGTTATGTTGAATATTAAGCCAGCTTTTTGACAATTCTCTGGGTTTTGTTCGTCCAGAAGTTTAAAAAGTTTTACACACAACGAATTTCTGAAACTCAATCTTTTGATTGCCCCAATTGTGGTTAAAAAAAATTAAAATAAGTCTTTAGTTTCTTAAAGTATAGTCGAATCTTTACAAAACTTTGCATGTATGTAATTCCAAAATTAATCTATATACACCTAATTCTGTTTTTACGCGATAGATACGTTCCTCGAAAACTCGCGTAAAAAAAACCGCGTAAAAAAAGATAGAGTATCCATATTAAATGAGCGAATTGGTTCCACGTATGAAATATCAGGTGAAATAAGATAAATAATTCAAATTCATATTGCTTTATACATAAACATATTTTATTTAAACAAAACCAATAGAAAAATGAGTTCATTTAGAAAAGTAATCACAAAAAACCATAAAACTTAAAAATAAATATTTTTGTTATATAAATACATTTTTAGATCGCGTTAAATCAAATCCAGTCGCATAAAAACAGAATGAAATATTCAATCAAATTCGTGTAAAAAAAAAACTGGCGTAAAAACAGAATTAGGTGTGTGTATGGTACTTCATTTACTCTACCTGCTATTGAAGGATTTTATGCCAAAATAATATTTTCTTCAATTTCTAAAATTGTTTTCTTATCCACCATCTATTTTAAAGTTCGCAGTTGAAATATTGCTGTTATTCTTTTAACGTTCTAATTATTTAAAACACGCACCTCTAACACAATTTCTTTTAAAAATTATATATACTCGTATGTTTAAATATATGTACCTATGTATGTATATAACAAAGTAGTTGTACAATTTAACACTAGACCTTATAGGCGTATAATAAAGGATATATGCATCTAAAATTAAGGTGGGTCCAATAGCCAGGAAAAGTGTAGCAAACAAACATCTTGTATAAGAAAATCATATTAAAACAAAACTAATTTTAAACACATTTAATGTTGAGAACACGAACGACCCACATATGACTTGAAACTAGGGAATAGCCACAAACAGACAGTAGACAATTTAATTATTGCCATTTGGAAACAGAAAAAAACAAACTAAATTTCCTTTAATGGATTTATTTAAGTTTAGACGTAAGACAATCACCCCTATCGTGAATGAAAATTCCACGTGAAATTTGTTCACTTTTATTTTTTTAATATTGAAAAAGTGAACAAATTTCACGTGGAATTTTTATTCACGATAGGGGTGAATATGTTTGGGTGAACGATATTGATTATCAACAAAAGTTAAATTGTAGATAAAAATGTTTAAAAAGGAAATACCTACAAAGAGAAAATTCATAACAAATGTAAAATCCACAGCACCAAGATAAGTCATTATTTAAAACACTTAATGGAGGAAACTACGTACCACGTCAAGCCTCTAAAATAACTAGATACTTATGTAGTTGCATGTAAGAATTGCCAAACGATCTTAAAGACTTACGGAAGTTGCAACGATATGAAATAAATTATAAACACTTTTAAAAGATTTATACGTGTTTTTCGAAGAGGTTCTTATATGAGAGCTTTGACTAATAATGGACCAACCATTATAAAATAAGGTGTCATGGTATCTGTTTATATGAAGCTTATTTGTGTTGAATTTTATTTGGATGACAACAGTTTTTTAGAGATTTATGACCATTAAAGTGATTTTCTAAAGTAGGCTTTATATGGGAGCTATGGCTAATATTGGAACGATTATCAAAAAATTGGTGCGAATCATGAAGCAATAAACACAGATGGCGCATTTCTCTCTTCAAAAAAATTTTCTACTGCGCATGTACGTCATCAGAGCGCACAACTGCTTGTATGTGATGAAAACAGTATGAGATTTGTGGTGGAAATGAAAAAATAATATGGTTATTTTTTATTTTAAATAAAATAAAACGAAAAATCATAGAATTTTGTTTTTTCATATTAATTTTGTTGTTAGAAACATATTTTATTCTGTTTGTAAAACACTTTATTGTTTTATACTTGTTTGTTTTTTATTATTTATAAATTGATATATTGATTTTTTATGTTTTGAATATTTTGTAATTATGAAAAAAAAAATTTTATTGAGATTGAGACATTGTAATAAACTTTTTTCCTGTGTTTTTATTTTTAAATAATTGTGTTATTAATATAAAATAAGAAATTTAATTATTTTATATTTTCTTTTTCTCGAACTCGATCTCTCTATAAGCTCATGTTTTAATTTTCTTATTTTAAAATACATTCGAGATCTAAAAAAAACGGTTTTTACTTTTGTGTCACATTCAATATCGACAGCTCAATTCCAAAACATGCTAAGTCGATAAAGTGAGTTTTGCAGGAAAAGCTCCTAATGTTTACAGGTGATATCTAAAAAAAAACCATATGAGGTAGAACTATGTTGTTTATAACTATTGATTGGACTAGCCAATCACAACCAAAATTTGACAGAATTTAAGTTGAAAAAATCTAAATTCAAAAACGCAAAAAAATTAAAAACATGCTAAGTCGACATAGCATGGTTTGGAATTGAACTGTCGATATTATCAGCCTCTTTTCGAAGTCCTCTGGTTTAAAATTTTCCATACATATGCGCGTAGTTTTTGAATTTATTTTATTTTTCCGGCAACAAAAACTTATCTATAGCTTTAATAACTTTGGATCTGCCGGAAAGTTAAATAAACTGATTTTTATATTATTGTTACAACAATTTTTCACTGCACACCACATTTTAGTTTTTAATTTACACGATTTTTTTAACTTTAATGACTTTTTACTTTTCACAATAAACCACAATGCCCTCTGTCTACGTCCCAAAATCAGCTGGGTGAGAGCAACAAAACTAACGGACCTGCGCAATGCGTAATCTTGTTTCTATCATTCATGGGTCCGAATGATTTGTATTGACATAACACAACATAACCAACATTTTTAAAAAAGTTTGCTCTTTAAAGTGGGTTTCGGCAGTGGGCCTTACATGGGAGCTATGGTCAATTATGGACCGATCTACATTTGTTTGGATATGTGCATAAATCATCATAAATTAATCATAAATCATACATTTATGTACGATAAACTCATATTTCGGGAGTACACTTATATGGAGTTAGGTTAAATAATGGACCGGTTGCAACCAATTTCAATGCCGACCGTCCTTGGGCCTTAGATATATCATTTACAAAATTTAATAAAAATATCTTCAAAATTGCGACCTGTACTCTGCGCACAAGCTTTATATGGACAGCCAGCCAGACGGACGGACTGACATCGTTAAATCGACTTAGAAAGTGTTTCTGAGTCGATCGGTATACTTTAAGGTGGGTGTTTAACCAATATTTATGGGCGTTACAAACATCAGCACAAATCCAATATACCCCCCCACTATTTTGGTGTAGGGTATAATTAACCATTGTCCGGCTAACGACATTTTGGGTCGTTATATACTGAATAACGAGTTAATTAAATTACATATCAAGATATATAATTATAAATTGTAATAAAATATGAAAAGCGTTTTTGTATTGTGCCGAATCTTATTAACCCACCACATATACATACATGTATAAGAGTAGTATGATCTATGGCTTTTCAGGGAAGACATTTGTATGGGGGCTATGTGAAGTCGTGAACCGATTCTTACCATTTTCAACAGGATTTGTATTTCATGATATTATCTGAATTATATTTGAAGAAAATAGCAAAAAATTCTGAAAAATATCGAGGTTGTCTGAAACTTTGATCTATAACTCAGATCCTACTGGACCGATGTTGCCCATTTTCAATACCAAAAAAAAAAATACGACAAGGGATATGCACATACATATTACACATTTCAATGAAATAAAGAATGTTCGAGAAAAATGTTTTTGTTCTGTCATTTTTGCAACAGACGGACGGACATGGCTAGAATGTTTTAGAATACAAATTATAAGGACCACGTCTTGGTGCTACGACCAATATTTCCATGTGTTACAAACGGTATGACAAACTTAATATACCCCCCATATTTTTGGTGGTGGGTATAATAAAATAGTGATACAATAAAAACATAATTTCAAAATTGTAGAAAATATATAGATTTCACAAATATAAACATTTTATTATCTATTACATAATAATTATTAGCTTGTAAATAAAAAAACAAGTAAGAAAGTATGGTCGGTCAAGCCCGACCATATAATACCCTACACCCAGTCTATGCATCCAACAGTTTTTTAGAAATGTGCGCTATATGGGAGATATGACCTATTGCGGACCGATCATACAAAAATTTAGTGTCATGATTTTGGTGAATATAAATATTGTGTATGTTAAAGTTTATCTCGATATAAATACTTTTAAAAGATTTATGGTGGTTAAAGTAGATTACGGGGAGGGTCTTATATGGGAGTTTCGACTAATTACGAACCGACCATTATAAAATTAGGTGTCATCATTTCTGTACATAAGAAACTCATTTTTGTTAAATTTTATTTGGATAACAACATTTTTAAGAGATTTATGGTCCTTAAAGTGATTTTCGGAAATGGGCCTTATATGTGAGCTACGACTAATTATAGACCGATCTTCACAAAATTTGTAAATATGATTTAGCTTCAGTTATTACTTATTTGTGGTGAAATTTGTTTGAATACTTGCATGATTAAAACATTTATGATCGTTAAACCCCAATTTCGGGAGGAGATTTGTATAGGGGCCAGGTGAAATAATGGACCGATTTGTACCAGTTTCAATTCCATCCGTAAAAAAATATCACGTACCAAATTTTATCGAAATATCTTCAAAATTGCGAGCTGTACTCTGCGCACAAGCTTTACATGGACTGCCAGCCAGCCAGACGGACGGACGGACATCGTTAAATCGACTCAGAAAGTGATTCTGAGTCGATAGGTATACTTTAATGTGGGTGTTGGACCAATATTTATGGACATTACAAACATCAGCACAAATCCAATATACCCTCCCCATTATTGTGGTGTAGGGTATAATAAATAAAGCTCCTTATGGATTGGACTTGAAAATAACTGGAATAGATAATGAGTTCTTTTGTGCTAAAAGTCAACATAAATCACACAACGAGATATTGGAGGTCGAATGACATGAATCATCATTTTGCATATAACTAGAGTCTCACGAGTTTAGGAGACTTCCTACGTTTAGTGCAGTGATTAAAGAGATTGTGTGCACCAACTCGAAAACATGTGATATTTTGCAATAATCTTTTGGACTAGAACTTAAACTTTTTAGTAGAAGTTTGCACTAAAATTTCTTAATATATAATTTTATTTGATATCCTTATTAAACTGATATCAATCCGTTTCCCAATTTCATATAGTACTTTAACAATTCTCATTTAGTTTTAAGAATTTCCTTTACAATATTAAATTGTTTTCTTATTTACGCAGCTTTTATTTCCCAATACATATCAAATTGTGACCAATGTTTTAATATTAAATTGTATTTTCTTAAAAGCATTAAATTCAAATTTATTTTTAACATAAATATTTATATCGATTAAATCAGTATGGTGTAATTTAAAGATGTTTGATTTTAACACGAGTAATGGCAAATTTATTTGTAGAAATATATTGTACAGTAGAGTTCGAAATAGTGCGAAACATATCGTTTAAAAAATGATGTCTGCGCTTACTTGCACATTATATTTTGGCTAAAAATCTTTAAATGCCCTGACGAGCCATCGTTCCGTGTGGGCTAAATTTCTTCGTGTTCTTCTGTGTGTAATTTTCTTTTTGTAATTTTTTTAAAATGGCCGTCATTTTGTGTGAAAATAACATTTTATGAGAGAAGAAATTGCACCCATAATACAAAAGGGTCACAACTCAAAATTTTCCAAAACTGACTACTAACTACTGCAACAATTTCTTTCACATCATTATCTTCTTTAACTGGTAAAATACAGTTACATATGTATGTATGTCTATTATTATGTTAGCCCAGCATACCATTCTAGGAGCGCTCCGAAAAAGGAGTCAGAAAAGAGTCCAACAAAAGAGTATTTTCGGAGCGCTCCGAAAAAGGAGTCAGAAAAGAGTCCAACAAAAGAGCATTTTCGGAGCGAAATTGTTACTGTCCTGAGTCGGCACGCAGTATGACTCAGAAATTCCACTTAATTATGTGTGTACCAAAGCGTTGTTGTCCTGTTATTTGTGCTTTGAACAAAAAAAAAAAACATAGCTGTAACACACAAGAATGATAAAAACAAGATTACACAGCGCCCAAAAAAAACCTCATAAAAGACTCTTTTCTGAAATTATCTAAGAGCTCTTTAAGAGCCCAAAAAAACCCTCATAAAAGACTCTTTTCTGACATTATCTAAGAGCTCTTTCTGACGGACCATTTTCGAACGTAATGACGCTCTTTTCTGAAGGTTTTTGGAGCAATTATGATTGTTTTTTGGGCTCATAAAGAGTGTTAACGCTCCGAAAAAGGTGTCAGAAAAGACTCTTTTCGGACTCATATGGTTTGCTGGGAAGTGTGTTGCTTGTGCACTATGAACAGTTTTCTGTTTCTCCTGAAAATTTTAGTATTTTGAGTTGTGACCCTTTTGTATTTAGGGTGCGAAATGTTCTGTCAACGTTGGTTGAACAAGAACTTAACATCAACAAGAGTTGTCCATATGAGACAATTTCGTGTGAGGACAAGAAATTATTCCTCAAATTTAAAGAATTTATTTAAATAAAACAGTTTTTCTTTTTTTACAGATTTGTTCCTTATAATTAAACATTTTGTTTAAAAATGTTTGTAATTCAATTGCTTTAATTGCAATAGATGATTGACCATTTTTATTAGTTACTTTTTGTATGAATATACCAACAATAATAATAAATCAAGAATACGAAAAAATCACAGTATTGATATGATCCGCTGTTAGTCGTGATGAACCACAAAAATAAAATATTTTGAAATTAGCTACAAATTTAAATTTAGCACTTGAAAAATAGACCAAAATTGTTCCAAAATTTAGTCTTGATCAACCACAATCTTTTGAATTCCTTTTACTGTACATATTTCTCTCAGTGCACAAAAAGGGGTTACGTTTCCCCTTAATTGATCTATTCTATGTACTCGTACAATCAATTGTGACAAAGTAAACGAGCACATTCCATTCTTTATTCTCTTAAATAGTTAAATAAAATTCATTATAATTTCATTTGTATTCACTAATCATACAATTCATAGCACGACATATTCTTTCTTCATACGTTACGTAAGGTTGTAGACACATATGTGGAAGAATAAATTATGCGTCACTATGGTCTGAGTGAATGCCTGGTAACAATCTAAAGTACGTACTTTTTCTTAGATTCTTTTTCAGTTAGACTTTTTATTCAGTTACATATACATATGTACCTAGATTTTAGTTTAAATAATGTCCTCAATATTATTTTTTGTCGCATATATGTATTTCTAAACCACATTGCGGCTAAAAGAGCAATATTATACACTGTACACTTAAAGAAATATTTGGCATTTATAATTTTTTTTGTTCATATACTACTAAATAATTCTGGTTTATTTTTATTTTTTTGGACTTTTATAAAATCTATTGATTTTCAAAAATCAGATATTTTTTAGGAAATAAGGGCAAAACCAAGAATTATAGTATTTAAACTTTCACTCAGTGTCTACATTCTGTGAGAGCATAATATACTTCTAAGCTAACTATTTCGTAAGCAGAACTCATACCATTTACCATGTGTAATTTCCACATGGAAAATTAAATGTTTGCTGGCACATTGTACTGGAGCAGTCTTATCTGTTGGAGCGTTAATTTAGAGTTAAATACAAAGTTTACGTGACAAAATATAATTATATTAAAGCTGCCGTTTCACATGGAAGTATGACTGGCTACGTGCGATAAATTACCTATTTAAACCTTTGCTGATGATACAGCTCGCTTGAAAACCCTAACATTGCAACTAGACAACTGGATGACTGCCTCATATGTGTGGCGAATACTGAAGGTAAATGAATTAAAAAGAAATCCGTTTACGCTAATTGTAGGAAATTGTCAAACTATATTACATACCTCGTCATATTGCAACCAAGAGACTTCACACAAAGTAAAAGCCTCAAGCCTTCAGCGGTTAATCAGTGACCAATCAAAATGAAACATGTGAAAAGCACTTAAAAACCAATTTGGATGTATGGAATCCAATTGTGAGCATTAAGTATACATTCGAATCTGTCTCTTGAAATTAATTTTCCGAAGCCCGCCAAATAACTGACAACCATGCATGACCCATTAATATTCAGGTCCTTGTTATGTTGTTATACTCTTAGTCGTTATTTGCTTTTGTACTTCCCAATCTGTGGTTTAGAACATTAAAAATGTGTAAAAATAACCAGGTTATTCTACGTCAGAAATGTCAATAAGATTCAGTGCCTGAAAACAAAAGTTCACAGTGAATTAATCTTTTAACATTTAAAACATTACGATCTTCAATTTGTTTCTTCGATTCGATTGCATATTTATTTACTTACATATATTGAATAAAAGTAAGACCAAATTGTAATCAAAATTTCATGCAGGTGCTTTTCATACAAAATGTATCTTTTCGTTACTGAATTCGCTTCCCTTAATATAATATAGTGACTTTTATAATGATTTCCCCTCCCCACCCCTCCTTTCTGAAACATTCCGAACTATATTAAACTTTCGAAACTCTACAAAGTGGCCAGCACTAACAGAACATGTCTCATTGCAAAGTGGGTTTTAATGTTAAATGTAGGAAATTATCTGATTGTGTTTCCAATTTGTTGAATTTTTGACAATTGTAACGAGTTTCACTTAAATTTCGTGTTGCATACATTTGAATTGTTCTGTGTTCTATGCAGATGTAATCTCATTGAAAGGCAAATATGGAGTGATCAATTCTCTTTATACACTGTTAATATATTATATCAAAAGGTCTTATATTGCTTCAAAGCCAAACAAAGTACATATACATATATCTGTTAACTTTATGAGAGTACTTTATATATACAGAAGTATTTATAAAAGACTTAGCATGTTAATAACATTAGTCAAATTGCCGCTAATTATTTTCCTTATTCATGAAAAATTAAAGTAGACTTCAAATGTACTTTAAGAAAATTTTGTATGAAAATTTTGTCTAAAAGCACACAGGTTTAAAACCTACGTTATTTTTATGAATACGGCAGTATCTATTTACAAATGTAATTAATTGAATTCAAGGCTTGGAAAGAAATTCTCTCAGTGTATATACATATGTTCTTGATGGTAGTGACTTCTGTGGAATTTATATGTACATATATAATTTCTTTATTAATATTCTTCACCCATATTTCTTATTTTCATAAACGGATGAAGTCATTAAAAATAATAAAAATGAGCAAAAATAAACTTTTTTTATTCTTTTGAAATAAAAAAATTTGTTGTTTTTATTATTGCATGATCAACTCATATTCTCCCATTTACATACACATTTTTATATTTAAAAACACAGATACAGTGGGCCCTCGGTTAACGAACATAATTCATTCCAGAAGCGTGGTCGTTATGCGAAACGTTCGTTAAGCAAAACTATTATTTCCATATACACACAGCTTCAAAAGTGTGTAAGCACCAGTGAATTTTTTGATTTTTTTAAAGTTATGAAAAGCATTATAGTTCAACTTAAATTTTTTTTTTCATAACCGAATCTATTATTTAACCAAATATCCAACAAAACGAATCTTTTAAATTTCAATCGATGGATAGATTTTAGGATTTTTATTATCTTAAAAAAATCAAATAATTTGTTGTGTTTACTCACTTTTGAGGCTCATAGTACATATATCAGTGCAAAATAAAATAATGCATTCCAAGTCGGAAAAAGTACACACTAACATATTTCAACATCAATATTTATTGAAAGTAATATAACATATATTTATCAACATATTTAAGGAACTGAATATAGGACGAAATGAGACAATCTGCAATGGAAAAAACGAAACAATTACAAAAAAAAAAAAATAATTTTGTATGATACCTGGACGCATACCTAGTTCTTCTTTAACAAAAAACTGTCTAGAGTCGTTTGTTTTTGGCGATGCTTCAAAGTTTGTTCAACACAGCATTATCATTGAATAAATCTGTTGCGCGTTTAGCCACTGCCTGATTGGGGTGATGCTTTTTAATGATGCCACAGACTCCCATGCCTTATGCATTTCTTTAATTGCACTAGACGGTTGTTGTTCTTCTGCAACCTCCTCGGTTAACGTCTTGTTAATTGTATGAACACAAGTGATGCCAAAGCTAAACACAAACAGAGAAGTTTTATGCGCAATTCGGTAGTTCCCCTTTTTTCACAAAATCAAATAATGAACATTTACTACATTAAGAGTCACGTTCTGATTGAACACAGAAACAATTTCAAACACGATTCGGCAATATTAATGGCCGAATTCTCGGTCATTAGTTAACCATTGGTAAACTAAAATACTAACTATTGTTTAACTATTACTTGTTATATGTTTGTATGTCTCAACACGTCTTCTTAATTGTATGAACACAAGTGATGCCAAAGCTGAACACCGACAGAAGTTTTTCGCGCAATTCGGTACATATTTCCCATTGTGCGTTGGTCTTTATACGAAACTTTGTTCGTTAAGCGAAACATTTTTTTGTTTTTAAATGTGTTCGTTAAGCGAGGCGTTCGTTAACCGAGGGTCGACTGTACTTACTTACGCACACTTTCATAAGCACTTAATAATATTTTCATGCACGTCAAATTCACTCAAGTGTTTCTTTAGTCTAGTACTACTCGTACATAGTTTTTTTTTATTCAGTTTTGTTGATTTTGTTTTTGTTTTTCCATTTTCTGTCTGCTAATTGCGCCTGTTGAGTTGGTTGGTGTTTCGTCTGTGGCATTGTGGCATGAGTAAATAAATTTCAGAAAGCCGGTTTAATTTTGTTTTGCTCAACCTTGACCGTCATCTGCATGCAACAACATCTGTTCGAGTTGTGTGTAGGGTTTTCATGAATATGTTTGATTCTCGGGAGACTGATCAGTTTTGATTAGAATGGAATACGGTTTAATACACTATTTCCAATCGGCTCTCAGTGTCTTATATTTATAGCATGTTCTGTGAATCCATATCTAAGACCCCAGATGAAGTTAAAATATCAATAAATGTTTTTAGAATATTTTTAAAAATCATTCGTCGTACGAATTCAATTAATATTAAAATATTTACGCTTTCCATATTTGATTTCATGAAATGTGATGGAAAAATTCAAAATATTTTTCGTTTAAATGGTTCTCGAAAGTAAGTAACAGATTATACATCTATATATGTATATAAAAATGAAATGGTCCATGTATGTAATGGCATCACATGAGAACGGCTGGAGCGATTTGGCTGATTTTTTTATTCGATTCATAATTCTCAGGAGTTGGTTTGTAAAGAAAAAAAAAATTAAAAAATTCCGAGCGAAGCCGGGGCGGGGCGGTCAGTTAGTATATAGATACATACATATATATTAAATAAGTTATCGATTTCCATATAAATATATATATAGCTAATTTAACAATATGTACTTATCTGTGAAACTTGTCATGATATATGTAGACTGATTTTCCGCTAATACATTTAATATTGCCGAATCGTCTTTGAAATTGTTTCTGTGTTCAATCAGAACGTGACTCTTAATGTACAAGATTTACTCGTGCCCGTGTAATCGGCAATGCCTCAACACATTCATTTGGTTCACTAAATAACAATGAACCACCAAATTTAAATTATGAAAATCCGAAATTCTATAAAAGCTATTTTTTTTTTTTTTTTTTTCGCTTTTATTTATTTATTGAATCTTCATATAATGAAATGACAATAAGTATTCAAATCTTAATACTAAAAAGAAAATAATAAGCCCAGCCAGTGCTACTATGATACTAAAGCAAGGGTATCCCTCCTTCTCAACCGATTATGGCCACTAAAGTTAAGGATGTCTCGTGCAAGTGGGTTTGGGTGGTGTTCAAGTTTGCTGACATACTTTGACGCGTGTTTTGTAAATTCAACTTTTACTGATGGCCCGCATAGATCTTTGTAAATTCGAGAATTTTTTATTTTGACCCCTTTGAATTTTTTCAATGTTTGATGCTGAGGCAGTACCCCATAATTGAATTCCATAGCACCAGATTGGCTTTAGAATTGCATTGTACAACAATAGTTTGCAGTCCAACTTTAGTGAAGAATTTCTGCCAATTAGCCAATTAAGTTGCACTGCTTTTAATCTCATCTGTGTAAGTTTCGCTTCAATATGAGACTTCCAAGTTAAACGGCGGTCGAGGTGAATGCCGAGGTATTTGACTTCATTATGTTGAGGAATAATTTGATTATTTATTTTGATGAACGAGCAAGTTTCTTTTCGCAATGTGAAAGTGATATGAATACATTTCTGTTCATTAACCCTGATTTTCCAAAGCTCTAGCTTTATAAACATAATTCTACAAATTCTGTGATGCTACTTGGTGGTCCTTATGAACGCTGATAAAGGCTGTATCGTCTGCGAAAGTTGACGTGTGGATTTTGGGGTCTGACGGCATGTCGGAGGCATAAATCAAATATAAAGTAGGACCCAGTATGCTACCCTGTGGCACACCTGTTTCAATTGGCTGAGCGGGGCTTAAAAAATTGCCTTCTTTGATTTTAAATTTGCGACCGTATAAATAGCTTTCCATAAGTTTATGGGTGTTAGCAGGCAGAGTTAATTTTATTTTGTGCATTAAACCGTCATGCCAAACTTTGTCGAACGCTTGGGACACATCAATGAAAAGGGCGGAGCAGTATTTTTTGTCTTCAAACGACCCTCTTATCACATTTACCAATCTGTGTGTTTGTTCGATGGTGCTGTGTTTAGCTCTGAAGCCGAATTGATGATTAGGAATGCATTCAGTGTCGTTCAGAATTGGAATCAACTTAGTCATTAACAATTTTTCGAACAGTTTAGAAATTGTCGGCAGTAGGCTAATTGGCCTATATGACTCTACTTTGGTGTGATCCTTCCCTGACTTAGGAATCATAGTGATCATAGACACCGCTAGACAAAGCTATGAAATATGTTTTTATTAGAGGATAATTTATACCAACTAATTATTCAAGGTACAATAGAGTACAATATATTATTTTGAAATCCCCTTAATGAATAGGTAATGCATAAACTAAAATTTATGAATTTGTTATTTAAGCCACATAGTTTAAAGACCAATGTTTAAGGCTTCCGATTCTCGAATTATGCATGTTTGTATATTGAGGTCATAATTAAACTCTTATAAAGGCACATTATATTCCTGAAGCTTTGGCTGCACGATACCAAATCGTCTTAAAGAAAGAGTGAATGTTTTAATTATTACTAGGATCTTTTGATTTCACAGATTGGCTAATTCAAGTGGTCATAACAGTAGGAATATTGGTGCTACAAATGTGGCTTGTAAAATAGACTGCAGCAATAATATGAAAACTTTGCTTTGCAAAAAAATCAAACCATTTTGATAAGTGCAATTCTTTAATGATAAGGAATATGTATGTCTCTAGATTCACATAAAACAGCTGCCAATGTACTTTTACGAGACTTTACATAAATACTGTGGTAAATATTTAAAATGTTTAAGAATCCCAATGGCGGTTTAAGTATTTAATCGGAATAATTGGTGACTTAATATGATAGAATTCTGTTTTGATAAGGCCATACTATCTGTCAGAGATATAGTGCCAGAGTAGTGGATGCAACATGTTTTATTGAGGTCATGCTGTCAAGTAAATTTTCGCTTCTAGCACAAATTCTCCACAACAGTCATTGAAAGAAAATCCAACATTATTCGCCATGCTACCGATCTTTTAGGCATTCGATGCGATGGCACTCCACTTACTATACATAAGTTGCAGAGAGCCTCTATCGCTATAAATTGTCAGCTCTTTGAAGATAGTTTCCGAAGTTTTTACTCTTAATTGAGCCGAGAAGTTGTATAACAGATATTTAGAGCATTTTAATTTAAGTTTTTTCTCATATGACGGTTCAATACCAGACCAATGGCAGATAAGCAGGCCTTCTTAAACAGGAATTAGTATTGCTCGACTGTCAGAAACATCAATATCATATCGAAGATCTTTTACCATCGCTAATCTTCAAAGCGGCGGGGATTAAATATTAGTGCAAATCGGTTGCTTGCAGTGCTGCCAACTTTTTTTTTGAAGAAATCGTCAATTTAAAAAAAATATCGTCAAAATCGTCAAGTTAAAAAAAAAAATCGTCAAGACAAAAAATACGTTAAAAATATCAAAAACTTTATTAACTTTTTAAATATTTTTATATTATTTACATGTAAATAAAGGTTTTATTTTATAAAAAAAATAATTAATATAATTTTGGTATTATGTGATTTTACTCTGGTACATTTCTGTGTGACATTTTTTTAATAAGTCATTTTTAATTGCTATATTAAAACATTGAGAATTATTTAAATTAAGATAATCTTTTGAAAACAATATTCCTTGTAATTTTGAAGAATCCAAAGCATTTCTGCTTTGGCCGACGAATGTGGTAGTGCCATTAAACTCGAAACAAATTGTGTTAAAATTAGGAAGGCCTTTGCATTATTGACTCTCTTTAAATTAGAAACATTATTCCAAAACGCCAATGTTTCGAGTTTGGTGAATTTCATATTACGTAATTCTCGAACTTCATTATCAAGTTCTTGATATTCTCTGCCAAGTTTGGCCAATTGTAAAATTGAATCATTTTTTTGTTTAAAGCTACGCTTGTTGGTTCAATGGAGTTTATCGCCAAAATCAAAACGTTTTAAAAGTTGTGAAACCAGTTCAATATAAAATTGAACGCAGAATTCAACAAATATATTATATTGACTATATTCAATATTTAAACTACATTGGTTCTCCTTCACGTAAATGCCAGGATACACTTCATCTTTATTTAAAAATATGTCTTCGTTATTAAAACTTTGGATTTCAAAATTAACCAAATACACTTCTACAAAAAAAGTGTCCAGTAAAGACAGTCGTGTACTACACACTCTACCTCTTCAACCCCTCGCCAACAAACTTCGTCTGTCTGCCTATCAATTTGAATTTTAGGAAAAAAAGGTTACCATATGTTTTGCTTTTAAAAAATCCTAATTTTTGTTCGCGGGAAAAATGAAAAATCGTCAATCGTCATTTTAATAAATTTGACTTAAAAAATCGTCAAAATAACGATAAATCGTCAAAGTTGGCAGCGCTGGTTGCTTGTCATAACGCCAGGGCTTCTCATAGTTTAATTTTTTCTGACTCCATGACTTGAACACGGGCTTTGAAATACTTTACTCGTAGATATTATAACAAATTTTCTTATGTAATAACAACTTTCATTCGCACTCTAAAATAAATAGAATAGAGAAAATTCTATAACAGTTGATTGACTGGTATAACTTTACTGTTAAACTTAAGATGGCCCCTAATTGATATTCTTATATAGATTTAAGTCCTTTGCTGTTCTGATCTGATATTATAAATATTTTGTCGATACGAATATTTGTTACTACTTTTATTAAATTTCACAACTAACTGGAGACTTTCCATTTATTGGACTTTTATAATTACTTTTCCTATTTTGCCACAAATACTATAAATATGAGAGAGGTTTTACTAATGTGTATAACAATTAAATTTTTAAAAAATAATAATAATTTATGTCTGTCATCATATTTCCACAGTACAAAACGATTTTCAACAATAATAAATGCAATTTCTACAACAAAATAGAAACAAAATCGCATATTTTAACGTGACACTTGAGTTCCTCAGGCACAAACTCAGCCAGGTACGAGTATGATTTTACAAAGATAGAATTGCTAGAATTTATGAATAGAGACATAAAGAAAGAGCAATTCCTATTGCATATTCAGTATTTCTATAAATTGACATGACCAGGGATTAATGACCCAAAGCAAGGTTGAATAAATTTAAAGTTTATTTTTTAAAGTGAATGATGTTCACAAATGTATTTCTCTAAAAATATTCAACGACATCTGCTAACATATTAAAAATATTCAAAATTTTTAAATATGTATTTACAATAATACTAGAGTATTGAAGAAATTATATGGGGGGCGTTTTGTATGGAAATAAACATTTATCACAATTACACATGCAATCGTTTCAACCCATTAAATTGTTGCTCTATGTTGTGTTAATTATAATATCTATCTATTATTTGTTGTATTTCTTTTTTATCTATTACTATTAATATTATTAAAAATCTACAAGTTTGTTATTTGAGTTTAAAAATCTTGTTCACTTGAAATGACTCAGATTTTATTTGGCTGTTGCACAAATTAAGACGTTTGTGCTAAATAAACGTTTATTATGTTAATAATCTACATGTTGTAGATAATTAAATTTTTATTGTTATTTATATTTTTTTTTACATACATTGTTTTTATCACCGACTAACTAAGTAAATATAAACACGTGGTTAAATTCGTTTGCTTATTCAATTTATTTTACATGTTCCACATTACGTGTGAGGCTCTTCTCGGTATGGCCAGAGTTTTTAAAGAATTAATTGTTTTAAAAAACTCATTACTTAATTGAAGTTTGAATAGAATTTGCATGTGTCATGTACTAACGAGATTCCAGGAATTATTTATTCATTTGATTATTTAGTTTATTTTAAATGTTCAGTATTACGTCTGTATAACTTCGTATAGCCAGATTTGCAGACCTGTAACTAAACAAAGATTCCAGGAATTCGATAATATATATTTCTACAATATAGAAAATACAGAACTTACGATCTTCTCGAAAACTGTTTAAACAATTCAGACTATACTGTACAATAGCCAACCAAGGGTGCACATATCTTCTTTATAAAATTTTTAATTTTAATGCGGGATTTTTAAAAAATTTTGTCTTATACATATTTTAAAATATTTGTGCAATACAAATTTATTTAAAGTACACTCATACCCCGGTTAGCGTCACTAAACGAAATGCAAACTGAAATGACGCAAACCGAATCACAGTTTTTCATACATTTCTATTAATTTTCATTTAATTCGTTCCGAGACTCATAATTTTAGTAAAAAGGAATTGATTTTTCAATAGCAAATACCAATTTTTTATTATTATTTGTGTAATAATAGTTTTTATTAAAGAAAAAAAAAAATAACAATTCATGAAAAACACATAAAAAAACATAAAAATATTGGCGCATATTCAGAAATCGTAACTAAAGTCGAAGCTTATTAAACAGAAACTAAAAAATAGTTCATAAATAGTTAAAGATCTTAATCACAAATCATAACTAACTTAGCAACTGCTTTCAGCTGTTAAAAGAAATGCAACACTGTATTTAGTAGATTTTTGTTGGCGAAAAACACATCTCTAGTTTGTTTTCTTTTTTTTGTTGTGATTTTTTTTTTTTTTTGTCAAAATGGCCACAATTAGCAAAGAAAATAAGGTAAAATTATTATTATTGTTAGAAAAAATATGTACTTATTGCTTTGTGTATTTTAGAGAGACTCAAATTGGTCGCCAGATGAAAAAACTACATTTAAAGAATTGGTGGCCAAATATTTTCGCATCATCGACGAGAAGAAATAAAATCAATCAGCTGTTCTTTAAATGGATTTGTTAGTTGACATTTAGTTACAGCTTTACCCATAATTAAGTTGTAACTTTTCGTGCTGAAAGTAATCAAGTAAGAATAACTTAAGTTGGTACTTAAAAAAGTTTAAGCTTAGATATTATTTCTAACAATGCACCATTAAGATTAAAACTTGTAGACAATTTTCACATACAAATTTGCATTAGACTTCGACGGGAAATCCACTTTTTCTATTTTTGCTTTGTACATACAAAACATTTATTAACGACGCAAATCGAAGCACTAACGATGCAACTTCGAAGTCACGGAAATTTCAAAAAGACGCAACTTCGAAACGACGCAAACCGGGGTATGAGTGTATTGGCCATTGTTAGCTATGATATTTTCCCTTCTTTTTGGCAACATATAATTTCCCCTCTAAAAGTACTGCTCCTCTTTTGAGGTCAAGAACGAATCAATCAAAGTGAAGCGCATCTCAGGGAGAACGTTCTCCATCGGTCGAAACAAGTAGTAGTCGAACGGGGCGGGTAAGGCAAATCTTTCCTATCACATTCTTTCTAAATAGTTTTTATAAGGTATGCAACATGTGGCCGAGTTTTGTCATGATGAAATATTACGCTTTCATGTGTGGCCGAATTTTCAAGGTGTTTTTCGCCATTGCTCACTTTAAAAGAAGCATTTGCATTCGGTACATGTTTCCTGAAATAATCGGGCCAGATTTCAGCAGCTCATAATTTGTATTTGATAGAATAGAAAGGCCCCATTACCTTAGCGCCATAGATATTTGGCCTTGGTGCCGAATCGGCTGATTGGTCGGACCTCACATACGATTTCTGACGCTTCAGGTTATCGTAATGGATGCAATTTCATCGCAAGTGATGATTCGGTGCAAAAATGTTTAAGCAGCAGTTTGGAATTGAAAAATTATTTAACTTTTGGATATTGCGTTAGTAGCATCCAATGATTTTGTCAGCTCCAATTCTTGGTTTTCAACTCTTTTTGGGTTAAAGAAAAACCTTCCGCATTCCCGTTGAAACAAAATTCTACCTTTTTGAAGCAAAGAATAAAATAATAAAAAAACTTTGTTGTTTACACTATAATCATCAAAAACTAAGTGGATATAGGTAAATGACTGACATGTATGTTTCGAAATAACATACATATAAGTTATCGTTATCTGTTATGAACTCCGAATTACGCAAATACTGTCAGTTATTGCATTAACATAATAATATAAAAAACTAGCTGAACCCGGTGTGCTTCGCTACCCCTCGTTATAAAATAAAATAAAAATAATTTATATATTTACAAAAATTTATTTACTATTTAATTATTGCAATGCTTTAGGATATGCATACAATATTTTTAGTTTGCCCATCAGGAGCATACAAATATATTTAAATCGGTGGGTTTTCCTACACGGGAGCATGCAGCATAAAGCTGTCCATGCGAGAAACATGGATTTACTAAATTTAAGCCGCAAACTTGCAGATATTGACTTTGAGCTGTGTTAATGGAATGCGTGGCAAAAGTACATCTGTCCCTTTATATTTTCATGTTATAATGGTCGCTTCTATTAAATTATTTCGATATTACGCAGTAAAATGATTGGCACTCCAATTTTAAGTTCTAGCATATGTAGTGGAAGCCTGGCACATCGAGTGAATTTATGAACTCAACAAGATAATTAACGGCCTTACGGGTTGCTTGATTATTTTGACGCATTTCAAAGTGTTATCCATCTTCTATATATGGAAAAATAATAGGATGCTGAAGCGCGTCATATGAGCGATGCATTTCAGTGGGCGAGGTCACGCCCCTTTGTCCACTTATTTCGTAAGAATATCATATTGTGAAAATTTAATGACGATCGGTGCAGTTGTTAAGACTATGTTACGATTTTTAATTTGCCTAAAAACGGGGCGTGGTCCCACCCACTTTTCTCCTGGTACGTATTCCTAATTATGCCAATAAATAAAAAAATTTTTGGGTTATATAGGCGGTGCCACTCCCGTTTGTTCAATCAAAACTTCATATAACTTATTACTCCTTCCAGAGTCACAGTAACATGCTGTGAACATTTCAGGCAGATCGGGCCAAGAGTTTGGCCTCCTATTAAGCATAAACATACAGACATATATATATAAGTATATCCGCTGTTTGTGTATTTTACTCTTTTTTAGATCAGCCACATACTATTAATTATAAGTGTCTATTTGTTCATTTATACCTATACATACATATGTACAAACATACATATATGTACATATATGTATGTATTTACATAAACGCACTGAATCAGCATTTGAATTTCATTTCATTCTGTCTCAATTTCTCTTTTTGATAACGCTGTTCACTTTTGACAGTTGCTTCAAAAATAAAAATAAACACTAAAGTAATAATCAACTTCAAGAAGTCAAACAAACGAGGGTGGCGAAATAAGTTTATATACTCCCAATAGATAACTAAATATTACATTCAATTTTCTAGTGGATATTTATTTAAAATGTTAAAGATATACAGTGGCTTCAACGCATAATCGGATCATCTAAAATCCATTGAAAGTTTAAATTATTTTAGAGATTTGTTCACTGACGAAAGCAAGTTTAAGTCGCTTGGTTCAGACGGTAAGCAATTCGTGTGGCATAAACCAAATTGCAAAATTAACCATTAAAATACAAAAGCCACAGTTAAGCACAGATGAGGCTATGTCATGCTAATGGGCTGCATGTCGAGTGCTGGAGTAGGCAATATGCATTTTATAGATGGTATAATGAGCAAATTTGTCTACCTCGACATTTTGAAACAAAGTGCAGATAAATTCAGAATCGAGAACAACTTTGCTTTTTATCAAGATAATCATTCTAATCACACTTTAAGAGTTCCAAAGCTTTGGTTGATTAATAACTGCCCCATAACTGATTGAGAGCTCAGATCTCAATGTAATTGAGCATCTTTGGGAGGAATTAGCCAGATTGGTCAGAGTGTATCAAAATAAGTTCAACATATTAGGTCAGCTAAAGGAGACTTTGTTAGAATCTTGGGACTGCATAGAGCCGAAAGTTTGCGTTCTGGACAACAAAGGATATGTTACAAAAAGGTTAAATGTTAGATTTTAGTATTTTAATAATTTTTACTTCGCTTTGTTCGATTATTCGATAAGCACAAGAAATTGAGTTGTTTGATTTTTTTTTCTCTTAAAAAGTTTATAATAAATAATATTTTTTTTTGGTTTTTGTTATTATTAAAGCCACTGTATGTTTTTATACCCTTCACCTTCATGAGAAGGTTATAGATAAGTTTGTCATTCCGTTTGTAATTTCCACAATATAATTTTCCGACCCTATAAAGTATATATATTCTGGATCCTTATAGATAGCGGCGTCGATTAAGCCATGTCCGTCTGTCTGTCTGGATGTTGAAATCATTTTTTTGAAGTCCCCAGATATCTTCGGGATCCAAATCTTCACTAATTCTGTCAGACCTGCTTTCGAGAAGTTTGCTATTTAAAATCAGCAAAATCCGTCCATAAATAACGGAGATATGAGCAAAAATCCGAGACAACCTCTGAAAATTTCATCTAAAACACTAAGTGTATTAATAATGTTACGAATAATTTCATCAACAGATGGCGTTGATCACACAAAGTGTATTAATATTGTTACGAACAAATTCATCAACAGATGGCCTGTTAGTCGACATAATTATGCGTAATATAATTATGCATCCACAACAAAGGTGAAGGGTATATAAGATTCGTCATAGCCGAATATAGCACTGTTACTTTTTTTATTTAAATAGAATTATATATTTTTTTCTATGTGACTAATTTACTAATAGCCCTGTAGAAAATTGCACATTTGTTATTAATGACATGTAAGTAAGACATTATACATAAATTATTTTGCTGTTTGGTTTTTGCTCCTACATTTTATTTATTATTAAAATCCTAAAAATTTCTTACTACTGCCCCCTGACGAGCACCCGATTTTGTGCTATCTGTCATTATAAGTCTTTAATGGGTTGTCAAATTTCCAACTGATTACTCATATGCACAAATACAGGTGTTGTATTTGTTTCATTTCTTTAAAATAAAAATTAGTTTTGTTTCAATTTATTGATTTTGAGCTCAAGTTCTTAAATTGAAGTGCCTTTATCAAAACCATTTTTATGTAGTAAATATTACTTATGTTCCATTTAAAGTTAAATAAATTTTTAAGAGTAAACTTGTGAATTCACGGCATACTAAATATTGTGTTAGGCCCGGTTTACATTACGATTTTTACGACGTCGTTTTTTATTGTGTAATTCTCTTTTGAAGATGCTACGAAAATGTGTTTGCATTTACACTGCGTTGTTTTTTCGACGTCGTTTTTTTTACAAATTTTAATTTTTTTGTATCTTCTTTAGTTTATTGTTCGTATTAAAAATTTTTCTTTATCTTTTAACAAATAATTTTAAATTATGGACACAATATACGCACTAAAAAAATCACACATATAAATAAATAATTACAGAAATCAAAAAAAAAAAAATAACTATTTTTCTTGTTTACAAAAATATTCATCTTATTTACATATTTATTTTATTTTTACATGTTGAATATCTAAACGAACCTTTCAACTCAAAATTAGAACAAGAATAAAACGGAACAACAGAAACAGAAATGAGTGTAAAGAGAAATATGAGAAAAGAACAGAAAAACAGAAATCGTGTCTTTTTTTCTACCCCGCTCGCCACAAACCAAAAGCAACGTCTAAAAAACGACGTCGTTAACATCGTAATGTAAACCGGGGCTTATACAATGCACAGTGGGTCCGATTGGTAATTAATAGGGATTGTGGTTCAATTTGCTCGTTTAACTTGACTCGCTGAAGCTGACTTCTTTACTTTGCAGATGTTGTCCTCGATCTAATAACTTGTTTACCTTCTTTACACTATGGATACATATTGGTGATTTCTTTGTAAATTCACAGTTGTCTTGATGTACTTCTGTTTCGTGTTAGAAAACCTTTAGAAAAAACATAACAAGTAGTTCCTGTATTATCTATAGTGTAGCCTATTTAGAATTAATCTCTTTCACATTTCAAATTAGCCATTTGTTATTTCTTTATCTTAAAAAATATATTGCAGAGAAAAATTTTCGCTTGATGTCCCTTTGTAACCTGTTTAGAATGTGCGTTTTCTTTTTATTTTCCAGACACTTACTTGTAATGTTATTTGACTCTAAAAGACTGGCTCTATTCTATTTCCATATTGCTGTAAGCTTGGCAGGATTTTTTTTCTTTTGGGTGATAGTTATTTTACTAAGAACCGGTAATTTACAGTCGATTTTTCACAAGAAACCGCATATTAGGCGGTCTCTATTGGCCTATACCTACTAATACATACATATATTTCCATACGTTGACTACTTAACACCAGTTACAAGACACAATCTATGTAATGAATATAACTAACTTTATAACTGCAACTAATTTCTGCTGCTTTTTAAATTATGAATTCATCCTTTCAAAATATGGAAGAAGAATTATTTAAGTTGATATATGGAATTACTCGGAGCAAATTTCTTATCAATACTAATCTATTTAAATGAGCCTTATACGAACCTTTTTTTAAATAGGCAACTGATCATCAGAAGTTTTGAAGTAGTGATTTCTGTTTAAAAAAAACTTACTCTCTGCAATTAATTATTTGGATACAAAAATTTAGTTTTAAAAAGTTTTGTATATTTAGAATTCGACTAAGAAAGTGTAAGCACAGTTTTTGGACCTTTGGGATTTCCAAAGATATTTTTATTATAATTTGCATTCACAGACTATTCCAATAGGACATTACTATGGATGCTTAGAGAGAAAATTAACCAATTCTAAACAAATTTCTTCTTGTATAAATAAAGAAGTACATATATGCCAAATTAAGGCACAAGGCGATACAAAGTGATAACCACAAAGTGTCACGAAACGGAAGATAACCAAGTTTTATATTTGTCTCTTTCTTTGAGAACTGCCTTTTTGTTTTCTTTATGTTACTATGTTACCTTTTTCTGACCACATGCCATGTACAGTTTCACTGTGTTCTAAGAACAATCCCCTTACGAAAGAACGGTCACTAACCCAAAAGTTTCCATGGTTACCCAAAAATCTAGTGAGGTATACTGACTAACTGAAATGACTTGCTAACTCTGAATATTTGCAGTCTTCGCTGAGTATTCATGAAAAAGTTTTTATATGCACTAACAAAATTCATACAGCTAATGGTAATAATTGTTTTAAGACACGCTTTGATCACCCCAAGAACAAATGGTTTGATTCTCAATGTGAAAATGCTCGTAAGAGTATGCTGGATAAACTTGATCAATATTGTAAATCAAATTCGGATAGCAGACGAAGATGCTATATAGACAGTAGATCCAGATATGCACGGTAATGTGACGAGAAAAAGTTAGGGTTTAAAATGAATAACATATTAAAGCTGAATGGGGTTAGGAATAGTAGTGAATGGTGGAAGCTTGCTAATTCGTTACGAAATTGTAAACCAAAGGTAGGAAACAATTTAAGCATATCTCATTTTTGCGAATACTTCAACACACTTTTATCTCAAGAGGATATTGATTGCGATATTTTATTAACCTCGGTCAATATTATTGACCCTTTTCTTGATTCCCCATTGGAGAGAACTTGCTTTAATCATAAAAGCAGCCAAATTAAATAAGGCACCTGGTCAGGACAGAATTAGTTATGAATTCTATAAAAATTCCCCTTTATGTTTTTTAAAGGAAGTCTTATCGCTTTTCAACGTTATTTTCCTAAAGGAAGATATCCCAGACTCTTTTCGTAATTCGGTTATTATCCCATTATTAAAAAAAGGAGATATTAATGTTGTTTCAAATTAAAGTGGACTGTCTCTTCTCGATACTATTTACAAACTTTTCACAGCCATACTACTTAATCGTAGTAACAGCTGGATTGACTGTCATAATATCATCAACGAGTATCAAGCGGGATTTCGCCAGAATTATTTTACTGTAGACAATTTGTTCAATTTAATCAGTATTGTAAATTTAAAATTAAGTCAAAAAAAAAGAACACATACGCATTTTTTATTGATTTTTCCGCAGCCTTTGATTTAATCCCAAGAAACGCTTTGTTTTATAAGCTATGTCGTACAGGTTTGTCTAGTAAAATAGTACGTAATCTACCACTAGTCAGGTTTGGGATAGTAACATCCTTTCTGACCCCTTCACAGTCACCCAAACTTACTAAGCCCAGTTTTGTTCTCCCTCTACCTAAACGACCTTCATGACCACCTTCCGGGTGGTATTGATGTTGCTGGAATTGTTGTGAAAGTTTTACTATACGCCGATGACATTGTTCTCCTCTCAGACTCTCCAAAGGTACTGCAAAATATGATTGATTCATTGTATGTTTATTGTACTTAGTGGTTTTTAGGAATTAATTTCGATAAATCAAAGATAATGGTATTCAGAAGTGGTACAAGGGTCAGCCAGGGTCTGTATTGGAAATTCGGTGACAATATTATTGACATAGTAAACGAATACAAGTACCTTGGTATCAATTTGACTTACAATTTATCTTTTAGAAAACACCTCGAATCTAAACTTGCTTTATCTAAAACAAAATATTTTCTTTCGCTTTTCAAGAGAACTTCTTATCAGCTGATTATATGTATGTAGCTCTTTTGAAATATCAATATTGACACCTCTGTATACTCTGTGCCGATAACCATATATTTTTCCATCTCAAATGTACACAGAATTGGATGATTTTTAAAATTTTTGGTAATAAATCCTTTTATTAACTATCTATGTATGTAGGTAGTAACAAAGTTTCTAAATTAGTTTTGAAAAATTATAAGGAAAAATCAAAAACTAATTCCCCAAAAATACATAAAATATTTTAAAAACACTTATAATCATGATGATTATTGGAATATCTCGTTTATGCTTTTAGCTTAATCCTTTCAGACCTAACGCAAAACTACCAGGAATTTTACAATTTGCATATGCGAATAAAATCAATGATTTGATTTTACATATAATTTTTATATCCTTCAACGATTTTCAGGACATGCGATTTCAATTAGTTTGAAATATTAAAATTTATAATTTTTTTTATTTAATATACATATGTGCACTTTATTATTTGTAAACGATTAATGATTTTGTAATTAAAGGCCCTTACTTACTTCCACGGCTGATTTTTCTAAAACTGAAATGTGACTGACGAATTTCGCAATAATTCAAGTAATGGTAAATCAAACAGAAGAGGAAATGTGAATAACAAATATAAGAAAACAATCAGCACAATCCATGCATGCCAGTCTATTTCAAATTGGGTTAACAGAATTAAAAATATTGAAATCGAAACCCACCCGCACAATCGATCCATTACGGTCTGAAAAGGGTGAAGTTAATAATCGAATAAACTAAATCAAATAAATTATGTATATAAAATTAAATGCCTGACATTATAAAATTACTTTGAAGTACTGCAGACGGTATATAGTCCGGATTACAAAGTATGTTAATCAGTAATGGGATGTCATTACCAGATCCTTATTAAATATAGTATAAGTACACGCAAATCGCTACATATAAGTTATAAAGGCTTTCTTTAAATAAATAAATGTTTAAATTATTATGTCCTGTAGCAAACAACAAATATACATTTACATTTCTGTTTTCACTTTTATCGTTTTGATTTCGGCACACTAAATCCCAAAATATCAAATTAAACACATGTTTTCTACAATAACCAGACACTAAAATTCTCAATATATGTATTTATTAATAATTTAGACATAATTACTCGTACAGGCTACAAATAAAAAAGCCCCATAAATAATATTAAATAATGAAAGCTTATTTAATAACCGCTTAGTAATGGAGCTAAATATAGAATAATAATTCATCATTTCTGGTTCACTTTTTATACCCTACACCACAATAGTAGGCAGGGTATATTGGATTTGTGCTGATGTTTGTAACGCTCAGAAATATTGCTTCAACACCCATCTTAAAGTATACCGATCGACTCAGAATCACTTTCTGGGGTAGGGTATTATATGGTCGGGCTTGACCGACTATACTTTCTTACTTGTTATTTTTGATTTAATCTGGTCTATTATTTTATACCTCTGAATGTACATACAATATTTAATATTTAATAATTTATAATGTAAACAGTTAAAATTGTACAATAAATAGAACGAACATGAACTGTTTATAAATCTAAAATAAATGGATGAAATCAAATGACGTACTAACAGCGAGTGCAGTAATTAAAAGTACAGTCATAATAGTTAAAATGTTTTTATTGAATATATTTCACTTTTAAAAAGGTCTTGCAATTATTTTCCAGAGTATTAAAAATATTATTAACTCGTGTTGTTGAAATAGTGTCATTTTTACATTTAATGTAAAATAAAATTTCTGACATCGGGCTATTTACTAACAGTAGGTATTGTAAATGATATAAATGATAATGAGCTGATTATTATAACTCTTGGCTTTTGATAATTGAAATCAGTTATGGCAGTTTAATGATTGTAATTGAAATAATTATTACATCCACTTACAGTTTTAGTCTCGACTAAAGGGTAAAGTTTAATTTTATTGCATATTCCTATTAAAAAGCACTTATTTATTATATGCTTATAAAATCATTAAACTGTTTTATTGTCGTATTATAATTCATATCAAAACACCAGATATACATACATACTCGTACATATATACATTCAACCCTATCGTGAATAAAAATTCCACATGAAATTTGTTCCCTTTTATTTTTTTTTAACATTGAATTTTAATAGGAAAATGTGAAAAGGGAACAAATTTCATGTGGAATTTTTATTCACGATAGGGTTGATTATGTTATGCCTGTTTAATTTATGAATCTAATAATAAAGATCCGTTATATTTTATAAAAACTTTGAGAGTAAAATTGAGAGCAAAATTTCTTCTTGTGACGTCACAAGTTTTATATTTGCTTAACTTCTATATAAATTTGAATACTAATATAAGTTTTAAAAATGAAGTGTGCCATTTTTAATTGTGAGAATATTAAAAAAATAACATAAATTTCAATTTTTTTCGATTTCCAAGAGAAAATACATTTAAAAAAACAATAAGCACAATTTTGCCACCTTGATGAAAAAAGAAGAATTTGTGTGTCAAATTAAAAATCTGGAAGCTGTATTTAAATCCTTGGATGGTGAAAATCTCTCGATTTGCAGCGAGTATTTAAAAAAAAGCATATAAATGAGTCAAGTACAATTAATGCCGATATTAAAGCAAAAACAATTTTTGTTCGATTGAGAATTTTTTCAAATAAGAAAATAAATTAAATCCTAGCGAATGAGATATAAAAACACAAACGGAAACAAACAAAAATAATAAATTGTTAATAAAAATATGTATATATGTACATATATTTTAGTTTACTTTTTTGATACATTTTAATATGTATAATATGGTAAATAATTAAATGTTTTATTTTAAATCAAAAAATTTACGAAAAATTATTTTTTTTAAAATATTAAAAGTAAAAAAAAAAATTTATTTTATAAATGTTAATTACACGAAAAAAATAACCTGTGACGTCATGCGCAGAGAGAGGAAATTTTGTTTACATACTTTGCACAATCTTTATAATTTGATTCATGTATTTAATAATTATCATTGAAGTAAATATTACAAAAACTTTCAGTTTTAGTGCAGATTAAAGAGTGAAATTTAATTTTATTGATATAATCGTTTGACAATGTACCCTTTCAAAATTAGCTACAATTAAATAAATTAATTAAATATACATACATATATTTATTTATTGTTTTAATTAATTAAAGAAATTGTTTAAATTATAATAAATAACACAAATGTGTATTTACTTGGACAGCAAATGACAGAATGCCACCATTGTAAACAGTCACTGTTTATTGTAGACTTTTCAATTAATTTTTTTATGAAACATATATCAAATGTTTAATATTCATGCTTACAATTAGTTGCAGACATTTAAAGGAATCAATTGATCATAGTTTTTGTAAACTTTAGAAAAGCTGTTACATATATTGAAGTTTAAGTTTTTCAATTAAAGTTTAAAAAAAAAATAACAAATGATGTTGCTATTCCATTCTAATTCAAATAAGAAATGAAACAGGCAGGAAATTTATATTTTTTAATGGTACCGAACTTTAAACCATAGAGTCGTGTGATATTTTTCAACACTTTACCACGAGTATTAAAGGTATTTATATTGTTACTCCTATATAGGATATTGATAACGATTTCTGTCTGTCCGTATATTGGCTGAAAACAACTTTCCCAGTTTTTAGGAATTTAAAAATCGTATATCAATATTGTTACGTTTTTACCTTTTTAGAAACGGTGGTTTATTTCCTTTAGCTAAACCGGTTTCCTTTTAATTGTAAAACAAAAGCGTAAAGTAGTTTGAAGAAAATATAACGAGTATTTATACCACCAATCCTTGATAGATTACTTGTGCCAGATTGGTTAGTCAGGCAAATCTCTGTTAATTAACCTTTCTAATATTATAAACTTATATATGAGGGATGGCAAAATTGAGACAATTGTACTTTTTTTTGGTACAATCGAAGCTGAAAAGTACAATGTAACCAATTAGTGCTGATAAAGTATTGAGTAATGGGTACCGAGTATTTGCCCTTTTTTTTTAAAAGTTAGCTTTACATTTATTTTTGATAATAAAAGACATACAAAACCAATATTAGTTGAAGATCTATTTTTATTTTTTGAAGAAACTACTTCAATTTGCAGATAAAAAAATCCGTTAAAAGTATCGAGTAGTATTGAGTACCCAAATGAAAAGTATTGAATATTATTGAGTAATGGAAATTAGTATAATTTATATTTTAACTCTTGATAGACATTTAAGGCTTCACGCACCCTTAAATTCATAAATGGCAAAACACAATTTAGGGTTATTTAACATGATTGATATTTTTTTTTTGATTGCTCTGTCCAAACACGGTTTGAACACTAATATTTTATGTATGTATTTTATTGTATGTACTTGATTATAATTAAAATTAATTGGTTTGTTATTGCCATATTTGTATATTTGAATTTTAACGGTTAAATGATTTATTACCCGCTATCATTGGTTAAACGCTCTAACTTAAAGTACAAAAAAAAATAGTATCTATTGTCTTTTAAAGTTAGCTTTGATTAGCATGTCAATTCTAACTTCACTTGTTTTTTAACCATCAACCACAGCGGTGAGCATGAACCTAAATAAATAATATTGACTTGATTTCCCACCAAACAATTCATTGTGTTTTTGATTTATTTTTCACATATTTGAAATACCAACGCCTAATTCTATGGATCAATTGTTCTCTATACAACCCAAAGCAGCCGCCAGCTGCTTGAAGCTGGTACAACATTGTACTCATACATATGTCATAATTGGAAGGGTAGACTTCCCTGACGACTACTGACATAGGCCAATCCACGTCAGTTGATTTGTTCAGCACATTATGAAAATCTCCCAATTTCTTTAGATATCATAATGAAATTTTCTTATACATATGTATTATATAAATATTTTCAATGAACGAATACCAAAAACTGCTAAATGTTTATTAAGGAAAATGGTTCTAGTCACGTTTTAGTATAATTAATTGCTCTGCTTAAGCTACGGCCATATTTGGAAAATATTTAGGCAAAAAAGCGTAACCACTTGTTTCAGCACAAATTTGTTTGATGTTGTTTACTCTTACAAGAGTTTTGCAAGATCAAACAGCATCATATAAAATAAAACTAAATATTTGTTGTGCTTTGGCCTAAATAAGAAAATAAATAAACGAGTTCAAATATATGTTATTTGGTGGTTACGTCTTTTTCGGCAAATATTTGCCAAATGTTACCATACCCTGAGATTTTTCATTCCTGAAACTTGAAATTAAAAACGCACGTCTAATAGTGATGGGCCAATGTAAGCGGCATGCGGTCGCGGGCGGCAACAGTATTACCAGTGAATAAAAGTTTTGTTTCGTTGCAAAATTATTCATATTTACAAACATTTTAAAGTATCGCAATTTACTTTATCTGGCAATGAGGTGAAAAGCGAACGCGCGGCTAAGTAGAATTTTGTTCAACTTTGACGCTTAAAACGATGTTGCCATACACACGTATATAATATGTGACATAGAGTTTAATTTAAAATAAAAAAAAATGTTTTCCCATTTTTTTAATACTTTTTACACCATGTACACTCTAACAAGTAAGAGTGCTATATTCGGCTATGCCGATTCTATATACCCTTCACTATTGTTGTGGATGCATAAATATATTATGCATAATTATGTCGAATTTGGTCGCAACAATATTAATACACTTTGTTTGATCAACGCCATCTGTTGATGCATTTGTTTGTAACAATATTAATACACTTAATTTTTTTGATGAAATTTTCAGAGATAGTCTCGGATTTTTGCTCATATCTCCGTTATTTATGGACGGATTTTGCTGATTTTAAATAGAAAATTTCTCGAAAGTATGTCTGACAGAATTATTAATGATTTCGATCCCAAAGATATCTGGGGACTTCAGAAAATTGATTTCAACAGACAGACAGACGGACATGGCTTAATAGACTCCGCTATCTATAAGGATCCAGAATATATATACTTTATAGGATCGGAAAATTATATTGTGGAACTTACAAACGAAATGACAAACTTATACACTTATCACGAAGGTGAAGGGTATAAAAAAAAACGTTTATTTAGGAATTTATTTATGTAAAAAAGAAATTAATTTAATTGAAAAAGTATAAGAAGCAAAAAGAACAGCTGATTGCCGCCCGCGACTGCATGCTGCTTACATTGGCCTTCCACTATAATATTTAAAAGGCCCCTGCCGTAATTATTTTCTACGCTCTAATTCTCATTAATATGTATGTTCGTAGTCGTATGTGTTATCAGAATAAAAATCATAACAAATTAAAGTCATTTAAACACATGGGTTCATTATTGACCATAGAGAAAACATTAAATCTTATCATTTAATGTTTTTGTAATTTTGTTAATGAATTTAGAGGGTGATTATTAGAAATGCTATATATACTCGTATATATATGTATGTACATACGTATAAATTTATGTATAAATGTTTATAAAAATAATAACAAATAAATTGTAAATCATCAGCAAGTAATTAACGTTCGCTCAAACGCACTTAAAAACAATTAGTTATAAATAATTTCATATTCACCACATTCTTAAATGTATGTTTGTATGTACATATGTATGTACATACATATGTATAAACTAAATTGAGTTGAGTATAAATCAATATGTATGACATGTGTGATTAATGAGCAGTAATAATTTGTAGGGTTTCCTAAGCTCTGTCAATGGAAATTCCATCATAAACACATGCTTCATTGAAGCTAATAATCGGTCAATAACCGGTAACCAACGTCATCAGTGTGACAATCGATAATTAAATACTATTGCTTTTATTTATTTAATTGGTTTTTAGCTTGAATTGAACAAAGAAGACATGGCACAAAGTGCGGACACAACATTTATACCAGACCTACCGAAAGGACCATTGTGCAATTATCGCAAAAGGGTCAAGTTTGATTGGAAACGTTTAAGGCTGATACTTGAAAGGGAACAGGCTTTGCGCATTAAGGTGAGCTATAAATTTTGAAATATAACTTTGGTCCAGATATTAACTTTATTTAACCATTTATTTTTTTAGTACAAGGTTTGGAAAATTTTAGAAAATGATCCTCTGTTCTCCCAACCCATCGCACTCCTACCCACCGATGAGCAGAAACGTATTTGTGCCATGCAAATGAATCGTATGGCTTATTTGGATTTAGTTCCTAAAGAAATCCAACAACGTTCGTTTAGCGAAAAGACCAAATATTTGATGAGCATTAATGAGGCTCTACACACCTACTGTCCCAGTTTGTCGGTGAAGATTGCCTTGGGCGTTGGTCTCTTCAACAATGCTATACGTGCCATGGGCACTGAAAGGCATAATAAATATTATGAGGCAGCTTGGAATCGCGAGGTTGTCACATGTCTGGCCATAACGGAGGTTTCACATGGCAGCAATACGAAAAGTATTCGCACCACCGCCACTTATGATCCTGAGACTCAGGAGTTTATAATCAATACACCAGATTTTGAGGCTGCCAAATGTTGGATCGGCAACTTGGGCAAAACATCCACAGTGGCCATGACTTTTGCCAATCTTTATACACCCAATGGTGTTAGCCAGGGTCTGCATGGTTTCCTTATACCCATTAGAGATCCGAAAACTTTGCAGCCCTACCCTGGTGTCTTAGTGGGTGATATTGGTGAGAAGATCGGTTTGAATGGCATTGACAATGGCTTCGTTATATTCACCAACTATCGTATACCTCGCGAGAATCTACTCAATCGCACCGGTGATGTTACGCCCGAGGGTCTGTATGAAAGTGTTTTCAGCGAACCAGGCAAAGTATTGGGCGCCGCTTTAGAATCGTTTTCTGCTGGCCGTATTGGCATCATGCAGGAATCTGTGAATACTTTGTCAAATGCCGCTGTTATAGCGATACGTTATGCTGCCTTAAGAAAACAGTTTGGTCCGGAGAAAACTGGTCCCGAAACGCCTATAATCGAATATCAATTACACGTAACTTTAATTAAATTTATTTATTTTTTTTCAAAACTTTATTAATATTTATTTTCTATGAATTTTTCTAGCAATGGAGAATATTCCCGTACTTGGCTGCTGCATGTGTTTTAAAAGTATCCGTCGTTGAGTTGACAGAACAGTATTTAAAGATTATCGAAAAATCTCAGGCTGATTCAAATGGTTTCGAATTATTGGTAAGACTGATAACAATTATTATTTATAAGCTAAAATTTAAATTTGTATAAAAAATTAATATTAAGATACAAGCAGGCCTTACATAAATAATTCCGATTGTAATCTATCACATACATATGTATACGTAGGTAGTTCTGATAATTTGTTATAAAATTATTCGTTTAAGAAGCAAGAATATCCGTTACACAAAGAGTTTAAACTCAATCCTTAAAGTACAATAACAAATACAATACTAGAGTATAAATGTATTTTGGAAACCAACTTGTTTAAAATTTAAAACATATTTTTAAATTTAAAAAAAAATATATTTTTTCTTTTCATTTTTAGCTTCGTTTAAAAGATTTTGTTCAAGAATTATAATTCTTCAATTTTGTTGTTGTTGAGTTGTACGTCTTCTGAATTTACATTGTACAAATGTAAAGTTGTATAAATGTTGTTTTTAATTCCTATAAATATATTTTGTACAACACCTACGACACTTTAGTTTAAGTGTTGCTCAAAGTTCAAATATGTTGCTCGTTCAAAAAATTAATCATTTTAGTTTCAAACAAGTTAGAGTGCAATATTCGGCTGTGCCGAATATTTTATACCCTCCACCTAAACGTTATAAGAAATACAGAAACTACACTGGTTATAGGACTAGAATATCCTTATTCTGTGTTTTCTATTCAGTCTTTGTGCAAATTTTATTAATATTTTATATATTGTTTGAAAGCCAATATTACCTGTTGGTCGTAATTCACTAATTTTAATTTGAATGTTTTGAAATTTTATCTAATTTTGATCATTTATAATTGATGTAATTACCAGAGTTTGTCTGATTTTCATAATAATCTTGAGTGTAATTTAACTATTTTATAAAATTAAAAAAACATTTTTCCATATTCACCACAAGTGAATATGTGGACCAATTATGAACTGATAGATTCTAAATCCAGTATCCACTAATGTGGTTTCTACATTATATTTGTTGAATTTCATCTAAATAACGTTATTTACAAGAGTTGTATGGTTGTATGGAGTTGTATTATTGACTGACAGCTACAAAATCCAGTAGCATAATTGCGATATAACCGATATTAAAATGATTTCTGGATTAAAATTTCTGATCCATATAAAAGTTGGTTCGATAACAATATTTTTGTGGGCCTTTTCCTCAATTTCGGAACAGTGAATTTTATGCATATGAGGATATCTCACGTCGAATTTCAACGTAATAACGGTATATCTAAGATACATATTAGTATTAAAGTGCATTTCAAAAGTGGACCTTATTATTTAATTGCTATTATTTAAATGATATATATAAAGTTTTGAGGCGGTACCGATATTTATAAGACATATATAAAGATAAATGAATTTTTCGGATGTGGTCCTTGTATGGGAGCTATGACCAATTATGGGCCGACCATTATAAAATTTAATACAACAATTTATACATCTCTAAGAATTATTTGTGTCGAATTTTAACCTGGTAACTATATTTTTGCTTTATACGTATTTAAGTGAATTTTGGAAGTGGACTTTATATGGGGTCTATGGTCTAACATGGAACAAACAAAGCAAAATTTCGTTTTACGATTTCTTTTTACATGAGACTTATTTTTGCCGCATTTTGTATTAATATTTAAATTTTAAAGGCATTTATTTATCATTAAGCCATATTTCGGGAAGATATTTGTATGGGGGCTATGAGTAATCATGGATCCATTTTTTCTATTTTCCTCACACTTTATTCTTTTATCATAAAGATAACGTGTACAAAAATTCATGGCAATATCTGCAATCTATTTCAAAAAAATAAAAGAAAAATATTTATTGGATTTTGTTGCACATTTGCGTTCACAACTCTGGTTCTACTTAATCAATTTTGCTGATTTTCAATACCAAACTGCTTAGGAGAATTAGAAACGAGTTTTTGTAAACTCTGTTCATTTTGGTTGTGTCGTTTGGACGTGAGAGTGTTTTACACAGACAGACGGACGGACATAGCATAATCGTCTTAGAATTCCGTTATGATCAATAATATATATACTTTGCTGGGTGCTGGGTAATAAATATAACCAGACGGTAACACTCAAATTAATAAACTGATTGACAAATTTAAAACAAGAAAATAAAATTAATAAGCAACAAATTTAAATAGTGTAATGTAATTGTACCTAATTTAAAACAAGCGATCAATCAATTTTACTAACTTGACTCAATTATTGTAAATTTTTTACGCAATGCAGAAAACCAAAATAGTATTACTTACACTTGTATTATTAGTTTTTAATTTTTTTAATACAGTTAAACCTCAATTAAGCGGGCCTCCATTAACCGGTCACATCTATTAACTTTTAACATTTTTTTTGCTCAACATTGTGTTCACAATCAGATAGTTGTATCATACAATACATACAATATACAACATACAACATCACTTGGGAATTGAACAAATAATAAAATAAAAAATAATTTTACACTTGTCAGAAAAATATTTTCGATTTTACATTAAAAAAATGTACAACGAAATTATTTTGGATATGATATTATTTATTAATGTCAAAGTTAGTTGTAATAAAAACTATCACGAACTTACAAAAGGTAAAATGAAGTAAAATGTTTCTAATTTTATGTTTCAAAATTTAAAACAATCAAACAAGATATATGTAAATAAGTATGCATATTTTTTTAATGCAATTAATCCATTAAGCTACCAGCTAATTAGTGTTAATAATTTCATTCCAATCGGAAAAATTTTATGAATTTTGTTAAGAAAATTTCTGGAACCCTTTTTACAAGTTTTCTTTTTAAATGTAGGGTATTATTTCTGTACAGATAAAACAGATTCGTTGGTGGAATTGAATAGTTCCCTTTTATCCGTATAGCTCTTCGATACTAGTAAGAGAGAAAGAGAGAGAGAGAGAGAGAGAGAGAGAGAGAGAGAATTACAATTGAATTTTTTACCCGGAATTTTTGTATTTTTTTTCGTTACAAACCATCTCCTGAGAATTTCGAATCGAATTCGAATTTTAATACAAAACTTATTCGTTTTGAAGTTTATCCCGATAATGTTGTGTACTTTAGCTTTAATATTATTTACAACAGAATCTCTTATTTACGATTAGAGGAACCTATTACTGATAAATCCTATGTGATATTTTCAACATTATCCTGTATAGTTCTAACATACTTATGGATGTTAAAGCTTAGATATGACAGAACTCTAAGAATTTTATCTTAATAATAAAAATCATAATTGAAAGATTTTGTGGAGTACACATTTAGATTTGCATAATTTCTTAGAACAATCCAAAGTTATTTCATGAACATTTCAACAAATTTTCTTGAGTCATAATGATTTTATGACGCAAGGGATAATATGTGTCCGTCTTTTAATTTTTATTAAGCTACCAACATGAACAACAGATTAAGAATTGTTAAAGATATTTTGGAAAGAGTCTAAGATTAATAATGAACCATTTCCTACAGAATTTGGTTCAGATTTAACAAGACATGATCAATATGTATAATTATCAATTCTATGATTATCAGGAATATAACTTAAATGACTTATTTGTGCCAAATACAAGATATATATGTATGTATGTTTATTACAAGCTTAACAAAATTTGGTAGACCGATTTTTGTTCACATAAAACTGCCGTGATTCCTATCCTAAACCAAAATATTGAGAGTTTTTAGTTTGAGATGAATTTTATACCGATAACAACCCTTTAAAGTCATTAAATACCATTAAAGTTCTTTCAAGTTAATTGTGAACAGATTTTATCCAAAGAGAGTAAACAAAATTTCTCATTCCGCGTGTAACACTGAGAAATGTTTATCTGAGACCCAACAAAGTATATATGTATATTTTTGATCCTTATGAAATTCTAAGTCTGTCTGTCTGTGTAAAACACTCTCATGTCCAAAACACACAATTAAAATCAACAGCGTTTACAAAAACCCGTTTACAATTCTTCTAAGCAGTTTGATATTGAAAATAAGCCAAATCTCTATAGTACAACCAGAGTTATGGACCAACCTTCATAAAAATTTGATATTTTTAAAAGTTTTTCTTACAATTTTTTGAAATATTTTGCCGATATTGCCATGAAATTTTGTACACGTTATTTCTATGATAAAAGAAGAAAGTGTAAGGAAAATAGTAAAAATCGGTCCATGATTTCTCATAGGCCCCATAAAAATATCTTCCCAAAATATGGCTTAATAATAAATAAATGCCTTAAAAATTGGAATATCAACACAAAATTCCGCAAAAATAAGTGTCATGTGAAAAGAAATCGTAAAACGAAAATTTGTTTTGTTCGGTCCATGTTTGACCGTAGACACCATATAAATTCGACATTTAAAATTCACTTAAATACGTATAAAACTGTTACAAATATAGTTACCAGGTTCAAATTCGACACAAATATTACTTATAGATATGTAAATTGTTGTACTAAATTTGCTGATGATCGGTTCATAATTGGTCATATCTCTCATACAAGGACCACATCCGAAAAATTCATTAATCTTTATATATATCTTATAAATATCGGTACCGACTCAAAACACTAAATTCATTCCACAAAAATTTGTGCATTTCGGTCCATATTTGACCGTATCCCACATATAAGGTCCACTTTCGAAATGCACTTTTTTTATATTCATAAATCTCTTATATCGGTTCATATTTGACTATATCCCTTATATAAGGTCCACTCATATGCATAAAATTCACTGTTTCAATATTGAAGAAGTTCAGCCCATGATTTGTCATAGTTGTCATATAAGGACCATTTCAGAAAAACAATGTGACTCACAAAAATATCGTTATCGAACCAACTTTTATATGTATCGGAAATTTTAATCCAGAAATCATATTAATTTCGATTATACGGCAATTATGCTACTGGATTTTGTAGCTGTCAGTCAATAATAGCTCCTGAATGAAGTCCAATTCCGAGATGAATTTCAACCAAATCGCATTACTGGATATAGAAGCTCTCAGGACATAATTTGTGCACTTCTACTATGCCACATATACAACTTTTGTAAGTAATTTTATTGAGATAAAATTAAACCACAATAAGCCTCAAATGAGGGTGCTGTAGCTTAATTGGTTAGCGCATTTGATCATTAAGCATGAGTTGGTATTTGTAGCCCGGTTTCGATTCCCAGCCGCTGCCAATCAAACAACATCAGTTTCTGATAATTATTAGTTTTTAAAACGCGGTCCCTTCGACTCTACTTAAGTGTTCGCACGTAGTGAACTACCACGTAAACCAATTATTAGTTTTCTAACATAACTTATATTTATCACAACGTCCTCCTTCGGTGGTATATCATTCAAACGCCAATTAAGTAAAATAATTAAATAAAGCCTATAACATTAACATTTAACATTAATGCGCCTACTCACCACCAGAGGCGCTGCAATTCTGCACTAAAAACAAACATAATGCGCAATTTCAGAGTTGTAATATAAAAAAGCTTTCTTCTTTCACCACCTTTACTTCTTTAACTATCCCCTTTCCAAAGATAGTAACTCAATTCAATATAGGCATATTAATTGCCTGAGTGTTACTTCTCTCTTAAAAAAAAATACGTAGAAACCACATTAGTGGATACTGGATTTAGAAGCTATCAGTTCATAATTGGTCCACTTCTACTATGCCGCCAATAAATCTCTTGTAAATAATGTTATTGAGATCAAATTCAACCAAAAGAACTCCCACCTTATAACCTTATCCTGCTTTATATCCTGTTTCTCAACTTGTGAAGAATATGGAAAAATGTTTTCTTCATTTTATAAAAATGTTAAATTACACTCTAGATTAATATGAAAACAAGACAAACTCTGTAAATTACAGTAAGAATCGGTAATTACATCAATTATAAATGGCCAAAATTAGATAAAACTTTAAAATATTTAACATAAATTATGGTGGTTGTAAAATTTTCTTTCAAAAAATATATAAAATAATAATAAAATTTAGTGAATAGAAAACACAGCATAAGATATTCTAGTCCTAAAACCAGGATTCGAATACTCTTTTTTTTTTATTAATTAAACGGAGTTCATTAAGTGTCAAGCGAACTGTTTTCTGTAAACTTTTTGCCGTAAAATCTGGCCAGTAGTTAAGTAAAGCTACTCACTCATATTTCTTCAATTAAACAGATTTTTCTTATTTCTTATAGACGCAAATTGTATCTGAATTACATGCAATTATTTCCTCATCAAAACCGATGATTACATGGACGGCACGTGATGCCATACAAGAAGCTAGAGAGGCATGTGGTGGCCACGGTTACCTCAAGGCATCCAAGTTGGGAGATCTACGCAATGATCATGATCCCAGTTGTACATATGAAGGGGACAATAATGTATTGGGACAACAGGCCTCTAACTGGCTACTACGACAATGGAGTGGTACCATCGAGAGTCCAGTGGGCACAGCAAACTTTTTGAACAATTCGGAGAACATACTCAAACAAAATTGTGAAGACGTCTTAAAGCAACACGATATTGAGTCCATGAAATGTAAGATATTTGTTTAGAATGCTATTTATTCATACAATTAATGTAATATGTTTTTTTTTTTGTTTTCTTGTAGTTGTTTTAAGTTGTTACGAGTGGATGTTGTGTCATTTGCTGCAGGTGACCTCAGCACGAATTTCCAAAGATATTGACAATGGTCGTCATCGTTTTGAGGCTCGCAATAATTCACAAGTGTATGGTGCCCGTGAAATGTCCATGGCTTATGCTGAGTATTACTGTTTGAATAGTTTTGTCGAACGCTTCCGACGTCCCGATATTGTCGGCGAATATGCCAATATTTTAAAACTGGTTTTCGATGTCTATGCCATGTGGTGTTTGGACCGTCACATGACCACATTCTATGTGGGTGGTTTTGCCCATGGTTCTAGTTTTGCTGATCTGGTGAGAAATCGCCTGCTGCAGAAATGTGGTGAATTAAAGGATTCAGCTGTATCAGTGGCAGATGCTCTGGCTCCACCCGATTTTGCCTTGAATTCCGTTATTGCCAAATCTGATGGTTTGCTGTATGAGAATTTACAAAATGAATTTATGACCAATACGGGGGCACTTGAGAGACCACCATGGTGGCGTGACGTAATCATACCACAAGCGAAATCGAAACTATGAAGAGCCTCTGATAATTTTTACACTTTATTTCATTTAATTTTTTTTGTTTTTTTTTGATGATCGAATCCACAATCCACGAAAGAAATCAAGCAATCTCCTAAACCAAAATTTACTTACTTACTTTGTAATATGTAACTGCTATTAATCAATTCACTTCGATCGAGATCAATATTTTTGTTTTCTTTGCATTATTATTATTTCTTTATATACTTACTATGTACATATGTATGTATATGCTATGCATTACATACATATATATTAAACATAAAATCCAACAACAAAAAACTACTTACTACATTAATTACAAGTATAAAATCGTCTTTGAGTTAATTTGCATGCATAAATTTACAACAGAAATAGTTATGTTTGTTAAAGAAATTGTTATTATATACTCGTATATTGCCGTTTTTGTGCATTTTAAAAATATAATATATGAAATTGTACTTTTTCCATTTGATTTTTATTAAATTAAGTGATTTGATTGCCTTGTATGAACGTATGAACGAACATGTTTACTCGTACAATTAATTAAACAAAAATTATAGAATTATTTGTAATTTAATTGGTTTTATTTAAATTAAGGAAATTTTTTAATATATAGTCTTTTAAATTGACTCACTGAATATTAATACTTTAAGCATTAAACACATTCAGCACCGCAGGCTACCGACTACAATATTTCAAAAATAAAATGCACTCGTTTATATGAGAATGATTATTTTGACTACAGCAGGATAAAATAATCATTCAAATATAAACGTGTGTATCTTATTTTTGACATAGTGTAGTTGGTAGTTAGTCTGTAGTTGGTAGTTAGTCAAAGTAAATTTAGCTGGTAATTGGATTCATTTTCTAAACACTGAACATAAGAAACATTTTAAATCATATAAATTATGATGGAATATCAAAATAAACAGGAAACTTTGGAAAGCAAGAAAACTTTGTATGAAGAAAGAGTATTTTTATTTTAACTTTCTGTTATCTCAAAATTTGTATTACAAAAGTACTTTGGCGAAAGTCTATCTATGCTCTCTGGCAAACTTTAAACCTGCATTTACATTTTTTTTTTATCAACAATGTAGTTTTTCTTTTATATACCCTCTATTACCATAAGTGGATATATACTCGCATAAGTTTGTCATTCCGTGTGTAACAGCTGAGACCCAACAAAGCATAGTATATATTCTGCATCCTTATGAAATTCTAAGTCGATTCAGCCAGGTCTGTCCATCTGTCTGTCTGTGTAAAACACTCTCACGTCCAAAAGACACAACCAAATCAACAGAGTTTACAAAAACCCTTTTATAATTCTCCTAAGCAGTTTGGTATTGAAAATAAGCAAAATCTCTATAGTACAACCAGAGTTATGGACCCAAATGTGAGACAACCTCCATAAAAATTTGATATTTTTAAAAATTTTTCTTACAATTTTTTTTTAAATATATTGCCGATATTGCCATGAAATTTTGTACACGTTATTTCTATGATAGAAGAAGAAAGTGTGGCGAAAATAGTAAAAAGCGTTTCATGATTTCTCATAGCCCCCATACAAATATCTTCCCGAAATATGGCTTACTGATAAATAAATGCCTTTAAAATAGGAATTTCAATACAAAATTCGACAAAAATAATTGTCATGTGAAAAGAAATCGTAAAACGAAAATTTGTTTTGTTCGGTCCATGTTTGACCGTAGACCCCATATAAATTCGAGATTTAAAATTCACTTAAATACGTATAAAACAGATATAAATAATGTTAAATGGCTAAAATTTGACATAATTAATCAATATAGGCAACTAAATTGTTGTACTAAATTTTATGGTGGTCGGCCAATAATTGGTCATAGCTCCCATACAAGAACCACATCAGAAAAAGTCATTTATCTTTAAATATATCTTATAAATATCGGTACCGACTCAAAACTTTATATATATCATTTAAATTTACACAAAAATCATTCCACAAAATTTTGTGAATTTCGGTCCACTTTAATACTCATTAATCTCGTATAAAAAATGGTACCGATCACACGGATCATTTACATACATGCCAAAATCAAACTGCTGGATTTTGAGAATATCGGTCAATATTTGATCTATATACCCCATATAAGGTCCTCTTCCGAAATTCACGTTAATACTAATATATATCTTAAATGTACTATTATTATGTCCTCATAGTTGTGTATAAAATTCTCTGTTCCGAAATTTAAGAAGATCATCCCATGTTTTGTCATTGTTCACATATATCGATGTCGAATTAATATTTTATACAGACCAGAAATTGTAATCCTGAAATCACTTAAATATTAGTTATATGGCAATTATTATTATGTATATATTATATTTGGCAATAGCTCCCAAATTAAGTCCACTTCAGAGTATAACGACCAACCATAAAACTCTTGTAAATAACGTTATTTAGATGAATTTCAACCAAATCACATTACTGGATATAAAAGCTCTCAGGACATAATTTGTCCACTTCTACTATGCCACATATAAAACTTTTGTAAGTAATTTTATTGAGATGAAATTAAACTAAAATAAGCCGCAAATGAGGTGATCATTAAGCATGAGTTGGTATTTGTAGCCCGGTTTCGATTCCCAGTCGCTGCCAATCAAATAACATCAGTTTCTGATAATTATTAGTTTTCTATCATAACTTATATTTATCACAACGTCCTCCTTCGGTGGTATATCATTCAAACGCCACCGAAGTAAAATAATTAAATAAAGCCTATAACATTAACATTTAACATTAATGCGCCTACTCACCACCAGAGGCGCTGCAATTCTGCACTAAAAACAAACATAATGCGCAATTTCAGAGTTGTAATATAAAAAAGCTTTCTTCTTTCACCACCTTTACTTCTTTAACTATCACCTTTCCAAAGATAGTAACTCAATTCAATATAGGCATATTAATTGCCTGAGTGTTACTTCTCTCTTAAAAAAAAAATACGTAGAAACCACATTAGTGGATACTGGATTTAGAAGCTATCAGTTCATAATTGGTCCACTTCTACTATGCCGCCAATAAATCTCTTGTAAATAATGTTATTGAGATCAAATTCAACCAAAAGAACTCCCACCTTATAACCTTATCCTGCTTTATATCCTGTTTCTTAACTTGTGAAGAATATGGAAAAATGTTTTCTTCATTTTATAAAATTGTTAAATTACACTCAAGATTATCATGAAAATCAGATAAACTCTGTAAATAATGTTAAGAGTTGATAATTACAATTTGGACCATATTAGATAAAATTTCAAGACATTTGAAATAAATCATGTTGTTCGTAAAATCGCCTTTCAGCTTTTAGTTGAAAAAACTCTGAATAAGAGATATACTAGGCCTATAACTAATGTAGTTTTTGTATTTCTTATTACATTTAGGTGGAGGGTATTAAAGGTTCGGCTTAGCCGAATATAGCACTCGAACTTGTTCTTTATGCAATATAAGAATACTCGCATAGTGGAACGACACAACACAATATGATAAAATTAGAACATTGCTTCAATAGATTAGCATATATGGAATATATGTGGACTTAAATATAGAACACGAATTACTTCTTGGATGTAAATTACAAGATTGTTACTTCAACTATTCAAAATAAAAAAAACTGTTTGCCCGCCATCAGTGGCGGATTATAATAAAAACCATATAATTTTTAAATACTTAAATTAATGTGTATTAATTTTTATTTATTTATGTAGATACACATACGTGTTTCAATTCATATCATAATTCATAATATCAGTCTTATTTTTCATAGATATTTAAATTTTTTATGCATGCATAAAAATTTGTTTCTAATTTTCAAACAAAAAATTTGTGTAGAATGCACATCTTCAGTATTTGCCAATGAATCTTCGAGTTGATAATGTAAATGAATGTATTCATTTGCTAATGTCTCTTCTAGATCACCAGGATACTTTTTGGCGAGTTTTTTTTTATATTTATTTTTTTATTATTGAATCTTTCTTATCGAAATTCACAATATGTATTCAAATCTTAATTCTACTTGTTGTTTATTAGTTGTTACCAATGTAACCACTAACTGCTGTATTCAAATTTTAAAAATGTCTTCTAGTTAGGCTCAAAGTATTGGCCCTTTATTTGCCTGACTTTTTAACTCAGTTGTATCTATTTTATATAAATTATCAAAAAAGCTGAAGTTTACAAAAAGCTTTTCATATGCGTTTTTACGTTCGGATAACTCAGAGTATCCAAAATGGGATAGTAAATATTTGTACGAAAATTTTCTTGTCCAGAATATTGTGCTCTTTCATTGATCCGTGATTTTTCTGACTGAAGTTTTCTGGTTTTTCTGCGACGAGTATCATAATGATAATAATCCTGAACTCCAGATAGCGCTTTGGCTTTTTCTTGAAATTCTTAAAATTGTTTATTTCTCATATCCTGAAGAAATGAGGCTAGAGAATCGTTAATTTGGATAACAGATGATAAATCAGCATGTGATCCCTGTAGTTTTTTACTAGCAGCATTACAACGGTCTAAAATTACATTCCAAACAGTGACTAGAATAGCTGTTTCTAGATGCTGTAATTTAAAACAAAACTTAGCCAAATCAATTTTCTAAATTGAATTGCCTTACAGTCTTTTACCTTTAAATGTTGGCGCCCTTTAAATTATGCCGCCCTAGGCCCAGGCCTAACGGGCCTAGGCGTAAATCCACCACTGCCAGTCATACTTGAGAACTATGTTTCATTTTGGTACGTCTTCACGGACACATGTTTTTGTGTATCCGCGTTATAACACATTAATAATGAAGAGGTCATTCTTTGCTAGATCCACTGTTTTGTGGAATTCTACAATTCCTTATTCAGGCAGGAAACTTTAACATTCTATTAAACACTTTAAGTGAAAATTTATAAATCATTAATTTGTTATGAAATTTATTGTGACTGCTGGCTCGGATACACAAATTGTCTTTTCTTTTTTGTTTTTTTTTTTACTCTTAACATTTGAATTTTAAATTCATAATTTTTCGTTTCAGATTATTTTTGAATTCCAAATTACTTACATATATTATAAAATATTTATCTCTAAAATTTAATTGTATGCCATATATTTTTGTACCGGTTTATTGGCTCTATGGGCTTAAAAGCTATTGAATAAATAAATAGTAGCAATTTGCAGTCACTTTAAAAATTTATTTAAAAAAACATTCTCACTCGAAATAATCAGGTCGGTGTAATAAAAAAAAAATATATCAACCAACGAGCTTCAGCTAATAGAACAGTATCGGGCTATTGTCAAAGGAATGTTAAAGCGAAGTGGTATGTAGTTCTTGACAAGAAAAAACAAGTAAGAAAGTATAGTCGGCCACGACCTATATGGCCCTACACCCAGTATATGCATAAAACAGTTTTTCAGAAATGGTCGCTATATTGGAGATATAGACCTATTATGGACCGCTCATCAAAAAATTTAGTTCCATGATTTCTGTGAATATAAATATTATATGTATTAAACTTTATGTCGATATAAATACTTTTAAAAGATTTATGGTTAAAGTGGATTACGGGAAGGGTATTATATGGGAGTTTCAACTAATTAAGGACCGACCATTATATAATGAGGTGTCATTATTTGTGTATATAAGAAACTTATTTATGTCAAATTTTATTTGGATACCAACATTTTTAAGAAATTTTTGATCGTTAAAGTGAATTTCGAAAGTGGGCCGTATATGGGAGCTACGACTAATTATGAACCGATCATAATAAAATTGGACCGTATTATTTTTAGACATATGACATATATTTGCGTTAAATATTTTTTGGATACCAACATTTTTGAGAGAGAGAGCTAAAGTGATTTTCGGAAGTGGGCCTTATATGGGAGCTACGTGTAATTATGTATCGATCTGCAAAAAATTTGTAGATGTGATTTGGCTTAATTTACCACTCATTTGTGATGAAATTTGTTTGGATACTTGCATAATTAAAACATTTATGATCGGTAAACCCCAATTTCGTAAGGCTATTTGTATGGGGGCCAGGTGAAATAATAGACCGATTGCTACCAGTTTCAATCGCATCCGTCCTTGGGCTGAAAAAATATCACGTACCAAATTTTGTCGAAATATCTTCAAAATTGCGACCTGTACTGTGCGCACAAGCTTTACATGTACAGCCAGCCAGCCAGACGGACGGACGGACATTGTTAAATTGACTCAGAAAGTGATTCTGAGTCGATCGGTATACTTTAAGATGGGTGTTGGACCAATATTTCTGGGCGTTACAAACAATATACCCTCCCCACTATGGTGGTATAGGGTATAAAGAAGATTGCTTATTAGGAATAAGTATAAAGCGCAGACGCATCGGAATGTTGAGCAACAGTTAATGCGATCCATCACAGATTTTTATACTCGTAAGTGGAAATGAATTTTAGTTTCTTCTGTTAGCGTTTCTTAAATAATAATAATATATGTAGCATCAAGTTGTTTTCAAATGTATTCAATAGCCTTTTTATGTTACATACTCGTACATAGATTTAATCTTTTAAAATGGAGTTTAGGTGCCTCAGCGTTTTATTGTATCACTTTTAAAGATGATTTAAAATTAGTTTTCTAATTGTTTACAAACATTGTTTGCAAATGAGTAAAGGCTTCATTAGTCTTTACTTTCTGTTGCTGTTCTGTTCCGTGTCGTTCTGTTGTTAAATTTTTGTAGTAAGTTTTTCCATATAAACGTATCAGCTGTATTAGGTAAACAGACAACACATACCGCGATAATAAATCAAAAAATACAAATCAAAGTTTTTTTTTTATTGTACAATATGTCATTACTTTCGACTAAAGTAATGAGTTTTTCGTCATCCATCGTTTATTTTTGAAATTTTTATAACTTTTATACAAAAACTTTATTAAATTCAAAGAAATTGAAAATTTTTGTAATAAACCAAAAAATTTTTTTGTTTTGTGCTGTCACTTACAATTACTTAGCAAATTTATGTTTTCAACAGGTTCGTCCGCAACGGCACGGAAAGTAACTAAACAACTAACGACTTCTAATGTGTAGTTTGATACGTGGCCATCGTGCTTAACAGAATCAAGTCAGCTGATTCGGAACGGAACAGAAAGTAAAGACTAATTCTGCCTTAATAGTTTAAACTCTCTTGGCACTGCATCCGCAAAACAGGGGCCAAATTACCGCATTCGATATCGAGTAAAATTGATCGTAATTTTCTTATTTGAGATTATGGCATTCGATATCGAGCATGAAATTTAGTACATTTTATCATAATTTCAATAACGAATTCATTTTTCGATACGATAGCTCATTCGATCACGAATGCGGTAATTTGGCCCCAGTTGTCCAATAAATGTTCTCGGGTCCTCTTACCTTGATAAGTTATATTCTTGGACAAGTTTGAAACAACAATAAGGGATTAAATACCAGGGGCCAAATCACCGCATTCGTGCTCGAATGAGCTATTGTATCGAAAAATGATTTCGATATCGAAATTATGATAAAATGTACTAAATTTCTTGCACGATATCGAATGCCATAATCTCGAATAAGAAAATTACGATAATTTTTACACGATATCGAATGCGGTGATTTGGCCCCGGGTTGACTATATAATATGCGAGATTTTGAATAACACTTTAGCGTATTTGCGACTCTGCTTGGTTGGATAAATAGAAAAGAATTAAATTAATTTTTAAGAATTAGAATTACTTTTCCACTATCAGACAACCTAGTAAATATAATATTTTTACTTTATTTAAGATAAAGCTTTATGATGTGCAGCTAAACCATAAAGCTTAATCTCTATTTAAGTATCTTTAAACATATTTCGCTATTTGTGTATTTATGTTAAACATTTTTAAAATAATCAAAACCAGATTTCTTCTGATGATTAATCCACAAATACTATAGTTCTCATTTGTATCTGAATATTTATAATTATGTATTTGCATTCTAATCGTTAAATTATCCATAGGTTAGTTTAAAGTATCAATTAAAATACCTTTCCTAAGAAAGTCAGAAATTACCATCGATATAGTCATAACAACCACTTTCCAAAAAACCCCCAATAAAATAATTTCTTTATAGATGTAAAAAAATACATGTGTATCTCATTGATTTAATCCGCAGTTTAGAGATTGAATAACAAATTCAGTTTTAATTATTTATTAAAAAACAAAAAGTATTAAGGGATTTCATGTAAACAAATAAATTCATAAAAGTTTACATTCAGATTTACCCTGACAGCCAGAACGCCCTCTGAACTTTGTCCGGTGTCTAGACGACATCCAATTTGGTCCAGTTTTACTCTTCTGAATAGCGGGACATCAAAATAAATATTATTAGTGAGCAATACAAAAACAATAATTCGCCATGCTGTGACAGCACTGGTGCATCTGCAATCTGGTCTGTAAGCAGAACAATGCTACAAAATACAATGAATTCAGAGTGTGGCTTTGCTCGTGCTACTGTCTCCGGAATATTCCTATATAATTGCTATATCCCTCCAAGGTATGCAATTGAAGAATATAAGAGGATCATAAATGCTTTGACAACTGATGCTGTAGGAAGAAACCCTGGAGACTTTAACGCTTGGGCTACAGATTTGGGTTGCCGCAAATCTAATGAAAGGGTAGGGTTTTACTGGAATCATTCGCTTTGCTTGATGTTGGTACTGCTGAATACAGGTAATGAGCTTACGTTTAACAGAAATGGAAGTGGTTTAATAATTGACATTGCATTTGTCAGCTCTACCATTTACAGCCAAATAAGCCATAATAATGGATATAAAAGACTCCAGACATACCCATAAGAGAATTACCTGGATGGAAAACCAACGCATTTGATAAAGAATTGTTCTCAATATATATGGAAGACTTTAACCTCAGTGGCGCTCCTGAAAATATGAGGAAAAGAAAGCGCGGAGCAAATAAAACTATTGTGTATTGGTGGAATGAGGAAATAGCCGAGTTTCGAATAAACTGTATGCGAGCCAGAAGACGCTACATTAGAACCCGGGGCAGACTGGAGAATGAACTACATCATCGGACACTGAAGAGAATGAAAAAGGCCCTGAAGTTAGCAATACGACAAAGTAAAAGACTACGTTTCTTAGACATACATATGTCATGATCTAGATAGGATCCCATTTGGTTTGGCATATAAGCATGTGAGGAAGAAACGTAACTGTTTAAACCATCGCCTATGGAGGCTACAGTTCTCAATAAGATATTGACTCATCTCTTCCCAGAGCAGCCTGCTACAACATGGAATACCCATAATCCTGGAGAGATTTTCAACTTTACCAAGATTACGTTATCAGAAATTGAATTGGCTGTATCTAAATTTGAAGACAAGGAAGCCCCTAGTCTTGACGGCATTCCAAATCTTGTTTTAAAGTAGTTGTTAAATTCTTGCTTAAGACATGGATTAATTAGTAGAGAAAAGGCAAAAACTTGTGCTCCTACCCAAAGGTAAGAAGCGGTTAGATGATCCGTCATCATACATACCGCTGTGCATGATATACATATACTACTGGAAAATTACTGGAAAGAATTATCTGTAATAGGTTGGAAGAATACAGCGAATCGGATGCCCAAAACGCAATTTGGATTTAGGAAACAAAGGTCGACAATAGACGCTGTTGAAATGGTTGTAAACACCGCAAAGGAGGTTATTGAAGGCAGTAGTTGGAGGAATGGATCTAAAGAATATTGTGTACTTGTAACTCTGGATGTAAAAAATGCGGTTAATACTGCAAACTGGGAGAACATTGTGAAAGCCTTAGTGAGACTGAATATTCCAGCATATTTTGTGGCAAAAATAAAGGATTATTTTCGGGAGAGGGTCCTTATATATGTAACCGATGAAGAAATGAAGGAACGCAGTATAACAGGGGGAGTAGCACAAAAGTCGGTGCTCGCACCATTGTTGTGAAATGTGATGTATGATGGGGTCGTAAGACTAAAACCTCCAAAAAGAGCAAAAAAAATCGATTTTGCAGATGATATAGCGCTGGTGATGGTGTCAAAGACGATAGATGAAGCTAAAACTGTCTCGGAAAGTAATCAAATCTCAAATCTCTTTGATATAAGAAATAATCAATAGAATATATAAAGACATTTTACAGAAGGTCCTATTAGAGAAACAAGAAAACCATTCCATTAAAATGTCTTCTACATAAGACCTTCATTGGCGACATTCGAATGTATATTATGTAAATATAGGTGATAATTAATTTCAACTAACCAATGTAGATAGTTAGAAAAGGACCACACAGACGTAGTGCTGTGTGCATTCAGATGAATATATGTAAGTACAGTGTATCACAAAACTATTTTGCCTACTCATTTTTAGGAGAAATTGTTTTTCATCTACTTATATATCTATATTATCTATATAAATAAAAGAGTAATGTGACTGCCTTAAACTAAAGTTAGAAACTTGAATATTATATATTGGATTCCTGTTACAGCAAATAGATTCAATAAAAAGGGATTCGGACGTTAGGGGTATAAAACGGGTAAAAGTGGTAACTGTATATCTCCAAAATAAATAAAGCCAGAAACAAATTTTAACTTTTCCTATCTTAAATCAGAAAATTAGAGGACACGTGTCTGGTACTTTTAGAAAATTCAAAATTCTAGATAATCAAAACGGGTAAAAACAGTACCCGAATACCCAGTGTTATCCTTCGTATCTTCTAAATAAGTAAACACAGAAATACAATTTTATATGCATCTGGCTAATTTCAATTGAGAGCAGAATTTTTTTTAATACTTTTATAAAATTCAAATTATTAAGGGCAAAAAAATCTATCTCATTTTGGTACTTTCTTTTAAATCTATTTTCTTAATAAAAAGATATAGAAATATTATTCCCAGGTCTTACAAATAAATAAAATAAAAATTTTCCAAAATTATTTCTCACCGACGGAAAAATGAGGCCGAACAGGGGTCAGACAAAAAATATTTCCGTAAAACCCTATGGTATCTGCTAAATGAATAAATATAGAAATACAAATTAACACTCATACTTGAAGTTCCTTGGTACTGTTTTATAAAATGAGAAAATAAAACTTAAAACAAATGTCGCCACTGCACCAAGAATTCCCATTAAGACCAATTTGTAAATACATTACGAACATTTGAAAGAATATTACCAAAAATTCAGAATATAATATCCAAAGACTCACTACAATACAAAGATAGACTAAAGAACAAATGACGAAAAAATGATTTCATTTGATGTAGTATCTCTATTTTCAAGTATTCCTGTTGACTTAGTAATAAATATAATAGAAATATAATAGAAAAATGGAATATTATAGAATATTCTAAAATTAGATATTTTCAATGAAATGAAAAGATATTGTATGCATATGCAACAAAACGGACTTCCAATGGGATCTCCTGCTTCTCCAATTGTGGCAGATATTGTAATGAAGAAGTTACTAGATACATGTATAGAGAGATTAAGTATAAAACCAAGAGTAATGACCAAATGATCTAGATGATTTAATTTGTATTATTTCAGAACATGCTATTGATAATATGTCAAAGACATTCAGAAAAAATTAAAGTAGACTTCAAATGTATTTAAAGAAAACTTTGTATGAAAATTTTGTCTAAAAGCACACTTCAAACCTACTTTATTATTTCTGAATACGGCAGTTAATGATTTTAATCTATATATTAAATTTACAATAGAGAAAGAATATGATTCCAAACTTTATATTTATATATCAGAAACCAACAGCTACAAGAATAATAATTAATTATTATTCTAAACATAGTAAACATTTTATTATTAATACAGCTAAGAATTTAATTGAAAAAATATTAAATATAAATGACAAGGAATTTCATAAGAAGAATAAAGAAAATATAAGGAATTAATTATGTAGAAGACAATCATTTTTCAGTTCATCTAATTTATAAATTAACAAGAAACATAATAGAAGCGAAAATTTGCAAATCAAGAACTTATATTCCGGAAATATCCGAACAAATTGAATAGTATTATTATTCACTTTTCCCTTCTCAGTTAAAAAAAACTTGCCTTGAAGAGTCAGTATTGAAACTTGTAAATATTAAAATTTGAAAACTTTAAGCTTCCTACAATACAATAAGCACGAAGGTAACATTTGGATTCTTTGAAATATAATTGTTAAGTATTTATCTATCTTTTTAGATATTTGGAATAAATATGGACATTTCTTTGCGCCATAATCTGCTTTGATTCTCATATAATGCCTGTATAAGCAACAACTTCTATAACACGCACCTCGCATATTTGTTGTGTGGTTGTTTCATGTGTCAGCGCCAATGCGACGGTTTGTGCAAACCATGGCTTTCGTCAGGCCGTATACTCAAGATCATGAATGCCATTCACAAATGCTTCACCTTGGAATTGATCCACCAACTGTTGGTTTTCGCCTGGATAAGACAGGTACCTCAAACATTCGTTGAAACTGGTGCTAAATTGATCGAAAAATGGGATTTATATCACAATTTCGATTACCCACTGTACATAACGGTGGAAAATATGCCTTGTCAATCACAAGAACAACACCACTGTATGCAATCAAACAAGAGTAATTTGTGTGTATACAAATTTCTAAATTGACTTCAAAATTGAATACAGTTTCGTTAATAGTTTATAAAGTTTTATTAACTTTAAGGTATGTTTCAGTAACTGTATGAATGTATAGCATGTTTAAGGCGTATTGTTAGCTAAAATGCGGTACATAAGTCGAAATTCTATGATGAATTTTGTGAAATTGTTTAGTTACCAATACAGTTTGTTATATATGTATAAAGCACTACATAGACCACATTGTGTTATAGTGAAATCTGGTAGCACTGTAAAGAATATAATATGAAATAAAGAAGTATGCATTGAAAGCAACGGTTGTTTCAATCACAACGCAGTTATACATAAATATCAAATAACCCTGCAAAAATCTGTGGAGTACGTGGTTCATTGTAGCTAAAATGTAGTGACTACATCATGGTCCTATGTAACGCACTTATGGACCATTTCATTTTCAAAGCAGAACTTCTTGTTAAGCCTAGTACTCTGTTCAAATTTGGGCAAAATGTTGAGCCAATGTTGCCTATCATCATTGTTTCACGTGGAATTTTTATCCAAAAGCTCTTCTGTCGCAGCGTTGTGCTGCACAAGCGGCCAGTAATATTTGTTTATTCATTTTTATTTAAAGATTTCGATTCAACACAGATTTTTTAATATTTTAACTTTTATTTATTTTCGATTTAAATTCACAAAAAAGCAAAACATATGTGTTTTGTTTACATAAGTAAAACAATGTGGCGTACTTTCAATTAAAAAAAACGTCAAATTATGTAAATTCGCGTGATAGGCAACATTGGCTATACGTCAAATTTTCCGTATGAAATAATTAATGTTGCTCAACATTTTTCCCAAATTTGAACAGAGTACTAGGCTTTACTTGTTAAAACTCTCTTTCTCACCCGATTAGGCATTTTCGAAAAACGCCCAGAATATGCGGCCAGATATGAAAAGATAATATTCCATCATGACAGCACTCAGCCACGTGTGTATTGCAACATTTACTTTTAAATACTGTGTAGAAGTAAGTGTTTGGAAAGTTGTGCTTCAACTGCGTTTTAGTCCGAAATTTTCTAGATTCGTTCTTGGCCTCCTAAAATTAACAGACGGTTCTTTTGGCCTGGAATCCATATGTTGACAGAACAATGGCCAACACTTTGGACCAATTTACGAGTATGTACTATATATACAGTTGAAAAAATCTCGCAATTTTAAGTTATACACCCAATAGAATAATTTTGTTTTAGCAATAAATTAAAACAGATGACAATTCAGTCAATTGCTTTGGTTAATGGAGATAGACATCATTTTAAAGTTTAAACTAAGAGTGTGGAATTGTGCGAAAGAAGTTAAAACAAATGTAAGTATGTACATATGTATTGAAAAACGTTTTTACATTTAATAATTGTTTAAAACAAATTTCGTGTTTTGCGGTTAAAGTTGGAAACTTTGAAGTGAAACAATAAATCATAACAATTTAAATTGAATAATTAATTTTTATTGTTTTCATAATTTTGTTATTTAAATTATGAATAAACAATTATTTTACTAAACTCTAATAAGTGATTTCTATTTAATTTATGCATAATCATTCAACTACACACATTGGAACAAATTAATTAGCGGTAGATTATCTTTGGTTTTAGGAAAGTTTAAACTATGAAATAACGATTTCAAGTCAGTTTTATACACGGTATGAAAAAGCGTGGCTTAAGTTAACTTTGAATATTTTTATTCAACAAAATTCATTAAGCTATTTCAAATTAACCCAAAGTTGATCGATTATCCTGCACATGTCAATAAATATTTCAAATTAATCTTAAAATTAAATAGAAATGAATGGTTTGTCAGATATTTTAATTTTCTATGACACTTTCCTTACTTATATCCAATATTCAAATTAACCTTTCACTGTGAAAACGAACCTTAAAATTTAGTAAACTTTAGCATGTGCAATTTTACAATTATTTTACAACGACGAATTAAAACTAATTGATTAATTGTGTTTAAATCCTAAAATTAAAAAAGAAACAAATCAGTTGATTTGGTTTTTTTCTACTTTAGTTTTTTCTTTTCAATAAAATTCATTAATTTATTCAAATGGGAAGAAAAAGTAGAAAATAAATTTAAACAGATGCGACTTTAGCTGCTAAAACGGCATGTGATATAATCATTTAAAAACACACATATTTAAAAACACATACATACATACATGTGTATGTATATATACACGATTACCATAATATCAATACATATATATTTATATATGTATATTGCACTAATACCTGTAAAGCCTTCTAATTAATGATTATATTCGGTGTTTACCAGCTTCATGAATTTAACAGAACACTCAAACAAACTAAGCGAAAATGGCAACTCTAAATTGTGGGGGATTCCCGAGAAGCAAATCAAAAAGAAACTTGTTCAATTCAAGAGAGTTTTATCTGGTTAAATACACGATTTGTTATTTGTTTTTTTTTCTTCGCTCGTTTTTTTGCTAAATGATTTGCATTTTATTTTATTGGAGATTTCTCTTTTTATACCCTCCACCACCATAAGTCGCGAATGAAGGTATATATAAGTTTCTCCTTCTGTGTGTAACACTGAGAAATACTCATCTGAAACCCAACAAAGTATATGTATATATTCTTGGCCCTTACGAAATTTTAAGTCGTTTGACCCATGTCCGTCCGTCTGTCTGTGTAAAGCACTCTCACGTCCAAAGGACACAACCGAAATCAACAAAAAATTGCTTATAGTTCTCCTAAGCAGTTTGGTATTGAAAATCAGCAAAATCGGTAAGTAGAATAAGAGCTATGGATCAAAATGTAAGACAACCTTCATAAAAAATTGAAATTGAAAAAAGGAGGCGTTTCCTATAGTAAAATGGGGGATACGTTCCATGTCATCTGAAAACCGTGTAAGATTAAATAAAGAACTATATTTACTTCGAAAAACCGTGTAAAAAAATTTTGAAAACTATAAAATTCCAGATATACATACAAATTGTATGTTCATATGACATTTTATTGAGCATTAAAACTTAAAGTACATAATTCATACAGGTGAAAAATTGGTAGAGCAAGCGAAAAAGAAAAGAAATCTGTTGATCCAGAATTAAGAACAGACAAATTAGAATAGAATAAAACATGCGAACAAAATGTGTAGGTAAGAGTTATCGAATAAGGGGATTTCCCAGTTATTACTATGTATGTTCTTTTCAGCAATAGTGCCAAGTGTGGTAAAAACAAACATAATTACAAGACAGTGATTTTGAAACCGTACTAGATTAAAAATTGTTTACAACCATGTTTTTTTCAACCGTGTTACTTCAAAACCGTGTAAAAGAAGAGTTGGGTGTATTGCAAATAATACCATGATATTTTGTATACGTTGTTTTTATGATAAAAGAATTGTGAGGAAAATAGTAAGAATAGGCCCATTATTTCTCATAGCCCCCATACAAAAATCTTCCCGAAATATTGCTCAATTATACATAAATGCCTATAAAATTGGAATATCAATACAAAATTCAGCAGGAATAAGTTTCATTCAAAAAGCGATCGCAAAACATATTTTTTTTAGTTCGGTCCATGCTTGACCATAGACCCCATATGAAGTCCACTTCCAAAATTCACTTAAACGAATAAAATTTGACATAAATAAGCCTTATAGGCAAATAAATTGTTGTACTAAATTTTATGGTGGTCGGCCCAGAATTGGTCATAGCTTCCATACAAGGACCTCATCTGAAAAAGATATTTATCCCTATATATATTGTATAAATATCGGTACTGACTCAAAACTTTGCACAGATCATTTACATATACACAAAAATCATCCCACACAATTTTGTGAATTTCGGTCTATTTTTAACCGTATTGCCCATATAAAGCCCTCTTCCGAAAATCACTTTAATACTCATAAATCTCGAAATAACTGTTCCGATCCAACATTTTACATGCAAAAAGCAAATTGCCGGATTTTGAGAATATCGCTCCATATTTGACTAAATACCCCATATAAGGTCTACTTCCGAAATCTACGTTAATACTAATTTGTATCATAAATATACTGGTATTATGTTGAAATTCGACGTGAAATATCCTAATGTGCATGAAAATAACTGTTCCAAAATTTAAGAAGATCGGCCCATAATTTGTCATATCTGCCATATAAGAACTATTTCCAAAAAATATATAAACCCACAAAGATGTCTAATAAATATCGGCATCGAACCAACTTTTATATAGATCAGTTATTTTATTCCTGAAATCATACTAATATCGGTTATACGGCAATAATGCTACTGGATTTTGTAGCGGTCAGTCAATAATTGGCAATAGCTGCCGAATTAAGCCCACTTCCGAGCATACTAAACTCTTGTAAATAACGTTATTGAGATGAAATTCAACCAATAGAAACCTAAAATACGTAGAAACCACATTAGTGGATACTGGACTTAAAAGATATCAGTCCATAATTGGTCCACGTCTACTATGCCACCCATAAATCTTTTGTAAATAATATTATTGAGTTCATTTTTATACCCTGTTTTATACTCTGTTTCTTAACTTGTTGTGAATATGGAAAAATGTTTTTTTAATTTTATAAAATTGTTAAATAATTTAACTTAAATTACACTCAAGATTATTATGAAAATCAGACAAACTGTGTAAATTATTTTAAGAATCGGTAATTTACATCAATTATAAATGGTCAAAATTAGATAAAATTTCAAAATATTTAACATAAATTATGTTGGTCGTAAAATTGTCTTTCAAACAATATATAACTTAATAATAATTAAATTTGCACTAAGACTGAATAGAAAAGACAGAATAAGGATATTCTAGTCCTATAACCAGTGTAGTTTTTGTATTTCCTATTACGTTTAGGTGGAGGGTATTAAAGATGCGGCACAGCCGAATATAGCACTCGAACTTGTTTTTAAATCACTTAAGTTGTTGTTAGTCTTGGGCGAAAAAAACCTCAAAGTAAAAGAAAGAAATAAAGCAAAACAATTGAATTTAATATTGTTTTTTTTTCGAATTTTTGGAGAGCTTCACTTGAGTTCTTAAACTTATAAGCCGCTAATGTGTTAAATTTATTATTACTTTGTAGTTTGAAAACATTTTTTAACTTGTTAATTTTGAATTCATACCAGATTAAAATAATATTCCATATTTACTCATATTCTAAAGAAATTAACAGGTTTTATTTTGTTACAAAGTTGGGAACGACTTCAGTGATACACTATTCTTGCAAATGCAAATATGTAAATGGAATTTCTGAAAATGTCACAATTATTTTGGCGACGGATTTTCAAAGTGTTTTGCTGGAGTTGAGATGAAGTACGAGTCGTAGGTTGCGGATAGCTTAAGATCTTTATATCGGGGTTAATGGCGAATAAGTGAATTTCACCCTACTTGGTTTTGGCAAGAAAAAAACATTCCACAGCTCTAATTTGGAAATTGAAATTTGTCATAAGGAAATTTAATACTTATTGAAGTTAATCAAGCGACATGATTTTAATCTAATATTCCTGAGTCAGTATCCGAAAATATTGCAGACCTTCAGACTTTCGTAAAAAAATGCAGGTACAGGTATGATCTAAAAATCTATTTTTATACCCTACACAACCATAGTGGGGATATTGTTTATGCAGATTGGTCGATAATTGACCGATTTGTTGGTATCCAAATATACTTCAACAGAAAAAAAGTCTTCTTTTTACAGATATCATGACACCTAATTTGATCGTGATCGGTCTATAAATAGCTTTCATATAAGGCCCTGTCTCGAAAATTACTTTAACCTGCATAAATCTTTTTAAAGTATTTATGTATTTCGAAATAAAATTTAACACAAACTTTAGGTTTTTTTTTTGTAAAAAATTTTTTAATTTTATTTCAATATTTCGCTACTCTTTGAGTAGCTTTTTCAGAATAAACATTTTAAAAATTATAATTATAAAATAGGTCCACAATAGGTTATATCTGCCATATAACAGCCATTTTTGGAAAACTCTTTCAGCACGTATATTAGGTGTTAGGTACAGTGCTGGCCACATAAATATTTATTCATACACATATTGGAAAAATTTAGCTCAACATATTAAAACTAATAACTAGAAATAGTAAAGTTACAAACTTAATAATAATATTAAGTTTAAAATAAAAAAATATCACAGCATCAATATGATTTTAAGAAAAGAATTAATTTAACAGCAAAAAACGCAATATCAAATTGGTCACATAATTAGAAACTAAAAAAAATATATGCACAAAGCCTTAGTGAGGTTTAACAAAACGGACTTGTCCTTTAATATTTTGTTGGATAACCCTTGTTTTTGACAACATTCGCCAGTCTTTTTGGTAAACTCTTAATTAAGCTGGCATGATAGCAGAGATATGTTTTTCAGCTTTGTTGCAAAAACTGAAAAAATTCATCATTATTTCGTGGATTTTTGTCCTTTAGGTCTCTTTTTACAATTGTCTATAACTTTTCAATTTTGTTAAAATCAGGACTTTGGGGTGGCAATATTTTGATCCAAAAGCCAACACTTCACTAACTGTGAAGTGTGATTTAAGTCATTATCATGCTGGAAAATGTATTGGACAAGTTAAACTCCAGAGAACTCTATTCCAGTAAAGCGAATCTTTTCTGAGCATTTCTCCTGCAAACCGCAACCACTTCATGATATTTTTATATCCTTCACCTTCATGAGAAGGTTATATATAAGTTTGTCATTCCGTTTGTAATTTTCACAATATAATTTTCCGACTCTATAAAGTATATATATATTCTGGATCCTTAGAGATAGCGGAGTCTATTAAGCCATGTCCATCTGTCTGTTTGCCTGTTGAAATCAATTTTCTGAAGTCTCCAGATATCTTCGGGATCCAAATCTTCACTAATTCTGTCAGACATACTTTCGAGAAGTTTGCTATTTAAAATCAGCAAAATCCGTCCATAAATAACGGAGATATGAGCAAAAATCCAAAACAACCTCTGAAAATTTCATCAAAAAAACTAAGTGTATTAATATTGTTGCGAATAATTTCATCAACAGATGGCATTGATCACACAAAGTGCATTAATATTGATACGAACAAATTCATCAACAGATGGCGTGTTTACAAAGGTGAAGGGTATATGTATAAGATTCGGCATAGGATTTTTTTTACGAACTTTTTCTTCTGCTAAAGTGGTCTTTCCTAGGTTTCCTAGCTGGGATTGCAAACTCGTTTGTGTTTTTGTACAAGTGAATTGCACCAAATATCATTTATTTTGAGCAAGAAAACTTTTGTGCAATATCCGACATTGAAAGTTTTTCATTTCTGGAGTACATTTTCAAAACTGAACCGTATCAAAATTAGTACAAGTTAATCGTTTGTTAAACAAATTATACTCACTTTGTTACTAATATTTAGAAAAGTTTAAAAGTTGAGAGTTGAAGTTGAAAAAAAATGCGTGTTTCTAATTACAATTATGAAAATAATATTTTTATTTTTTTTATACCCAATACCAAAGAGGTGGTGGTATATTGCGTTTGTCATTCCGCTTGTAACACATCGAAATAATGGTGGTAGAACCGAAAAGTCTATATATTCTGGGTCCTTATAAGATTCTAAGTCCGTCTGTTGTTGGCGCGATAGAGCTTCGAAAAAAGACATAAAACAATGAAATTTTTACCAAACATTCTTTGATCCACCAAAATATTTGGTATTGCAAATGGACTAAATCGGTCTAGTAGGATCTAAGTTATAGATCAAAGTTTTAGACTAACTCGATATTTTTCATATTTTTTTTGCTGTTTTCTTCAAATATAATGCAGGTAATATCATGAAATTTTGCATATTATAGAAGGACAGGTCATGTTGAGAATTACTTAAATGGGCATACATCCCTTATAAAACCACTATCAAGTTTAAATATAACACAAATAGTCGATATATGTATATAAAAAAAAACGTCCATCTCAATATAATGATGATTGGTCCATATTTGACCGTATCCCCCATAGGTATAAAGCCAAACAAATTATTGTTTTAATATTTCACTTCGCATGAAACTTATTATTACAGAAGTTTGTTTAGATACGACTTTTTTATGGACATTTATGTACCATAAAGCCATATTCCGGGAAGCACTGATCGGAAAATCAAATATCGTACCACCACACAAATTGTCAAATTCGATATAGTTTAGTTCGGTGTTTTGGAATAAGAATAAAAGCTAAAATAGCAAGCATTTTCCATGAATTTTGATTGGAAATGGTGTATTTTTGAAAACTTCTTTAAAAGATCATTATCTAGGCCTTTAGCGATGGTACAATCTATGAAATTCGGATCATTGCTTATATTTTTACAACACTTTAAACATAAGTTATTTTACTCAGGTTTTTACATGTAACGAATTTTGAACCGCGATGAATTGTAAACTTTAGGAAAATTTTTAAATCTAAAACAGTAAATAAATTCCAAAATAGCATTTTGTTGATACATAGGTTTATATTTTTTTAAATTTCCGTGAGATAAAAATGGTTGTTTTCAAGCTTCAATCCGATCCCAGCGTGAACTTTTTTAACGATCGGAAAAAATTATCATATTTTTGTATTATTATTTTTTTTTAAAGAGAAGTAACACTCAGGCAATTAATATGCCTATATTGAATTGAGTTACTATCTTTGGAAAGGGGATAGTTAAAGAAGTAAAGGTGGTGAAAGAAGAAAGCTTATTATATTACAACTCTGCAATTGCGCATTATGTTTGTTTTTAGTGCAGAATTGCAGCGCCTCTGGTGGTGAGTAGGCGCTGTGATAAATACAAGCCATGATAGAAAACTAATAATTATCAGAAATTGATGTTGTTTGAGTGGCATCGGCTGGGAATCGAACCCAGGCTACAAATACCAACTCATGCTTAATGATCAAATGCGTTAACCAATTAAGCTACAGCACTGTTCTACTAAGTTATAGCCCTAGTGTAGAGATGTCTTCAGAAAATCGTTTTAATATAGAATATCATCAGGATATAAAATGCTGTTTCTGCCGAAATTAAAAAAAAAAAATGTTTGTTGGGTTTCGGTTTTAAAACATGAAAACCTGCTGTTGGTTAAAACCAAAAACTAAAATCATCAAAGTATAAACGTAATTTTAAACAGGTGGAGGACAGAGAAAATCAAAAGTTAATCATTCAATATATTATTACTGAGTCCGACTTTTATTGTATATTCGCGATATTCCTAAATTATGTAGCGAACATAAACTACCAATAAAAGAAAGTAGGGTGTCCAAACAGATGTACAATACTCACACACACCTTTCTATATACAAACATAATTTATGAGTACATACATATTTATGTATGTATGTATGTAGGTGTGTGTAACTCTGTTTGACAATAGAAAAGAGTGAAGAGAAGCTGATGACTGACCACTCAGAGTGAAATAAAGCCAGCAACGAAAACAATAATATTTTTATTTATTTGTTTATTTTGGACATTTACAGGTGAGTTTTGAGGTTTAAAAAAATAGATTTTACGTTGCTCACATTTATAAGAAGACGTTCTATTAACAGTTTTGTTTAAACGTACATTTGATGTCAAACAGTTAAGACGTCTTTACAAATTTCAATACTGGTAAATAATTTAAAATACAAACGCTAAAATCTATATGTAGAATTATTAAACAACTTTAACTGGCTTCAAAACATTCTATTTTGCATGTAAAATTAGCAAAAGTTAAAAATATACAGAAAAATAATAAAGAACAATCAAGTCTATTGTGGTCATCAGCAGAATTAAATTGGAAATTAACAAAAAATCAAAAAAAAAAAAAATCTATACTGCGATTTGGTTTTAAAATTTAAATCTCAGACGTAGTTTGCGGTTCGCTTGTTAGAAATAAAACATTTCAAACGATTCTTTCCTTCCAACTGTGTGTGCTGCTCCAGCAAATGACGCATTCAATTAATTAGTGTGTGATCATATAGAACAACATCATAATGACTGTTCTTCTTGTGATAATGATGATCAAGATGATGGACAGGCAACGTTCTTGAAAACACTATTAATAGAGATTAGTTTTTGTTTTCGTCAATAAGGAGGAAAACAAAAACAAACAAAATAAAATCAATATTTCAATGATCTTGAATCTTATCGCGATTAAAACTTTGAACAAAAATAAGATCAGCTTAATTGAAATAATTATAGAAATTCTAACATTAGAAACATTAGTTTTGCAAGTGTGCGCAAAGTGTTTTATACGATACGCTAAAATTCGTTAGATCGCTTGTGATTGTGATTGTGAGTTTTGTTTTTCTTTTTCTTTATAAATATTTTTAATTTTCATAGAAATCATTATGAGAAAAATAAGAAAATACAAACAATAATTATACAGACTTATGTCTACAAAAAAAAAAAAAAACTTAATTGTTTAATAGTTTCCTGTTGTGATTTAATGGTGAAAAAATAAAACATCGAAAATATAAACTTTAACAAAAACTTTGTTCAAAACACCGTCTGTCTTTTAAACATGAAAACGTATTAAGAAAAAAACAATTGATTAAGAAACGCCACCAAAAATATCTATGCACGACAAATAAATTCATTAAAATCACTCTGAAACAACAATTAAGAAATTATATTAATAATAATCAAAATCCATTTAAATTTAAATAATTAATTTGTGTATCAAAACAAAATGAAATTCTAATGTAAAGTAAAGTAAATAATGTGAATTTTGTGTTCCAAAGTTAATTAAATAATTTCAATAATACGAGTAGTTAAGTAAAACAAAGAACCGGTTACATTCACTAATTTGAATAATATCTAAAAAACATCTAGCAATTTCCAATTTTATACACACACATACATATATACATACATATGTATAAGCGAAGACATAAGACTTAAAATCGACTTAAAAGTTTGAAATCTTCTCGTCCAAATTAGGTATTATTTAAGTCAAACAAAAATATTTAATTGCTGTTAATTATATTGTCTAGTGTCTTCGCTTACTTGTTTATTGTGTCTTAGCTAACTATATGTCTGAGGACAAAAGATTTAATATTTCCAAGCCTAAATTCTTTCATAACGAATTGAATTGTAAATTTTAGCACAAATCTTTGCAGTTTGTTTAGGGATATTGAATCGATTGCGTTTCAAAAGTATAAACAATTTACAACATCAAGTCCAAAGAATTGTTCTACTTCAACATGTTGAAGAAGCTGAAATATGTTTGGGTGCCTTGAAAACCCTAGAGAAGACATGCTAAGCATAATTGTGGATGGCGCGGTCTATGTGGAACCAGACATTCCGCCTATTGTTCCATTATGATCTCAGTTGTGCCAGAACGACACTTGCTTTACGCGCTAGAATCTTCTCGGTGTCTGCTGTCGACAATGGCCGACATCCAAGTATAATATTGCAGCGGTATCTTGCTACCACGGAACAAAATTACAATTATTTTATTTAAGCGTTGTAGGCAATGCGCATCTCACAGAAAATGTTATTGATGATCTGGTTTTAATAATAATACTTTAGATTATATTAACATGATGTAGATTAAAATTAGGTGTATTTTAATAATCTCAGAATCGCGCAAAGTTCATCTACTTAAATATTTATTCTTTGTTTAATACTATATGGCAAAATATAGCGTGAGGCTTGAATTTTCTGGTATTTGAGCCCGTATTCAATAGTATTTAACAATTTCTACGCAAGCCTATAGCTATGTATAGACGGTCGTCGGATATTACAACGTTGTCAGATCTAGCAATGTACTGACATTGAAAAATTGTTAATATAATGTAAATTGTCAGTTCAGACGACTGTAAGAAAACTAACAATTTCATTGGCACACAATTGTCACACAATGAATTTGTCTGTTTTTCCAAAATGTTATTAATGCACTTTTGGTTATTTTTTTTTATTTATGTATATACAGAGTTGCAATTTAGAAATAATTTCTATGACAATGCTGCCATTGACAGATGCATAAACTTTGCACATATGACAATGAAAAGTCTTAAAACAATCTACTTTTTCGAATGTCTCATTTTGTTCCTAGCTAAATTTACAGTGTTTTGTTTCAACATAGCCCAAGCCGCTTTATTGGAATCTATGACCAAATCTCCAGTTGTAATAACACTAAGGTTGCTAGTATTAGACAATATCACTTCTGGGATTTAGCCCTGCGTAGAGCTGTAAACCATTGTGTCTGTCTGAGAAAAACTTAATTTTAAAATTGAAGAGCTAACTTCAATTATACTCAAAAGAAATTCTCTTTTTAACAAACCCTGGCTAGATGGTATGGAAAGGTCCCGAACTGCACGCCGTGATTTGAGAGGTCGATTTGTTCCCAGTTCGTTGTAATGCAGTTTATGACGAAACTCGATCTAACCGACATTACAAAATTCTAATAGGAATAAGCGTTTGGAAATTGGGGCCTTAAACCTATCGCCTATCTTTGGTAGCTGAAAGAATTCCTACTGCTTTCAAATCAATAAAATGTTATGCTCCATACTTAATACAAAGAGGAAAAATGTGTTTTTTTGTTTAAATAAACCTTGGTTTGTTTGGACGCTGTTTCCCAATACATTTTAGGCATTCGGGGGCCAGACCATTTCAAAAATAAGGATTTTTTATTTTTTTTAATATTTGTATTTTTTTTCCCCAATGGGATGTGTTCAGGGAATTTGTTCCCTAAACACGTAGTTTTTTACGTAATACACGTTCTTCAATCAGGGCTCACCCATTTGTGATCGCTTGGACAGTTGATCGCACAACACACTACAGGGAAAATTCGTTCTTTAGCCGTACTCTCCGTATGTGGAATAAACTACCAGCAGAAGTATTCCCTGCTACTTTCAATATAGGAAAATTCAAGTCAAATGTTCACAAACACTACTCCCTCTATCCTCCCTCCCATAACCTATTTTCCTAGTTCCAACACAATGAATTGCATAAGTATTGGCCATCCCCTGAGTGCTGGTCCAAGAAAAAGAAAAAAGATAGCCCATAAAATATATACTAAAAGACCAGGAAATTGAACTCGCACCTCAGACTAGCTCACTACCGACCAAAAATTCCACCAGACTCCAGGGTAGGTAAGCAGGCGGCTGTACAGTGCATAGCTTACTTCGGTCCATACGACTGGTCCTTTTGTGTTGCCTGGTATGAAAGAGGAGAAGAGAAAAGGTGGATAGAAAAAGAAAGTAAGTTAGATAGAGACAAGAGAGAAGATGTTGCGTCAGTAAGATTAGCAGAGAAAAAGATGGAGTATATACTCCCAGTCAATTTAATGACCAAATAGTTCAACCATAAGGAATTATGCCTCCGATCGCAAAAGCCAATTACTTCTTCTAATGAAGGCATGAATACACTCTAATTTCATATAAGATATTTCAGATAGACTTCTAAAGGATCTTTGTCCCAGGAAAATGTTACGCAAAATGTTCATTGACACAGAAGAGAGAGACTTCTTCATTATGACAGCTTCTGCAGAAGTCGTTGTAGCGTTCTTGCATGTTTGCCGAATTTACAAATTAATTTAGATTACGTTAAATTTACTTAATTCTCAAATGATCAAAAGTATTTCTACATATTTATATGCCGAAAATATATATAATTCGTAAACGGAAGCTTGATTGTGTGTTTGTACTCTTTAAGCATATTCGATTTGTTTGTTTTTGAGTTCTTAGATTGATAATACTATTAAGAGACGTGAAACTGGAACAGTTCGAATGTTTTCTCATTTCCGGAGATATTATGTTTCAGGATTTTTAAAATTAGATTTTTGCGGTTTGTTTATCTGAACTTTGTACAACTGTTTCATTAAAAATTTGTTGATTTTGTTCCTATGGATCAGAAGAGAGGTTGGCTTTATGTCAGAATAACATCAGCGCTTGCTAAAGTATTAGGCCGCTATGTTTTCACTAGTCATTTTTGTTGTCAAATTGTCCAAATTGTTGGCAATTGTATGAAAACGGGTTGTCATATGGCGTCATCTGATGATTGCAAACATATGACAACCCGTTTTTATATAATTGCCAACAATTTGGACAATTTGACAACAAAAATGACATAGTGAAAACCAATTTATCTTTTTGTATAATTCATGAACTTTTGAAAACAACACCTTAAATATTACGAGTATTTTAATGAAATGCTTGTAAACAATTAGTTTGTACATATGTACGTTTATTTAAATTTAAAATTAATTTATTTCTCACGATAATGTGAAAAAAGTCATAATTTGTCATAGCAACTTGAACATTACAGACAGTTTTTCATAATTTCTAACTTTGTTTATGGATTTGAAAATTATTTAATTAAGCAGTTCTGAGAATGTTACAAAGATATTTGCACAAATATCACAGCATTTGGATTTAGGAATTATAAGTATTCTATTGAATTAATTTATTTTTTATATATTTTATAATTTAACTACATATTTAATAATTGTACTCGTGGTGTAAGTAGAGAATGATGAAATACCTCTTTGATATTAAAATACATTTACGTGTTTAAAGTTTGCACTTTTTTTTAATTACTGTGATGATGACATTTAAAGTTGATTTATAATTATTAAATTTGTTTAATTCAAATATTAACATTTTCATTTTATTAATTTCTTTATATTTATTTTGCAGTTATATCAATATGTGGAGAGTCATTCTAATATCGACATGTGTTTTGTGGGGAGTTATGGATTCAGAAGCTGGTAAGTTGTTCAATAAATTAAAATTTCAAAATATGTATGATGTATAAATAAAAAAAAAACACACGGAAATTAAAATATTTTAACATATTTAAGAAATGTGAATGCGGCAAAGTCCCATCAAATTAAGTACTAAACCGTAGTGATTAGTACATTGAACTTTTAATTGTTATGGAAATGATTGCGATTAGATTTATGCTAAAATTATTCACCATATAAAACAATTACATGGAATTATATATTCGGAGTTTCGGGGGCGAAATGTTGTATTAGTTCCTATATTGTTCTTTAGGAAAAAAAACTTCCGGTTGAAACAACTTCCGCGTTTTTTTTTTTTTTTTTAAGAGAAGTAACACTCAGGCAATTAATATGTGTTACTTTCTTTGGAAAGGGGATAGTTGAAGAAGTAAAGGTATCACAACTCTGCAATTGCAGCGCCTCTGGTGGTGAGTAGCCGCATTAATATAAAGCTTGATGGCGTTTCAATGCGCTGTGATAAATATAAGTTATGATAGATAGCTGCACTAAAAACAAGAATAATGCGTAACTGCAGAGCTGTGATATGTATAAAAAGCTTTCTTCTTTTTTTTACTTTACTTTTACTTTACTTTTCCAATCTATCCCCTTTCCTTTAAAAAAAATTGGTGAAGTTTAAAGACTAACGCTCAAAATTTCGTAAATTTATACTGGAGTCCTTTAGGACGGGGTTCCAACACCACTTCATCTGCATCATGATGGACTACAAAGTTAATTATTAGGTTTGATAAATTTTTATCTTGGCAACCAATCACAGATCGTACCCTGAATATATTTCTTCACCACCTGCACGCAGAGAAAAAACATGTTTGGACATGATTACGACAACTACACTTTGTTTTTGGTAACAATATATTGTTGTGATACACAAATAATTGTTTTTTTTATTTGCTTTTAACAACAATTTAGTTACTATAAACATTTGTATGTTTATCGCAATTATAAAATTGAATATGGTTCACTGAAACATAATTATTTTTAAAAAATGTTTATCACAACTATTGAATGATAACTACTCAAACATATTATGTTATTTACAACTATTTAAACTTACAAATAACCATTAAATGATAAGTTTCTATATTTGTACTCATATTATGTTTAGAATGCAAACAAAATATGTTTAATTTAATTAAAATTTTTTTTAACAATTTGTGGAATGCTTTTGCATCAGTTCAGTAGTTTGTCTGCGTGATATCAGATGATTTAGTTGGATTTAAATATTTCAATAATTGGAAAATAAACAATCCGTATTTAAGATATACTAAATGTTACTACAAAATACAAAGCTTTCAAAGAGGTGTAAAATACCTAAATAAAGTTCACATAAAATAAATAATCGTAAATTTCTCAAATTAAAAATCTATTAAACATGACTAAAATAAATGTAATTTTTTATGTACGTTGAAAATGCGCAAATATTTATTTCTATTTACAAAAATATTAACTAGTGCTTGTAAGTTATATGTTAAAAAAATGTAGAAATAATTGCGATTATACGAAATATTAAAATAATTGTGTCTTCATTAGAAATAATGTTTCAACTGGTACTATTGCATAATTTTGCATTCATATTATGATACTTATAAAATCATAATCAAAAAGAAAATGATATTAATTTAACATATTATCATAATATGATTACTTTAAATCATAATATGATTATTATATATCATAATATGATTACTTTAAATCATAATATGATTAGTATATATCATAATATGATAAATTTAGATCATAATATGATTATTATAATATGATAAATTTAGATCATAATGTGATTGCTTTATATCATAACATGATTGCTTTAGATCATAATAAGATTACTTTAAATCATAATATGATTATTATATGTCATAATATGATAAATTTAGATCATAATATGATTATTATAATATGATAAATTTAGATCATAATGTGATTGCTTTATATCATAATATGATTGCTTTAGATCATAATATGATTATTTTAAATCATAATATGATTATTATATATCATAATATGAAAAATTTAGATCATAATATGATTATTATAATATGATAAATTTAGATCATAATATGATTGTTTTGTTTGTTTATTCCACAATTAAGTTTGTGTCTTAAGTCTTATCTAAGCGAACGTTATCGTTCGACATCGTGGGCCAGCCGGTTAACTTATGTAACTTAAGCAGTGTTCGAAAAAATACAGTACCTTATTCGTACCGTACATTTGAAGAACACATACACTAAATTTATTTTTAGTGTTTGTGTATGTCCACACAAACAATATACCGTACACTACGATTGTGATATTATGTTCCGTACACTACGAATAACCCAGCATACCATTCTAGGAGCGCTCCGAAAAAGGAGTCAGAAAAGAGTCCAACTAAAAAGCATTTTCGGAGCGAAAGAAAAATTTGCTTAACAAATTTATTTTTTTTCCATTTTTATATATTTTATTTAAATGAATTCCATTTTATTTTTTTTACTGTAAATACAATTTATTTAATTTTTTTCCATTTCTAATTTAGTTTCTTTGTAAATGAATTCCCTGTTTGTTTAAGTAAAAACAATTTAAAAAAAATGTGAACTAGTAATTTTTTGTATTAAAAATTGCAATGACTCTTTGCTGACATGATGTAGGAGCTCTTTCTGATGGACCATTTTCGAATGTAATGACCCTCTTTTCTGAAGGTTTTCGGATCAATAATGATTGTTTTTTGGGCTCATCAAGACCATGAACGCTCCGGAAAAGGTGTCAGAAAAGACTCTTTTTGGACTCATATGGCTTGCTGGGAAGGTACACTATCTCGTAGTGTGTGTGTACTTTTCAATTGTTTACTACGTTTAGTGTATTTTTTAGCGTACGGGTTGTGAACTTTTTAGGAATGTGCAGCGAAGATTTTTGAGTACATGTGTTTCTGTATTGTTTCCCTGCAAATAACGCGACTAGTCCATACATGCATGTAAAGACTAGATCAAAGAGGAGAAGGAGTACTCCAAAACTACTCCAAATATATGAAAAAAAGGTGGTCGATTTAACATTGCGATGTCCTAGGATTGGATCATATAACCCATCGGAGTAGTCCCAAAACTACTCCATGCTTCTACTCCATGGAGTACTCAAGAGGGTTCGTTTTAAACAACAACAACTCAATATGCAATCGTGTTAACACGAAACCATGTCGTTTAACTACAAATGCATTACATTGGACCATGTTGTAAGTAGTCCATTTCATCTAAAATGGATCACGTAGACCAATATTATTTGCAGGGTTATTAGAATTATGTATGTATATGGATATGGTTATTACTTTTTTCATTATTTATATGATAATGAATAACCCCCTTATTCAAAAACGATTATTAAATTTAACAAACGTTTATTAAGCAAATTTTTATACGCAAATCTGTCTTAATGAACGTTTGTTAAATTTAATAATCGTTTTTGAATAAGGGGGTAAATGTGTAAATATTGTTTTTAATTAAAGGAATAGTTTATTTGGTAAGTTTTAGTTTATGAATTTTAGCAATTCTATGGACTGACTGCATGTATTTATGTATGTATGTATTTCATATTTGAATATGCAAATTTCTATATAATAAAATTGTATTGTATTTCTTACCTATGTACCTGTTTTACAAATTCCACAGAATCCCATTTAAATGGTTCTTATGATACTTGTAAAAATTGTCAACGTACAAAACCATGAAATAATATTTATGATTCTGTCAGCTGTAATAATGTGTGAAATGTCTCTAATATTAATGAATGGTATTTATTTATTGTATTTTACAAAAATAAAAAATCCAAAGAATAATCGTATGAAATTTAAAAAAAAGTAATTTATTTTAATTTTTACCAAGTAAATATTTTTAACAAATACTAGTTACAACACAAACATACAAACGTTAATCCGTGGAGTAAATTAAATATATATTATGTCAAGCTTCCCCTTCAATATGAACTAATATAAAATCATTTTTTTATTCGATGTTCGATGCGTTTTGTATTGCAAAAGTTTGCACTTGCAAATGTTTTGACATTGATTGTGAGCCCTCCATTTATTTCGTACTTTGCGATACTAATGCAATTTATACACTAAAACAGCTGATCTACATAAACAACAATTTCTAAACGTATTTTAAAAATGCCACGAAAAAGTGTCAAAGAAAAAATTTTTGAATTTTTAGAAGAAGAAGTTCCTGAAAAAAAACAATTTGGTAATTACTTCTTCAGGCGTCCACTTTTTGTTTGGTTTTTCCCTTTTAATTTTCTTGTGGAATTGTTTGCTCCATTGTGTTAATTGTATTTCTTTTATTAGTATTTACATCTGTCAGCTGTTTAAATGTCAGAGTTGCAAACGCAATACAGGTAACGAAAAATGCAATTGTGTGTATTTTGTTGTTGGATTGCAATAAAAAGCTACGATGTTTTGAATTTGCACTTTTACAATGCCATTTGCACTGTACACTGAATGCCGCTAATATTTTCCAACATACGGTACGTTAGTGTTTCTTGTCAAACCCTGCCTATAAGTACTGATATTTTTTTCAGTCTATATTTTTATAATATGGCTACGAAAATCATTCCATAAGCCATTGAATATCGTTTTAAGGTTGTGTTGTTTGCTGTTTACTCTTACAAGTGCTTTGTAAGATCAAACATTATTAAATAAAAATAAAACATAATATTTATTTTGACTTGTTCTTTTTATTATTATTTATATTTTATTTAGTGGTTACGTCTTCTTGGTCAAATATTTGCCTTGTGTGAACATACCTTAAGTTTATTCGAGCATAAGTCATCTTCAAAAAATAACTACGAATAGCTAGTTAGCATTTTATCCATGTCAAGCAATGTTTTCGGAATGAATGATAATGTTTAAAAGATATAGCATTTGCTCTGATAAGCAACTTAATGCAGTACAAGATATACTCATATGAATGTATTTTCTTATACTATTTTTAGCTTCTAGGAACATAAAAAAACGTGGAGTGGGTTCCTATTCCGGTAGCTTTTCCAGTTCAAATGGTGGCAATGGTGGTCATGTCGGCAACTATGATGACTACGATGATTATGGTTATGCTCCAGATTTTGGTGTCGGTTTCGGTTACGGTTTTTTGGATCCTTTCGCATTCCATCAACAACTGACCTCACAAATTTTAGCCCAACAAGCAGCTCAACAAAGGTAAGATCTATTTTCAATGATTTTTAGCAATTATGTATGTAAATACATTAGGGTGGCCCCAAAATAAAGTTGCGGATGTTCCCGACTAATATGAAAATTTGATTCATTTTAAGACTACGTTTCTCAAGTTTTTTGTCCTGGGGTCAATATTTGGTGAGCTGGATCAAAGGATAAAAATGTCGTTTTTAGAGGTTTTTTGATAATTTTTCACATTTCTTCCAAAGGAACTACATATATGTAAATTTGATATCACATGAAAGGTCTTTGAGAGGTGCATTCAATGGGTTATCAAACATTAAAAAGAAAAACATTTTAAATTCAAAAATTTTGAAAATTTTAGACAAAATTTTATTTTTTTTTTATTTTTTCATAGAATTTACTTAAATAAATAGTTGAAATTTCTTAATGGGTTTTCCCGTTTTTTAGTTTATAAAATTTACGTTATTTTAATACCCATTAGATGAACGAATTGAGTTAACAGAGATTGTCAGATAGGGAAGAATTTAGGTTTCAAAAAAAAAAAAAAAATTTATAAAAATTTAAATTGATAGAATTTTAAAAAATGGAAAAACCATTTGGGTTAAATTGCATGATGTTTATAATCGAGAAATTTAAACTATTTATTTAGGTAAATTCTATGAAAAAATAAAATTTTGTCTGAAATTTCAAAAAATGTTTGAATTTAAAAAAGAAGAAATGTGAAAACCTCTAAAAAGGACATTTCTATCCTTTGATCCAGCTCACCAAATATTGACCCCAGGACAAAAAAATTGAGAAACGTATGTAGTAGTGAATCAAATTTTCATATTAGTCGGGAATATCGATACCTTATTTTTTCTTCATACAAACGGGGCCACCCTAATGTACATATGTATATCAAACACTTAATTTCCGCTGCTTTTAATTTATGTTGCTTTGGTTTAGAAGAACTCTAATGCAAATTCTAATGCTTGTGGCTAGTCCCTAATACTTTTACTCTAAATAAATACATTTTCATTTAGTGCTATAGCTTCTACTTTAACTATGGGTGATGCAATGGTGACCGCGGCTGCTTCTAATTTGCCTAATGATATTCCAGATTATGATGAGTAAATATTTAATTCTCTCTAAACTGCTTACTACTCTCTGTTATATTATAAAATACTTTAAATTTATATTTGTACATATATACATAGTTATGTAGGAGGCTCGTATATAGTTAAGTTTTATTAATTAATTTGTCATTTTTAATAGACAACACGCTGCTTTATTTAACAACATCAGACGTCAAAATCACTACATTTACAAGGGCGGCAAGGGTAATCGTTATGCTCCCAACTATTCGGTAGCTGCTGCCTCTTTAGGCCCCCGCGGTGGTCATCAAACAGCTTATATAAGCCCCGAAAATCATGTATGTTTCTAGTTTATATTAATTTTTTTGTAATAGTTTGTACTTATAAACTATTTAATTTCAGGATATTCCCAATGTTAGCAGTCGCTTTGGCTCCACCAGCCCCGGTGGCTACAAGGGTGTCTCGGTTAGTTCTTACAGCTCTAGCTCAGATGTTGATGGCAAAAGGACCAGTCAGCGTGGAGCTCAAACAACAATCAACGACAATGGCCGTGTAACCACCTACAAGGTCCATTCATAAGATGTGAAATTTCTGTGAAATTGTTTTCATAATTTTTGATATTTTTCTTATACTCTTATTAATTATTTTATTTAATTATGTCATGAAATTTCTTATTTAATATTTGCTTACTTTTATTTAAATTGTATTCCTATCTATATTATTACGAAACAACAAATAACACAAAATACACATAACAAAAAATAATAATAAATTATTTGATACTCATATAAATTATCAAGAATTCAGTTGTATATTTTTTTTGAAGCACTTTAGATAATTTTTTTATTCTAGTTTGGTTACCTTAGATATTTAAATGAGGAATAAAAGTTGATTTGAAAATTATTATTTTTCTTTAAATCTAAATATTTAAATATGTATGTAGTTAAAGCATATTCAGTGTGAAACAAATATTTGAAATACAAGCCGTAAATTATAATATTACATAATATAGAAATATACAATAATAATATTGAGTAAAATTAAAATATCTGGAAATATTTTTTGATAAAAAATGTGACTTCATTTGAAAGAAAACAATTCACTTTATTGACCACCCGTTACAAATTTGTATGCCTAAAAGCATGCATCACTTTTTATATATTAACTGAAAATTCGAAGAATGTTGTAGCCATTAATTGTAAACATGTAAGTAGTAATCCTTGCGAAAAATTCACGTTCAATAAGTTTTTAGTTAATTATATACAAATAACATTTTGAGTAAAGAATTTAATTCATCCAACATACATACATATACAGGTACAGTGTTTTTGAACAGGGACGCTACAAAAGTAGACCGATGGGAACAGCAAACGACGCCATATTTTTTGCCGCTCTTTTGACATTTCCCTTCAGTAAGGTTTGCTATTTCCTGATGGAAAGATATACGTGCCAACAATGAGTCGAAATTATTAAAATTTACTACCGAAATTCGGAGTCAGTTAAGAGCGCTTCGTCCAATTTATGGTCGTCATAATTGTCCTACCAGATCAACAATTGAGCGTCTAGTGGAAAAGTTTGAATCCACAGGCACAGTACAACAATTGGCTTTAATTAAGAAAAACTCACTATCATTTAGTTTTGTTCTTGAAATATGTCATGTTATTAAATGGGGAAAATAATTGTTGTCTCTAAAAAAGTCAGAATTTTGTAACAGAAACTTTAACAAAACAAACAAATGATAGAAAATTTCAATAATTCAGAAAATCGTGACTTTCAGTGAAAAAATCATCAAATCGTCATTTTGCTATTTTTGAAACAAAATATCGTCAAATTGACGGTAAATTGTCAAATCTGGCAGCTAAGCCTTCAATATTATTTTTTACTAATTTGAAATTTGCTAATAATTCCTATTCTGAAATCTATACGATGAAAAAGGGCCTAAATGATTGTATTTTAAATACAAATGTATGATAAATGCATATGTACATACCTACATATTATCAAATTCGTCACATGAAGATTATTGCTAAAATAAATATGTTAAACTTGGAAATAAAAATTTTGCTGTAGAACATTGACGAACAACCTGGATTAGAATCGTAGTGGAGGCGCAACAAATTTTATTTATTCAAATAGAAGTACCTAGAACACAAAACAAAAAGAAAGTACCAAAATAATTAATTAGCCCTTTTTTTAAACAGTTAAAGTACTAACTAAGTTTAGTTTAATTCTTAGTAATATGTACTCCTTGTACTTCTTAATAATATTTACTATTAGAAAATAATATTTCATGGAGTTTTAATTGAGAAAGTACCAAAAAAGTATCAAAAATACGTTTTTTGGGCCTTAATAATTCGAATTTCAAAAAAGCAGCGAAAAGATTTCTGATCTTTATTGATTTTATCCGTTTAAATTAAGAATATTATTTCTGTTTCTTTTTTTTATTTAGAAGACATGAATAATAACACAGGGTTCTCGGGTACCGTTTATACTTGTTTCGATCATCTAGAATTTCGAATTTCCAAAAAGTACCAGACATTTGTCCTTTCTTTTTTTAATCAAAGACAGACAAGCCTAAAATTTTAATTCTATCTTTATTAGTTTTGGATATACACAGTCACCATTTTTACCCGTTTTTGCCTGTCCGAATTTCACAAAATTCTCTTCTAAATTTCGAATTTCTAGTTTCTAACTTCAGTCACTCACGTTAGACTTTTTTATATATTGATAAATTTAATATTGTAAGTCTATATTGTTTGTGTATTACATTATTGTATTTATTTTATTGTTTTATAATTTTTAAATAGACAATCCCTTGAAAAAGTCGACAAACAATCGACGAAACGTCGGGAAAATACTGTAATTACAATTGGATTTTTATTTACATTGAATAAATTTAGGCCATTTTAGCTTGAAAAAAATAACATTAAAAAATTACAAATTAATTTAAACAAATTAATTTAAGCAAATTAAGAAATATTTAAAATTTCTTGTCCAAAAAGCTAAATACTTCTGTTTTTTTATATCATTCATTGAAGCTAGTCACGTACAGAATGCAAACTTATAAAATTTAACTACTTAAAAAAAAAAATCACAAAATCTCAAGTTTTTTAGTAAAAAATTTTAATACTTAGTTAATTTGAAATTTCTCGAAATTTCCTACCATTATTTTCGTGGATTTCCCGGGATTTCTCGTACCCCAAACCTTACTACACAGCCCTTCAAACAGAGATCTATAGCATCGATACAGCTTCGAGAATGATTTGAGTGTTAAATCAGACTAATTCTTGGATATCAACTGCAATGTAGTAAGATAGTAATGTTTTCTCGGTTGCATTTATTTACTACACTGGCTCAACTTAAGGTGGATTCATCCATTTTGTTCCGAACAAACATTTTGTCCGGAGAAAATTTTTTTTTGCTGAGAGAGAGAGAGAGAACGATTTTTCTGGAAAATCAAAGCTGTCATATGTAAACAAAATCTATTAGTTTTACAAGTGCGGCCATTGATTTATTTTCTTATGGTTTTTAATTGTCAAAAAACAAATATGAAATTATTTTAAAATATGTATAGTGTATTCAAAATGAATGAAAAAAGAAAGTTGCTTTCGCTGAAGACAATGTTTTCAACTCAGTTCATTTTGTTCCTGACAAAATGTAAAATTAAACCAATTCAAGCTGAGAATTGTTCGTAAAAAATATTTTCTCGCTCCAAAATGAAAGACGTCAAAATTCATATGAAACAAAACTTTGTCCGAACAAATATTTTGTTCAGAACGAATGAGTTAATCTTTCTATACACAATACTTCGTCAAGCTAATATTGGAACCATTAAGTTAAATCGCTAATAATCTCTGAAATCGATCGATAATTGCTGCCAACCCATATATCTCCTAAGACAGTCTAATTTTATTATTCAAATTGGAATACTTAAAGTTGCAAAATTGGGCAAAATTTTTACTTCGATCTCTAACAGGTATGTAATTTATATAGGGGCTACGGTCAAATATGGACCGATATTCATCATATTGAGAGTGACGAATTATATATATGAATTAACTATTTGTGTCGAATTTAAACTTGCTACTAAGAGCTTTATGCGCATTAAAGTGATTTTTAGAAATGGACTTTATATGGGGGCTACGGTCAAATATAAACCGATCATCATATATCTGTATGGACTATTTGTGTTGAATTCCAACTCGATAGTGGTTTTATAAGGGATTTATGTACATTTAAGTGATTTGCGGAACTCGAATTTATATGGGTACTACGGTCAAATATAGACCGATCATCATGAAATTACATACTAGTATTTTAATTATGCTTGTCGAATTTCAAGTTGGTAGTCATTTTTACAAAAGATTTATGTTCATTTAAGTGATTTTCGGAGTGGTCTTTATATGGGGCTATGTTGACACGTTGGCTGCCACGTGGCACATTTTCGTGCAACACTAAAATGTTACTTAAATTTTACATGGAATTTGGATTCTTTGGCCTGTGGTGAACATTTTTGTGACATCAGGTGACCAAAATTGTTAAATCACATTGCTACTGAACGATCAAAATTCTCAAAAGGCTTTGGCAGCTAGAGTTTTAAAATTATGGACCGATGAAAAAAAAATTGTTTTGAGATTTTACTTTGCATAAAAATTATTATTGCAGAAGTTTGTTTAGATACGGCTTTTCTATAAACATTAATGTACCATAAAGCCATATTTCGGGAAGATATTTGTATAGGGGGACATGGCTAAATCGTCTTAGGATCTTATAAGGATCCAGAATATGTAGACTTTTTGGTTCTACGAATATTATTTCGATGTGTTAAAAACGAAACGACAAACGCACCTCTTTGGTAGTGGGTATAAAAACGTAGATGATGGTGTTATTATAGTTAATTATAAAGGTGCAAGAATTTTAATTTAATAAGATGTAAAAGTCGCGTTCGCGTCAATGTTTACCTAAGAAGTGGGTTAAGGAATTAGCTAAGGAGGAGGTACAATTAAATTAGAACAAACGGAACAGCTTCAAAAACTTTTTCGAGGAAATAAATACATTAAGAGATTGATTTCTAATATCATTTTCATTCATTCTTTGTATATACAGTCAATTATCAGAAAGTGTTTTACTAGCTCTAGTCGATTGCAGCAGCACGAATAATTAAGATAAACTTTATGAACTCAGAAAAGTCCTCTCTTCTTGTACAGAGTTTACATGCACTAACGTCCGAAACAGAAACAATATTACTAGTGATGAAAATTCGTTATTGACATTAAAAAAATTAGATTTATTTTAATTAAAATCAATATATTAAATTTAATTTTCATTAAAATGAAAATGAATGTAGGAATTGTTTTACAACCTGAAAACATTTTTTATTCAAATTTACAAGACAAAAAATCTTGACATGAATACGAACTGAAATAAATTGAAAAATGATAATTACAGTAAATTTCGAACCACCAGGTAACACTGGTTAAAGGATTGATGTTTGTCTGTTGGCTAGCCGGCAACAGAGGTGCAGAGGGTGAGAACGCAAAGAATTCTGATGAGAGAATGTGGTTGTTCTCGAAACATGTAAATTCAACCCAGGTTCGAATCCCAGCCAAGAAAAATTATCAAATAAAAATTTTTTTTTCAAGTTGTAAAACAATTCCTACCTTCAGTAAAACTAATTTAATGAAAATTAAATTTAATGAACTTGAGCCAGACTAAAGAAATACCAAAAATTTTAAAAATTAACAGTTCAACTAAAAATAATAATTGTTCTAAAATCAATATATTTAAGAGAATTCTTTATTATCATAAAACAATTTAATATAAAAAGTAATTAGACATGGGCAATTGATTTAAAATTTAGGTTGGCAACAAAGTGATTTCGCTTCAATTAAAAATGAAAATGGAGAATTTTTGAACGTTGTATTAAATTCAACAAAATTCGTCATAATTGAAAAATTACTGGTTTAATTTTATTTTACAAATTATATTGACAGCATCTTAAACTAGTGAAATAATTTTCTTGAAAGCAACGTCATTAAAACTAACAAATATTAAAGTTAAAAATCTAAAATAGTATTTCGCTGATAAAGAGCACAAACTCATTATCACTTGATGAATACAAAGTCAAATAAAAACAAGTTCGAGTGCTATATACGGCTGTGCCGAATCTTAAATACCCTCCACCTAAACGTTCTAAGAAATAGAAAAACTATACTGGTTATAGGACAAGAATATCCTTATTCTGTTCAGTCTTAGTGCAAATTTTATTAGTATTTGATATATTGTTTGAAAGACAATTTTACGACCAACATAATTTATGTTAAATATTTTGAAATTTTATCGAATTTTCACCATTTATAATTGATGTAATTACCGATTCTTGAGTGTAATTTAATAATTTTATAAAATTAAAAGAACATTTTTCCATATTCACAACAAGTTAAGAAACAGAGTAAAAAAATGGATAAGATATAAGATGAGACCTTGAATTAGATCTCAATAATATTATTTACAAAAGATTTATGGTTGGCATAGCCAGTATCCACTAATGTGGTTTCTACGTATTTTAGGTTTCTATTGGTTGAATTTCATCTCAATAACGTTATTTACAAGAGTTATATGGTTGGTTGTTATGCTCGGAAGTGGACTTAATTCCGGAGCTGTTGCCCATTGCCGTCTGATCTGTATAAAAGTTGGTTCAATATAAATATTTATTAGACATTTTTGTGGGTTAAATTGTTTTTTCGGAAATGGTTCTTATATGACAACTATGACAAATTATAAGCCGATCTTCTTAAATTTTGGAACAGTTATTTTCATGCACATGAGGATATTTCACGTCGAATTTCAACATAATACAAGTATATTTCTGATACGAATTAGTATTAACGTGAATTTCGGAAGTTTACCTTATATGGAGGATATACTATAGTCAAATATGGACCGATATTCTCAAAATCCAGCAGTTTGATTTAGGCATGTATGTAAATGATCCGTGTAAAATTTTGGATTGGTACCCTTATTTATAAGAGATTTATGAGTATTAAAGTGATTTTCGGAAGAGGGCTTTATATGGGGCATACGGTTAAAAATAGAGCAAAATTTACAAAATTTTGTGGGATGATTTTTGTATATATGTAAATGACCGGTGCAAAGTTTTAGGTCGACACCGATTTGTATATGATATATACTCGTATATAAAGATAAATGGCTTTTTCGGATGTGGTCCTTGTATGGGAGCTATGACAAATTATGGGCCGACCACCATCAAATTTAGTACCACTATTTATGTCAAGTTTTAGCCGTTTAACATTATTTATATCTGTTTTATACGTATTTAAGTGAATTTTGGAAGTGGACTTTATATGGGGTCTATGGTTAAACAGGGACCGAACTAAGAAAATTTCGTTTTGCGATTTTTTTTTGGCATAAAACTTTGTTTTGCTGAATTTTGTATGCATATTCCAATTTTATTTGGAATTTAAGTAGAATTGAGCAATATTTCGGGAAGATTTTTGTATGCGGGCTATGAGAAAGAATGGACCTATTCTTACTATTTTCCTCAAACTTTCTTCTTTTATCATAAAAACAGCGTATACAATATATATTTAAAAATATAGCAAGAAAAATGTTTAAAAATATCAATTTTTTATGGAGATTGTCTTACATTTTGATCCATAACTCTGGTTCTACTATACCGATCAATCGACTTAGAATTTCGTAAGGACCAAGAATATATATACATATTTTGTTGGCTCTCAAATGAGTATTTCTCAGTGTTGCACACGAAATGACAAACTTAACCATACCCTTATTCACCACTTATGGTGCTGTAGGGTATATAAACATAAAAGACAAAGCATTTAAATCGCCTAAAGCGTTGCAAATAATTTGTATGTATGCATGTACAAATGTATTATTCCTGCTGATATTGATTCATATTTACATATGTAAACCTTGGATATATAATGTAGACTGAAGTAGATTTGAATTTTGAAGATGAACCTTTAAAACCTCCCCTGCAGCGTTACCAGCTCTAATAGCAGGTAGTACCCTACTTTTTAACAGCCTTTACATTTGTTTGTTTATGATTAAGATGAGTGAGATCTTGAATATGATGTTTTTTTTTACCATATGACCTATTTACAAGTATGTAGACCGTATTTATATATCTTCCTTTATTTATAATTCTTGTAAAATAACCTTCTTATTAACTAGACCATGGAAAGGAAAAGTAATCTTGGTTTTAACGAATTTTATTTAAGTTCTGAGTAAAACAATTAAGTGATCTGTAGTAAATTCACATTAAAAAACATTTTTGTTTTTATTTATTTTTTATTATTCCTACAAACTTTTGATTATCAATAAATAGACAAATGAAAATGAATATTCTAGGTCAACATAATCACTGCTGGGTTCAAGTCTTTCGAAATCTTATCGGAGACAATTTTCCATGTATTTCATGAAATTGAGCTGATGATACAGTCTTCAAATAAATGATTGAATTCAAAACTGAATTCATTAACGAAAAGATTGTGGTGGAAGCAACACGAACGAAAAGGAATTAGTGAAAAAGTTTAAGTGATTTAATTTAAATAGAAATAAGTTAAAAATGAAATACTTTATAATATTGGCCTTGTGCCTTAGTGCTGTTGTGGCAGGTAATGTCTGAAATTATATGTAAATCTGTAAACAAAGTATTATTTTTGTAAATGAAATTTTCAAAAAAGAAAGTAGACAAAAATAATTTATTACAACAATTTTTATTTTTATAATGGGAAGTGTGTAATATATTTAATTGAATTTCTTCAAATGTGTGAATTATAATTCACTTAAATAAAATTTAATAAACAATTATTTGAAGTGATAAGACATGTTTAATCAAGCACTCATTACCAAGTCGTTCAAAAGGTAATGAGTGTCTTTTGGCAAATCCTTAAAACTTGGTATGTAATATGACGAAATTCTACTAAAATTCATTAAAATTATGGTGAAACTCAAGACAACCTAAAAATATAATAATGTTTTCTATTAAATATTTTGTGTATAACAGTTTTATAAAACATACTGTTATACACAAAATTGTGTGTAAAAAAACTGTTATACATAAGATTTTCAATCGAAAACAATGTTAAATACAAAATTGTTTACAGAAAAAACTGTTATACACAATTTTTTTTTTATAAAAAATAGTGTTATACTGTTAGCTATTCTTGAATTAATTCGTAATTTAAAATATGTTTACTAAAATTTCGTGATATTTAAAACAATTCCTTGAGAATACAAAAGTTTCCTTTATTAAAGATTTTAGAATTTGAATAAAAAAAAACTTATACTATATGGAACATTTTGTAGATAAAAGTATTTTCTATAACAGATTTCTATACTACAGAACAGAGAATAGAAAATTTTAAAATAATTGAAAATTACAATTTTAGGGCCACGATAGTGACACAAAATACTGTTTAAAAATTATTGTTATAACGAACAAACTACATACATGAACATTTTCTATTCATTATTATTTAACAAAATATTGGAAAATATTAAAAAAGTAAAAACGAAAAGATCAATTAATTTGTTATATGACAACACACATTTTTTTGTAATAATATCAGAATATTATGAGAAATAAAGACCTACGATTAAAGAACAAATATTCCCGATAAAGAGGTACGATGGAAGCAAATATATGAACGAATATAGACGTGCGTTTGAATCTGAAATATGATTCAATAAGTGCGTATAATTGAAGCAGAAATATGAACGAATAGAGATCTACGCTTGAATAAAAGATTTATGATAGAAGTTAGTATTTGTTTATTTAAAACTAAAATATCACCGATAAACAATTGCAGTTGAGTCTAAAATATGAACGACTAAATACCAACGATTGAAGCTACAATTAAGGCAAATATCTGACTGAATAAAGACTTACAATTGAAGCTAAATTACGAACTAATAAACTCTATTGTGTATGGAATGGCGCATCGGACAAATAGCCTCCACATATTTGCTGGTACAGAAGTCTCTTTCTTGGAGAAATGTTCCATGACAGTTTTGAATAAATGTAGCTGAATTTTGTTAAAGCAATGTTAAGTTTTCAAATTCAATGCATGATTGGTTCCAGACTTAAAAAAAAAAAAAAACATAAAATTGAATTCATTGCTCCTGATCAGCGAAACGAGAGAGTACACGATCACTAAATGACTCGAGCAGTATATGCAACCACTTCTATAGCATTTAATTTAGACAGAATGAACTCTAGTCATGTGGCGATATCGAGGACCAGTCTCAAACAGCCTCGTTTTCAAAGAAGAATAATCAAATGATGCCTTCAGCCCAAAATCTGCACCAAAGAGTGAAATGTTGAGGATGTCCATGCTGATTTTCAAAGAATGATAGTTCAAAGATGCCTCCTGGCAAAAATTCATACCAAATAGTGATTTGATATATTTTTTAAAAAATTGCGAGCGCGTCATCTTAATATGTCTTAAAATGGTTTTAATCTCGACAAAAACCGGCAATTCCGGTATTGCCTAAAATAAGAGTCAAGTTTTACTGTTTCATCTCTGCCATAGTTAAATAAAATATCAGACACCGCTAATCCGTAATGGAATTCATTATCTTGGTTAGTCCAAAATATGCCAAAAAGTAACTCATTTGATAACATTTGTGTTTGATAGGAAATATCAAAAAAAAAATGATAAATATTCAGATTAGTTTCCAAAATCAAAACAGATCAAATCAACACATGGTTATTTATCGTATCTAGTCCTACTTTGCAACTATATTGAAAAGTACAATAAACTATTGCAAATACTGATCAGAATATTATTCAAAAAAAAAAAAAAAATCTAAATTATAGATTACTTTATTTGAATGTATGTTATAATATTCTTTAAACATGTATGATGAGAATTTTATCAGCAAAAAAATTTGTTCTCTATGAACCGTTTCCAAAAATTTCTTTTTAAACATCATGTATTCAGTGACATTTACTGATAACCTTTTTGATAGCCAACGAAAGAAATTAAAGTCAAAGTTTTTCGGTTGAAATTTGATACATCTCTCTGTTTGAATTGTATATATGTACATGCAAAGCTATACAATGTATTTTTAATCACATCCTGTTTTTAAGTATATTTTATTAAAAATGTATTTCAAATAATTAATTCGAATCTTTTTACTTTATCTTTTGCAGAAGAATTACATGAAAGGTAAATATTATTTGGGTCTATATTCATCAGTTTATTTAAATTTGTTCGAGTTTAGAAAACTACATACATATGTTATTAATTAATCAACATTTTGTTTCTTTATTTCATTATTTTTCATAATTTTTGCAATTTTCTAGAGGATTTAATTTTCATACATTGTAAGTACCTGAACAATAAATGGAATGAGAGATTAATTCAATTGACTTATTAATTCCTAATTGGCTTGGTACACAAATTCATTAAAATTCTTAATTAAAATTTAGTTTACAAAATTAAATAATCATTACTTCAATATACAAAGAACATTTTCAATTGTTTGGGAAGTTGTTGAGTTGTTAAGGGGTGAATGCTCCCGTTATTAGTAGATTCTCGAGTCAGATGTTTCAGAAAAGGAAACTAAACTAAATTTTCTAAAACTAATATGAATTCTCTAATGATACGTTTAATCATTTATTATCAAATATAAAACAACGTTTCACTTCAGTATAGCTTTCCATATTCCACAAACAATTGAAAATGTTTAGTTAACCCCTTAACATTTTTAAAATATTCTCTATATTGAATTGGAATTACAGACATTACAGTCAACACCAGCAAACTTTAGAAGAGGCTAAGAAGAAGATTTCTGATGTTTTGGATGGTCAACATGCTGAATACGAAGAAGTTGGATCTTATGGAGGTGCAGGTGGCGTAGGTGTTGGCACTGTTGGTTTCTCTTCATCAGGTTTGTCCGGTGCTGATTATGCTTCAAATGCCGGTAGCAATGCTGCTTTTGGTGCTTCTTCTGGTTCCCAGTTCGGTGCCAGTCACGCTGCCAACTTTGCCACCTCTTCATCTTTTGGCAGCAATGCTAACTTCGGTGCCAGTCATGGAGTACATGGTGCTGCTACACACAGCTCTGGAGCTCAAGGTGGTTCCTCTTTTGTTATTCCCGTTGTCGGTGGCGCTGGTTCAACTTCTTACTTGGAAAGCTCTGCAGCCGAAAATGTACATCATTCTGCTCCCGAAGTAGTTGTTAGCGGTGGTCTAGGCGGCCATGAAAGTTTTGTACGTCATGAAGAACATCGTTCCGAAAACCAAGTTGCCACTCCTCTCGTCTACACTGCTCCGTCTGGTGGTTCGGAAAAATACTACCATCACGAAGAACGTCGTGTTTCCAATGCTGCTACTCCCGTTGTATACACCGTGCCCTCTGGCGGATCTGAAAACTATATCCACCACGAAGAACGTCGCACTAAAACTCAAACTTCTGCTCCCATCATTCAGTTTGCTCCTTCTACTGGCGGTTCTGAGAAATATGTCCACCATGAAGAACGTCGTGTAGAAAATCAAGCCGTTCCCATTGTCCACTATACTGCACCCTCAGGTGGTTCCGAAAATTACATCCATCATGAAGAACGTCGTGTACAAAATCAAGCTCCCATCATCCAATACACTGTCCCCTCAGGTGGTTCCGAAAAGTATATGCACATTAAGGAAGAACGTGTTCAACAAACTCCCGTTCAAATGGTTGTCACTTCCCCAGCTGGTGGTCAAGAGTCTTACATGAAATTCCGTAAAGTTACCACTACTGCCTCTCAACCTCAGGTGATTGTACACTCTGCCCCTTCCACCAGCTCTTACGTTCATCAAAGCACTGCTGGTACTACTGGATCTCACTTGGGCTCTTTGGTTACTGGAGGTCTTACATCCGGTGCTAACTCTAACTACAAGACTGGTTACTATGGTAATGCTGGCTTCACAGCTCCATCCACCACCTTCGGTGAGTTATTTTCACAATAAACTTAGAAAAACCTTAATAATATTTTAAATTCGATTAGGTTCCGCTGCTTTGACTGCTGGCAACACTAACTCTTTGTTCAAAACTGGTTTCGGTGCTAATCACCAAGCTTCTTCCAACTTCGGTGCTTCTCATCAAGCTGCTTCTAACTTTGGTGCTTCTCATCAAGCTGCTTCTAACTTTGGTGCTGCTCACCAAGCTGGTTACGGTGCTGGTGCTAACAGTGCCTTCACCGATGCCTCTTCTTTCGGTACTCAATTCGGTTCTCAATCTAAATTCGGCTCACAATTCGGAGCCGAATCATCCTTCGGTGCTGGTTCCTCTTTGGGAGCTGCTTCTGGATTGCACAACTACATGCAAGAATCTGAACGCTTAGCTAAAATGCAAGCTCAAGGTATGTCTGTTGGTGGCACTCGTGCTGGCGGCAGTCAATTCAATGCGAACTTGGAAAGCGGTAATGCTGCTGGCATTGGCGGTTATGGTGGTCTTGCTGGTATCGGTGCCGGTGCCGGTAATGCTGGTTACAAAACCAAATCATGGGAAAAGGCCTCCAAATGGTCCAGCCAATCTGAGGTGAGTTTAATTTCCCTTAAATATTCATTGCAGTATTTTTTTTGTTTTTGTTCAGTTTCGTGTATCACTTTAATTGAAGATCAAATATCGTTATTTTCGAAACTTACTTAATTATCTGCTCAATAGTATTCAGAACTAACAAATAATTTACCAATATAAGATTAGTTTATTATGGAGAGTTTTTAAGATCCTGGACTCAAAAGTACTTTACAGGATTCTGAATAATTACTAATATAATTAGTTGATCAAACTGTCAGCATTGATCATATACATAGTCATATATACAAATAGATTCATAGGATTCAAAAGATTTAAACCTTTTTAATTTATATCTCCCATAATTGCTATAAAAAAAATTAATTTTTCTTCTAGTTCGGATCCGATGGGCAGGTGAAAAACTACAAAGAATTGTCCACTGGCGAAAGTGAAAACTACGACATCAATGGCCGTCGTACTGGTTACAGAGCCGCCACCACCACTCTCGATGACAACGGCAAATTAAGCAGCTACAGTCTCCACACATAAATCTTGTTACATATTTAATTTTTTGTTTTGATTTTTCATGCGAGATTCATGTAATTTATAAGATTAAAGATTATTAATTTAAAAATAAATAAATAAATAAATAAATAAAATTACAAAATTATTAAAAAACAATTCAAAACAACTTCGTAATCATTGCGTTAATTATAGAATAGAAAAAAAAACTGATAAGAATTCTAGGAAATTACGATCACTACTTGTAAATTTTAAAACGCAAATAAAACCAAGTCATTTGTAACAGATTGACTGACACACTTCTTGAACAAATATGTATAAGTATGTATTTATAATCATCTTATTTAATCACATTCTAAACTAAGTAAAAAACAGATTTAAATTTAAAATTACACAGCTTATTTCCAGACACCATCAGTGTTCGTTCATACGAATAATTTTACTATTTTCGCGAGAATGTTGATTCCAATTTACCATCAACAATTTCAATCAATGAACTGGTGGGTTTAACAACATTTACCGTACCCTGAGGTTGATAATGATAGTGCGGTCTGTTGTCTCGTCTTCTTCTATAGTCATTGCCATTAGACAGACAATAGCAAGGCTTCCAAGCATTATTTCTATAGGCAGACACATCGTTCGGTTTATTGTAAGCATCCACATACATAGAGCGTTCGGTAGTCCAACGTGGAATATAACTGTTCCAGCCATCCGACGAACGATATATAGGGCTACCAGCTCCTCTTGCATCGGCTGAACCAATATAAACTGGTACATTATTGGGATAATATTCGGGATAGTAATCTGGATGATTTCTGGATGAGTGATCACTTCTTCTTTCGGCGGAGAAATTTGGATTCCATTTGGGATCGTAGGGTTTGCGGTTTTTATGATTGGAACCTCCGCGGCCCTTGTAAATAGGTACGCTAGCATCTTCTGTGCAATAAGTTAATATTCAATAGTCAGTTTTTAAAATAGATACTATTCTCGAGAAGGTGTTTCTTCAATAACATTAAGTAATCCCAACTTCTACTCACCTTTATCAACATCCTGTTCTCGACTAGTCTTATTGTTATGTTCATCTCCTTCCGCTGTTATCTCGAATGTTATATCGGTGTGTATACCAACTCTTTTCTTATTCTTTCCCAAATCAGTGATTTCAACACTTTCCTTGGATTCTGTAAACAAAACAAAACAAAACATTAAACTATTTTATTTCTTAGTTATGGACGCTCCTAAATATACCTTTAGATGTATGTGTATCTCCCGTATCCACTGTTACTCGAACTCCATGTATTTTCGGTCCCGATTTGCCTCTTTTTTCACCATCACTTTCCTTTTCCCTTTCATCGTCGCGTTCATCGTTTCTGCCTTTCTTGACTCCCGGTATAACGGCAACAGTATTGTTTTTGTTTTCTGCTTCATCAAAGTCCAGTTTCGGTGAGACCTCCTGCTGTTGACCTAAGAATACAATGTAAAATAGGAAATTTTTACAGTCCACAACAAACGTATTAGATAAAGAAAATATGCAACTATTATTTCCAGTTGTAATTAATATTCCTTTCACTTATACACCACACGGAAAAACTTGAGCATATTTGGTCATTTCGGATTACTGATACGAGTATGTATCCGTATAGTTAGAAGCAAAACATTTGGTTATCTTTCAAGATAATACTTTGAACAAAATAAGAGAAAAGTTTGCCTTGAAATAGACTTTAAAATGATTGCAGGAACAATTTAAATTTTGTCCAAAATGTTTTAGATATGGCCTTGACTGGCAATTTACAATTTCTCAATCTAGGAAATGATCAGAGGAAAAATTTATTAACGAATACGAATGAAAATGAAAAGAGACAAGTGTTATACGCCACAAGATGATTCTATAGCCATGATGCTTCTAGGCACACCGTAAGTTAATGGCCAGCAAGACGAGCAGGGGTAAAAAACAAGTAAAAAAGTATAGTCGGTCAAGCCCGACCATATAATACCCTACACCTAGTATATGTATAAAACAGTTTTTCAGAAATGGGCGTTATATGGGAGATATCACCTATTTTGCACCAAAATTTAGTGTCACGATTTCTGTGAATATAAATGTTTTATGTGATATAAATACTTGTAAAAGATTTATGGAGGTTAAAGTGAATTACGGAGAGGGTCCAAATTAGGTGTCATTATTTCTTTATATAAGAAACTTGTTTGTGTCGAAGTTTATTTGATTATCAACATTTTTAAGAAATTTGTGACCGTTAAAGTGATTTTCGGAAGTGGGCCTTATATGGGAGCTACGACTATTTATAGACCGATTTTGACAAAATTTGCAGATGTGGTTTAGCTTCATCAACTACTCATTTGTGAATAAAATTTCTTTGGATACTTGCATAATTCAAACATTTATGACCGTTAAACCCCAATTTCGGGAGGACATTTGTATGGGGGCCAGGTGAAATAATGGACCGATTTCCACCAGTTTCAATCCCGACCATCCTTGGGCCGAAAAAATATCACGTACCAAATTTAGCGAAATAACTTCAAAATTGCGACCTGTATAAGCACAAGCTTTACATGGAGAGCTAGCCAGAAGGACGGACAACGTTAAATCGACTTAGAAAGCGATTCTGAGCCGATACTTAAGGGTGGGTGTTGGACCAATATTTCTGGGCGTTGCAAACATCAGCAGAAATCCAATATATCCTCCCCACCATGGTGGTGTAGGGTATAATTAGAAATCTGCTCTGCCGATAAAAATGGCAGTAGATGTCTGGAAACGTATAATCTGGTCAGACGAATCTAACTTTAATCGTTATAAATCCGAAGGTAAACAATATTGCTGGCGCCAAATAGCCCAGATAGTTTAAAGACAGCTTGTTAAGGAAACAATAAAGCGCGGTGGGAGGAATGACATGATATTAGACAGCTTTAAATCATAGCAACCAGGACCACTGAAAAAAATCAAAAAGAATAATGAGGAAAGAAGTCTATCTTCACAATTTCGTACGAAAATCGTGAAGGAATGGCTTAGCGAGCAGAATTTAATTTTGAGGCCAGCAAAAGTCCCATCCTCAGTCCAATTGAGAGCTTGGGGTAAATCGTAAACCCACAGTTGCGTCAATACCAATTGAATCAAACAATTTGTATAATTGGTGGAGAGTATGCCAAAATGTGTAAAAGTTGTTTTACACAAAAACGGGCTTTGGACTTACATACATACATACATATGTAATATTAAAAATACTACCATTCCCTAACGTTTTTATCAAGTGAAAAATGCAGTACAAGCGGGTTTTTATCGTTTCGTTTGTCTTTTTTTTATGCAGCCCATAAACGTTTCAATTCAATTGGCAACTGAGTCGGTTGTTGTGCAAAACAAAGCGTGTATGGCTTTGTCATTTGATTAGTTTGGCAGTTGAAGAGTTAGTTGAAGAAAAATCAAAAGATTTGGATTTTTTTCAAGTTGACTAACAAGTCTTTCAATTCGATTGTACTGTGTGTGTTCGAGTCTCTTGATTAGCTGTCAAAATTTAGGTTTGTAGTTTTCTTTTGTAAAGCCAAAGTTGTTTATTTTTAAATCTTTTTTGATTTTAGTAAATTTTAAATAAAAAATTAAAAAATGACATTGGTGGTGCCAAACATCGATGCTTGGAGAGAAATTTTCCAATTGCTGGAGGAATTCCAGCACACTTTTGTCAGCAATCAAGTGATTTATGTTTAGTTTGGTTTAATAAAATTTCCATGCAACTAAAAAAAACACCCTATATTTATTAAGGATTAAAACCATTTGTGTGAAGTTTATGTTAAAAATTGTATATTATATATTTTCAATGAAAGTTCACTCGATATCTCTATAAAAAGCAAAAACTATTGGCGTTTTCTTTTCTGGCAAAGATGTTACACTTTTTTCCTTTTTTATATGGGAAATGGGTAAAAAGTGTAACATATATGTAACATTTTTGCCAGAAAAGAAAACGCCATATGACTAAAATAAATTTTAAGCAAATTTTAAAAACTATAATTATTTGAAGCATTAGGGTGGGTGTAATAAAATTTGCTTGGTCAAACATAGTGTGGTTTATATAGAATTGGTTCAACACGAACATATTTTCGCGTAAAATTTAAATGCCATTGAGATAGATGTATTCATATTTACTGTCTGGTCTATCCGCGTTAAAAAATTTGACAGGTACGTATAGAAAATCGGGTCTAGTAACAATTCCTGCAGCAGTTGTCATGCTTAAGAAGAGGCTAAAACTATTTACCACATTTTCTGTCATTGCTCAGCATTAGTCAGCAGTCTTTCTTTGGGTGCCCCGACTAGACTAGGCGATATTGTACCGGACTATCAGTCAGAGGGTTGCGGGTTCGATTCCCGCCAAAGACTCTGGATTTTTTTCTGCAGATAAGCCAAAAGGCTTTGCAGTTTGTGTTTGTTAATTGTATTTAAAAAAAAAACTATCATAATATGGACTATATTAATATTTATATTAGGAATAGTGACTAGTTCCGGCATTTGAATTGTACCATATGCTGACCATGAACCTATTAAATGACTGCAACATTTGCTTTTCCTTCCGTCTTATCTAAAACTCTTTGAATTCGAAATGTTCTCTACCATCGTTTGTATTTATTCTCTATTCAGGAACTAAAAAGTCAAGTCCAACAGACAACTGAATGTAACACCATGAAAGTAAAGAATAAGCGTATTTTATGTCTGTTGTCAATGATGTCAAAATGTTGCTTTTTAACGTTTAAAAGACGTAAAAAGAAGGTAACATAACTTTTATTTCAAACATTAAAAGTATTAATTTTGCTGATAATTAATACGACGAGGATCTTAAATTACGTGTCGGAGAAATGCCATATTGCCATTTGAAAATCCTTGTTTGTCTTTAGTACAATTTCAATGTACAGGTAATGTCAATGTTTACTGTTTTGTCATGCCATGTGAGTGAACTTTGCACTAGACAATTTCGGTTTATCCTTTCCAAACAACGAGTTACATATTATTATTTATTTTGCATTTATTTTTTTTTGAAATTCCAACCAACCTTGGCTATAATGACTCAAAATCACAATCAAAATACACAGTCGTAATAAACTATAAATAGTTTTTGTTTGCATTGCTAATAATAATTTTTAAATATATTTTAATTACAAGAATGATAGCGTGTTTTAAAATACACAAATCACGATAAAGCACTTTTAAATAAATTTTATTTTGTGTAAATATTTTGTTTTTACGATATTTTTTTTTTAATAAAATATTAAATATTTATTTTTGTATTTTTATTTTAATTAAAATCTTAACACTTCAAATGCTACAAAACAACTAATACAAGTTCTAAAGAACAATTCATCTTGGAACTGATGGAGTCGGGAAACTAAAACAGCAATAACAACAAAAAAAAAAACTTCAAACAAATCTGTTGATTTACGCGTTTTTCTGATGTTTTTTTTTTTTTATTTGTTATTGTTTTTATTATTGTTGCTAGATTACCTGCAGTTAATTTCAAATTAAATTGTTAACGTCTGTTAGCGTCGATTGTCGTTTTGGTGTGTGTTGCCGATAACATCTTCATGCTACTTACTACAACTTAGACTTTTTTTTTATTAAATTCTATCTTTCGGGGGGTTTTTTTTTACTTTAAAATTGTTTTTAGGGTTTCTCGAGTTGAGATTGTAAAAGACCACTTTGAAGCAATATTCCTAAAAATCCTTTGCTTTACATAGAATAATTGTTAAGACAAAGTGGACAAGTCAGAAATCTATTCAACATAAAATTCGAATAATTATTTTATTTATTTAAGCTGTGTTCACATTATGTGTATTTGTCATGTGGAATGTCACTTTTCTAGCCATATATGATTTCATGTGTATGTCAAAATTTGAGTTTTACATACGGTTTATAAATTACATGTTCATATGTTGGTTATGTCACATACATATGTACGTACTTTTGTTAACTCCTTTTCAATTTTTCCTCAATTTTCAATAATAAATTGTGTAGTTTTTTTTGTATTTTTGTTTATTAAAATTTCAATTAATTTTTGCCGCCACAAAATTTTGGTTATAAAAAACAGCTGATGTCAGATGGTTTGCCACTTGAAAATAGAACTCGTTCTAAATACAAAAATGCCATATGTATTGCACACAGAGAAATAACACATGATATTGTTTGAAGGTGTTCAGACTGTATGTACAAATTTGACATGCGAAAAAGTGACAGTCCACATGACAAATACACATAATGTGAACACAGCTTTACTTTTATAATAATATTTTGTATTAATTTTTAAATTATCCTGCAGCGACGGCAGTAACCAGTGATCGCAAGTAAGTACTTAAATAGTATACGAAAAGCATGAGTACTTACTTTTGATACCAGTGGTAATGCCAAAGTTTTGCGAGAATCCAAAAAACTGTGTTTCTTCTTTGCTTTGGGAAGTTTGTTGCACACAACAACATGTTGTTACTACCTCTATAAATACATATGTATATCCTGAGTGACGCCAATACGATTTAGGAGAAATGGAGACAGTGTTGCCATTTTAGCATTTTCAGTGCAAGATTTTCATTCAATTTTTTTGTCGAAAAAATTTTTACTATTTTACTCCAAAAAATACTTTTGGAGAAATAAAAAATATCTTTTATTAATAAATGAACACGGAAATTTTTGAACAACAATTATTATGAACAAAATTAGAAAAGAATATAATTTATATTTGTAACATTTGAAATAAAAATTGTATTTTTATATTGAAAAAATTTAGCACTTTCTTTTTTCTTCTGTAGAACATTTTAGCACTTAGTTTTTCAAGTTTTAGCATATTTTGAAATTCATTTTCTGGCAACACTGAAGAGAGAGAATGCAAAAATGTGCCGTTTTAGCACATAAATTCTAATTGCTACATGGGTATGTCCTATGCCACAAACGAAATGACTGCTGAGAAGTAATGACTTAGGTAACAATTGACTACATAGTAGGACATCCCCATATTAAACTCGTCAGTCATTAACATTGCTAATGGTATTAGCGGTAAGTAATGGTGATTATTGGTAAGTAGTCAAAACACAAATCATTCACAATTTACCCCGCCTGCTGGGTACATACATGATATTTAAATAAGGCTACTGTGGAAAAAAATGTGTAATAGTTGTTGTTGTTTAATTTGAAATGGACAAGTTTAGTTAACCTAGCGTTTACACGTGCAAGTGCAAGTTCGAAAAACTCCATACATTCACACTTTTTTATTAACATATGAGTCCGAAAAGAGTCTTTTCTGACACCTTTTCCGGAGCGTTCATGCTCTTTATGAGGCCAAAAAACAATCATTATAGCTGTGAAAACCTTCAGAAAAGAGGGTCATCTCATTCGAAAATGAGCTCTTAGATAATATCAGAAAAGAGTCTTTTGTGAGGGTTTTTTGGGCTCAGAAAGAGCTCTTACATCATGTCAGAAAAGAGTCATTGCAATATTAAATAAAAAAAATTTAAAGTTCACATTTTTTTTAAATTGTTTTTATTTAAACAAAAAGGGAATTCATTTACAAATTAACTAAATTAGAATTAGAAAAAAATTAAAAAAATTTACAGTAGAAAAAAAATTAAATGGAATTCATTTAAATAAAATATTATTATTATTATTATTTATTAATAGATATATGTACATATCCAGTTAATTTACAAAATCAATTATTTATCTATATGTGGCATAACATAATTGTTGTGTTACAGATTAGCTTTTTACTACTATTTTTAATATAAATTAATGTAATTCATTTTTCAATTATGTTCAAAAGTTTCTAAATTTATACAAAACTAAAACGAATTATATCGAATTCCTTTAATATTAACTTTCTATACTTTAAACTTATCTCAAGATATTTACACAAGGAGTTAAAATTGATGCCATTTAGTAGGCAAACTTCATTTTCTTCAAGACGAGTTTTATCAAAATATTGCAACCTGTAGGTACGTATTATAAATTGGACACACACCGATAAGATGGAATGTATTTTCAGATTCGTCTAAATTACATATTATGCATATACCAATTGTGTTATTACGAAATGCTCTTGCATTTATGTCTAGCAAGCCACCTCTAGCTTTTATTGCCAAACTAGTACACCATGACGAAAAATCTCCTGTCAACATGGGAGTGACATTAAAGTCTAATCGAGAATAAAGATCGTGAAACTGTGAAGCAATTGCAGCGGATATATATTCTTCGTTTTCTTTAACTCTCAAACGATTTAATATTTCCCAATTTTGACTTGTTGGATTGTTTGTATTATCAGGCAAAATTTTTAATATGTATTTGTTTTAAGTTATCCCACTCAGCAGCCCAATAGAGCTTGTTAGTAATGATATAATTTGCTAAAATTCGAGGTAATCTTGGATTCATACTCAGTACTTTATTAATATAAGAAAAATGTAACTTTAGAGTGGCGAGATATAATGAATCTAGTCCTGTTTCCAGAGAAAGCATATAGTTGGGTGTTGTATTCGGCAAATATAGCATCTTTTTAATAAAAAATCTAAATAGCTTCTCAACTTCATCGTATTTTTTAAAACCCCAAACTTGTGCAGCGTAGAACATGATTGATCTCGACGCAGCATGAAATATTCTAAGTTTATTGTCTTTAGATATACGTGGATTATTAATATACTTGGACCAAGTGGAATTGATAGCAAGTTTTGCGGATGATAATTTATTACTTAAGTGTTTGTTGAAAGATAAGTTATATGTAATATCAACACCAAGATATTTATAACTGTTGACTATCTCGATGTTGTTCTGACCATATTTCCAGTTCAAGCCCGAGGAAACTCTAGTACCGGTACGGAAAATAACTATTTTAGATTTCTCCAGATTTACTCTAAGACACCACGTTGAACAATACTCAAAAAGTTTGTCAATCATCCTTTGTAATCCAATTGCCGTGTCAGATAAAATAACGATATCATCAGCATAAAGCAAAATCTTAACATTAACTCCAGCAATGTTAATACCACCTGGCAATTCATCAGCTAAATCGTTAGTATACAATGAAAATAAGATTGGACTTAGAATACAACCTTGTTTTACACCTACATAAACCTAAAATGTGTCAGAGTATGAGTTACCATCTCAAATTCGGCTTTCAGTCTCCTTATTTAAATAAAATATATAAAAATTGAAAAAAAAATCAATTTTTTTAAGAAAATTTTTCTTTTGCTCCGAAAATGAACTCTTTTCTGACTCCTTTTTCGGAGCGCTCCTAGAATGGTGTGCTGGGACAATTACACTTTCGGCACTTGCAGAGAACTTTCAACTGAACTGCCAAAGAATTTTACAAGACAGTGATTTTCGACACCTTCACGAAAGTAAAATGAAACAGAGTTTCCCTATTAAAACTTAGTACAAATTAACTGGATTGCAGTATAATATTATTACAGTTTTTACTTATATTTAGGGCAAGGAATCTCATGCACTAAAAAATCGAAAATATGCGCTTAAAACATGCAATTAAAACAATTTTTTCAATACTTTATTAGAAAAAAAAATATTGCAAGTAATTTAATAAAAAAGGCTGAAAACAATTCAAAACCATAAATTCGAAAAAAATAAGTTAAATTAAAACTAAATAAAATTATAGCAATTACAACTTACAACAGGTTTATAAGAGGTTTATAAAGCAAATTTTGTATGGAAATAAAAAACCCATAATTGCTATGTACAAAAATCAGTTGAGATTTGAGAGAAGGCAAGTCAAACAGTTCTTTTACGCTTTTAATCGATATCGAATCGGAATCGTCAAGCTCCTTTACTACTTCGCTAAATGTTTCGATGTTCTGCGCTTAATATTTGACAGCATTAAACCACGTTCCCCATCTTGATATAATTCGCTCTGGAGGAAGCGGAATACCAGGAAATTTTTCAATAAAAATCTGTACACGCGAAGGCGCTTGTATGTTGTGTAAATATTAAAATTGACAGTTCAAAGGGTGGGTTTGACGAATATTTTATAACAAATTATGTGTCAACTTTTACCAGAAGATGTTGTACTAAGTATCAGGGGCGTTTTGCTCTTTCAAATGGATGCTAACCAAAATAGCAAAAATATGCAAAAAAAAAACATGCATTTATTGTAAAATGTGATAAAATATGCGCAAAAATATGCAAAATATGCAAAAACGATTGAATGCCATTTTAAAGGAAATTTCACGATTCCCAAAGATAACTTTGTTGGAAATCCAACAAAATGTACTTTATAAAATAACACTTTCCGAATTAATATAATTTTGAATCAAGTAATTTATGTTTTGTGTTTTCAATATTTGATGTATTGTAATAAAATTATTCACTCTGATTTTTATATTCAAACAAACAACAACGTATTGTTTTTTAATTCACAAGAAACTTAACCGTTTCCGTTTTAGGATGCCCAGTAAAAACATGCATTTGCATGAGATTCCCTGCCCTACTTATATTAAATACATTTAAAGAAAATTTCACATTGTTTTCGTTAAATATTCATAAATTAAGCATTTACTGAAACATTAAAACATAAATATCCTTGAAACAATACGAATAAATGGTTTCCTTAAAATTAAACTTTTTTATGCTCTCTGGTTCCTTTAAAATTAAAATTGTTTCTGCTAGTGACAACTCTGCATTACTCTGCATTAAACAAAATAAGAAATGAAGCCAAAATTAAGCCAAGAAAATATTTTTCAAATAATTAATTTGTACCGATCCCATCCAGTTTTATGGGGCATGAACAACAAATTCGATTTATTTCTCTTATTTTCTTTTCCGCACTTTTATTTTGAAAAATTTTTTTTCTTTCTTTCTTTCCATTCTTGTCTGTTGCAATGACCTTTAAACCGTTTCTTGACTTTTACAACTTCTATATCCTACTGCCGATGCCGTGCGTGACTTGGGCAGTCCTGCTACTGCTTTCTATTGAATTCAAATGTATTGCATATCTGGTTAAATTATGGTTTACGGAAAACATGCTCAATCCATTGCCATATTTGCCTTCCGATTTAACATTCATTTGGCCTGTGCCAAAAAATTTATTCATTGCTAATAAAATTTTCGGTTTATGGAAAAATGTTTAATATTTATTGTAACGTATCATTGTTTTGCTCAAGAAATTTCCATTGCTGTCTTTTATTGGTTTGGTTAATTTTGTACGACCCAGCTGCTTTGTAATTTTATACAAATCGCGACTTTTGTGGGACTCTGAGTCTTCCTGTGTTTATTTAGCAAGTTCATTAAGTCATCGACGTTTGTCTCGTCGAGTACTTTACTTAACTGTCTTGTCTATTATGAATTTTCTTCCTCATTTCGAGTTTTAGATTTATTATGATCCTCTTTGAACTTCATTTTGCCATGTTTGATCTAAAAACTATTCCATATGTTGGGAACTTTTATAACCGCTGTTTTCTTGGGCCTGTTTAATTATTTGCCATATATTTACTAGGGAGACTGAGTAGCGGCGAATATACAATTTCGTCAACATCAACCGTTCTAGCTGACAGTTACGCCAGGTTTTGTTGATGGCGATTGGATCAATCTGGTTCTGTGATGTTTGGCCAAGAGATGTCCACATGAGCATTCTTTCTACAACGAGATTCTTTGTGTAATACCGAAAACGGCGGATTATATACATACATTCTACCAACTTGTAATGTTGTTATTCTTTCTTCCTGTTACATATTTGGAAAGATTTGAAAATGTTAAAAAATAGGGACAGCAGTTTAGCGTCCTATAAGTAGTAATTATTTATATCAAACACATTTTATAACTGATCACATATTCCGCATCTTAGAAAAAATACCTGCTTAATCCTCAATGTATGAAATGATATGTTTTAGTAAACTGGTATTAAATTGTGATTTTGTCAACTAAATAAAAAGTATTTAAATGCGACAATAAGCAAGTTTGGGTACCTACTTATAAAGATTAAAAGGTGTATCATACTTTTAGGCGAAGTATAAATTTGAATTTCAACATTAATTTTTAAATTTCCTAAAAATTTTAATTATGCCTGGTTTGGCTCAATTGATTCATATAGATAAGTAATTAAATAAAAATACATACGTAATAAATATAATACGAACTAAATAGTGTTCTATATAGTTTTGCTTAGCAACTAAATACTCATTTTATTTAAATAATTGAAATAGCAATAAATGTTCCCTTTTATGGATGGTTGTGTTTCGCGAACCCTTTTTATATAAATTTAACCAAAGGCGATATTAATTGTTTATATATTTTTATTGTTAAAAAAGACTAAGCAACAACAATAATAAAAACAATTTTTATCATTTAAATGTTTATAGCATGTTTTAAGATGAAGCTGGGTTTGGGGTGATTTTCTGTTTAGTTTTTATAGTTGTTGTGATCACCTTCTCTGATACGGAGTTTATACCTGATATAATGAATTTATTGTAGCCATTTTTGTGGCCGGACAAAGTAATTGTCTTTAATCAGACATGATAATCTACGTTGTTTCTATTTTATTGTTTTTTTCTTTATTTGCGCTTTTTTGTTTTTTCCTCTTCACTTTTGCGCGCGTTGTTTATTTGCACCCTAAATATGGTGTATTAATTTTATTGCAGTCACATATGATAAAAACATCAGTTTTTATAAGTTTTTAATTTCTTGCAAATGGTTTCTTTTCAGGACTACTGCTGTTTTGGTTTGTTTCGAGACACTCTAATACCAGCTTAATCCTTGTTGGACGATTAATTCATATTTGACGATAATATTTTATTATATAGATATTTAAAAAGAACAGAAAACACCGAATAGGAAAATATTGTTTTTGGCGTAGAACATTTTATTCAGATATTCTTAAAAAAATTAATGCCTGTAAAACTTTGTAGCGAACCGAGTGATCGTTGTTTGCCAACTTTATACGTCAGTGTTTGTTTTAAACAACAATATAGCGACGATGTATGTAGATATCAGTCTTATTTAATTTGTCTGTTGTTTGTTCTTTATACTATTAAATATTGTTGTAATTTTTGGAAATTCTGCTTTAATTCTCCCATCATTAATCACAGATGTTGTTTGCTGTACTCGTATATACTTATGTCACTATTGTTCTTCGATACTTTAATAATTTTACAATTTTAATTTTCATAGATTTTGATAGCGATCTGTGTTTTATTATACCTACATTACGATACAATAAATAACCAACAAAATGCACATGAAATTAATTAAAATCTTTTAAAATATTCAGATTTATTTATAATTACCTATAAATTGTTACTGAGTAAATTTTTTTTACTTTATTTTAAAAGTATGAAATAATTTCCATACCTTCACCGTAATGTACCAATTAATGGCGTAAACTCACAATTTATTGGTTCATACCTTCCAATATTTTTCTTAATTGTCCCAATCAAATACAACCGTGGTACGGCAATCGTATGTCTACTCGAAAGGCAATAATGTGGCAATAAAATGTTGTAGTTGCGCCAAAATTTATTGTTTTCTTGAGCGGCAATCAAAGTAGGCAATAAGCCCCAATATTATTTTTTTTCAATTGCTCCTCTTTCGTAAAACTATATATCTGTAAGTAAAATTGGTTTTAATTGTTGTAAATATACTAATTATTATTGATGACAACATTGTAGAAATACTTGATCCTCTGGACACATTACCCTAATGTCACAACAAGTAAAAATCTACTACATCCATATATCTACATATGTACATGTACATGTACATGTGTACAGTGTGTATTGTTCTGAAATTTATGACAAACTCTCTTTTGTTAAAGTGATCTTAACAATTGTTCTCTTGCATTGTTATACCCTACACCACCATAGTGGGGAGGGTATATTAAATTTTGTTGATGTAACGCCCATAAATATTGGTCCAACACCCCTCACCCCCTTTAAATTATACGGATCGACTCCGAATCACTATCTGAGTCGATTTAACCATGCCCGTCCGTCCGTCCGTCCGTCCGTCTGGCTGGCTGTCCATGTAAAGCTTGCGCGCAGAGTACAGGTCGCAATTTTGAAGATATTTTGATGAAATTTGGTAAGAGGATATTTTTTCGACCAAGGACGGATGGGATTGAAACTGGTGGAAATCGGTCAATTATTGCACCTGGCCTCCATTCAAATGTCCTCCCGAAATTGGGGTTTTTCCGATTATCAATGTTTGAATAATGCAAGGAACCAAACAAATTTAATCACAAATGAGTGGTAAGTGAAGCCAAATTACATCTACAAATTTTGTGCAGATCGGTTTATAATTAGTAGTAGCTCCCATATAAGGCCCACTTCCGAAAATCACTTTAACGAACATAAATTTCTTAAGAATGTTGGTAATCAAATAAAATTAGACACAAATAAATTTCTTATATACAGAAATGATGACACCTAATTTTATAATGGTCGGTCCTTAATTAGTCGAAACTCCCTCCCCGTAATTCTCTTTAACCACCATAAATCTTTTAAAAGTATTTATATCGAGATAAAGTTTACCTTACCTAATATTGATATTCACTGACATCATGGCACTAAATGTTTGAATTATCGGTCCATATTAAGTAAAATCTCTCATATAGCGCACATATCTGGAAAACTGTTTTATACATATATTAGGTGTAGGGTATTATATGGTCGGGCTTGACCGACTATACTTTATTACTTGTTTTACATTGTAATGAAGTATATAAACGTATACATTTGTATATTTACTTGCCTTTGCCCAATAGGAAGAAAAAACTAAGTGTAAGTTCATCTTGGACCTACAGTGCAATAAATGATTTATTATTGGCTGTAGAAGAACATTCAATTGTTTGGGATTATTCATGATCAGATTACAAGGACGGTAACAAACGAGAGCAGGCATGGCGCGAAATCGAAACGAGATGTCCGGGACATACGGTAAAGGATTGTAATTCTAAATGGGCAAATTTAAAAACTGATTTTCAAAACATAAAGAAAAAAATTAAAAGAAAGTTTTGTCAAGGTGCTGAAAACATTAAGCCACTAATCATTTTCATTTTTGTTATTTAATTTTTTAGATTTACATATGTGTTCGTATATTATAAATAAATAAACAAAGTATACGGCAGTGCTGCCGTACGAGTATATTGTAACAATCGTGTGACTGGTAAACAGCAATTATTGTCCCTTTATCGCTGTGCGCCAATTTGCGGCAATCAAATTAATGAAATTTTAGGCAATATTGTAGCCGCGAAGAATTTGATTGGAACAGTCATTTTATTGTCCTTGAAATTAGCACAAAAATTATTGAAAATTGGCGTATTGCGGCAATCATTATACATAGCAAGAGCAAAAATATGCTAAACCATTTTGCAAATGCAATGATGCAATACCATATGCACACGATTGTGAATTGCGCTATTGTTTTGTTGTTTAGGTTGTTGAATCATGTAAGAAAAAGAATAAGGTAATGCATGAAGAAACACACAGCCTTCATTGCTTTTCTGGGGTATTTTACATAAATAAGGCTGAATTCCGTTGATGAAACGTGGTTGTAGTTTAGGCCTTTAACTTCAAATATTATAAAATAAAAATAAATCCAATATTGTTTAATTATACCTTCTAGGTCCAATTTTAGGAAATTTATCATACAGCAATTAATGTTGTTCCAATTACACAGAAATATCTCTTTTTATACCCTATATATCATAGTGGGGATTGTATATTGAATTTGTGCTAATGTTTTTAACGATACTTTATTAGGTTTATTTATCGATGTCACTTAGATGGACGGCCACCCTTGTAAACTATGTAAACAACCTATGTAAACAATAGGTTGGAATTTGAAAGATTTTTCGATTGAATTTAGTATGTGATTTTTTTCAACATAAGGTCGATTCGTATTGAAATTGCTCCACTATTTCACCTAGCCCCTATACCATGCCAGTATCTACATATATTATCTTCAAATATATGTAGATACTTTTATGAAATTTAATCTTTTTAGTGGAGAAAACAATTTTTTTATTAAAATTATATTTGAAATGAAATTCTTTTGAATAACATTTTTGTGACCACAATCGAAAAAAAAGAACTAAAAATTATAATAAAGGGGAAATGCATTTAATACGAATTAAAATTAGTAAATTTTAACAATCTGTTCCTCCAAGCACTCAAAAATTAACTAAATTTGTGTCATTTGGATCATGAGTGTACCTTAGTGCTCCGATTCCAGATAGATAGGGTAAACATTAGTATTCCTTGAAGTTAAAATCAAGGGTAGTAGATTTAAATATACTTTTTTCATTCAAATAGTACTAAAAAGGTCGACATAGTACTTCTAAGAGGACTTTTTAAATCTTTAATAATAATGGAGATAGAAACATGTAAGTAATTAAGAACATATTTTGTTTAATTAAAGAGTTTTAAATATTTTTATACCCACCACCAAAAAGAAATATTGGTCGTAGAACCAAAACGTATACATGTTCTGGGTCCTTATGAAATTCTCAGACGATGTAGCCATGTACAGCCGTCTGTCAATCTGCACAATAGACAAGTCCTTCTCGGAATATGACTTTATGGCATATAAATGTCTATAGAAAAACCGTATCCATACAAAATTCTGCAAAAATAAGTTTCATGCAAAGTGAAATCTCAAAACAATATTTTGTTTGTATTGGTCCATATTTTGTCATAGCAACATCTAAAGTCCTTTTCCGAATTCAGTTAAATATGCATAAATCACTTATAAAAGTCATTATCAAGTTGGAAATCAACAAAAATACTCCATACATACGAGGGCGGCTAAAAGCGCAGTACAAACAGAAAAAAGTTAAGTGTTCATGTTAAATTTCTTTTCGATCTGTCAACTACTTCATATAGGGGCCAAATTACCGCATTCCAAATCGAGTAAAATTGATCAAAATTTTCTTATTATGGCATTCGATATCGAGCAAGAAATTTAGTACATTTTATCATAATTTCGATATCGAAATCATTTTTCGATACGATAGCTCATTCGATCACGAATGCGGTCATTTGGCCCCAGGTGTTCAAAATGACGCATCTGAGATTTTTTATAATGGAAAAATTAGAAATTCGTGGTCTCATTAAATATTTAAATAAAAATTGTTTATCGGGACAAGATATTTATAATGATATGTTCAATGTGTTAAGTGAAAGTGCTCCTTCATAAGCAACAGTAAAAAATTGAAATAAGAATGAAAATGTCTCAAGCTTGTTTCGATCGTTTTAAGAAAAATAAAATGGATTTTAAGCGTCTTTTCATAACTGCTGATGGGACATGGATCCACCACTATACTCAAGAGACAAAAGAACAATCCAAGCAATGGACTGACGCTAGAGGAAGTGCCCCAAAGAAGGCAAAAACAGTTCAATCGGCTGGTAAGGTTATGGCAACGGTTTTTTGGGATTTTAAATATTAATTGGATTGATTGACTATCTGCAAAAAGGTAAAACAATAAATTCAGAGTACTATTGCAACATTTTGGAACAATTAAATGTAAAAATTCGACAAAAATGTCCTGGCTTACAATACAAAAAAATAATTTTTCATCAAGCCAACGCACCAGCGCACAAGAGTGTTTCAACAATGGCTAAAATCAACGGATTAAAGTATGAGTTGCTTGACCACCCACCTTATTTTCCAGATTTAGCTTCCAGTGACTTTTACCTGTTCCCAAATTGAAAAAAATTCCTAGCTGGCAAGCGTTTTACCTCAAATGATGATGCAATTACAGTTGTAAACCACTATTTTGAAGGCCTTAGAAGAAAACTATTTTAATCAAGAGATAGAATTGCTAGATAAGCGTTAGACTAAAGTGTATTGAAGTTTCAGGAGATTATATTGAAAAACAAGTAAGAAAGTATAGTCGGTCAAGCCCGACCATATAATGCCCTACACCCAGTATATCAATAAAACAGATTTTCAGATATGGGCGCTATATGGGAGATATTACCTATTATGGACCGATCATCAAAAATTTAGTGTCACGATTTCTGTGAATATAAATATTATGTGTGTTAAACTTTATCTCGATATAAATACGTTTAAAAGATTTATGGAGGTTAAAGAGGATTACGGGGAGGGAGTTTCGACTAATTAAGGACCGACCATTATAAAATTAGGTGTCATCATTTCTGTATACCAGAAATTTATTTGTGTCTAATTTTATTTGAGTACCAACATTCTTAAGAAATTTATGTTCGTTAAAGTGATTTTCGGAAGTGGGCCTAATTATAAACCGATCTGCACAAAATTTGTAGATGTAATTTGGCTTCACTTACTACATTGATAATCGGAAAACCCCCAATTTCGGGAGGACATTTGAATGGGGGCCAGGTGCAATAATTGACCGATTTCCACCAGTTTCAATCCCATCCATCCTTGGGCCAAAAAAATATCACGTACCAAATTTTATCGAAATATTTTCAAAATTGCGACCTGTACTCTGCGCACAAGCTTTACATAGACAGTCAGCCAGGCAGACGGACGGACGGACGGACATCGTTAAATCGACTCAGAAAGTGATTCTGAGCCGATCTGTATACTTTAAGGTGGGTGTTGGACCAATATTTCTGGGCGTTACAAACATCAGCACAAATCCAATATACCCTTTCCACTATTGTGGTAAAAACGCTTTTGAAAAACTAACTATTCTGTTTCTGTGTGAGGTTAAGAAGTTTTCGAACCGCCCTCGTATATGTAAATGTCACTCTCATGACCGAATTCACAGTCGTTAGTTAGCTAAAAACAAAGGCTTAACTAATGATCCTTTATTCGCAATGCTTAGTTTGCCATAAGAATAACAAGTAATAGTTAAACAATAGTTAGTATTTTTGCAATGGTTAACTAATGACTGAGAATTTGGCCATCAATATGATGATGATCGGTCCGTATTTGACAGTAGGTTGATCTTAATATGATAATTTTAATTAAGTCATTGAATTTAAGATTTTATTTAGTTTTTAGTTAGTTTAGTTTAGTGCCATCATTTAATCTATTATTGTAATTATGTTTACATCTTTTCTTAATTATTGTACTATTTTACATATTTAAGCATAATAAATATTTTGCACTAAAATAATAATATATTTTATAATTTAGGTAGGAAGGAATACCAACAGCACTTAATGCAAAAAATATATTCATTATGCGAACATTTTGTGGCATTCAGAGTTTCTTGAAAATAATAATAAATTGTGCAAAATGTGAGAACGTAAAATGCTGTTTTGCGCAATTAATTAACGATTGCAGTTGGGCTAAAGGCAACAATAAGGGGGAGTTGGAGAGGGTGTAACTTCAAGACCATAACTAAGCAGGCATTCTAAGGGAAAATTATATTAAAGGCTAAGAAATATACTTTGGGATTAGAATTGAATTAATGTCGACTCATAAATCTCATTAGGTTTTTCTTTTATCATTTCTGCTGCTGCTGCTGTTGGTTGTATTTATGTTGTAGGAATAAAATTCTTATTTTAAGCCACATTATTAGAAAAGATAAAAATGAAAAATTGTATGAGACCTCTTGCTAGAGTGGGAGTAATCTGCAAGTCAAGAAAATTTCAAGAAAAAGATATTGCATTAAAGAATTATGTATTAGAACACAAGTGCTAAAGTTCCATGGGAGTGGTGGAAGAGAAGAGAAGAAGGGGATGACAATAACCACAAGCGTTTCAGCCAACAACTAAAGTTTGTAGTTCAATGTTGTTGGCTGTTGTTTGCGTATGTATGTTTATGTGTGTGTATGCACGTTTTGTAGCCTTAAAGAAAATGCAGTTTAATCTTAAATCTATTGACTTTGAAATGAGAGTAAAATCATAAAATCATTTACAATAATTCTGCCCTTAACGAAATGACTCATGAAATGTGTGGATGGTTCGTTGGTTCGTGTTGTTTGTTCTGTTGGCATTGTAGTCTACGACCACGGCGTCAATATTATAGTTGCATTATAGTTTCCCCTTTAAAACAATGTTTTGATCGCCCCTTTGGTTACTTGGCCAGTATGAGTGGGTGTACATTTGGCGTAGAATAATGGTTTTGGGATGCGTATGCAATACAATATTTTTGGGGTTTCGGCTTTTGTTTGACAACAGGGGGTTCTTACCTTGTAAATATACTCGTCATGTTTATACCTTCTTAGCAATATGTATTTATCTTAGAGAGAGTATTAAAGGAACTTAATGATTGTGTGTGTTTAAGTGAAGGTTTCAGGAACGCCATAACAAAATCACAATTTATATGGAAACCTTAACTTTAGTCTCAAGACTTTCCCGTATGTAATCTGTTTGATACATTCTGCAAGCACTAGAAGTGAACAGAAACTCCATAGAATTCATACGGTTGACAATGGTTTAATGCATTCATGATATTCGCTTTCTATTCCTAATTCATATTAGATAATAGTCAGATTCCCACAATAGGGTTTTCCTAAACCAGTTTTAGTTTTATTCTAATGGAAATCGAATGATTAAGTATTTGAGCTGGATCTCAGCAAAATCAGGTATAAATCAATGAAATCCTAGTTCAACCAAACCTGAACTAGATGATAATATAATCAATATCAGAATTCTGGCGATATTTAAAATGATTCAAGCGAAATTCGAATTCAGTTAACCGAAACACTTTACATGCAGTTGTGTTTATATTTTTTAATCTATCTTCTATAAAAGAGTAACGTGACTGATTCATTCATCATCGCACAGCTCAAACCGCTAAAGCTAGAAATTGGAAATTCGGGTAATGGGTTCCTTTTACAACATGTAGATCCACTAAGAAGGGATTTTTGGAAATTCGGTCGCTAAGGGGACAAATGAGGCAAAAACGGGTAAAACCAGTACCTCTATATCTCTAAAACAAATAAACTTAGAAATAATATTTTAAACGTATCCGCTTTTAATCAAAAAAGAGCCGACAGGTGTCTGGTACTTTTTTGAAATACGAAATTCAGGTGACCATATGGGGTAGAAATAGTCCCTGTAGAACGCTTCGGTATTATGTATATATCCTACATAAATAAACAAGAAATACTATATTAAATGCATCTGGCTCAGATCAATAAAGACTAGAAATCTTTTTGGTACTTTTTTGAAATTCGAATTCCTATGGCCTAAAAATTGTATTCTTTTTTTGTACTTTTTTATCAAAATGTATTTTCTCTCTAAAAATTCCATGAACTATTATTTTCAAATAGTATGTATTACGGATAATTAATAGGTACTTTTTTGAAAATTATTTTTTCACGGGTGACAAAAAAGGGACAAAAATGGGGTAAAAACGGACATTTGATATTATTTATTCAATTTAAAAATAAAAAAAGATAAAATATTCTTCCATCCACACAAAAAAGAACCCTCAACTCAAATATAAAGGTGTAAAAAGGTCCAAATTTCAGTACACTTATATGGGTACTTTTTTGAAATTCATTTCTACTGTTCTATTCTCGCAAACTGATTATGTTATTATCTTCGGCAAAGTTGTTGTGCATGAGCCCGGTAAGGTCCCTGAGTTGGTAAGACCACGCCTACTTTAACGTTCACTTTTTTTAAATTGATTAATTGCTTCTGCATGACTTTTTACAGATTTACTTCAAACAAGTTGTATACACATCTTACTGAAGGCGAGGTAAAAATAAAAATATTATGTGCCACGCCCACTTTAATGCCCCATTTCAAAAAATAAATGTTTGTATGTGTGTCCTTTATAGAATCGTAGACTATGTATTTGATCATGTGATTATCTTTGGCAAAGTTGTTGTGCGTGAGCCCGGAAAGGGTTCTGAGTTGGTATGAACATGCCTTCTATAACGCCCACTTTTTTAATTAATTACAACGCCTGCCATAAAGGCCAGATCGCTGGACTGATCTTACTTAAACTTTGACGGGATATAACTTAGACTCCGGCATGACTAAGGATACTTTTTTCGATCGCCTACTTTTTTCAAAATAAACAAAATCATTAAAATTACTCAAAATGAATTGAATATTTGTGTAATGTCTTTCTTTCAAATTAATTTTAATTGGTGCCATCTAGTTTAAAATAAAACTCTTAAAATAAAACCAGATGTATGAATTTTTAATATTGCTTGAAATAATAATTTTTGTCATTTACTTTTTAAAACTGAATTTAATCAAGAGTTTGGCCTCGACTACGTTGTAGGTGTTCTATTCGGAATCCATTTCGAATATTCTTACCAGCAGGACTATCAATGAATGAATAAATTCAACACATGTAATTAAACCCTGCTCAGATTTAGATTATTTCTTTTTCGAGTCTCCGATTCGTTTTGTTGTTTCTGATGTTTGAGATTGTAAGGATGTAGGAATATCTTAATGAATCCCTTGAACAAGGAAAATACAACAAACAAACATTTTCTATCATAAGACTCACACCTGCTATTAAGCCACTCTATTCCCTCTTTATCCCCAAGTCCTAAAAATGTTTCTCCTTTATGTGTCTAGGTGATATTCCTTAATGCAAAAACATAGGAAAGTCTAAAACACATCATAGCATCCGTCTCCAAAAATGTATACACCATAACCGGTACCCGCCTTTTTCTTCGAACAGTCAGTGAATACCGCATAAGCATCGTACATTTTCTAGGGACTATTCCAGATAAGACTATCTAAGGACACAGAAGTCGAGTTCTGTATGATCCGATAGCAGAGCTTACTCGTACAGTCAGTAAGCTTATTGTTTCCTCTACTATGCCTTGCATGCATCGTTGGAAGTTGTTTCACAAACAACTAAGTTCGATCGCAGTCCCCAATTTTTATCTACAGAATTCTTGCAGGAATTGCAGGCACAGTACTCTTTTTAATCTCTTCTGTGTATTATTTTTACACAGGCTACCCGAAATACGTCAATCAGATGATAAATTCAATTACTCTCCTACTGAATTTGTTTAAACTTTTAGAATGAAGTGAAATTTAACTTAATTTCAAGGTAAGAGATTTTACGGTACCATCCAGACCCATGTAAAGATAAGGAGCTTCGTTTTTTTGGAATTAATGAGGCGTTTACGTTTACTCATTTTCACAAACCAAGTTCTTCGATTTGCGAATGTATTCTTTTCCATTACTGGCCACTACAAATTGGTGTTCCATATTTGTATGAACAGTTACGAATAAAGTTTATGTTATTGTAGCAACATTATAAATGGGGCAATGGCACTCGTTCGTGTTAAACAGATGGAATTCCATGTCATTCATCGATTTAATACATTTTGTAATGTTCACAATCCAAGATAAACCACTGACATGATGAACATAAACTCACATTACTCTTGTAACATACATACATACATACATATGTACAATGTACATATAAAAAGAAAAACGTCACTTATATACTTACAAATGCAATAGGCAGTTCCGTCCTACCTATATAGAAATGTATGTATGTAGAGGTACAGGATTACGTGTGACATGGAATGAGTATGAGAAAGTCAATGAAAATATTCCTGCAAGTTAAATTATTGCATTTCGCCAAGAAAATCACCATCGAAGGCCATCATCAGCCGCTTAAATAAATTTGACAATGACAATACGAACAACAATACGAGTAATGATGACTATAGCAATAACAATGTCATTCATATGTTGGCGATGACAACTAGATGATGATGATTCTTTTGTACACAGTTGACTATGAAAAATGGAATGATGTGATAAACTTTACGAAACTTAAATCCGATACACACAATCAGTCACTATCATTTTAAATATACTTAGCTTCCATTTTATCGGAGAGGGTGGTTGGTGGCCGGTTTACCTTTTGTTTTCGTTGTGAAAGGCAAACCAACAAGAATTTTCTTTTTGACTGAACCACATACGGAAGTGCGTTTATGCACGTCAGAGTCTTCTATTTTTTATAAAAAATTATTCCGTGCTTCATTACTTTAAGACATGGCTCTTTATTTTATCTACTACCATTATTCTTATTCCTTCATTGGGTATTGGTAATGAAGTCGTGTAAAACTGTCTTTAAGGTGAGCAAATACTTACTCATCATCATACTCGTTCGGTGTACATTGAAGATCTGTTATCAAGTGAAATTCATACATGTAATACAAATACAATGCATTCCAAGTCCTTTAAGTATTTCTGGTTGTTTTGTAGAGTACTGGGTATTTGTGTCATCCATGTGCTTTTAGGTGAATGAGTTGGTCTACCTGAAGTTGAATTGAGATATTTAAAGTTTACAATATGACAAAACTAAATGAAATGAAGCTTGGAATTATTAACCCAATGAAGAGCAAAACAAAGTTAAGCAAACGTGGATTAAATGGAAATAAAAAAAAACAATTTCAATTAGACTTTAAATTTCAGTATTCGATTTAATATTTTGATATAAATATCATATATCTATGTTTCACCAAACAGATTAATGATTTTGTAAAACATTGATTAGGAATTGCTTATATTGACGTAATGATAGTGACATAGAGAAAAAAACAAATCGGTGAATCGGTTCATATTTATAAAAAGTCATTTCTTAAAATTATTTAAAAAGGCATTAACTTTTATAAATACGTTATCTAATTCGTCATAAATAATCATCATGTATATCAAAATCGTGTATCGAATTTGATGACGCGTGACCGGTATTATACTGCCATCTTATTTGTATTCAGTATTGTATTCCAATTCCTCATGGACAGGCTCAGACCACAAAAACGACTCCAAATTATTTTGCTGCATTACGAGCACGAGACGTCTATAAATGTTAAATCTCTTATAAACATCACTATCAAGTTAAAATTCAGCACAAATCATTCACATACTTATACATATAAATCGTCGTACATAATGTCATCCTGAACGGTTCATAATAGCTCATAACTCTCTTATGAGGACTACTTCCGAAAAAATCATTAACCTACACAAACAGCCATATCCAACCGAAATTTAACACAGATCAGTTATAAGTATGTAAAAATTATAATATTGGCTTTTGTGATAATTTTCCCTTTTTGTACAGATTTTTATACCCTACACCACCATAGTGTCCCCACACTTTGTGCTGATGTTTATAACGCACAGAAATATTGGTCCAACACCCACCTTAGAGTATTCCGATCGACTCAGAATCACTTTCTAAGTCGATTTAACGATGTCCGTCCGTCTGGCTGGCTGTCCGCAGAGTACAGGTGGCAATTTTGATAAAATTTGGCACGTGATATTTTTTTGGCCCAAGGATGGTCGGTATTGAAACTGGTGTAAATTGGTCCATTATTTCACCTGGCCCCTATACAAATGTTCTCCCGAAATTGGGGTTTACCGATCATAAATGTTTGAATTATGCAAGTATCCAAACAAATTTCATCACAAATTAGTGGTAAATGAAGCCAAATCACATCTACAAATTTTGTGCAAATTGGTCCATAATTCGTCGTAGCTTCCATATAAAGCCCACTTCCGAAAATCACTTTAAAGAGCATAACTCTCTCAAAAATGTCGGTATCCAGATAATATTTAACGCATATATATTTCATATGTATACAAATACATGATAATGATCGGTCCATAATTAGTCTTAGCTCCCATATAAGGCCCTCTCCGTAATTCACTTTAAGCTTTATAAATAGTTTAAAAGCATTTATATCGAGATAAAGTTTAACAGATATAAAGGTGCAAATTTTACATATGGGAGTAAAAACATGTACTTGGTGACCTCAAAAACTTTGCTTGTGTAAAATACATGTGGAAATACATATGTATTTTTTCGATTGGAACTTGTTCTATTTTCTTATGTTCAAACACATGTTTTCAAATGTATATGCCAGGCGAAAAGATTTGTCGACGGTTAAATCTGCGCTATCATTAGCCGGCCGTATGTAGAATTTGCATAAGTGATTAATTAAATATTTTTTTTATCCCATTTTGATAATTTAAAAACAATGACATAAATTATTTTAAAATTTTTGATACAAGCTCCACATCTTGTATATTAAAAAACGAAAAACCGTAAATCAATATTTTTGACGCCGGCAATTTAGTGACGCTTTGTAGCGGCTTTAACGCATTTTTTAAAGAAACGACATGGAAATTTATGTGTAAAAAAATAATAATATTTAAGCGTATCAGCTGTTTTAATCATGGCGATGTCACGTGTAATTGTACATACAAGTTGGTGATCAAAAATAAAAACCCATATGTAAAATAACCAATTTTGACAGACATAAAGAAAAACATGTGAGTTGTAAACTTAAAAATACATAGAGCAATTCCATATGAAAGCGATCAAAATTGGCAAATTTTTGGACGACCCCTCTCCGATTTTAAAATAAATAGTCTCAATCGATTGCCCAGCAAAAAATAATGTACCTACATATTTTTTTTTTTTTTACAGTGACTAGTTTAGTGGTGGTGTACACCACTGTCATGTGACAAAATTGAAGAATTCTTCATAAGGGACCTCATTGAAAGTTGTTTTAAAAAAAACTACTAAAGCGATCGCAACGAGTGATAGCTCGTTGGAAAGGTATTGAATCAGGCTTTAATTGAAAAATAAAATTTTCCTAATTTTTCTTAGAAATTCACCTTTAAATTTTCCCATGAAAATTAAATTTTCCGATTTTCCACAGAAGCTCCTAAATTTTCCGGCTAATTTTTTTTTTGGATTCCTCATAATTTTTGCTTTAAGAATCTGCAATAAAAAAATGGGCCCCGACTCCTTGTTTGGACAGGAGAAGAGCATTTAAGAGACCACCTTGTTAAAAATACATTTTAAAAATGATTTTACAGTTAAAAATACATTTATGAAGAAAAAATCTTTCTTATTTTGCTGCTTATACTTAATTACAATATTTATTAAAAATTTCAATTGTCTTGGCATCATTATAAAATTAAAGTAACTTTAAATTTAGCACGTCGGCAGACGAAGAGTACCGCTTAACATTAATTGACATATCAGAAATATTTGGTAGGAAGCAATGAAACTTTTGCGTTCCAGTTATAGTTTTGACATTATTATATCTGTTTTGAATTCGTCGCTCCATGGCATCGTGTTCTTTTTGAGTGCATAAAACTGTGTTAATGGCAATTTCCTTGCTTTGAATCCACGAAAACAAATGTTGTACATTTAAGATCTGGTCAGTATATGGCCTTTGCAAACTTGCCTTAGTCGCCATGCGTTTTAGGGTTCCCCCTAACGCATCGCATGGGCCCTTACCGTGGGACGTCGCGAAAAAGTGCCACTCGACCTTGCAGTTTTGTTCTTCTTCAATTATGCAAAGATTGTAAAAATTTTTTTTATTCTTGTACTGAGAAGCCGCGCCGTCTGAGAAAAACGTTACTTTGTCGATTGCATCGAATTTTGATCTTAAGAATTCAAACAGTTTCATTTGAAATAAATAAACGGCCACATAATTATGAGCTAAACTCTCCGCGACAACAACAAGGCTTACGGTCTGTAGTTCGTTATGTTCGTTTTTGAAATAAATGCAAAAAGGATGCACCGTGCACTGGTCGTTTGCCCAGTGATAAGCCTGAATTTCATCCTGAACGAGAAAAGTGTAATTCTCGACAGTGGTGTACACCACCACTAAACCAGTCACTATAAAAAAAAAATATGTAGGTACATTATTTTTTGCTGGGCAATCGATTGAGACTATTTATTTTAAAATCGGAGAGGGGTCGTCCAAAAGGTGATCGCTTTCATATGGAATTGCTCCATAAGCAAAAACACGTAGTGTATAGCCACATTAACACGTATATTCACAGACATTATGACACTAAATTTTTGGATGGTCGGTCCACAATAGGTTATATCTCCCATATAACGCCCATTTCTGAAAAACTGTTTTATACATATATATATGTATAATATGTAGGGTATTATATTGTCGGGCTTTCTTACTTGTTCTATTTCCACATATATGTTTGGACATTTTGTAGGGATTTGGGATTATAAATTAAAAAAAACATTAATTTGTATTAAAGGTGCTATCAGACGGGATGTATTTTGCATATGCACTGTCAAATTTTCCATTGTAAAAGTTGTACACAACGTGTGATACATATGAAACTTTGCATGTGTAAAATACATGTGGAAATATTAGGTATGTAATTTTTTCGATTAGAACACGCTCTATTTTCCTGTGACAAACATAAACAAAACAGCTGTTTTGTTTTGAAACAAAATTGTGTGAAAAAATAAAATTAAAGAAAATGGATAATGAACATGGAAAAGTAAGTATTTTTCGATTTTTAATAAATTAAATTACGTTTATTATATTTATTGCAGTTAGATTGGTCAAAAGAAGCAATTCTTGAAATTTATACACGTTAAAAAGACAGCTTTTGTTTACATTTATAGGTTATGTCACACGGAAAAACATAAGCAGGTGTGATAGCAAAAATTATGAATCGTATGGAAAATGGAAATTTTACCTTAGCACCTTTACTAGCTTACAAATCTGTCAAACAAAAAAATCTAGAATGAAGAAAGCGATTTTTCTCAGTGTGACATAATGATCTATCTACTCATATTTCATTGTCAATAGAAGATGTTTATGTAGGAAGTAAATTTGAAGACTTACTAAACCCATTCCCAACATCAAGTGCCTACCATAACAAATCTGACTATTAGAAGAAACTCAACGTAGACTGTCTTTGAAAGATAACTAAATTTTTAAAGAAATGGAATTTCTCAACCCCGAATTAGCCATTTGGTGGTAATAATAAAAATGCGTTTCAATTCAAATTACTATGCCAAAAGTACAAAATATATGTTAATCTTCTAACCCAAGAATGGTTAACATTAAATACATTTTTTCCGACTGTGAAAAAAAGTCGCTGTCTAAATTGGATAGCGATATATTTTGGTCAAATATATGTAAAATTAAAAACTTTAACAATAATTTAGTATTTCCCAATTTTACAAAAATTGTTAAGATCGTATTAATTAAAGACGTACACGTACAAAAAAGAGATACAAACTATGAAGTTTTAAATTTCATGCATTACAAGATCTCATTTGCAAGCTAATTTAATTAATTGCATAAATTTTAAATGTACACCTAGTCACTTCAAGAAATTTAATTGTAAGGATCTTGATAACTAAACACATAAAATTATTGTATATCTTTATATGTCATTTTATGCATATGTGCAACATAAAAAACTTGTAGCTGATTGAATTTACAATAAAAGTAAAAAAAACGTATTAAAATAATTTGTTTGTGCAATATTTAAAAGAAAAATGTCGTAGTGATTATAGGGGAAAAAGCGATTTTTATATACTATGGTAGGCTTTAACATTAATGCGCCTACTCACCACCAGAGGCGTTGCAATTCTGCACTAAAAAAACAAACATAATGCGCAATTGCAGAGTTGTGATATAAAAACCTTTCTTCTTTCACCACCTTTACTTCTTCAACTATCCCCTTTCCAAAGATAGTAACTCAATTCAATATAGGCATATTAATTGCCTGGGTATTAGTTCTCTTAAAAAAAAAAACACACAAGAAGCCAAAATCAGTTTCCTAGGACTTTTTGGTGTCGAATTTATTGTGTGTCAAAGTAAATCGTTACACGCTGCACAAATATAAACTAAGGCCTGAACTGAAAAAAAGAAATTATCTATCTTCCGTCTCGCGACACCTGCAGAATAACAGGAATATGCATAAAATTATTTAAAATTTTGTTACTAAGATGAAATTTAAACGAAATAAACTTCAAATAAATATATGTAAATAACGATACAATATTTTATGACGATCGCCCCATAATAGTTGATAGCACTCATGTAAGGGATCCGGAAAATAAAATAACCACCATAATTATCGTTATCGATACAAAATGTAACAAAAACAAGTAAGAGTGCTATATTCGGCTATGACGAATCTTATATATCCTTCACCTTTGTTGTGGATGCATAATTATATTATATACATACATACATATATATACATTATATTGTTACGTTTTTATCTTTTAAAAACGGTGGTTTATTGCCTTTAAATAAACCGGATTCTTTTTAATTGCAAAATAAAAGCGTCAAGTAGTTTAAAGAAAATATGTATAACGAGTCTTTATTTATTTAAATATACATAAACACAATTTAAAAAAATTAACACACTGTCTTTTTACACACTTATATTACGGTTTAAGAACACACTTAAAGTTTTCAAACACTTTGTTTGATCAACGCCATCTGTTAATGAACAATATTAATACGCTAAGTTGTTTTGATGAAATTTTCAGAGGTTGTCTGGGATTGTTGCTCCTGTCTCCGTTATTTATGGATGGATTTTGCTGATGTTAAATATCAAACTTCTCGAAAGCATTTCTGACAGAATTCTTGAAGATTTGGATCCCGAAGATTTCTGGGGACTTCAGAAAATTGATTTTAACATACAGACGGATATGGCTTAATAGACTCCGCTATTTATAAGGATCCAGAATGTATATACTTATAGGGTCGAAAAATTATATTGTGAAAATTACAAACGGAATGACAAACTTATATATACCCTTGTCATGAAGGTGAAGGGTATAATTAGTTTCAATTATTCATAGATCAGACTACTGGAATTTGGTGGTTTGTATATAAGATTCGGCACAACCGAATATAAACTCTGGCTTTTTCTAGCTAAGACGTTTTATTCTACTAGAAATATTCTCTTAAAGAACCAACAAATATTCAAGATATCTTTAACAAAAACCCAAAAAAGAAAACCTCCTGCTTAACAATGTGTTTACTTTAGTTTTTAATTAAATCTCCTTCAGATATTATCTACATTTATTATTTCCTTGCAGACATGTCCATAATTTCGAATGGAAATCTTATCATTGATTATGACACCTTAGAGAATGAAAAATAGAAAAAAATGTGAAAAAAAAACAAAATAACGAATAAAAAACGAATTCCAATGAATGCATGAATGAATTGTTTCAATTTATGCAGTTTTTCTTATCAACACCTTTGACACAAACATTTATTCAGTTTGCTTTCCATGTATTTCTGAGTATTTCTCTTTTTTAGCCTTCACTCAGTCGACTTTCCTCCCCAAAGTCTATTCAAGGTTTCTGTAAAAACAAACTGCGAGAGAAAAAAAGCAAGGAAGCAGCTTCCCAGAAACAATAACAATCTTAATCATAAAAAAATCTACACTTTATCAATTCCCAATGGATGATTGTCATTTCTGAAAGACTATAAATGTTTGGAGTTGAATTTTATTTCAGTTGTGTGTTTTTTTTTTCTTCTATTTTTTTTTTTTCTATTTTGAAATACGATTTGATGATGATCTGTGCTAAATGGAGGAGGGTTGATTGCAGCTTCTGACAGCAACTGCATTCGTTCATTGTCAGACAGGACACTTGGTACAAAATAATTCTCTTGTAATCGAACACACACAGAAGAAATGCCGAAGAATCCTTATCCTGTCGATTGCTTGTAAAATTATTATTATTGAGTTTAGTTGTTGTTATTCGTTGTTGTTTTTTTTTATATAATGTTGTATTGTTGTAATATTAAGATGTTCTTTAAACAATTGAGGGTGAATAAAATCCTTATGAGACTGTGTGTGTATTATTGTTTGCCATAAATACTTAAAACTGCGATAGAATGTTACAAACGAAACAAGAGAACTAAATTGTAATTCAACTACCCCTTGGAGCTAAACACTCATGTAAGGATTTCGCTGTTGTAGTTGTTTTTTTTTTTGGTCCTTTGTCTGCATTTCCATTGGGGGAGGTGTTGATTGTTTATATTTCCTCATTGTTCCCTCATTGACTATTCACACTTCACAATTTGGTTGTATTCAACATTTTTATCGCTCTATTCGTTGTAGTTGTTATAAATTTGTACAGCTTTGGATTTTTGGTTTTGGGATTCTTAATATGTCGTGCATTATTTAGGGTGACCAAATATTAAATGTATCAATGATTATTGGGAAGAGTTATGTAAAGAATGAAATAAGAGCAGAACGGATTTTTTCCAAGAATGTATAAAATCTTTAAGTACCTAGGAGCACTGTTGCCATATTTGACGATTTATCGTCATTTCGACGATTTTTTATTCAAGATTTGACGATTTGAACCCTTTTTTATCTGCCAACTATGCCTAGGAGAAGCCGAATAGTATGTAGATCTAAAAAATAATGAAAAAAATTTACTTTTAAAGCAACATATGCATTAAATAATATTGCGTTTCAGAATGATTTTGGCTCTTACAAACATAAATTTGTTACTATATAGTACATATTTTTTTTAAAGAGACGTAACACTCAGGCAATTAAGATGCCTATATTGAATTGAGTTACTATCTTTTGAAAGGGGATAGTTGAAGAAGTAAAGGTGGTGAAAGAAGAAAGCTTTTTTATATCACAACTCTGCAATTGCGCATTATGTTGTTTTTTTTAGTACAAAATTGCAGCGCCTCTGGTGGTGAGTAGGCGCATTAATGTTAAAGCTTGATTTTATAACCTTAATTTAATTATTTTACTTCGTTGGCGTTTTTAAATGCTATACCACCGAAGGAAGGCGCTGTGATAAATATTAGTTATGATGGATAGAAAAGAAAACTAATAATTATCAGAGACTGATGTTGTTTGAGTGTCAGTGGCTGGGAATCGAACCCGAATGCTTAATGATCAAATGCGCTAACCAATTAAGCTACAGTCACTCTAGTATATTACAATATTTATAATTGGAATTGATCATGGAGTCGATAAGTACATATGTATGTCTTCTGGATGTTATGCAGTTGGAGTGGTCGGAAGGTTAAAGGAAAGGTATCATGAGGATCTTGCTTGTGGCCCTCATAGTCTATGCGAAATCGGAAGGAATTAAAAGCATTATTCTCTTTTCTGACCTAAGTTTGTTAGAACAACTCGTATCTTACAGCGCATAATATTACCCGCTATAGTGTATCATGCGATTGCGAAATTGTTGGCGTCCCTATGAATCACATTCAAATTTGTCAAGTACGAACTGCGATCAAATGAATCCTGCATAGTTTGGATAACTCTTTCGAAGGCGTCTTATAAGGAAATGCCTGCAACAGGCATTAAGGTATCACTGAATGAAGGTGACCAGTTAGGTAGCTGGCAACGATTCTTTATACATACATACTAGAGGGTTGAAGGTTCGATTCCCTCCAAAGGGCTCTGGGTGTTTTCTGTAGGTAAGCCAAAAAGCTTCGCAGTTTGCTAATTATATTTTAAAAAAAGTGCTTTGAACACATTGTTCCCCATTTGCAATATATGCGGGTTGTATTGGCAAGTGCTGAGAAGGCGAAAGGATATTCAATTCGTTCACTCTCAGAATATTTGCAATGCCTGCCTGTTTTGTTGAGTTCAACATCCTTTGTCCAGCGATTGATACAATCAACATTCAACCACTTACATCTAGATCACTAGAAGATCGTAAGGTGAAAGAGTTGGAAACCCAGAACAGGTCAATTAATCGATTGGTCTTCGATTTAAAAATATCATGCTACTTTTCAATAATTTCTTTTGTGAGAGGAAAAACAGATACTGGTAAAATAGTACTACATCCAACTTCAGTTCAGTCTCAACTTCTCAAATAAATTGTTTAGTATAAATTTATGCAAGAACTTATTTGCGGTATAAACAACGTAGTTTAGACAGTTTATCCTTCCACTGGCCGTCAATAATACATATAGAAAAAGTACTACATATCTCAAAATGATTGAATGAAAGAACAAAAGACAAAACTCATATTCTTAAATTAAGACTCCGCTAAATTGCAGACTACGGCGTATTATGTATGATCAGAAGATTGATTCAGATAATATGATCTCTACGTAATCGTATGTTTTAGATATCTGGCTTGCAAATTAACTGGGCATTGAAAATATAATCAACTTAGTAGGCTTAATTCCTTTGGCTATTTTCGGAATGAAATAATTTGCAGCTTACATCATTCGATGAAGCCTGGCATTTATTTTTTTTATTCTTTTTAGCATCCGTAACAAATTTATATCAGGTCTCATTATATTTGGGCCATGTTTTCCTCATAAACTTACATTTATTTGTAGCTCTTTTAATGAAGTTTTAAAATATTTCACTTTTAATAGCTCGAAAATACACTGCGATCATTACTACGCTTGAGTTGTCAATAATCAATTGTTGATCGCAAACATTATTCATCTTAAGTTCTCACATGCCGGACATTGATAGTTACAGACTTTTAGAGGCCAGTAGCTGTGAACACAATGAGTTAAAGTTTGTGTGAAATTAGATGTTTACGCATCATGAGAGAAACACCAATAAAGATTGAATAAAAAATATAATTGAATGTTGGTTGGTTTCAACATTTGAAAATGTCCAAAAATTTCCAGGGTCCAACAATTTTGCCCTGCATAGGAACCGGCAAGGGTAAGTTAATGTCTCGCTATATCCAAAGACACTCAATAATTTGCGATTTTCTTCTGAAATCATATTATAACTGTGCCATCAGAATATGTATATGAATATCAATATTTCGTGAAATATAGTTTGTTCCTCGGCTACTTTTATTGCCATAATTTCAACTTTAATTACGTTACAGACCGGGTTCTAATATATCACGTCCGACACTTCTATTGGATCTTGAAATGTTGATGATTAATTGGTTGTTATTTCCATTAATCATAGTCTCAACTATTGAAAACATTCGTCGTAAAGCCCAGATGGAAATCGATTTCAAAATTTGTGTAATCAACTGCCAAAAACCTAAAACTTTTCCATGAATTATTTCATGAAACTTATCTTCAGTGCCAAACGATTTTTATAAACCTATTCTGAAAGGCAATCATGGTCTATAGAACTTAATTCGAAATATAAACTCTGGTCACTCTAGAAATAAAATTCATATATGATTTGTTTGGCGGTTTCAGCTTAGACGAGTTTGTATTGTGATTTGATTGCTCTTCATTCGCTATTAAATATTGGTGGTGCATTCATCCAGACATCTGCTAAAAGTCTGTGCAAAAAATAAAACACTTTTTTTTTTTTTTTTGCGATTTTCATAATTTTAGCCAAATACCGGAACTAAAGTGAGAGAGGGGGTGTTGGAAATAGAAAAATAAATAAATACACTCAAAAATTCAATTGGAAATTTGATCAGTTTGTAGATGATTGGTTTTCACTTTCGTTATTCGTCAGCCAAAAAAAAAAAAACTATAAAAATAAATAATTGTGGTTAAATTGTTAATGATGGCAAAAATTGTTGTTACTGTTGGTGCAGCTTAAATTATTGTTAAGTGTCAGTTTGCATTTACATTTGTGTAGATGTTGCGACAACACCCACCCTCTTACTTTCACTCTGTGCAAACACCAGTGACACCTTTCCTGACATTTTGTCGTTTTGACACATTTGCAAATTGACCTGCTGCCGTTTTTGTTTGATTTTAATAAAAATCTTTGGCAAAAACAAAATCATTTGTTGTCAAATTCTCTAAATAAATAATAAATTGAATGAGGAGATTTTATCACAGTTGTATAGCTCGCCTCTCTTCCTCTGTCAGTTTGATTTGGGTTTTAGTACTTTGTTTAGTTGCTGGTTAGTTTTGTTCATTCCATAATCCGATTACTATTTCGATAATGAATACATTTCAGTAAACTGCAACAAAAGAAGGAAAAACCAAATGTGAATTTGGGAGAAATCTATATGTACATATGTATATAATTTGTTCATGTTTCTTTTATTATTTTTTTGTCTGGCATACAATTGCAATATGACCCGTTTGATATAAAGAATTTTCGTACGCACCGTTCCAAGCACACATATCATCACAATGCTGTCGTGCATGCATGCATGATTGTTGTCTGCATGCATTCGTGTATCCTGTATAGATCTGCTGCATTACATTCTTTCTTTCATTCAGTCATATTTTCCGATGGATTAAAGCTACTCACTCGTTGGTTGGCTGACTGGCAGTCAGACTGACGCACACACACACACACACACACACGCTAAATGAGGGACTACAATCAGTAGCAAAATTTCTAACCATGACTTATAATTGGATTTCAATGACTGCAATTTGATGATAATTTTTAACGAAAATCGCATGTACGTGATTCGAATATTTGCAGGGTTGTTTGACAGACAGACAAACAGTCAGCTTACTGTAAGTACAAATGTGTGTATGTACAAGGTGGCGCAAAAGTAATCCTCCTATCAGAAAATGCTATAAATTTTGCGATTGGACCCTAATGTCAGTTTTGTTTTGACATTTGTGTAGTAAACACATGCGAAATACACGTTAATAAACAATGTTACGCTACACTGCTTCAGAACGCGGAATATTGCTAACTATTTATTTGACCAATAATCAGTCGGTGACTTTGGCACAACGTGAATTTCGTCGCAGATTTCCTGGCCGTCCAACGCCTACTGGTGAAACACTGCGACGTTTAGCCGCTTGCCTCGAAGAGACTGGCACAACACGAGATGCTGCCAGGCGTGGCGGACCCCGGAGTAGCCGTTCTGCAGAGAATATTGCTACTGTAGCCGAGGATGTCATGGAAGCGCCGTCGACATCGACCAGACGACGTGCCACGCAAATGGATATCAGTCGACGGTCTTTACAGCGAATTTTGGTACTAGATTTGAAGATGTTTCCGTCCAGACGGTGCATCAGCTGTTAGCTTCTGACCGCCAATCGCGTCTAACATACGCTCAAGCCATCCTTAATCAAAAATAATCATCAGTGATGAGGCCCATTTCCATCTTAGCGGGTACGTAAATAAGCAAAATTTACGCTTCTGGGGCACTGAAAATCCGCGAATAACCTACGAAGAGCCATTACACCCGTTCAAAGTCACTGTATGGTGTGCTGTTTTCGCCGGAGTAGTCATCGGACCTTTTTTCTTCGAAGACGTCGCGGGCCAAACGGTTACTGTGAGTGGTGAGCGCTAGAGAGCAATGATCAACGAGTTCTTTTTGCCGCAACTTGAATTGGGATTGGAAAGCATATGGTTCCAACAGGACGGTGCAACGGCACACACTGCACGTGCCACAACCGATATGCTGAAGGATGCATTTCCCGGGCGCCTAATTTCCCGTTTTGGCGATTTGCACTGGCCAGCAAGATCGCCTGATTTGACCGCTCCAGACTTCTTTTTGTGGGGCTTTTTCAAGTCGCGGGTTTATGTCAACAAGCCTCAGACTCTTGCAGCTCTTAAAGACAATATCCGTCAAGAATATGAGGACCTATCGCCGGAAGTTTTGGCCAAAGTGATGGAAAATGCCATAAAAAGGGCTCAAATGACAATCAACTGTGGCGGCGGCCATTTACATGATATCATATTCTCGACTTGATGTAAAAAAATTAAAAGACCAAATAAAAATAATACACAAGAAGAATCAAAGTTTTTAATTTTTTTTTTTAATTACAGCCAACAAACATCGGAAGTTTACTTTTGCGCCACCTTGTACTATATGTTTGAAATCGTTAAATGAATCAGAAATGAGAAGAAACATTATTTTGAATGATTTTTTTTTTGCCACATCTGAATACTTTTACATGCAACAATTGATTGCAATTTTATCTTTAAAGCCACCAGTACGAAAACGGAACAAAAGCTTTGGCACACTTGATTAGAGAGGGAACAAATCCAAATCTGCTACACACAAATGTTGTGTGTATTTGGAAACAAAGAACTAATTGTAAAGAAACACATTTAAAAGTGAGAAATTAATAGAAATAAGGTCACACAAACCAATTTGAAAATAAAATGTTTACTTTAACAAAAATATTAGAAAACTACATATACAGATCGACTTCCTACCGCGTGTATTTCTTCTTTTAATAACAATATGGAAAAACTAACAGACAGTGCCGGAGGACCCCAACAAAAACTCCCCAAATAAAAACATCAAGAGGTAAATACTTGGTCAGGTTTGGAGTTAAAATGTATCTCAAATGTATCACAATTTTTAATTGAAAGAGTAATAAAAATTTTCAAAGGCGAAGAACAGTTGCAGTCAATTGAGAAACGGGAATTATGCGAGTCGATATGTACAGGTGTCCCTCATATAACGCGGTACTTCTACAACGCGTTTTCGATATAACGCGATTTAAAAAAAATAGTTTCATTACAACGCGAAATTTCGTCTTGTTAAACGCGAAATTGAAAATATGTATTGGCAACACTAATTTGTGAATTCATTCGCGTTCAATTGAATTAAGGTTGGCAATGCTTTTTATTTTTACCTTACACAGTTTGTCATGCATTCCTGGGAATAGCAATTTTGGGTTAAAAAATATCATTAGAACTTGTTAGAACTTGTTTAATTGGTGAAATAATTTGTCTTGTTATAATAAACAAATGCTGAAAACTGTTGTCACAACTGCACAATCACTGGAAGAACGTCCAACAAAATGTTTCGTTTTATCAAATGACGAAAACTTTGCCGAAGAAATTTCTTCTGATGAAATTATACGCCCAAAGCGCTCACTATTTCGACATAATATGATGTTCGAAGACACAGACTAGTAAAAAGCACAAAAATTAAATTAGTTAATGAATAATAATTATTGTTTTTTTCATTACGTTTTTTTAATTTTTAAATAGAGTATGAATTTTGATTTTGAGTTGTAAAGGTACATACATACATACATCTTTAATTTAGTACCTAATTTATTTTGGAAAAAGCTTATTGGAACATAACCCTCAAATTTATATGAAAGCTAAGTCTTCTATAACGCGGATTACATAACGCGAAAATCTCCTGGAACGTAACCACCGCGTTATACTAGGGACACCTGTATTAATAATCATGTATTAAGGAAAAAAAATCAAGATTTTAACCACCCAATAACCGACAGAAAATGTCCAATCTCAAAAGGAAAGTCCACTTTCACACTTTTCAAGTCTGACTCGTCAAGGCAAATATTTTTGGATGAGAAGGGAAAAGAGAATAAAAGGGGTACAAACTTGACGGTACTAGTGAATTTTCATATTTCCTTTTTTTTTTTTCATAAAAAAGTACGAAAATTGAATTGACGGGTGTGAATGAAATGAAAAGTTCAAAAGAGAATTGAACAAAAAGTGGTCAGCTAAAACTGAAGAGTGTGAAACAGGACAAAGTAATTATGTACTTACATATATTTTGTATATTTTTATAAAATTTTACAAGTGTTTAGATCATTTAATAAAATATTTAAATCAATTTTCAAAGTTTTTCACCTATGATACAATGCTTTTTATTCATATTTTTAGCTTTTAATTTCAAAAAATATTTGTATAGGGTGTTTTTTTTTTAGATGTATAGAACTTTAAGCTGGCAACACTTTTTTAATTGGCAGCCACTTTGTCAGCTGTCAGTGATTTGTGTTTAGTTTGGTTTGGCATTTCAACATGAATATACTGACTCCTATACATGGTGCAACTATACAAGGTGAGTGCAGTAGCCCAGCTGACTGACTTTGTTTACAATTTACTTATGTCAAAAGTAATACTTTTTTAAGTGTTTTTGACAGTAATACATTATTTTACATGAACAAAATTTCTATTTTGTTTCTATATTGTGTTGTATTTGTTGGCGATTTGCACTCACCTTGTATAGTTACACCATGCTCACAAGTATGTTGAATTCATGCAACACAAATACGTGTGAAGAGAGTAATATATCTTACTCTCAGTTGCGTCTCTAGCTATAACATTTTCTCATATTTCTGGTAACAAATAGATTCTGCTCAAAATGAATTGCTCATCATTTGAAGTAATGAACGAATCAAGCCAATTTCAGAGACATTCTGAATCGATCGAAACAATTAGTAGCCGAACTATTGCAAGGTCTGGACTATATGGCGGGTGAGGCAAAACTTCCCAACCACTTCTTTCAAAATATTTTTAACTGGTATTGCAACATGTGGCCGCATATTTTGTTTTTCTGCCTATGGTCGCTTTAAAAGAACCAGTTACATTCAGTACAGGTTCCCAGTGATGGTCTGGCCAGATGTCAGCAGCTAATAATAGACAGGACCCTTTTGGTAGCGCTAAGTACAGAGCATTAGTCTTTGGTGTCGATTTGGATGTTTGCCAGCGTTTGAGCAGCATTTCGGCTTCAATTCATATGGCAACCATTTTCCCTGCTTTTGGATGAATCCAGCTGCTCGCAAAAGCGTAGCTCCCAATGATTTTGCAAGCAACAATATTCATAAAGTGATGCATCCAATTCTTGGTCTTCAAATTTTTTTGGCTGACCTCGACTCAATCACCACATCTGAACCGCACAGACCATATCTCGCACATTGAAACTGATGGAACATATTCTCTATAAGCTTCCGATTACTGCAAATGACTTAAATAATTAAACAAAAGAGCCTAAAAAGTAACAAATTCCCCTAACTTCAAATTAGTTTTTAAATTATTATTTGATGTACCATGACCAAACGAATGATGCAGAAGTTCTTCTTTTTGGGGCTACTTTCATAAACAATTATCAGAATTGAGTCCCGAAATCATGTGTTGTACTGTTGTACTGTGTAAGTCATTATTACATTTGTAAATACAGACTAATTTAATTTATTATTATTAAATCTATTACAAATTATCTACAAAAGTGATTCTTTATTTATTTTTTAAGAGATTAAAAAAGCAAATGTAATATAGGGTGTTTGCAAAGTAACGGTTTGTACCGATTTTTGGAGATTTTTTTAAATAAAATTGCAACCTAAGCAAATATGCCACGAGGCATTGACCATTAAAAAGGTAACGGTCGTTACTTTATAAATGTGCTGTTTTCAAATTTCGGAAACAAACGTCATGTATTGTAAAATTTTGCACAGGATGTGTCAAGTAAAAAATCTTATTAAATTCTTTGAAATGTTTTATTGAAGGAATAGGTTTATTTTCAAACCAAAGAAAATTAATAACAAAAAAAAAAATAAAGTAACGGTCGTTACATTATAAAAAGTTAAACGTTTTTTTTGGGTTTGAATTCATTTATTATGGGTAACAAAAAGCAGTATATTTTTTTAGAAAATGTAATCCTTCGGAAAATGACAGATACATTTATTTTGTGTAATATTAGCGGAAAAATAAATTAAAAATAATAATTTTATTTTTGAGCTGTAAGGGGTCATTTTCTGTGGAAACACCATATAGCAAACAGACGAGTATTTAAATCATTGATACGTTGAAATTTTATTATGAAGTAATTTTGAATTTCTTATAAAAGTACTTATGAACCATATTTAATGTCAGCCATTACCAAACTACTTCTAAGTATGAGTTGGCGTTGAAAAGTATTTTGTTCAGTAATTACAAATCTCTACGAAGTATTTCCTAGGTTTGTGTCGACCTACAATTACTGATTAACTAATACCTACCGTCTGCATTACTTAGAAGTAGTCGAACAATTCCTTATTTTATTGTCTGATAGGTAACTGCTTACTTGAAAGCCTTAAAATGACAGCACATGCTGTTTTTACTTATAACGGCTTTTGCAAGTTTTACAAATGAAGTCGTTTTCTGTAAATGTCAAAGTATTGACATGAATTACGGTGTTAAAATGATATTGTGTAAGGCGTAGAGTGTTAGCATATTAACATTTTAACTGATTACTTGGTAATGAAAGCTTAGCTGGACATACACAACTATACTGCCGTACTTCATCAATATGGAATCGCCACGTATGAATACAGTATGAGTACAAGATTTATTTGTGCACAAAGAACAAAAGTTCATATTTACTAACAAAGCGATTAAAAAAAAGCATTCTTGTTTAGCACAAATATTTTACATTCTTTGATAAGGATAAGCAAATTGATATACATGGTTTTGTAACAATTATTTGAAATTCAGTAATTAAATCCCAAGTTTTCAATTAATGAGCTAGAAGCAAAATTCAGTTGGTCAGCACATTTGCATCCCGTTAAAGGGGGTTCAATGTGGTTGCTAGCCAACAATCGAGTGAAAAACGCAACAACAGATATATTTTTAATTTTCTAATGCAAAATCACGAGCGAAATTGCTTTTAAATCATCATCATGCCCTAAAAAGTAAAATAAATTTCAATTTGTATATTACACATAAATGTCATTTACATCAACCCAGGCTGTGTGGCCGATTTTAAAATATTTATTAATGTATTGGTCGGCATCTACCTTTTGGCTCATAATCATCATTATGCGAATTGTAGCATTTCAAATTGATGTGTTACATGCTCCAGAGTGTTGAAAAAAAAGAGTGAACTGTAATGCAGTAAACGACACGTACGCCCAGAGGCACAATTTAATAACAACCGCACATCCTGATCACATACCCACCCATAATCAATGTATGCATCGCATCCTTTCAGCATCAAAGATGACTTCAGACGAAAATGAAAGTAAGAAAGTAATAAAATTTATGTGAAGGGAGGATTTAATGGTGAGGTGATGGGTAACAACTAAAGTACTGACTCGTTCGTTAATGGTAAATAAGATAAAATACGTAATACTTACTTACTCACACATACAAGTTTATTGTAAAATCAGAGCAAAAGGATGCAGTTCCTTAACGAAGAGTTTTCATAAAAAGTTCAAACATTTTTTCGAGCAAAAAATTAAGTTCAAGAAAATATGTTCAATAGTAGTAATGAATATTAACCGCCTGGCCCACGATGTCGAACGATAACGTTCGCTTAGATAAGACTTAAGACACAAACTTTTTATCGCATCTATTTTTCACTTAATCAAGTTTGTTTATTCCACAATTAAGTTTGTGTCTTAAGTCATATCTAAGCGAACGTTATCGTTCGACATCGTGGGCCATGGGGTTAAACTATTTTAAGAGCAGTATATTCTCAAAAGATTAAAATTGTTATAATTGCTTAATTGATACTAAAAGAATTCATTCTTTTCACTTTCTGTTTTAAATAGATTCAATAGCACTTATTTGCGCATTGTTGAACAACGTATAAATAACCTTTTGTAAGTATGCAGCAACCACTCACTATACATCCTTTAATATAAAAATACATTGTTGCAAGCATCCTTATTTAATACTTGAATATTTGTTTTTCTATTTGTTTCCTCTTTCGGTTGAAAGTACATGACCCTTGACATTGACTTTGCAAAAAAAAAACGGAATTAAATAAAAAAAACAAGCGAAAACGAAATTGCACATCTGGGAAATAAAATTGCTTTAGTTAACAATTCTTTAAAATTAAATCCATAAAATTACTTCCTCATACACCAAAATTACTTTTACTTTTAACAAACCAATTTAATTACAAGACGTAGTTTTTGGGAAATATAATGCAAGTCATATTCTAATTTTGAACGTATTACATACAGACTGAGGAAGTCATTAATTTCCAAAGGATTCAGAATATTTTTTGTTTTAGGCTGCGTGGATTTTATAAACAAACTTCACAATAATTGCTTAATAGTAATGAGGGGTAGTTGAAAATAGTTATTTCTATGACAAGGGAAAATTAAATACTTATCAACTGTTTATGTTTGAAAAAGTAGCTTTCTTAAAGTTCAATACACAGAAAGTTTTATAAAAGGACTTCGAAATATTGGACGATTGTAAAGCTTATTAATGTTTTAGTAAGATTTGTTAAATTCCGCGGGAGTTTTTTCCCTTTTTATTTTTTTAACGTTGAATTTGAATAGAAAAAATGGGAAAAGGGAGAAAACTCCAGCGGAATTTTTATTTATTGGACTGATTGGGTTGTGTTATATGGATTCCACATTTGTCTACATCATATCATACAGTTCCGCTAAGTTTTTCTGAAATATGGGCAGTATTATTGCTTATTTTTTTTGGTACCCAAATTGTTAGATTTTTTCTTTGTTCGAAGAAAACGCATGAATAATTTGAATAGAAGATTTTAACTTGTTCGATTTTAATATCAATTTATTCAAATAATTGCAAAATTTCACAATAAATTTCAAAATAAAGGTGGATTTACCCATTGGTTCCGAACAAAAATTTTGTCCGGATAAAATTTTTTTTCATTGAGGGTTTTTGCAGCACGATTCATTCATTTCGAAAGATTTTTCTGGAAAATCAAAGCTGCCATATGCAAACAAAATCTGTTAGTTTTACAAGTGAGATAATACTGCGGCCATTGATTTATTTTGCTTTGGGTTTTAAGTGTCAAAAAATAAATATTAAATTATTTTGTTGTGTATATTATTTATTGCATGGTGTAACTATACAAGGTGAGTGGAAATCGACAACAAATACAACACAATACAACAAACAACAGGCATTTTGTTTGTGTAAAATAATGTACTACTGTCAAAAACACTTGAAAAAGTATTACTTTTGACATAAGTAAATTGTAAAGAAAGCCAGTCAGCTGTGCTACTGCACTCACCTTGTATAGTTACACCATGATTTATTGTGTATATTTTTCTAAAACAATTTACAAAATTTTTAATGAATAAATGAAATGAATAATTTATTTTCACAAACATAACAAATAGAAATGTAACCAATTGGCAACGCAGTTCATTTTTGTCCAGACAAAATATAAAATTAAACCTATTCAAGCTGCGAGTTGTTCGTAAAAAATAATTTCTCTCTCTCTCACTCACAAAAAGAGACGTCAAACTTCATATGAAAAAAACTTTGTCCGAACAAATATTTTGTTCAGAACAAATGGTTGAATCCACCTTAAAAAGCAAATTTGGTATAATTTATAATCGAAAAATGATTTACATACATACATTGGAAATATATTTTCATACTTGTGGAGCAACCAATTTCTTTATAGTTGTGTGTAGGCGGTGTGCTATCTTTGGTTTCGCTCTTCTGCATAACGCCCATAATCTTTCACCCATATGATCTAATCAATATTGCAACGTCATCTTTATAACATACTATCGCAATTCACAATCTTGTGCAAATTGAATTGCATCATTACATTTGCAAAAAGCTTTAGTATATTTTTACTTTTGCTGTGTATTTTGATAGTGTAGAGCAAAAAATGTGCTAAACCTTTTTGCAAATGCAATACCATTTGCACAAGCTTGTGAATAGCGCTAATGTTTAGTATTATGCATGGTATTTATTAGTAGGAAAGAAGTATAGGAGATGTATTTTCGTTAAAGGGATGTCTTTTTATTGAAAAATTGGTTCAATAAATTTCGGAGAAATTTAATAGAGGAATGTAAAAGAAGCGAATCATGAATTTATCGATTCATTTATATATGTCTTTTAATGTGAATGAAATCCCATATAAATACTTCGCCTACGAATTACAAAATTTCAAAAAGTAATGCTAAAATAATGCCAAAATTAGCCCTCCTTTACTAATGCGTTTTTTTTATTAAGTTAAATACTGGTGTTTTGGTGTTTTGTCACGTGGTCAAGTAGAAAATTCCGATAGTACCTTTGGATACTTACAGGCTTGTTTACGTAACATTGTGGTTTTAAATACAATCAGATTCAGGGGGTTGCAAGAATATATCTCGGATCATGTTCCTGATCTTAACATGTTATATTGAATTATATGGCTCCTTAGTTGATAAAAAATAATTCATTTTCACTTAAAAAGCTCCAAAAAGTTATTTTATTGCTAAAGAAGATCGGAGCTGTAAGAAAAATTTTGATACTAAGTAATGCATTCTTTAATATTACAATAAATCAATGAAAAATTGTTTTTTCTAACCAGAGATGGAAATGTTAGAATTTGGAATTAAAATTTAAGAGATAAATATTTTAATTAAATACCTACATATGTATGTGTGGATGTGTACATAACACATAAAAAATCATAGAAATCTGTTTATACCTACATATACCATGAGGCATTTTAATACATATGTTGTGCATAAACTCAGTACTTTAATAGATTTATCAATACGAGTGCAGAGCAGAACATTTAATAAAATTTAACCTCCCCTTTTCCCAAAAACTCTTATCATTTCATTAAAAGTTAAACAATTTTGAGTCATAAATCAAAATTTAAACTCCTGCTGAGTTTCGCAACAACCCCTTATCGAACGTTAAAGAATTTCCGTTGTAAATTAACACACAAACAACGAAAACCGAAAGGGAAATAATAAAAAAATAAATAATACCAAAATTTATTAAATAAAAACTGTCAAAACGTTTTACAAAATATAAAATTGCAATAATAACAAAACAAATTAATGAAAAAAAAAACACAGACAACGCACAAAAACTCAATTGTATTTGAGTCTTGGGTCTGCTTAATGATAAAAAAAGCAACGATTTCTTTCTTCCACTGAAGCCCATCATTATGGATGGCAACATGCAGAGCAAGTTGTACCCCTGGGAGGTTGTACTTTAGCTGTTTAAAAATTTCTCATTCATTCAAGGTTCAACTTTCCTGCATTCTCTGGTTGTTTGTCTCTATTATTTTTTATTTTACTACTTGGTGGTACTCTATGCGTGTCAATTTATAGTCAAACAAAGATTACAATTTGCCATAAAAATGCGAAATGATAGACGCTATGTGCAAGTACATACTCATATACAGAACTAAATTAAAACTTGAAAACAATCTACAAGTTTTGATACGAAACATGAAAATACAGGAACTTTTTAGAAACCTCCACCCCTGCATGTCATGGCAGTTTGGCTGTTTTTGAAAAACGGAAACAGAAACCAACACCAAAAACCCGTATCTTAAAATATGTATGTACGTGTACTTGCAACAAGCAGGCAGTTGCTGGGCAATAAAAATACTCAGCAGGTTGTAACCGCATCGATCACTTTTATTTAGGCAGTGTTCTAAACAGTTTTAATTGTTTGCTATTTTTTTTTTTTGAAGGGCTTTCAAGAGCCATGGCGATAAAGATTTTATGAGTTGAAAAAACAAAATATCACATCTTAATTGAACCATGTTTGTGTTTAGTTTTTTTTATTTTTAATTTTTATTATTGCTTCATAAATAACAATTTCCATTGTATTTTCCACCCCTGACTATCTGCTCTCGTTCCCTCCTTACTTGTTTGGGTTCGAGTTTATTTTAAAGAAAAAAAAATGTATAAACAATTTTATCATTTTTATAAAACTTAATGACTTTTCCTATAAATTAAATACAATTTTGAATTGAATTTTTCGGTTTTATTTTCTATTACACTTCATCGAAAGAATGACAAAAAATTAATTTCTTTTGTGGTTTTTAACATCAAGTTAGGCGTCATTTATTTGATATTGTTTTAATTAAAATGTCACGAGCCAAGGAAATTTTAATTATTTTCAAATAAATTGTAGAAAATATTAATATGCAATCATAAGCCCACATTATCATACAGTGAGATAAAATAAAAATTGAAAATACATATTTGTTAAAAATGGCATAAAAGCTTCAGGCTACCGTTACCAATGAAAAAGTCTTTTATCACAATTTCCGTTTCCCCTCAAATACTCGAAACTTTCTCTTCGTACTATGCATGTCAGATGGTTTCGAGAAATTATTTAAGAAGCGTAGTTACAGGTCAAAGTAGTTACATATGTATATGCATACGATTGTATTTATATACTCGCAAGTGTTCTTAGAAAATATCCCAGCGGGAAAAATTGCAAGTACTTACATTGCAGGCCTTATAGAAGACCTGTTTACGCATTCTAAAAGATTCGATAATCATGCCACTTTGATTTTTCTCAGAAGACGTTCTAAAAAACATATTTTTAATTTAGTTTCAAAATAATGTCAACAAGGATGTCAGCAAATCATTATTTCAATAGCAAACACGAATGGTTCCTGTATATCGTCACTACAACAAAAAACATGAATTAATAGAGCTTCTATAAATGTATGCCCTTATTCATAAAAACTTACAGCAGGTTTATAAGAGGTTTATAAAGCAAATTTTTTATAAACCTGTTGTAAGTTTTTATGAATAAGGGGGTTAGTCTAAAATCCTTCTTTTATTTAAAATCCCTTCCTCAATGAAATTATTAATTTAACAGATTTCTAATTACACATTGTATGGAACATTTGTTGGTAGACCTTCCAATTACCCTCCTCAAGTAGGTAGGCCTTCTAGTAGGCATGTAACTAGTAGCGACACGCCATGTGAAAAGGAATAAGTTTCATGCAAAAAGAAATCGTAAAACGAAATTTTTTTTTAATTCGGTCCATGTTTGACCATACACCCCATATAAAGTTCACATCTAAAATTCACTTAAATGCGTATAAAACTGGTATAAATAATGTTCAACGGTTAAAATAATTCTTATAGGTAAATAAATTTTCTGGTATATATAAGGACCCCATTCGAAAAAGCCATTTATCTTAATATACGAGTATATATCGTATAAATATCGGGACCGACTGAAAACTGTGCACCGATCATTTACATATGTATGTATATACAGAAATCATTCGACAAAATTTTGTGAATTTCGGTCCATTTTTAACCGTTACCCCCATATAAAGTCCGAAAATCACTTCATACTCATAAATCTCTTATAAATAACGGTAAAGTCCTCTTCCGAAAATCACTTCATACTCATAAATCTCTTATAAATAACGGCACCGATCCAAAATTTTATACGGATCATTTACATACATGGCAAAATAAAACTTAAGAGAGATAGAGAGAGGGAACCACGCTTCTTTTCCCTCTCACCAACAAACTCAAAACTTAAGCAGTAAAAGTGGCAGTGTGTGACCCGGGACTAACAGGGCCAATCAAGTTTATTGTGAGTCATTGTTGTGTAAACAACAAAGTGTTCTAAAACTTTAAGTGTGTTCTTAAACCGTAATATAATTCTGTAAAAAGACAGAGTGTTCATTTTACAATTTATTTTGTGTACATTTAAATAGTTAAATAAAGACTCGTTATATTTAATTCAAACTACTTGACGCTTTTATTTTGCAACTAAAAAGAATCCGGTTTATTTAAAGGAAATGAATCACCGTTTTTAAAAGGTAAAAGCGTAACAATATTTTAATTCTACGGATACAGCATACAGCTATTTTACTTTGCCCATTTGCAGGAGCAAAACGCATTTCAATTGCTAAGATTTAGAAAAACGTTTGTTAAGATTTATTCGCTTTCAGTATTTCTGCTTATGATTTACCATTGTACCAGACTATATTAAGCCCACGGAAGTACTGCTATAGATTGTATTGCATTAATATTTGTACTACGCAGTTTTGTATATAATTTATTGCAATCTGGTTAAATAGTAAATAATATGAGATAAAAACTTCATTAACTGTTGTAGTTCATTAAACTTTATCCGCTTTAATTAATATGATTTCTGGAAAAGCATTATTAGTGGCATAATGAAACAACTCAATGTTTCTTAGATTCAGATGAGTTTTTAAGCACCGATTCTTCTTAATGATAATTTATACTGTCAATGAGAGAAGCCAAAACGGAATTAAAATGTTCATAAAACTCATATAAAATCATGATAATGTCAAATATAAAGGACTATTTATAGTTGTTTTTTTTTTTTTTTTTGTTTATCTTAAAGACACTTTATTTTTCTCGAATAGTATTTCGATAATGTTTGCAACATGCCACACTAATGACAAACAAACTGCCACCATCATTATGTACATACGCGCTCTTAAGTACATACTTTTATACATATTATTATTATTATGTATTAAGTGTTATGGACGTCTATAGAATTTTGGAAATTAACAATGTATGCAATATATAAGGAGTGTATGTTTGTGTTTATCAAAAAGCCAGTTCTAAATTTCAAACTACGAGTATGTTTGAACATACCGAACAGAGTTACACAGTCAAAATTGTTGGGTAATAAACGGTTTTTTTTTCCAACATCATACTCATACATTTTCACAGACGACTCTTAATATATAATGCTGATTTTTGGCAACAGCAAAAGCGACGGCAACAACAGCAATAGCAGGCAGCAATAGCATCAATGACCGAAAAAATTGAAGCAGCAGCAATTTAAAATTGGTGAAAAACACAAACAGGAAGTTCATTATTGTCAATGATTAATGACTAAAAGTATGTTTGTTGTTTGTTTGTTTGTTTAAGTAGACACGAGTATATATGTACATATGCCAACATACATCTCCACTCATAGCTAGAAATGCTCTTTAGCAGCATTGAAGCTTTGCAGATTTGCTAATAAGAGTACGTGGCAAGGCAGTAGAAGTAAAAGAACATGTTGATGTTCAAGCCACCGCCATTACTTTCAGCCAGCCACCATTGTGCTAACGCCATTAAACGGTTCAATTTAGTACTTCCGCATGCCATGTGTCAATGTCCCTGTTATTGTCGTACTCGTTTTCGTTGTTGTTCTCCACCATTTTAATGCTGTACACTCACAGCAAATAATGTGGAAATGAATTCGGACATTAAGTATGAAAAATATTCATAAATAATCAAATAACTTGGTTTGAAATTCTATTCTTTGAATTTGTATGTTTTATGCAATATATGTATCTATTTCGAAAATGTTTTTTGTTTCGAATCGAATTACACAATTTCTCTGCTGAAATCAGATTCTCATCCAAAAATCTTCATCTAAAGTTGCTTAACCGTGATTTTAGGAACAATGGTGGAGTAGATTAGATCACATCGGTGATGCTCAAAATAAAAAAAAAATAATTTGTTTCATGTTGAAAAACCCTGAGAGGTACTTTGAGGAAATAAAAATCGCTCCGGTTAAGGAATTTTGTCTCAGCAATTCCCTTTGAGATACCATCAGAATGGGGATTCGTCCTTTGGAAATTATTTTTTCATATGAAGTTTGACGTCTCTCTTTTTAAGAGAGAGAAAATATGAAGTTTGACGTGTCTCTTTTTAAGAGAGAGAAAATATGAAGTTTGACGTATCTCTTTTTAAAAGAGAGAAAATATTTATATGAAAAAAAACTTTCTCCGAACAAAATATTTTGTTCGGAACGAATGGGTGAATCCGCCCTAAGATCCACCTGATTGCAGCTTGCGTGCTACAAATTTAATATAGATGTAATAACTTTTATGCAAGTAACCCGTATGCAAACAATAGATAATATTAGGAATTATTTCCGTTATGAGTGGAAGAACATCAAGGAAATAACTACCATGTCTGACTTATTTATATGAGGACTAGCTGCAAAGAAGTTGAAACGGGGAAACAGCACTTTTTTCGCTGGTTGGAAAAGTCACAGAGGGTCAAGGAGAGAATTTTTAATAATGTGAGGCCTATTAAGTATAATCCATGGATGAAGTGGGGGTTAACATTTGTCATATTTCTGTGGACAATATAGTGCTGTACTGATGAAGTCAGCATTGATAGATTGGAGTGTTTCTTCTGAAATTCATAAAAAAGAGACGGAAGGTGTTGTTCGGATTCGATGGCTTCACAAACTCTGACTATTTAAAGATTTAGGAATATTATGGAACCATGCGAACAAGATGTATATAATGCATATTTTATGTAATTTTGCCTAATTTCTGCATTTATATCCCGAATAGAGGTATGTGACTTAGTGGACTCTAACCCCCGAACCTGTCATTAGAGTTTATACTGATGACTCCAATAAGTAAATTTTGTCATTAAAGGGTATTGGTTCAAATATTACAAGAGTCCTACCTTGCTCGAGTGATATTACTCAGACGGAAATATCTGCTATCAAAACTACTTATTGTCTGAGGTATTTATACCCTACACCACCATAGTGGGGAGGGTATATTGGATTTCTGCATATGTTTGTAACGCCCAGAAATATTGGTCCAATACCTTAAAGTATACGAATCGGCTCAGAATCACTTTCCGAGTCGGTTTAACGATGTCCGTCCGTTATGCTGGCTGGCTGTCCATGTAAAGCTAGTGCGCAGAGTACAGGTCGCAATTTGGAAGCTATTTCGATAAAATTTGGTGCGTGATATTTTTCGGCCCAAGGACGGACGGGATGGAAACTGGTGGCAATCGGTCCATTATTTCACCTGGCCCCCATACAAAAGTCCTACCGAAATTGGGGTTTACCGATCATAAATGTTTCAATTATGAAAGGAACCAAACAAATTTCACAAATCACATATACAAATTTTGTGCAGATCGGTTCATAATTAGTCGTAGCTCCCATATAAGGCCCAATTCCGAAAATCACTTTAAAGAGCATAACTTTCTCAAAAATGTTGGTATACAAATAATATTGAACGCAAATATATTTCATATGTATACAAGCGGTACGGTACAATTTTATTATGATCGGTCCATAATTAGTCGTAGCTCCCATAAATGGCCCACTTCCGAAAATCACTTTAACGATTATAAATCTCTTACGAATGTTGGTAATCAAATAAAATTCGTCACAAATAATATACAGAAATGATGACAACTAATTTTATAATGGTCAGTACGTAATTAGTCGAAACTCCCATATAAGACCCTCCCCGTAATCAACTTTAACGTCCATAAGTCTTTTAAAAGTATTTATATCGAGATAAAGTTTAACATACACAATATTTATATTCACAGAAATCATGACACTAAATTTTTGGATGATCGATCCATAATAGGTCATATCTCCCATATAGCGCACATTTCTGAAAAACTGTTTTGTACATATACTGGGTGTAGGGTATTATATGGTCGGGCTTGACCGACTATACTTACTTGTCTTACTTGTTTCTATTAACTTTAAAACTAATAAATTGTCCAGATAAGGGACGATGAGGAGATTGACCACTTTCATCCTGCCAACTGTAAATCACTAGTCCAACTTACGCAGTTTGGGTAGTCCAATGAAACCACCTGTGCTATTGCGAAATCAACATTCGTTTGGGATGGTGGCAGGACAGTAATCATCAACAGAACGGTCAGCATCATTGGAACGCATTTCAACGACTACTATAGACGTTATTATAAGTAAGAAGAGATGTTGTCTTACTTATTCTGTCGCTGTCTAAGATTGGGTAAAATGAATCTCAGATACATCTCAGACCGTTTATAATTGCTAATGTTTCTCAGATAGGAAGAGCGTATATTACCTCTCGCACTTGGTGAAGTTGTAAAGTCTCAGATACACTTGAGAGTTTATATTAAGTACCTCCTACGTCTGAAGCTTGGAAGAGTTATCGAGTATGAATATCTGATACGCCTGCTGTTTACCTCTTGTGTATCATAATAGGATACGTTTTGAATGGATTCAATCTTGAAACCTACGATCTATAGTATTTCATAATTCAGGTTATTAAAATATTAGTTTGAACTGAAGAGTATGTTAAAATTTAAAACTAATTTGCCAATTTTCTTTGCCGGGTGTATGAAAAATGAACAACCATGGTAATTGCTATTGGTATGACATGTATAAGTACTAATGGTTGCTGCTTTTTGGACAATAACGATAAGAAATGATTTGGTAGGAGACAATTGGTTTGTTAGATTATAAAGAAACGAGACAGACAAAAAGCAACAATTACAAATAATGCAAAAATGAAAGCTGTAAATTAACCAAAAAACCAACACACCGAACAACGTTTCAAATTGTTAAAGTCGACAAAATACTCCACCTCAACCAAATTAAAGGCAGCAGCGACACAAACATTGTCATCATCCTCCCACTAGATGGTTAGAGTGAGCACAGGGTCACTGTTGCATATGGCAACATTATTTTACACAAAAAAATAGAAAAAAGAGATATTCGCAGAAACATCATCAAAATGTAACCTTTAACCCCAAAGCTAAAGCCAAAAAAAAAAAAAAAAGAGTACCAAAGCAATCTTTGGAAATACATACGAGTACACACTTAAAAAGGTGTTTTATTTGTTTACACACAAAAATAAACAACCCTTCACACATCATCCACATCGTCATATCATCATTGTAGACAACAAAAACTCTATCTAGTGTCTGACAACGTTTAGTCCTGGGTTGGTGTTGTACCATTTTATTATTGTTGTCCTGTCCTGCTGTCTATCTGCTGTGTCTTTGTTGAGTTGTATTCATAATGCCAACAATGACGATGATGATGATGATGATGATGGTCTTATAATGGTCATGTCATTTTCATGAACAAGTCCTACCAGTTTCCATAATTGTCTATAGATTGTATGAGTAGTATCCTTGCGTGTGTTTAATTTTGAAACGTTTGCAAAAGGATACACAAGTCTATTGTGATTTGTGTACTTTCCAATAAATTATGATGAAGCTGATTTAAAATCCTTCACAAATGATTGTTGTTTGATTTTGCATTTGTTTTAAATTAGAGTGGAAACTATAAGTACTTTTTAAAGCAGATGCTTTTACTTATTTTAGTCTTCAATATTAATAAATCGTCAAAATTTGAAAAGGTTTTCATCGACTAAACAGTTTTCTTGTAAATATTGATGAGTTTGAGGATTTTGAAGGTGAAGTTAGAATAAATAATCAGCATGTAACCATAATTATTAGTTCTATGTTAATTCCAATTATAGTTTAACGATTATTAAAGATCAAAATATTATAGAAAAGGCATCTGTTGTAGGAATCTGGGCCAACTATTCGCTTAAATTTAGTGATAATAATCTGTTTTATAAGTTTATACAAATTTCATACATATATTATTTTGCTCAAGGCAAATATTTATGCTAATTTTGATTTCACTATTTTTAATCCAAACACTATAGATATGAAATATTGGTAGTAGACCCGTAGGCCCATATATATTCCGGATCCTTATCAAACTCTAATGCACTAGCTACATATGTTCATACGTCTGTCTGTTGATGAACTATCGACAAGGATCTAGGAGAATTTCCTCAAATGTTGTCTGTTGATCTGAGGTGTTTGGTATTGAAATAGTTAAAATCCAAAATAAATTTAGAAAATATTTCCAAAACTAGTTGGCATTTAAAGCAAACATAAATTTAAACAATTTATACGCAAGCATTTTTATACCCTTCACCATCATGAGAAGGGTATATATAAGTTTGTCATTCCGTTGGTAATTTCCACAATATAATTTTCCGACCCTATAAAGTATATATATTCTGGATCCTTATAGATAGCGGGTTCGATTAAGCCATGTCCATGTGTCTGTCTGCCTGTTGAAATCAATTTTCTGAAGTCTCCAGATATCTTCGGGATCCAAATCTTCAATAATTCTGTCAGACATGCTTTCGAGAAGTTTTCTATTTAAAATCAGCAAAATCGGTTTTGGACCAACCAGAGTTATGGATCAATATGTGAGACAACCTTCATAAAAATTTTATATTTTTTGTACATTTTATTGCAATATTTTGAAGTATATTGCAGATAATGCCATGAAATTTTGTATACGTTGTTTTTATGATAATAGAAGAAAGTGTGCGGAAAATAGTATGAATCGGTCCATGATTTCTCATAGCCCCAATACAAAAACTTTCCCAGAATATTTTCTTAATTATACATAAATGCCTATTAAACTCAAATATCAATACAAAATTTAGCAGGAATAATTTTTATGCAAAAATAAATCGCAAAACGAATATTTTTTTAGTTCAGTCCATGTTTAAACATAGGCCCCCCATATAAAGTCCACTTCCAAAATTCACTTAAATACGTATATATAAATAACGTTAAAGTGGTAAAGTTTGACATAAATAAATTGTTGTACTAAATTTTATGGTGGTCGGCCCAGAATTGGTCATAGCTCCCATACAAGGACCACATCTGAAAAAGACATTTATCCCTGTATATATTATATAAATATCGGTACCGACTTAAAACTTTGCAAAGATCATTTTCATAAATACAAAAATCATCCCACACAATTTTGTGAATTTTGGTTTATTTTTAACCGTATGCCCCATATAAAGCCCGAAATCCACGTTAATACTAATATATATCTTAAATATACCAATATTATGCTGAAATTCGACGTGAAATATAATCATATGCATGAAAATCACTGTTCCAAAATTTAAGAAGATTGGTTCATAATTTGTCATAGCTGCCATATAAAAATTTCCAAAAAAACAAAAAAAATTCGGGTCAAAAAATATTCTTTTCGGATTTAACCCATATTCGGTCCATATTTTATAATCATGATATATATCGTTTTTTTTAATACCTTTTATTTAATGTATTACCCATTAGTTCCCGAGATATAGGCTTATATATATTTTCAACTTTACGGGCCCGCACCCTCGAAAATAGGCGTGACCGCCAACAAATTTTTTTAGCTGGTATTTCCTCTAAAAGCCCTATTTGATGAAGTTTTTTTTTTTTGAGCAAAGTCACTAAAACCGAATTGTTCCCCTTTTTATACCCTACACCACCATAGTGGGGAGCGTATATTGGAGTTGTGCTGATGTTTGTAACGCCCAGAAATATTTGTCCAACACCCACCTTAAAGTATACCGATCGACTGAGAATCACTTTCTGAGTCGATTTAACGATGTCCGTCCGTCTGTTCGTCTGGCTGGTTGGCTGCCCATGTAAAGCTCGTGCGCAGAGTACAGGTCGCAATTTTGAAGATATTTCGATGAAATTTGGTACATAATACTGTTTCGGCCCAAGGATGGATGGGATTGAAACTGGTGGAAATCGGTCTATTATTTCACCTGGCCCCCATACAAATGTGCTCCCGAAATTGGGGTTAACCGGTCATAAATCTTTTAATTATGCAAGTATGCAAACAAATTTCACCACAAATGAGTAATAAATGAAGCTAAATCACATCTACAAATTTTGTCACGATCGGTCCATAATTAGTTGTAGCTTCCATATAAAGCCCACTTCCGAAAATGACTTTAACGACCATAAATTTCTTAAAAATGTTGGTAACCAAATAATATTAAACACAAATAAGTTTCATATATACAGAAATGATGACACCTACTTTTATAATCGTCAGTCCATAATTAGTTTCATATATACAGAAATGATGACACCTACTTTTATAATCGTCGGTCCATAATTAGTCGAAACTCCCATACGTAATTCACTTTAACCTCCATAAATCTTTTAAACGTGTTTATCTCGAGATAAAATTTAACACATATATAAATTTTTAAATGATCGGTCCACAATAGGTAATATCTCCCATATAGCGCTAGTTTTTTAAAAACTGGGTGTAGGGTATTATATGGCCGGGCTTGACCGACTATACTTTCTTACTTGTCTGTTTGTTAAATTACACTCAAGATTATTATGAACATCAGACAAACTCTGTAAATTATGGTAAGAATTGGTAATTAAATCAATTAAAAATGGTGAAAATTAGACAAAATTTCAAAATATTTAACATAAATTATGTTGGTCGTAAAATTGTCTTTCAAACAATATATAAAATAATAATGAAATTTGCACTAAGACTGAAAGAAAAGACAGAATAAAGATATTCTAGTCCTATAACCAGTGTAGTTTTTCTATTTCTTATTACGTTTAGATGGAGGGTATTAAAGATTCGGCACAGCCGAATATAGCATTCTTACTTGTTTTCTATAAAAAAATTATACCCTTTTCAGTACATACAGACATATATTATTTACAGAATCGTATTTTTTGGTAGCATAGTGAATATTTATTGTAGATAAGTTTGTGAAAATAGTAAATACATGCATAATTTCAACCTGACACATCATTATAAAACTTACATTAACGGACATTTCACTATGCAAATTGGCTTACAAACATTTTTGGGAAATATTGCGATATCTCGTGATTTCTGTATATATTGTATGTAAAGGATCTGTGTATGAGAGCTGTGAGATGTCATATGGAATGTGTTTTCGAATTGATTTCAACATGTTTGGCTTTATAGGCGTGATGGGGCCCCTTCTAAGTTGGTCACCTCGAATCTCAGATTCTTAAATTGCATAAATAGTCTTTGTGAAGATCTACAAAAAATATATTTTTACTAATCTTTTTTAATTCCAGAGATATTTATGTTTATTTTTCTTATTTTTAAAATTGCTTGATTTTGTGTTGATGTGTTTTTTTAGTTTTAACATTTTTCAAAAGTATGATAAAAGTATGATAAAATTCTGAATAGAAATAAAAAACTTGTTAAGATATATTATTCCTCTAACACGCATAAAAAAGTCCCAATATATTTCTCTTGTTTTGATAAAAATAATTCTTTCTTTTTGTTAGAATATTTCCATAATTTGTATTATAATTTGATGCAATTAAATTAATATCAATACTTAATACATGTCAGTTTTTTTTGACACTTTTAAAGTCATTTCCAAACTTGGCAATTTTCAACAAAAAAAAATTTATTTCAGCAAAAAATTCTAAAAATGCAAAGAACCAACCGCCGAAACAGCTTCATATTTTTATAGCCCTAAATGTTACCTATATAATTAAGGGTATTTTATATATTTTTTAGTTATTTTACACTCACATGGTAGATAGCGTGACAGTGGGCATTTTTATAAAAAAAACTCAGCTTTTGGAAAGTAAAAAAATTATCAAAATTATAATGCCATGATTTAAGAACATTTTTATCTATTAAAATTTTACATTAATTCAAAATTTATATTTTTCTTCATGGAAAATCATCATATTATAATTTGTTTCAGTTTGTATGGGAAACAACGTTTGAAAATTTTATAAAATTATTTAATTTTTCCAAAATATCAATCTTCAAGTCATAAGGTATTTATCATACACTTAAGGTGGATTCAGCCATTTATTCCGAACAAAAATTTTTTCCGGGAAAAAATTTGTTACTTAGAGTTTTTGCAGAACGATTTGTCCATTTCAAACGATTTTTCTGGAAAACCAAAGCTGCCATATGTAAACAAAATCTATTAGTTTTACAAGTGGCAATACTGTGGCCACTGATTTATTTTGCTTTGGTTTTTAAGTGTCAAAAAATGAATATTAAATTATTTTGTTGTGTATATTTTTCTAAAACAATTTACAAAATTTTTAATGAATAAATGAAATAAATAATTTAATTTCACAAACACCACAAATAGGCAGTGTTGCCAGAAAATGAATTTCAAAATATGCTAAAACTTGAAAAACTAAGTGCTAAAATGTTATACAGAAGAATAAAAAGTGCTAAATTTTTTCAATGTAACAATACAATTTTTATTTCAAATGTTACAAATATAAATTATAGTTTTTTCTAATTTTGTTCATAACAATTGTTGACTTGTTTTAATAGATTACATTTCATATATTAATTCAAAAACTTCCGTGTTCATTTACTTGCCACACCGAAAGAAATTTAGTTGAAATATTAATAAAAGTTATTTTTTATTTCTCCAAAAGTATTTTTTAGAGTAAAAAAGCAAAAATTTGTTCCAGAAAAAAATTGTTTTTATCAAGCAAATTATGCTAAAAAGCATTTAGCATATTTTTTAAAAATTTCCATGCGTTTTCGAGAAACAAAATGCTAAATCTAACACTGAAAGTGCTAAAATGGCAACACTGCCCATTGGCAACTCAGTTCATTTTTGTCCACACAAAATATAAAATTAAATCAATTCAAGCTGAGAGTTGTTTGTAAAAAATATTTTCTCTCTCTCAAAAAGAGAGACGTCAAACTTCACATGAAAAAGAAATTGTTCGAACAAATATTTTGTTCAGAACGAATTTGTGAATCCACCTTTATACATACATACGAGTATATTAATATTTAATATTAAACCATTTTAGTTAAACTCTTTAGAAGATTACCCCCAAAAACCTTTTTTCATACATTGCATGTAAAATGTGTGGTGCAAAATCCAAATCTTTTGGAAATACTCTGGCATTTCAAAACCGAGTTCGAATTTCAGTCTTGAAGAAGGACCGCAATAACTCTGCAGCAGCGGAGTATGGGGGCAAAAAAAGGGCAGCTTTGACATGTAATTTGTTTAAACGCGTGGTCCTAAATTTAAAGTCCATTCTATAAAGATATGTAAATTTTTAAGATCTCTTTGTAAAGATAAAACTGAATCTCTTCCATCGTGTCAAAGTTAATCGATCCTAAACATTGCTAATAAATCGCGCATGAAATGATTATAATTTTAAGCGAAAATTAAACTAAATTCCAACATAATGAAAACTATATTTTCGAGTTGATATATTTTGGAATCACCCACTTTATTACATAGTTTGATTTCGCTCAGCTAACCAACCAATCCAATGAATGAATAATTTCGATTGATAGAAAAATTAACTGGAAAATGAATGCCTTACCAATCCAAATACACTTAAAGGATTTATGCCCGTCAAAGTATTATTCGGAAAAGGGCCTCAGTTGGTAGCTATGTTACACACAGAAGAATGATTTCATTTTATAAGAATTTATTCCCGTGAAAGTGATTTGCAGAAATAGTTGTTATGGGGAGTATTGTGAATCGATAATCACAAAATTTAAAAAGGTGAATTGTGCAGTGTGACCATTTTAGCATTTTTGCGGCTCTATTTAACTTATTTTTTTCTTGATTTAGCTGCAAAATTTTACATTTAGCATTTGGCATTTCTTAGCATTATAAAATTTTAAAAATATTAATTTATTTGCTGTTGAAAATAGCTTGAAAATGAAAAGAAGAAAAATTATATGAACATTTTAAAGCACAAATGACAAATTTATTAACAGATGAAATTACAACTCTTGAACTAAAATGGGAAAATTAACTTCATAGGAGTCATGGTGCAACTATACAAGGTGAGTGCAGTAGCCCAGCTGACTGACTTTGTTTACAAATTACTTATGTCAAAAGCAATACATTTTCAAGTATTTTTGACAGTAGTACATTATTTCACACAAACAAAATGCCTGTTGTTTTTGTGTTGTGTTCTATTTGTTGTCGATTTGCACTCACCTTGTATAGTTGCACCATGATATGAGTGCTAATCAAAACTCAACCATAGAATTTTGTAAGCAAATTTGTGAATACTGGAATGTGTTTTATGAAAACTCCCTTTCATCTTTTGTTATGAAGATTTTAGTTTTGACATTAATGGTTAAATTCACAGTCTTTAGTTAGCTATTGACAAAGGCTTAACTATGGATTCTTTATTCGCAATGCTTAGTTTGTCATAAGAATAACAAGTAATAGTTAAACAATAGTTAGTATTTTAGTTAACCAATGGTTAACTAATGACCGAGAATTCGGCCATAAGTAATTCAGAAGTTCAACGTATATTTAGTGGAATGAATTCTATAAAAATCAAGTAAGAATGCATAGTCGGTCATGCCCGATTATCGTGCATGTTCAAGTGATTTTTTGACTAATTATCGACCAATCGTTCTAAAATTACACAGGTATCCTGATTTCTATATACCTACATATATGTCACTTATTTGTATTTAATATTGTTAATTTTAACCTTATATGGGAGCTGCGACTCATATACAACATATTTGCGGCAAAATTTTTTTGGATACGTTTATAAATCACACAAATTACAGAAGTCTTACTTAAGGCCTTCCAAATTATGAAAATTACTAAAAAAAATATTTAACAACTGAGTTATCCGTACGGTTAGACTCCCGATGAGAACCTTTATGAGTTTTGTGCATGAGTTCAAATGTATTGTTTATATAAAAAGATTATTTTTCAATCATGCGTGCTTCAAAATGTAAAAAATTATTTCAAAAAAGTATTTTAAAAATTTAGCACATTTTTTTTTGCATATTAAAACAAATTTTAGCGTATTTCAGCTTATTTTTAAACTGATTTAGCTTAACTTAACTTGAGATCTGGTCACACTGGATATGTCTTCATAAAGCACTCAATTCCTATTCATTATATTGGATTAGTGCTGATGTTTGTAACGCCCATAAATATTGGTCCAACACCCACCTTAAAGTATACCGATCGACTCAGAATCACTTTCTGAGTCGATTTAACGATATCCGTCAGGCTGGCTGGCTGTCCATGTAAAGCTTGTGCGCATAGTACAGGTAGCAATTTTAACGATATTTCGATAAAATTTGGTACGTGATATTTTTTCGACCCAAGGACGGATATGATTGAAACTGATGGAAATCAGTCCATTATTTCACTTGGCACCCATGTAAATGTTCTCCAGAAATAGGAGTTTAACGATCATAAATGTTTGAATTATGAAAATATGCAAACAAATTTCACCACAAATAAGTATTAAATGAAGCTAAATCACATATATAAATTTTTTGCAGATTGGTCCATAATTAGTCGTAGCCTCCATATAAGGCCCACATCCGAAAATCACTTTAAAAAGCATAACTTTTTTAAAACTGTTGGTATCGAAATAAGACTGAACATAAAAATGTTTCGTAGATATACATATAATATGGTAGAACTTTATGATGATCGGTCAATAACTAGTCATAGCTTCCATATAAGGCTCACTTCCGAAAAATTCTTTAATGACCTTAAATCGCTTAAAAATGTTGGCATCCAAATAAAATTCAACACAAATAACTTTCGTATATACAGAAATGATGACACCTAATTTTATAATGGTCGAAACTCCCATATAAGACCCTTTCCGTAATTCACTTTAACCCCCAGAAATTATTTAAAAGTATTTATATCGAGATAAAGTTTAACATACCCAATATTTATATTCACAGAAATCATGACACTAAATTTTTGTATGATCGGTCCACAATAGGTCATATCTCCCATATAACGCCCATTTCTGAAAAACTCTTTTATACATATACTGGGTGTAGGGTACTATATGATAATTAATATCTTGTAAAAATTGATTTGATTGTTGTTAGAATTTCAATACGAATTATCTTTAATAAAATTCTCTTCTTAGCGTAATAATTCCGGATTATTTCCTTGCTGAACTTAAAAATCATTTTATTAAAGGCATTCTAGAATGCTGTCACTCTGCAATCAAAAACGAATAAAAAAATAAAATCGTAAAATAAAGACATCTTCGAATAAAAATCAAAATGAAATATGTATTTATAATTAAGGGTCTTGTTTTAGTTTAAACACAAAATAATATTCCTTCGAAAACCAATGAATGGTTGAGGTTTTTAGCATCATTTGCGGAGTAAATCGTAATTATTAATTTGAACCAGTCTAATGAACATGCATAAATATATGTATAGGTACATACATGTATATATATCTACACATTTATAAACAAAAATAAATATAAATAAGTGCATGGTTTTGATGTTTTTTATGTTTTAGTTTTCATAAAAAATGTATATAAATTTACATTCAATAACAATTTATAACCTAAATAAATACGACTATAAAGAAGAAAAAAAAAAAAAACTAAAAAATATAATTCCGTACTCTGGCACAGTACACAGTGCAACATGGGTATCAATGGGTTGAGAAGATGTTTTGAACTCGTACTCGAATCCTTGTTTTGTTTATGAACCTACACATGCACACTCACTGGAATATTAGTGAAAATCTGGTAGTAACCTTGCAGTTCTAAAGGTAGCAGTGTAACATATTGTGTTTTTATTATTTTTAATACAAATGAACTATGATTGATACAAATAATTTATTTTTATACTCCATTCTAAAGAAAGCCAAGTGATATCAATTAGTATGTGATTGCATTACTTATAACACATGAAACATGTAGATATTAAACAAGGGTTAAAGTTTTTATAAGTTGCTTTTGTCAACGAAGTTGAAAAAAAACCAAATAGAATAATCTACAAATACCTGTTGTCTTTGGCTAAGATAGCAATAGTGTTCTTCAGTTAAAGATGACTTTTTCTCAATTATTGGTAGTTTTTGGTGGCTAATATATTCGCCAATGCGTTATTACTGCCAAGAACTGCCGGGATATAGCGTTAGTTTTGCAAAGTGTAAAGTATATCGTAGTGTAATGTATACAGATACAAGTGTTTGTATCTGTGTGCTTATAGTTTTTTTGTGCAAATTTGTCACAATATTTATGTTTCGTAAGTGCAATAGTCGTAAATCCTGCAAAGCCAGCCAGCCAGCTCTATTTATATCCAAACAGTTTCATACAAGCTGTTGCTCGGAAATAGCCCATATTTTCAAATATTTTTTTCCCCAAACTCTTTGACAACTCGGCAGACTATTACCACTGCTACTAACTGCTGTATACATGTGTGCAGAGATGTCATTGATTGTATTCTTTGTTATAACTTGCATCGTGAGCGGTTAGTTGATACAAAAGTTTATCATACATTGTATAATTTCTACAATATTTATGTTTCACCCTCTAAATTACATCACCTTTCCGAAGCTCCCAAATAAGTTACAAACCTGAATTCGGCTCTGGTTGAATTATGAAACTAAGTTGATCATGTGCAAGTTTCTTGCAGATGTAAGCAGAAAAATAAGACCAGTTTCCGCATGTATGTTTTTCCAAGAAACTATGTTTTGCAGAAATGAAAGATCTTAATGTTCCACGAGAGAACTTAATGTATGAGAATTCAGTATGATGTCCGCTTTAACCAGCTGTACCAAAAGAAGCGTAATATCAAATAAAATCTCATAAAACAAGTTGAGGTCTATTTGACATTATCTTTTTATTCGAACAACGTTGTTAGAACTATGTCTGCCATTAAATGATATTTTCACACAAAAAGTCCGCCATTTTTATACCCTACACTACAATAGTGGGTTTATCCAAATAATATTGAACACAAACATGTTTTGTGTATATACATATAATATGGTAGAAGTTTATGATGATTGGTCCATAACTAGTCGTAGCTCCCATATAAGTCCCACTTCCGAAAATCACTTTAAGGACCATAAATCTCTTAAAAATGTTGTTATCCGAATAAAATTTAACAAAAGTGAATTTCTTATGTACAAATGGGATGACATCTAATTTTATAATAGTCAGTTCAGAAATAGTCAAAATTTCCATATAAGACCCGTTTCGTAATTCACTTTAACCTCTTTTAAACGTGTTTATATAGAGATAAAGTTTAACACATATAACACTTATATTCACAGACATTATGACACTAAATTATTGGATGAGCGGTCCACAATAGGTTATATCTCCCATATATGAAAAATTCTTTTATTGATATACTGGGTGTAGGGTATTATATGGTCGGGCTTGACCGACTATACTTTCTTACTTGTTCAAAATTACAAAGAAAGATCACCGGCACAGTTTCCCCACACAAAAAAACTTTGCCGACGTTTTATTTTTGTGCACATATAACGTTGTCTCGTCATGACGTAAGATAATACTAACAAACTTACGGACTCAACAACTCTTGATATTACCGGGAAATTTCTATTGCATCTCTTCAGATAAAAACTTTCCTTGCAGTTCATAATAAATTTCGATCGAAATTATTCGGTAAAAATCACGAGTTTTTCGCGTGAGAGTATTTGTCATTTACTCTCATTTAGTTATTGAACAAAGTGTAAAAAACAAAATTTCTTTTTTGCTTCAAAAATGTCGATTTTTTTATATGCTTTACTTCTTTAATTCCGCTGAAGCTCACTGATTGCTCACCGAAGCTAATGGTGAATGTGGTCAGTTGGTTTCAACGAGCGAAAGATGACTTGTGCGGTTCAGAAGTGGTGATTTTAACACGGAAGACAAAGATCGGCCAGGCCAGTCAAAAAGGTTTAAAGACCAGGAATTGGAGGCATTACTCCGTAAAAATTGTTATCCAACTTAACAAAAGCTTGCATAATCATTGGGAATTATTCAAATAGCAATTTCAAAATGTTTGCAAGCAGCAGGATGAATTGAAGGCGAGAGATCTTGTAAGCTTAAATCCTAAAAAAGGAAATAATTTTTTCAACAATTCATTACTTGCAATGAAATATGGATCCATTACTAGCCGAATCGACACCAAAGCCAAATATTCATGGCGATAAAGTAATGGTCTGTATTTGGTAGTAGCAAAGGTGTCCTATCCATTATTATCTGCTGACATCTGGCCAGACCATCACAGGGAACATACACCTAATGCAACTGATTCGTTCGAAGCGAGCATTGGCCGAAAAACGACCAGAATATGCGGCCAGAAATTGACTTGATTTGTTCTTGGCCTCAAAAGATAAGAAATTTTTTTTTTTTGCGAGGAATCCATAAGTTCCAGAAATATGGGAAAAGCTCATAGCTTACAATGGCCAATACTTTGAATAATTTTCTATTTTTTTTTTTTTTTACAAATATTTCAAAAAAAAAGACAAACGAGGTTATTCAGAGAGGAAAATAGAACCTTGAAGTGTTTATTAAAGTTTACACGAGGATCATATTGAATTTAAGTCACTGCAGAGCTGCTGAAGGATCAGAAGATAACGCACCAGTGATCTCTATGCAAAAATATCGTTTAAATATTTATATTTAGTTTTAATCGTTTAGATATTGCACTTTTTTGTGGAGAGATCACTAAGGGATGCATTCAAAATGCACTTAAAATATTATCTTAAAATATAAAATATACATACATAAATATAATGACAAATGCAAAACTACACTGGTTATATGACTAGAATATCCTTATTCAGTGCTTTTTAATACTAAGGGCGTAGCATTTTACATATTGTTTGAAAGAAAATTTAACGAACAACATAATTAATTTCAAATGTTTAGAAATTTTATCTAATTTTGACCATTTATAATTGATGTAACTACCGATTCTTACTGTATTTTACAGAGTTTGTCTGACATTCATAACAATCTTGAGTGTAATTTAATAATTTATAAAATTAAAAAAACATTTTTCCATATTCAGAACAAGTTAAGAAACAGAGTATAAAACGGATGTGGCTTTTTTGTTTGAATTTGATCTCAATAACATTATTTACAAGAGATTTATGGGTGGCATAGTAGAAGTGGACCAATTATGGATTGATAGCTTTTAAATCCAATATCCACTAATGTGGTTTCTACGTATTTAAGGCTTCTTTTGGTTTAATTTCATCTCTTGTAGAGTTATGGTAGTATATGTTAGTTTAGTATGGTCGAAAGTGGACTTAATTCGGGAGCTATTGACAATTATTGACTGACAGCTACAAAATCCAGTAGCATAATTGCCGATATTAATATTATTTTTCAGAAATGGTCCTTATATGACAGCTATGACATAGCAGTGAATTTTATTCATATGACGATATTTCGCGTCGAATTTGAACGTAATAACTATATATTTAAGATACATATTAGTATTAAAGTGAATTTCGAAAGTAGACCTTATATGGGGGATATAGTCAAATATCAAGCGATGTTCTTAAAATCCAGCAGTTTGATTTTTGCATGTATTTAAATGATCCGTGTAAAATTTTGGATCGCCTCCATTATTTATAAGAGATTTATGAGTATTAAAGTGATTTTCGGAAGAGGTCAAATATGGGCCGAAATTCACAAAATGTTGTGGAATGATTTTTGTGTATATTTAAATGATATGTATATAAAAAGGTTTGAGTCGGTAACAATATTTATAAGATATATATAAAGATTAAGAACTTTTTCGCATATGGTCCTTATATGGGAGCTACGGCCAATTATAAATTTCAGTACACTATAAATTTCAGTACAACAATTTACATATATATCTATAAGAATTATTTGTATCGAATTTTAACCTGGTTACAATATTTTTAACAGTTTTATACGTATTTAAGTGAATTTTAGATGTGAACTTTATATGGGGTCTATGGTCAAACATGGACCGAACAAAATAAATTTCGTTTTGCGGTTCCTTTTTTTAGGAAACTTATGTTTGCTGAATTTTGTCTTGATATTCCAATTTTCTAGGCATATATTTATCATTAAGCCATATTTTGGGAAGATATTTGTATGGGGGCTATGATAAATCATGGACCGATTTTCACTATTTTTCTTATACTTACTTTTTTTATCATAAAAATAACGTGTACAAAATTTCATGGCAATATCTGCAATATATTTGATGGAGGTTGTCTCACATTTTGGTTCATAACTCTGGTTCTACTATACCGATTTTGCTGATTTTCAACACCAAACTGCTTGGGAGAATTAGGCCCCTATTATGAGCTGCATTCGATAATCGATATTCGTTGGCTATCGAAAATCGAGTATGATTTAGCATCGCTGTCGAAAATTTCGTTGTTCAACGAATTTTTTATCGAACACAAATTTGCTGTCGACGCTGCATAAAACTGTGAAAAATTTATTTAAAATGTAAGAATTTGTTTGTTTTTTGGTTTTGGTCAACCACATACTACTTGTAAATTACTTTTGTTAATATCCTGCAGGTCATAAGTAGAAAACTGCAATTGGAAAAGCTCGTTTCTCTCATGGAAGAAGATCCACAAAAATGTATTTGCTCTAAAGTTCAGGCAGCCAAAAAATGGGTGGGCATTACACAGAAGCTTAATTCTATTCATCAGACGAATCATTAAACCATAATTCCATGGTGGTCATTTCAAATTCAATTTATTTTTTTTTTAAAGAATTTGTAAACAAATATGGCGCCAGCTGATAGAAATGTACTATTGTGAATAAACCAAAAATAGGGATTTTCACAATAGCGTTTTTTCATCGAATGTGCACAATAATACCAAATGAAAATTCGTTCGATAAGCATTTTCGATTACAGTCGAAAATCGAATTTTGCTCATAATAGGCACCTTAAAAACGGGTTTTTGTAAACTCTGTGGATTTTGGTTGTATCGTTTATAGTGCTTTACACAGACAGACGGACATAGCTCAATCGGCTTAGAATCCCATAAGGATTAAGAATATATGCTTTGTTGGGTCTCAGATGAGTATTTATCAGTGTTACATACGGAATGACAGACTTATATAAATATTTCACCACTTATGGTGGTGGAGGGTTTAAAAAAGTACACGTACACATAAATAGGTTGGGTTTGTTTGCAAGTCACACGTTTACTAAAGAATAATTGAAATACTTGGTTATTTTATGATAAAATTTCGATTTTTGATAAAGTAACTTATCATCATATTATAATTCCATATAAAAATCGATTTTAGTGGTACCACTATTAAAGGTTTTAAATCCTATTTTATAATTTCATATAAACAATGAATTGTTAGTGGAAAATATAAGTGATCACAGAGTATCCGCCTTTTTTAATTTATATCACTATTAGATGGTGCAGTATGGCGGATGTGTTTTGTATTATTTTGAATTATTTTTTGCCCTACCAATTTGCCTTGCCTTTCTAACAATATATATGTATATATATATATATATATATATATATATATCGAACTCAATTGCAAAGTATTTAGGTTAGCAAAAATTCAGTTAGGCATCTCTCGTATTTATAACTATTCTTCATTGTAGGTCGAGACATTTTAAATGTGAAAGAACTAAATTGATACATTTTCTAATTAAGTAAGGGTAGTATTTGCTCTTCCTAAGTTGAAACCAATTAGTTACACCATAGTTGACTATATCATCAAAGGAGTCCTGATCCTGATTAATAACCTTAACGCATATAAATCTATTATAGATGTATGTATAGAATAATTTATACACTGATTTGCAACCTCATCATTTAACCCATTTTGATTCTGCAAATAGTAAAAATCATTGAATTCTAACAAAAAACTTCACATAAAAATAAAGATTTTTATAAAAATCTGAATGTGTGCGTGTGTGAAATAGTTATTGGTTTTTCTTTTTAGATGCCAAACAAAAACAACTAAAATCCTATCAATGTGTTTGTTATACTATACATATGTATGTATGTATGTATCGTATTGATACCAGTAGTAAATACTATCACCAGTTTTATTCCCTTCGTTTTTCTCTCAACGCCTTCATTTTGTTTGTTTGTGTTTTCGGGTACTTTTGTTGGCTTTTAGTTTTTGTTTATTTCTGTAAATGGGGCTTTTTTTTTTGCCATCAATTGTGGTGCGGAAATATTTGGGATTTTGTGTGATGACGTTGGGACTAGAGTGTCGTAATTTTTCTTCTATGCATGTTTATGTATTTACACACTGTTTTAGTTTTTGCATGTCAGAGTGTATGGTGCAAATTTCCCAGCGAACATTTTGGGCTGAAACTCATTATTTTATTCAATTGTTTATTTGATATGACTCCAAGCATTGTGTTAATTGTCTGATGAAGTTTCAAACCAATTTAAGATATTATTCACTGGATTGATAGTAGCGCCAGTAGTAGTGTGTAGACTAATACTCACATATTTTGATGTAAATATGTATTACAGGCACATATTGAGTTAGTGTTTGGGTATAACTTTATGGTTTGTTGTCAACATTTGTTGTTCGTTTGTTTCTGTTATTTTCATACATTTACATATTCGTATGTGTGAGTGTATTTGTTTATTTATTTTCATTTGCCACATTTCAATATTTAAAGGATCAAGGATGGAGTTTCAATATAAATAAAAAATGAAAACTATTCCCATAAAATGATTTCAATTCGTATTATGGTTCTACTTACGAGTATGAATATTGGTTTAACCGCTTCCTGTTGGCTTATTGTTGTCATTGTTGTTTGTATTGTTGTTAAATACTATAAATACACTATAAATATTGCATTTTATTTGAATATTGTTGCAAAATTTACCATAAAAATTTCCATTACCGCGTACTAATGAATACGATGCATACGAGTATGTAATTATATGAATACGTGCATAATTGTATTTAACAAGTGAATTGCAACGAATACACAGCAGTGGTCACAAAATCAAAAGAGTTAAAAGAATTATATTCCAAATAGGTTTTATGATTTCACAAAGTTTTAATTTTTCGGCAATTAAAACATAAACTCCGCTCTTCATGGAAGAACCAACATGTTGAGGGCTCCAATATGCTCAATGAAGATATTAGATCCTATAAAGCTCAAAGCTAAATCATATTAATTGTTAAACGATTTCCTCGTTATTCTCATATATAAAGCGTGATCCATTTCGAGGTTCCTACACACAGAAAATTCAAATTTAATGGGGAATGTTTATTATCATTTGAAAGAACATTCTTTGGCATTTATTTTTTGAAGATTATGTCTATCAAATGTTGGCCGTTGCTACATCGCACATGGTCTATCCGTTGAGTCCAGTTGTCGATGATTCGTTCGAGCATTTCGACTGGTAACTGGCGAATGGCACGTGTGCTGTTTTCCATCAAGGCCTGAATCGAAGCGGGTTTGTCCGCGTAAACTTTAGACTTTACATATGTCCACAGGAAAAAGTCTAACGGTGTGATATCACACGATCTTAGTGGCGAATCGAAAACGTCGGAACTTCTTGAAACTTTTCAAGAGCCCATAAAGCGAAGCGATGTCGCTTGGGAAGGTCGAGCGGCTTCAGTTGTTGCAAAACCTGTATTTTGTACGACGTAAAATGCGGCAAGTTGTTTCATACGTCAGTCCGAATTGCTGCACTTTTAGCTAGTGGACGTTGTCTATTCGGTCGAATATTATTCAATAATGAATGCTGGGTCTCAAAATGGGTGATGGTGTTGCGAATAGTACGCTCAGTAGGCCGATTATGTTGAACGTAATTTGGGCAAAGTGCAAGAAACACATTTCTCACAGAACGTGAATTTTTGTAACAAAGTTGAACGATTTGTAAATGTTCATCCAAATACATATTTAGTGTCATGATTTCTGCGAATGTAAATATTATGTATGTTATACTTTATCTCGATGTGCCCCGATAGACTAAGCCGGACTATCAGTCAGAGGCTTGCGGGTTCGATTCCCGCCTAAGACTCTGGGTGTTTTCTGCAGACAAGCCAAAAAGCTTCGCAGTTTGTGTTTGTTAAAAAAAAAAAAAATATTTGAAAAGATTTATGGAGGTTAAAGTCTCTTATATGGGATTTTCGACTAATTATGAACCGATCATTATAAAAAAAAGTGTCATCATTTCTGTACATATGAAACTTATTTGTGTTGAATTTTATTTAGATACCAACATTTTTAAGAAGTTTATGGTCGTTAAAGTGAATTTCGGAAGTGGACCTTATATGAGAGCTGTGACTAATTATGGACCGATCACAATAAAATTGTACAGTATTATATGGAATATATTTGCGTTCAATATTATTTAGATACCAACATTTTCGAGGGAGTTATGCTCTTTAAAGTGATTTTCGGAAGTGGGCCTTATATGGGAGATATTAAAAATTAAGGACCGATCTGAGCAAAATTTGCAGATCGGATTTGACTTCATTTACCACTCACTTGTGGTGAAATTTCAAGTACCAAATTTTATCGAAATATCTTCAAAATTGCGACCTGTACTATGCGCACAAGCTTTACATGGACAGCCAGCCACACGGACGGACATTGGTGCCAAACATCGATGCTTGGAGAGAAATTTTCAAATTGCTCGAGGAAAATCCAGCATTTTGGAAAATAAAAAGTCTGGAGTATAAAAATAAAATGAAAGAGGCAAAAGCTTGGGAGTTGCTTCTAGAAAAATATTTGGAAATAGATTGCGTAGCATCTCTGACAACTTTAAAATGCAATTATTTTTCTTTTTTTAGCCATTAAAGTTTTTAATTTTTAAATTTGTAGTTGCAAAAAAAATATAAATTTGACAGTTTAATGAATCCGTAATTGTATAGTATGAAAATTTATTTTATATATCCAGTACTAAGAACTTACGCATCGCTAGTTTAAAATAAATAATCAGAAATCAATTTCTCCTAGTGGTACTTCAGTGATTATGTTGTTCCCGGAATTCTTGTCAAGCAACTATGGACTCATTTTACAGTTACCATCTCTCGATTAAATGCGTTAGGTCTAAGTTCGGTAAAAATGAATAAACGAAGAGAAAAAATCCACGAGAAAACCAGTCCTGATAAAGTGAAGCTGAAAAGAATGACAGATTTGTATAATTTTCCATCTCTTTCTATTATGATTTCCGTTCAAAAGGATATAAGTGCTAAACTAGCAATCACAACTGTACATAGAATAGACCATTTAAATGTACGACTGCCTATAACTGTGGACTATATAATTTTGTATGAATTGTTTAACGATTTTAAAATAAACAAACAATTCAAGCATTCATTCAATTTATCCATTTATTTTAACATTGATAACTATAATGACATGTCATTATTACTTTTTTTTTTGTAGCTTTCCTGAACAGACAAAAACACCTACATACATAAATGCCGGCAGTATCGAGTCATTTCACACAATTCTACTTATTTAGTTTTGAATTTTGCATTATTATGTGCGAGTGTTTGTTAGCTCTCATATTGTTTGAATCGTTGCATTTAACAGATTTCATTATTTCACCACTATCACTCTCTGCTCAGAATGTCGGACATAGAGACATTGTCATCATCAACGTTACATTATCGTCATCAGCATCATATTTTTTTTATATTGTCACCATCAAATGCAAATAATTTCAATCGTAAATTTAACTTTAAGCCAAATTACGACAGTATTAAATTAAAAATGTCCTACAATCACTGTTTTATTGCATTTCAATATTATTGGTGATAAAATTAAAGCCCCTGCGATTTATTTACACTGCATTTAAAATATTCGCATATCAAAAGGATACAAAGAATAAATAATACAAATAAACAAAAACAACGAGAAATAGTTACAAATTAAATTGAATATGGAAATCTTATTGTATTTTCGTTCTGCTTTAAGCTGTGAGCGCTAACTATTGGATGTTCAACTACTTAAAGTGGGGTTACGGAAAACATTTTCAGAATGTCTGTAAGTTTTAAATAAAATGATAAAGTCATTGAAACCATATCAGCTACCTTGGTGAATTTATGTCTTCAAAATTCTTTTAGAGTTTCATAAAATATACCATAAATATGACTTTAGAATACGTCTCTCTTTTTTATAATTTTGTATAATAATAATTTTAAATAATTGCATACATATGCCCACTACTGTGGGGAGGGTATATTGGATTTGTGCTGATGTTTGTAACGCCCAGAAATATTGATCCAACACCCACCTTAAAGTATACCGATCGACTCAGAATCACTTTCTGAGTCGATTTAACGATATTCGTCCGTCTGGCTGGCTGTCCATGTAAAGCTTGTACGCAAAGTACAGGGGCCAAATTACCGCATTCGTGATCGAATGAGCTATGGTATCGAAAATTGATTTCGATATCGAAATTATGATAAAATGTACTAAATTTCTTGCTCGATATCGAATGCCATAATATCAAATAAGAAAATTACCATCAATTTTACTCGATATCGAATGCAGTAATTTGGCCCCAGGTCGCAATTTTGAAGATATTTCAAAAAAATTTGGTACGTGATATTTTTTCGGCCCAAGGACGGATATGATTGAAACTGATGGAAATCAGTCCAATATTTCACTTGGCACCCATACAAATGTCCTCCCGAAATCCGAAAACGAAATGCCGATATGTCCACTGAATTGAACATTTAAAGTTGAAAAAAATAGGAGTTTAACGAGCATAAATGTTTGAATTATGAAAATATGCAAACAAATTTTGCCACAATGAGTAGTAAATGACGCCAAATCACATCCACAAATTTTGTGCAGATCGGTCCATAATTTATGATAGCTTCCATATAAATCCCACTTCCGAAAATCACTTTAACGACCATAAATTTCTTAAAAATGTTGGTATCCAAATAATATTGAACACAACTATGTTTCATATACATATATAAAAATAATACGGTACAATTTTATTATGATCGGCCCATAATTAGTCGTAGCTTCTATATAAGGCTCACTTCCGAAAATCCCTTTAACGACCATAAATTTCCAAATAAAATTCAATGCAAATAAGTTTCATATATACAGAAATGATGCCACCTAATTTTATAATGGTCGGTCCATAATTGGTCGAAACTCCCATAATTCACTTTAACCTCTTATAAAAGTATCTATATCGACATAAAGTTTAACATACATATATAATACTTATACATATTCACAAAAATCATGACACTAAATTTATGCATGATCGGTCCATAATAGTTCATATCTCCCATATAGCGCCCATTTTTAAAAAAAAATGTTTTATACATATACTGGGTGTAGGGTATTATACTTTCTTATTTGTAGTTTAATAGATTTAAATGCAAGATATTTTAATGACTTTCATTCAAGTTTAAACAAATCTCCTGAATAGTTTTAAAAGATTCGTAATTTTATTTTCGTCGACAATCTTTATTTATATTCGATAATTTCAATTTACATGTGCATACAATTTTAATTGAAACATCACTTTATCAACGTCCATTAATTAAAGTTATCAACTGCAATTTTTGGACATCTTATCACAGTGTGCAAATATTTTCATATCTGAATAATATAAAAGAGTCTACGACAGACAACTTATTTTTCAAACGATTATTTAACAATCCCCAACAAATTAAATAATAAATATTATTTGTCATTTTGTATTTACCTGTGTTACAATTAAATTGAAATTATTTTTAAATAATACTTGTGTACATTGTTTAAGATTGTGGTTAAAAATATTGGTTTATCTAAGAACTAAACTATAAATCCCTAAGTTGTCAGAGCCCATTACAGTCATACTCACATACAGAGTTTTTTTTCTGTTAATGGCACTAGACAATTACCCTCTATTTGAAAGAGTTTTAAGAACAATTGGACTATATGTCAATTGGATCTACACTCCGGAATGACATTCATGGAACTGTTACAGCAACAACTCACAATTGCAAATGAATTTGGTGGCTAGAGTTATTAACTCCTAGATTTCGCAGCTTTTCCAACACAGATGTACATATATAGTCCAACTACTCTGTTACTTTTATAACACCAACTTCGGTGGTATAGCATTGAAACGCCACCGAAATAAAATAATTAAATAATGGCTATAAATCAAGCTTTGATCGGTGCGCCTACTCACCAGTAGAGGCGCTGCAATACTGGGGCCAAATTACCGCATGGTTTTTGATGGTATGTATTTTGCAGTGTACTTGTCAGTTGTACGATACATACAATGTAATTGTGCATGTCTGTCAAAATTGGCAATTTACAGGCAGTTTATAATTTTTGCTTTCACACGTCGGTTTTTAGTTTCATGTGACATAATCTACAATAGAAGACAACAGCTGTTTTTGTCATGATTATTTTTGCGGGAGTTTTGTGTTCTTGCAAATATAGTTTGAAACAAGTAAGAGGGCTATATTCGGCTATGCCGAATCTTATATACCATTTACCTTTGTTGTGGATGCATAATTATGTCGATAAACACGCCATCTGTTGATGAATTTGTACGTAACAATATTAATACACTTTGTTTGATCAACGCCATCTGTTGATGATTTTGTTCTTAACAATATTAATACAATTAGTTTTTTGATGAAATTTTCAGAGGTTGTCTCGGATTTTTGCTCATATCTCCGTTATTTATGGACAGAATTGTTGAAGATTTGGATCCCAAAGATATCTGGGAACTTCAGAAAATTGATTTCAAGAGACAGACAGACAGACGGACATGGCTTAATAGACTCTGCTATCTATAAGGATCCAGAATATATATACTGTATAGGGTCGGAAAATTATATTGTGGAAATTATAAACGGAATGACAAACTTATATATACCCTTCTCATGAAGGTGAAGGGTGTAAATAAAGTGTACACAATTTTATGATATTACCTACATTATATATTTTAAGATAATAGCAATTAATATTTGAAAAATATCGAGGTAGTCTGTTACTCGGATCCTACTGAACTGAATGTGCCCATTTTCAATAAAACATCTTGGTTGAAACAAAGAATGTTTGAGAAAAATGTTATTGTTCTAAGTCTTTTCTCGAAGCTCTATCGTGCCTTCAACAGAGGGGCATGACTAGATCGAATGGACGGAATCTTATAAGGACCTAGAATATATAAACCTTTTGGTTCTATGACCAATATTTCGACCTATTACAAGCGGAGTGAAAAACTTAATACATTCCCCATCTTTTTGGTGGTGGGTATAAAAAAAGGCAACTTAATACACGTTTCAAGTTGTTAGCAAATATTAAACTTGTCATAAAATTCTGTACTGCCAATACATATGTATGTATACTCGACAACTGATTGTCTGTCTATTTGTCTGTTTAAAATTAACATCAACCAAATTGACAATAATGAACCCTCCGGTTGACTGACAATAAAACGTTTGATGTCGTTACAGCTAAAAGCGTTTTGTTGATGCTGGAGTCAGACGCCCCAGTTACTGATGATGATGATGAAGATGAATGTGAATGTGTTGCATGTGTCGTGATTGTGTTGAACATTTAAATTCAAACTTGTCGTTATAATTTTGTGCTAAAACGTGTTAGAATTTCCGATGTATTTTTTTCTCAAAATTCTCTTCCTGGATGATAATTAAAACTAAAAACTTTTTTACAACATCATAAAACACTTAGGATTCATTTTGATTTTAATGTAATTGTTTTAGTTGTTGCCATTATTATTGTTGTCGTGTCGCATTTTATTGAGTAAAGTTGTAGTTGATGCACAGTGGTTTGTTTGTGTCAAAAATAAACGTATAAAGTAATGATTTATTTATAAACATTTTCCAAATTATAATTGAAAAAGTGATTAGGTACCTAAATTGGTATAAAGTTTGATGTTCGTGTGGCATGAAAGCTTACAAACAAAGTCGATTACTATAACCGGAAAGAATTCTAAACTCTAATTAGCTTTTTTGTATAAAATGGAATCTAAATTAAAAAAACAATTTGTAATAATACAAATTCTATAAATAGAATGACATATAAAGAATATACACACACATTGTAAACGTACGTAAATTTCGTTCTGACTCACAACACGTAAAAAAGAAATATGATAATTCTCATATTCTATTTCTCAAAAAACGGTGAGTTTAATAGATGATATTTAAAATTGATAATGGACAATGAAGATTGCTGATGACGCCCTTGGCCGGGTAGAAAATGCATTCCAATTTGCCAATTGTCCCAATACGTTACAATAGTATTCTTTAATATAAATTCTTGAACTACTAGCCTGAATAAAAACTTTTCACTTAAATAAATATTAGTTCAAATCCTTCTCTAATTAATAAAAACAGAACACCATGGCGCGGTGTATCAAAGTATGTAGTCATCATCCCATCTCCGGTGTTTCGTAGTTACAAAAAATAACATAATCCACCAGAAGAAAAAGAGGAGAAATGACAACAAAAACATACATACATTGCTGTTATTGATCTACCAAAAAAGTAGACGCAGCAAGAAAAGCAAAAACAATTTGTAATAATACAAATTCTATAAATAGAATGACATATAAAGAATATACACACACATTGTAAACGTACGTAAATTTCGTTCTGACTCACAACACGTAAAAAAGAAATATGATAATTCTCATATTCTATTTCTCAAAAAACGGTGAGTTTAATAGATGATATTTAAAATTGATAATGGACAATGAAGATTGCTGATGACGCCCTTGGCCGGGTAGAAAATGCATTCCAATTTGCCAATTGTCCCAATACGTTACAATAGTATTCTTTAATATAAATTCTTGAACTACTAGCCTGAATAAAAACTTTTCACTTAAATAAATATTAGTTCAAATCCTTCTCTAATTAATAAAAACAGAACACCATGGCGCGGTGTATCAAAGTATGTAGTCATCATCCCATCTCCGGTGTTTCGTAGTTACAAAAAATAACATAATCCACCAGAAGAAAAAGAGGAGAAATGACAACAAAAACATACATACATTGCTGTTATTGATCTACCAAAAAAGTAGACGCAGCAAGAAAAGCAAAAACAATTTGTAATAATACAAATTCTATAAATAGAATGACATATAAAGAATATACACACACATTGTAAACGTACGTAAATTTCGTTCTGACTCACAACACGTAAAAAAGAAATATGATAATTCTCATATTCTATTTCTCAAAAAACGGTGAGTTTAATAGATGATATTTAAAATTGATAATGGACAATGAAGATTGCTGATGACGCCCTTGGCCGGGTAGAAAATGCATTCCAATTTGCCAATTGTCCCAATACGTTACAATAGTATTCTTTAATATAAATTCTTGAACTACTAGCCTGAATAAAAACTTTTCACTTAAATTAAATTTATTATTTCTAATTTATCAACATATTTTCATGCCTATAAATTTTAGGAGTAGAAAACACTGTGCGTGAAAGTCTGGCGTTTTGCATACTGCATGTGAGTGTTGTCAATGTTCGATGAAGTGTATTTGTAAAATTTTGATTGTAAATTATGTTGTCGTAGTTGCTGGTAGTAAGTGCGACATGTATATATAGTATATGAGCAGATAACTAAGTGGTAGTTGTAGTGAAGTATTATTTGTTAATCCGCCATTGTTTGCTTTATTTGTTTTGTTGTAAAGACAAACGCATACAAACACTATACTAACAAACATACACTCGGCAACATGGGCAATGTCTGTCTGTGTACAAATCAACATAAAATTTTGTAAATTTTTGCAGTTTTTATTTATTTTTTTGTTTTCGTCCTAGTACAATATGTTTTATCATAGAGTAAACGATAAAATACTAAATAAAATAAAAGCAGCAACCTTAGTAGCATGCAGCATCCTTTTTTGGTTGCCATATATTCATACTCGTCCTTCAACAAAAAAGGTAGAAATTATTTTACATCTACAACAAACAGTCATACATCGGAATGTTTAGTACGAGTTTTATTTATTATTTTTTAGTTTAAATTATTTGTGAGTGTCAATGTATTGTACATAAACAACAACAACACCAGCATCAACAACAATTATAGAATTTTATGTAGCTTGTACATCAACACGACAAAGTCATAGAATCAGGAATTTAATTTAATTTGTACTCAAGTCGAGTTAAAATTCACTTTTGTTTTATTTTATTTTTTATTAACGCTTCCTCTACATATACTCTGACAGACACGCATACATACACATATAAAGAAATGTAACAGCATACACACACACATAAGTAACCAGACAAATACGTCACCATACATTTTGTTGTTATGAACATTTAACAGGATGTGTGTTGTGTCTAGGTTTTCTGACTTACAGTAAAGGCTTTCTGATTGGAACAATATCTGGGTATATTTATTACATATTTAAAGCAAGTAAACTTTGCCATGTAATTTGTATAATCGCATGCAATTTAAATAAAACTGACCATATAATACCCTACACCGAGTATGCAAGTAAAAACAGTTTTAAAGATATTCAGGGAGCGTTTAAAGATATGCGTGACTTCTGTGCATATACAAATTATTTGCATTAAATGTATTTAAATACCATAATTTTTAACTGATTTATGGTTGTAAAAGTGATTTTCGGAAATGAGCCTTATATGGTAGCTATGCCTAATCATGGACGGATCATCATAAAATTGCACCGAATTATTGGTGTACATTCCCACATTATTAAGAGAGGCTCTTTAAAGTGATTTACGTCGGTGGGCCTTATATGGGAGCTACGGTTAATTATTGACCCATCTGCACAAAATTTTTAAAAGCGATACGACTTATTTGTAGCGCAATTTGTTTGTACATGTATAAATCAAATCAATGTACGGGGGCTATCTTAAATAATAGACCGATTGCAACCAAATTCAATCCTAATCGTCTTTGCACCGAAGAAAATTCTAATACTAAATTTAAGAAAAATATCTTTAAAATTGCGACCTGACCTCTGCGCACAAGGTCTACATGGAAATTGTTTAATCGGCACAGATTCTGAGTCGATCGGTATAGATTAAGGTGGGTGTCAGACAAATATTTTTGACCGTTACATCAACATCAGCACAAATCTAATAAACCTTCCCCACTATGGTGGTGTAGGGTATAAAAATATGCATATTTCGAATAGAATCCTTTAAACAGATTCGAAGTATTTTATATTTATTCTGTTGAATTTTTTTTTAAATAATACACTATTTCAAACAAAAGAGTAGTTGTACCCTCCACATCCTCCATAGGCGGTGATGGGAGAGTTCAAAATAATGCACGCCCATTATGCAGATTTCACATTCATGTGCCATTTTTTGGTTTTTCATTCGTTTTCAAAAAGTTATTTACATATATTTTCTAAAAATTCCCGACTCGATCTTTAAAAAACAAAAGTGTTAATTCTATTTTATAGTTTCCATTTATATACAGTTTTTTTTTGTTGAATAATTCCAATTTTTAATGTTTCCAACGATTTACCTCCTCCTAGATTTCTTTGTATTTAAACAGCAAAATTTACAATCATCAAATTAAGAAAAATTTTAATAATAGTACAAGGGGAATCCCGTAATTCTCAACAATAGGATTGTTTACAATTATGCTCATAAGGTCAACATTTCTTTAGGGACTTGTAAAATACTTCAACTTAATATTATGTTTAAAAAGGAGGTAAAAAATATATTTACTGAAGCAGAAAGAAAACGGGATTTTGTTTTGAAGAGCGCGATATAAAACTTTGATGGGATGAGCCTAAAAAGGGAGATGTATGTAAATGTGTGTTTTAAGAAAATTAGTATTAAGTATACGTGATAGTGTTGCCAGTATTTTCTTGATACTCATCACCATTTTTGTTTATAGATCCCCCAAAATCGCCAATTAAAAGAGCTTTTAATAATTCATAAGTACTATTGCGAATTAGTGTCTTCCAATAAAATTTGTTCACTAAATCTCCAGATCTCCAAACCTAAAATTGTATCCCTATTTGTCAAAAATAATCCCCTATTTGCTGATTAAATCTTTAAGTTGGGGACACTATTTGGTAAAGGTGTATGTTTTAGGATGGGTCTATGATTAGATCAAAAAACCATAGGAATCGGACTCTACGAAGAATTCTAAGCAACATTTCCTTAGTCCCTTTTACACAGTCGAACATTTGGAAGAAATACATTTAGCTTGTTCGAAAATTACGGGTGGGGAAGAGAGAATCAATTTTGTGTTCGGTACTCGGTGAACATGCTTTGTTGACATTTTCTTTGCTGGAATTCACTACAAATTATTACACAGCACGAATAAGAGAAATGTCAAACAAGAAAGAAAGTATAGTCGGTCAAGCCCGACCATATAATACCCTACACCCAGTATATGTATAAAACAGTTTTTCAGAAATGTGCGCTATATGGGAGATATGACCTATTGCGGACCGATCATACAAAAATTTAGTGTCATGATTTCTGTGAATATAAATATTGTGTATGTTAAACTTTGTCTCGATATAAATACGTTTAAAAGATTTATGGAGGTTAAAGTTGATTACGGGGAGGGTCTTATATGGGAGTTTCGACTAATTATGGACTGATCATTATAAAATTAGGTGTCATCATTTATGTATATTATTTGTGTCGAATTTTATTTGATTACCAACAATCATAAGAAATTTATGATCGGTAATATGATTTTCGGAAGTGGGCCTTATACGGCAGCTACGACTAATTATGGACCGATCTGTACAAAATTTATAGATGTAATTTGGCTTCATTTAGCACTCATTTGTTTGGATACTTGCATAATTAAAACAATTATGATCAGTAAACCCCAATTTCGGGAGGACTTTTGTATGGGGGCCAGGTGAAATAATGGACCGATTTCCACCAGTTTCAATCGCATCCGTCCTTGGGCTGAAAAAATATCACGTACCAAATTTAATCGAAATATCTTCAAAATAGTCACCTGTACTCTGCGCAAAAGCTTTACATGACTGCCAGCCAGATGGACGGACGGACGGACATCGTTAAATCGACTCAGATTCTGAAATTATCAAAATTTTTAATAATAAATTTTTCAAGTTGTAATTCCTAACTTCAGTAAAAATAATTTAATGAAAATTAAATTTAATGAACTCGAGCCTAACTAAATTATCAAGAAGTGAGAATTCCAGATGTTTTTCTTCCAAATGTCCGACTGTGTAAACGGAGACTTAGAAACCAATCCGCTAAAGTGAATTTCTTTTGACATGCAATTGTGGGGAACAGCCAGTTACTTTAATATTGATTTAAAGCAGAGTGCAAAAATTCTTTTATATGCCATGCTACCTAAGAATTGGAAACCTACACAGGGACTTGAGAGTTGGAGGTTCTCAATTCTTATGTATTAGTTTAAGAAAAACCCCGAAGACTCCAAAAATACTAAAAATTATAATTTATTTATTGTTTGTCATGAGATTTGAGTATTAATATAATTTCTTCTACAATTCAAAAGTACATTGTGATCTCTTAGAAGTTAGGTGGCCTATCATAATTTTCAAGATTATCCAGTTATTGGAGCAAACACTTTCTCCTTCTCAATCATCGTACATTGTTTTTTTAGTTTTATAGTTTAACAAGAAGTCGAAAGAAATTTATTTACTTATATTTATGTTTAACAAATAATGACAGCGAGAAGAACAGATCTCCTACAGGAGTAATTATGTGCAACATATACATGAAGGAAGTAGAGATAAAGTTTCTGAACAATTCCAATAGAGTTTAGAATTTGATGGAATGTTGTATGTGACAGGGTAAAAACGTTGATAGGTGTATTCAGGATACGCACACTCAGACAAAAAGTACTTCAATATACTGAGCATAGATTCAAATACATTCACATTTATAATTGTCTGTCTATGAATTGTGTTGTGTATTAGAGCAATAATAATAAATACCATTTGACAACTTTCAACTTCAAACAAATACACCAGGTTCTTCACATAGATACTTACACATACAGTCAGTCTATAAAGTTGTTCCAATAACAAATAGTCTGGTGTGAGAGAATGTTTTCAACCATAAAATGTGGATGCCTGAATAAACAGATGGATGGTTGGAGTAGTGCTTGGTTGCTTTGGGTGTTCCTTACTGTTGTTGTTCATTTGAAGGTCTGAAACTTTATTCTCAACTACAACTTTAGCTTTAATTTATAGTTGATAGTTGACAGTTGTATACATACATATGCATTTTTGGAATTTTATTATTTGGTTTACATGTTGCTTTTATTTTGATGCTTGTTTACTTAATCATATTTTAAACACTTTTTAGTTGGTAAGTTTTTGTGGCTTTCTTTAGATTTTTTTTTTTTGGTAGATGTTTATGTAATGCCAAATTGCTGAGCAATCTTTTTAGTTTTTGGTTAAAATAAACATCACACACACATTTTGTCGAAATTAAAGTAAAACTGTTTTATAACAAGTTTATAATTAAGTACAAACGATGCATTTGTTTCCACGAATTTAAATTTATTTTTGAAAACTTTTGAACCACTATTATGATGTTAAATAGAAATGTTTTAAACATTATGTACAAAAATACATTTTTCGAAAATTTGATATTTAAGGAACCAATAAAGGCAAATTTGAACGACACAAATACATAGTATTCTACGAGGGCGGTTCGGCAACATCTTAGCCTAGAACACGAAGTAAGGTATAAACAGAAAAAAGTTAAGTGTTTTGGTAACTTCCATCTCTACTATGAACACATCTTAAATTTCTTTCTATCTGGCAACTTCTTCATACAGATACAGACTTTTTTACAATGGAAAAATTAGAAATTCGTGGTGTCATTAAATATTTAAATAAAAATTGTTTATCGGGACAAGAAATTCATAATGATATGTTCAATGTTCTACTGTTGCTGCTTTATATGTAACAGTACAAATTTGGGTTGCTGAATTTAAAAGTGGATGAACCACGTAGTGGACGTCCAAAACAGCAACAACAACAGAAATTGTGCTTGAAATACGGGTGCCGCATTTGTTAACAGTCGACCAAAAACGCATAGGAATGAAAATTTCTTGTTTCGGATCGTTTTAAGAAAATTAAATGGTTTAAACGTCGATTCATAACTATTAATGAGACCTGGATCCATCCCTATACTCCAGAGATAACAGAACAATTCAAGCAATGGACTGAAGATGGAGGAAGTGTCCCCAAAAAGGCAAAAACAATTCAATCGGCTGGTGAGGTTATGGCAACGGTGTTTTGGAACTTCAAAGGTATTTTATTGATTGACTATCTGCGAATGGCTAAAACAATAAATTCAGAGTACTATTGCAACATCTTGGACCAAAAAAATGTAAAAATTCGAGAAAAACGTCCACAAAAAACATAATTTTTCATCAAACCAACGCACCAGCACACAAGAGTGTTTTAACAATGGTTAAAATCAACGATTTTAAGTACGAGTTGCTTGACCACCAACTTTATTCTCCTGATTTGGCTCCCAGTGACTTTTACCTGTTTCCAAATCTAAAAAAATTCCTAGCTGACAAGCGTTTTATCACAAATCAAGATATAATTACAGTTGTAAACCATTATTTTGAAGGCCTTGAGGAAAACTCTTTTAATCAAGGGATAGAATTGCTAGATAAGCTATGGACTAAGTGTATTGAAGTATATTCAGGAGATTATATTGAAAAATAAGAATGTTTTTGAAAAACTATCTATTCTCTTTCTGTGCTAGGCTAAGACGTTTCCGAACCGCCCTCGTATATAAAATTTAAGATAATGTTTAGATAAAGAACTTTTCAAATGGGATAAATATAAAATTTATAAGTTTAGATAAAAACGTTTAGTTGCAGAAGTTCTTCGTTTTGAACTTAAGATATTTATTTGAAAACGTCTAAGCGAAATACATTAAGACTTCCCCTCCCCTTTTTAATTTAAATATAAATATTACCCCAAAAATTCATAAGTTTGTATTTCCATTAAACCCATAAATATTAATTTATTTGTATGTAAAACTATTGCGAAAACTAAACACTAATATTGAACACTGTATTAAAATCCAATTAAGACAATAGAAGAAACTCATTAGTAATAATCCAAACTTTAATGAAAATAGAAAAAAAAAAATAAATGTAGGGTTTTACTTAACCTCAATTAAAGTGACTCCCAAACGCACGTGCTACGATAGTTTCCTCTAGATGGTTGGTTGGTTGGGTGGTTACTAAGTACGCAAGTAGTGTTGGGTGTAGCTAAAGGGATGTAAGTATGTTATTTAGTGATGGTGGTGTGAAAAAAGAGTGACAGCTGCAAAGCCCAAGGTTATTGCAACATAACCCACCCATTAAAGAACGCACGATAACATAAATACATACATTTTACCACCAGTTAGTAGCAAAAACCGGTAGCAAGAAGTTACAATACTTCAATACAATGTTGACAACAAGTACCGAACAATATACGCAAATACTTTTAAAAATTGTTATATCCCAGCAACATTTTATGGACAAGTGGTTGGAAATATTTCACACCCGACTTTAACAATTAATGCAATAGATATTGATAGAGTAGAAAATATTATGCAAAGTATATTTATTGACCAAATCTAGTCTAGGTAGGTCCAAATCCTATTTTGTCCATATAACTTCTGTTTCATGGCAGACTTTATAATGATTGCCTGTAAAGGATTAATCGTTCTTCTGAGACCGCTACTAAGAACTTTGTCAATAATTATGAGTCGACTGAATCTCTGCAAACGCGTGTTTGACTGGGTTGTACAAATATATTCTATACAGAGTTAATAGGAACGATTACAAAACTCAAAACTTGTGACGTGTTTAACTAAGGAGTAGCGATTTTGCAAAACTTTTAATTAAAGAATTAACATATAGCATGTAATCAGTTCGATATATGTAATTTGCATTTATAATTGTCAATATTTACTCTTTCCGATACAATAAAATTTTGATTGATTTCACAATTATAATACAGTCGGGTCTCGATTATCCGTCATATCATATTCATGATGGAAAATTATATCAGTCTATTGTTTTTTGTTTGCAATGTTTTCAAATTGTTTGCTTCGATTAACCGTGTTTACCCATATTATTCGTGATGGCAGAATTTTTTTGTATTAACTTTAAATTCATACATACAATATAATAAATATGAAAACCGGGAATTCCCTTGTTTGCATACGATGACTCGGAAGCATTTAAAAGTGATTAGAGTAATTTTGAAATTTGGGAAGTACGGCTGATTAGACCTAAATATATTTAGTATCGCATCATTACCACTGGTAAAAAGACAAAGAAATGTTTTAAATGTTGAAGATAAAATTAAAATAATTAATGAGCATTCAAAAACAATTGTGAGTGTTAAAATGCTAGCTCAAAAATACGAAGTTTTAAAAAGAATTTATTTTTTTAATATAAATAATTATGTACACCAATGTTCACTTGTTAAATAATAAAAGTATTTAAAAACTTTATAATCAAAATTGTTATTCGATTAACTGTGAAAATCGATTATCCGTAATGCTTCTGGTTCCGACCATTACGGATAATAGAGGCCCGACTGTTATAAATAATTGTTATAACTACGAGACAAGACCGATACTTGACAAATGTTAATGAATTAAAATTAGGTTATATTTCAGAACATAATTGAATACTCTTTGAGATACGAAAAGGGCGAGAATTAATAAAACAGTCCACTAATTGAAGAAATCTTTAGATATTCCAAGTTGTAAAATAATTCAGAACTATTTGCACTGCTTAAACAATCCGACAGCCTTCCTTGATAGATTTAGGACTTGTAAGAGAGCTGCAAAAATAATTTCATGTATTTTTGTACACCAATGTTTAGGACTCCAGAATACCCAGAAGGATACTGACTAAGGATTATTCGAATCCGAACTATTATGGTCAATGACATACAGTGAACTCGCAGAAACGTGAACTAATTTTTAGAGAGGGTGTGGTTGGTTTATTTGGTCGGAAAATATTTATAATGTTTACAAATTTATTCATTTACAAATATGAATGACATAGAAAATTGTTGCATAGCATGGCATATGCAGGAAAAAAAGAAAGAAGAACAAAAATATGGCGTAAAGCGACTTTGGATGAAAAACTGGCACAAGAAAATAAAATAATTTAATCACGAAAATTTACTTAATGAGCTTAAATTGAGTTCTCCAAGTTTTCTCATCTCTGTTGCTGTATTCCTTGGATTAACCTGTCATAAAGCAGGCAAACCATGGTATAATTCAATAAATTCCAGTACAAAACATTTTCCTCCATTTTTTATTTAATCACAAAATGTTCACCATATGATGTTGTCGCTGCGAAAACTGAATAAAAATGCCATTTGACGTTTTTCGTAGCAACACATCAAATCCGCTTCAAATCATATTTACGGCGGCAGTGAATATATAATGGCGTTTTCTTTTCTGGCAAAAATGTTACAAGTTTTTCCCATTTCGCACCTTTTTTAATTTTTTTGTGTTCTTTTCTGAAAAAATGTCAACACTGCTGAACTGTAGTGTGTTCTTTTCTATAAATGTAACACTATCAATTTAAAAAATGTTGCACCTTTCACACTCTGTATTTTTAGAGGGGGAGAATCGCACGATAAACCAGCTGACATTTATTTGTTTTGTTTATGAATGTGTATTTGTGTTATGAAACAAAAAAAATATACAAAATGGAAAATATTACTACTTTTTTTATGTGCTGAAAAAATTTTTGGATGACTTGATGGCTTCATCCTCCTCATCTGATGATGATGAAATATTTCATATGATTATGGAAAGAAATCCACAACCGCGAGTGAAAGGCTTTGTAGAGAACATAATTAATGAATACTCTGAAGTTGATGTATGTCAAATTTCATGTTTATATATATAATTTTTATAGTTTAAGAAGAATTTGCGTATTAGTCGGGAAGGTGCCATTGGTCTGCTTCTTCTTTTTTAACAAAAAAAAAAAAACAAAACAAAAACAGATGTACCTACATGAAAAAAGTGTTACCTGTTGTGATTTTATGTTCTATTCTGACCATTAAAAATGCGACATCTTTAAAAAAATTATAAAAATAAACATAATAAAGGTGTAACATTTTATTTCAGAAAAGAAAACATCATAAATTGTTTTGATTTTCATCAAACTCATATCAACATATACATACGTATAAGATTTTTTTCACTAACACAATCAAAAAAAAAACTGAGTTTGTCAAACCAGTTTGATACATGGCCATCGTGCTTTAAGCCTCAGTTAGCCGACTGTAACGGAATGTTATGTAATGACGTAAAAATGTAAGGAAATTCTATTTCTTACAGATTCATACATTACGGTGTTGCCGTTACCTTTACATCTCTATAACCATTAGCATTAATTTACGCATAACAATAACCATCAGCTGTTTCTTACTGTTGCAATTACATTTCGTTCCAGTCGGCTAACTGAGGCTTAAAGGCTTCTTTAGTCTTTACTTTCTGTTGCTGTTCTGTTCCGTGTCGTTCTGTTGTTAAATTTTTGTAGTTAGTTTTTCCGTATACACGTATCAGCTTTTTAGGTAAACAGACAATACACCGCGAAAATAAATCAAAAAATACAAATCAAAGTTTTTTTTATTGTACAATATGTCATTACTTTCGACTAAAGTAATGAGTTTTTCGTCATCCATCGTTTATTTTTTATATTTTTATAACTTTTATACATACAAAAACTTAATTAAAATCAAAGAAATTTAAAATTTTTGTAAAAAACGAAAATTTTTTTGTTGTGCGAATGTCAGCTGTTTTGTGCTGTCACTTACAATTACTTAGCAAATTTTTGTTTTCAACAGGTGCCGCAACGGCACGGAAAGTAACAAAACAACTAACGACTTCTACACATTTTCTATTTAACAGAATCAAGTCAGCTGATTCGGAACGGAACAGAAAGTAAATACTAATTCTGCCTTTTTAGTCTCTTCGCTACGTTATTTTTCATCTATGAAACATGTTTTGATGCTACTTTTTGTAAGTTCCTGCCATATTTTAATATACAACATACATAGCTACTATGGTTTGCAAAAGGCTTTCTAAGATACTAATCGTTTTATTGAATTCATCAAAAATAGAACCTCTGAATTTGAACTACGGTAATTATAAATTTGTTTATTTAATTTTTATTGAAAAGAAGCAACAAACGTTGTTTACAATAAACAAACTACGAATTTCTACTGCGGGGAATCTCAAAATTTTTAAATAAGCTTACAAAATTTAATATTAACGTTCGATAAAATGTTCACGTTTTAGAGTAGTCAATGTAACAAACATGATCATGTTTTTGGGTAATATGTAATATGTACATACTACTGGATATTAACGTTTCTGTTAGTTTACTGTATTTTCTAATTCCGCAATGTAGATTAGATCTAGTTTAAATATTAGCAAGAGTCAGCTTGGGTTTTCGGACACTGTGAATTGGGCTTTTTGCACTGTAACAATGTAGTCAAAGACCACTCATTCCATACCTCACAGCATCTCTACTGTATGTTAAAAGACACTCTATGGTAAATGACCTCCTTACCACGCTGCGCCCAAAATTAACATCTGCTAACTAAGTTGATGGCGGCTAGTGATTCTTTCTTCGCACTTTTATTCTCGGTTAGCGACTGTAACATTGTTTTCCAAGTTAGCATAGCCGCAGCTTCCAGCATGGAACCATTTGCTATCGGGTTCTGTTAATCCGAATGATCGCTTTAATTTCTATAGCCAAGTTGCAACAACTTCATATTTATCAGACTCCAGAGGAGCGACAGCCATATGTCCTTAATCAGCACTCTGATTGCCACTAATATGACTGTGGCCACTATTGATCAAACGGAGACTCATGTTTGGCAGTCGATAATGTTAATAGGCGGAACAATTGACGTACGATAAGCGGTCCTAGTAATATTGATCTATAAGCCGTAAAAATCGGAACAAAATGGTAGGGCATTTGATTAGCAATACTGTAAACAATGCTTAGGGTAGCTCATCTAGAGGGCAACAGTAACTGAGATTGTGCAATATTTAATCCACGGCTTGATTCCGATAAGATCTCTCTCTATAAAGGTAACAAGTAGGAAATATTCCGTAGATAGTAGCAATAGTTTTCAGAGTCACAAACAAACTTATTATACCAGATTCTATTAGAATAAATGTAATGCAAGTATTTTCTTCCTATTGAGTAACCACAATAACCTCTAACATATTTATTTTAAATTGTTTTATATTTTTGTTTCCATTAAAACATTTTCTAGCTTAAAAATGTTGCTGGGCTATTTCATTATGCAGACATTTACTAAAAAAAAGTGGCATGCAATAATCATAAAAGTCATACCAACACGTGCATATAACTTTGGTTGCGGAAATGGAGTCGTGTATAAGTACACGAAGTGCGTGCCAGCGCTTGGTGTTGTAATGAATATTAAGGAAAATAACTAAACATCTTTGCCCAGCACCATAAGGATAATGAGTTGATTATGAATATTGAAAATAAAATTGTAAGAAAACAGCACTCGATAATGGAATGAATAATAAAAAAATGTGCTTTCAAAATGAGCGACAAACGCACCAAATAAAATATTGAGTGTCTCTGCAACATCCGTTGGCATTTAACGACATCCTTGAACAGAAACAGGGAGTCAACATCATCATCAACCTTTTGCGCATCATCGCATTTATAAATCTATGGTCTATTGAATATGAATATTACTTCTAAATGATCATTCATTCCCTACACTTTATTGTTGTGTAGTACCAGCAACTACCGTTACTCATCACCATCAGCCTGACGATGTGGACGATTGAAGGAAACAAAATATACATACATACATAAACGGAAATAAAAAAGGAGCAGCCTGTTAGTGTGAGAAACGAAAATAGCAAACAGCACATTTGTGTCATTTAAGTGCCCCAGTAATCTCTTAAGTGGGGAACTACGCATGCAGAGCGTGTTGCTGCATATAAATTATGAGCATTACACACATACAACCACACTCTGTCTTGTTGTAATGTAAAAATTATAAAGAATTTTCAAAATTATGACAACAACTTGTGCATCAATTGTTTGTAATATTTCTAGCCGCCAGTTGGCAATTTCTGTTTGTTTATTTTTGTTGAATCCTTCGTTTAGTCTATTCTAATTGTATCTCTCGCTATCTCTCTCTCTCTCTCTTTACGAATCCTAGACTCTTTATGGTATTAGAGTGTGTTTATATTTGTGTATTTGAGTGTTTGTTTGTCAGGATTTTCGTTCCATTAAGGGATAAATGTTGATTCAAAATATTGAAAGCATTTTATTTTAATTGTTTTTCAAATTATAATTTAAAAGGATAACAATTCGTCTGTCACTTTGCCAAAAACAACAAACAGTAACAAGCATTTATATGAAGATTATTCTGATATACTCGTACATATGTACATATGTATGTATGTACATAATAAATAAAAGGATACCAATAAAATGTATTTTTGTTGTAAAGCAATTTAAATAAGATCCACAATCCTTGAGGGATATGTTTACATGAAAGAATATTACATTTTCAAATACATGTTGTAACCGAAATGCATATGTAAGAATTCTTCCTATAGATTGTAAATGTTCGAGGGTAGTATAATGAATTGATGAAACCTGTTGCAAAAATTGAAGAGTATTAATTTAGTTTGAAAATGAGCAAACATTTAGTTCAAAAGGAAATACACAACTTAAAATTATGTTGGTATTAGCTCAATTAGACTACAGAATCGGTCATAGATTAGAAATTCGATGCCGCAATAATTTAATAAGATATAAAATATTCCCAAAATGTTTAATCACCCTCGTAGTTCCTAATATGTAGTTTGTTTTAATTTGTTAAACATCAATGTCTGCCATTTAGGATTTTCTTTCTCGATTTTCCACAGCCTAGTTTCGTCATTTTGGAAAACTATATATTCTTTCATTTATTTAATCACAAAAACTTAAATTTTCATAACTAATACTAATATAAACAAAAACACTTTCTAACACAACAATTTATTTGCACATCCCTAAATGATTCACAAATGCCGTCATGACCCTGTAGCCCTTGGTAGTAGTTGCACGTAGAAGAATCCATAGGCCGTTAAAACCAGCTTATTTTCTTTCAAGGCTTTAAGCCGCAGTAGCTATTTTTGTACGACTTACACTGCTGCCAAGAAACTTTGTTTAACTGAGATGAGCAGTGTTTTAGCCTTGAAATTTATGTATTAGCTTTTAGCCTTTTAATAATTTTTATATCATTTCGAAAAAAAAATTCATTTTTAACTTCCGAACGGAATTAAATTCTGTGACATGGCTGATAATAACAATATTTATGAAGAAATCAGAAAGAGCATATTCCCTACAAGAAATTGCTGATGGAAACTAACACATACAAAACTTATAAACTAAAACACTTGCAGCAATTTTATATTAAATTGTTGCTGTCGGCGTTGCTACAGTGGGGTTTTCATACCAAATTTTAATAAATATTTGTTAAATTTTCTCTTATACCTAATTTTGCTTCGGCATCATTTTATATACGTATTTGATCATAGAGATACTCTTTTCAAAAGTTTTAGTTTTTTTGTACTTTTTTTAAATAAATTTCATGGTCATATTTTGATTTTATATATTATGGAATTGTGGGGATTTTTGAAACAAGACCTTGTTAATAAAAAATGTTACGCAATGGCAACGCTGATTAACAAGTTCACAAGTTGTAAAGAGAAAAAGAATCACATGTACACGAATTTTTACATCAGGTTTTTCACATTGCCCTTAATAAAATGATGGGAACTACTGATGTATGAACCCATCAGCAATACCCATCAGATGATGCATCAAATGACTGTCATTGTTCTTGTAGGGTTGTTTACCTATTAGTGCTGGCAAAGTATTGAGTAATGGGTACCAAGTATCGAGTATTTGCCCTTTTCTTTGAATACTCAATACTCAAATGTAGTTACTCGATGCTTTCTGAGTTGTATTTTTAAGCTAGTTGAGTGGGTAAAATAGTGCATAAAAATACATCACTGTATAAAAATAACAAAAAATGTGTAAGCTACAAAATTAAACCAAGCGCCGAAATAAAGCTGTCTATTATTTCTTAAGTTGTTGTTAACGTTGAATTAAAAGTTAGCTTTACATTTATTTTTGATTTAATAATAAAAGACATACAAAACCAATAATAGTTGAAGATCTATTTTTGCTTTTTAAAGAAACTACTTCAATTTTCATATAAAAACTACGCATTACAATTTCAAAAAATCCGTTAAAAGTATCGAGTAGAATTGAGTACCCAAATGAAAAGTATTGAATATTATTGAGTAATGGAAAGTAGTAGAATTTGTCAGCACTATTCCCTATTTCATAACTATCAGATTGGCCATAAAATTTTAAGTTTAACCCAATCGATGAAAATACAACCTTGCATTCAGATATTTTTTTTATGCATACATATGCACATAAAACAAGTAAGAAAGTATAGCCCGACCATATAGTACCCTACACCTATATGGGAGATATTACCTATTGTGAACCGATCATCCAAAAATTTAGTGTCCTGATTTCTGTGAATATAAATATTATATGTGTTAAATTTTATCTCGATATAAACACGTTTAAAAGATTTATGGAGGTTAAAGTGAATTACGTAAAGGGTTTTCTATGGGAGTTTCGACTAATTATGGACCGACGATTATAAAATTTGGTGTCATCATTTCTGTATATATGAAACTTATTTGTGTTTAATATTATTTGGTTACCAACATTTTTAAGAAATTTATGGTCGTTAAAGTCATTTTCGGAAGTGGGCTTTATATGGAGGCTACAACTAATTATGGACCGATTGTGACAAAATTTGTAGATGTGATTTAGCTTCATTTATTACTCGTTTGTGGTGAAATTTGTTTGCATACTTGCATAATTAAAAGATTTATGATCGGTTAACCCCAATTTCGGGAGCACATTTGTATGGGGGCCAGGTGAAATAATAGACCGTATTTCCACCAGTTTCAATCCCATCCATCTTTGTGCCGAAAAAGTATTATGTACCAAATTTCATCGAAATATCTTCAAAATTGCGACCTGTAATCTGCGCACGAGCTTTACATGGACAGCCAACCAGCCAGACGAACAGACGGACGGACATCGTTAAATCGACTCAGAAAGTGATTCTCAGTCGATCGGTATACTTTAAGGTGGGTGTTGGACAAATATTTCTGGGCGTTACAAACATCAGCACAACTCCAATATACCCTCCCCACTATGGTGGTGTAGGGTATAAATATATATTTACTAACAAAATACTTATTTATCTGTAAGTGGTCGTTAAAAGTAACACTTTTACGTGTTTTATACTTGAAATGTGATTATTTTCAGTTACTTTTACATTTAATTCGAAAAACCAGAAAATTAGAATTGAATTGTGTTGATTTTTTAGCCTTTTTTAGTTTGTTTTAAAAACTCATTTAGCTTCTTTTTTTGAAGCTCCTAGCAACACTGGAGAGGAGTCTCACTCGGCTGCAAAGCAAGTAATTCTTCAAAATTGAAACCTTTAACTTAACTGTACCTATTTAATAGCTGTAAGAAGAATAGTTAAAATCCGGGTATCCATTTAAAAATTAAAGATTTATTTCCTTTTTTTTTTGTAATTCCCCCTCCAGATTTTTACGACGTTTTACAAGGAACGCACTAGTCGGAGGGATTCTAGATCGTCCAGTACTTCATTCTGACGCTTTATAACTGCCAGAGTTGCTTCATCCTCCAGATTAAGCACTCTTATCGTCGTATGAAAAGGTAACTCAGATAATTATGTTTAATTGATATTTGATGCTGTCATGGATCCTGGAGTTGAAGACAGCATCTTAAGACTTCTTGTTGCCGCATTGGTCATTACATGTCTTTGGTCCTTATGTTGCCCCCAGGATGAAAAGGAGCTTATATCAATATTGCATTAGCAGGTGAACACATTCGCTGCAGTGCTGGTATACGGCTAATGTAAACTGTTCCGTCTTAGCATGACCTCCACAACTGTAGTTTTCACTTTTCCCTACCAGTCAAAGATACTAATCTTGTGTTTCCAATGTCGTTCCAATGTATTCGATCCTGCGTCTCCCTTTACAGAGTCATGTACCTTCCGAGTTTATAATATATTCCTTAGCTTCTCACGACTTTGATGTCACCATCAGAAAATTTCGACGGTGATAGATCAAACATATTTCTTTGATTAAAGAATTTGTTGCAGATCGTACCAGGAAATGTTTACTGACTCCAAAGTTTTCATTGACCACAATGATAAATTAGAACTGACTATAGGAATGGGTTCTACAACTTGTTGAGGAACTAATAGAGGGGGTTTTATTTGGTTTTATCTCTTTTAACTTATTTTAAATACATACATTGGCAAAAAAATGTACAATTTCTTATACACCGGAAATAGCTTTAATATAAAAACAAGTAAGAAAGTATAGTCGATCAAGCCCGACCATATAATACCCTACACCTAGTATATGTATAAAACAGTTTTTCAGATCTTTCATTAATGCACCTATCCAAACAAATTTCGCCACAAGCAAATTGAGCATGTAAAACCCTAATCAGATTAACCTATTTTGTGCAGATCAGTCTATAATTGACCATAGCATATAAGGTCAAATTCCGCAAATCGCTCAAAAGAACCTAAGTCTCTTAAAAATGTTGGAATCCAAATAATATTCAATACAAATATGTTTCATATATACACAAATTAATCGGCCCAATTCTGTGGTAATCGGTCCATAATTAGTCATAGCTCCCATATCAGATCCACTTCCGAAAGTAACCATAATGTGTCTTGAAAATATTAGTATCCAAATAAAATTCAACACAAACAAGTTAAATATATACAGAAATCATGACATCTAATTTTATAACGGTCGGTCCATAATTACTCAAAGGTCCCACATAAGAGACCCTCCGTAATTCACTTTAATATTTTAAAAGTGTTTATATCGAGATACAATATGTACAGAAATCATGCCACTAAATTTTTGGATAATCCGTCCAGATCATTGTTCCCAAATAACTTCTATTTTTGAAAAACTGTTTTTGCCAACATACTGGGTGTAGGGTCTCGATAGGGTCGGGCTTGACCAACTATGCCTTCTTACTTGTTTTGTTTGTCAATGGTTTTACCATTTAGTAAACTTTTGTGTGCCTTTTCTCATATACGAGTAATGAAATTTATACTAAATATCAATGAACTTTTAATTGAATTTTCTGTGAATTTATTAAACAATGCACATTAATGGACCTGCAAATATAAATAAATAGAAAACAAATATTTGTCTATGTCAATTAAAGTAAAATACGAATTTATATGGCACAGTGGGCCAAAATCAAAATCAAAATATTTTGGAAATAAATCTGTCATTTCTAACTGGCTAGTTTTCTTTGGCCGAAAAACTGTCATTACTCTTAGCTTTTTCCTGATTGTTTGACCTTTTGTTTTCATTTTAATTGTAAAATTACAGATTAATTTATTTTCTTTTCTTTCCAAATTACCCCAATCAGCAGCGTTTAAGAATTTTGCATGTTTGATGTGTCACACTTTGGGACCCTACAACATCGCACCTAAGTGTTGTTTGCTGTGACTGTGTAAAATTTCTGCCAATCGAATCAGATTTTTTTCGAAAATATTTTGATTCTGCTCCACTGTGCTTTGCAGTATTAAATAAACACTATGTGTATTCAATGATATTCAAAATTTATATAAAAATGTATATCCACTCAGCAGATGCATTTCCTTGTTTATTGAAAAAAAAATTATTGATAAAAAAAAGCATTTATTAACTTTATAAAGTTTCATGAGTGTTTCTGACTTGTTTGCTTGATTTAGAGTTGTTACAAATGTATCTAAAATTTTTAATAATAAATTTTTCAAGTTGTAATTCCTAACTTCAGTAAAAATAATTTAATGAAAATTAAATTTAATGAACTCGAGCCTAACTAAAATTATCAAAAAATGTATCTAATTCAATTACTCCAAAAAATATTAGAGTGTTCCTTTCGAACTGTTCTCTGGATTGTTGAAACTCGTTCTACAAAATTTTGGGATAATGGAATAACGTTTTCTGAAATATCAACACGTGTTTACAAGGAGAAAAATACATTTTGTTCAGTTTTTGCTAAAATATTGCCATTATCTTTCTAATAAGATATAATAGACAACGATTTGTTAAGGAACTTTAAAGACATTAAAAATTACCAATTCCCACCATAACTTACAGAATTTGTTTGATTTTTATAATAATCTTGAGTGTAATTTAACAATTTATAAAATTAAAAGAACATTTTTCCATATTCAAAACAAGTTAAGAAACAGAGTATAAAAAAATTATAAGGTGAGGCTTCTTTTGGTTGAATTTGATCTCAAAACCATTATTTAAAAGAGATTATGGACTGATAGCTTCTAAATCCATTATCGGCTAATGTGATTTCTATGTATTTTAAGATTATTTTAATTGAATATCATCTTAATGACGTTATTTACAAGAGTTGTATTGTTGGTTGATGTGTTCGGAAGTGGACGTAATTCGGGAGCTATTGACAATTATTGACTGTCAGCTACAAAATCCAGTAGCTTAATTGTCGTATAACTGATATTAGTATGATTTCTGGATTAAAATGCTGATTCAATATCGATATTTATTAGACATTATTGAGGGTTAACTTGTTTTTCGGAAGTGGTACGTATATGTGAGCAATTACCAAATATGGGCCGATCTTCTTAAATTTTCGGAACAGAGAATTTTATACATATGAGGATATCCCACGTTGAGTTTTAATAATATATAATAATAGTGCATTTAAGATAGTGGACCTTATGTGGGATATATAGACCAAATATGGAGCGATATTCTCAGAATCCAGTAGTTTGATTTTGGCATGTATGTAAATGATCTGTGTAAAATTTGGGATCGGCATCGTTATTTACACGAGATTTATGATTGTTGAAGTGATTTCTAGAAGAGCGCTTCATATGGTGAATATGGTCAAATATGGACCGAAATTCACAAATTATTGTAATATGATTTTTGTGTATGTATATGTAAATGATTTGTGTAAAGTTTTGTGTCGATACCGATATTTATAAGATAAATATAAAGATAAATGACTTTTTCGGTTGTGGTTCTTATATGGGAGCTATGACCAATTGTGGGCCGACCGGTTGTGTCTTTTGGAAGTAAGAGTGTTTTAGATGAATATTTCTCAGTGTTACACATGGAATGATAAACTTATAAAAATCCTCATTCACTACTTATGGTGGAGGAAGGTATAAAAATGGGATCGTTTTGAAATATTTCACATACCCGAGGTGCTCCAATATGACCAGTTATAGGCCAATCATAATAGAGTTCGTTACCATGATTTAGATCTTTGATTTATGGCTGTGAGAAATCGTGAATTGATTCCTACTTTTAACATTATTTGACCTTCTGCAATAAAACTGAATTTTTCAAAATTTCATGATACCATGGTTGTCTGAAGTTTTGGTCTATAATTCTGATCCTACTAAACCGATTTTGCCCATTCTCAACACTAAAATTTACGATGAAAGAAAAAATGTTAGGAAAAATTTCATTGCATACTTGGTCACCTCGGGTCACACATTCTCTTTTTAGGTTTTTTTTTCATAAAAATGTTCACGTTTATAGAAAAAAATTTCTTCATGAAAGAAAGATAACTTAATGCATAAATGTATAAAAGAGAATTTTCCTAATACAACTTTGAAAAATAGATTATTTTTGGACATACAAAGAAAAGATATTGCTTTGAAATATTTTGTGTCTTGTGAGAAATTTTATTGATTAACTAATATAATGAATTAGAGGAAAATCGGTAAAAATTCTGAATAATGTATAAAGAAGGACCTGGATGCTTATAACTGGAAAGCCGACAACTTTTAAATTATATAATGTATAATATATATGTATGTATATAATAACAATCTTAGGAATTATATGAAAACTAAACAAAAAATCTATTTAAGTTTTTTATCGACCTTTTCCTTATTCTATTATTGATTTGTTTAGAAAATTCTAAATCGGGCTTATTAAGGTCATGTATTCTATGCAAATAAAAGATTATTTCATAATTTATTTTTCCGACGTTTCGTTGGAGATTCCCAACATCATCAGGGATATTTTATTAGATCTGGTAGCATTAAAATAAATATACAATTGAAAAATAATAGTTTAATAACAACAACGATAACTTAGTTCTACAGGAATAATATTACTCACATATAATCTTTCGTCAATAGTTCTGCATTTAGAATATTTTATATACATTCTGTTTTACATAAACACAACATAAAACATAAATTTAATTAAACAAAACAAATGCAAACTCATTTCAACAAATTAAATGCCAAAGATGTCCTATTTTGAGCCCCCGCAGTGCCGCCTCTGAAAGTTTTGTGGGAGCCATCGAAATTTATACACGATTACTCTTTTGCTACTCTTATGTAAAATTGTATCTCGATCAGAAAAGCAAAATTTTTTCAGACAATTTTCGATTCTGCCCCACTGTATGTTTTTTGCATACATTTTGCATGCAATATATGAAACAACTTTTTTAAAGGGAAAGGTTTTTATAGCCTCTAAATAGTAAACAAAAGCCCTTCAGAGAAGTATTTGGTACTTTTTTACTTTTTATTTATTTATAGAATTCTAGGCTTAACAATAAATATTAAAATCTTTAACTAAAATTAAAACTAAATGCTCTCTAGCAAGAGGTTGCTGAACAAATGGGCCTCATTTTAGCGGGTGGTAGGTCGGCTCTACGAAGATCCTTGATCCCGTTTAACTCTGCTCAAGAAGTCTAGCATGCAGCTTAGGGTAGATTTGTAGATTCATAATTTATTTTTCACTGACACTCCTGTACTCATTCTTAACTAATGGTACTTTTAAGTCCGCGTGGATGTTTTCATTGCTTATATACCCGTCATAGACTTAAAAATTTTCGATTTGGACCTCTATTTAAGTTCAATACTGAAATTACTGGCCGTTCCCCATAAATAGATTCCATGTTTCCAAATTGGTTTTATGATGGATTTATACAGAGTGACTTTATAGTTAAGGTTCAAGTTTGAATAGTTACCGATTAACCAGTGACGACTAGAGGCTTTTAAACTCATGTGAGGTCTCATGGCTTCTATATGACGACACCAAGTAAAGTTGATTATCCAAGTTAATGCCAATTATCAGCCTGTGGAATATATATGTATGTCAGTCAGTGTGAGTAGTGGACCCCTAACCCCTTCACAGATTAAATGTAACATGTTTACTTTTGAGTTCATGTACACGTGTTGTCCAATAACTCCACGCGTCTGAGATAACTGGCTTATTTTATAGAAGCTTTGATCGGATTTGCGTATCATCAGCAAATCTCGTGATGATAAGTCCATCGAACATACGCAAATCAGAAGTATAGATCAAAAAAGTGCTGATCCGATAAGATTTCCTTGAGGAATGCCAGCATTTATTTCATAATTTTCTGTTTCACTCTAAATACTCGCCTGATATGTATATATGATTCCAACAATCCATGTATACTGCCATACCTTGTCAAACGCTTGAGCGATATCCAAAAATATCGCAAAGCAGTATTTTTTATTTTCAACAGATTTTCCTCTTTCTTCAGTTAATTGATAAACTCTATGGTTCCATGTTGCTCTCGAAAACCAATCTGTTTGAAACTGGATAATATTCTGGTTATTCAAGTATGGTAAATTTTATATTGCAATAGTTTCTCAAAGAGCTCTGATAGGGAAGGCAGTAGGCTTATTTATATGAAGATTTCATCGTTAAATCTTTTTCTGGGGTTGAGATATTAATATAATCTGGGCAATTTTTCAGTTTATCAGAAAAACGCCCAATCTTATGATCGCAGTAAATAACATACGATAAGTTTTTAATTATGGATGAAGTTATCTTGTCATAATCCGTAGATTTTTTTACATTAACGTTATTTTCGATTATGGTTCGATTATGTTTCGGACTTCGCTGTCTGATTAACAGGAACATTTTCAAGTACAAAATCATTCTATTCTTGTTGGCATTTCTTGTTCAATTACCATCAGCACTTTTCCCCGAACTTTTTCTCTCCACCGGTGGTTTAATGTTTCGTGTTGTTTTCAAAAGAGAAAGGTTCGTATGTTTAGTATACGTCAAACTTTCAATATAGCTTCTGTTTTTTTTTTTAGCGATGGACAGCCTCTGCTTTGCAGCAGCTGATCTATTATGTTGCCACTCTCTTCCGAGATTCCTATTTTCGAGAAGTAATCATTTAATATCTGAATTAGAAATTTGAATTTTTCGTTTTGTAGGGATTTTGATCCTTATATGATCGAAAACCGAAATGATTATTGACGTGAAGTCATTGACGCATTCGTTTATCTGTCTCTCTCACTGTATATTTGGATTTGTGTGGATATTTCTAATAATGTATTCCTGCATATGTTTTGTTAAAGGGAGTATTTGTAAGAGATTTTGATATATTTTCCCATAATAAGTGATTATTTCAAGTACATGCGAATTATCAGAAGATAAACCAAATGATATCTCCGTAGATATTGAGTTTCGATGTACATTTCTGGATATGCCAAAGTATATAAGGTCAGGAAATTTCTTATGACCAGTATTCTGGCTGACCAGGGAATATGACATCCAGACCAATAAGACTTTTTTAAGTTGTCTACCTCTAGGCTTCATTAATCCTGAACTCCAGAATGTATATTTCGCATTGTAGTCACCTCAAGTCAGGAATCCATCTCCCAGCGTTTCAAAGAACTCTTGAAACTTTTTCTTAGTTATCGAAAATCGTACAGGCATTATATGCAGCTATATCGTTTTGAGAATTCACGTGTAGAATAATTAATTTTTTTTTTTTTTTTTTTTTTTTTTTTTTTTTTTTTTTTTTTTTTTTTTTTATAGCCTTTATTTATTTATTGAATCTTCATATAATGAAATGACAATAAGTATTCAAATCTTAATACTAAAAAGAAAATAATAAGCCCAGCCAGTGCTAGACAAAAATTTTATGATACTAAAAAAAAATTCACATCAACTGATCCAGTCATCTATTTTGCGCTTGAGCTAAAGCAAGGGTATCCCTCCTTCTCAACCGATTATGGCCACTAAAGTTGAGGATGTCTCGTGCAAGTGGGTTTGGGTGGTGTTCAAGTTTGCTGACATACTTTGACGCGTGTTTTGTAAATTCAACTTTTACTGATGGCACGCATAGATCTTTGTGAATTCGAGAATTTTTAACATACCATGGAGCTGCAGTAATTATACGTAGAATTTTATTTTGACCCCTTTGAATTTTTTCAATGTTTGATGCTGAGGCAGTACCCCATAATTGAATTCCATAGCACCAGATTGGCTTTAGAATTGCATTGTACAACAATAGTTTGCAGTCCAACTTTAGTGAAGAATTTCTGCCAATTAGCCAATTAAGTTGCCCTGCTTTTAATTTCATTTGTGTAAGTTTCGCTTCAATATGAGACTTCCAAGTTAAACGGCGGTCGAGGTGAATGCCGAGGTATTTGACTTCATTATGTTGAGGAATAATTTGATTATTTATTTTGATGAACGAGCAAGTTTCTTTTCGCAATGTGAAAGTGATATGAATACATTTCTGTTCATTAACCCTGATTTTCCAAAGCTCTAGCCAATTCTCTAGTTTATAAACGTAATTCTGCAAATTCTGTGATGCTACTTGGTGGTCCTTGTGAACGCTGATAAAGGCTGTATCGTCTGCGAAAGTTGACGTGTGGATTTTGGGGTCTGACGGCATGTCGGAGGCATAAATCAAATATAAAGTAGGACCCAGTATGCTACCCTGTGGCACACCTGTTTCAATTGGCTGAGCGGGGCTTAAAAAATTGCCTTCTTTGATTTTAAATTTGCGACCGTATAAATAGCTTTCCATAAGTTTATGGGTGTTAGCAGGCAGAGTTAATTTTATTTTGTGCATTAAACCGTCATGCCAAACTTTGTCGAACGCTTGGGACACATCAATGAAAAGGGCGGAGCAGTATTTTTTGTCTTCAAACGACCCTCTTATCACATTTACCAATCTGTGTGTTTGTTCGATGGTGCTGTGTTTAGCTCTGAAGCCGAATTGATGATTAGGAATGCATTCAGTGTCGTTCAGAATTGGAATCAACTTAGTCATTAACAATTTTTCGAACAGTTTAGAAATTGTCGGCAATAGGCTAATTGGCCTATATGACTCTACTTTGGTGAGGTCCTTCCCTGGCTTAGGAATCATAGTGATCATAGACACCTTCCAATCTGCAGGATAGTATTCTAGGCGTAAAATAGCGTTGAAGATAAAGAGGATAATTCTTCTAGCTACACGAGGTAACTCCACAAGCATTTTATTGCTGATTTTATCCATACCTGGAGCCTTTCTAAGGTTCAGAGTACCAATAGCGCTTTGGACATCACCAAAGTTTAGTCTTAGAGGTACAGGAGGTCTAATAACGAGTGGTGGCAAATCAGATACGTTATTTGAGTTGTTTTTAGTAAACACATTTCTTAAATGGTTAACAAATAATGTCCCTTTCTCGGAATCATTTCTAGCCCAGTCACCAGTCGGATTTCGCAAAGGAGGTTTTCCTCTCACTGGTCTTTTTAAACCTCTTGCCGCCCTCCATAACGAGTAGTCAGATTGTGGGGTACTATCAAGACCCTCCAAGTAGGATGTAAGTGAAGCCGTTCTTTGGGTTTCTAAGAAATGTCTTAGTATATCTCTGCATACCCGTAGCCTAGCTTTCAGTTCAGGAGACCTGTGAAGTTGCCACTCTCTTCTCATTCTTCTTTTTTCTGATAGGAGATGTTCGAGTTCAGATAAATAAGTTCTGTTTGTCCTATTTCTACATTCAACGTGATAAGTGGAAGCGTGATGCACAGCTCGTCGAAGGTCCTCGGTAAAGTTGCCAATCGACTCATCGATATCGTCGGTAGTTCTCAACACAATATTTTCCGTGCAATGAGAACTTAAATACTTTTTGTATTTTATCCAGCTTACTCGGGTCTTAGTCATGTTTCTAAATGGAGAGCCACACACTTGAGGGAAATGCATTGAAATGATAGTAGGAGAGTGATCTGAGGACAAGTCTAATGAAGGATCCACTTGCATCCATTCTACAGGGATATTTTTCACTACTCCAAAGTCAATAACATCGGGAATCTTCCGTCGGTCCGTCGGCCAGTAGGTGGGATGTCCGCTTGAGAGTACATCTAAGCCCATTTGAGCAATGGTGTTGAAGAGTACGCGACCCTTTGGGGTTACCAGACGTGAACCCCAAAATGTGTGTTTGGCGTTAAAGTCGCCAGCAACTAAAAATCTAGCTCCAAGGGAATTAAAAAAGTTATGGTATTGGTGTTCTCTTATTGAGAATCGAGGCGGAGAATAAATCGATGATAAAACAAATTTGTATTGACAGAATTCAATGCAAATGTTTGTTGCTTGGAGGTAATCCTCACTTATGTTGTTCATTAGATAATGTTTTATTCTGTTCTTTATAAGAATTGCCGAACCTCCACAAGCTCTTCCGCGGGGATCTTTAGTATCGTACAACACGTAGCCATTAATTTTGAAGTACCCTGTCGACGTCAAGTGAGTTTCAGCAATCATCATAACATCAATCTGCTTATCCATCAGGAAGTATTCCAGTTCATTTTTATGTTGGCGGAGGCCGTTCGCGTTCCAAAAACAAATTTTTAAATAAATCATTTCTTTAAAATGGCTTGCAAGATAGTGGATTGCATTTTCAGCATTTCCTGCATCATGGATGTCATGGTGGTCGTAAAAGTGTTCATAGTTTGGACAAGTGTCTGCAATGTTGTCTCTAGATTGTTGATATGTGGCTCAGAATATTGCGATATAGGTTCCTGCTCCAGACCTGGCATATTAGATTTGACCACGTTTGCGTAAGAAACTTGTCTAGAATTAGGAGCGTTTACGTGAGTAGTTGGTCGTACAATTTGAGGAAAATTCTTACTCGACGTGAAATTAGGTTGTTGAGGATGGTCAGGTAATACTGGCGACTTATTGGTCCTTATGCCCTTCAAATAAGTATAAACTGGACAACCTCTATAATTAGCGGTATGATTTCCTCCACAGTTACTGCATTTTTTTATTTTTAAGTCCGTTTTGGACTTATTACATTGAGCAGTTGCATGTAGTTCCCCACATGCAACACAAACAGACGGCAATTTACAATACGCTTTGGTGTGACCAAATTCTTGACAATTAAGACACTGGACGGGTCCAACACGCTTATGCGGTTCCTCCACGGTAATTCTACGATGCAGAAGATAAATAAGATTGTAAATTGGATGGGACTCGTTTTTCTTTAAGGCAACATCTCCAGGTTCCAATTCTACCCTGAACATGGGCTGAGGAATCTTTTCACGGTTTCTAATATTGACTACGCTCTTGATTTTGAACCCTTTGTCCATTAATCCGTTCTTTATCTCCGCAGGATCAACACATGGGTCTATACCCTTTAGAACGACTTGGAGTCCTTTTGCGCTTTTGAGCTGATAGGTATAGAAATCCCTGGTCTCCCTCTCCAACTGGTTGGACAATTTTCGAAAATCATCTTCCCTATTCACTTGGATCTTTGTCTCGCTGATTTTTCCATGTTTAATTGAGGTTACGCTAAACATGTTCTCACCTATTACAGCAACGATTCCTTGTACCAGTTTATTGGAAGTGGGCTCTCTCAGGTAAATTGGTGGGGGCTTAAACGTCTTTTTCGGTATTTCTGGGTCATCCGTCTGAAGTAGAGCAAATCTGTTTTGCTCATTTGGCTTATCACTGCTGACGGTCTTAGGAACTTTATTGGAATTGGAAGACATTTGAGCAGATGTCGGGCTCCTCTGTCGCTTGAGAACGGTGATGTACTTATCCATACCTACTTGTTTCTTGGGTTTGACTGCACTATTTGATGAAGATGATGATTTCTCATCGGATGAGATAACTATATTGGGCGAACAGGAACGGCGCCGTATTTCGGCTTTTGTAGTGAGAAGAGACTCCACGGATTTTCTTAAGGATTCTTCCTCAGAGATCCATAAATTTTTTCTACTGTAGCTTAGCTCTTTCTCAGAATTACATCTGAGCGGGACACTCATGCAGTTGTTTTGCAATTTTTAAATTACCGAAAAACCACTATTTTTCCACCTATTACGATCTTTTTTTTTTATATATATATATATATTTTTTTTTCACTTATTACAAGTTTTTTTTTTTTTTTTATTTTTTTTTTTCACCTATTACGAAAATTCAGCCGCACTAAAAATAACACGTCCGACCAGTTCAAGCAACACTATGTCAGTGTACCACCTTGTGTTGTGGAATAAAAAATCTGAAATATTAAAGTTCAATCTATTTGTTAGGTGAGTCTCAGAAATAACCATCTTCTCATGCCATTTTTCACCATAAAATTATAAACCTCAGATTTGTGCCGACAAAAAATTTTCAAGAAACTTATTAGCGCAATTCACAATCGTGTGCAAATGGTAAAAATGACAAAACCCAACTCTATGTGCTAAACCTTTTTGCAAATGCAATGATGCAATACCATTTGCACAAGATTGTGAATTGCGCTATTGTTTACATAGTATTGATGACTTGAAGATTGATATTTTAATAATTTTAAAATTTAATACATTTTTTGGGCATCATAATCTAAAAAACTAAAAAATTAAAATATGGCGATTTTCCATGAAGAATAATATACAATTTTAACAAAAATTTAAAATTAATACAGATCAGAACATCCTTAGGGCACTGCTACACGTTCAATAAATATCGTAATATTTCTAGTATCACGATATTTATTGAATGTGTAGCATGCAATATTGATGGATCGCGATCCATATCGCAGAATGGCCTAAAATATGAAATCCAGATCGCGGATCGTGAATCTCGTGATAAATATTGAACGTGTAGCATTTTCAGTCACTAAAAAGTGACAAACAAAAGAAATAAAATAAAATTAAACAACAAAATTAAAACAATTGACAAAATGTGTGTATTGTAATAAAGAGTAATGGCAGAGGACAGTGAAAGTGAGTGGGTTCTGCCGGTGGAATCGCAATTAACCAATGAAAAAATGATTTTAAAAGATTTCATTTTTAATTTGGAGGCAAAATAGCTAAACAGGCTTTCTTTTGATTTTCTCGCGACATTGATAAACGACCACCCGCACAGCACAAAAATAACATAAATACTGACGCGATAAATATTGAACATGTAGCATACGCTCGTGATCCATCAATACTTTAAAATGGATCGCGATCCAAATATCACGATATTTATTGAAATGTTTGCCAGTTTTTATTTTCAATAACCTGAATTCCTAAAAGGGGAAAATGTGTTCGGAATTAAAAAAAAAAAATGCCCTATACGATGTTATTTACCGTGTGATAGAAACAAAATTGTAGGTATGTATTTAAGAGCATTAGGGTTATGAAAATATGGAAGTTTTTTGAGGATCGGTGTTTTGCGTTTTTAGAATTTTATACTTTAAAAAAAATTGGCCAAGTTTGAATAGGGCTGGGATTTCTATGTCCTCTATGTCCTCTATTTTATAGACTTATGCAGTTCTCTTTCCGAATTAGATAAAAATTATACATAGTTCTGCAAAAAATAGTTTTCTATGAATGACAAAATATAGCGACTTTTTTGGGGGAAAAAACGTCAAAAATACGACTCTTTTTACATGCTTTAACTTTGGTTGCATGTAATTGTTTAAAGGGACGAATATATGCTAAAAATTTTTTTAAATTTTATTCCGAATTTTATCGCAAATTCATATAGCTGATATTTTAGAATCATTTTATTATAAATGCTATTCTTGTATTAAAGCAAAATTTTCAAAAATTTATATATGTATGTATTTACTTTTGGCCAAAAAACGGGTAAAATTTTTAATTAAATATCGGGAGCTAACAAATTTCTTTAAATTTTAACCACATGCTTAAGATGGTTTTTAAATTTATTTAAAACTAAAAGACATTCACTAACATAATAGACCCTGTATAATATTTAGTATTCCCCTTTAAACAAAGTTACTTAATGCAATTCCCCTTTTGTTTCTTCATATTCTCTTTTTATTACAGTTTCCACATTTGTGGATGTTATTGACTGTTATACTGAAGGAAGGTTTACACATTTCCCCTTGTCCATAAAAAATATATGTATACTTGATTATTTTTGCACGAGATGGCGCCCAAGTACATAGAAAATATTGATTTTATTGTTATAAAATGTGGATTACAAGAGAAAACAAAGTTATCAGAGAGTGGATTTTATTTGAAACATGTAGGTATAAAGCTATTTAGGGATTTTAAAGGCTGAACGTAACAAGTGTCTGTTGCTGAAACAGATACTAGGATTTGCTCATTAAATAGTAAATCAATAAGGTAAAAGAGTTTTGTTTGTCATTTATAAGATATCAGCAAAGCTAATTGCTAATGTATGTATCTATGTATGCACCTTTAAAGTATAAGAACTTGGTTATTACAACAGTACATACATGATAATTGTAATGTGTAACATGCATATGTAGTTCTGCTTTGGCCAAAACTGTTGGAAGAATATACTTTTTACCGACCTCTTATAAAGCGTTTTTCAACAGGGACGCTACGAAAGTAGACTGATAGGAACAGCAAACGACGCCATATTTGTTGCCGATCTTTTGACTTTTCCCTTCAGTAAGGTTTGCTATTTCATGATGAAAAGATATACGAGCCAACAATGAGTCGAAATTATTAAAATTTACTACCAAAATTCGGAGTCAGTGGCCTCAACGTTAAGAGCGCTACGTCCAATTTATGGTCGTCATTAAAACTACCAGATCAACAATTGAGCGTCTAGTGGAAAAATTTGAATCCACAGGCACAGTACAAAATGTTCCCGTGCTATTGAGACAAAGAAGTGTCCGTAGTGTCGAGAACATTGCTGCCGCTGAGGCTTCAGTTGAATAAAGCCCAAATGTGTTTCTCACATGTCGTTCTCTAGCGTTGGGCATCTTTTGCGCAAAGATCTTGACCTTCATCCTTACAAGATCAAATTGACGCAAGAACTGGAGCCGATTGCCCAACAGAAGCGTCGTATTTTCGTGAATTGGGCTTAGCAACAACTTGAAAATGATTCGGATTTTCATTGAAAAATCATCATCAGCGATGACGCTCATTTCTGACTGAATGGCTTCGTCAGTAAGCAAAATATGCGTTATTGGTCAGGCAGCAATCTACATGTACTCCATGAGTCATCATTGCATCCCGAAAAAATTACGGTTTTTTACAGAATATTTTTGGCCCTAATTGGATGATATGGACTTGGAGGACATGTGGTTCCAACAGGACGACGCCACAAGCCACACAGCGAATGTCACAATCAATTTATTGGAAACCAAGTTTGAAGAGCGTGTTATCTCACGAAATGGTCCATTCGATTGGCCGCCTCGGTCGTGCGATTTGACGCCGTTAGACTATTTCCTATGGGGGTACGTCACGTCTATGGTCTATGCCAACAAGCCAGCGACGATTAATGACTTTCGTACGAATATCGAACGTGAAATTGCAGCAGTATCGGCCGATTTATGCTTGAAACCCGTCGAAAATTGGGTTCAGCGTCTGGACTTCTGCAAGCGTATCCGTGGTGGCCATGCAAAAGAAATCGAGTTCCGTACATAACGGCATCGAAAGTACTTTCACAGGAATAAAGAATTTCATTGATATCCAACCCGTTTTTGTTTTATTTAAAAAAAATTTTGTAGCACTTTTATTGAAAAACCCGATACTTAACTATATCTTTTCCAAAGGTTTTATAGTCGTAATCAGCTATGTAGTTGTATTAGTTATGCCAAAGTAATGACTTATTTAGCTTCCTATTATTACTACATATTAATCTGTAATGAATAACGCGACAATTTTATCAAGAACAGATCCATCATTTACATAATGAATTTATTGTAACAATTGTCAAAGTTTCTCCAACTGATATAACACCAAGTACAACATTCAAACTTTAATATTATTGTAGTATTTGCCTGCTGGAAAACCAAGTTCTTGTTGAAAAATCCGTTATAAATATCTGATTAAAGTAATAATTGAAAAATCAAATGGGCTTTTATCAGACCTAATATACGAATATTGATAGAAAATTTACAACCATTTAACGGCTACAAAGGGACAGCAGCTTGGTAAAGGCTACATCCGAATTGTTACAACTATTTTTGAGAATTTCCATATAATGGATGTTCAAAAGTCATTGAAGATCTATTTTCATCATTAAGTGAAATTAACAAAGAGAAAGAAAAATGGACCCCACAATGAAAGACTATATGACAAAAAAAACAAAGAAGTTTGCAATAAATGCTGCGGGATTTTATTGGACTGTTATACGTAAGATTGACTCCATAAATTAGAAACAACTATTGCATAGATCATGTTGCTTCTACTGTTTTATGGTATGTGATGTCCGCTGGACCAAACACAGTTTTCAAGTTTCAAAAGAAGCATTAAGTTGCCTTGGTTTATTAAAATTTACACTACCTATATTCGACCGAAAATGGAATACAACTCTCATGTATAGGCCATTTTAAAATTAATTTTGAAATCATGCTTTCAGCTGATTGGATTCAAATTCTAATCTGTCATGCGATGCTTAATTGGAATTATAATATTTGTGTGTCTCTCAAAACAGAAAAGAAACACTTTTTTATTTCTGAATATTTCTGAATATTGGCGATGGGGCTGCTTAAATTGTCCTGGTTGTGTTACATAAAATATGTCATGAAATACTAAATTAAAACTACTGACACGAGAATAAGCTCTACTTTTTAAAGAAAATAGATAAATTAATAAATTTTAGCATGAAAAGAACTTGCATGCGTTACAAAACCAATTTTTTATTTAGCATTAAATTTGGTTTTATTTCCGTTTCTCCTGACAAATCGAAATAAATGACTTTAATTCCCGTACAAATCGTTGAGAGGGAATAAAAGGAAAAGAAAATCAACTGCAAACGACAAACAATATCTAGGTCAATCCATTAAAATTAAATACAAAAATTTGTTTTTATTATAAAAAACACGGAAATAACAATAATCGTTGCAACAACAAGAAACAACTATGAATTAAAAAAATATAATGTTTGACTAAATATTTGGAACAATGATACGAAAATCAAAGAAAACAAAAGCAAAAAATATATATATACGAGTATTCATGAAATAAAAAAGTTATTAATCAAGCTTACGACGATGACGAGGACGAGGACGAGGACGAGGACGATACACTGCAAAAGAACATACATCATTTTTAGCAGACATACCTACATATATAACAACATCTATCGCCTTCTTGCTGATGTTTTGTTGGTTTTCATTCTTTAGCTTAAGGATTCCTGAACAAGGATTACTCCACAACAAACAGAAATACATCACATGGAGATAAATGACTGCATTGTGGGGTGTAAGCTAAAGTTTTACCTGGCCATCTGTTTTTGTCTGGTTTTAGTGTCAAAACATCTACTGTAGTATTTTGTTAAGATTTTGGGGTGAGATAAAAATTAACAAAAATAACGAACGATTCGCACAAATACGGGAGTATTATGGCTTATTGAACAGGCATGACGTACAGGTCTTCATACAGTTACATATTTGTTTGGGTTATTCTAAAAAAATGTGTTAATTTCAATTATTTTGCAGTATAAATTAAAAATTTCTCAAAAACACTATAAAAAGGCATTTAAAATGTAACATTGTGAAATAAATTACAGATCAAGGCGTTGTTAAAATTCAAAATCTGATCACACGTGCCAATTAAAGAAAAAGAAGAAAATAAATCCTTTTAAACATCAGAATTTCTTAAGTTGTGAAGCTTACGCCAACGATTAGCTAATTGTTTATTGACTTCATACTAAAAATACAACTTTAATTGTCTTACTGGTCCAGCACTCTTTGTGGAAGTGGGGATCTTTAACTGCTGTATTGTCTCTAATATTTTAAAAATTGGTATTTCTTGAGATCGAAAATTTTACTTAATCTTGGCTTTAAATACATTTTTAAGAACTACTTCATAAATATGATGACGCCAAAAGAGCACAGTCGGTGTCCATTGATGTTGTATCACAACAGATTATTTGCACCTTGTCAATGAGATTCCCGTCATATAGGGCTGTTCTAATAGATTTTTCTTGGTGTTTACCAGATGAACTCTCCAATTTTGGTCCTGCAAGAAGTTGTTCTTTGTCGCTATAAAAAATTGTAATTGGCAGCCGCTTCTCTTTTGAGCTTCTTACATTTAAGTTGGGTAAAAGTCTGCCATCCCAATGGACGGTTATGACATCAGGTACGTTGTTCTTAAAGTCCCTTTTTATAGTTTCTGTCCGGGCTTTTCTCATTTGTGTACGAATTCGTTGAACTGAAGATATATTTATTGAAAATTCATCGCATCTCAAATCCTGTGCTTAATATACACGGAATCTCTTAAACTTAGCTGGCACCTGTCAAAAACTGCGACTACCTTGGGTGTTATCACAGCATTGTCATAGAAATTATTTCTAAATTCAACTCTTTATATACATAAATAAACAAACAAGTGTGTATTAATAAAATTTTTCAAAAAAGTGGAAGAAAATTAAAGAATTAAATTAAAGAAAATAAAAAATGGATAGCGACATATTCTTTGATGAATCCTGTTTAATAGAGTGCAGATAAAATGGTTCCAATTGCTCTTTTTTGTTCCATGACAATATTTAAAATTTTTAAACACACACACAGAGCTGCAAAACGAATTTGACAATGCCACACAACAATCTGACAACCGTGTGAACTGACAATTTCGGTTGACAGCTAAATTTATTGTGTGACAATTGTGTGCAAATGAAATTGTTAGTTTTCTTACAGTCATGTAAACTGACAATTTACCTTTTGCTAAAAATTTTTCAATGGCAGTACATTGCTAGCACATTGGTAGATATGACAACGTTGTAATATCTGACGATCGTGAACACATAGCTTAAGTTTGAATCTTTATTATCCTTTAAAGTGACACGAAGCTTAATTGATTAGCGCGTTTGATCATTAAGCATGAGTTGGTATTTGTGGCCTGGGTTCGATTCCCAGCCGCTGCCACTCAAAAACAACATCAGTTTCTGATAATTATTAGTTTTTCTATTCTATCATAACTAATATTTATCAAAGTGAACTCTTTCGATAGTATAGCATTTAAACGCCACCGAAGTAAAATAATTAAAATAATGGCTATAAATCAAGATTTGATCAATGCGCCTACTCACCACCAGGGGCGCTGAAATATTGTACTATTAACAAGCATAACACACAATTACAGTATTCCACCTATTCTTCTTCTACCTATCCCTTTCCAAAGAAAGTAACACAATTAATTAATTAATATATAGGCATATTAATTGCCTGAGTGTTACTTCTCTTAAAAAAAAAATCATATTCGGCATTGGTTGAACTAAAATTTGAGACTTGGAAACCGTGACTACTGTCAATTATGGCAGAGTATTCTTTCTTTCATCACATTAGCACCAAGTGTGAGTACCAATTCGTGTTCTTGTGAAGAAAACGAGTAACAATACTGTAGGCGAGTGATCTAATGAGAGAACCACTAATGGGATTATAAAGAAAAAATCGCCTTTCACAGCGATAGGGGAATCTTAAAGAGTTCTACTAGCCAATAAGTATATTGGTATGTTGATATGTCATCTAGTCCATGTAAGCGATATTTCTTTCAACCGTTGTCTTCCTCTAGTAAATAATGTTGAAGAACAGTCGGAAAGCTGATCTTGATTAATATTATGTCTTGGATGACAGACACTATCAAGTGTATTTGTAAAGATTTACAGTTGGACGTTTTGTCGTTAATCCTGAAAGAGATCTTTAGAGTAAAGTGAGCTTCAGATACAAGTAGTTGCAGTACTTGGCTAAAATAATAGATATGGTTGAAAGTTTGATATAGAAGATCGCTTATAAAAATAAGGAAATGTAAATTTATTTTAAAAGTTTTTGGGTGCTGTTTATCAATTTATTGATGCAAGAGATCATAAAAAATGAAAGCCCAAAAAAATTCCTTAAAACCAATCTTTTTAAAACACTCTGTATAAATTCCATACAACGAACAACAAAGAGAAATTGAAACGGACAAATGCACAGACAAGCAGCCAGGAAGAGGATGGGAGAGTTGAAGGAGAGAGTAATATATAAAACGCAAAACTACATTTTGATAAATTATCCTGTTCACATGTCATTGTGATGGAAATGTTGCATAAATTTATTGTATTTGTTGTATGCGATACATACCAATCACTTTACGTGTTAAAGTTGATGAAAACACAGATACACACACACACACATACATGCATAGAAACTTGCATACTAAAATACTCATGCATACACACATATACATACATACGTACAAATACATATGTACATACAAATAGACATTATATCGTCGTGTTAAACAACGTGAAAGATTCCTTTAATTTTAGCAAAAACCTTCAAAACCATTATTGAATGATAAATATCGATTGTGTTGTCATTGCTGTAGTTGCAGGTGAGGAGCTTACACCGACATATAATAGTGCAGATAGACTACACAGAAAAAAATAAAAATGAGTTTCAATTAAAATATTTGTGGAATCAATTAAAAATTTAATTGAAATCGGACCTGTAAACAAAATGATAGTATCAATTAAAAAAAAATGTGAGATTTAATTGAAAATATCAGAAAAAGTAATTGAATCAATTAAAATTTTAATGGAAAATTATTTTAAAATCAATTAAAGGTTTAATTGAAAAAGAAACATGATTTTTTTTTCTGTGTAGGGGAGCAAGTAAAAAACCTTATATGTATTTAATGAACTTATAAATACAAACATATTGCACTTTTCGAAAACCTATGCAGAATTAATTCTTTTTCATAAAATGTTGGTTTACAACTATCTGCAAAAAATTATTGTGTAGCAAGTAGATGTAGATGTAAACATTTGTTATACCACGCCTTCAAAGATGGATCTATATAATTTAAGTTTACGCAATGGGCCTTGGTTTCACAGATAGTAGATTATGCGATTTAAGAAATACTTTATAATTCCGTACTATTTCGTTTTAATTTAACGAATTTACGAAACTACACGTCATTTCAATGGCTATTTGAAACATTACTCAGGTAGGGTGTCTACAAACTTCTATCAGTATACATTAATCATTTTTTACTTCTTTATAGTCACAATGTCTGTCATACCGTCTTCTATATGAGTGTATCGATTTTGTTTGATAAAAAGAAGAAAAAACAAGGTCCAGAACAAAATACTTGTAAGTATTCACATCTGGTTTTTGCACAATTTGTTATTTGCATTTGTTTATGTATTTTTTATTAATCATTTTATTATTCATTCTTTCAATGTGGATACCTACCTCCACATGTTAAAATATATTATTGTTGTTTGTCGTTTTTTATCATCATCAAAAATATATCGACATAAACATAAATATAATTAATGATCTTAAAGATTTCGTTCATACGTATCCAAGTTCACAGAACCACGCATGTTCCATATGGACATGTACGAGTACACTTATGTATGAATAATGCTCAACGATGTCTGACTTTAAACAAGTTTTATTCTTTAAGTTTGTGTTGCCTTTGTGTGTCTGTTATGTCTGGTGTTTTTAGTGAGACTATGGAGAAACTGAGATTGAACTTGTATGTATGTATGTAAATTAATGTTGCATATTTAACTTGTTGCAAAATGTAAATAAATAAAGTTTATCATCGTAAATATCTATACAATCATACAAATATGCATACATATGAGTATGTACTTTATAGTACATAAATATTTATATATATAATTGCATACTAAACCAAAATATACATATTTATGTGTCGGATAAACAGGGTTGTAGGAGGTTAAGAAGCCTAAAATGAGAAGAATAAATACAAAAAACTTAAGTTTGAATACGAGGGTTACATGATATTTTTTGAGAATACAGAAATAGTCACCAACAAATCGATCCAATAAACCTATACATACGATCAACTCTAGCTAAAATATGCGTTTTTTCACTAAATAGGTGAGAGCTTATATAATCGATTCATTCTTCAATAGAAGGTAACGTTTGAAAATCTTCTGAGCTGAAGATATTATACATATTATACAAGTATTCCATATTATTTTAAACTTTAGATTAATATTGTAGTAAACAATGCTTCCGAGCATTTTTTGGAAAAAACATTTACCATAAAAGTATAATATTTCATTGTTTATTGAATTTCGTGAAGAAACATTTAAAATTCGAAATTAGTGTAAAATTCGTACGGATTTAGATTTCGTAATTAAATTTGAAACTTATATCTATATACATACATATGTAGAGTTCAATTACTCTCTACCTTCCTCTACATTGAAATGAAACACGTTATAATATTTATATACATTTATCTACACACTCAACCTATAAAACACAATCCATACAATGATTCAGATAAATAAGTGTGATGGAATTTCAAACCGGAAATAACAGTCTTATATACCCGTTTCCATTTTATCAAGTCCCTATTCGTCCTGACCCAACACACAGTACCTATTTGCTTTTTATACCCTGAATGATTAATATTCATCTAAGACCCAACAAAGTATATATTTTCTTGATCCTTATGAAATTCTAAGTCGATTTAGCCATGGCCATCTGTCTGTCTGTCTGTCTGTCTGTCTGTCTGTCTGTCTGTCTGTCCGTCTGTGTGAAACACAACTTAACTAAACGAAATTTCCAGAAAAATATTTCTTATTTAGCAAGTAACTTTGGTATTGAAAATCAGCAAAATCGGTTTAGGCCAACCAGAGTTATCGACCAAAATGTGAGACAACCTCCATAAAAATTTGATATTTTTTGTCAATTTTATTGCAATATTTTGAGTATATTGCAGATAATACCATGAAATTTTGTATACATTGTTTTTATGATAAAAGAAGAAAGTGTGCGGAAAATAGTAAGAATCTGTTTATGATAGTCCCCATACAAAAATCTTCCCGTAATATTGCTAAATTATACATAAATGTCTATAAAATTGGAATATCGAGACAAAATTCAGCAAAAATAAGTTTTATGCAAAAAAAAAATTGCAAAATGAAATTTTTTTTTAGTTCGGTCCATGTTTGACCATATCCCCCATATAAAGTCCACTTCCAAAATTCACTTAAATACGTATAAAACAGATATAAATTATGTTAAACGGCTAAAATTTGACATGAATAATCTTTATAGGCAAATAAATTGTTGTACTAAATTTTATGGTGGGCGGCCCAGAATTGGTCATAGCTCCCATACAAGGACCACATCTGAGAAAGACATTTATCCCTATATATATTGTATATATTGTTGCACAGATCATTTACATATATACAAAAATCATCCCACAAAATTTTGTGAATTTCGGTCTATTTTTAACCGTATGCCCCATATAAAGCCCTCTTCCGAAAATCACTTTAATACTAATAAATCTCTTATAAATAAGGGTACCATTCCAAAATTTTACACGGATCATTTACATACATGCCTAAATCAAACTGCTGGATTTTGAGAATATCGGTCCATATTTGACTATGTACCCCATATAAGTTCCACTCTCGAAATTCACCTTAATACTAATATATATCTTAATTATACCGTTGTTATGTTGAAATTTGACGTGAAATATCCTCATATATATAAAAATGACTGTTCCAAAATTGAAGAAGATCGGCTCATAATTTGTCATATCTGCCATATAAGAACCATTTCCAAAAACCAAATAAACCGACAAAAATGTTTAATGAATATCGATATCGAACCAACTTTTATATGGATCAGAAATTTTAGCCCAGAAATCATATTAGTATCGGTTATACGGCAATTATGCTACTGGATTTTGTAGCTGTCAGTCAATAATTGGCAATAGCTCCCTAATTAAGTCCACTTCCGAGCATAACAACCAACCATACAACTCTTCTAAATAAAGCTATTGAGATGAAATTCAACAAATAGGATCCTAAAATACTTAGAAATCACATTAGTGGATACTGGATTTAGAAGCCGTCGGTCCATAATTGGTCCACTTCGACTATGCCAACCATAAATCTTTTGTAAATAATATTATTGAGATCTAATTCAAGGTCTCATCTTATATCTTATCCATTTTTTTACTCTGTTTCTTAACTTGTTGTGAATATGGGAAAATGTTGTTTTAATTTTATAAATTGATTAATTACAATCAAGATTGTTATGAATGTCAGACAAACTCTGTAAAATACAGTAAGAATCGCTAATTACATCAATTATAAATGGTCAAATTTAGATAAAATTTCAAATTATTTAACATAAATTATGTTGGTCGTAAAATTGTCTTTCAAACAATATATCAGATACTAATAAAATTTGCACTAAGACTCAATAGAAAAGACAGAATAAGGATATTCTAGTCCTATAACTAGTGTAGTTTCCTTATTTCTTATAACGTTTAGGTGGAGGGTATTTAAGATTCGGCATAGCCGAATATAGCACTCGAACTTGTTTTAATTGGGTTTGTGTACAACTACTTGACGCTTTTATTTTGCAATTAAAAAGAATCCGTTTTATTTAAAGGAAATAAACCACCGTTTTTAAAAGGTAAAAACGTAACAATATAATATATATAGTATATGTATGTATGTTTATAATATAATAATGCATCCACAACAAAGGTGAAGGGTATATAAGATTCGGCATAGCCGAATATAACACTCTTACTTGTTTTTTAATAATATAGGCAGCTTTGTTATTATTTCCCTTGTTAGACCTTTTAGTGTACTTAAATTATATATAGGGTCATTCAAAAATAAGATTTTTAATAATCAGTTGTTTGCTTTTTTAAAATAAATCTGAAATTCGTCTTCAAAATTGTTCAAGTATTGATAGGGCTGATTGGGTCTTAGTTTTCTAAAGAAGCCAATTTTTGTTTTACCCGCATTTAAGTTATGTTTCCGAAATATAAAAAAAGTTAATGTTCGCGAATAATTATTTTCTATTAGAGAAATAATATGAGAAATAACTGTTTGCGAAAAATAACGACAAAAATATACTATATTTAACATCTTCCGAATATAGATGAGTGTATGAATGGTGTCGTGAGATCCAACCAGTGTATCAAATGAGTCTGATAAGATTTAGCTGCGACACATCCCTGAAACAATATCATGGTCTGCATTGCTTCAGGGTTTTGGTACCAACTACATACTTTTTCTCTTCATCCATAAACACATGTACCAGTACCCAATTATTATTAATATTATTGCTCATTCGGCAACCTAATAATTTTTTAATGAGTCCTTCGGGACTTATCTGTTTCAGAGAATATTTTTAGTTTACATTACCATCTCATCATGATGGATTTATAGACTTGATTACTGCAAGACTGGTCAAAAAGCCATAACGATTATAGATTGAATCCGCAAAACCTCTGCAGAGACTGTTCATCCTGAAAAGAATCAGAAAGTCATTATCATTTTCATCTGTAAGCCATGACGATTTCGATCTGTAAATCATCTGAGACTGAAATAGCATATTTTTTAAGAGCATATATTTCTTGATATTTACTAAAAGTAAATCCAATTTCTGTCTCAAGATTGGCCTGGTTATGGCATAAAATAAACTTAACATTCAAAATATTTGAAACGAATCCCGCTCTGGTTATTCATAGTCAATTGGCATGTATCCTATATAAGGGCAATGTAAAAGAATTAGTAACACAATTCTATATAAAAATCCTAGTGGTTGTATTTCACATCATCAAAACCCTTCAGTGCATATGGAAAGGCAAATGTGGTTACGAAATCTGCAGTTGAGGATGTAATCGGACTTTAAAATCGATAGAATTGGGATGATAACCTTATTTGTTTTAGTTTCAGGCATTTCATCAGCTAATTAGAACATAATTAGAGTGAATGGTTTAAACGGGTCTTAAATACTCTTTGTGTGTTTGTCTTTAGTCAGTGTAATAGTTTGTGTATACATTAATAACCAGCATTCTTCTAATCTTCAACTAACGGATCGTCTTAGGATATTGAAAATAGAACTACCCAGCAAACCATATGAGTCCGAAAAGAGTCTTTTCTGACACCTTTTTCGGAGCGTTAACTCTCTTTATGAGCCCAAAAAACAATCATAATTGCTCCGAAAACCTTCAGAAAAGAGGGTCATTACATTCGAAAATGGTCCGTCAGAATAAGCTCGTAGATAATGTCAGAAAAGAGCCTTTTATGAGGTTTTTTTTGGGCTTTGTGTAATCTTGTTTTTATCATTCTTGTGCGGTACAGCTATGTTTTTTTTTGTTCAAAGCACAAATAAGAGGACAACACATAATTAAGTGGAACAACAAGCAAATTTTTCTTTCGCTCCTAGAATGCTCTTTGGTTGGACTCTTTTCTGACTCCCTTTTCGGAGCGCACCTAGAATGGTATGCTGGGTATTATCATACAATAGCATTCACTATGCCTCTATTTAATTGCGTTACTTTCTTTGGAAAGGAATAGATTGAAGAAGTAAAGGTGCTGAAAGTACAAGAAAGCTTTATATCACAACATTGCAGCGCCTCTGGTGGTGAGTAGGGGCATTATTTTTAAAGCTTAATTTTATAGCCTTTATTTAATTATTTTACTTTGGTGGCGTTTGAATGCTATACCACCGAAACGCGGGACTGTGATGATGGATAGAAAGAAAATTAATAATTATCAGAAACTGATGTTGTTTGAGTGGCAGCGGCTGGGAATCGGATACAAATATCAGCTCAAGCTTAATGATCAAATGCGCTAACCAATTAAGCTACAGCACCGTCTATTGATCTATTGATTAAGCATTAAAATAAATGAAGATATAATAACCGATTACATGCCAAATTCATCAGGACATAGGCTACAATCTTTTAGAGCTATAGAGATGATTTAAAGAAAGAATACATTGTGAGCTAATGATGGCTTCATAAAATAAAATGAAATTTTCTTTATTGTTGAAATTCATATCAAGAAAAGTAAACAAAAGATCGTTTTTGAAAATAAACTACCCAGAAAATAACCAGTTAGCCAGTCATTAAATTATTTACAGACCTCTCCTTCCTACGGCCATGTTAATCAACTAAATGCTCACAAACAATTTGGGTATTCATAAAGTCGTCATGTTGTAAGAAACAGATTTAAAGATTTTCGTTTTTGAGGGCACCACATGCAATTTCAAATGTTGTATAAAATACTGCAATAAAATGACGCCTTCTTGTGTGTGTCATTTGTGAAGCGTATTCTTGATAACACTGCAGGTTATTTGAATGATGAATGACCTCGTTGCGTTTCTTTGATTCTTTATTTGTAAGAGCGTATGTTGTCATTTTGGTTTGTCGCGCAACAGGAGTCATCATAATGTTCTTTAGGCTTTTTTCCAGTTAAAATATATTTTTATTTTTTTGTAACTATATTTTGGTTGAAAATCACAATCCTACTGGTAGCTTTAAGAGAGCTGGGCTCGTGTTCATGCCACATGCCCGTTTGTTTTTGTACGTACTTTAGAACGAATAATAATGTTTTTGTTTTACGATCAGTTTCATATTCTTTATTCAAGTGTTCTTTTTATTTCTTGCGTTTTATAATTTTTGTCAATTGTTGTCTGTTTTATGATCCATATGCAAAGGCGTCAAATTATTTATTAGTTTCACATTTTGTGTTTCTAGCAGTTGTAAGAGGGGCCTGGAAATTCTGTTTAAATTTATACATACCTACGAGTATTTAACTAAAAATTATTAAATTGCTGTCATGCTGTGAGTTTTATTTTCAAATTTCGTTATTATTTATTTGAGGAGTTCTTTATTTAAAGTCAATTTCAAATTTAACGACATTTCATCGGTCGGATTAAATTATTGAAAAAAAAAAAATAACATTATTGACTGCAAGCTAATAAAGTTATTGATTTCTCTATTTTACGAATACATATATAAATTATAGTTAGAACTTGAAGAATACTTAGTTGAAATTATATTACGGATAATCGATTTTCACAGTTAATCGAATAACAATTTTGATTTACAGTTTTGAAATACTTTTATTATTTAACAAGTGGACATTGCTGTACATAAATATTTGCATACATATGTATATTAAAAAAAATTAATTCTTTTTAAAACTTCGCTCATTAATTATTTTAACTTCAATATATTGAATATATTGAAGTTTCTTTGTCTTTTTACCACTGGTAACGATGCCATACTAAATATACATATTTAGATCTAATCAACCGTACTTCCCAAATTTCAAAATTACTTTAATCACTTTTAAATGCTTCTGAGTCATCGTATGCAAACAATGGAATTCCCCGTTTTCATATTTATTATATTGTATGTATGAATTTAAAGTTAATACAAAAAAATTCTGCCATCACGGATAATATGGGTAAACACGGTTAATCGGAACAAACATTTGACAACATTGCAAACAAAAAGAAAAAAAAACTGATATTTTTCTATTACGGTTAATCGGGGTTACCGGTTAACCAAAGGACGGATTATCGAGGACCGACTGTAGTTTCGTGCTGTAAAAAAGAAAACTTTATTTTGCTAAAAGAAAATTGTTAAAGTGGTAATATATGTAATGTATATGTATTTATTCATTGCATTGATTTAAATATTTTTTATTTTTGACATTATACATCACAGTCTTAAGCTAGATTTAATCGTGTAAAACTAGCTTTAGGCCCAATAAAACAGTGCATATTTAAGTTCCATTTATTTTTAAAGTGCATTTAGGTACAAAATTTTGTTTTTTTTACTGAAAAATGCAACTTAAATGGCCAGCGATGTTCATTTAAGTGCAACTTAAGTTGTCAACATTGAACATATGGTTTTGACATTTGTTTTTGTTTGTCAGCGTCCAACAAGAAGTCAATCTCTATTAAGGTAAAGTTGGAACTTCTTTTATTCATATTTATGCCACCAAATTTAATATATAAAACACACAAAACAATACAACAAGTAAACGAACAAAACCGAAACACAAAGTTATTGGCAATTTTTTTTCCAAAAATCACCTGTTTTCTGAAATATATCGATACTTTTTTTGACATTTCAAAGTGCTACCGTATTTTTATCATAAAATCATAACAGCAATTAAGTATGACGGAATGCAACTTAAGATTTTATGAAAATTAACTAAAACTACACTTAATCTACATATGTTATACATATCTCGCCACGTTTTTATTTGACAGTCCAAAGCGGGAACCTTTGCTAAGCTATGTATAGACGGTTGTCAGATCATACAATGTTGTCAGATCTAGCAATGTGCTAGCAATGTACTGACATTGAAAATTTTTTAGCAAAAGGTAAATTGTTAATGCTTTTTCTGACAACGTTGGAAGACAAAAATTTAAAGTTCACACGGTGGTTAGACATTTTCTAAACATTTTTCGGACAACGTTGTAAGATCTGACAACCGTCTATAAAAAACTTCACATAATTTTTCGGTAAACTGGCGAGTTATTTTATTACGTGACAGAGATTAGTCGCCAGAAAAAAAAAAAAATTACAGACATAATTTTGCGGGAAAAACAGCTGTTTGTTGGAATTTATTTCATATCTGTTTTATTCCACACATTTTAAAAGAAACGTTTTTGATGCTTATGAATATATTATGGTTTCATTTACGATATGATTAAATTTTGGCATTTTTAGCATTATTATACTAGTTAAGGTCTTTTGCTACTTTCACTACGTCTGTAGTTTCTATCAATGATTTTATTAAATTTGTTGGCAAAATGTCTTACTATAAAACATAGTTATCATATTTGAAAGAAATACGATGAACATTTCGAATTGAAATCTTTGACTCTTCTTTCTTGACAAAATTAAACTTTTGAAGTGACAGACAAGAATGAAAAAAAAAATAGAAGACCTGCAATACATCATCAATTCACATTCACATTGTTTTAATTTGTTAAATTAATGTAGATAAATTTCGTAAAGAATTCATCTCGTCTTGTTTTCCATTCCGTTTTTTTTTTACATTGAGCTTCTTAATGTCTTTTAATTAAATTTTAAGAAATCTTTTACAAGCCATTTAGCCCAAAGAACAGCAGCACTAAAACAAAAATGCAAAGAACACACAATGGACACATGGAAATGGTAAAAAAAGCCGGAAAAGAAATTGGTGATGATACTGTGAAAAACATAAAAAAAGGAAATACAAACTATTAAAAAGGAAATTATAGTCAGAAATGGACAAGAAGTTTTATTTTGCAACAACAAATTTCAATAAAAAGAACGAAAAAAAAATAGTTAAAAAACGACAAGAAAAACACAAGTGACAAAGTGTGCCAAATTAACGCTTTTCACATTATTTTACAGTTTTGTTTTCCAATTTTTTTGTTTTCATTCTTTCATCGTTTTAATACTGCAGTATCAGACATTCAACAAAAATTGCTTCCCCAACGACCATGGTGGCATGTGGGAGTTTTAAAGTGAAGAACTTTGACGACAGATACTAACCATCAGCAACAGATGCACAAAATTAAAAGTTAAATAGCTGCAGTAAGGAATATTTTTTTTTTTTTTTTTCATTTCTATCTTTTTTTTTTTTTTGCAGTTTTCCTCCCTCTTTTAGATTTTTATTCCCTTGCAACTATTGCAACAATCGTATCTGGACAATTTAATGATTCTCCTAATGATGATGAAGGTGGTAAAAGTAAAAAATGATTCATAGAATTGAGGGTAAAAAGCGTTTGAAATTAGTTAAGAATAAAAACAAAAGAAGCCGGTGTAAATTGTGCACGAAACATTAAAATGGCCAGCCACACTGTTTGAAAAACAAAGGAGTAGGATATTAATGGCTAATGGATTGTTGCGACACTTTAGGTTTAATATCGTTTTAAATACGTACTTGAGCAGTGTTAAAATGAAAGTAGCAGCAGCGTATAATTAAGAAATTAATTTTGTAATTAAGTAATAAAGAGACACCAAGTACAACTATATTATAATATATATATATATATATATATATATATATATATATATCATAGGCAGTTTTGTAATGGATTATACCAGTAAATACATACATACATACATATCTAGTTATTTATGTTTGAATCCTAATGAAGATATTTAGATTGCTAGATCGCAGTAGTTTTTGGTTTGCTTTTTGTATCTTTTTTTTTGGAATAAATGCTGGGTAAGCAGTAGATTTTGTCATGGGACCCCATGAGGGGTATTATTACTTTGCTTACTTCCTAATGAGCAGACTTGCGCCTTGGCATGCAATTGGGTTTTTTCTAGGGCCTGGGATTTTCTGGACTATTTTTTTCCTCCAGAAACGGGAATGAAAAATTTCATTAACTTACACAAATAAGTAGAAACATTAACTGCCGTATTCATAAAAAATAAAGTAGGTTTGTAGTGTATTTTTAGACAACATTTTCATACAAAATTTTCTTGAAGTACATTTGAAGTCTAATTTAATTTTTTATGAATAAGGGCATAAGTATTTTATAAAATGGTATAAATTTTTTTAAGAAAACGCATTTAGAGGAATGCACACTTTTAATCATTTGTTATTAAAATCAAGTAAGAAAGTATAGTCGCTCATGCTCGACCATATAATACCCTACAACCAGTATATATGTATAAATAAGTTTTTTGGAAATGCGCGCTATGTGGGAGATATTATTTATTATGGACCGATCATCCAAAAATTTATTGCCATGACTTGACTGTGAATATAAATATCATGTAGATACGTTAAACCTTATCTCGATATAAATACTTTGAAAAGATTTATGGAGGTTAAAGTGAATTACGGAGAGGGTCTTATATGAGAGTTTTTACTAATTATGGACCGACCATTATAAAATTAGGTGCCATCATTTCTGTATATATGAAACTTATTTGTGTTCAATATTATTTGGATACCAACATTTTTGAGAGAGTTATGCTCTTTAAATTGATTTTCGGAAGTGGGCCTTATATGGGAGCTACGACTAATTATGGACCGATCATAACAAAATTGCACCGTATTATTTGTATATATATGAAATATATTTGTGTTTAATATTATTTGGATACCGACATTTTTGAGAGAGTTATGCTCTTTAAATTGATTTTCGGAAGTGGGCCTTATATGGGAGCTACGACTAATTATGGACCGATCATAACAAAATTGCACCGTATATATATGAAATATATTTGTGTTTAATATTATTTGGATACCGACATTTTTGAGAGAGTTATGCTCTTTAAAGTGATTTTCGGAAGTGTGCCTTATATGGGAGCTACGACTAATTATTCACCGATCTTCACGAAATTTATAGATGTGCTTCATTTACTACTCACTGCGGTATATTTTGTTTTTATACTTGCATAATTCAAACATTTATGATTGGTAAACCCCAATTTCGGGAGGACATTTGTATAGGGGCCAGGTGAAATAGTGGACCGATTTCTACCAGTTTCAATCCCATCAATCCTTGGGCCGAAAAAATTTTACGTACTAAATTTTATCGAAATATCTTCATGCTTTACATGGACAGCCAGCCAGACGGACGGACGGACATCGTTAAATCGACTCAGAAAGTAATTAGTATGTCATCTTACATAGTCGTATTGTACTTGCTACATATGTATGTTGCAGTATAAATTACATTTTGTAATTGTTTTAAAATTATGCTCTAATTGTGATTCGGAAACACCATCATCATCGCAATGACCTGATAAGATATTAATAGTGTAAAAATAGTCGTTCATGTGTTTCCCGTCCATAAATTTCTAACATTGTACATAGAAGGAAATGTAGCAATGACAACAATTTTGTTCATTAACTGTCCATATTATTGGATCAAACAGTTTTTATTGAAAAGATAGATACAATTTTTCATTGAAATTTTTTCGGTGTTCAGAGTATACACACATTTGTATATACATACGAGTAAGTATGTAATACTAATAAGAGAGTAACACGAATTGCAACTACAATCAAGTGTGTACTCGTCTTATCTTCCCCTCACCGCGATGTCTAAAATGCAATCAACTTAGCTTAAAAAGTACTTCGTGTCAATTGTTACTGAGAATTTATCAACGAGTTGGTTCAACGTCAGATTAATGCTTATATTGTAACAGTAACATGGTTTAAAACATCTACTAAAATATTTCTAAATGAGGAACAAGCTCAGCTTCTTTTCATTACGTTATTTAGATTCAGAAATCATGCTATGTAACCTAGTACGGATATGTGGGATTTGTTGATAATAGTGTTGAATTCTTATTTTCTACATTTATGTCTCAGGACGTTCGAGTTTTAGGTTTTCCTGACCACAATTTTCCATGAATTCCCGAATTATTTCACGGGGGGTTTCACAATGTCATGGGGCATAAAACAATAATGGCTTTATGTCTCAATGCAAGCGGACATAAAGCCATAATTTTTATATGGCCTTATATGGCTTCGCATTGTACAAATTTCTTGTATTGCCGGCCTATGGCCGCCCCGTTTTTATATTGTTAATCAAATGGCGTTAGCTGCTTTGGCCCACAAAACAAAATCTACATGACTTTACGGATTGATAGAACATTAACATGGTAAGACTTTATTGGGTAACAGGACACTGAACTATAGAATTTGAGAAAGAACTTGCAAGACGCGATAAAAACAGGAATTGTTTATATTAGCAGCTCTCCAAATGAAAGTATACTAAAATCTCTTAATTTTTTAATTATCTTCTGAGGTGTTATGTCATGGGGGAGAAAAAACATTATGGCTTTGCTAACTTTGAATAATATTTGGTCTAAATATTTTTCAGAATGTGTAAAATCACTTGGCTTGGAATCACTATGGTGTATCATGGCAAAGGTGAGCTATAAGAGACCCTGTGTCTTATATAGTTTCTTTTGTCGTCTCGTAATATTCTTTAAGTTTTTATTGGACTGGATTTATCGTATATACAACCGATAATATAGTTTATACTCTCTTATGCATAGTATGAAATAATATAAAGAAGGTATCGTATGCGTACTTTGGAACTTTGGCACTTCGATAAATGCATTATGTAACAGGAATATTAGATCTAAGGTCGGTATCCGTTGTAGCACAGAGATACAGATTCTTCATGGACAGCGCATATTGAAACATGCTGGGTACTAGGTCACAATAATACTCGTATATAGTAAATAAATTAATATGTATGTTATAACAGATGGTTCAACGAAGAGGAGTATAAGTAACACTTTCTCCGTCAATGAGTGGTACCTATCGTTTTAAATGTTGTAAATCGAATGCTCATAATCCAGAAGAATTTAGATGTATATATTCACGGAAGATATTAAATTTCATAAAATAAATAAAGATATATGATTGAATGATGATTAATAGGGAATATAATAATGACCTAAGACTGAAATGTGATATAATTGCAGAACCAGTAACAAGCAAGTATTTGAAGAACCAGCTCTCTGAGGACTCTCTTAATATTAACATTAGGATGGGGCAATTAGAGTGAAAGGAAAGAAATCTTAATGGGCGCTTCGCGTTTCTGATTCTTGGTACTATACTAAGCAAAAAATTCCACTAGACCATACGTCTACGGTGAAAGTCGAGCTTCCCGATTTTGACTATTTTGACTTGAAATTTTTTCTCAGATTTTATTTTTTTTTTAAATTTGCAAATTTCGTAAATTATTTAAAATTTGACTTATTTTCAAAAGTAAAGCTGTTGTCTCGCGCTACAATTTCTCTGAACATATTACTTAGAAAAAACTTCGTTTTCATGTTCAAAGAGTCAAAAATGTAGAAAATTCACCACTTTTTGTTAGGTTTTATTTTTTTTGTTGATATTTTGGCCTATAACAGCCAAACCATTGAGATTTTCGATCCAATACTGTGACAAAAATTTTAGCCAAGACAATAGTTAAGCACACTCTCGTACATTGCAAAAGCATTGGAACGCTAGTTCAGGAGGTTTTGGCCTTGTGAAAGTGCAATTTTTCGTGAAAATATTGATAAATTACCATTTTCACTTGTTCATAGCGCAAAATCATAAAAATTCTATCTATTTCTTATTTTTTCCACTTTTTTTTTATCTAAAAACATCTGAGGACTCTCTTAATATTAACATATGTATGTATATAGTGAACCTATCCTATCTCTCAATTTTGAATGGTATTAAAAATTTTATTTCCCTGGTGCTATATTGATCGCAGTTTAAAACAGGCCACAGTATCACTCCTTCCCAGTCCACTTAATTTGTATGGAATTCATGAAACTTAGGGAATTATTTTGCAAGCATACGATATAAAATGTTTTTAAATATATACAAAAACGATGCATAATTATCTTGTCTACTCCAAAATATATTACCGCTTAACTAGTCTTATTGTGGTTTCTTTCTGAGAACGTTTATAGACACTCTACACTCTACTCTACTGTAATATAGTCTGTAAGACTTTTACACAAGTTGTCAAATGAAACTTAGTTTTAAAACCTTAAACTAAGAACAGTTTTTGCACGGTCATCTTATAAATACTCTGTAATAAAAAAAACTTTGTGTAACTTTAACTTCAACGAATTTTATTGAATTTTTCCAAGTATAACAACTTCTATGGACACTTGATTGAATGTTTTAACTTTTTACCTTCCCCAAAACAAATGCTTACCAATGCAACAACAACAAAAAAAAAAAACACACTATGCAAATTGAAATTCAACTCTTTGTAGCATCTCGTTTGATGTATTTTTTCCAGCAGTTTTCCCGTCATCGCCCAAAAGACAAAAACTTCAGTTTTGTTGCACCAACAACAGCAAAAAAAAAAACACGTCAGACTTTTGAACTTGTCTGGTGTGCTTTAGACATACTGCAAAAAAAGTAGACGTTGAATGAAGAATATATTGTAACAACTTGAAGCTAATTACACAGCAGGAAGAAAGTACTTAAGCTTCCTTTATTTCTGAACCCACGATTTGGTGCCGGCAAAGAAAACGACATTAAACACAACAAAGAACTCTTTAACTTGTTTGTGATGCAATTTTTGTTTGTTAAGTGAATTTTAGCAAACAAAGAAAACAAGTAAAAATCTGGCAAACGAATGGTGCCGATTTTAAGGTACGCTATTGCAAAATAAGTAAAAAAAAAAAAACAAATTTAGAAATCTAAATATGAAAATTATAACTTTTTTTATCTAAAATGTTGGCTGTTTGTAGAAGTTGTTGCAACTGCAAAACTCCTGTTAGTAAATGTTGCTAGAATTTTTTTCTAAATATTTATTTGATAAAATGTCTCTTTAAGACACATGTGTTTACAACTTGAGCAAGTTTTCAGAGATTCCCTCCTTAGAGAAAAGCAGTTTCTCTAGTGTAAAACTGTTTGCATTGCAAACCTAGTGATGTTGCAAATATGCCTGGTATCCCATGATGAAGGGTAAGGCAAATGATACTGTGTTTTTCTTAACACTCAGCTTGAATGCACCTTTAACATCAGCCAAAGCAACAATGAAGGGGGAACTCAAGTTGAAATACTTGTAAAAACAACAAATATGCAAATATTACAGAAACGAACAACAGTAACAAAAAAAGAAAAAAAAAAAAGATCTACATAAAGCAGCATATACGCGTGTCATCTCACAAGTCATGACAAAGCAATAGAAGGAGGAGTAGCAGTTGCCGCAGTTGCAAGCACCCAAAAAACACTTGAATACAAGCGACTGAACAACCAACGAAGCAACCACAACAATCATGTTAAAGTTTCTATTTAGCTGAATAAAATAAAAGACACACATTTGTTTGTGCAGTAGTTGAAGTTAAATTTGAAACATTTCTACTTCCATCCCACTAAAAACATCGTCATCATCATGATGTACGAGTATGCTTTGTTTGTTTGCCTCAATGTGCAACTTTGTGTGTGTGTGTATGCTTTTTTTTTACACATCTATGCAGATCGTTTGAAGTTCAAATAATGACACTAAACATGCAACATAAAATCCACTTAAGCCACATAATGTGGGTGTGTGCCCAACAACTCGCACCACATGAATGGGAGGCCCAAACAATTGCAAATCCCTCATGTTTTGTTTTCATCTATTTCTCAATCTTTATGGCATTTCTTTCCAAACAAACGATTATTTGGGTTCCCATACAACTAATGTGTAACGCGTTTCAAGGTGACAATAAAGCCGAGAAGGAAATTAAAAATGAAATATTATTAAAAGAAAATGTGATGGAGTGTTCTATAATTGCAATAACATATTTTGGCATTGGCATATATTGCATGTTTTATTTTTTGTTATAATGCACTTGCTTAGATTGTAGAGACAGAGTTTCATCAAGAGACAATATACATATTTGTAAAAACAAACTTGCAACACTGACAAAATATAATGTACATGTTGGGTTAGTGACACCTATTCAAATAGATTTAGTCACATTTCATTCCAATTGATTCAATTTTAATTTTTGACTATCGCATTGTAATTGTGATCCAAAATCTATAATATGTCTCTGTACTGAAATGCTACAATAGCTTGTGTCCAAAAGATTGCTCAATAAGAACATCTGTCGTATATTACGTGAAAGCCGATCAGTATGCTACAGCATTCATACTGCGTATCTGTTTCTCTGACAATAAAAAAATTCACTTCAACCTTGTCCAATCAAATCCATAGTTGTTTGTTTGTCATGAGGTCCTTTTTCTGACAAAGATATTGTATTTGAGTTTTTCCAAATCCCAAAATAAACTTAAGTTTGATTTCAAAGAAATGTCGTTAGATGGAATTATGTTTAGATGGGGAATGATACACTGAAGCCAACCGAACAATTCAAATATTGCTATGTAGTTTGATCATAAACTGAGGAATTGTTTAATACGTATTGCTAGGAACACAACTAGGACGAACAAAGAATTTTTGTTTGCGAATATTCGTCCCTAAAAATACAACACATTTGTGTATATGAAAATACTCATAATAACGGCGTCAGTTAAATTCGTCATATGCGGCGAACGCTGAAATAGTGCATCACCCCTATCGTGAATAAAAATTCCACATGAAATTTGTTCCCTTTTCACATTTTCCTATTCAAATTCAAGGTTAAAAAAATAAAAGGGAACAAATTTCACGTGGAATTTTTATTAACGATAGCAAATTTTATTACTATTTTATATATTTTTTGAAAGGCAATATCACCTGTTGGTCGTAATTCACTAATGTGTTTTTATTTCAAATGTTTTGAATTTACTGTACTGCAATTTACGAAGTTTGTCTGATTTTCATAATAATCTTAAGTGCAATTTACCAATTTATAAAATTAAAAAAACATTTTTCCATATTCACAACAAGTTAAGAAACAGAGTATCAAACAGAGTATAAAAAAATAAGATATAAGATGAGGCTTTTTTGTTTGAATTTGATCTCAATAACATTATTTACAAGAGATTTATGGGTGGCATAGAAGAAGTGGATCAATTATGGACCGATGGCTTCTAAATCCAGTATCCACTAATGTGGTTTCTACGTATTTAAGGCTTCTTTTGGTTTAATTTCATCTCTTGTAGAGTTATATGTTAGTTTCGTATGGTCGGAAGTGGACTTAATTCGGGAGCTTTTGCCAATTATTGACTGACAGCTACAAAATCCCATATAACCGATATTAGTATAATTTCTGGATTAAAATTACTGATCTATATAAAAGCTGTCTCCATATCGATATTTATTAGTAATTTTTGTAGGTTTATTGGTTTTTCGAAAATGGTTCTTATATGGCAGCTATTACAAATGTGGAACAGTGATTTTTCTGCATACAAGGATATCCCACGTTGAGTTTCAACATACTAACAGTATATTTAAGATATATACTACATAGTAGTAACGTAGATTTTGGAAGTGGACCTTATATGCAGTCAAATATGGACCGATATTCTCAAAATCCAGCAGTTTGATTTTGGCATGTATGTGTAAAATTTTGAATCGTTACCGGTACTTATAAACGATTTATAAGTATTAAAGTGATTTTCGGAAGAGGGTTTTATATGGGGAATACGGTTAAAAATGCACCAAAATTCACAAAAATTTGTGGGAGGATTTTTGTATATATGTAAATGATCTGTGCAAAGTTCTGATTCGATACCGATATTTATATGATATACACCTAATTCTGTTTTTACGCGATAGATACGTTCCTCGAAAACTCGCGTAAAAAAAGATAGAGTATCCATATTAAATGAGGAAATTGGTTCCACGTATGAAATATCAGGTGAAATAAGATAAATAATTCAAATTCATGTTGCTTTATACACAAACATATATTATTTAAACAAAAAACAATAGAAAAGAGAGTTCATTTAGAAAAGTACATATGTACATGCAATATCTTTTCGTCTTTAACTAAGGCGACCATACGTCCTCTATTTTGGAGGACAATCATCTATTTTAACGCGCTGTCATCTATAAAATTTGTGTCCTCTTTCAGTCATCTTTTTCATACTCAGTCATCTTTTGTCATCTTTAATTTTAAATGCATGATCAATATTTGTTTTTATTGAGCTTAGAGTATGAACAGAACATGCACGGCACGGTTTCAAAGTAGAATGATAATCGCCACCTTTAACAAATAAAACAAATTTTACTTCACAAACGTCGTGTCGTGCTTGTTCTGTTCCTACTCGTAAGGCTTCGTGAGTCTTTACTTTCTGTTGCTGTTCTGTTCCGTGTCGTTTTCTTGTTAAATGTTTGTAGTTAGTTTTTCCGTATAAACGTATCAGCTGTTTTAGGTAAACAGACAACACATACCACGAAAATAACTCAAAAAAATACAAATCAAAGTTTTTTTTATTGTACAATATGTCATTACTTTCGACTAACGTAATGAGGTTTTCGTCATCAATCGTTTATTTTTTATATTTTTATAACTTTTGTAGGTATAAAAACTTAAAATTGAAAATTTTTGTAATAAACCAAAAATTTTTTGTTGTTCGGATGTCAGCTGTTTTGTGCTGTCACTTACAATTACTTAGCAAATTTTTGTTTTCAAGAGGTTCGTCCGTAACGAAACATCTAACGACTTCTACACATTTTCTATTTAACTGAATCAAGTCAGCTGATTCGGAACGGAACAGTAAGTAAAGACTAATTCTGCCTTTACTGACTGAACTTTTACGTTTCAAAATAGTAAATGGTAACAATATGTAAAAAATGTACACATTGACTGGAAATAAATTTTTTACTATTTTTCTTAATGTCATCTTTTTTCTTTTCCAAAATCTGGTCGCCTTACTTTAACACTTTAATTTGACTGAATTCTTACACTCTTACTTTCAACTAAATTTATTTGAAATAAGCAAGGGAAACCCCCTGTTTCGATAGTGTTGTTTTTCGTACCAGACGATTTTTAGTGCTGCCAACTATGTGTTTAATATAAATTTCTCCAACACCAGTGCAAACAACGTTTTTCTGCTAAAAACACATAGAGTATGAAACAGACTCATCAGTTCTGACTGTCAAATCAAGTATTTTTTAATGAGAAGGAAAGAGATAAAGGATAATTTTCTCTTTCCTGCTCATAGAAAAATAACTTGACTTGACAGCCAGAACTGATGAGTGTGAAACAGGACATACATTTTTAGATCGCGTTAAATCAAATCTAGTAGCATAAAAACAGAATGAAATATTTATTTGGAAACGCGTTAAATCAAATTCGCGTTAAAACAGAATTAGGTGTATAAATGGCCATATTTATACGATATGATACTTGTAGGGGAGCTATGACCAATTAAGCTCAAAACAAAATAATTTTTAATAAAGATATAAAACTCGAACAATTAGTAAAATAATTAAAATATGTAGTTAAATATAAAAATTGTTTTTACCTGTGTATTTGTTAATGTTTATTCATCCATGCAACAACTGCCTGCATTGATAGAATAGGTGAGACATCGACGCCCTTCTATGGATAGACTTATAGTATTCTAAGATCATAGTATTCCAAGAAGTGCCCAGAGCCTTCAGCGTCTACACTGTTTGCCAATCTTACTCACCGATCGTAACCATATTTTACCCAACGATGCTACAATAAGTCTTGAGAAACTTAGCCGATAACATAGAAGATAACTACCATGCTACATACAGTCTTAAGTATCATCATCACATTAAGATGGAGTTCATAGGTTAACTTTGAGAACTTTCCAGAACACCGCAACCAACTTCTTCTTCAGCATATACAAATTCGAAGGTGGTTGTATTGGACAAGCTCACTGAAAAATATGTTCATTGAATTCTAATGCGGTTTATTACGCTTAATCTACTGTTGCTGGTCCTTTTCTAATGCAGCTCTAGGGAAATATTATTTAAATCAAATTGCACAATATTTGTAAAAGCTCTTTTTCAATGTGTAACAAACATACCAAAAACTTGGTGCACCAGCTCATCTCTAAGATGTTGAATAAAACTTCAGCATACAATTATGAAGTACTTATCGTTTTGCCAGAATACATCCATACATAAGAATACGAAAGGAGGATATTCTGTCGAAACAAACACTACATAAAAGTTGACACAACTAAAGGAAAAGTGCATTTTGTTTTTTATTATTTGATACATGTTTTCCTTACGAAGAAAAGAAAAACATGACTTTAACATGAACCAGGGGGAAACTTTTGAACATCTTTCTTTTATCGAGGGGAAAGCAGAGTAAAAAGTTAAACAAGCTGCATGTGTGTGTGTGTGTGTATGCAATTGAAATATGCTGGGTTTTTAGATTGAAACTCATGCATCTCAATGGAATAGAATACATGAAAATGGATGCATGATGAAACATGTTTACATAAAAGTTTGTATTAGTATCTGCAACAAGCTACATCCAGCCATGAATTGACTTCTATTCATGCATTCCCTGGCACAAGGCTACAAAGGTTATCATTAAATTTTCAAGAAAATCCAACAATAAATATCAACATTTACTTTATAAACCGGATGACAAAAAAAAAAAATAAATAAAACGTTTGGCAAAATGAAAAGAAAATGTTTTTGTTTGTAAATATTTTATGTAAATTTTGATCTTAATCCCATTTTATTTTATGAAATTATGCAAACAAGATTTTCTTAAATCGGTTAAATTTCTAAGGTGGCATTTTGTCTATAAATTCTTTTCATTTGCTTTGTAGGACAATAATACCTTGAATGTGATTTCAAGTACAAGTACTTGAATGCATAATTAAGAAACAATGAATGTATGATTGGTTATCTGCGATTAGTTATTTTGTACGCTACTTACAAAAATATCATCAATAACATTTCGTATGTCCCGGTTTACATTATGAAATCTTTGTCGCTGCGATTCTTGCTTTGTAGGCGAGAGCGGTGAGTCGTATTAAAATATGCATGTACGACTCACCGCTCTAGCCTACAAAGCAAGAATCGCAGCGACAAAGATTTCATAATGTAAACCGGGAATATGTTGGTAGAGTCAGAGAAGATAATTTTATTTATCTTGGAAAAGTTCAGAGCAAAATTAACTAAAATCGCACCAAGCACCTCTATAAGCCAAGCCAGGCAATCGATCCGTTCATTCCTAGAGTGGCCCTCATGACCAGGTATCCAACCGGATATCAATTCATTATGCGCACTTATTTCCAACATAATTACCCATTTTAGGGCATCATTAAAATGAATATTAAATTGTTAATATTTTCTCAGCCAATTTGTATCTGCATCTTAAAGTTATTCAAACTAGGTTATTCGTGCAAAGCAAAATAAGTATGTATTGGTATATAAAAATTCATTACAGTTACATGCAGATTTCAAATACTCGTATTCCACTAGTATCGCCATCTAAATTATGTGCCACCTCAAATGTAGATTGTTTCCACCAATTCGCAGGTCTAAATGCATACAAATGCAATCGTATACAAATATGTATGCTACTGTGTATGTATATAAATTTGGCAAATTAGTTCATGTTTTATTATAATTTCATTCAAATGCAACTACAATGTTTAATTCAACTTCAAAATCAAAAGCAATTGGCAAATTAAATCTTATGTTCGTACACGAATTTTTATAACAAAAAAAAAACTGAAATTAAATTTTTATCAACTTAAAGTTTTATTTTGTCACTCTGCAACAATTTATTTTTTTTTAAGTTTGTTCTCGTCTTTGCTAAACGAACGAATGGACAAAAAAAATTTAAATGATAAAAGAAAAAAGATTTTGTGCAATTTTTATTAGTGTTTTTTTCCGGGCTGTTTTCTAACTGAAACTTATTGAATGCAAATTTTGTATGTTAAATGTAGTATTTTTGGTTAGTACGTATATATGTATGTAACTTTGTGTGTTTGTAAGAGTATTAGTATTATGGTTATGCATACAAAGATTCGTTAGTTGTTACCAGTAGCAGATACATCCCAGCAAGCCATATGAGTCCGAAAAGAGTCTTTTCTGGCACCTTTTCCAGAGCGTTCATGCTCTTTATGAGCCCAAAAAACAATCATTATTGCCCCGAAAACCTTCAGGAAAGTGGTTCATTACATTCGAAAATGGTCCGTCAGAAAGAGCTCTTACATCATGTCAGAAAAGAGTCTTTTATGAAGGCTTTTTTGGTCTCAGAAAGAGCTCTTACATCATGTCAAAAAAGAGTCATTGCAATTTTAAATACGTACAACAAATTTAAAGGTCGCATTTATTATTTTTTTTAAATTGTTTTTACTTAAACAAAAAGGGAATTCATTTACAAATAAACTAAATTAGAAATGGAAAAAAATTAAATAATTTGTATTTACAGTAAAAAAAAAATAAAATGGAATTCATTTAAATAAAATATATAAAAATGGAAAAAAAATTAATTTTTTAAGCAAATTTTTCTTTCGCTCCGAAAATGCTCTTTAGTTGGACTCTTTTCTGACTCCTTTTTCGGAGCGCTCCTAGAATGGTATGCTGGAATACTTACATACGTTTTTTCACACACATACACTCACACACATTAATAGTGGCTGCAACAGTAGACAGAAACTAAATTCGATGCACGATTCTTGAACATAAAATATGCAAAAATGACAACAACAACAACAACAAAATAACGTAGAACATTTCGTTTTTAAGCGTAAAGTAAATAAATCCAATGCAATTGAGGAAAAAATATTGTATCGTACAAGTGGTGGCCAAATGTTATGAGACAAATATCTCTTTATATGCCATTGTCTTCTAAATCTAACAAAATTAATTTATTCATTCGCGAAACCCATCGAAACCCATCCATTTTATTTATCTTGTTTTACTTTTTTACAATTTTAACAAAACCTGATTTGTTAGTAAGTTGGATAAGTTCTCTAGACGCAAACAGTCAAATACTGTCAAACTACTCCATTTTGGCAAGATCATACCATTTCTCAAATGTAGGAAGTTTGTATCTTCCAACCTCAAGCCTCAGTAGGTCAGTCATGGGTGAAATTAAAATTTACCAGCCACGTTGACCCACGTACACTATAAGATTACTTGGGTATTTTACATAAATGAACATTTATTTCTTGCCTTGTTGTAATTTCAGAGATCAAACTTAAATTAGTTGTTTGCACAAAGTACACGGTGGTGTCAAGAGACGGAAGATAATTAAGTTTCGTATTTATCTCTTTCTTTCAGAGCTGCCTTTTGTTTATATTTTTGCAGCATATAAGATTAAGCGATACTCTTTAATACACAAGAAATTAGATACCAAAAAGTAATATACCCTTTTTCTTTTTATGAAACTGCCTTATGCTTGGCTTTCACTATGTCATTTTTGTTGTCAAATTGTCCAAATTGTTGGCAATTGTATGAAAACGGGTTGTCATATGGCGTCATCTATGTTTGCAATCATGATTGCAATCTCATTAGACGCCATAGACAACCCGTTTTTATACAATGCCAACAATTTGGACAATTTGACAACAAAAAAGACATAGTGAAAACCAAGCATTAAAAATCTGATTTTGTCTTTTTGAAACGTCAAAAATTGTCACCTCTGCGTAGTTTGTGGTTGCTTGTTAGCACTTGTGCAAGCAAGGTCACATTGCTAATTTTTTTTAATTTTTATGATTTTCTTTCTCTCTTACACAAATACACAAAGCTCTCTGCTGCTTAATCAACACACATATAAACATCATAGTATGAGTTTGCCTACCTCTGCAGTAGGTCATTAAGTTTGGACCGAGATTTGTAATTAGAACTAATAATGTAGATCTTCGATTCCTCATTCTCTTTGTCAATTTAACTTCGATAATGGTGCATTTTTTATTAAAAACAAGTTAGAAAGTACAGTCAAGCCCGACCGTGTAAGAAAATTAGTCTGAGTCGATCGGTATGCTTTAAGGTGTATGCTGTACTAATATATTTGGGCGCTACAAACATCAGCACTTACTATGGTGGTATAGGGCCACATTAACTTAACTATCTCACATGACTCCAGATTACGCCATCTATTTTCAGCGCTTAGTAGAAAGAGTCTGGAAATGCTATCTTTAATAGAGATATTTAAAGAAGAATGGGATTCTTCTTAACTCGTCCGTATGTATAATATCATACAAAAATATTTTTGAACTCGTTTATTTATTTAAAAAAAAACTCTGTTCATTTAGGACAAGACAAGACAAATATTTAGTCTTATTTTATTTGATGATGTTTGATCTTGCAAAAAGCTTGTGAGAGTAAACAACGTGAAACAAATTTGTGCTACAAAAAAAGTGGTTACGCTTTTTTGAGTCAATATTTATCATGTTGGTCACACATCTTAAGTAAGACAGACTTTGGTGCATTGTACATATTTTTTTGTAGCTTATTTGTTGTTAAAATTTGTCCTTATCTCGATTGTGACTTAAATTAACTAGTGGTTTCTTCTCTAGTTCAGTTAGTAAACATCTTTAGAGTTCTTTATATTCATCTAAGAAAATCTGGTTTGGGGATTCAGCGTTTAGAGAACACAAGATTTTCTCAAGTTATCATGAAATTTCATCTTGAAAGTGTTACCTATTCATTTGGTAAAATCAGGTCTCTGAAAATAAAATCTTGGGTTTTTGGGCCCCTAAAAACTTCTTGATTACAATACCAGGTACAAAATATGCTCTGGTGTTTTTCCCCTAACCCCATTACATTTCATTATTACACCGTATTTCTTTCCAATAGGACGAATTTAAATTTATTTTCCCATCCACATTTGTGGCAACACCATCTGTTGCATGCATTGAAGTTAAACAACTAAAAGCTTTGCCTGCCTGCCAGCAGTATTGTAAAATTTGTCGTTTGCATACAAATGCATTTCAATTGCTTTACGCGAACAAGGCGTAGTATACTGCACAAGCATTTGCATCTGTCTGTATGTTTTCCTCAATTTTTTTTGCTCAAAAAAAAAAAAAAAACATTGTTGATTTAAGTCGAGGCAGGCTGACTATTTATTTTGGGTTTTGCTGCGGTTGTAACTGCTACATATGTATGATTGTGTTGTCTTTTTTCCTGAAGTTTTGTGTTCCTTGCGAAATGTCGTCAAATTTACAACGATCGAAATCAGTATGAGTGAAATGTGCTGGTACTCTTAAGAAGCTGCAACATACGAACAGAAAATTTAAAAAAGATTTTGCACAAAACCATTTCGACTAAAAAATTAATTTCATTTTCAAAACGCGTACTTTTTAGGTTTGTGTATTGTTTTCTTAGATTTGACTGTTAGCCTGAATATTAATGGTTGTGATATATTCAAATTTGTAAAACTCAGGAAGTTGACTAAATACTCAATTATATGTATGCATTTTAAAATACTCACTTTACTCGAGATGTATTTTTAGTAATCATTCATATTAATCGTTACTATCTAAAACTAATACGAAAATGGGCGCAATATGGGTGCTATGATCTATTATGGACCGATCATCCAAAAATTTAGTGGCATGACTTCTGTGCATATAAATATTTTTGTGTTACACTTTTAAAAAATTCATACATGTTAAAGTGATTTTCGGAAGTGGGGTTTTTATGGAAGCTATGACTACTTATGGACCGATCATCAATAATAATATTTGTGTTAAATATTTTTTGGATACACACTAACATTTTTATGAGATTTGTGCCCTTTTAAACGATTTTCGTAGATGTAGGCTTTATTTGCAAATTATTTGGGGTGAAATTTGATTGAAATGTGCATAAATCAAGACAGGGATGGATAGTTGCATTGGGGCAATGTGAAATAATGAACCAATTTTAATCCCAAGCGTCCTTGGGCCGAAAAATATCATGTACAAAATTTTATATCTTCAAAATTGCGCACCTGTACTCTGCGCACAAGGTTTACATGGGCAGCCAGACAGATAGATGATTCTGAAGCGGTCGAACCGTATGGTCTGGCGTGACCCCAAATTGTAAACGGAAACAATGCGACTATCTCGAAGATAATATAATCACAGCTGCCGTGATGATATAAATACGGTTCTGTTGGGGATAAAACTCATTATAATAAGGTGAAACATTTCAGCAAACCGAAGGTCAAATGGTTTAATACAAATTATGTGGAGGCAGGAATTTACTGAGTACTTATTCGAGAAAGGCTTAGCTATGAACATCACAGATGGCTAGAATAATTGATGCTCCGAAGAACAGCAAGAGTTTCTTGTATTTTATCAAGAGGATTCGGTTCCGAGAGGAAATTTGATTGTTAACATAGCACAATACAATATATATATAATGTTTCTTATACTATGCCTAAAAAATTCTTCAAAACTCGAGTCCGGATCCAAGGCTAACAAATCCTGTAGTTCGGTAGGTAATCCTACAATATTTTCCCATTTCTAGATTATCCACTTAGGAATCTTATCTTATTGATCTGGGATTTTTCGAGATTGTTAGAACGTTATCAAAGACCAGCCAATCCCCTAAAAAAATTCCACTAATCCTTATAATTAGCGCTCAACAGCAAATTGGTTTAATTATCACCATTATTTAAAATTGAACTTTTCGACGCAAGACAATATGGACTCTGCAGCGGTCGTTCTACTGAAGACCTAATGGCTTTCAGAACCAAAAACTTTAATGTGTGGCTGGCACATATGCTGTCTGGGCAAATGTGGCTGTCTAAAATTTTGTATTTTTTATAAATACGGCAGTAAGTCTTTTGGCTACTTCAGATATGAATAGTCATATAAAAAAAAACTCACACGTTAGTAGAATTCATTATTCGGCAGTTGATAAGTGTACTTTATTATGGAATATGTCTAGAAGGCCCAAATCGGCAGAAATCATAATATATTGCCTCACAAGATGGAACTCTCTGTATGATTCTATAGCACAACTTATGAAAAGTAAATCCGAATTAAATGAATTATTGGGTAAGCTAAGTAAGGTGAGCACTTTCGCGGCTATGGAACTGGAATACTTAGAGGAATTCATTGTAGTTTTGAAACCAATTGCCACTGCTTTTTGTTACCCTTCAGGGTAACAACTGTTATTACGGAAAACTTTTGCCGACTTTAATGTCTGTTAGAACAAGATTAAATCGGTTGAATGGAAACAATTTAAGACATTTAAGTCCTATTATACCACTACTAAAAAAGAGATTGGAAAAAAGATTCGAGAAGTTTTTTAAACTATCAACGGAAATAAATAGAGCTATTTTGGCCTCCTGTTATCATCCTGGTTATAAGATGCGTTGGCTGCCAGAAAACATCACGACAGAAGAAAGGCAAAGAATCCAAAATCTTGCAATTTATACTCTGGATTAAAATTACAAAAAATTTAAAATGACACCTGGAAATATCAGAAGTAGAAGCAACAGTAAAGAAGACGATGATTTTGTTGTTTTCGTAGATAGGGATGATAGTGAATCTAGGACATCAAATTTGGAGTTGGAATTTGTCAGATTCCTCATTGACATTATCACTCTTGACAGCTTTCCAAATATAAAAAGAGTATTCATAGAATTTAATACAAGTTTCTGCTCATCAGGATCTGTAGAAAGATTATTTTCTTCAGCAGGTTTTATTTATTCTCCAACAGGAAACTGTTTGTCTGATGCTACATTCAAAAATCTGATATTTATGAAAGGAAACAATTGTTTTGTTATTTATTTTATTGTAATGTATTTTGTGGTTTGAATAAAAATGGAAGTATTTTGTATTTTAAATACATACATGTACATGATGTGAAAGTATTTTGTATTTGAAATACGTACAATAAATGGAAGTATTTTGTATTTTAAATACCGCAAACCATGTATTTTGCCCAACACTGCTGACTGGTTGATGCCTCTACTGCCAATATTTATACACCCGCCATCTTCTAGCCGTTTCCAGCATGATCTAGCAAATACACTTGAAAGTTCTATTTATATAATGATCAGTCAGAGCTTTTAAAACTTAATGTAATCATACTCCACAGCAATGTATCGACATTGTTTATAAATAGAAGTCTTTATTTAATGGAAAAGTCGGTAAAAAAACAAGAAAACTACTGATACTACGTTTAAATTGAAATACAATTCCGCAACAGTATTTTTATACTATGTAATTTTAACGTTTCAGTTTAATTATAGATTTTTATTTACTGAAAACTAGTTAATAAACAAGCTAGTGAAATTGTACACTACAAAAGTCCTTGTGTGTCCTTTGTGCAGAATATATCTCAAAGACACACGTTTGTTTTAGTTTTATTGAGTAAATAAGTCAAATGCATTTAAATACAAGTACATATTTATATATATATTTACTATACGATTATTATTTTTTATATTTATTGTCTATGATTTTTTTTCCTTTTTATATTTCTATTGATTTTAATATAAAATAATTTTTATTTTTCTTGTTGTTCTTTCTCTTTTAAGATTTAATCATGTGCGAAATTGTCATACAATATTTACTATAAATCTGTATGAGATTTGAGTGCGTGTGTCAATATTTACTAAATAACATGTCTTAAGGCAATCAATTTCAAATAAAATCCTTGAAAAGTAAACAATCATCATCATCGTCTTCTCAAAAAAAAAAAAAAAAAAAAAAAAAAGGGCACTCGTTGTGAAGAAGTATGTTTGCATGTATGTTTGTTTATATGAAAACATGTGTGAGTAAGTATGTGTTTAAGTAAATAAAACATTACTCATACACTTGTAGATTAAAGTAATAAGGATAAGCTGCAAATAACCATGTTAACACAAATACAAACACGAACAGATACTCGCTCTAGAAATCTTAGATGTAGTTAACAGTAAATAAAACAAAATGTACCCGACGGTTACAAAATGCCATAAAGTTTGAAAATATTAAATGAAATCCTTGAAAGCTTGAAGGCTACAGTTTTAGTTTTTTCTTTTTGTTATACCACCAGTATTTCATTTATTTTTATGCCTTTTCTTGCCTTTCTTTTGCTGTTCCTTCAATAATTTTTCCTGACCACTTGAGTGCGTTTGTGGCTGTAAGTATGAGTGTGTGTTTGTTTGCTTTTTTGCGGTAAGATTGTTGGTCCTGCGAGTGTGTGTTTGGGCTGGGTACAAAATGCGATTTAAATTGTTCAAGCGAAAAAATAAATACTCGTAAAAGAAAGGACTCACTTTGTACTCGTATTAAGTCTGCATGTAAAGATCCTTGACTAATGTGTAAAATGTTTTTTTTTTTCAAGTCAAAAATCATGATTCTTTAGAGTAAACAAAAATATTTTTTTATAATTGAAATGAAGAAATATTTACAAGGTTGTTTGCTGTTAGAGTGCTAAATGTAACAACTTTGTGTAATTCTGATTATAAATGACTGCCATTTGCACTTAAACGAAATAGGTTTAAATATTTCTATACGAGTAAGTGTAGGAATACAAACTAAATATGTTTGAAATTATTTCTTTTCAACAGGAAAAGTACTACTTCGGTGTGTAATTTATTACTAAGTTACTTCGAGGTCTAGAGTCAAAATACTAAATAAAAATCTAACAAATATGCGGAAAATTTATAATTACGAATGCATTTCAAACCAAGATTCAAATAACAAAAGTAGTAAAAAAATTTTGCAGAGCAGCCATAGCCTCGAAATGGGGCATAAGACCGAATACTACAATTCGACTGAGACTATTGAGAATATTTTAGCAATACCACCACTAAATGGTAATATCAGAATGGCTTAGAAGTAACACTCAACCAAATACCAAAAGATAATAAACATCTTAAGAGAAGGTCATATTACTACTGACTGATATTGATAGAATTCAAGCATAAGAGTAAGAAAAGACCAAGGAACCGATCTATATACAAATGGTTCAAAAATTGCCGATCAAACGGGAATAAGTTTCTACGAACAAAGACGAAATATAGGCAAATACTATTATCTTCCATATCACAATTCAGGCTGAGATAATGATGATTAAGGGGGGGGTAATAAATGATTGGGGGAGATTGATAGCAAAACTCAAACTCGTATCTTTACAGATGTCAAATGGTATGACAGTGTGTAATATAAAAATATTTTACAATACAAAAATAAGTTAAATACTTACTTAAATTGGGTATATCTTGACCCAGGCCATAGTGGCATTATCCAAATTTTCCAAGATGGGATTTCATCAGGCTGGAAATGTGTCAAACCCTTCCCAATGTTTAAGAACGATCTTAAAGAATGGAAACTGAAAATGTCACGACACTTTATGTGGAAATCGAAATCAAAAGAAAACAAAATAATTTCTGAACGTTAATAGAGCAACAATTAGAAGGGTAGTCAAAATATAAACTGATCACATCTGGATCGTATAAATAAATCAACGACACGATCTGTAGTGCGTGTGGAGAAGAGGACACAATAGTAGAACATTATATGTATCAATGTGCCGCCTTAGTCAAATTAGCACAAGCACTTTTACATGGGCACTATATTAAATCTAGTATATCTTAGGAACTCAAATTGAAAATATTTGAGAAATAATATCGAAGAGACTAAGAGCACACTTCAAACCTACTTTATTTTTTATGAATACGGCAGTAAAATTCTTAACCTAGTTAACTTTATTTTATCGCTTTATATTATATGTACAGACATAATTTAGAGCTTACGATTTTACGGACACAGACAAATTATAAGTAGCACACATCAAGGGTTTGGATTATCGCAACTAGCATTTCTCACAAATCAAATCAAATCAAACATATCATATCTAAGAGTTTCCAGATCTTTCCAGAATCAAACCCATTTTGATGCGCTTTTTATTGAGGTTCTTGTAGATTGTCAGTAAAGTCTTGTACATTGTCGGTGACTCATTAATGGTTATAATTGATACCCATATCTTTCTCAACTTAAGCATATATGCACTCTATAGTACAGTGCGTAAGCTATGTATGAACGATCGTCAGATATTACAACGTTGTCAGATCTAGCAATGTGCTAGCAATGCACTGACATTGAAAAATTGTTAGCAAAAGGTAAATTGCCAGTTTAGACGACTGTAAGAAAACTAACAATTTCATTGGCACACAATTGTCACACAATGAATTTATCTGTCAACCGGAATTTTCAGTTCACACGGTTGTCAGATTGTTGTGAGGCATTGTCAAATTCGTTTTGCAGTGTTGTATGTGTGTTTAAAAATTTTAAATATTGTCATGGAAAAAAAAGCAATTAGAACCATTTTATCTGCTTATGTCCTAATGCACACTTTAATTTAATTCTTTAATTTTCTTCTTCTTTTTTCAAAAATTTTATCAATGCTTGTTTGTTTATTTATGTATATACAGAGTTGCATTTAGAAATAATTTCTATGACAATGCTGCCATTGGCAGATGCATAAACTTTGCACATATGACACTGAAAAGTGTTTGATAAAACATTGACAATGAAAAAATTGTTAGATGTCTGACAATATTTTTGCCATCCAATGTACTGAAAAATGCTTTTTTATACAACGTTGGAAGACAAAAATTTTAAGTTCACACGGTTGTTAGACATTTTCTGAACATTTTTCGGACAACGTTGTAATGTCTGACGATCGTCTCAACATAGCTTTAGTAGCATTATCTTTTAAAAATAAAACAAGTTGTGTTGAATGTTAAATACCCTCCACCTAAATATAATAAGATATAAAAAAACTACACTGGTTATAGGACTGCTTAAATTTGATTAGTATTTTATATATATCGCTTGAAAGACAACTTTATAACCAACATAATTTATTTCAAATGTTTTGATATTTCATTTAATCTTGACAATTTATAACTGATGTAATTACCATTTCTTACCATTACCATGAGTGAATTTAACATTTTTCCATATTCACAACAAGTTAAGATACAGAGAGTAAGCTATTTGAATAAACTTAGAGTAACTAGGGATTAGCTACTTCTAGATTAGTAAGGCCGCTTTCAGATTAGGCAACTTTATTTGTGCATGTCTTGTGTTTTTGTGTGTGTAAGGAAAGGTCGGTTTGAAGGGGAAAGAATTGCCGAGACTTGAGTACAGGCTTGTTTGTACTTGGCAATTCTGTTGCTGCTGTCATTCTTGTCTTGGGATATTTATTTGTTTTCGACATTGTCTTTTATTTCTTCTTCGGTGTGTTGTATAATTTTGTGTTTAGCAACTCTTCTTTATCACTGTCATCGGAATCTATATTAACCGCTTCTCCGATGCATTCAAGTATATCTTCAACTAAATTATTTTTTTCTTCAACTTACATTGTATACACCAAATTTCAAATCACTTTCACAATTACAATGAATACAAAAATGAAACAAAACGTCAACAAATAAGGAAAATTCGAGCATAAGAAAATAAATTTGCTAAACCAAGTTGCTGAATGTGAACACAAAAGCAAGTTCAAAAGAAAATAAATAAAAATGAAAATTATACTTGCACAATTAAAGTTGCCTAATCTGAAAGTGTAATTGGAAGTTAAATAAATTGAAAAGTATAAGAGGTAGCTGAAAGTTAGCCGCTTTTATTCTTATTCAAATAGAATTAGTATGGGAACTAGCTAACTCTATTTAATAGAGGGTATTGTGTGAGCTACACAATGGGGTTAAGGCTTTATAACCGGGATGGTTATATGGGAAGATTATGTGGATATCTTCTTGGTATTATAAGGGGATCTTATAATAATAAATGAAAGAGATTATATTTCTATTTAGGTGACTTACATTTATTAATTTCAAAATGAGTATGCACATGTGATGGGATGGGAACGATTGAGGTCGGGCCTTATGGTTTGGTACTGCTTACTAATGTACTATAGTTTTTTAATGGTATTTAAAATCGCTTGGGACCTCAAAGGCTCGTCAACTACAGCTACAAATATGCATTAAGCTACAATTTCAATTTGTGGATTATAAATTCAATCACAATAATATGAACAGGTTAAATTCAATTACAATAATATATATCTGATGAGAGAATGTGGTGATTCTCGAAACATGTAAATTCGACCCAGGTTCAACTCCAGCTCAGCCAAGAAAAATTATCAATAAATTTTAATATAGATTTCATGTTGTAAAACAATTCTTTCAGTAAAAATAATTTAATGAAAAGTTAAATTTAATGAACTCGAGCCCGACTAAATAAATATCAAAAAAAAATTTCACCGTATTATTTCCAATATATTTAAAAAAATTGCTAAAAAAAAAGTTTATAAAAGATATCAAATTTTTTATGGAGGTTGTCTGACATTTTGATCCATAACTCTGGTTCTACTTTAACGATTTTGCTGATCAATACCAAACTGCCTAGGAAAATACTAAACAGTTTTCTGAAAATTTTGTGAAGTTAAGTTGTGTATTTTGGGCGTGAGTTTCACACGGAATGACAAATGTTCACAACTTGTGTTAATGGAGGGTATAAAAAGAAGACTTAACAATTTCTGATTAAAAGAAAGCCGCTACAGTTTACATTTAATCCATCACATCGCTTCAAGATATTCTGCAGGGTAATACCAACTATAAATCTAAGTAAAATACATTTGGTAACAGGTTCGTTAAGTAAGACTCTTTATTAACAACACAGACTTTAGATTCTACAAAGCTTCGAATCTCAGCAGATCCCCCCTGGTAAAAATAACTTCTCGGGAATTGAATTGAGATGTGTGAGTTTTCAGTCTTAGTTTCTCAAATTCACATTTTGTGCAAAGTAATTGGAAATACTGTCTTAAATAATAAAGACACTATTGATTATTTTGTAAGAGAAGTTTTTGCTGATATCTTAAGGATGTAAATAAGGGCTAATTTGCAACATAACATAACATAACATAACATAACATTTTCTAAATAACTGCAATATATTGTTAGTGTTTATGAATTTTCATACTTTGTCGGAACAAATTATTTATTCCCCTAAAATAGCCCAAAGTTATAATAATAGTATAACTCTGCCTATGTTTATAACATGAACTAAAAACATTCCATTCTTCCATTAAGAGCAGAAATAATATTATAACAAATATTTATGTAATACTTTCGTGCCCCAAAGAACTTTAACTTTAACTAATAGAAATAGCAGTTTCAATTGCCCTAAGTAAACATTCTTTGAACTGTTTGCAACATACGCAGTACGATTGCTTATAAAAATCAACCTATCAAAATATATAAATTGTTGTGCATTTCAATTTGTCGTAGTTTATACAATTATGTACGTACGTACTACGAGTATGTTTAGTACCAGTACCTACTTTACAGTTGATTTAGTTATTTTTAATTACTGGCTTGTTCGTTTCTAGTTCTTATAAGTCCTTGCATGTAATTGGTTGCCAACTACAAAGGACCTCGCTAAAGAGGACAATTATTAAAAGAAAGCCAGTGTTTTAAAGAAAGGCGACTGTTATTTAGTTGCTGTTCCAACTTATTTATTTCCGTATCCTTGAGGCAATTATTCTGGTACCTTTTATAATGTAATTCTCATTGAAAATAGAAAGAAAGCTGCCTTCTTTAAACATATTCCACTTAAAATAATATTATGAAATGGCAACTTTTCATAACAAACCAGCAGAAATATTTTAATAAGATTGAAAAATAATTTTTGCTCCTTTTTCGCTTTTTGAAACAAACAATTTGAAAGAAAACAAAAAAAAATAAATAAAAACCCAACTTTTCGGATTGTTTGACTTTATTTATTGTTTAAAATATCTTAAGGTGGCTAATTACATTAAATAAAGTCATAATTACGTTAACACATTGTTTTTGTTACTTTTTGCTGCTTTTGCTGTTGTTGTTGTTGTTGTCCTTTTGTATTGACGCTGTTGATTTTTTGTTTGTTTTTCTATGACGTCAACAACAACAAGAGGAATTGTGGAGTCTGAAACCCTTAATATGTCTGACTTTCTAAGAGAAATGAAAATAAGGAAGCAAAAAAAAAAAAAAAGAAAGAAATAAATTAAAACAAATGTTTAATTAAGTTGCACCCTTCCATGTAAAACATGCGTGAGTAAATAAAGGAGTCTACACCCAACACTTTAAAATCGTGGCAACTATCTTTAATTGAGCTTGTCGGAAAAATTACCTAATATTTCAGATCAATTTCTTTTTGATTTACTAATTCATTTGTACTGATTTGTTCTCGTAATCCAGCTATTGTATACCCAATGTTATGATAAGTATTATTATTTTTAAAACTACCATTTCGTTTTATAAAAAATCTTGCTTTGTTTAAAAAAAAAAACCTAAGATATCATTCCATACTGTTGGTTTTGGTCTTATGTGAACTCTCTCTCTAATTTCTAGTGATAACAATATCCACGTCTGCTATCACTTCGATCTTTCGTATAAGCTCATTCGTAGCTTATACTCTAAAGTAATTTTTCTTTTTTACACGCAAAGAAAAAACATGGTTGGACATGGTTACAACAACTACACTTTGTTTTTGGTTACAATATATTGTTGTGGTACACAAATAATTGCTATTCTAATTTGATTTTAACGATAATTTAGTTACTACAAACATTTGTATGTTTATCGCAATTATAAAATTAAATATGGTTCACATAATTATTTTTTAACAAATTTTTACCACAACTATTGAATGATAACTATTCAAACATATTATATTTATTACAACTATTTAAACTTACAAATAACCATTAAATTATAAGTTTCTATATTTGTTCTCATATTATATTTAAAATGCAAGATAAATAATACTCTGTTTGTACAACTTGTAGAATGATTTTGCATCAGTTCAGTTGTTTGTCTGCGTGATATCGGATTATTTATTTGGATATAAATGTTTCAATAATTGACATAAAAAAAAAAACACAAAACGTATTTAAAATTTTACTACAAAATACAAAAATGTAAAGACCTAAATAGTGTTTAATAAATAAATAATAAAGTGTACATAAAAGAAATAATCTTAAAAATCATAAAATAATCTATAAAACATAAGTAAATATAAAATGTAAATTTTAAAAGTGTATAAATATTTATTTCTATTTACAAAAATATTAACTAGTGTTTGTAACTTCTGTCATAATATGATTACTTTAGATCATAATATGATTAATATATATGATTAATTTAGATTATAATATGATTAATTAAGATCCTAATATGATTACTTTAAACTATAATATGGTTACCTTGGGTTATAATTTGATTATCTATGACAATTTTATGATTATATTAGGTTATAATATGATGTTATAATATCAAATTATGATTAACAAGCAAATATTATGATGAAATATTACGATGATAATTAATCATAATATGATATTTCATGGCACTTATATTCATCATAATATGTTTTGACTACAATCATAAATCTCATCATAATATATTGCTCTTAGATTATGTTTACCACAACTATGTTTTTTCTCTGCGTGTATACACATAACTCAGATTCATCTACTATCGGAAGTATCCATATTTCAGCATCAAATTTAGTCAATAGTAAAATAAGTGTGTTGTTGAGAGTAAGCTCTGTTCTTCAGTTAGTTGTTGCGATGCACACTGTGGCCGTGTAGTGTATTTAATGGCTATAAATCAAGGAGGCTGCGGAGCTTCAAGAAATTTTGCACACATTTATTTTAAATTTTTTAAGAATTTTAATTTGTTTTTTCAAAAATATGCCCACCACCCATACAACTTAAATAGGAAATGTGACATAACTTCCATGATTTTAAATATATCAATTCAATTTTCATAAAATTAATTAAATTAATTAATATTATAATTGTAGAATGAGCTCCTGAAAATATGAACTTAATCCGCCCATTTTTACGCCCACCTCTAATACAAATGTTATGTTATTTATAATATATGTATGTAAAGCTCTTCATTTAATGTGGACTAAGTTCAGATTTAGATTTTTTGTTGTTTAGTCTACATAAAAAATGTACCGATATTGCTTTGATAAATACTTTTGTGTACATTTGTTTTTGTAATCGCGACTCAAATTTAAGTTTTTTCTATATAGCGCACATGCAATGAAATTTTCGTATTTCTCGCTCCCAAATTGGCACCGCGGTGCACCGGCTACTTGTACGAGTAGCAAAGAAAGAAAGAATGCGCAGTTGTTGTTGCACGCGTAAAATAACGCATATTTATACCCTACACCACCATAGTGGGGAGGGTATATTGGATTTGTGCATATGTTTGTAACGCCCTGAAATATTGGTCCAACACCCACCTTAAAGTATACCAATCGACTCAGAATCACATTTCTGAAAAACTGTTTTATAAATATACTGGGCGTAGGGTATTATATGGTCGACTATACTTTCTTACTTGTTTTTACTGTAATTTTTTGGTTTTTCATTTCTTTTTCGTCGGTGGGCAAATTGGGGCAGATTTTTTTTTGTAGTCTGTTAGCTGAGACTCTCAGCTTTAATTTGATATATGACTCCATGTGTCGCACTGCTTCGCACACAACTAAAAGTCTAACGGAAATCATAAATGTTAATTTTTTTTGGCTCAAAATATATTGTCAAAGGAAATTTTTTTTTTCAATTTTTAAATTTTTTTTTTAATTTACATAATGATTAATGTTAATTTTAAGTGAAAAAATACTCATAAGATACATTCGGTGTATAGTTTATAAGTAACAAGCTTTTGAATATGACATAGAAAACTATCACATTTGAGATTTGTTCACATACTTCAACTTTGCGCTGCTCGGGACAGAAAACCAATTGAAATATTTGCATGAAATTTTCCACACATGACCTTTAGATAGTTTTTAACCATTTGTGCAAAAATCATCAAAATCGGAGAGCAGGTCCAAATTGATTTATTGCCGCAGTGAACACAGTGTGCGATGCCGTCATAATTTGTTCTATTTTGTCCGTCTACCTTTCATTCGTCTCCATGTTTCTCGGGCAATTAAAGCATAAGTTTCGTTTTGTTCACATTCAATATCAGATCTACCTTCCAATTACAATCAGCTCTATCTTTTCGACTAAGTCGCTGTTTTTTGTATATAAACGTATGCACATGTTTTTGCTCAGAGTCATACTTCAGAAGATCTCATAAGTAGAATTTATTTCAAACTCTTAACGAATTATCGATGGCACCTTAAAAGTCTATAAAAGGATAATGTGTATCGTTAGTGAAAATATACGGTAAATTTTTGATTTATTCGACCTGACCTGTTTTTATACTCGTAGTTTGCACACCTTGTCGTCTTTGCACTTTTTTGTTAATTTTTTTCATGCCGGATTTTCAATATATTTAAAATTATAATTCAATTATGTATGTCAGTCGAGGGTTAGATGTATGCAAATGTATTGCCAGCCACCAATTTTGAGATTGTTTTCAAACCGTGATAAATCAAAATAAAACTTTTTACGCCTTCCGTTTTGCTATTTACCGTATGTAAATACATACATACATTCACACATACAACACAAAATAACGCTACAACGCTAAAAGGTTTGATAGGCAAGAAACCGCTTTATCCGTTAGCTAGAATTTTTAACCAATACCACCAGTACCACCGTACCGCACAAGATTCCTTTTGCACCCCTTGTGGACTTCTAAAACAACTTCACCCCCGACCACTACGTATGAATAATTTCGGGCAAAATTCATACTTTAATTTTCTAACATACTTTTTCATGACTTTATCATCGTCAGCAATTTATTGGTCTTGGGCAATTTTTAATACTGGTTTGTTCTGCTATTTTCCCAGTTCTTTCTGTTGACATGGTTGTTGGTTAAACTTGTAGCGAACGTCTTAAGGACGCCTGTACAAGTAGAAGCATTAATTCATACTCGTACTCCTTTACATGACAACATTGTATGTTCGACTACTTTTCAGTTCTTCCGCTTTTTGTGTTGAGTTTTTGTCTGGTTGTGCAAATGTTTACATTCTTAGAATCTTGCTCCATATGGTCCATAAAAAAAGGTTCTATATGACTGATTTCCACTTGAACCGGTGGGTGAGGAAGTAAGTGATGTAAATGTGAGTTTATTTTCATGTTCCAACGACAGGGGTAGTAATAATTTATTCATAAACTGAAATCACCCTCAAAATGAGTGTTTTTGTTTTTTCTTTTCTTGATTTTTTTTATTGTTTCAAATTTTTTCTTGTTTTTCAGTTTCATTTAGCCCATTTTAAAATTTAATTTTGCAAAAAGTAAATTGTTGTAGCTACAAATTCTATTTCTTAATAATGCCAGTGGCTGAATGCTTGTGTTCGGGTGTCTGCAAGTGTTAAACTTAGTTTCAGTGAAAGTTAAATATGAATATGAAATTTCATAGTAGCTTTAATAGAAGTGACATCCTTAAATTCCCTGTATAAATACATACATATGTAAATATTAAATAGAGTTAGGTTAAAAACAATAGCAAAATAAGAGCGTAAGGGCACAATTTCTACGATATAAAAATTAAAATAGAAAAGACTGCTCTTTAAATATCAGTTTTAATTTGATTACATACATTTGCACATTTTCTACAAACAATCACACTTACATTCAAATTTAACTAAATGACACATGCTTGCTTTCATTTGCGTATATTTATTTGTTTGAAACTGTTAGAGAATTTTGTATATCGTACTCGTATACAAACATATACATACATACATATGTATATATATAGGAAATATCCCAGCAGTTTCTCAAGTTGTCAATGTATCTCTTAAAGAGAATACATAATTTTCACAAATGCCTGATGACTAGCCAGACTCCATTTTGTTATCCTTAGTAATTTGATACATACCAGATATTCTAGAGTAAAGTCAGTTATAATAATCGGAATTTGTAAAATTGTTCAAGATAAAACAAGTAAGAAAGTATAGTCGGTCAACACCCAGTATATGTATAAAACAGTTTTTTCAGAAATGGGCGCTATATGGGAGATAATACCTATTATGGACCGATCATTCAAACATTTAGCGCCATGACTTCCGTCAATATAAATATTATGTATGTTATACATAAATACTTTTAAAAGATTTATGGAGGTTAAACTGAATAACGGAGAGGGTCTTATATGGGAGTTACGACTAATTATAGACCAACCATTATAAGATACGGCGTCACCGTTTCTGTATACATATATGAAACTTATTTGTGTTGAATTTTATTTGGATAGATTTATGGTCGTTAAAGAGATTTTCGGAAGTGAACTTTATATGGGAGCTATGATAAATTATATTTCTATATTATATATTTGTGTTCAATATTATTTAGATACCGACATTTTTAAGAGTGTTTTGTACTTTAAAGTGATTTTCGGAAGTGGACCTTATATGGGAACTATGATAAATTCTCGACCGATCTTCACAAAATTTGTAGATGTGATTTGGCTTCATTTACTACTCATTTTTAGTAAAATTTGTTTAGATACTTGCAATACAAACATTTATGATCGTTAAACTCCTATTTCCGGAGGACATTTGTATGGAGACCAGGTGAAATAATGGACCGATTTCCACCAGTTTCAATGCTATTCGTCCTTGGCCGAAAAAATATCACATACCAAATTTGATGGAAATATCTTCAAAATTGTCACCTGTACTTTTTTTTTCTTTGGACCAGCACTCAGGGGACGACTCCTACTTATTCAATGCATTGTGTTGGAACTAGGAAAATAGGATATGGGAGGGAGGATAGAGGGAGTAGTGTTTGTAAACATTTGACTTTAATTTTCCTGTATTGAAAGTGGAAAATTTGTACTTCTGCTGGTAGTTTATTCCACATACGGACAGTACGGCTAAAGAACGAATTTTCTCTATAGTGTGTTGTGCGATCAACTTGCCAAGCGATCACAAATGGGTGAGCCCTGATTGAAGAACGTGTATTACGTAAAAAACTACGTGTTTCAGGAACAAATTCCCTGATTTCAGCAGAACACATTCCAATATAGTATCGATAGAACAGTGAAACACAACCCACATTGCTCCAATGAATCAATAGAGGTGGATACCCGATAAACATCTTCGCCCTCTCCTGTACGCGGTCGTGTAACTCCAAAATAGACTTCGAAGCACCGGTTCATACATGAAAGTTGTATTCCATTTTCGGTCGAATATAGGTAGTGTAAATAGTATGGAGATCAGATGGTGTGAAATATTTCCTATACCGTTTTAAAAGACCAAGTCACTTGAACGCTTCTTTTGACACTTGAAAAATGGGTTTGGTTCAGCGGCCATCACACTGAATTCTCATGCTTAGAACATCAAGAGCGTCTGATTCCTTAATATTTATACCGCCCACAAAAACAGATGAAACAACATGTTCTGTTGTGCGTTTGTGTGTTACTAAACAACACTGTTCGCACAACCCCATTCCGAGATTGTCCTAAGATCTCGGTTCAGCGTATCATTCATATTCCGTCTCGTTTCCCCAATCTCCAAAGGGTTTGGTCTATGGTTAAATGAGTATGAATGGCAAATGTTGCTATCATCTTAGTCGATCGGTATATTTTAAGGTGGGTGTTGGACCAATATTTATTGGCGTTACAAACATCAGCACAAATCCATTCTACCCTCCCCACTATTGTAGTGCAGGGTATAAAAATCATGCTGGAATTCCATAAAAATCCGACATTGTCAGTTTAACTGTTTGCGAACGGTTATTCTAAAAATATCTGCAAATGAAGTTAATAAAACAATACAAGCAAACCTTAACACGTTAATGTCCAGGACATTTTCTTTGGTATTTGAGAATATATTTTGTTCAGTAATTTTGATAAAAATTAAGTAAAGTTATCTCTTCAAGTTTAACTTGTGATATATACGAGTATATTAGATAATGCCTGCAAAAAATGTTTGCTAATTTAAATATTGTGCTATTTTCAAAGAAAATTAAACGGGAAGTGGTACTGTATACAGAAAAAAATAAAAATGAGTTTCAATTAAAATATTTGTGGAATCATAGAATAATTATTATTTCATAATCGAACTGTTAATTTTTACTTTTTGATAATTTTAGTTAGGCTCGAGTTCATTAAATTTAATTTTCATTAAATTATTTTTACTGAAGTTGGAAATTACAACTTGAAAAATTTATTATTAAAAATTTTTGATAATTTTTCTTGACTGGGGATCGAACCTGGGTTGTTGAATGGAATGGAATCAATTAAAAATTTAATTAAAATCGGACCAGTAAACAAAATTATAGTATCAATTAAAAAAAATGTGAGATTTAATTGAAATATCAGAAAAAGTAGTTGAATCAATTAAAATTTTAATTGAAAATTATTTTAAAATCAATTAAAGGTTTAATTGAAAAAAAATCATGATTTTTTTTTCTGTGTAGTTCTTGACAATCAACAAAAAATAAGAATCTCCAAAACGAAAACTCGAATTTTTATAAGAGGGAATTGATTTTATTTTCTACTTTTAGATATTGTAATTCGTATTATCTTAAAATAATAAACAAATTCAAATTTATTCGCAGACTATTTGGTGGCGGTTATTTTATTGTCTTAAATTAGGAAGTATATGGAAGATTGGTCTCATTGTAGCAAGCAAAGTAGTCGGAGTTTCCTTAGAATGAAGCAACTATTAAGAACCAATTTTTACACTGTATCTTTATAAATAGCCCAAATTGTCAGTCATTTAGTGCATCAAACTAAACACGATAAAGGTACTGTCTATAGCCAACATATTGGGTGGGGTATCCATTCGAACAATTTCTTAGGAATTAATATACCCAGCAAAAAACTTCACTTAAGGAGTGGTCACACATGGAAAATATTTACTCAAAAAAGCATAACCACTTTGTTTTAGCACTAATTTGTTTGATGTTGTTTACTCTTACAAGAGTTTTGCAAGATCAAGCAAAATCAAATAAAATAGAACTAATAATTTTTTGTGTCTTGTCCTAAACAAACGAAGTTTTTTTTTAAATAAATAAACGAGTTCAAATATATTTTATTTAGTGGTAACGTCTTTTTCGGCAAGTATATGCCAAGTATGAATGTAGCCTAAGTCCCTGTTTACATTATGAAATTTTTGTCGCTGCACAATGAAGACGCAATACAATTTTAAAGAAGATACGACAAGAATCGCAGCGACAAAAATTTCATAATGTAAATTAAAAACTGAAACGAAATTGTCGGTCAGACTACTTACAACAAATTAAATTTAGTCATTATTAATCAATTAAAATTTTAGTTCAGGAGAAAGTAATGTTAATAATTTTGACGAGTAATTATGAGGATGACATTATTGATGACTAGGGCAACCAAAAGTATGCATTAGCATATTTTTTTCTGGATATTATTGACAAAACAAACAAGATATTAATTCATTTTAGAAAAACGTACCCCATTTAACCCCTTGTTGTTATGGCATATTTTTGCATATTTCACCATAAATGCATATTTTTGCATGTTACATTTTTTTCTCCAAATTTATATGGCATATTTTACAAAATTTACCAATTTTTTTTTTTATAATACACCGAAAAAAAATCAAGAATTCCGTTTTCAAATCAATCCGCAGCGGTGTCAATAGTAGGGTAAGTACGGATTTTCTTGAATCAAGTACAAAATACCTGATACAAGTGCGGATTTGGATCAAGTCGATCTCTAACCGTACTTGATTTAAGAATTTTCAGCTTGTTTTAAGCTCGAGGGCATCTTGATTTGAGAATAATATAAGATTGAATTAAGTGTGTCCGAGATTGGTTTAATTCTAAAATGCACTTGTTTCAAGAATTCAAAACTTAATTTTAGATCGAATTCGTACTTGATAAAATCCTAAAAGAAGATTGACTAAAAAACACAGTATTTTTTATAAAATTTTTTATTTACTTATTTTTGTTTATTTATTGGTAAGTGAAGAACAAAACTTTGGTCCGCGATGGTCACCTTTTTTGTCTTTTTGCCTTCGTTATTTTTGAAGCGGTCCGAAGACTGACATATTGAATTCAGCAATATTGTTATGATATAATCTTGACAATCTGGAAAAAAATAGTTTAAAATATTGTTATTTTAGTTTAAAAAAAATATGTATATTGATTTACCCATGTTTTTTTCTACTTTGCCTTTGTCACTTGATGTTTCGACACTTCATTTCCGATGTGTTTGTCATAATATATACTAATTTTATTTTTAAACTCTTCCCATTTAAAAAAAGCATTAAACTTCTTCCTGGGTATAAAAAATTACGTTACCTTTCATATAATCGAACACATCCTCCAAATTAAATTCTTTGAGGAGCATCTGCAGACTCTTGTCATCCTCAGCTTTCGTCATTTTGTGCACTTTGAATTTCACAATTTTTACAAATTTATTTAATAATTTTAATTTCTATTTCAGATTAACACTTTTACTACATTAAGATCAAACGCACATTAGAGACTGCTGCAAAATGCATTTCATCCATTGAAATACACTACACTATTATGTTACATTAAAAATATATTGAGAGCAACTGAGAGAGTATATTTTACTGCTCCAATTTTTTCTCAAAATATAAGTTTTTTTTTTGTCTTAATTCAGGTAAAATAAGTCTTAATTTTCGCTTTAAGAGTTATTTTCTTGATTTAAGAACAAATTGGACTTATAATAAGAATTCCTTACTCAATAAATTATAAAAAATGATTTTGAGAGCTTCTGAGAGAGTAAGTTTAACTTCGCTCATATCTCCTCTGGGATTGATTTAAGATTTTTTTTCTTAATTTAAGTAAAATAAGTCGTAGTTTTCGTTTTAAGATGTATCTTCTTGGTTGAAGAACAAATTGGACTTAATTTAAGAGTTTTTTACTTAAATCAAGAACACTATTCTTGTTTTAAGAAAATCTGCGCTTGATTTGTCAAATCAATCGCGATTTGTTATTTGTACTTACTTTAAGTATGAACTAGTAAAAACGTACTTGGAAATTCCAGGCTAAAACTGAGAAAAATAAACTTAATTTTAGAATGCCATTTTTCTTTCTGTGTAGGCTAAATACACACTGACACATTATTTTAGTATAATCTATATACATATACATATAATAAGGCGCAAGAATATTATTGGATGCGCTTTTATTGTTGCAGATATACCGTTGTATAAAATATGGAATAAAAAAATTCAGTCTTTTCAGATTTAAGATTTTTTCCCCAAAAAAAGATTTTTTGTTTTGTCTAGACGAAGGTTAGGTTCAATTAAAAAAAATCTTCTTTGTTCCCATTTGAAAAATTTTAAACTAATCGATATTAAAAAAAAGTACAATTTAGTATAAGAAAATTAATTTTTGTTGTTATTTTTTTGGTTAGTGTTAAATAAAATATGAATTGTTTTTATTATTTATAATAAAAAACTACTTCACAGAAAAAACTAAAATTGATTTTCAATTAAAATATTCGTATATTTAATTAAACATTTAATTGAAAGTGGAATGATGAAGGAATTTGTAGTATCAATTAAAATATTTTGTAAAAATTTAATTAAAAAATTTAATATTATTTAATTGAAAATTGTTTTTCAATTCAAAATTTAATTGATATGATTAAAAGTTTATTTAAAAATCAATTAAGACTCAATTAAAAGTTTAATTAAAATTTGTTGGGCAATAATTTTGTCTGTATTATTTCAAAAAATAAGATTTATTCCTCAAAAATAAGACTTTTTTTTGCCAAATTAAGGATTTTTGCTAAAAATTTCTGGCAGCCCTGGTGCTGGCCAAAACATCAGAAAAAAATTACACAATGAAAGCGTTGTGGCCGTTGTCATTGTATTATCATGGCAATGCTCGGCCACATGTTGCATTACCTATTAAAAAATATTGGATAAGAAGTGGTTGGAAAATTTTTTCCTCACCCGCCTTATAATCCAAACCAAACCTTGCTCCGTCTCACTAATATTTGTTTCGATCGATGCAGAATGCTCTTTCTGGTATAGGCTACACTTTAGAACTGGGTAGCTTGGCCTCAAAAGATGCGTAGTTATTTCGGGGCAGAATCCATTAAAAAAGAAAAAGGTCATAGATAGAAAATAAAATCTTAACAATTAAAAAAATTCTAAATTTTAATTTATCCAGCCAATAATATAAGTAATGTTATAAAATATGGCTTTAGACGCTACAATGTCAAAGAGGGGAAAGTACAGTCACTCATTTTCAGTAACAGCTATTTCAGTGAACAAAAGTACTATTTAAATTTTGACATTCTTGGTAACTATGTATAGGAAATGAATTGATTACAATTTGTTTATATTAATGATACATGGTACACATATCTAGCTTGTACTGTGTTTCAATTATTCGATTAATTATTAATTATTTAAAAGTATAAAAGTCTCGAATTATTCGTTTTATTCAAAGAAAAGCAATTATTTTGATAACCTACACCGTATCCATTGAAGATTGGGTTGTGCTCCGTGTTTTAAGTGTGTTATTCTATATGCCATTTGTGGTATTGAGCAATGATGATAAATAAAGCTAGAGGTGTACTTGCATTTATAATGCGATGGGCTAAGGAATTTTTACATTTCCTTAGTAAGACCTTAATTGGAATATGGCTCCATTATCTGGGATCCTTATTATAATATTCATATTCAGCGTATAGAGTCTGTACAGAAACAATTCGTACTCTTTTGTCTACGTGGGTTACCTTGGAATCCTGATATTAACCTACCATCATACATCGATAGACTTAAATTGATTAAATTACCAACTCTATCTATGCTTAATGTAACATTTATGATCAATATAATTAATGGTGAAGTCTGCTCCGAGTTCCTTGTAAATAATGTTACTTTTAATGTTCCTCAATGATTTTAAGCCACTGTATGTCAAACATGTTAGTACTAATTATGCCCAAGCTGACCCATTAAGAAGATTATCTTATCTTTGTCAGATTTCTATAGTTTTTGGTCAAGATTTTGCCTTTGTAATCCCATCAACATGTACGGACTCGCAATCTTTCGCTAACAGGATTCATTCCTGGTATGACGAACGCTTATTCATCAGTCAGTTCATTTAGTTTGGCTTACTGCGGTATGACTTAGACTTCATACAGCCAGCCCATATGATTTTAATTAGGAACTCTGGTGTTTGGTATTACCCTTAAAAGTGGTAAAACAGCTTTCTATGTTTCCCCATGCTTAGGTACTTTAAATTGTAATTTGAAGTGATTTCTCAATATCTTTAATTTATGTTTATGATCCATTGAATCAAGCCATGATTGAACACCCCTAATACTGGCATTTTAATCGGCCACTACAATTTTTAGTGCAATATTGTCTGCAAAGCCAATGATCTTAACATCATTGAGGAGTTATTAGATAAAGCCTATATGATTTTCATGCAATTTGCAAAGTTTATAGTGTTTTTTCATATCTAAAGGTACGGTCACACTTGGCAAATATTTGCCGAAAAAGATGTCAATACTGAATAAAATATATATTTAAACTCGTTTATTTATTAAGAAAAAAACTTTGTTTATTTAGGACAGGACACAATAAAGATTTAGTTCTATTTTATTTTATGCTGTTTGATCTTGCAAAACTCTTGTAAGAGTAAACAACATCAAACAAATTTGTGCTAAAACAAGTGGTTACGCTTTTTTGAGTAAATATTTGACAAGTGTGATCGTACCTTAGGTTATAACAGCATATCCGTCGTTTAAATATCTTATTTATTGTTAGGCCGATATTTTATCTACCAGCAATCAGACAGACTTTTGGCTTCCATCCATTGTAATATTAACTACTCACGTAGCAAATTATGTAATAGTGACTCTAAATGCCAGGCAAAATCATTAAATCGGAACGGTCACCCAGAACAGCAGGGATGAATGTATGCGTGTTTACATGTGTAGATGTGGTAGTATGATTTTTTATGATTATCAATTATTATGAGTTAAATTTCTCTTGATTATAGAGTCCTTGGCTGACATTTGAAATTATCTTTTATTACACACATACTCCTCTCCTACATACATATACAAATGTATGTATGTATGTTCGAGTGTCCTTGCAGTAAGCCAAATTTAATATGCCAAAGTTAAAGGAAGGCTAAAATGGCATTAAACATAAAAGAGGAAGACAATAATGAAGGTCTTTAATTAAATTGTAAGAGTGTTAAATGTGGTTTTCTTTTCTATTTTTTCTTCTTCTGAAATATGGATAATGGAATGAATGTTTTTTGTTTCTTTGTTTGCTTGTATCCTTAAGGAAATTGTTAATTATACGTACATACAAACATGTATGTATGTATGTACTATATATGAGTATGCGTGTAAGTCTATTTATGTGATGGCATTTTCTTGTGTTTGATGGGCTAGACAATAAAAAATAAAGGATTTCTATATCTTGCTCTGTAATTCAAAGATTGTAGGCAGCAACATAAAAATGGACTTGAATGAAGTTGTGGGTTTATTTTATGTGTTATAAAATTCTAAAATAAAATTATAAAAACGGGGTAAATTTGCAGGCAACAAACTTGAATATTTAGTGAAATTTGGAGTTTCAAACAAAGATGAATTTTAGCAAATACTTAAACTATAGAACTGCTTATGTATGGGTATATATATCTTTAAATTAGTTTCTTTGTATAGTTGTTAAGGCCCGCGCAGACAACCTCGATGACGAGTTTTTCGACATCGATATGGAGCCTCTGCTTTAATTGGGACCCTTAGCATTGCCTGAAGTAATTTTCAGTATTGTGAATGACGCCTAGGAAGATTGACAGTTGACAATTTGTTTTTATTAATTTACTTCTTAACTTACCCAAAGTTATTTACATTCATACATACATTAAACATTAGGGTGTCCCTTACAGGGAAAAACATTTTTTGGAATTTCGAAACGCTACCCACCACCATAGTAGGGAGGGTATATTGGATTTGTGCATATGTTTGTAACGCACAGAAATATTGGTCCAACACCCACCTTAATCACTTTCTGAGTCAATTTAACGATGTCCGTCCGTCTGGCTGGCTGGCTGGCTGGCTGTCCATGTAAAGCTTGTGCGCAAAGTACAGGTCGCAATTTTGAAGATATTTCGATAAAATTTGGTACGTGATATTTTTTCGGCCCACGGACGGATGGGATTGAAACTGGTGGAAATCGCTCCATTATTTCACCTGGCCCCCATACTAATGTCCTCCCGAAATTGATGTTTACTGGTCATAAATCTTTGAATTGTGCAAGTATGCAAACAAACTTCACCACAAATGAGTAATAAATGAAGCTAAATCACATCTACAAATTTCGTGAAGATCGGTCCATAATTAGTCGTAGCTCCCATTTAAGGCCCACTTCCGAAATCACTTTAAGGATCATAAATCTCTTAAAAATATTGTTATCCGAATAAAATTTAACAAAAATGCGTTTCTTATGTACAAATAGGATGACACCTAATTTTATAATAGTCAGTTCATAAATAGTCAAAACTCCCATATAAGACCCTTTTCGTAATTCACTTTAACCTCCATAAATCTTTTAAACGTTTTTATATCGAGATAAAGTTTAACACACATAATATTTATATTCACGGAAGTCATGGCACTAAATTTTTGGATGATCGCTCCATGACCCATATCTGAAAAACTGTTTTATTGATATACTGGGTGTAGTCGAGCTTGACCGACTATACTTGCTTACTTGTCTAAATATGAAATTTTATTGTTCTATCATGATTGCAACCCGTGGCGACTAAGGCAAGGTGATTCGCATAATACAGTAAATTAAAACAATGAAAAGATACACTAAGAATATTTTAATTTTCCAAATTATTCTTTTTAAAGTATTTTTCTCTGCAGTCTAGAAACAAGTTTCTGTGTTACTCAATACAGCGCAACAAAAACTACTTTTATCATTTGCATCTATGTTGACCTCGGACTGGAGCAAGCATATTTTTAATGAATAGATCGCTCTGGCCATCCACCGTGCTTGGTGTAAGGCACCGTGGGCTTGATTTTTATTTTCTTTTCTGGATCGCCATTCAAAAACACAACGCATAGTTCCATTATTTCACAATAATCTTCCCTAATAAAAGATTTTTTCAGTGCTGTTTTATAAAATATGAAGATGGATAAAATTTGTTCATCATGCATGTAATTTCTAACAAAATCGATACATGGTTCAATCTTATTTGAATCGATATTTAAGCTTTGAGATCTTTAACTGCTGTATAGTCTCTAATTTTTTTAAAAATTATATTACTGGAGATCGAACATTTTGCTTAATCTTGGATTCAAATACATTTTTAAGAACTAACACAGTCGGTGTCCATTGATGTTGCATCACAACGGATTATTTGCACCTTGTCAATGAGATTCCAGTCATATAGGGCTGTTCTAATAGATTTTTCTTGGTGTTTACCAGATGAACTCTCCAATTTTGGTACTGCAAGAAGTTGTTCTTTGTCGCTATAAAAAATTGTAATTGGCAGCCCCTTTCTTTTGAGCTTCTTACATCTGAGTTGGGTAAAAGTCTACCATCCCAATGGACGGTTATGACATCCGGTACGTTGTTCTTAAAGTCCCTTTTTATAGTTTCTGTCCGGGCTTTTCTCATTTGTGTACGAATTTGTTGAACTGAACATTTTTTTATTGAAAATTCATCGCATCTCAAGTCTAGTGCCTCTAGGATAGCCTGAATAATATACACGGAAAATCTTATACTTAGCTTTCACCTGTCTAAAACTCCGACTACCTTGAGTGTTATCAGATTTTTTCTTCCTCTTTTTGAACTGTCACTCTGCAGACTTGTGCTTGTCTCTGGCAGGATTTCATCGTCGTGGGAATATTGTGGATCTTCAGTATCAGAATTAAATATTTCGTCCTAGTCTGAAACTTGCTTGTATTCAAAATTTGATGTAGAAGTCGATGCAACTGCCGAAAATTCTTGTTACCTTAATTTTCTTTTTTCTTCATGTAATAATCTTTTTCTGGATCTTTCTTCTTTGTCTGCCAACTTTTTGTCTATGCCAGCAAAGCAACCCGGTCTACCTGGCTCTCTCTGTAGGTTCAAAAATGCTTATCCTCTTCTGCCTTAATAATTTCAAGGGCATCAACATGAGAAATATCAAATAAGTTATCAAGATCACTTTCAAAATCATTTTCATGGGTCCTATAAATATCGAGACTTTTCTTACAATTTTTTTGCGACTTTTTCCAAAGTGTATATTTATCTAAAAGTTGCTTGACACAGTTCGGAATTGCCTTTGTAGGAATTCTTGCTTTCTCCCAAAAAATTACACATTCTCTAGTTACTAGGTTTGCACTTTCCCTAACATCGAGCTTGACTTCACGAATATTGTAGAAAAGCATATAAAGAATTTGTCTATTAGATTCTGATGAGAATAGTTTTTTGTTTTCCACTTCGTAATTCGACGGGCATTTTTTAATTAAGGCACCGCACTTTATGAAAAACACTATTGAAATGGCAAATTTCCATCGAAAACAAGACACTAATTTAGCAATTGAGCAGAAAGGGGAATAACCTTTTTATATAGTCATAGCTATACATATAACATATATGAAAGCTCATTTTTTTGAAAGGAACGTAAACGAAAGCTTTCTTCTGTAAAGTTACAAAGAGTATCACTTGATGAGTTTATATCATGATGAGTGTCAAATTCATATCATCAGTTGGAGACTAAATTTATTAATAATAAATCAGCATCATGATATAATAATCAAAGCTCTCGTAACACAATTATATCAGGATATGAAACGCCACTTTTATAAAATTTCAAATAAAATATAAATAAACATTATTAAAAATCATGGTGTAACTATACAAGGTGAGTGCAGTAGCCCAGCTGACTGATTTATGTCAAAAGTAATATTTTTTCAAGTATTTTTGACAGTAGTACATTATTTTACACCAACAAACTGCGTGTTGTTTCTGTGTTGTATTTGTTGTCGATTTGCACTCACCGTGTATAGTTGCACCATGATTAAAAATTACTAAACTAATAAAACAAAATAGTAAAAATAAATAAAAATATTGAAAACTAAATAAAATATATACAAATTATAATAACTTCTACCAATATTGACCAAAAATTGCACATACTTATAACACTGAACTAATTCCCAAGTCGCCACGGTTTACGATTCTTATATCAAAGTAAAATTTTTTCTGGTGGCTTCTTAGATTATTTCGAAACTTTTTGGCGGGTATGCGCAAAAAAATATTACGTCCAAAAATAAGGGACACCCTAATAAACATACATAACTTTGGGTTTGGGTTGAAAGACAACAAAAACAAACAAATTTCCAACAATAAGTTAGAAATTTGTTTAATAGTGTCTTACGAGTATATTATGAAATATTATTTTTTTAACTTTGTAGTCCGTTAATTTGCTGGGATAGATACAGGAATTGTGTGTTACGCTTTAAAAGTAATTATATTTTGCATTTCTATAAACATTTTGCCCAAAGCAAAATTTAAAATTTTTAATAATTCCCAAAAAAGTTTTCAAAAGTCCAAAAAAATTCATTTTTTATATATTTGACCATATTGTACATATATGCCAGGGGCGATGATATCGAAACTAGGAATGCCAAACGGGACTGGTTTTGCAAATCCTGGGATTCTGGAATTAATAAATGTAAATTCAGGGATTCCGGGATTTTTCTTTACTTTTGTTTCATATTAAAACTATTCTATATATATAAAAATTAAATGGTCCATGTATGTAATGGCATCACGTAAGAATGACTGGAGCGATTTGACTGATTTTTTTTATTCGATTCGAAATTCTCAGAAGATGGTTTGTAAAGAAAAAAAATTAAAAAATTCCGGGTAAAACTCGGAAATTTTAAGTTTTTAATATATTGCCTCATTTTCACTTCTCATTTTTCTTAATAAGAGAAATTTTTTGAAGAAACTTGAAGAACTGACACCAAAGCCTCCTTTTCATTCTATATGAAATACAAATCATTAGTAAATACCGAGCGAAGCCGGCGGTGAGCTAATTGGTGAATAAATAATAAAAAAACATTTATTTCAAATAAGTTACTTACATACATATGTATATCAAATATACATATGTTTCATACATTTTCAGTCTACATACATGTACGAGTATGTATGGATGTATGTATGTAGGTATAATTTATTTTGATATTAAAAGTTTATAAAGCAAATTTTATATTTTGTAAACAAAATTTTATAAACTTTTAATAGTTTAGAAACATAACAACTTTGCAATAAAGTTTATTAGCAGTGTTGCCAGTTTAGCTTTTTTGGGGGCTAAATTTAGTCTTTTTATTTACCGTTTATCCTCGAAATTTATGTTTCAGCTTCTGGATTTTTAGCTTTTTTTCATTTTTAAAACAGCCTTTTAAAGTTTATTTTTAGTTAAAAGATATTTTACTTACAATTATGTATTATGCTCTCATTAATCTGGCATCGTTATATTGTCAAAATAGTAAACCACTTCTAGATCAACCAACAGAACCATTTACTTTTACCATTGATATTAAACTGTCAACTTGAATTTTAACTCTCGATTATTCGAACGATCATTATTAAATGGATATCCTAGCAGTTAGTCTCTTTGATTTGATGATGCTGTAGTTGTTATCAAACATCAATACACGGTAAATTTCAGGATTATGTTTTTATATCTATAAATTTATTATATAAATTCCAATTTTTTCGCAAAACATCTAATAGGTTAATTTGTATTGAATGTTTATAAACTGTAAATTTTTAAAATTTTTAGTTTTTGCACAATACAAATTTATTCATACTCTCGCCATTGTTAGCTACAAACTTTTCCCATCTTTCTGGTAATGTATGGATTACGTGCCAGAAGAACTGCAAGAACCAATCAATCCAATTTCAGATACCTTGTTGTGAAGTGAAGTGTATTCCAGAGAGAGCATTCTGCATTGACCGAAACAAATAGTAGTCGGATGGGGCAAGGTCTACAATATATGGCGGTTGAGGAAACCCCATTTCTTTCCAAATAGTTTTTAACAGGTCGAGCGTTGTTATGATGGAGTAGTACGCTTTCATGTGTGGACACATATTCTGAGAGTTTTTTTTCCACCACAAGTAATGATTTTGGGTAAAAATAATTTCCGGCTATAGCATTTAAACAGTACTTGGGACATGCAATATGACGATTTGTTGACACAAAATTTAAAAATTTTGAAGCTATAAATAATGTTCAATAACTAAGTGAGAATAAATGACAGATATGTACCCTTCAAAATGACATATAAGTTCCTAAAGACAAAACTGCGATCAAAAGACGGAGTATGTTACGAAGCCTGCATTTTAAATTATTAATTATTTGTGTTGAAATTTGTTTGGATACGTGTATAATCCAAACGTTTATTTTAGCCCATTAGCGGCTAGGAGAAATAATGAACCGATTTCAATAATTTTGAATATCAGTCGTATCATATTCACATACAAAATTTTATCAAATATATTTGAAATTGTGACCTATTCTACAAAACAACTTTATCAATTTCTCACTCTGTACTTATGCTAATTTTCGCCAATTTGCAAAAACTTATGTTCCTTAGAACTATACTATTTGATGAGTGAAAAGTTTAAGTTGATAAGTGTAATGTGCAAAGGAAAAAGTCCGGCGAATACCATGGTTGAGGCATGATAACGGTTTTTTCTTTGCCAAAAACTCACGCACAAGCATCGATGTACGAGCTGGTGCATCATCATGGTGCCAAATTCCATGATTGGTTTTTTCACAATTCTGTGCGTTTCTGACGAATTGCATCTCGCAAACGTCACATAACTTCAAGATAGTATTCCTTATTGGCCGTACGACCTTGTGGCAAGAATTCATGATGCACCACGCCATTGCAGTCGAAGAAAACAGTGAGCAAAACCTTCACATTTGACCGAACTTGACGTAATTTTATCGGTCTTGGCTCTTCTGGACGTTTCCATTGGTATGATTGGACTTTGCTGTCAATGTCATTGGCATACATCCATGATTCGGCACTAGTTATGACCTTTTTGAGGAAATCTAACGATGTTTAACAGCTCCTGAGCGATGTCCATGAGACGTTGTTTTTGCTCAAAATTTAGCAATTTTGGAAAAATCTTCGCTACCGCACGTTTCATGCCTAAAACAGCCGGTTGGCATGAGCCAAACGATATGCCAACATCATCAGCAACCACGCTGATACTGAGTCGACGATTATCCAAAATCATTTTCTTCACTGCTTCACGTGTTCATCGGTTGTTGACGTGCTTGGGCGAACTTGTGTTCTGCTTATAGTAGACTCTCCAAACGCCACAGACAACATTTCAAATGTCCTCGCGCATTTAATTTAATTTTTTACACAAAACTTAATACAGTTTCTTTGATCCATTTTTTCGAATAGTAAAAAATCGCAGACCACACCAAAACACGACTAACCTTTTTATCTGTCAAAAACAAACTGACAATCCAAAATGGCTGATATTACCAACATATATAACAGACATGTCTACCAACATAACAGAAAAAAATGCGAAAATCAAACAGTAGTTTTTGCTCAGACCTCGTATACTATTACTAAGATACATCTGTTCAAAATATAAATAAAAATTGTGCTGCATAGGCGTTTCTGGTGCAAAAAGAACCGGAAGAGATTCATGCATATTATATGAGAGCTATGATTAATCAGTTGTCCTTTATTTGTCCTATCAGCAAGAAAAATTACTATTACTTGGACTTTTCCTGATTCGTAAACTTGAATAACTTAATTTTTGCTTAAATTTAATGCGACCGTGTAAAATGGAGTTTCAAACTGCAGTTTATATTTGTGATGCAATTTTTAGTTTGCAAAAGTTTGAATTTGAAGACACATATTTGAAACACCCAAAAGGACGCTCACTTCTCACACAGCTGCAAAAGCTTTAGGGACTTAAAAAACCGCTAGAAACTATTAACTGAGAACACCCGCTGATGTGGTGGCCGATTTTCATGGCAGCTGTGTTCACAACAACAAAAGGATGTCAATATGTTTATTTATTTTGCATGTTTGTATTTGTAAATATACATGAATTTCATCTGACTTTCTTTCTTTTTATATATGTATTTTTTTCGCAATATACATTTCAGCACCATTTTTTGTGTCTGCAACCTGGACAAACGCTTGAATGAATATAAACGGTATTAAAAAGTAAAAATAAAAATAAAAAAAAAAAACAAATAAAATCTGCAATAAAAAGGAATAAAACAAGAGAAATACTTGTTTTCGAACACATGCAGACAAACAAAAATCAAATTGAAATGAGTTTAAATGCAACCAACCACTAGGAAGACGTGAAATAAATCATCGGTAATGGCGAACAATTGAAAAATTGAAATCAATATGAACAACAATAAAATGCAAACGTTAAAAATTAAATTGATTTCACAAATACAACCAATTCAATCTCATCATCCAGATTTATCCAGTCCACCAACTCAGACAACCAAAACCAGCAGCCAACATTCAAATTGTCGTCGATTTCTTTTATTTTACAATTTTTTTTTTATTTGTTAAATGCGGCTGAAAAAATATTTTAAGGGGTTTAACAAAAAAAAAAAAAAAATAAAAAATAAATCAAAATAATAAAACGGAGGGTGTGAGTTTTTCATGTCGACTTTATTCACTTTTTTTTTTATTGTCTTCTCTGGCATTTGTGAACAGTTGTACGTACGTACGTACATACGAGTATGTACATATTTATAGCATACGAAAGGATTTGCATAAATTTAAAGTTCTTATAATTTGTCAACATCAGATTGTCAAAGTATTTAGAGTAGTTTTCAATAGTACGCGTAGTAAGTACGTACTTTTTTGTTGTATTCCTGCTCAAGGTAAAAACACTTTCACTGAATGCGAGTAAAAAATAAAATTGTTAACAAAACTGCGTTTAATGGGGTTGTTTAAGGATTTAGTTGCAACTCACTATATTTCAAACGTATTTAACAACTTTATTCAAATAGAAAATTTTAAACTTAAACGTTTAATTTTTGGGCATTTGTTTGTTAATGGAATTAAATCTTAAGAGATTTATAGAATGTCTGTAAATGCTTTTCTTACATACGAGTACATACATACATATGTAGGTACATATAATTTTTTGCTAATGTGGCAGGCAGTAATTTTTTATCTTTTTTTTTTTTGGGAAAAAGACTCAATAGCTGAAATTTCTTTTATTAAAAATTTCATTTTAAATCTTCAGGGATTTTAAAAAGATAGACAATTTTCAATGGCAACGTCTTGAGATATTGCAAGTACATACTATACATACATACATATGTAGCAAGTTTGAGATATAGAAAAAAGTAATTTCGCCAAATATTATTCTATCAATCAGAAGAATAAGTGAGATTTAATAAAAGTAATTCGGGAAGCAATCGTAAAGTACAGGCTCCGAAGTTTTCTCTTGCTCAGCAAAAACTCTACATGGTCTCATTTCAGTATTACCCAGATCGTAATGGTGGTATATAAGACTATAATGTCCAGTTAACATTTCTGTACAATTCTGTCGTAGCTCTTATGGACAGGTATATATCACATTATTAACTTGTTGTCCTTCCCTACAACTCTGGCGTAAAATTCATCATCATCATCATCTCCAAATTATTCAGCTGTATTATGAAAATCAAAATTTCTGTGAGAAATGTTCCTTTGGTCTGGCCGTTCAGTTAATGTGATAATCAACCTTACCTTTTTCTGGGGTTATATGCAGTCAAAATCGTAATTCGCACGATATCGGTAGCAAAAGCTGGAAAGAGTCGTTATTTCCAAGATACTGGTAGCAATACTGAAATAAGTGATCGAAAATTATACATTCCGAATAGACAACCAACTGCGTAGTCCCGGCCAACATTTGAATAATATTAATCTTAACAAGTAAGAAAATATAGTCGGTCAAGTCCGACCATATAATACCCTACACCCATTATATGTATAGAACAGTTTTTCAGAAATAGGGCTTTATGGGAGGTATCATGAACCGACGTGTGTATTATGTGTGTTAAACTTTATCTTAATATAAATACTTGTAAAAGACTTATGGAGATTAAAGTGAATTACGGAAAGGGTCTGACGGTTGTCAGATCTTACAACGTTGTCCGAAGAATGCCCAGAAAATGTCAAACCACCGTGTGAACTTAAAATGTTTGTCTTCCAACGTTGTAAGAAAAAGCATTGGCAATTTATCTTTTGCTAACAATTTTTTAGGGTATAGGGTATTATATGGTCGGGTTTGACTTGTTGAATGTGAGTATGTACATTGCTAGATCTGACAACATTGTCTGACCTGACAACCGTCTATACATAGCTTTAGTTTCGAAAATTAGGTGCCATCATTTCTGTATATAAGAAACTTATTTTGGATACCAACATTTTTAACAGATTTATGGTCGTTAAGTGATTTTAGGAAGAGGGCCTTAAACGGGAGCTACGAGTAATTAGGGACCGATCATCATAAAATTTTGTACCATATTATTTGTATATATATGAAACATATTTGCGTTCAATATTATTTGATAACCAAAATTTTTTAAAGAGTTATTCTCTTTATAAAAATTTTCAGAAGTGGATCTTATAAGAGAGCTATGGTCAATTACGGACCGATCTGCATACAATTTATAGATATGATTCGGCTTCATTTATTACTTATTTGTAGTGAAAGTTGTTCGGATGTTTCTCCCTTTTCCCTTTTTCGGGAGAAAATTTGTATGGGGGCTACATAAAATAATATACCAATTTCCATCAGTTTCAATCCCTACTGTCCTTGGGTCGAAATAATATCATGTGCGCAATTCACATCGTCAAATCGAGGTAAATAAAGATTGCAGCATTTATATTTTAAGTGTTTTATTTAAAATTAAAAAAAGCCCAAATATCACACTCGGCAATTGATATATTTTAAACCTTCTGTGAAATATACTACATCAGTCAACCCAAGATACGAAGTCTTATGAGTCCACTTGTTTGAGTTCGGCATAAGGACATCAAATTTCTATGGCATACTAAAACTGTCATCATGCAGTCAGGTTTAAGTTATTCTTAAAAAGTACAGATTCAGATTGACAAACTTTACAATAAGGGAGTTGCGAACGGGCATATGTAACTACTAGAAAATTGATAACATTTTCTTGAAACTTGCAACGTCAATAGAAGAGATGATGAACGTTTAGGTCACCTCTTATCCGCTATTATCAAATATGTGAAGACTTAATAGAATGTTTGCAAAGATAGATAAAGAAAAATCATGCTTACATCACTGTATAATAATATATTGGGTGTATAACTTCAAAATGTGTATAATTTGAATGCACTCTTTGTCTTTAGTAATTTATATGTCATTTGAAAGGGTACATATCTATCTGTCATTTATTCTTATTTAATTAATGAAATTTATAGTGTAAAGAACAAAGTTTTTTTTTTCTTCGAAATTGTCGAATTTTGTGTCAACAAAGCCTCATATGTTGGATTTTATACTTTGATTCTGCAATTCTTTAAAGCACATTTCGATTGCTGGCTGAATGTGTGCCATTGTATTCAACGTGCGTGAGATGATTTGTGCGTTTCAGAAGTGGTTGGAAAGCTTTGACTCACTCACCTTATAGCCCAGACTTTGCCCCGTCCGAATACTATTTGTTTTGATCGACGCAGAACGCTCTATTTGGAATACGTTTCACTTTAGAACAGGCTATCCAAAATTGTCTTGATTCGTTCTTGGCCTTCAAAGATTGGCAGGTATTTTGTAGCGGAATCCAATACTTTTACTAAATTTATATTGCACAAATATTTCAAAATATTACAAACAAAAAAATAGCTGCAATAACACGTAGAATTTCGAAGCCAATACTGATTATTCTGCATGTGATTTTAAGTTTCTAACATATTTGAAATTTATATCGACCACATCAACCGAAATCATTTTATTACTCTCTTAAGCATCGATATTCCATTTCTCAAACGATAATGAACCTTCGGGATATTTTAAGTTCCTAATAATTTTTTTAATTTTAACGCCATGGAGAAGTTTGGTTTTGCGGTCCTCTCAAAAGCATCGTAATATGGAAAATAGAGTCTCTGGGTCATTTGTGAAAGTTATAAGCAAAACACTTTTACTACTACTGAACATCTTACTGACAACAAAACACGGTACCCATTGATTAATCACTGACATTGAATTCAAACTTCTTTGGCACTCTGTGTCCATGTTCGGTATCTTAAGTGAAAACTTCTCTTCTCGAAAATATGTGAAACAAAGTATTCCATCGTTTCTCGAAAAGTCAGAAAAAATGTGTCTGTAATTCATGTCGAACACTATTAGTAGGGATTACGTCGTTACGTTAGAAATGTCAAAATATACAACGCAAAGCCGATGTGAAATTTCACGCGTTTCGCGGTGTAAAAAAAACTTTGCTTTGTTAAAGGAAAATTGTTAAAGTGATACATAAAATAGAATAGCGCAATTCACAATGTTGTGCAAATGGTATTGCATCATTGCATTTGAAAAAAGATTTAGCATAATTTTGCTCTACATTAACAAAATACACAGCAAGAGCAAAAATATGCTAAACCTTTTTGCAAATGCAATGATGCAATACCATTTGCACAAGATTGTGAATTGCGCTAATGTATAAAATATATGCATAGTAATGTATTATTATTCGTTACATTGCATTGATTTAAATATTTTTTATTTTTAAAATTATATCACCGTGTTTTTATCAGTGAGTATATTTGAAGGCTCAAAGCGGGAACGTTTGTCACGAAAATTTTACAGACACACGTTTTCGGTAAACTGACCAGTAATTTTCTTACGTGACAGCAATTGCTCGCCAAAAAAAGATACAGAAATAATTTTGCGAGAAAAACAGCTGTTTGTTTCAATTTATGACAATTCTGTTTCATTCCACAGATTTTAATTGAAAAGTTTCTCTATGCGGGAGTTACAGAACATGGACACTGATTTCAAAATATGGTAAGTGATTAGTTAGCTTCTTGCTTAAGTCCGTCTACATAATGCCTATAGGCACTATAGTATATGTGTAAAAAGAGTTTTACTGAAATGGGGGCCATATAGGAAATAATATGGACTGATGATTAAAAAATTTATGGCATGACTTCTGAGAATATAAATAATGATTGTGCTAAATTGTATCTCGATATAAACACTTTTAAAAGATTTAAGCATATTAAGTGATTTCAGTAGTGGGTCAATTATGGGAACTATGACTAATTATGGAGCAATTGTTACAAAATTATGTGCCATGGGATCTATATATATGAAACATATTTGTAAACAATTTTGTTGAAATACCACAATGATTACAATCAGTTCGTGTCCACACCAGGCATAATTTATTGTTCCAAATAAAAAATGTACTACATTCTACTACGATACATAAGTAAGTAAATATGCGTAAAATTCAATATTTTTGTTATCAAATTGAATTAATAAACTTAAGCGTTGTTAAGTGCTTTTTATGACTTCCTCAAGGAAACAACGAAATTACTTCGTCCTTAATCCAATAATCGCCAACAAGGAAGAAAGCGAGAAACGCAGTCTCGTACTATTAAGTTGTAATCGTAAATAACTACTTGACACGCAATTTAACAAAATGTTTTTTAGCAGCCATAACCAAATAAGCAAAAGTGAAACTGCTCAAGGGAGTCTCACTAAAAAACCAAAATTAAAAAAAAAAAAAAAAACTACCCTCTGCTTGATTTTAAACACTAAACAACACAATACGAGTACTCAACAACAATAATTCAATTCATGAGTATGAGTACGAACATGCAACAAACAGCAGATCCTTTTCCGGTGATTGTGTGTGTGTGTGCCTACAACCGGGTGTGTGTGTGTGTGTGTTTAAATAATAAAGACCTGGTTGTTTAATCTTGTTATAATTTTTCATTGGGAGGTGTTGAATATGCATGCAGCCAAATACAAAAAAGTAAACACAGCAAAAGTTAAAGAAAATTATACAATGTGTTATAAAAATTTTACTTTATTATTCCCCTATTGACTATTTACACTTATACGAGCATTTTGTATTTTATTATTTACCACCAAACAATGTCTGGAGGTAGTTTAGAACTTGTTTGCTGTTGCCACTTTTAAATAAAACGTAAAGAATTCTTGTTTACTGAAAACCCCAAAAAGATTTACAATTAAGAATTTGATCGTTTGAAAGAGATTATGTTGGAATTTATATAGTTGTTTCGTAGCTTTCGTTGCTTTATCGATATACCCCACCTTTAAAATCGAAAGGCTTTTGTTGATTTTTCGACTCTTCAAAATTTGAAATGGTCAACATTAAAAAACACACACGTGCACACACACTCATAAATCACCGCAATTATTACGTTTAAACAGTTTTAATGTGAAAATAGGTTGAGTCATTGGGAAAGCAAGTGTTGGAATTTCGAAACCATCAAAATTTCAAAACCGAAATAACAAAAAAACAAGTAAGGAAGTACAGTCGGTCAAGCCCGACCATATAGTACCCTACACCCAGTATATGTATAAAACAGTTTATCAAAAATCTGCGCTATAATGGAGATATGACCTATTATGGACCGATCATCCAATTTAGTGTCATGATTTCTGTGAATATAAATATTGTGTATGTTAAATTTTATCTCGATATAAATACTTTTAAACGATTTATGAAGGTTAAAGTTGATTACGGGGAGGGTCTTATATGGGAGTTTCGACTAATTACGGACTGACCATTATAAAATTAGCTGTCATCATTTCTGTATATTATTTGTGTCGAATTTTATATGATTATCAACATTCTTACGAAAATTATGATCGTTAAAGTGATTTTCGGAAGTGGGCCATTTATGGGAGTTACGACTAATTATGGACTGATCATAATAAAATTGTACCGTATTATTTGTATGCATATGAAATATATTTGCGTTCAATATTATTTGGATACCAACATTTTTGAGAGAGTTATGCTTTTTAAAGTGATTTTCGGAAGTGGGTCTTATATGGGAGCTACGACTAATTACGTACGGATCACAATAATATTCTACCATATTATATGTATATGTACGAAACATATTTGTGTTCAATATTATTTGGATGCCAACATTTGTAAGAGAGTTATGCTCTTTTAAGTGATTTTCGGAAGTGGGCCTTATATGGGAGCTACGATTAATTATGGACCGATCACAATAATATTCTACCATATTATATGTATATGTACGAAACATATTTGTGTTCAATATTATTTGGATGCCAACATTTGTAAGAGAGTTATGCTCTTTTAAGTGATTTTCGGAAGTGGTCCTTATATGGGAGCTACGATTAATTATGGACCGATCACAATAAAATTCTACCATATTATATGTATATGTACGAAACATATTTGTGTTCAATATTATTTGGATGCCAACATTTGTAAGAGAGTTATGCTCTTTTAAGTGATTTTCGGAAGTGGTCCTTATATGGGAGCTACGATTAATTATGGACCGATCACAATAAAATTCTACCATATTATATGTATATGTACGAAACATATTTGTGTTCAATATTATTTGGATGCCAACATTTGTAAGAGAGTTATGCTCTTTTAAGTGATTTTCGGAAGTGGTCCTTATATGGGAGCTACGATTAATTATGGACCGATCACAATAAAATTCTACCATATTATATGTATATGTACGAAACATATTTGTGTTCAATATTATTTGGATGCCAACATTTGTAAGAGAGTTATGCTTTTTAAAGTGATTTTCGGAAGTGGGCCTTATATGGGAGCTACGACTAATTATGTACGGATCACAATAAAATTCTACCATATTTTATATATATGTACGAAACATATTTGTGTTCAATATTATTTGGATGCCAACATTTGTAAGAGAGTTATGCTTTTTAAAGTGATTTTCGGAAGTGGGCCTTATATGGGAGCTACGACTAATTATGTACGGATCACAATAAAATTCTACCATATTTTATATATATGTACGAAACATATTTGTGTTCAATATTATTTGCATGCCAACATTTGTAAGAGAGTTATGCTCTTTTAAGTGATTTTCGGAAGTGGTCCTTATATGGGAGCTACGATTAATTATGGACCGATCACAATAAAATTCTACCATATTATATGTATATGTACGAAACATATTTGTGTTCAATATTATTTGGATGCCAACATTTGTAAGAGAGTTATGCTCTTTTAAGTGATTTTCGGAAGTGGTCCTTATATGGGAGCTACGATTAATTATGGACCGATCACAATAAAATTCTACCATATTATATGTATATGTACGAAACATATTTGTGTTCAATATTATTTGGATGCCAACATTTGTAAGAGAGTTATGCTTTTTAAAGTGATTTTCGGAAGTGGGCCTTATATGGGAGCTACGACTAATTATGTACGGATCACAATAAAATTCTACCATATTTTATATATATGTACGAAACATATTTGTGTTCAATATTATTTGGATGCCAACATTTGTAAGAGAGTTATGCTCTTTTAAGTGATTTTCGGAAGTGGTCCTTATATGGGAGCTACGATTAATTATGGACCGATCACAATAAAATTCTACCATATTATATGTATATGTACGAAACATATTTGTGTTCAATATTATTTGGATGCCAACATTTGTAAGAGAGTTATGCTTTTTAAAGTGATTTTCGGAAGTGGGCCTGATATGGGAGCTACGACTAATTATGTACGGATCACAATAAAATTCTACCATATTTTATATATATGTACGAAACATATTTGTGTTCAATATTACTTGGATACCAACATTTGTAATAGAGTTATGCTTTTTAAATTGATTTTCGGAAGTGGGTCTTATATGGGAGCTACGACTAATTATGGACCGATCACAATAAAATTCTACCATATTATATGTATATGTACGAAACATATTTGTGTTCAATATTATTTGGATGCCAACATTTGTAATAGAGTTATGCTTTTTAAAGTGATTTTCGGAAGTGGGTCTTATATGGGAGCTACGACTAATTATGGACCGATCACAATAAAATTCTACCATATTATATGTATATGTACGAAACATATTTGTGTTCAATATTATTTGGATACCAACATTTGTAAGAGAGTTATGCTCTTTTGAGTGATTTTCGGAAGTGGGCCTTATATGGGAGCTACGAATAATTATGGACAGATCTTCACGAAATTTGTAGATGTGATTTAGCTTCATTTAATACTCATTTTTTGGTGACATTTGTTTGCATACTTGCAAAAGATTTATGACCGTAAACCCAACATTTGTATGGGGGCCAGGTGAAATAATAGACCAATTTCCACCAGTTTCAATCCCATCCATCCTTGGGCCGAAAAAATATTACGTATCAAATTTTATCGTAATATCTTCAAAATTGCGACTCTGTGCACAAGCTTTACATGGGCAGCCAGCCAGACGGACGGACGGATAGACATCGTTAAGTCGACTCAGAAAGTGATTCTGAGTCGATCGGTATACTTTAATGTGGGTGCTGAACCAATATATATGGGCTTTACAAACATCACACACAAATCCAATATAGGGTATATTGGTGTAGGGTATAATTAAACCACAAGCGTATAATAAGTCGTGTACATAATTAAACGTTTTAAAAATCCACTAAAATACCATATTTCTTTATTAACTCGGCATTAATATGTATGAAACCGCAATAAACGTAGTTTTATACGCACAATTACCGCTTTAAATGAATCGACGAATAAATAAATAAATATGTAAGTGCACAAATATAGAAATAAATATGACTTTTAGTGTTACGAGTATGAAAAGAGCTATGAAAATATTTTTGAAAACTTTTGCCGTTTTGTTCGTTGGCTGCAGTTCCTATTTTTTTTTCTTTCTTGTGCGCTGTTTCGTCTGTTTTTCGCAATAAAAATTGACTAAAACCAGTAGAATTTATAGTTGAGTCACAAACTAATGACTCCAGCTAACTTTATGTGTCTGGCAAAATATTTCGATAAATTTTGTTTCTTTTCATACGAAAAACACAAAAACAAAATTGTTGTACATTTGTGCAAACTCTCTAGCAGAAACATTAAATGAAAATTCACAAAATGAAGACAAAAATTAAAAAAAAAAAAAAAACATAAACCGGCATAATAATAATACTCGGATAGAGAGCAACAAACTTGAAGGGAAAATGGCATTGTAGTACAACGTATTAAAATTATTGTTGGTGTTGTCGGCAGATACTTGAAGAAGTAATATCTTTTGAATGCAAGTTTCGGTATTGTACTAATTTTGCCATATTCTACATATTATTCTGTTTACAAAAAGCAGGAGATATTTAGTCCTTGCGAGAAGATTGTGACAATTACTCAAAATAAACATGCATCGTCGTGACTTGTTAAAATAAAAGTTTTAGAACATAAAATAAGTGAGGGACAATTTGAAAACAGAAACCAGATTTCTCAGTTCAAAACAAGTAAGAAAGTATATTCGGTCAAGCCCGACCATATAATACCTTACACCCAGTATACATATGTATAAAAGAGTTTTTCAAAAACGAGCGATATATGGGGATATTACTTATTATGGACCGATCATCCAAAAATTTAGTTCCATGATTTCTGTGAATATAACTATTGTGTATGTTAAACTTTATCTCGATATAAATACTTTTAAAAGATTTATGGAGCTTAAATTTAATTACGTAGAGGGTCTTATATGAGAGTTTTTACTAATTATGGACCGGCCATTATAAAATTAGTTGTAATCATTTCTGTATATGTATATAAAACATATTTGTGTTGAATTTTATTTGGATACCAACATTTTTAAGAAATTTATGGTCGTTAAAGTGATTTTCTAAAGTGGGCCTTATATGAGAGCTACGACTAGTTATGGACCGATAATAATAAAATTGTACTGTATTAATTGTATTATATGAAATATATTTGTGTTAAATATTTTTTGGAGACCAACATTTTTGAGTGAGTTATTCTCTTTAAAGTGATTTTCGAAAGTAGAGGCTACGACATCTAGTCTTTTAGAAAACAATTTTCAGGTTATTCGAAAAACTGCATTTTTAAAAAACCGAGTTAAAGAAAAACAAACAAAATATTAATAATAAAAACCAGTTTTTAATTCACAATTCACCTTTTCGTTAAATAGCGCTAGATCTAATACACAATAATAAAATAGTAATAAAGTACTATTTTAAAAATGAAGACTTATTGGAGACCTCAAATCATATCAACAAATTCTTAATAAAGTAGCTTTATAATATACGTCGCAAACGTGACCTAATCAGTTGAAATCGATCTTAGACCTGTTTCACACTCATCAGTTCTGACAGTCAAGTCAAGTTATTTTTCAATGAGAAGAAAAGAGAAAATTATCTTTTATCTTTTTCCTTCTCATTTAAAAATACAGAAAAGAGAAAATTATCTTTTATCTTTTTCCTTCTCATTTAACAATACTTGACTTGACAGTCAGAACTGATGAGTGTGAAACAGGACTTAGAACCGAAAGCTTTTTATTTTTTTACAAACGCGCTGTGTTTAGTTATAATCAGAGGGAGATTCAAGATTCCAAAGTTAGAAAATATTGCAAAAATATATTATAAGCAGGCAAAATAAGTACAAAAATTAAACAAATTTGATATTTGTGACAAAAATTAAAAAAAGTTTTTAAATTTAAAAACCGGTAAACGATAATAAACAACCGGATTGCCTAACAATTTCATAAAATATTCGAAACTGATCGATTTTCGAAATAAAAAAAAAAAACGGTATCCGGTTTCGGTTTTTAAATACTCTAGTCGCGGTGTATGGGGTCTCTTTCATAATTATAATACAGCTTATTTTCTGGTTAAGGCCGATTATCTTAGAAATATAATGCAGTTGCCACATTAGTGATACTGAATTGCTTATTTCCAGCATACCATTCTAGGAGCGCTCCGAAAAAGGAATCAGAAAAGATTCCAACTAAAAAGCTTTTTCGGAGCGAAAGAAAAATTTGCTTGTTACTGTCCTGAGCCGGCACGCAGTATGACTCAGAAATTCCACTTAATTATGTGTGTACCAAAGCGTTATTGTCCTCTTATTTGTGCTTTGAACAAAAAAAAAAAAAAAACAAAGCTGTATCACACAAGAATGATCAAAACAAGATTACACAGCGCCCAAAAAAAACCTCATAAAAGACATTATCTAAGAGCTCTTTCTGACGGACCATTTTCGAATGTAATGACCCTCTTTTCTGAAGGCTTTCGGAGCAATTATGATTGTTTTTTGGGCTCATAAAGAGCGTTAACGCTCCGAAAAAGGTGTCAGAAAAGGCTCTTTTCGAACTCATATGGCTTGCTGATATTTGGCATTGTTGGATAATGTTAGTGTATTTTTTTTTTTTTTTGATTCTAGTTTTAAGAAATAGAAGTAATTTATATTTTGAAGATGATCAGTAGGCACGACATTCTAATACTAGTTCTATCGCAGATTTCTTTACTTTCGAGAGTATTTTGGATCTTTGCACGTAGTTACCTCCTCCAGATTATTCGCAAAACAATTGACTGACTACACGTTTTCTTTGTGTTTTTATGCAAAGTGGTAATATTAAATATCCTGATCACGCCATTGAATATTTTATCTATCCAAATGTAATTAGTTCAGGTAGACAATAGTCTCATACCGCCAGCAACTGATTTAAGATCCAAGTTGTTACATTTAACAAGGTAATAAAGTGTTATCCTTATACTGCTTATACAGGGATCTTTCTTTATGACTAACTAACTAGTTTAGAGCAGTAACGTCAGATCTACCCTTATGTAGGCATATTGAGACTTAGTCTAACTGGTCTGAGAGATGGTTTCCTTCATTATGGATGAAGATAATTGCTATCCATTTAATAGGATACAAGACAGGCGCAAGTAGGTTCTAAATCTTATCAAGGGCCATGACATAAATATATTAAAGTTCTCTTGTAGGTCCAGTGGTATTAGATTATATTTTCCCATTTTAGTTGTACACTATCGAATATAAGAAGATTTTTCCTCTTTTCACCAAACCTCTAAGTCATACTTTTAGGAATCTATTCTTCTTATTGAAATGGTCGTTTAAGTGAAAACATCGAAGCCGTAAAATATTCCTTGAAGCTCTCAATAATTGGGACTATTTCACAAGGTACAATTGGAGCATGGATTGAAGCCAGTAGACAATTCAAAATCTTTTAAAATTTTTCTGGAGAAATATTTTTTTTATACGAATTCCATTTTTATTTACCTAGTTATAACAGGAAACAAAATTGTCACATTTGGGCTTCTAAAAAGTCAAGAATATGCTGTACGTGTCACTGTATGATGTGGTATATGATCGGGAGGCGTGATTGGGTAATTTTTTTGTTTTTTTCAAAATTCGGCTAGAAATACGGTTATAGCTGCTAACAACTAAATTTCGATCCATTATTGGGTATTATTGACAGCCTGAGAACTCAACATTAGTGGTGTTATTAAATATATATAGACGAAATAAAAAAATAAAAGAGTGGACATTTTTACCCGTAGTCGTGATGGACGACTAATGTGCGATATCAGTTTTCACTTTTAATTGTCAAACAATAAACGTTTAAATGATTGACATATAAATTATTTGTTATACATATTTCGATTTGAAAAACAAAGTTCTGGTCGAAAAACCTTTATAACTAATGTGTTCAATTGTAGGGTATCTTAAAAGTTGTTGCAGATTAACTACATCGATTTGACATATTTTCGATGTTTTTTTTTTTTTTTTTTTTTTTTTTTTTTTTTTCTTGAAAAACGCAATTCAAATAGCGTTCAAAGCAATTTGAAAGCCTTTTCAACTGTGAGAAATTGATTAATAATAATATATTAATATTTCAAATGCGAAAAGTCTTCTCGTTCCTAAAAGAGAATGCGACATTAGAAAATGTGTAATAATTACTTGTGTCACTGGTTTAAAATACATTCATTGAATTCTCTGCTTGCATGGAATAGTTAGTTTATGGTTATATCTTGATTCAAAGTAATCGGAGCTGTAAAAGCGGAAGTTCATTATTGTTGGTGATTAATGATGACAATATTCAACTGACTTTGTTCTGTTTTGTATTGAAAAGTAACTGCAGCACAGTACTTGTATGTGTGTTCATGAGTGTTTGTCTACAAAGTATGTGGAGCATGGTCCCATGTGATGCAGTATTGAACAAGAAAAAAGAAATTCTAAAGCAACATCCAACCAACAACCAACCCTGTCTTGATAATGTTGCCATCGTCATTGCGCAAAAAAAAGCGCCATTAAATGGTTCATTAAATTGTTGTGATATTTATTTTTATGAATTTCTGTAGCTCTGCTTTCTTTCCATTCAAAACTTTTTTTTACGATTTTATTGAAGGAATAGAAAGAAAATCAAAGGAAACCAGCATCCAAGAAACTATAAAATGCATTTCTTATTATAGCCAATGAAATTTCCACTTGTTATGCAAGAACAAAAAACTGTTTTAAAAACAGAAACAACCAATCTAATTCTTACGATTACGATTACGAGTAAAACAATGAATTTTTATAATCATTGTCAACTAATTCATTGTAATTTTAAAGTGGGTGAGAAAATAACAATAAAAAGTATCTGTGAATGACATCACATAAAATGCCATAATTAGTTCCAATCATTAAAAAACATGACCCTCTATGGTCTCTGGTATCAAATCGTGCTCAATATTCTAACGTTCATACAAACAGTGAGAAATGGGGAAAAAATAATGAAATTAATTTCTTAACAAAATTTATGATGCCTCTCATAAAGTATGATGCCTCGAGTATGTATGCAACTTGGCTTTTTACTACCAACGAAACGACATAAATTTTCTAAAGCGTAAATTTTCAGCGATTGACAATCGGCCGTAAATAACAAAACATATTATATGTACATATGCACATATGTATATATAAACTGAAGTCAGAAACTAAATTAAAGGTTTTCATTGGTAATGAACGAGTCATTTGCACACTACAATATTGTGCTGCATATATTTGGCAAACCGGAAATTTTAACAAAATAATGTTTTCATATTATTTAAATTAATGTGCAAATGAATTTGTCAAAGACCTTCGACATAGACAGAATAGCCATAAAGATTGTTTAATCTCTGCATAATCTCTGTCACATTTATTTGTCTACAGTTTAGCCTCAAAAAAACTAAACCGGAGACATGTTTTAAATTTGCTAAGAATCTTTATTGCTTCCAATACAGTTTTTCACACTATTTAGCTTCCAAAAATTGTGAACAAATGTGGTAAGATAATGCTCCAGGTAACAAATATCATATCGCTGGCTTAACATGTAAAGGCTCTAAGTCCACTTTTTTTTAGAAATTTAGATTTTGATGCAGTTGTGTTCAATAAGTAAAAATACATCTATTACAAAAGAAAAATACAGTTATCTCAGTTGTTGTTGTTGTTTTGTAGTGATGACAAAAGGCGTTAAGTCCAATTTATCACATCTTTGTGTAATATCTCACTTCTTTCAATGTTGACATATCAACTGTTACGCGCGGAATAGTCTGAGAGTCCAACCAATTGACATAATATTATTTCTCATTGGCTACACTCTCGTTGTTTTGAGTATCAACACCATTGACAGTCATGACATTAATCGTCATGATGTTACTTAATTGGATCATACATTTTTTAAAAAATTTAACAATGTACAATTTTGTAAAAATATTCGCCCTGGCCGTGGAAAAGGCGATTCCAAAGTGACGGACAATACACACCAAATGGTGAAATTAATTTCAAACTTGGATTTCCTGATGAATGGAAAAATCTCCACCAAAAAATAAATGAAAATGTAGACGAACTAGAGTGGTCGGATTTACACCAACTCCATCAGGAAAGAAGAAGTTCGCAGACTTACAATATCTAATATCCACTTTGCCTACAAAACACCATACATTTTATGACGATTTGCCATACGAATAAAAATAGTCGTCGCCAGTTATCTTACCTTTAAATCCATTAAAAATTTAAATTAATACAACTTTTTTATAGCAGCCTTCAAGACTGAATAATGTTTGTTTTCATTATGTGCAAGTATATGGGGTATATCCAATTTTTTGAGCACCTGCTGAAACCGACATACTATGGCTATTATTCCGTTAAGTTTTATGAATTGAAAAAAAAACTTTGTACAGGGTTTGGATGACTAAGTTGAAGGATATGACGTGCAAAGTTGTACGTTTAAAAGTCTTCACCTTAAGAATTGGTGGTCATCTAAAATTCGAAAAATTAATAAAACGACTTGAAACTGGCAAGAGCTTTTTCATCCATTCCGTTTTCTTTGTAATAGTTTTTAGCTTTCAGATCCAAACCAATACAAAATATAGTCACTATACTTGGAGGATATATCCACAAAAAAAATTTTTTTCATATCGCTGCTGGGTGAAAAGTTGCATGTGGTTTACAAGTGAAACGAAAATTTTTGCGAATTATGAACTTCTTGAGGATTTTACATAAAGCGCAGAATTAAAAAAACTGCGTAATTTTATAAAGTTTGAGGTCTATCAAGTTGGTGTCAGCGCACCAATAACGTATCACGGATATCACAAACTGAAAAGAACTTAGCGTAAATTTTGGAAAAATTTATCTTTTTTGCGTCTGACAATCTGAATTGTCTTCTTGGCGTGATGTGAGTAACTTCATAAAAGGTACCTCCGAGGCGAAAACATTTTAAAATTTTTAAACGCAAACATTTTATGAACTTTTGAAAATTTTTGCAAAAAAACCATTTGTTTTTTAAGCTTTTTTTATATCAAAACATGGCGTGGGAACATGTTTAAGCATCTAAATAGATTCTTCGCGACGGACTAAACTGATAAAGTTTTTTTTTTTTTTTTTTTTTTTTTTTTTTTTTTATAATACATTATATTTATTTATTGAATCTTCAGATATTGAAATGACAATAAGTTTTCGAATCTTAATACTAAAAGAAAATAATAAGTCCAGCCAGTGCTAGACAAAATATTATGATACTACAAAAAAATTTACATCCACTGATCCAGTCATCTGTTTTGCGTTTGAGTTAAAGCAAGGGTATCCCTCCTTCTCAACCGAACATGGCCACTAAAGTTAAGGATGTCTCGTGCAAGTGGGTTTGGATGGTGTTCAAGTTTGCTGACATATTTTGAGGCGTATTTTGTAAATTCGTCTTTCACCAAAGGAATGCCTAGATCTTTGTGAATTCGAGAATTTTTAACGTACCATGGAGCTGCAGTAATTATACGTAGAATTTTATTTTGACCTCTTTGAATTTTTTCAATGTTGGATGCTGAGGCAGTACCCCATAATTGAATTCCATAACACCATATTGGCTTTAGAATTGCATTGTACAACAAAAGTTTACAATCCAACTTTAATGTAGAATTTCTGCCGATTAGCCAATTAAGTTGCACTGCTTTTAGTCTCATCTGTGTAAGTTTTGCGTCAATATGAGACTTCCAGGTTAAACGACGATCGAGGTGGATTCCGAGGTATTTGACTTCATTGTGTTGCGGAATAATTTGGTTATTTATTCTGATGGACGAGCAGGTATCTTTTCGCAATGTGAAAGTTATATGAATACATTTCTGTTCATTAACCCTGATTTTCCAAAGCTCAAGCCAATTCTCTAGTTTATAAATATAATTCTGCAAATTCTGTGATGCTATTTGATGGTCCTTATGAACGCTAATAAAGGCTGTATCGTCAGCAAAAGTTGAAGTATGTATATTGGGGTCTGACGGCATATCGGATGCATAAATCAAATATAAAGTAGGACCCAGTATGCTACCCTGGGGTACTCCTGCTTCAATTGGCTGAGCGGGGCTTAAAAAATCGCCTTCTTTGATTGTAAATTTGCGACCATATAAATAACTTTTCATAAGTTTGTGGGTGTTAGCAGGCAGAGCTAATTTTATTTTGTGCATTAAACCTTCATGCCAGACTTTGTCGAACGCTTGGGAAACATCAATGAAAAGCGCGGAACAGTATTTTTTCTCTTCAAACGACCGTCTTATCACATTTACTAATCTGTGTGTTTGTTCGATGGTACTGTGTTTAGCTCTGAACCCGAATTGATGATTTGGAATACATTGAGTGTCGTTCAGAATTGGAATCAACTTAGCCATTAACAATTTTTCAAACAGTTTTGAAATTGTCGGCAGTAGGCTAATTGGCCTATATGACTCTACTTTGGTGAGGTCCTTCCCTGGCTTAGGAATCATGGTAATAAAAAAAAACTGATAAAGTGAAAAAAAAAAGAATTTTTTTTCAACCCGGGCGCGTGCAGCGGCAGTTTTTTCCAAACACATTTCGCTTTATGACAACTAAAGCGCTGTATCAATTTCGCTGAAACGTACATCGAATAGAAGACTTTACTGAGCTTGGTACTAAAATTGAAAACGCACGAAAAAATTTTAAAGATTTAAAATTTTATGGAGGAAAAAAAAAATGTTTCTAACCTCAAAACTGTAATTTGTATACCCTACACCACAATAGTGGGGAGGGTATATTGGATTTGTGCTGATGTTTGTAACGCCCAGAAATATTGGTCCAACACCCACCTTAAATTATACCGATCGACTCAGAATCACTTTCTGAGTCGATTTAACTATGTCCGTCCGTCCGTCCGTCCGTCCGTCTGGCTGGCTGTCCACGTAAAGCTTGTGCGCAGAGTACAGGTCGCAATTTTGAAGATATTTCGATAAAATTTGGTACGTGATATTTTTTTGGCACAATGATAGATGGGATTGATACTGGTGCCAATCGGTCAATTATTTCATCTGGCCCCCATACAAATGTCCTCCCGAAATTGGGGTTTTCCGGTCATAAATCTTTTAATTATGCAAATATGCAAACAAATTTCACCAAAAATGAGTAATAAATGAAATTAAATCACAGCTAAAAATTTCGTGAAGATCGGTCCATAATTAGTCGTACCTCCCATATAAGGCCCACTTCCGAAAATAATTTAAAAGAGCATAACTCTTTTAAAAATTTTGGTATCCAAATAATATTGAACACAAATATGTTTCGTCTATATGCATATAATATGGTAGGATTTTATGACGATCAGTCGATAATTAGTGGTAGCTCCCATATAAGGCCCACTTCCGAAAATCACTTAAAAGAGCATAACCCTCTTACAAATGCTGGAATCCAAATAAAATTTAACACAAATATATTTCATATGTATACTAATAATACGGTATAATTTTATTATGATCGGTCCCTAATTAGTCGTAGCTTCCATATAAGACCCTCTCTGTAATTCACTTTTACTTCCATAAATCTTTTAAAAGTATTTATATCGAGATAAAGTTTAACACATATAATATTTATATTCACAGAAATCAGGACACTGAATTTTGGTCCAAAATAGGTGATATCTCCCATATGATGCCCATATCTGGAAAACTTTTTTATATTTATATATACGAGGTGTAGGGTATTATATGGTTGGGCTTGACCGACTATACTTTCTTACTTATTTTTAACTTAAAACCGCAGTAAAAATGATTAACGCGAACGGTTTTCACAAAAACAAAAATTAAAAAAAAAAATTTCAAGTGCCGTAAATTTTTGAAGTTGCCCATATACATACAAATATCAAAATTGAAATTACAATAATAACGTTATTCATATTTTTGAATAAATTCTGTTTCTTTTTTTACAATAAACAAAACAAACTTTAACTTTTTACATATTATTAGCTTTTTCAATAACAACAATAAAAAAAAACAAAAGTACACTTTCATTGCAGTTAGTAAGTAAGAAGAGACAAGTTTTAAGAAATAGATCTAAGTCCATCAAAACATACAAACTAAGCAACAGAAAAAGCTTTTATCTCGGCAAATACTTATTTTTTCATTTTGCTTTTACGCAAATAAAAACAAAGAAAAATACAAAAAGAAATTGCATTTTAAAAATGTTTATTCAAAAATAGTTTGATTGTTTTTTGTCTCTCCTGTAATATTGTAAAATATGGACTTAGACCCTTTACATGTTAAGCCAGCGATATAATAATTCACTATATCGAAAGCATTTATCAACTTTATCAATCAATTGCATGTAAAAACTACATGATTTTAGTTCTATTGTGAGAAATATTCCAAATAAGTAAAGTTTTCAATAATTGACCGTAACTGCCATGAATGGCCCACATAAGAAAATCAATTTAAGGAGCATATTTTCTTACAAATCTGGGTATGTAGATGTATGTATAAAAATCATATATGTATACAGAAATTATTGAGCCTAATTTTACGATGTTTGGTCCATAATTATTCATATCTCCCATATACAGTGAGCTTCAGTATAAAGTTAACACGTAATATATTTTTTTAAAAAATGTTTTATTATACATTTATGTACATATACTGCAAGAACAAATTTAAAACAATATGTATATTTCATAAATCATAAGTAATTATAAGTAAAAATCAGAAACATAAAAATTATTAAATTTTAAAGTAAAAGTACCAGATTTTTTTTACATTAAATATATAGTTTGTTTTACCTTTATCACAGCTGAGATTTTTTTAGTGAAATCAGGCGAAACTTTGTTCCATTCATCCTGTGTTACTGCCTTTAGGTTATCCTTGTAATATATATTAGCCTCATTTTTTTGTGCAGATATACCCACAGGCGCTCAATTGGATTAAGGTGTGGAAACTGTGGAGGATGATCTAAAGTTTTTGGAGAATGATTGAACAACCACTCTTTTACATTTTTGGAGATATGCTTACAACCATTGTCCTGTTGAAAAAATTTCAAGTCTGCGCAAGTTCTAATTTCTCAATACTTATGATAAAATATATTTAAAAATTTAACTCAAGCAGCTACCAATGAATAATATCTACAAAAATATATACGAAAATGGATAAATTTGGTAAAAAGACACTGGTTTGGCAAACAATCTGCAGTTGTGCTCCTTTTGTCACCTCATCAACTATGATTTCGGATATTTCTATAAAACACTTCAATGGATTGGTATCGAAGAAATCAGGTCAGGAATTGTGTATCTCGCTTCGGCCAATTGAAGAATGTTGTCAAAGGAAATTTAAAGCGGAGAAGTTCTTGACAACATCTAGGTATCATAACTGACTCCAAACTATCATGGAATATGAATCTAGAACATAGAATGAAGAGAGCAACGGTTGCTTACTGGACCTGCTGTAAGATGTTCATCGAAAAATGGGTCGTATGCTTTTGCTTGCTAAATGAATGTATACAACAATAATACGTCCAATACTGACTTATGGATCGCTAATGTGGTGAAAATATGTCGTAGACCAACTATACTGAATTCAGAGATCTGCCTGCATTGGTATCACAGATGCGCTACGCACTAGTCCCAATAGATCCACACTTAATGGTCATTTCTACAGGCAATGCGGTGAGATCACCTGCTTCTAGTTGGTAGAGTATGGACAAGCAAATATTTTGAATTTGCTTTCCATCACTTTGATAAGATGTTCAAAATCATTATTCCGTCCAAACGTAAATGGAATAATTGATGAATACGACATAAGAGTATATGAGTACACGGAGTGTGGCGCCTACAGCGATGAACTCAATTTTATACTCTCCATGTAAATCTGGTATTTTTCAGGCTGAGATACTTGCGATTTGAAAAGCATGTAGAATTTTATCTGAAAGAATCCCTACCATTTTTGCGACAGCCAGGCGGCACTATGACTCTTAAATCCCATACTACAACATCTATTCCAGTCAGACAATGTTAGAAAGAACTGTCTAGACTGGGTCGTTTAAATGAAATTACTCTAGTTGGGGTTCCTGCGAATAAGGAATACTGCGGTAATGAGCGTGCGGCTAACCAACGGCCAGAGAAGGAGGATCCGTTTTAAATATGTATCTTAAATGCCGTATTAATCGCAATCATTTAAAGTAAATTTTTAGGACACTACTTTCGAAAGGCTGGAAATAGGTGGCGAAATTTGTAGCCACTATAAAATAAGAAACTCAGTATCCAGCTCCTTAATATGAAACGTAAGGCCATATTGAGAATTATAGCGGTGCTAGCTGGTCACTGCACGATTGTTAAGCATGCAAGCGCACTTGGACTTTCCTTCAATATTCACTGTCACATATGCCAGCACCGTCAGAATAAGGAAACTCTATTTAATTTTCGCTGTGAATGTCCGGCTCTGCAAAATTCTTTAATACTGAGTAATAAACAATCTAGCGGAGACATCAGATGGTGCGATTTCATTGGAAAAGGCAACGCAACATCTGGATATAGTACTCCTTACATACTAGCTTCTTTGTCTTACTGAGTGATGTGGTCCTTTTCAAAACGGAACTAAAATATTTCACATTTTCACCAAAACGGATCTTTATATGGGGAAATGAATCTATTCAATCGTTATTTTTGTTACCTAAATATTAAAATATTTATTTGACCAGATTTTATGTGAACAATGCTTCATATGAAAACGTTTTTGTGTTTTATTTATTTGGGATAGACAAATTGAGGAAGAGTCGTAATTTTGTATTTATGATGTTGCAGTGGTATATAATATTTGGAAAGAGTTTTCCCTATAAAAGTGTCTGCAATATCCTGAAACGAATACAAGAATTTATTTCATACCCGAACTAAATGCCATTTGTAGGGTTTGTGTTATTGTACATACAAACATAATAAATATCCTGTTAAAGTGCAACAATTTTCTAAGTATAAAAAACATCTCAAATAATATTTGTATATTCGTATGTCACATCTAAGGCAATGCCGATACAATGGACTTGAAAATTTTAACGACACATTTTTGGAAACCATAAAAAAAGAACAAATTTTTATTGACTATTTTTGTGTTTAATCTTTGTTAAAGAGAACATAAAATTCTGGAGGTCTCTCCCAGAGTTATTGGCACCATAAATCAAAAGATTTACTTGCATGAGTATAAATACTCCTTAAATGAAATAGATGTGCAGAAGTTTTACTGATAAAAACATTTAATCAGTTTTGTTTTAAAAATTTCATGTTTTTTAATTATTTATTTTAAAACACACACGCACACACATATATACCTACATATGTATGTACCCCTGCAGGAAATGTCAATAGTGAAACTGTACTGATTTACTATTGACACAGTCACCAGTACTAGTGACTTAGTATACCCCAGACAATGTTAATTACTGTAGACATTTAACATGTGCGTGTCATTGAAAATCCACTACTGACATACATAGGTACTATTGACAAGGTAGTTTTTTTTGGGACCACATTGTCTACACTTTTGGTACTTCTCTGAAATAGAAAATAAAAATGCATTTTTTGCTAATTTTTGGACTTTTATTAGAAAAAAAAATAAAATATTAAAAAATACCTAATTAAAAACAAATTCGAAAACACACAGAGTCTTTGGCGGGAATCGAACCCGCAATCCTCTGAATAATAATCCGGCACACAATCGCCTAGTCTATCGTGGCTCACAATTAAAAAAAAATAATGTTGACAATGTCGCCAAACCGTCAGCAAAATTGTAGGCAAAAGTGGTGACTTGGAGACACTTGTCCCCAGGTTTCCTTCAGGGTATGTTTACAAATATTATTGGTACGTTGTGTTTTTGAATTAAATCAATTGCGGTTGCATACGTAAATCCGGTACAAATGTTCATTATTTTTGTTCGTTAACGTTTTGGCCACAACACATTTAATTATAAAATAATTTAAATCCGTAATTAGTTGATTTTAGTGGCATTTTCTCCCACCAGATAGATTCATGTAGATATGTACATATGTATATGTTTAATCGTGATAAATAAATGTGTTTGTTTCTGAAGGAAATCTCTCTTGAAATACACTCTGTGAATATTTCACACATCACATTCTGTGCAGCATAATGGTTAATGACAGCCTTACAAGAGCATGTTATGTCACTTCTGTTTTAATTACCAGTGCTTAAAAATGTCATCCTGTTGACAGCTCAGACAAGCAGGCAGCCAGCCAGCCAAATAGCTGCACCTAACACACACTAACATCTTCCACTTTCTCGCCTTCAATAATGTCAATGCACTTTGACATATTCGACAAATAAAATTAAATATAGTGGAATGAAAACAAAGAATTAAAAATAATATTTCTCAGGTTTGTTTTTTTTTGAGTAAATTATTCAAGGTATCAGGAAAATAAATAAACGAATAAATTCATCAAGAAAACCAACTTGCAAGTGATTTTGAATTTAATAAAATATTAAATTAAATTAAGGACCATCCATCCTTAATTTAATTTATTTTCCAAATAAATAATTTCTTATTAAACATATTCCGAGAAGCATATAAATTATGCCCAACCTAAACTCTCACTTGTATAAATCAAAATTTAAGAATTATTTTTTACAAAGTTTATTTCCATTTAGCTTTTATATTTCCTTTTTATATACATATATTCTTTGTTCTATTCTGTACTGTATTTCATAAAACATCTGTTTCTTTTATACAGTGTAAGCAATTTGACATCCTTAATGATTTACAACAATTTATACGATAATAAAGTCCACATTTAACTGGAATTCAAAACAAGAAATTTCTACAAGTACCAGCGATAAATGTACAAAATGAAATAAAGGACACAATGAAAAAAAAAATTATAAATAGAGTCATAAAAAGTTTAACATACAAAATACTTGTACAATACAAAAATGAGAAAATCATAAAAGTAATAAATTATTAACATAATAAATTACTCATTAAAAACCGGAAGTTGTGTATGACTTTTTTTTATAGCAAAAAAAAAAAACACAAGACAAAAAGGTACCAGAACATCCTTTTTCTAACACGTACAAACTATTTAATTTTTTTATGTTTCCATGTGTCTGTAAGTTGTAAATGTATTTTGTTTGCGTAAAACACTCATACATACTCGTAAATGTCGTAAAAAGAGAAAAAAATGCTGTCTATGCCATCAATAAGCCAACTGCTTGCTGAAGTTTTCTACTTTTTTGTTTCTTTCTTCAGTTACAGTTTATGGAATGATTTATGTAGCCAACACCTTTAAATGGATTTCCCTTTTACCCTTATGAACTGTTATTGCTCATATTCTTGTTCGCTTGGTTAGCAGGTAATTAATTAATTTGTTTAGTTCAATTTGGAAATTTAAGTACATTTCTTTTAAAAAGCACAAATTAAATTTTTATTTCTTTAATGAGTACTGAGAATTGAGAAGAACTAACATTTATGCTAAAATAAAGAGAACAATTTCAAATAACGAAGTCAATTCGTTCAGGCACCTGGTATTGATAAAATCAGTAACAAGATGCTACCCCGGATAGCAATAAAAATAATCCTTCTTATTTTTAATGCTATATTACGCCTTGCATATTATAGGTTTCAGTGGTTATCATGATACCTAAAAGTAGAATCATATGGACCCATCAGCATATTGTCCTATATTGCAGATACTCAGGAACAAGTTATACCCGATCTAATTTGAAAACAATCTCAAGCGTTTGATAAAGTGTGGCAAGATCGTTTAATATACAAAGCTATTGGAAAGCTACTTAACTGGAGGAACATTTAAGCTTAATACTTGATATGTACATCTGATATGCCAACAAACATTCGAACACATAGAATATCCAGTGACTCTGATGAAGTTTCCAACCAGGAATCAACCAATCTTTTGACATATATCGGATTGGAGTGTTCCTTGGCCAAAATCTTGCTCAGTCTTGCGGAGTCCTTAGTATTATCAATGGATTCGCAGAAATTCCTCCACGAATTCCTTTTTGCGATTTTTATGGCCTTGCATGCGTTTATTTTGTGTCGATAAGGTTGCCATTCTTTATCTCTGTATGCAGTATTGAAGGCTCTATGTGATTCCTTACGTAGTCTTGAGAGCTCCTTGTTCCACCATTGTGGATAGCTCTTATCAGCCTTTCTCTGGGGGCAAGAAAATTCAAATGCCTTTATGATGGTGCTGCTTAGAATTCTTTCGACCTTGTCAAGACCAGAAGTTGGCATAGTACATTTGTGTTTCAGAATACTATTGAACTTAGACTAATCAGTTCTCTTCTTAAAACATGGTTTTGTGTCATGGTGCATCCAATCTCGACGAGTATACAATTGTCATCTGAAAATACCTTTTATCTGATACCCTCCATTTATTCACAGATAGACTGGCATTGTTGTACCCATTGACATTTTTCGAACTTGGAAAGATGAACATAGGTTGTGAACCCGAATTACGTTGATTTCACTACTGCTCCGAATAGTATGCCTGGCATTGGCATCACAACCTAGGATGATGTCCTCGTTCGGTGGAACAGACCTAATGAGAGCAATCACTTCTTCTGGTGGAGCAGATGTGTCATGGGCCATGTAGCAGAAGACAATGAAGAAGCTTCTCTGGGTCAGTTCGACCTTTGCGACTGTAAGTTCCGCTGAACTAAAATGAGAGCAGAGAATAATATTAATGTGTGTTTTTTTCGCTACAAGGCAGGATCTTGGCTTAATCTTGTCCTTCTCATATAGTATTTTGTGTGTTGTGGTTGAAAACAAGTCCTCCTCGGCTAGAAGAACCCGTAAAGTATCTGTAGCACATTTTGAGTGCTGCAGATTGATTTTAACGATTTTCATCATCATTGGGAGATTCTAGGGCACACATTTGCTGACGATACTGCTATTCTAACAATTCATGCAAACCCTCAAAAAGTATCTTGCTCTCTACAAAAACATATATTTGAGTTAGAAGACTGGTTAAAGCAATGAAGGATAAAAGTTAATATCGATGCAAAATTGACTCAAATGAAATTTTAATTAATCCAAATTAATTGGCTAAGTTTAGATTGTAAACTCCTATCGTTCCGAGTACGTCAACAACCGATGAAAACATTGAAGCAGTGAAGAAAATGATTTTGGATAATCGTCGAATCACTATCAGAGAGGTTGCTGATGATGTTGGCATATCGTTCGGCTCATGCCAAGCAATTTTTACGGATTCTTTAGGCATGAAACGTGCGGTAGCGAGGATTGTTTCAAAATTGCTAAATTTTGAGCAAAAGCAACATGGCATGGACATCACTCAGGAGCTGTTGGACATCATCAACGATGATCCAGATTTCCTTAAAAAGGTCATAACTGGTGACGAATCATGTGTGTATGGCTATGACATTGAAACCAAAGCCCAATCATACCAATGGAAACGTACAGAAGAGCACACTCACTGTTTTATTAGACTGCAATGGCGTGGTGCATCATTAATTCTTGCCACAAGGTCGTACGGTTAATAAGAAATACTACCTTGAATTTATGCGCCGTTTGCGGGAAGCAATTCGTCAGAAACGCACAGAATTGGGGAAAAACCAATTATGGATTTTGCACTATGATAACGCACCAGCTCACACATCGATGCTTGTGCGTGAGATTTCGGCCAAAAACAAAACCGTTATCATGCGTCAACCACCGTATTTACCGGACTTGGCCCCCGCTGACTTTTTCCTCTTCCCAAAACTGAAGACAAAACTGAATGGGAAGCGTTTTGCTACGATTGAGGAGATAAAAGAAAAATCGAAACAGGAGCTGTTGGCGATACCAAAAAGCGCGTTTCAGAAGTGTTTCGAGGATTGGAAAAAACGCTGGCATAAGTGTATTATATCTGAGGGGGATTACTTTGAAGGGGACAAGATAGTTATTGATGAATAAATAAATAATTTTTGAAAAAATTGAAAATAACGGTTATTTTTGATCAGACCTCGTATATGCCAATCATTAACCTACTTCTACGTGTTGCAGGTGGTGTAAAATGGTCATTGGAAAGTAAGTGGTTCATTAATTGGAATTCGAGGTACGATTTTAGTACAAACAAGTAAGAAAGTATAGTCGGTCAAGCCCGACCATATAATACCCTACACCTAGTATATGTAAATATAAAAAAGTTTTCCAGAAATGGGCGTTATTTGCGAGATATCACTTATTTTTGACCAAAATCCAGTGTCATGATTTCTGTGAATATAAATATTATATGTGTTAAACTTTATCTTTACTTTTAAAAGATTTATGGAAGTAAAAGTGAATTACGGAGAGGGTCTTATATGGAAGCTACGACTAATTATGGACCGATCATAATAAAATTGTACCGTATTATTAGTATCCATATTAAATATATTTGTGTTAAATTTTATTTGGATACCAACATTTTTGAGTGAGTTATGCTCTTTAAAATGATTTTCGGAAGTGGGTCTTATATGGGAGCTACGACTAATTACGAACGGATCACAATAAAATTATACCGTGTTATTTGTTTATATATGAAATATATTTGTGTTCAATATTATTTAGATACCAAAATTTTTAAGAGAGTTCTGCTCTTTTAAGTGATTTTCGGAAGTGGGAGCTACGACTAATTATGGACCGATCATCACGAAATTTGTAGATGTGCGTTAGCTTCATTTACTACTCATTTGTGGTAAATTTTGTGTGCATACTTGCATAATTCAAAGATATATGACTGGAAAACCCCAATTTCGGCAGGACTTTTGTATGGGAGACAGGTGAAATAATGGACCGATTTCCACCAGTTTCAATCCCATCCATCCTTGGGCCGAAAAAATATCACGTACCCAATTTTATCGAAATATCTTCAAAATTGCGACCTGTACTCTGCGCACAAGCTTTACATGGACAGCCAGCCAGACGGACGGACGGACATCGGTAAATCGACTCAGAAAGTGATTCTAAGCCGATCCGCATACTTTAAGGTGGGTGTTGGACCAATATTTAGGGGCGTTACAAACATCAGCACAAATCCAATATACCCTCCTCACTATTGTGGTGTAGGGTATAAAAATGGTTTTCAAAGCAAGCGGAATGCAAGATTTTATTGAATGACCATTTCATGTGTCACATATTATTTTCTCTATGTAGTATGATTCTTCAGCAATGTAGAAGTAATTAATGTGCAATTAATACACTTTATAATTAATACACATTTATTGGAATTTACTAATGTTTAAAAATAAGATATATTTCATCTTATAAAAATCCTTGTTTTGTTTTGTTTTGCTGCAACGCATTAACTGTTGAACAATATTTCGATCCACATGAACTGTTTACTTATTCCAAATTGCTAACATTGTTTTAGTGTCAAAAACTACAGTACCATTGCGCTATAACTTTGCTTTGACAAAACCTAGCAATCGGGCAAAACAAAACTGAAGAGAGGTCTCGTTATTAGTTGGAACCGATCATGGAAGCGAAAACTTTTACCCATATTTTTCTTGTGGTACATTTACTGCTGTTCATTGGGTCATTTTTCATTGCGCAGTGCTCGTACAAATATATTTCGAAGGATTAAACATTTTTTCTGACCGAAGGGTAGCTACATAATGATTGATATCCAATCAATCAAAATTAAACAAGCTTTTAAAAACAGTTTCTGTAGTGTGGCTGGGTTTAATGTGGACAGTGCTTTGATTCAATGTACATACAAGTATGTCCTTTTGCCCGTTCTATATGATTTGGCATATTTAACTTTCACGCACGAGTGTTGGGATTTAACACTATTATTGAAAATTGTTTAAAAATAAAATCTACCAACATTTTATTGCACACATTCATAAATGTATACATTTTCACACATATACACATATATACATACATATATTTATATGTATGCAACGTATTCGTGTTAATGAAATTATTGAAAATCAATTGTATTTGCATTCAAAGGCATTTTGTTACACATCAATGACTTTCAACAGTTCAATTATTTGAATATGGGAATCGCTTTGTGCCAAATTCAATATGCAACTTATTGACAATAAGAATTGTTACTGCTGCTCTATTCGCAGATTATAGAAAGAAGTCTATCCCTTAAATGCTCAATTCATTCTGTGTTTTTTTTTTCTTTCTTGTCCTCCTCGTCTGTATTTTATTGTTTCTGTAATATGAATATTGTTTAAAAATGTGTTCGAATTGTTGGCATTCTCATTCGTACATAAATAATTGTGGAATATGAAGCAATTTAATATGCAGCAAACGTTGCCACAACTATAGTTTCCCTACTCCTTTTTTCGTTGCTTTAAATTTTTGTATTTGGTTTTCATTGTGTGTTTTGTAGAGTCGTTAAAATAAATCAAGGATAATTCCATTGGTTTATAATACATTTATATTGTAGAATGTGTGTGTGTGTGTGTGTGTCTATGAGTGGCTGAAAGGATTCATTCCTTTTTTTTTGCAAAATTTAAAAAACTCCACATGATTTTTTTTTATTTTTAAATCATAAAACTCTTATTGATTTTTATTTAATGTTTATTTGCTTAACTACAAATTCAAGGCTTTAAAACAGTTTTTTCCCTTCTTCCATTTATTACAACACAATGGGCGTAAATTATATGGCTTTATTTTATTTGTAGTTTTTATGTCAGCAGTTGTGCGTTCTGCAAAAAAGGATTTTTTTTCGAAGATCTTCGATATTGTTCTCTATTATTAATTTAAAGCTTAAATATGCTGTTGCAAAGTAATTCAAAAAATTAGAGTGTCGTTGTATGGAATAAATAAAATAATGCTGAAAAGTATAAATCAAATTTACTTTTAATATTAAATTGTAATTGTGCTACATGAAGTCTTTATTAGATTCTCTTCAATAATAAATTGTTATTCAAGCAAATTTGAGTTTTAATTCTAAATCCATATAATCTCAGGCGTTTATACAATAGCCGACTTTTGGCCTCAATTGCTCTTTTTGTAGCCTAATTTAGCTTAAATCTTAGGTCCTTATGTAACTTACATTTAGACTCAATCGTCAATCTTTAGGTTGGTTCTTCACTTGTTGGGTTTTTATCTCACCTTTAGTAACCCACTTTTCGCCTTGATCTATATTCCTTATGCAGTCCACATTAGGAGTAGGTCTTTATTTAGTCCACTTTTAGCCTCAGTCATTGGTCCCACTTTTAACTTCATTCATAGATCTTTATGTAGCCCTTTTTTAGCCAGCATAACAGCTCCTTGTGTAGCTCACTTTTGTCCCAAATTGTAGGTTCTTATGTATCCCATTCTTGTTGTAGCCTACATTTGGTCTCAGTTACTTTACTTTATACACTTTTAACTTTAATCGTAGGATGTTCTTTATCTCACTTAACATTTACCTTAGATCGATATGTACGAGGGCGGTTCGGAATCTCCTTAGCCTTACACAGAAAGAGTTAGTTTTTCAAAAACTGTTTTATTTTTCAAAATAATCTCCTGAATACATTTCAATACACTTAGTCCAACGCTTATCTAACAATTCTGTCCCTTGATTAAAATAGTTTTCCTTAAGGTCTTCCAAATAGTGGTTTACAACCGTAATTGCATCTGCATTTGAGGTAAAACGCTTGTCAGCTGGGAATTTTTTTAGATTTGGGAACAGGTAAAAGTCACTGCGAGCTAAATCAGGAGTATAAAGTGGGTGGTCAAGCAACTCATACTTAAAATCGTTGATTTTAGCCATTGTTAAAACACTCTTGTGCGCTGGTGCATTGGCTTGATGAAAGCTTATTTTTTCTGTTGGAATCCAGGATATTTTTCTCGAATTTTTACATTTAATTGATCCAATTGTACTTTGAATTTATTGTTTTACCCATTTGCAGACAGACAATCAATAAATACCTTTGAAGTCCCAAAAAACCGTTGCCATAACCTTACCAGCCGATTGAATTGTTTTAGCCTTCTTTGGGGCACTTCCTCCAGCTTCAGTCCATTGCTTGGATTGTTTTTTTTGTCTCTGGAGTATAGTGATGGATCCATGTCTAAGCAATAGTTATGAAACGACGCTTAAAATCCATTTTATTTTTTTTAAAAAAAAACGACGCTTAAAATCCATTTTATTTTTCTTAAAACGATCCGAAACAAGCTTGAGAAATATTTATTCTTATGCGTTTTTGGTCGGAAAGCTTTTTCATCTGTAGTTCTTCATGCTAAATTAAATGGAATTGAGATTGCCCATGACATTGGCTATTTGACGCACTTTTATTCGTCGATCATTTAATACCATATCATGTACTTTGGCTACAATTTCTATTGGTGTTACTGTTTTTGGACGTCCTCTATTTGGTTCATCCTCAATGCTTGTATGACCACGTTTAAATTCAGCAACCCAATATTTTACTGTTTCTTATGAAGGAACACTTTTACCTAACATATCATTATGAATTTCTTGTCCCGATAGACCTTTTATACCCTCCACCACCATAAGTGATGCATGAGGATATATATAAGTTTGGCATTTCCTGTGTAACACTGAGAAATACTCATCTGAGACCCAACAAAGTATATATATTCTTGATCCTTACGGAATTCTAAGTCGATTGAGCCATGTCCGTCTGTCTGTGTAAAACACTCTAACGTCCAAAGTACACAACCAAAATCAACAAAGTTAACAAAAAAGCGCTTATAGTTCTCCTAAGCAGTTTGGTATTGAAAATCAGCAAAATCGGTATAGAAGAACAAGAGTTATGGATCAAAATGTAGGACAACCTCCATAAAAAATTGATATTTTTAAAAAATTTTCTTCCAATTTTTTTAAATATATTGCAGATAATACAATGAATTTTTATATACGTTGCTTTTATGATAAAAGAAAGACAGTGTGAGGAAAATAGTAAGAATAGGTCCATGAAGACATTACTCGCAGAGTATTCTATAAGAAAACTTTACATCTAATTCCAAACAAAGTGTTCTAGAAGAAAACTTTACAAATTTTTCTATAAGAAAACCTTACTATGTATTCGTGGCAAAATTTCCATAAGACAATTTTCCATCAAATTTGTAGTTAAATTTTCGTATAGAAATATCAAGTGATTTAATTGTTTATAAAACTCTTTACTCGACGTGGGTGAAAAAGACAAAGTCTGCATTATTTAATTTAAATGGAAATTAATTTCATACATTTATTTATTATGAGTTTTATTTAATTTTTTACAAAGTACCAACATTTTCATTTCAATCCGTTCTTTTACAATATTAATCTTACAGTGACAATTTACCTTTACCGAGAGTAAAATTTAATTTTGTCCTTTTCAAATGCTAAAGAAAACGACAAAAACGTTTATAAATATTTATGCACATAATAAAGAAATATTCATTCTTCTCAGTTTCCTTTGATTATTTCTTGTAAATTTATTCCGTTTAACACTTTTATTTTTTTTTCCTTTTTTAATCAATTTGGTGATGAGTTCGGCTTAAGTTTCTTTTTTTTAAACTTATTTCTTTGTTTGTTATACAAACTTTGTACTGTGTAGGTATAATGCTCGCATAAGAAGTGTTTTCGTTTGACAGCAGAAGATATTATTATTTTATTATTATTCAATGAACGTAAATCTTAAAATCTATTTTAGAACGTGAATCCTTTGCGGTTTTATGGCATTTCGTGTTTTTTGTATCACCTTAATTGAAATGCAAATCTTTAGTTAAACTTAGTTTTCTTTTCACTTGCTGTTTTTTGTTTTTATTTTTTTCTTTTTTTCAAATTTCATTTAGATTAATACTTTGGTTATTTTGGATTTTACTTTGTTGGCTGGTTGGCTGGCTAGAATCTTAAGAAAATTCTTTATCTACTTGGTCAACATTTTAATCAAATTAAATGGTTGTCAGTATCAAGAAAAACACAATCCTTGGGTTGTATTTTTTTTTACTTTATTTTATAAATGGCATTAGAAGTGATTACTTTTTTACATTGGATTAAATTATCTTGATGAATATTTCAAAAAAAAAAAAAAAAAAACAAGTAAGAAAGTATAGTCGGTCAAGCCCGACCATATAATACCCTACACCCAGTATATGTATTATACAGTGTTTGAGAAATGTGTGCTATATGGGAGATATAATCTACTGTGGACCGATCATTCAAAAATTTAGTGCCATGACTTCCGTAAATATAAATATTATGTGTGTTTATCTCGATATAAATACGTTTAAAAGATTTATGGAGGTTAAAGTGAATTACGAAAAGGTTTAAATTATGGGAGTTTTGACTGACTATTATAAAATTAGGTGTCATGCTATTTGTGCATAAGAAACTCATTTTTGTTAAATTTTATTCGGATACCAAAATTTTTAAAAGAGTTATGCTCTTTTAAGTGATTTTTGCAAATGGTCCTTATATGGGAGCTACGACTAATTATGGACCGATCTTCACGAAATTTGTAGATGTGCTTTAGCTTCATTAACTACTCATATGTGGTAAATTTTCTTTGCCTACTTGCATAATTCAAAGATTTGAGACCGGTAAACCCCAATTTCGGGAAGATATTTGTATGGGGGCTAGGTGAAAAATTGGACCGATTTCCACCAGTTGCAATCCCAGCCAGTTGCAATCCTTGGGCTTGTCTTTAACAAAAATGGAAAAAAGGAAGTAATTTTAGAAGAACCCTATACACATATGTAAATATTTGACGCAAAACAATAACTTAACTTAATTTAATTTAAAAATTTTCTTTCGTATTCTTATTCTGAATCTGTATAAACTTCATGAAATAACAAGCGGCTTTGACAGAATCAGTCAGTAACAATAAAAATTAAACTCAAATATACCACGATTATATCTTTCTTTCTTCTTTATTTTATATTCGTCTTTACTCGCTCGATAAAGCTTTATTTTCTCGCGATATCTCCGTGGTCTTTCAGCCGCCGTTAATTTTGTTGTTTTACGCTTGAAAATTAAAAAAATAAAATCAAAATTAAGCATTTTAAGCTATGAAGCAATATATATCAAAAGTGATGCTCATGAAATATTTGCCTATTTTGGGGGGTTTTTTTTTTGTAGGCAATTTATTTCTCAAATTCACAAATTATAAAAAAATTATTTGAAATCGTGTAAACAATGATTGTCAACTTCAATTTTTTACATTTAAATTCACTTTTAAAAAAATTAGCGTGACGCTCGACAATTTTTATCGCGCCTTTACCATGGTGTTCACAAAAACTACGCAAATGCACACTTTATTTAATAATTTTTTTTTCGCTTTTCACTTTCCTTACGTTATTTACTTTATTTAAACTTGAAAATTAAAACTAGTAATATTACTTGATTTATAAAAAAACTGACGTACAATTTTTAACTGGGGTCCCTTCGACTCTACTTAAGTGTACGCACGAAGTGAACTACCACGTAAACAAACCGACTCTCAATGCAAATTGTGGGGACAACCTTTCTTTGCAACGCCAAATTCGCACTAATTAAATTTTGACGACTATAACATATGAAAACATAAGAAAGAAACTCAATAATTCGGATACTTTTATTAAATGTTGGATATTTACTTTTTTCTTGATTTTATTTTGTTTACTAAAAATTCTAACGGGGGGCACATGCTTTTCAATGTATGTATATCTCAAAAAATAACAATATGTAGAATATTCGAATTTCAGTAACAACAATATACGAGGTCTGAACCATAAATGGTTTAGTTAAAAATTATATTTTATAACCATCCGTATCTAAATCATAAATGGTTGAGTTTGGGAAATTAGGCGTGGTACGAAGTAAACTCTAAAATTCGAATATGATAAAAAAAAATACAATAGCAGCTCATCTAAAGCTGGCATCTATTAAAATTTTTTATTTTATTTCATTACATTGGTGGTAGCGAAGCACACCGGGTTTTAGTTGATATAAATTGTAACAAATTTTTATACTTCTCCCTACGAAACTTCCTTCAACAAGTATTAAAGTAACTTTTGCTATTTTTTCTTCATCTTTTAATTTCGTTTAACTCGCAAGTGCTATAATAAATATAAAAAATAATTGAAAGAAACTAAGAAAATAACTGAATTTCAAGTTCATAAAGAATAACACTTGAGATATGTCAGAAGTTCGCAAACAGTGGGAATTAAAGCAGCATATTTAATTTTTTAAATTTCTGCTTCATTTGCACTATTTTTAATGTCATTTGGGTTGAGTGTTAAAAGATCTGTTTGAGTGTCAAGAAATGATAGTACATAGCTATTTATCAAATTTGACATATGTATGTATGTCTGATGAGCTTCTCTGTGTCAGTCAATAACTAAATCCTTAGGCCGCGTTTTCACTATGTAATTTTTGTTGTCAAATTGTCCAAATTGTTGGCAATTGTATTAAAACGGGTTGTCATATGGCGGCATCTATGTTTGCAAACATGAGCTTCTCTGTGTCAGTCAATAACTAAATCCTTAGGCCGCGTTTTCACTATGTAATTTTTGTTGTCAAATTGTCCAAATTGTTGGCAATTGTATTAAAACGGGTTGTCATATGGCGGCATCTATGTTTGCAAACATGATGAGCTTCTCTGTGTCAGTCAATAACTAAATCCTTAGGCCGCGTTTTCACTATGTAATTTTTGTTGTCAAATTGTCCAAATTGTTGGCAATTGTATTAAAACGGGTTGTCATATGGCAGCATCTATGTTTGCAAACATACATTTTAAGTTATGACAACCCGTTTTCATATAATTGCCAACAATTTGACAACAAAATTGGCATAGTGAAAACCAAGCATTATAATTGCTATAAAATGTTCCAAAGTGTCAACCCAATCCCACAATATATTATTAAATATTGCATATGTATTTCTGAATTTCCTATTTATTAGTTTTGTTTAAAATTGCCACAATTGGAACTGATGCCAAGGAATATTTTCGAAACTACTAAACGATTTTCCCTCGGAACTAGTACAAAAGAAACATAACGAAACCAGCACAAATTTCAATTTTTATTTGAAACTGTCACATTAAAAACTTGTTTCAAGAAACAGATGAGTCATTTTTATTGTTCCTATAGATGTAGAAGACTTACATATAATTACTGAATAGATTTTTGAATTCATTCAGAAATCGCTGCCTAAGATGCTAAACATACTTAAAAGAGAATTATATATGGCGTTCCACAGAACTGGTTCCAGAAGTAATTGCGACGTCACTAGTTCCAAGGCTGCAATTAAGAAATCTGAAGTGGTTCTGATTACACTCGTTGCAGAAATTGTTATTTTAGAATAAGTCCTGAAAATGTTCCTGCGTATTTAATCGTTGCAGTTCGTTGCTATTGTTGTTAAAAAAGAAGTTGTAAACAGAATTGTATCTGTGAGGTACGCTGGGCACATGTTACGAACCACTGTTTTGCAAAAGAAATGAGAGAAATGAAGAAAAAGAGTTTTGATGGTGGTGTTGACAACACGTAATAGTTAATTAACAACAGTAACAAATAACAAACAACAAGTATAATTTAAACAAGGACATAAATTAAAGGATACAAAATTGAAAGTAACTTTATTGCGATACAAAAAAAAGAAACCAAATTAAAAACAAAAGAACATACAATGAAGAAAAATATTTATAATTAACAACAATAATATGAGCATAGAAACAACGACAACAAATAACAGCAATGGCAATGGCAACTAAGTACATAAAATGTGAAGTACAGCAAAGTAATTAAAAAGTTTATAATTATTAAATAAACAACTCAGAACAACCTGTTCAAGTAAATTTATTTTAAATATAAACTAAAAAATGACTACGTCCTGCTCTGTTCCCATACTACACTACCATTCCACCACAAATTTGTTCAGCAAAAACTTGAAAAAATATATTGACATAGATATTTATACAGTGTATACTCTCTTAAGCGGACGCCTAAGGGGCCGACGAGTTTGTCCGCTTATGAGAGAAACACAAAAAGAGTAATCAATAATCTGTAATATCGTACATACATACATACATAGATTTATCTTTAAACACTTGTATTTCCAAAACAAAAAGATATATTTACACATAAAGATAAGACAAAATAAACAGAATTTGCTTTAATATTTTTGAGAATTAAAAAGAAAAAGCTTCCGAAATTTTAGCTTGGCGAGTTTTTCCTTTAATTTCAATACCTTGGAAACGCATTTGAAGATCAGTCAGCATTTTAACACTTTCAAGGTCGCTGTGATATAAAGAAAACCCTTTAAGTTTTCTTATGACTAAATAAGCCTATTTATAAGAAGTTAACTTGTCTTTAATTTCATGTTCTAGCTCATCTTCACACAAGCTTTCCACCATTTCTTCGGAAGGTATTAACATTTCAGTACTAATGTTTTCCATATCTTCATCATTAATAACTATGCCATTATCTAAATTGATATAATCTTCGACGTCCACTTGTATCTGGCTCTGAACTAGTTTAACGATAGTGGAAGCTCATCTTCTGCAGTCCAACAGCCATCATCATTTGGGCTATAATTTGCTCTAAAACCAGCTTTTCTGAAGCAATTTTCACTGTCAAACTGTCCGGTTATGGGGTAATAAAATGTCATACATCGTGAAAGAAAGTGGCCGCGTCCTGTTATGGGAGGGTTGTCCCTTACAATTTTTTTGGTACTAAAAAAAGTGTCCGTATATGTGAAGTGTCCGTTAGGAGAGAGTACACTGTATATGTAAGTAGGTACATCCATTTTCTGTTTAAGTACTCTGGATTAAAAGCGAAGAAAAAGAGAAATTATAATAATTTTATCATTCATTAAGTTGTATAAATACTAGAAGTATTAAATAATGGGTCTCTACTCGAAATGATTATTCATTCATTGGATTTAAAAATATAATTTTAGAGAACAAGTTGGAAAAAGTAAATCAGGTTGCAATAATTCATAAATACCCTAATGCACGGTTAATATTATTTTATTATAACTAAATCATATTTGAAAAGAACAATTTAAAAAAACATGAATAAACGATTAATTTACAGTTCAATAGAAGATAGAATGTTTTAAATTTCTAGAAAACGTCGTAAACTATACAATTTGTGTCTTTTAGTTTAATAAATTTTTAGTCGTTTTAATTTGTTGTGATTATATCTAATTTGACAGTTGAATGTTTAACTAAACCTCTTAGACTCAAATATATTTAATTTATTTTTATGTATGAAATAACAAAATGTTTTCCTACAAACTGACGCTGTCTGTCTCAATTTACAAGTTTACAAAATGCATATTAATGAATGTCACAAACTGCTGGCCACTGTCATGTAGACCCTTATCAAAAACATACAATTTATCCTTCATTTAAAGGAGATAAAGAAAAGAAATAGAAAACAAACAAATAAAAAAAAAATGTAATTAAAAGTGACTTACAAATTGTTTAAACAATAAAATCAACATAAGATGAGCATAAAAATGATAGAAACAAAAATAAAGAAAAATTATCCTTAAATACTTAATCGCATCATTTCATACACACACAGGCAGAAATGCAAAAACACACAAAGCCTATAAAACAATCAACTAAATATTCTTTGCTCCTTATCGTTTTATTTTATTATCTCTCAATCTGAGACAACTCTGTGTGTGTGTGTGTGTGTGTGTGTGTGTATGTGTGTTTATGTACATAAGTAGATGGATAATATTTTATATGTATTTTTTTTTCATTCTTTATAACGTTTGATATTTATCTATATGAATGTAGGAAAGCTGACTAAAAAGTGCTTTTTAAAGCTTTATTAACTTAAGAAACATAGTCGCAGGATACTATATTTTTACGTTTTATTTATTTACTAGCTAAAACCCGGTGTGCTTCGATACCTCGTATATCATAATGAAATAAAATTGGAGAGTTAAAACATATACAGTCCAATCATGAATAAAAATTCCGCGGGAGTTTTTTCTCTTTTCCCATTATTCCTTTTCAAATTCAATGTTAAAAAAATAAAATATGAAAAAACTCCCACGGATTTTTTATTCATGAGCCCAGTCATGAATAAAAAATCCGTTTTGTAATAATTGTTCACAATTTTGCTTTTTTCTATCTTTTGAAAGACAATCTGATGATAAACCCGTTGTATTGCGATTTTGTTTTTGACGCAATTTCAAAATTTCGGCGTAGTCGAATGGGAATCCGCAAACAATTTGTTTGCATCGTTTACTGGTAATATTTTTATCCACATATGTGATATCTAATATTTACATGTTATTAATCACTTGTTAATGTCAATAATATTCCAACTCGACTATTTATGATTTCGAATTTATCCATAAATTCACTATTATCCATTCAAGCAACTAATTTGCTCATACAAAGAGCGCTAAGAGCATTTATACAATATATTTCAAATTTATGGCGTTTTATTTTCTGGCAAAAATATTACACGTTTTTCCCATTTCGCACCTTTTTTAATTTTTTTGTGTTCTTTTCTAAAAAAAAATGTCAACACTGCTAAAGTGTAGTGTGTGTGTTCTTTTCTAAAAATGTCACACTATAAATTTAAAAAATGTTACACCTTTCACACTCTGTATTTAAAGAGGGGGAGAATCGCACGATAAAACAGCTGACATTTGTTTTGTTTATGAATGTGTATTTGTGTTAAGAAACAAAAAAATATACAAAATGAAAAATATTACTACTTTTTTCTGCGCTAAAAAATTTTTGGATGACTTGTTGGATTCATCTTCATCATCTGATGATGATGAAATATTTGATATGATTATGGAAAGAAATCAACAACCGCGAGTGAATGGCTTTGTAGAGAATGTAATCAATGAATACTCTGAAATTGATGTATTCATAGGACAATATCTCCTACTTCTTATATATGTAATGAATGCTTATATATATATAATATTCATAGTTTAAGAAGAATTTGCGTATTAGTCGGGAAGGTGCCATTGGTATTTTTGAGAGATATTAATTGTCTTATTTCAAGCGATCTTATCAGGGAACTATCTGCTTCTTCTTTTTTAACAAAAAAAAAAACAGCTGTATATGCAAAAAAAATGTTACACTGTTGTGATTTTATGTTCTATTCTGACCATTAAAAATGCGACATCTTTAAAATGTGGGGTAAACATTATAAAAATGTACATAATAAAGGTGTAACATTTTATTTCAGAAAAGAAAACACCATTAGATGTGCTTTACAAAATTTTAAGATTCTAGCTATTGTATTTCATATGATATACGAATTTTAGTACTTACTTTGAATAGGCGCCACCATACCTATTTTCCCAAATTCAGCCACTTATGATACAGATATGTATTTGAAGATTCTAAATTTCCACGTTCATTTTTACAAATTAACAACTTATGCTTGAAATACAGGATTTTATCATATTGTTAGAAGATTTACTTTTTATGTGGAGTGCCACTTTCGCTCTTGATAGTCCCAATTTTTACATATTCGAAAAAAAAAAAAAATTGAGTTATCCGTACTTAAATCAATCCGTAGCAGTGTCAATAAGTGCGGATTTTCTTATACCGAGTACAAAATACTTGATTCAAGTACGGATTCATCAAGTCAAAAAATCTTAATTTTAGCTCTCCTTAAGAATGGCTGAGACTAAATTAATCCCTAAATAAGCTTCATTCAAGAATTCGTACTTGAGAGCAACTGAGAGAGTAAATTTTACTGCTACAATTTTTTCTTAAAATATAATTTTTTTTTCTTAATTCAAGTAAAATAAGTCTTAATTTTCTTCTTGATTTAAGATCAAATTGGTCTTAAAGTAAGAATTTCTTACTCCATAAACTTTAAAAAATGATTTTGAGAGCTTCTGAGAGAGTAAGTTTAACTTCGCTCATTTCTTCTCTGAGATTGATTTAGGTTTTATTTTTTCAATTTAAGTGAAATAAGCCTTAGTTTTCATTTTAAGATTTATCTTCTTGATTTAACAACAAATTGGACTTAATTTAAGAGTTTTTTACTGAAATCAAGAACACTATTCCTGTTTTAAGTAAATCTGCGCTTGATTTGTCAAATCAATATTGATTTTTACTTATTTTAAGTATGAACTAGGAAAAAAGTACTTGAAAATTTCAGGCTAAATCTGAGAGAAATAAACTTAAGTTTTCTTTCATATGGGCTACAAAATTGCTTTTACAAAATTTGTTCGTCCAGGTCTTATAGATGGAAGGTGCTACGCACACTACTGTTCTTTATCGTCCGACTATTTTCTGGTGGTCCGACTATTTTCGTCCTAAATATTCATATTGACACTAAAATAAATTGCACAAAATTTAAAGATTTTCGATGTTATATTTCCACAAATTTTAAGCATTTACATTACGTTAACGACCACTAGTTATAATTCGCCGTTATTTCGTCAAATGTTCATATGGATATCGGAAATAGTTTCCTGTTAATATGTTTAAATTTTAAAACAGAACGTGGCCTATGTTTCTAAACAAGTACTGAAATGATGAAATGAAAATGATTTTCAGTGATTAAGATAATATTTTGTCTTTAATAGCAATTTAATTTTAATTTTAACTACAAATAGAAAAATAAAATAAATAAAATTATTCCTCATCGTAATCCTGTAGTTACAGCATTAGTGTGTAATCCTTGAAATGTTCCTTCTCGTCATCATTGGCAAACAGTTAAAATAGTAATAATATTTCCTTATAAAAATAATGAAACGTCATATTGGTGGAATCATCCTTTTTTTCGTCTAAAAATAAAACGTAATAAAACGTACTATAGAATATTATATTATAAAAAAGGACCAAACGTATCCTCTGTATTTTTCGGCCTTCAGTGTAGATGAACAACCTTGATTAGTGTCTCAGTGGAGGCACAAATTTTATGAAAAAAACTCAAATAGAAATATTTATAATAGAAAACAAAATGCATTTCAACCAAGTAAGAAAGTATAGTCGGTCAAGCACGACCATATAATACCCCATACCCAGTATATGCATAAAACAGTTTTTCAGAAATGGGCGTTATATGGGAGATATAACCTATTGTGGACCGATCATTATTTTATGTGTTAAACTTTATCTTGATATTTTTAAGAAATAAAAAACAACACTAATTTAGTTTATCTTGATATAAATACTTTTAAACGATATATAGAGCTTAAAGTGAATTACGGAGATGGTTCTTTATGAGAGTTTCGACTAATTATGAACCGATAATAATAAAATTGTACTGTATTATTTTTAGACTTATGAGATATATTTGCGTTAAATATTATTTGGATACTAACATTTTTGAGAGAGTTATGCTCTTTAAAGTGGTTTTCGGAAGTGGGCCTTATATGGGAGCTACGAGTAATTATGGACCGATCTGCACAGAATTTGTAGATGTGATTTGGATTCATTTACCACTAATTTGTTTTGAAATTTGCTTGGATACTTGCATAATTAAAAGATTTATGATCGGTAAAATCCAATTTCGGGAGGACTTTTGTTTGGGGGGCCAGGTGAAATAATGAACCGATTTTCACCGGTTTCAATCCCATCCATCCTTGGGCCGAAAAAATATCACGTACCAAAGCTTTACATGGACAGCCAGCCAGCCAGACGGTTGGACGGATATCGTTAAATCGAATATATCACAGAAAGTGATATACTTTAAGGTGGGTGTTGGACCAATATTTCTGGGCGTTATAAGCGTCAGTACAAATCCAATATACCCTATGGTGGTGTAAAAGATTTCTGCTCTTTATTGATTTATATATTAAAAGAGTGTTAATTATTTATTTAATTAGCAGATACATTGGAGTCTACAAATACCATCTAGGAATACTACAATACCATAGGTAGAAATAATTTTGGAAAATTGGTATTATTTGTATTTGTAAGACCTGGAATTAGAGAATATATCAATGTCTCTCGGCTTCAATTCATATGGTACAAAATGTTCCTGCCCTTTTCCCTTTGGATGAATCCTGCAGTTCGCAAACATTTTCAAATTGCTGCAATTATTTTGTAAGCTTTTGTTGAGTTTGACAACTATCTCTATGGATTACTGCCTCCATTTCTTGGTCTTCAAACTTTTTTGGCTCGCCTAAGCGATCTTTATATTCCATATCAAAATCATCACTTCTGAACAGCACAAACCAGCTCTCGCAAATTAATAACGATGGAATACAACGTCCCTACTATCCAGGAGAAATTAAAAAATATTCAAACAGCTACATCGATAAACTAATGGCTAACCCTAACTACCTCGCTCGGGGTCTGCTTCAGTTCGAAGGTCACCAGAGGCTAAAAAGAACCGATACTTTGAGATTAACTAGAAGACATTTTTAAAATTTGAATAAAGTAGATGAAATACATTCCCCATCAGCTTCGTTGAGCAATCTATGCTTCAGAGTAACTTTTTTATACCCACCACATACCCCATATATTCCCCTGTCATTCCGTTTGTAACACATCCAAATAATGGTCATAGAGCAAAAAGTATATATTCTGGGACCTTATAAGATTCTAAGACGATCTAGACATGTCCGTCTATCTGTCCGTCTGTTGTTGGCACGATAGAGCTTCGAAAAAAATACATAGCAATGAAATTTTTACCAAACATTCTCTCATCCACCAAAATTTTTGGTATTAAAAATGGGTAAAATCGGTCTAGTAGGATCTGAGTTATAGATCAAAGTTTCAGAACACCTCGATATTGCTATTTTCTTGACTTGCAGATAATGTCATGAAATTTTGCACACTTTATATCTATTATAGAAAGACAAGTTCTGTAGAAATTGGTAGGAATCTGTCCACGATTTCTCATAGCCCCCATACAAATGTCTTCCCGGAATATGGTTTTATGGTACAGGGATGTCTATAGAAAAGCCGTATTAATACAAAATTCTGCAATAATAAGTTTTATGCAAAGTGAAATCTCAAAATGATATTTTGTTTGCATCAGCCATATTTTGACATAGTCCCATATAAAGACCACTACCGAAAATCACTTATATTAACATAAATCTTTAATAAACTCACTATCAAGTTGAAGTACGTTTAAATCGTTGTACTAAATTTCATGATCATCGGTTCATATTTGACAATAACCCCCACATAAAGTCCACTACCGGAAATCACTAAAATGCGCATAAATCTCTTTTAAGCATCAGCAGCAAGTTTAAATTCGACACAAATAGTCCATACATACATACATATATAGAAATATTCATACCCAATTTAATGATGATCGTTCCATATTTTACAATAGCCCCCATATAAAGTCTACTTCCGGCAATCACTTAAATTCGCATAAATCTCTTGTAAATCTCCATAATAGTTGATTTGGTGGTGGGTATAAAAGATTTGGCACAGCCGAATATAAACACTTACTTGTTGATACTTCTGGATGTTGTTGAATACAATTGTTTCTCTTCTTATTCCTACCAAAATTGAATTATGTTTCTATTCAGAAATTAATAAATTTGCTCATTATAGGTACAAACAAGCTGATCGGGATATCAGATATGTCATCGAAAAAGAAATCATAACTGTTGGAACACTACCACCAACAGCTCTTTATTTTGTATATAACTTTTCCGATTGCCCTCGTATATGTATATAAATATACTCATATCATATACATATTGGAGAGATATACAATAGTTTACTGCATGCCATAAATTCGTAAATGTCTTATAGCTTTACGAATGAAGTATTTTTGTTTATTTGTCTCCGAGTACGTTTGTGTGTATTTGGGCCAGTAATAGTTGTAAGTTTATGGACATGTGTCTGAATGTAGTAGTGTAGTAAGAGTAATATTTATGATATAAAAACGAATTTTAAATGCCAGACATAATTTTTCTGCTCGTCCACGTCCTTTTCCCATTTTTTTTTTTGGTACTTTATTTTATTCGTCTGAATATGTTGACAAAATAATAATATTCGCCTTCAAACACACACTCTCACATACATATGCAATGTAAACACGAAGGATAGATATACTGTCATATGTTTGTGTGTGTATTTGCAAGGATATGTGTGATTCTACAAATCTAAACATCAACATTCATGGAAGCAACTTCCTAAATATGGAAAAACTGTTTGTAGACATTTAACCAAAAAGTACGCCTTTGGTCGAAAGCGAATTGAGTTTTTTTTTCTTCTTTTTTTTTGTCATTTTTGTTGTAAATGTGGTTGATGATTAAAATTTCGTTTCGTTTTTTTAATCTCTTAGATTTTAGCCACAGGTCACTTCCTTTTTTTGGGGTCACTTACTTTAGCCACATTTTTTCAAATAAAAAACTGACATTGCTGGTGAGGATATAAAGAAATATGACTTAAAATGTAAATAAAACAGGATATGTCATGAATGCAGAACGTGGCCAGTTGTGAGAGTGATTGGAAATATTAATAAATAATTATTAATATATTCGGTTTTGCCAAGTCTTTACCAATGTAAAGTTAAACAATTTTTTTTCTCTCCCACTCTTTGTCGGTCCGAATTTCTTTATATACATTTTTTTTTTTTTTTTTTTTATAATACATTATATTTATTTATTGAATCTTCAGATATTGAAATGACAATAAGTTTTCGAATCTTAATACTAAAAGAAAATAATAAGTCCAGCCAGTGCTAGACAAAATATTATGATACTACAAAAAAATTTACATCCACTGATCCAGTCATCTGTTTTGCGTTTGAGTTACAGCAAGGGTATCCCTCCTTCTCAACCGAACATGGCCACTAAAGTTAAGGATGTCTCGTGCAAGTGGGTTTGGATGGTGTTCAAGTTTGCTGACATATTTTGAGGCGTATTTTGTAAATTCGTCTTTCACCAAAGGAATGCCTAGATCTTTGTGAATTCGAGAATTTTTAACGTACCATGGAGCTGCAGTAATTATACGTAGAATTTTATTTTGACCTCTTTGAACTTTTTCAATGTTGGATGCTGAGGCAGTACCCCATAATTGAATTCCATAACACCATATTGGCTTTAGAATTGCATTGTACAACAAAAGTTTACAATCCAACTTTAATGTAGAATTTCTGCCGATTAGCCAATTAAGTTGCACTGCTTTTAATCTCATCTGTGTAAGTTTTGCGTCAATATGAGACTTCCAGGTTAAACGACGATCGAGGTGGATTCCGAGGTATTTGACTTCACTGTGTTGCGGAATAATTTGGTTATTTATTCTGATGGACGAGCAGGTATCTTTTCGCAATGTGAAAGTTATATGAATACATTTCTGTTCGTTAACCCTGATTTTCCAAAGCTCAAGCCAATTCTCTAGTTTATAAATATAATTCTGCAAATTCTGTGATGCTATTTGATGGTCCTTATGAACGCTAATAAAGGTTGTATCGTCAGCAAAAGTTGAAGTATGTATATTGGGGTCTGACGGCATATCGGATGCATAAATCAAATATAAAGTAGGACCCAGTATGCTACCCTGGGGTACTCCTGCTTCAATTGGCTGAGCGGGGCTTAAAAAATCGCCTTCTTTGATTGTAAATTTGCGACCATATAAATAACTTTTCATAAGTTTGTGGGTGTTAGCAGGTAGAGCTAATTTTATTTTGTGCATTAAACCTTCATGCCAGACTTTGTCGAACGCTTGGGAAACATCAATGAAAAGCGCGGAACAGTATTTTTTCTCTTCAAACGACCGTCTTATCACATTTACTAATCTGTGTGTTTGTTCGATGGTACTGTGTTTAGCTCTGAACCCGAATTGATGATTTGGAATACATTGAGTGTCGTTCAGAATTGGAATCAACTTAGCCATTAACAATTTTTCAAACAGTTTTGAAATTGTCGGCAGTAGGCTAATTGGCCTATATGACTCTACTTTGGTGAGGTCCTTCCCTGGCTTAGGAATCATGGTAATCATAGATACCTTCCAATCTGCAGGATAGTATTCTAGGCGTAAAATAGCATTGAAGATAAAGAGAATAATTCTTCTAGCTACACGAGGTAACTCCACGAGCATTTTGTTGCTGATTTTATCCATACCTGGAGCTTTTTTAAGGTTCAGAGTACCAATAGCGCTTTGAATATCATTAAAGCTAAGTCTTAGAGGTACAGGAGGTCTAATAACGAGTGGTGGCAATTCAGTTGCATTATTTGAGTTGTTTATAGTAAACACATTTCTTAAATGGTTAACAAATAAAGTCCCTTTCTCGGAATCGTTTCTAGCCCAGTCACCAATCGGATTTCGCAAAGGAGGCTTTCCTCTAACTGGTCTTTTTAAACCTCGTGCCGCCTTCCATAACGAATAGTCAGATTGTGGGGAACTGTCAATTCCCTCCAAGTATGATTTAAGTGAAGCCATTCTTTGGGTTTCTAAGAAATTTCTTAGTATATCTCTGCATTCCCGTAGCCTAGCTTTCAGTTGAGGAGACCTGTGAATTTGCCACTCTCTTCTAACTCTTCTTTTTTCTGTCAGGAGATGTTCGAGTTCAGCGAAATAAGTTCTGTTTGTCCTATTTCTGCATTCAACGTCATATGTGGAAGCGTGATGCACAGCTCTTCGTATGTCCTCAGTAAACTTGCCAATCGACCCATCAATATCCTCGGTAGTTCTCAACACTACATTTTCCGTGCAGTGGGAACTTAAATACTTTTTATACTTTATCCAACTTACTCTGGATTTAGACATGTCCCGAAATGGAGAGCCATACCCTTGAAGGAAACGCATTGAAATAATAGAAGGAGAGTGATCTGAAGACAAGTCTAATGAAGGCTCCACTTGTATCGATTCTACAGGGATATTTTTCACTACTCCGAAGTCAATAATATCGGGAATCTTCCGTCGGTCCGTCGGCCAGTAGGTGGGATGCCCGCTTGAGAGTACATCTAAGCCCATTTTGGCAATGGTGTTGAAGAGTTCACGACCCTTCGGGGTCACTAGACGTGAACCCCAAAATGTGTGTTTGGCGTTAAAGTCACCAGCAACCAAAAATCTAGCTCCAAGGGAATTGAAGAAGCTGTAGTATTGATGTTCTTTTATTGAAAATCGAGGCGGCGAATAAATTGATGATAAAACAAAGTTGTATTGACAGAATTCAATACAAATGTTTGTTGCTTGTAGGTAATCCTCACATATGTTATTCATTAGATAATGTTTTATTCTGTTCTTTATAAGAATTGCCGAACCTCCACATGCTCTTCCGCGGGGATCTTTAGTATCATACAACACGTAGCCATTAATTTTGAAGTACCCTGTCGCCGTCAAGTGAGTTTCAGCAATCATCATGACATCAATCTGCTTATCCATCAGGAAGTGTTCCAGTTCGTTTTTATGTTGGCGGAGACCGTTCGCGTTCCAAAAACAAATTTTTAAACAAATCATTTCTTTAAAATTGCTTGTAAGATAGTGGATTGCATTTTCAGCATTTCCTGCATCATGGATGTCATAGTGGTCGTAAAAGTGTTCATAGTTTGGACAAGTGTCTGCAAAGTAGTCTCTAGAGTGTTAATATTAGGCTCGTAATATTGAGATTTAGGTTCCTGCTCCAAACCTGGCATATTAGATTTAACCACGTTAGCGTAAGAAACTTGTCTAGAACTAGGCGCGTTTTCATGACTAGTGGGCCGTAACAATTGAGGAAAATTGTTACTCGATGCAAAATTAGGCTGTTGTGGATGAACAGGTAATACTGACGTCTTGTTGGTCCTTATGCCTTTCAAATGAGTGTAAACTGGACAACCTCTATAATTTGCGGTATGATTACCTCCGCAGTTACTGCATTTTTTGATTTTTGAGTCGGTTTTCGACTTATCACATTGAGCAGTTGTATGTAGTTCCCCACACGCAACACAAACTGACGGCAATTTACAATATGTGTGACCAAATTCTTGATTTTCCATTAAACTAGTCTTTATCTCGGCAGGATCAACATCTGGGTCTATACCCTTTAGAACGACTTGGAGTCCTTTTGCGCTTTTCAGCTGGTAGGTATAGAAATCCCTACTCTCCCTCTCCAACTGGTTGGACAATTTTCGAAAGTTATCTTCCTTTTTCACTTGAATTTTGGTTTCGCTGATATTTCCATGTTTAATTGAGGTTACGCTAAACATATTTTCACCTATTACCGAAACAATTCCTTGTACCAATTTACTGGAAGTGGGCTCTCTCAGATAAATTGGTGGGGGCTTAAACGTTTTTTTAGGAAGTTCTGGATCATCCGTCTGGAGGAGAGCAAACCTGTTTTGATCATTTGGATTGTCAATACTCACGGTCTTGGGAGCTTTTGAATTTGATGACGTTTGAGCAGATGTCGGGCTCCTCTGTCGCTTAAGAACTGTGACGTATTTATCCATACCTACTTGTTTTCTAGGTTTAACTGCACTATTTGATGTAGAAGATATTGATGTTTTATCATCTGATGAAATCACTATATTGGGCGAACAGGAACGGCGCCGTTCTACGGCTCTTGTAGTGAGAAGATTCTCCACAGATTTTTTTAAGGATTCTTCCTCAGAGATCCATAAAGATTTTCTAGTCGAGCTAAGCTCTTTCTCAGAATTACATCTGAGAGGAACACTCATACAGTTTTTATGCGATTTTTAATGTTTTTTATTATTTTTTTTTAATATTTTTTATTTTTTAATGTTTTTTATTTTTACCGTAGGTATTTTTACCTATTACGAATTATTTTTTAACTTTTTGTTTTATTTCGACCTATTACACTTTTTCACCTATTACGATTTTTTCACCGAAAATTCAGCCGCACTAAAAATAACACGTCCGAACAGTTCAACAACACTATGTGTAATGATTGCAAAGTTCTTTAAAATGCCTCTTATTTGATATACACATATACTGTCTATTTAAATGACTTAGTAATCGAGATGTATGTCAACAAATCACGGTAATAGAGTTTCTTGGTTATGTCTCAGCTATTTGTTGACTGATTTTTATAACTGAAATACTGATTTGTCAACCTTGACAACATGACAACTGTCTATAACGATCAATAATATATATGCTTTAATAAATGGCAAACTTATTTACTTACAGTGGGGGGCACAAGTTAGTACACTTTGTGCACTTGTTATTGTATAAAAATAAATATTTTTGCTGGCCAATGCATCAAGATGGAATTCTGCTTATTAATGCATTCTTTCACGATTTTAAAAGTGTTCGTTGGCTCACTATTTAGCTGAAAAGGAACATGATATACGATCATATCTACAAAATCAGGAAGATGTGTTGGCCTCTGATGTTTAGAAATAGAAACTTGTCTAGCTTTAAGGATAATTAAATTTTAAAACTCTTAAATTTTTAAGCAATTTGTATTAAATTTGCTGAAAAATTCATTAACTTCCGACTAATTTTAAAAAAAGTTTTAATGAAAAATTTAAAATTTTAATTAAATTTTAACAAGAATGCAAACAGTTAGTACTACTCCATGTTTGACTTAGCAATCAGTGATTTTTGATGCTGATCTGAATTGTTATTTTGGAGGGAACACTCCGGAACGGTTCTAAACTAACTCAATAAATTTTGCTTCAATTTTACACATTTGTAACTATATTTACGTGTTCAATGTTTTTGATATTTTTGCTATTAAAAATTACCATGATTGGAACAAGTTTCGAGGAGAAGTTAAAAAACTTTTGAAACAAATGAGGGGAGTTTATTTTTTTAGCTGTTTAGAAGTTTAGGTTAGCAACACTTTTTTATATGGTGGCTGTCAAGTGATTTATGTTTAGTTTGGTTTGGCATTTCAGCATGAATAGAACTGAACAGCGCTTCCAAATTGTGCAAATTTATTCTGAAAATAATGGTTCTGTTCGAAATACGTATCGAGGGTGTTTTTTAGATGTATAGAACTTTGAAATTGCATAGAACAAAGATGATTTTTTTTAAATTGCTATGAAATTTACTTTATTCGAAAGATAATCTTCTAGCATTATTTTTTTTTAAAGAGAAGTAACACTCAGGCAATTAATATGCATATATATAATTGCGTTACTTTCTTTGAAAAGGGGATAGGTTGAAGAAGTAAAGGTGGTGAAAGAAGAAAGCTTTTTATATCAAACTCTGCATTTGCGCATTATGTTTGTTTTTAGTGCAGCATTGCAGCGCCTCTGGTGGTAAGTAGGCGCATTATTTTTAAAGCTTGATTTTATAGCCTTTATTTAATTATTTTACTTCGGTGGAGTTTTAATGCTATACTACCGAAGGAGGGTGCTGTGATAAATATAAGTTATGATAGAAAACTAATAATTATCAGCAACTGATGTTGTTTGATTGGCAGCGACTGGGAATCGAAACCGGGCTCCAAATACCAACTCATGCTTAATGCCCAAACGCGCTAAAGAATTAAGCTACACCAGCCTAACCAATTTTATTATTATAATTATAATCTAAATATGACTTCTGGCATATGATCACCACGGCTGGCTCGTACGTAGTCTAATCGTTAAGTCTAATTTTCGATGACTTTCTCCAACATTAGTGACCGTATATCAGCAATAACGCGACGGATATTGTCGTCCAAGTGGTCAATCGTTTCACTGAAGAGTTATTTCATTGGATTTTAATCATTATGAAATTCAAATGAAATTCTGTTGGATACATTTTATAAAACTTGATGTCAAAACTTTATACATTGACGGTATCCAATACAATTTTGTTATATGTTTTAAATGAGAGATCATTGGTTTTAAATGTTTCATTATTCTGTAGAGGTTCTACTGTTACAAAATTCGAAAAACAAATTTAAATGAAATTCGGTTTTAAAACACTAAGAAGAATAGTCGGTACAATATAATAATCTATAATATTTCTCTTCGAAATATTATGTTTTCTTGGATATTTCCTATTGAAAAAAATATAAAGACTCTTGGATATAAAGTAATTGTTGAAAAAATATATTAGATAAATAAACAATGGTATAAATTTTAAGCTTCTCATATCATTAGTTCCAAATTTTGCAATTTTTTTTGTCTTTCTAGTAGATCAAATTTTATACAATATAAATTAATTCAGAGTATTGAAGTGGCTAGCTATGACGTTTTCCTATCTTTCTGTTAATGTATGAATTACGTGCCAAAAGAGCTCATCTTTTGATTAACCTGTTCTGAAGTGAAGCGTATACTAGAGAGAGCGTTATGTATTGATCGAAATAAATAAAAGTTGGATGGTTCAAGGTCTGGACAAAAATAGGGTGGGGTGCAACTTCTTTCTCAATAATTTTTAACAAGTATTACAACATGTGGCAGAGCATAATCGTGATGGAATACTGCTGTGTTTCCTATGATGATGGCCAGATTTCAGCATCTCATAATAGATAGTAGCCTCAAATTCTTGGCCTTCTAAATTTTTTGACTGGCCACATAAACCATATCCTGCACGTTGAAACCGATGAATCACATTCCCCATAAGCTTCGATGAGCAATCGGTGTTCTTAAGAGGCACTTTTTTCAAATTAAAACAACAAAAATGTTGTTGCTTACACTATAATGTTCATGACGTCACAATTTACACAAAACAATTTTTTTAGAATAGATTGATACAATTTTTTCTTTAAAATTTCTTCAGTGTTCACACAGCACAATTCTTATTGCTTAAGTGTCTTGTATTTTTATTTGAGAGTATACACACATTTGTATACACATGTGTAATACGAATAAGAGAGTAACACGAAGTATCAAGTATGTACTAGTCTTATCTTTCCTTGAAGAATTGCTTCGTCCAAATTGGAAATAGCTAAGTGAGAATAAAAAACAGATATATACTCTTCAAAACGGCACATAAGTATAAACACAATCACTTTTAATCCACACCTAAGCGCCAGTTCTATTTACTTAAAGTAGTATACGAGTACTTTAGCCCGTTTCTTAATTTTTCGCATTTTTCAGTTTTTTGCATCGTAAAATTTTCTCCATGAAACGAGTGAAACACAAATGTTTCTGTATCTTTAATTTGCGAGAAGTATCTGTCATTTAAATAAATTTCCAGCAATTATTGGAAAAATTGGAGAAAAAGTGTTTCTGTAACAATATTTTGCAAAGAGTTTCTCAAAAGAACTGTTAAAATTATTTACGTTTCAAATTGTTGCGAGAAACAGACAATTCAAAATACATATATGGATATTTTTAAATACATATATAAAAATATATATATTTGTTTACATTATAAATATAATTTTTTTTTAATTAAATAATTTTATTATTATTTTTTATTTTATTTAAATAATAAAACAAAATTGTTGTATTTTAATTTTTTTAGCCTTTTACTGTTTTGATTTATTATTTGGTTTTATTTCTTCGTTGATGTTTAGCTGGCATTTGACACTTACTTACTGGAAATATTCCAATTCTGTTTTTATTGGAATATTTATCAGCGTTGTCTCTTTTCGCAGAAACAGTTTTTTTTCTCACAAATCGAGAAGCGATGGAATTTTTTGTTTCACACTTCATTTGAGAAATTTAACAAGGCGAGAATTGATTTTGAAATAATTTTCAATTAAAATTCTAATTGATTCAGTTACTTTTTCTGATTTTTCTGATATTTTTAATTAAAACTCAATTTTTTTTTAATTGATTTTGTTTACAGGTTCGATTTCAATTAAATTTTTAATTGATTCCACAAATATTTTAATTGAAACTCATTTTTATTTTTTTCTATGTAGCTAAGATTATTTTACATAACTTTTATTATTTAAGACCACTGCTCAACGAGTTTGCATACAACCGAAATAATTAAAAACTGCGGTTTCGGATTTTTGACAGTTTAAATATTAGAAATATTTAATAGAATATATTAAAAATTCGTTAAGTACGAATTATTAGCAGATATGAAAAAAGATATATCTAAACAAATAAAACTTCTATATCTATATCTTCGTGAGTTAAAGATTTTGAATGACGAAAAGAAAGTCAAATTGTTTTCTGAATGCTAAGTAAAGTTTGATAACGGTTTGTGCTAAAGGTTAGAAGAATTCCACAAAAGTAATTTTCCCCATCACAGTTATGTCTTCTAAAACATTTTAAACATTTCATCCATCATCTAACCCAATTACGTTAATGGCGGTTCAGATTTATATCAGTTCGCCCACCCTTACAAATATTTAACAGGAAGTTAAAATATTAATGGTATTCATTAAAAATCAAACAGGTTTGTTAACAATGTTTCAGAAATAATGCTTCAACAATTTTATATGCATGAATTTTTTGTATCTCTGACAATATTTTACAACCATGTGGGTTTATAGAGACTTTCATTGTAACCGGACTAGTTAAATATAAAATATATGAAATATACTTATACCGGTGACGTGCTTCTAATGTATTCTCCTTCGTCAAATAAAATATCTTTAAGGGGGAAGTAAAATTTAGAACTGGCTTAAAAATTAAATGTTGACTAATTTTAAGTCTTTTCAATCTGGTCACTGTATTTTCTCGACTGAAAAAATTTCATTATACAAAATGATTTTTTGTGGTCATTTATATGCATCAAGTGTTTATTTTTTAGTTTTTTGCCAAACTGATATTTAATGTTACTTTTTTTATCGTATTAATATTGTGCAAAATAGACGTGTACATTAGGCTGGTCCCTTTTGTATGGGGAAAAGTAAGCTTTCGATGTTCCCTACTAAAATGGAATTTTAGTTTGTTTGAAAACACCATTTCTCAAAAATCTTTTACTAAATGCCCTATTTAGATTTTTTCACAAAAGAAACGACATGTTTTTGGAAGGCGCTTTTGATTTTGCATTGGATATTTTCGTTTAAGTTGAAAAATATTCAAATAATTGTAATGTAGTTTTTCGGAATACTTTTAAGGTTTTTTAGATTTTGGCACAGAAGAAGGATATTTCTATTTTTTAATCCAATGACCAAATACTGACGTCAGGGCAAACATTTGAGAAACGGTATCTAAGATAGAATTTGGGGCCACCCTAATGTACTTCAGTGTATGAAGTACTTACATATGTATGTACTAGTAATAATATTATATAGGCATAAGTTAAATATTTATTCGATACGACGACGTTGATGTTTATCTTTTTATATTTGTATTAACAGTGTATTTATATACATATACCCAGTAGTATACCGAGCAAGCCATATGAGTCCGAAAAGAGTCTTTTCTGATACCTTTTCTACAGCGTTCTTTATGAGCCCAAAAAACAATCATTCTTACTCCGAAAACCTTCAGAAAAGAGGGTCATTACATTCGAAAATGGTACGTCAGAAAGAGCTCTTAGATATTGTCAGAAAAGACTCTTTTATGAGGGTTTTTTGGGCTCTGAAAGAGCTCTTACATCATGGCAGAAAAGAGTCATTGCAATTTTAAGTACAAAAAGTACTTAAACAAAAAGGACATTCATTTACAAATAAACTAAATTAGAAATGGAAAAAAATTAGCGAAATTGTAATTACAGTAAAAAAAATTAAATGGAATTCTCTTCAGTTGGACTCTTTTCTGACTACTTTTTCGGAGAGCTCCTAGAATGGTATGCTGGGTACATGCAGAAAAACTCATGCAATGAAGATGTATTTTAACTTGTAGCCTTTGGAAGTTTGGTGGCCAGTGGGTTGGAAATTGTAAATAATTGCTGATTCTTCTTTTTGTTTTATTGCCAAGTATGTTCTTTTGCATTTTAAACAGATCGTTTGATAATTTTCATCAAAAGTATGTGTTTATAGGCTCATTTATAAGTGTTTCCTTGTTTCCTGTCCGAGATTCATTTGTTTTTCATTTCGTGTTGCTTTTCATCAAAAACAATAACAATGCAGACGACCAAGATAACAGAAGTGGCAAGAATCTACGAAAACCCATTACAATTTGCCATTAAAAGGAAACTATGCCTGTCTTTCTTTATGTGACTTTTTTAATTAATTAACTTTATTTATTTTCTGGAAAATTTAATGCATTTTCAGTTTGTACATACCCCCAACCCCCTACAAAGATTTAAACTGCTTGCGACGTGTGCTGCACAATGCTGGCTGTTTTTATAGCTTAACAACGAAAAGAGGCAAATTGAATTCGAAGTAAAAGTAGAGCCGACCCGTTGCAATATAAAACACAAGGTAAATTTAATTAAACTCGACAAATTTATCTGCCTTATTAAGGCAAATGCATTTAAAAAATATATAAAAAATAAATAAAATACATTAAAACCCCAACCAAAATACGCAGGCATATACCTATACATACTTACATGCAAGTGCTGCTACGTTACGTGTGTGTGTGTGTTTATGCGTCCCATAACGCAAGGATACGTTTACCAAACAACAACTGTCCTGTCTCAAAACAATTTCTCTTCAACTGCTGTTTTCCCTGCTTGTGCTGTTGTTCTTCATTTCAGTTTCATTCATTCATTTCAAACTGACAGGTTGATGGTGCAAGCACATTGTTTATATTGTGTTGTGTTGCGGTAAAATCCAGTTGGACTTTTGTTGGGTATTTTTATTATTCTTAACCAAAAATGGTTATAGTTCTTCGTTTGTTTTTTCTCCAATGCAATGCACGCCTTTTTAGCCACACAATTCACCTACTAAAACTGTTTACATACATGTATATTGTACACTGCTAAGCATTTTAATAGGGTTAATCTAATTGCTAGTATTTGCTGACAAGCAGATGTTTAAGCTTGGAATTCTTTCTCCTGCAATTGCTTAATTTATATTATATGAAATAAGAACAGGTATTGCTGATAATGAGCTGAAAAAGGAAAGGAAATTTCATAAGGATTTTTGGCAGCTAAAAAGCATAAAACACTAATGACCGAATTTACAGTCTTTAGTTAGCTAATGACAAAGGCTTAACTAATGATTCTTTATTCGCAATGATTAGTTTGCCATAAGAATAACAATAGTTAGTATCTTAGTTTACCAATGGTTAACTAATGACCGAGAATTTGGCCATAAAAGATAACACAGATCAAAATTTACCAATAATATACTTTGTCAACTGTAAAAACTCAAAGTCAAACATAGTTCAGACAGACTGCCGAATAAAGGATATCCTAGAAACTTGGTACGTAGATTGCTTAGTGCCAGACAATGAAGTGAAAGCAGTTTCATCATCTTTCTATATCCTCCACCACCATAAGTGGTGAATGAGGGTATATATAAGTTTGTTATTCCGTGTGTAACACTGAGATGTAATACTATTCATCTGAGACTCAACAAAGTATATATATTATTGATCCTTACAAAATTCTAAGTCGATTGAGCCATGTCCGTCTGTCTGTCTGTGTAAAACACTCTCACGTCCAAAAGACAAAACCAAAATCAACAATTTTTACAAAATACATTTTATAGTTTTCCTAAGCAGTTTGGTATTGAAAATCAGCAAAATCGGTGTAGTAGAACCAGAGTTATGAACCAAAATATGAGACAACCTCCATAAAACTTTGATATTTTTAAACAGTTTTTTTGCAATTTTTTTTAAATATATTGCAGCTATTGCTATGAAATTTTCTACACGTTATTTTTATGCTAAAAGAAGAAAGTATGAGGAAAATGGTAAGAATTGGTTCACGATTTCTCACAGCCCCCATACAAATATATATCTTCCCAAAATATTACTTAATGATAAATAAATGCTTATAAAATTGAAATATTAATACAAAATTCAGCAGCAATAAGTGTCATGTAAAAAGAAATTGCAAAACAATTTTTTTGTTTTTATCATCATCCCTAATGTCTTTGAGTAAAAAAATTTAAAAAATTATGTTTGTATGTAGAATTTAGTTATAAACAATAAAAACAAAAAAAACTAAAAAAAAAATTTTTATATGAAAAACATGATTTACAAAAAAGGTCCTTAGGGACCTTTTCACATGGCCGTGAAGTTCAGAACTGTCATTCATCGGAGGGTTAAAGCGTGTTATTAGATTTCATAATTTGACCGTAGCCATCATAGAAAGTCTACTTCCAGAAATCACTTAAATGCGCATAAATCTCTTATAAATCTTAATAATGGGTGATTTGGTGGTAGGTACATAAGATTCGGCACAGCCCAATATCTTACTTGTTTGTTCTGACAACTACTGCAGAAGTAATTTTAAGGCAATTTAAGTCTGCTAGTACGGTTCAATTGTGAGGGTTGTAATCCAAGTAGTTATCATGTGCTCATGTAGGTGGGCTCAATTACCCATCTTTTTTAATCGAGCTTGTAGTCAGCATCAGTAATTAAACATGTAGAAAACAGAATGCTACATAGAAAGAATATCCCTGCATCATAGCGTCTTTTTTAGTCGATGATTTGGCAAAACAAAACAATTGCCCTTTGTATTCCCATAACCACGCACACATAAGAGTGCGACTTCAGAATGTTGAGATGCCAAGAAGACTACCAAGTTCAAGTTAATATAGTGTGAAATGACGTCTCCATCAGTTTCCCTTTTACATAATCATGTTCGAATGTAAATATATGTATGTAGGTAAAATTACTTTGGCCACAGCCATCGGTACGTTTCTGATACTTTCCAAAATTGTTGCATTAATCGGTTACGTGCGGTCATGAAAGACAGGCATGATATATTTCAATCAGTCAAGAGGTAACATTGTTTTATAGTTCAGTCGGTATTAAGCAATCCTGTCTCGGAGATTTATGTTTCGTAATGTCTAAGTCACTTTAGGATTGTCAATCTTAATCGATGTAATTATGTATATGTTTGGATCTTCCTGCCGCTGGAAGTTGCCTGGAAAATGTATGTTGGTAAGCACTTGCAATGTGTCGAGTACTATACTTTATGTGGATTTAAATATTTAGTGTTTTCGGCAGAATATTTTGCAATCGAATGGTCTCAGACTTTAAATGTCGCTATAGAAACTTCTTAGGGTTTTTGCATTCCTTATTTGATTTTTAAATTTATTGAACGGTGACTTATATGTCACTAGTTACCTGAACTTTTCAACCGACATGTCTGAAGACTTCTATGGAAGCCCTCCAACTTACTTTCCCTAATCAAGAGATAATTGTTATTTATCATGGAAAGTGAGGGTCTGTGTTCGAACCATTGTTCTTATTTTTATTCTTATTTAGGAAACGTTTTGCCTTATCAAATTCAATTGCTATAGAAAGTTCCAGATATCAATGGTCTGTAAAGGAAAAAATCATCTAAAACTTTCTAATTTCTGATCAAACAGAATACCACTGGCTCTATTCAAATTTCAAGTAGTGTGCTACAATGCACATGCAACAACATACATTCATGACATATACTTACTGTGTAACTGTGTGCGAAAGGTTTGTTGTCCTAGAGCTAGATAAAAGATAACCAATTTATGATTACGGTTACACTTAATACTTATACCAGTATAGCTAGTTGCAAGAACTAAAACACATACAGATACACGTGTGCTATACCAAATTCCTAAAGTATGTTAAGGTGAATTGTGTTCATGCTGCTGCCACGCGCAGTTTTATTTCAATATTCCTTTTCCTTTTTTTTTTTTTTTTAAATTTGTTGTTTCTGCTTATGGCACTTAACGTTTATACAACATTTATGCTCATAGGGACTCATGTGGCATGCTTCAAATTTTTTGGTTTAATTAATTACTATCTGCAACAACATATTGTTTTGCATGTGTGCATCTATCCATATGTTGGTGGTGGTGGCAGCACTCTGGCGTACTCAAAAATGTAAGTAGAACTGCTGCTGGTTTAAAATACATAATAATGAAAGAAAGATCCTTCATTGTATTTAGTTGAGTAAATAAATAGTTATTTTTATGAGTATGTATTTGTTTTTAATTTATATTTTTATCATTTTATTTTTATGTATTCCCTTTTCGTCCTTATCTTAATCTACATGGAAAGTTAAAACAAAAACAAACATTAAATGGGCCCTTTTGAAAAAGTTTGATTAATTGTTAATTGGGCCATAAAAAAATAAACTATGCAATTGATGCGAGGACAGTATTTACCAACTGTTATTAAATTTGTAAAAAAAATTAACAAGAATTACAAGAATTTTAATATTTAAAGTTGAATCGTAAAAAAGAAAACAAATTATATTTAAATAAATGTCATTTTGGCTGATTTTGTGGAATGTTTTCATAGGAAAACATTGTCATAAAAAACGATCCCTTGAATTGTTAAACTGAAGAGACAGCCAACGATAAATCGAAAGGATATTTTTTTGGAGGACAACATTTAGCAATATTAAAGCTTTCAGTCCATTGTAATCCATAACTAGACGGACATATACGGCGGCCGAATAATCCAATACACCTGAGAAATTACATTGGTCCTATCTATGAGATATCTCTGGTACAGATGAAAACAATAAAGAAATACTTACCTTGATATGTAGCTATGTATGTAGTCATAAAAAATCCGAACCGTCAACTTCCCAATCAAAGCAGCTTCTTAAAAATCTACGGGTATGAACTGTAGACAACCTGTGATATCTTATTAATGATAAATTCCCAACCTAAGTCACAAGTCTATCTAAAGCATAAATAATATAAATTTTATATAACTGGACAACGAAGCAGAAAAGCAGGAATGGAAAATAAATGTACACATGTACTTCAACTGGTTCCAAAATCCATTAAGAGTCTTTCTGCTCGAATGTTACATCATCCAAAAAGATCGCATGGCCTGAGTTAATGCAGTGCCATATGGCAGTAGTTAATATCGAGTATTTAACAATATTCACCACACCGCTTCTGGCCGTAATGTCAAAAGGGAGCCAGCTCTGAACGCCGAGTATGATTTTAAATGTCTCAAAAGCTCACCAAACACGAGATCCATACGTCAGTAATTGCCTAATTGCCATGTTCAAAATCTATTTTGTATTCCTGGTTCTAATTTTGCATGTTCTCCTTATGACATTTCTAGACAAGTAAAAAGGAAGATACACTCTTGTCTGAATGTTTTGATTCCCAATGCGCAAACAGAATAACTCAAATAGCCAAGGGACGAAGACCATATTGCACCTGCTTTAAGATGGTACCAGGGCACAATCACCCACCAGTTAAGCAGCAATTGGATTTGTAAGTGTCGAAGCTACCAAAGCACCTCATCAATCTATCCCTACGAATGGGAAAAGTAACATCAGACATGTCATTGAATAGGTATATGTCAGCTTCTTTCGTTGGGTCTTCGCCTAGGCCGCTAGAGTTTCGTGTCCCTTAGTAGTTCAATCTCAACATAATTTCTGGAGAAAATGTACTGTTACTGTTTTATACCTTTATATATGACTGCCTTAGAAAAATCTGAAAAGTTACTGTCCATGAGTGAAATTTTATAACACCTGGATGAATTTCGATACTAAGATAATGGGTTACAAGTAAAAAAATAATTATCAGTAACCCAATGTGATACTGATTTTTGTTTTCCCACTTAGGACGTCAAATTATGGAATCTTCGTCATCGTTGCTATATCTTTTCTAACAACTTTATAGAAAATCAAGAATATTAGGATGTATTACATTAATGTCTTTGATAACTTTGGGACCAATTGGTATATTTGTAAAAAGTTAGCAAGTAAATGCACTTGCAAATGGTCGAATTATTATATTTGTTGAAATAAAACATGAGTATCAATATCGATAAAATTTATACAAATATATATAATATTACCAAATTCTGTCATGGCAATTTATAACTTACCATAGCTCCCATATAAGGTAATTAGCAGGCCATACATTATTGGCCATAGTTCTAGTGTAAAACATATCTCAACAAGTAAGAAAGTATAGTCGGTCTAGCCCGACCATATAATACCCTACACCCAGTATATGTATAAAACAGTTTTTTAGAAATGGGCGTTATATGAGAGATATAGCCTATTGTGGACCGATCATTAAAAAATTTAGTGCCATGATGTCTGTGAATATAAATATTATTTGTGTTAAACTTTATCTCGATATAAATACTTCTACAATATTTATGGAGGTTAAAGTGAATTACGGAGAGGGTTCTATATGGGAGTTTCGACTAATTATGGACCGATCATAATAAAATTGCACCGTATTATTTATATACATATCAAATATATTTGTGTTAAATTCTATTTGAATACCAACATTTTTGAGTGAGTTATGCTCTTTAAAGTGATTTTCGGAAGTGGGCCTTATATGGGAGCTACGACTAATTATGGACCGATCATCATAAACTTCTGCCGTATTATATGTATATAGACGAAACATATTTGTGTTCAATATTATTTGTATACCAACATTTTTAAGAGAGTTATGCGCTTTTAAGTGATTTTTGGAAGTGGGCCTTATATGGTAGCTACGGCTAATTATGGACCGATCTTCACGAAATTGGTAGATATGGTTTAGCTTCATCTACTACTCATCTGTGGTAAATTTTGTTTGCATATTTGCTTAATTTAAAGATTTATGACCGGGAAACCCCAATTTCGGGAGGACATTTGTATGGGGGCTAGGTGAAGTAATGGACCGATTTCCACCAGTTTCAATCCCATCCATCCTTGGGCCGAAAAAATATCACGTTCCAAATTTATGGAAATATCTCCAAATGGAAAGAAGAGTGGTCCCCTCTCTCTCTCTCTTTTTCCCCCTCTAACACACAAACTCAAAAGTTGAGCAGCAATAGTGATAATGTGTGACTGCGCACTTACGCGTCATAAAATGCGCACTTAGTCCCAATTTATACAAAGCAATTCATTAAGCTTAACTGATTACCTGAGGGGAAAATAAGACGAGGACCAGCAAATCCTGTTACTCTCTTATTTGCATTGCATACTCTTAAATATTTAAGCTGGATAATATTAATATAAATAAACACCGATAAAATTTCCAGGAAAAATTTGTGTCAATATTTTCAACAAAAATTGCTTCGTGTAAATTGGGGCTTAAGAGTAGAATGTATGGCTTGAATTTCAATAAAATCGGTGTTGCTAAAAATCCAGACCTTTGAAATTAATCCATCACAGAAATTAAGTCGGCGTAATAGAAAAAAATATTTGCATGAACGATATTGGACTATTGCTGTAAAATCTTTGGAAATGCTTTAACGATAATGATCATAAAGGCGTAACTGCCCATTTTCTCCCTATTAATTTTGAACCTTCAAAAAACAGCCAGTTTTAAATTTTATGAAATATATTTAATTCTACATTGTATTATATATTTAAATAAACTCAACTAAACTTATATAATATTTCTCACATTTTGCAATATTTGTGAATGTATCTCAAGGATCATATGAAAGCTTTGAGGGTGCAATGAATCTTATTTATGTAAATCAAATATTGTTTTTTCTCTTCTTTGGTCAACCCCTATTTGTACATTTGCACAAATAACGAAATGTGCAAACATTGATTATTATCAAGGAAATAATTTCTTTAATTTCACTCTTCATCGTCTTTGTATGAGTGTGTAAGTGAGAATTAATGAGTGTGTGTGTGTGTGTGTGTGGTAAATGTTAAAATCTTGAATCTTTGAATTGAAATATTAACACTGACTAAACAACAACAAAATGTTCAACATGATAAACTACTTTTCTGTTTAATAATGCTAACAAAAAAAAAACTAAAAACTAAAAACGAATATTCAAATACACAATCTGAAGTAGAAACATATTCGTACTGCTAGTGGAGAAGAGATGTTTGTTTATTTATTTGTTTGACCCAGATTTTAGGCAAATGGACACATATTTACATATGCAAACAAACATACCACTAATATGTGTGTGTGTGTATGTAGTTTACAGCCGAAGGACCACAAATGTAAATACAAATAGAAGAAATTATATAAATGAAAGTGGAAAATAAAAAAAAAATAAAGAAATATACGAAAAATACTGAGACATTAAGCATGAAAAGCCTATCAAAAACAAAGAAACGACAGCCATACATAGATATCTCAACAGCAACAGCAACAAAAACTACAGCAAGAACAAGAGTAGAACATAAAAACAAAAACTGAAAACTAAATCTTATGAATTAGTGATGTGCCAGCAACAGAACAAGAACAACAGACAGCAGCAACAAACAGAAATTTATATGAAACATGTACCAGCAGTAATTGTTGTTGCTGCTGCTGCTGTTGTTGTTATAAATACTTGCTTTGAATTTGGTTGCTTGATTATTCGTACTGCTGCTGATGCTGCTGCTGCTGCTACTGTTGTTATTATTGCTTTTACTACCACTGCTGACTACTCTGTCTCTCTTTCACTCTCAATTCAATTGCTGCTGACATAGATTAATGGACCAAAATGAAACTGTAACTTAAGTTACACTTACCACAACCAAACAAGTCGTTCCTAGAATATAACATTTGAATCTCAGAGTTCTGAAGTATGATTTCTTTTCGTCGTTTTAAAAAATTTTTAATAATTAAATAATTTTCTTAATAAAATAGATGTGATCTCGAATGCCCATTAATGCGCCTACTCACCACCAGAGGCGCTGCAATTCTGCATTAAAAACAAACATAATGCGCAATTGCAGAGTTGTGATATAAAAAAAGTTTTCTTCTTTCACCACCTTTACTTCTTCAACGATCTCCTTTCCAAAGAAAGTAATTGTCTGAGTGTTACTTTAAAAAAAAAAGAATAACAAATAAATTCAATTCGTTGAGATCAATTCAGATTTAAATCGACCCATTACACTTTGTTGGCTACGATAATATAATAATTACATTCTCACAAGATACATATACATACTCGTATTTATGTTAGTTCGGTTGGATCTATGCAATTAAATAGATAAAGCTTTATGATCAACGTAGCTAAGCGGATGAAACTAATTTTCAAGCTAAATTATTGTTTATAAGTAATGTAAAATTTGTATAAACATACAGTTACAACTAAAGTTTCACAACTTTAAACCATAGATTTCAATAGTTAAGAAAATAAATTTTGTTTACGATTTATCGATCTAGTAATTTTGTATGCCATACAAAATTTCGGAAGATAGAACGAATATTATACCAGATAACACCATGAAATATTGCACCCCTTATCATAAGGATAATAAAGAAACCCTGTGTAAAATAGTAAGAATCGATCCATGTTTCCTCTCAGTTCACATACAATTTTTTTTTTCGGAATATGACATAGAAGAGCTGTATCCTTACAAATCGCTCCATGTTTAACCACATCCCCCATTTAAGGGCCACTTCTGAAATCACTTAAATAGGGCACAAATTCTTCTGATAACTTCTAAATATCGTTGGAATTCGACTAAAATAATCCTAATATACATATAAACAAATCTCTTTTATATTTTATGAAGATTGTACCATAATTGATCAAAGCTTCCATATAAGGATCACTTACGATATATCAGCTGACAGTATTTAAAGACCTGAGGGAGTAGCTTACTCTTGAACTAAATAAAAAATCATGAACGTTAAGGAAGCTTATTATTATGACGTACATTTAGAGGCGCCTAAAGCTTATTCCGCTTGCAACTATTGTTGGTTATTGCTTTTATTACCTTCGAGTTATCTAATTAGATCTGTGACATTTGCATTAAACCACTTATTTTTTTAACTTGCAAACATGAAATCTCAAAATGTCCTTGAGTACAAGATGTAGGTAGTACATATATAGTTTGGCTGAATACAAATATTTGAAAATCGAAGACCATACTGACCATTTGTTATCTAAAATTGCCTATAGAAGATTCGATGTTTTCCGATATAATGCGTAGTGTAGACAAATACGAGGTCTGATCAGAAAATAACCGTTATTTTGAATTTTTTCAAAAAGTATTTATTTATTCAATAATAACTATATTGTACCCTTCAAAGTAATCCCCCTCAGATTTAATACACTTGTGTCAGGGTTTTTTCCAATCCTCGAAACACTTCCGAAACACGCTTTTTGGTATCGCCATCGTAGCAAAACGCTTTCATTTCATCGGTGTCTTCAGTTTTGGGAAGAGGAAAAAGTCAGCGGGGGCCAAGTCCGGTGAATACGGTGGTTGACGCATGATAACGGTTTTGTTTTTGGCCAAAAACTTACGCACAAGCATCGATGTGTGAGCTGTTGCGTTATCATGGTGCAAAATCCATAATTGGTTTTTCCACAATTCTGTGCGTTTCTGACGAATTGCTTCGCGCAAACGGCGCATAAATTCAAGGTTATATTCCTTATTAACCGCACGACATTATGGCAAGAATTGATGATGCACCACGCCATTGCAGTCGAAGAACACAGTGAGCAAAATCTTCATATTTGACCGAACTTGACGTCCTTTTATCGGTCTTGGCTCTTCTGGACGTTTCCATTGGTATGATTGGACTTTGGTGTCAATGTCATAGGCATACATCCATGATTCGGCACTAGTTATGACCTTCTTGAGGAAATCTGACGATGTTCAACAGCTCCTGATCGATGTCCAGGAGACGTTGTTTTTGTTCAAAATTTAGCAATTTTGGAAAAATATTCGCTGCCGCACGTTTATGCCTATAACAGCCGGTTGGCATGAGCCAAACGATATGCCAACATCATCAGCAACCACGCTGATAGTGAGTCGACGATTATCCAAAATCATTTTCTTCACTGCTTCAATGTTGTCATCGGTTGTTGACTTGCTCGGACGACTAGGACAAGCATCGTCATTGACATCTTATTGGCCGTCCTTAAACCGGTTATACCACAATTGAACTTGTGTTCTGCTCATAGTAGACTCGCCAAACGGCACAGTCAACATTTCAAATGTCCTTGCGCATTTAATTTAATTTTTTACACAAAACTTAATACAGTTTCTTTGATCCATTTTTTCGAATAGTCAAAAATCGAAAAGAACACCAAAACACGACTAACCTTTTTATCTGTCAAAAACAAACTGACAATCTAAAATGGCTGATATTAACAACATATATAACAGACATGTCTACCAACTTAACAGAAAAAAATGCGAAAATCAAACATATGTACGTAACTCACGAAATTTGAAAATAATGGTTAGTTTTTGATCAGACCTCGTATGTATATTAAAATTTGTTTGTCTCATTTGCCATACATAGCTAGAATAAATCTAAAAACATTTGTTAATTGGCCACACATTTGTTGTATCGGATTGAAGTTGGCTTAGTTAGAATGGAAATTTGAAGTTTGAGAAGAATGTAATTTTTTGTTAGAAGATTTTTAACTACGAATTTGATTTTGTGAAGCACAAACTCAGAATCAGTTAATTATTTCAATAAATCTATTCGGCATGAAATGTTCAGTGAGTAAGTAATAAAACGTTTTAAAAACGGCTTAATTAGTGCAAACGTAAGGATACTAAAATATCCTTCGCAGCTCTATACAGCAGCGACATAGGACTACATGTATGGCAATCTTTTCTATATTGATATATGACAAAATCAATTTCTAATACATATTCCTAATTCTGAAGTGAAGCTTATCTCATATAGAGCGCTCGAAACAAACAGTAGATGGACGAGGTAAGCTGTGGACTATAAAGTGGATGAGGCAAAACTTCCCATCCTCTTCTTTCTAAATAGTTTTGCAACTTGCGAAAGAGCATTGTCAGATGGAATATTTCGGCAAATACTGCTCGCTTAAAATTTATTAGTTGCAGTCAGTACAGGTTCTCTGTGATGGTCCATCCACATTCGGTGCAAAAATGATTTGCTTTTGTAGTGTTTAAGCAAATCGTCTATCAGAGAGCTTCAATTCACGTGGTACCTACTTTTAAATTGAAATTGCAAGCTCTTGTTGAGTTTGACAACAATCTTCATGGACACTGCCAATTCTTGGTTTTCTAACTTTTTATGGCTTCCGTGTCAAAATTACCACTTCTGAACCGCACAAAATTTCTATCGCACGTTGAAACCGAAGGAAATACATTCAAAATATACTTCGGTGTGCTTCAGCGGGAAAACTTCGCGCATATGCCGTTTTGTTGGCATAAGATTCGACATTTTCAAAGCAAAAAAAAATATACTAAAGAAAAAATTACGTTCAAAAGACACTCCATCTGTTATGAATCCCGCATTTTTGAAGTATACACCCAATAAATCATCTTTTTTTTCTTTTCTTAGCATTATCGAAGGAAATTACAATAGATCCTAAAAGTCTCTTAAGTCTCTCGGTCACACTTGGCCAATATTTGCCAAAAAAGACGTAATCACTAAATAAAATATGTATATTTGAACTCAACAACCTTTATTTAGGTCAAGACACAACAAATATTTAATATTAATTTATTTGATGCTGTTTGATTTTGCAAAATTCTTGAAAAAAAATTTGTGCTAAAACAAGTGGTTACGCTTTTTTGAGTAAATAATTGAGTAAATACCGTTCTTGTATTGCCCTGTTATTTAGATAATTATCTGATCGAGTCAGTTATAGTTATATGACCAAAAGTTTGCAAATGCAAAATTATTATTTTGTGTTCTGCAACTTTAGTGAAAACGATGTGAAACACTTTTCACGAAAAGTGAGAAAAAATTGTGTCTATAATTCATGTCGAAAACAATTAATAGGTATTACGTCGTTACGTTAGAAATGTCAAAAAATGCAACTCCAAACCGATGTGAAAACTCAGTGTTTGAAACCGATAATCACAGATTTCGTTGATGGCGAACAAAACCTATTAAAATTTTTAAATTCCCAAAGACGGCGGACTTTAATGTTTGTTGTTTTAGAAAATAATTTGCAATAAAATAAAAATAGTTGCGTGGTGTAAAAAAGAAAACTTTGTTAAAAGAGAATCTATAAAATATTTAGTAATGTGTTATTATTCATTGCATTGATTTTAATATTTTTAATTTTTAAAATTATATCTCGCCACGTTTTTATTTGCGAGTATATTTTTGACAGTTCAAAGCGCGAACCTTCTTCACAAAAATTTTACAGACACACTTTTTCGGTAAACTGACGAGTTATTTTCTTACGTCACAGCGATTAGACACCAAAAAAAAGTTACAGACATTGTTTCGCGAGAAAAACAGCTGTTTGTTTCAATTTATGGATTTGCTGTTTTTTTCCACACATTTTAATCGAATAGTTTCTCGACGCTGAAGTTAAGGTGGATTCACCCATTCGTTCGTAACAAAAATTTTGTTCGAACAATTTTTTTTTTTATTTGACGTCTCTCTTTTGAGAGAGAGAGAAAATATGTTTTACAAACTTGAATTGGTTTATAGAATAATTATTAATTTCATAATCGAACTGTTAATTTTTACTTCTTGATAAATTTTAGTTAGGCTCGAGTTCATTAAATTTAACTTTCATTAAATTATTTTTACTGAAGTTAGGAATTACAACTTGAAAAATTTATTATTAAAAAATGTTTGATAATTTTTCTTGACTGGGGATTGAACCTGGGTTGTTGAATTTACATATGTTTCGAGAAATCCCACTTTCTCTCATCAGAATTCTTTGCGTTCTACCACCTGCACCACTGCGGTGCCGGTCAGCCAACAGACAAACATCAATCCTTTAACCAGTGTTAGTTCTGGTAGTTCGAAGTTTTTGCTGTAATTATCATTCTTGAATTGGTTTAATTTTATATTTTTTCTGGACAAAAATAAATTTAGTTGCCAATAGGTTGCATTTCTTCATACAAATAACAATGCCTTATGTATTTCCATGGCCATCAGCAAAAGCTACTTAATTTTTTCAGTTATTTCTGTGATTTTGAATACACAATACTTTAAAATAATTTAATATTTGTATTTTGATAGTTAAAACCCAAATCAAAATAAATCTATGACGTCACTTGTAAAACTAATAGATTTTGTTTACATATGGCAGCTTTGATTTTTCAGAAAAATCGTTCGAAATGGGTGAATCGTGCTGCAAAAAACTCTCAGTAAAAAAGTTTTTCTATGGAATAAATTTTTGTTAAGAACAAATGGGTGAATCCACCTTTACAGAACATGGCCACTGGTTGCTGCAGGAAAAATTTTCTGTGGCAAAATATTTTTAGAATAACTGCAAGAAATATTTTTATCATGAAGCTTACGCATATATGGCATTAATTAATATGTAGCTTTTACATACATATATTTTTAGTATGTTAAAAGTTAAATATTATTATTATTTTTTTTAGAGACTACTGTTTTTTCTAAATGAAAAATTGCTGAACTTTTTTTATATTTATTATGTAAAAAACTTTATTATTTCGGCTTGAGTTGATTTCAATTAACAATTCTAAGAATATCTTTGTAAAGTAATATTTTTAGACAATTGGCACATTGGAATGCTTTTCCTACCCTGTCATGGGTCAGCAATGTTTGTTGTCCAAGATCTACTTTAAAACATCATCTATTCAACTCGACATTATTGAGAAATAGACTTCGGGAATTAATCATATTTCATATTTGTATATGTATCATTCTTTATTATTACCATTATTATGACAAATTTTGTATTACTACAAATTTGTTGTTACTAATATTTTCTTAAAATATTTTGACAGTTTTCCTATTAGATTACGATATATTTTGCATTTTTTTTTTTAATAATATATTAGTAATTTTAAACTCTGCATATACATAATTACATTATTATGGGATTCTGATCGTTAGGTAGTAGTTTTTAAAATACACAACAACGATTTTTGGCAAATCCAATAGTTTTACAAAAGCTAAGATTCTAGTTTCTGTTAGAACTTTGAATTATATAGAGAGAAAACCATAAATTTTCAACTCCTTTTCAAAACGAAAAAAAAAATACCAGATGAAATTCCTTTAAAGCTCTGTCTAGAAAAGAGCATAGAAAACAGTATAGTATGCTTCATTTTACATTTACATTAAAATTAGTAAAATTTACATAGACTTTCAGCCACCTCGTATCGTATCTTGTTAAGCCTTATCCAACGCAATCTAAACATTAATGTTGTACAACTGTTTGTTGAACTTGTATACATACATACATACATACATACATACAACGTTTGGAAATAAACATGCATAACTAGTGTGATGGAGAAGTACGAGGAGCAGTATGTGGTACCAAAAGTGTAGGTTGTCATGAATCATGCAACAGTTTTTGAACAACCAAGCAAAGCAACCAGCCAGCCAACCATCATCCAGCTACAACTTAATTACTTAAGGCAGGCCGACTGGCATGAGGCATTATAATGTTAAATTTTCTGCTCTTTCTTTAAAGTTGTCTTGACTGCGTAGCTGGCAAACACTATATGGGTCGATCCAGCAAACATTTTGATTGGTATGTAAATAACTGTGAAGAAATTGGTATAATTTTTATTTCTTAAATACTGGTTTTCATTAGGATTTATTTTATTTATATTAAAAACATAATTTAGAGTTTTAGCTTGAAAAGTATGTAATATACACACAGCTTCAAAAGTGTGTAAGCACCAGTGAATTTTTTTGATTTTTTTAAGATTATGAAAAGCATTATAGTTCAACTTGAATTTTTTTTCATAACCGAATCTATTATTCAACCAAATATCCAACAAAACGAAACTTTTAAATTTCAATCGATGGATAGATTTTAGGATTTTCATTATCTTAAAAAAATTAACTAATTTGTTGTGTTTACTCACTTTTGAGGCTCATAGTACATAGTATAACACTTTCCTAAATCAAATATACTTGATGTTGGAAATATTGCTGGGATCAGCAGCTAAAGTCAATAGTTTACTCAAAATATTTAAGCTAAAGTTTTAGTTATAATACTTATACCTATACGAGTACATACATACATACATACATACATACATACATACATACATATGGAGGTATTTATATACCACAGCTGGGTTAGAAGAGTAGCTAGTTTAATTTAGTGATTGGAGAAATTGTGTTGCATAAATTTATAATTGCATAATAAGACCGGTGGACGCCAAAAATTCATGCAATTTGTTTGTATAATCAATGAAATTCAAATGAAATTAGATCAAAAACTATCACTTATTCCTTTTTGCATTCGTTTACAGCAGGACATTCCACATATATGTACATATGAAAAGACTTATATGTTGAAATCGAATGAGGTTTCCATTTCGTGTGACATTAATTTAATGAAACTTATCTGAAGTGCAGAATTGGAATAATGGAGCATGATTTGAACTTTCATTTCATTGATGTTTAGAAAAGGCTTAAAAAACCTTGTCATACATTTGTTGTTGGTACTAGAAAGTTGTCAAATGAAAAGAAAATCCTTTTGAATCACATAATGTGAATATGCAAAATTCTTTTTAATTTTCCATATTTTTTTTTTATAATTTTTTTGCAAAATGACCCTTTAATTCTGTGATAAAAAGGCAAGTTACCTTTTTGTGTGCCATCAATAGTGAAAGTAAATTGAAACGTGATGTTCGTAGCGTGTAGTTGTAGTTTAAGATAAAGCTGATTTACAAAACAATTTCTTCAGTGAATGTTAGTTCTTTTATCTTTATAATGATGACAGACATATTTCAGACCGATTTGGTCTCAATAGCGTATCTGTGTTAAAATTGTATGTTCTGCACTTTTAAGCCAGGCAGCAATTCGTGACATAATTCTTCCAAATCCGACAACAAAATTAAGACCTCATTTCATTTACCACTTATAACTACATTTCTGTCAATATGGTCACACAATATTGCAGTTCAGTAACTGTGACGAATGGAATTAATAATATGTATTTGCAAGAGAATGTAAAAAGAAACCCCCTGCTTTATTACTGCACAATAATAACGAGCAGCATCCTATGACAGACACCACAGTTGTATGTCCAATAAAGACAAAATTACTTTCCAGGCATTAACTATGCTGCGAGTTCATTAAAAATCTAGTTGCATATTATGGGCACTATTTTATTTGAATCATGTTGCATGATACTTGTCAAGGTTATTGAAATGGACTTCATTATGCCGCACTCACAATTGTACTAAGAATATGGGTAGAAAGTGCTCTAAGTAACTACGTACTTGTATGAGGGATAGTCACAGTGTGCTATGAGCATGTAAATTGTAAAAGTTAGGAAGGGTCAAAATAAATTTTTTGTTTCTGTTTTTTTTTTTGTTATACAGTGTACTCTCTCTTAAGCGGACGCCTAATAGTGGAAGGCCAATATAAGCGGCATGCGGCCGCCAGCGGCAATCAGCTTAAATAACCGCTTATTAGTGTGTACATTGTGTAAAAATAATTAGGAAAATGGAAAAACGAAAAAAAAATTAAAAATAAAGCAAAGTAAACAAAATATTCATTAATATTTTTGCGAAAAAAAAAGAAATAGCTTGAAAGACCAGATATCCAACTGGATTTAAAAAAGTCAGAAATTTTAGTTTGGCGAGTTTTTCCTTTAATTTCAATACCTTGGAAACGGATTTGAAGATCAGTCAGCATTTTAACACTTTCAAGGACGCTCTGATATAAAGAAAACTCTTTAAGTTTTCTTATGACTAAATAAGCCTCCTTATAAGAAGTTAACTTGTCTTCAATTTCATTTTCTAGCTTATCTTTCACCATTTCTTCGGAAGGTATTAACATTTCAGTACTAATGTTTTCAATATCTTCATCATTAATAACTATGCCATTATCAAAATTGATATAATCTTCGACGTCAACTTGTATCTGGCTCTGAACTAGATTAATGATAGTGGAAGCTCATCTTCTGCAGTCCAACAGCCATCATCATTTGGGCTATAATTTTCTCTAAAACCAGCTTTTCTGAGGCAATTTTTCACTGTCAAACTGTCCGGTTATGGGGTAATAAAATGTCATACATCGTGGGAAAAAAGGGTCCACGTCCTATTATTGGAGGGTTGTCCGCTTAAGAGGGAAATATTTTTAAAATTCCTTACAATTTTTTTGGTACTGAAAAAAGTGTCCGTATATGGGAGGTGTCCGCTTATGGGAGGTGTCCTTTAGGAGAGAGTACACTGTATTTAAATAGCTTTATTAGAGGATCTTTTGATCTTATCAAAATTCAATATTAATGTTAGTAATAATTTTCTTATTTGAAGATAAAATAATTTTAGCAGTGTTTTCATTTGAATTATCTTACAATACTCGTCGTTTAGATACTGGGATATTCTTAAATAAATTGTATAATTTTGTTATAATAGCTAAGAGTATACACGTTTAATCCGGCAGTTCTGCGTTTAGGTATTGCCCAATGGATGAAGTTGTGAAGTAGAGTTGGCTGGTTAATGATATATTTAGTCGCTGGGAACCATGACCTCGAACTGATCATAAGTTGGAGATATTAAGTTTGTTGCTGTACGCCTATTTTAGTTACATTACCTGATATGTCTTGAGTATTATGTTGTAATTTTAATGACTTCTCCGATGTCATCCCAGGATTGTGAGTTTGACATTACGTTCGTAAAAATCTTTATTTTCTCCAAAATATTGTGTTCCAATGTAATTTGCATGCATTTCGTGACTAAATATTTCTCTAATAGGTGGGCACACTTTACCAGATTAATTCTGCACTTACCGCGCCATCATCTTGTAAGTAGTCAATAAGATTTCCTACAGATCTACTGAAAAATAGATAGCCTTATTCCTGAGGAGATGAAGAGACTGCCAAAAGCGACTCCCATCACTTGTGAACGATTCAGTGGATTCATTCATCGGAATTGAATTGTCAAGATTGAGCTTTATCTTTTACTTTAAGGTCTTAAATAGAGTTGGTAACAACTTCAACAATGGCCTATTTGAGATGTTTCACTTAATGATAATGTCTAAAATTAGCTTAAAACGAACTATTGAGGGTAATACCAAAACGAAAGAACTATCTACTCTCCACCGTTCATAAAATTGCATATAAATATAAAAGTCATGGAGCTTCAGCCTATTCGACATTGCGGCATATACCAAAACCTAAAAGGTCCCTATTGATCTTGTCAGACAATCGATTGTTAATGGTATTAAATTCATACTAATAACATTAATTTGTTTCTTATTCTGATACAAGGGAGAAATGATTCCAAGCAGCGAATTTCAAAAATTTGTATTAATGTTTCATTGTTAAGACCACTTTGTACTGATGTTAACTAATTAAATATATAATCTCTTTGAATTTTGTGATAGTGTGAATGGATTAAAAATATATTAGAGTTTCAACTAACATAAAATTGACTTCCGTCTCTCCATAGCTTTGCTCTATAGAAACGTGAACGATTAATCACATCAATATACATGGGTGGCCATATAATTAAAGCATAATTTCAATCTCACCCCACTTATAATGTTTAATGTTTCTTTTTCAACTTTAAAGGTTCTTTTCCACAAAAATTTTTTGTTTTATGCTCTTAATTTCTCAGTTATTTCTCATTAACACAAATTTATTTTGTAAAATAATGGGTTTTTTGCGGTAATACGTTTTGCGGGATGGACACATAATTAAAACATTTTCAACATTGTTTTAATATTAATTTTATAATAACATACGAGTATTTTTAAATTGTTCCCCAAAAAATTGTTAAGTATATACAATATTTTAATTTGTCAAAACGAAAAACATTTTGACTAATGGCGTTTTCTTTTCTGACAAAAATGTTACATTTTTTTCCTTTTTTATATGGGAAATGGGTAAAAAGTGTAACATATATGTAACATTTTTGCCAGAAAAGAAAACGCCATTAATCTAAATTACTTTGTTAATATTCAAAATTGCCGACTTTGGGGTTCATGTCATTGTCGAAAATCAAATCCAACTACATCGTATCACTGTTTGTGGCGGATTGAACCAAATTTCGGGTCTTGACAATTTCCAACACAAGTGTGAGTATGGGCCCGCAAAGCTGTGTAGGCCATTTTCCCGATGGCCTATTCCATACATAACTCTACTTTATGATTCAATAAAAAAGAACATTGTGAAGAGAAATCACTGTTTAATTTAAATCTTGCCTAAATTTTGGGAGAACCTGTATAAAACATTACAAACATTGATGTAAAATGAAGATTATAAATGTTAAATGAAGATCATCTAAGGACCTACAGCCTATGAGAAGTTAGTTGATATCGTTCGTGCTTATTAAACTGTGTGAGAAATTTTATAATAAGTGATGCCTTGAAAAATTTTGTAGACCAAAATTCCTTTCGTCACCTGTCGAAAATACTCTTGATTCTTCTTCTATTCTACCAATGGGCCTCGTCACCAGCATAGACAGCGGCAGTTGTTCATAGTAATTACCCCCACGGCTCATTGAACTTCAAATGCACACAAATTAAGAAATATAATTAAGGTTATTAAATCGATAGCTACCAGCATTTGGGTCATGGAAAAATAATCCTTGATGGCTACATACAAAACCATTGATTGGTCTGTGGTCAGTTTCGCTGTCACCTTCGTTGAGTGATACCCATTGGAGTAATATTCTAAGCAGCCAAGAAGTTGTCTTAAGAACCGTTACAGGCTGCATTCAGATAATCTCGGAACACTACCTACGCAAGGAAATGAATATTGTCCCAGTAATGGAACACAGCGTTATGTTATCAACAATCCTATCTGGGATGTCATCGTAGGAGTCATTTTAGTTTCGATATCATACATATCATTGTATGTTTGTTTTTTTGTTCATTCAGAATGAAGTTTTGTTTCTCCCTCTGACTGCTTCCATACAAAAGCATGTGTCCCCCGTTAGAATTTTTAGAACACAAAATAAAATAAAATCAAGAAAAAATTAAATATTTAATAAAAGTATTCGAATTATTGTGTTTCTTTCTTGTGTTTTGATTTGTTATAGTCGTCAAAATTTAATAAGTGCGAATTTGGCGTTGCAAAGAAAGGTTGTCCCCACATTTTTCATTAAGTGTCACTTTTTTATAAATCAAGTAACATTACTAGTTTTCAATTTGCATTTAAATAAAGTAAATAACGTAAAGAAAGTACAAATTTTAATTATTACAAAAGTGAAAAAGTGAAAAAAAAAATCTATTAAAAAAAGTGTGCATTTGCGTAGTTTTTGTGAACACCATGGTAAAGGCGCGATAAAATTTGTTGAGCGTCACACTAATTTTTTTAAAAGTGAATATATTAAATATAAAAACTTGAAGTTGACAATCATTGTTTACATGGTTTTAACTTATTTTTTTATAATTTGTGAATTTGAGAAATAAATTGCCTACGAAAAAACCAAAATAGGTAAACATTTCATAAGCATCACATTTGAAATATATTGCTTCATAACTTAAAATGCTTAATTTTGATTTTATTTTTTAATTTTCAAAAGTAAAACAACAAAATTAACGGCGGCTGAAAGAGCAAGAAGATATCGAGAGAAAATAAAGCTCGATAAAGCGCGTAATGACGAATATAAAAGAAAGAAGAAAGATACCTTTCTTTCTTCTTGGTATATTTGAGTTTAATTTTTATTGTTACTGACTGATTCTGTTTTTGCCACAAACTTAATTCAAAAGTGGTAAAAATTAATGAGAATGAAAAAAACTAAGCCGCTTGTCTTTTCATGATGTTTATACAGATTCAGAATAAGAATTCGAATGAAAATTTATAAATTAAATTAAGTTAAGTTATCGTTTTGTGTCAAATATTTACATATGTGTATAAGTTTCTTCAAGAATTACTTCCTTTTTTCCATTTTCGTTAAAGACATCAAAGAAAATGTACATATTTTGTTATGTATGTAAATTTTTGTTTTTTGAAGAATTGTTTTTTATTTTTATTTTCTTTTTATAAAAGAATAAACTTTTTTTTCGTTAAAATTTAGATTTGGCATTATTTCTTGTTTACGCGCAACAAAATCTCTTGATCGTCACAAAATATCTTGAGCATCACACTTAGTTTTTGTTCCTTAAAACGCTTATAATTGCAGTTTTTTTTTAAATACATTGTTACAAGCCTATTACTTTGCAAATAACCTCTAAGTTCAAGTCTTTTTTTAACAAAAATTTACATATTTTCATCTTAAAATTTTAAAATAACTAGTCACTTTGAAAAAAAAATTAAAAATCAAGGTGAATCGTGATTTTGTGTTTTTAATCGAAAGGGGGATTTTCGCAAAAGTCAATCTTGAGAAACTAAAGGACATCATAGTAAGCTTGAATTTCAAATATTTTTGTATTTTTTGCGATTTTTTATACATATTTGGTGTGTGGCGCTCAAGATAGAAATCATAGAAAACCTAAAAAAAAATCCAAAAATACTGATTTTTTTGAGAGCCTAAAAGTACCGCCAGATTCTTCATCAATTTCTACATAAATTGGTCACTCTTACAGGCGAATTGAAAAAAACTTTAAAAATAAGCAAAACAAACTCGTTGTGTACGTTTTTTTTTTGAAATTGACCCATATAGGTATGTGCAGAATCAATGGCATCGGAATTCGTAAACACCAGTTTTTGACGACCGCTATCGTGGGATAACTCATGGATCTCATACTAGAAGTTCGCCCTGCACCCATAGCAGCCATGGAGGAAAAGTCCACTGAGTTTGGAATGAAGCAACAGAGCTAATGCCTGCCGATCTCTCATAAAGCTCTAGAATTTGTCCGAGGTCCAAGGTCATTTATGGACTAACGCATGCACACAATTATATAGAAAATACTGTTACTGTTGAAAATGCAATGAATGGTAAGTAATGCACTCACTCAGACAACTAACTGTGATCATCCGAAATGTTTGATGTTTTTTGGCACAAGAATCCCTGCCAATACTCGTATGTATTAAAACAAAAGCAAGGTAGATTGTGGCTTTAACTTTATATGTAAGTATGTGAATGTGTGTTTTTGTGCATACGAGTTTTCATACTCGTAGATACATTATGTATGACCTAAAAATTTTGAAAAGACTGTAATGCAGCTGTTACAATTTTCTTGTAATTTTAGTTTTGTTTTACAGTGAGTTTTAATTTCTAATATGAGAATCAACCACCACAATTTTTGCAATTTACTCGTAGTCTGTACAAACTTGTCGTACGAGTACATCAAGCATTTCTTTGAACAATTTAGAAAAAGGAAAATTTAATGATAAATATGGTTACAAACTAGAATAGATACGAGTACTAAATTAATGTATGCGAGAGTGTTTTGCTTTACCTATACATACATACTTACGAGTATCTATATGATTGTATGTTTGTTAATAGTAAACGACATTAAAGTTACAATATATGTACTAGATAATTATTTAGAATTGTCTCATTTTTGTTTTAACATACCGCTCATTCTCTTGCTTTTAATCAGCAATTGCAGTGAATGTTTAATTTTCTGAAGATTTGAAAACTCAATTAGTGTTCAATCCCAAATGTCCTATTAAATGAGTTTTGTAATAAAAACTATGTAAGTATGAGTGCCCTTTTTCTCTATACATACATACATACATATGTGGATGTATGCATGTGTAAAAGCTTAGAGAGGGGGTTTGTTCCTAAATTAAGGCCTGTTTGTTATCAAAAATAATTTATTGAAAATATTACATGTTTTTACTTTAATATCCAAAAATTTATTAGAAATGTTGAAACAGGAGGAAGTGTGTTTGTTGCAAGTATTTGTAAATTATTTTAACACCTTATAAATATGTATCTGCCCAGACTGTCTACGGTGGTATTTTCCTTTTTTAATCTTTTTAAATAGGCCTGGAAATTGAAAAATCCCACCTCCTTCTAACAGCTACGCTTTGCCTCTTATAGCCATAAAAACCCGGTTACTTTGGGTTGCAGGAATGTGTGTTTTATAAATTGTCATAAATTATATTCTTAACATTAACAAAAAACAGTGCAGAAGAAAAAAAAATCAACAAAGCTATGAATTTATTTAACCAAAATCCCACCTAAAGGCAATGAAATTTACTCACTGCCTAGACAGGGGATGAGATGAGATGAAATGAAGGAACATCACACATAGACACGACGCCTGTAGTTGTTGATACGAGTACAGTAAATCTCATTTACTGGCTCCTGAGGGGACAAACGCTTCTGCTGCTGTTTCTATTTGATTTGCGGTTTCTTTTTTTTTTTTTTTTGTTTGTAAATCTTCATCATCACCATACCCTCCATAAAGCTGCATAATTTACAAAATTTTAAAATGTATATTTTTGGTATTTATGAAACAAGTATCCAATTCAACAGCCCCCTGTTGGGGAGGCTTTTCCTTTTCCTGTTTTTCATATTTTATGTTTTTTTTTTAAATTCTTCAATTTTTAGTATTTTAATTTTCCAGCAAATCCTTTTATCACAACAAACACCATGTCTGGTCTCTTTAACGGTCAAAAATTGAGGTTGTATCTGTAATGTAACCTGTGTGGCAGATGATTTTGTTGCTGCGTGTTGAAAGAGTTAAGCAGAGTCCGTAACCAGAAATTAATTTTCAATTTAAATTTTGCTGATTGTGCTTATTCATGTTTGCGTATTTAGTGCATTAAATTGTGGTTTGAATTGAAAATTGTTGTATTTATAAAAAGTAAACTACGTGTTTAATAATTGCACGCACTTGTAGTAGAAATTTAACAAATATGATTGTAATAAATAATTGTACAATAAATTTCATATATCTTTTTAATAATGTTAAACAAAATGTTCATCACTTGACATTTTATTCATTTGGCTTGAGGTCTGTTTTTTATTAAAAAAAAATATAAAAACTCTTGCTTGTTTCTGCCAATATTTCGACCAACTTTGTTGGTCATCTTCATCATCCAAAAATTCATAAGGATGTCTTGCCATGACGACCAATATGCTCATCGATTAACTCATCATTATAAGAACTAAGCAAGTATGTATATAATTCACATTTTGAGGAAATTGATAAACAATTCTAAAATAATGTATAATACACTTATAGACGATGCTTAAGTACTGATATCATTTGATATGATTTCACTATTTCCTAGCATTCCTGTAAACCTGGGGGGTTACTCTCTTGCATTTGCTTTCGCATCGCAATAGAGAGTAACCCCCCTGGCTATTCAGACGATTCAGAGAAAATGGTTTATGTTAGAGGTACATATCAAAATACCTAAAGAATTGTTTGTGAATATATTAAAGTTAAATATTTACAATATTTAAAATTTAAGGATAATTTCTACAAAAAGAACAGAACAAAGGAATGCCAATCTCCCATTTCTTCAATTATTGCTGATGTAGTTATGGAAGAATTATTAGACACAACTCTTAATAAACTACAGATGAAATTAAGAATGATGACGAAATATGTAGACGACCTATTTGGGATTTTGAAAACGAATCAAGTTGAGTACACTGTGAAGACACTGAACTTATTTAACAGACAAAAAACAGTTTACATTGGAGAAGGAAACAGACAATAAATTAACATATTTGGACTCCGTAGTCATCAGGAATGGCAATATAATTAAAATAAATAACTTATATCTTCTGGCAGACTCATTAATTATTATTGAAACATTCTAGAAAAATGACTAGATAAGAGTAATACTGAATTTCACAAGCAAAATAATCACTCGTATTTTTACACAAATTTATATACACTAAAAAAAAAATTGAGTAATCCGTACTTAAATCAATCTGTAGCGGTGTCAATAGTAGGGTAAGTACGGATTTTCTTATATCGAGTACAAAATACTTGATTCAAGTACGGATTCAAGTCAAAAAATCTTAATTTTAGCTCTCCTTAAGAATGGCTGAGATTAAATTAATCCCTAAATAAGCTTCATTCAAGAATTATAAACTAGATTTAAGCACGAATTCGTAATTGAGAGCAACTGAGAGAATAAATTTTACTGCTACAATTTTTTCTTAAAATATAATTTTTTTGTCTTAATTCAAGTAAAATAAGTATTAATTTTCTTCTTGATTTAAGATCAAATTGGTTTTAAAGTAAGAATTTCTTACTCAATAAACTATGAAAAATGATTTTGAGAGCTTCTGAGAGAGTAAGTTTAACTTCGCTCATTTCTTCTGTGGGATTGATTTAAAATTGTTGTCCTTAATTTAAGTAAAATAAGTCTTAGTTTTCGTTTTAAGATTTATCTTCTTGCTTTAAGAACAAATTGGACTTAATTTAAGAGCTTTTTACTTAAATCAAGAACACTATTTTTGTAAAGGTGGTGAAAGACGAACGCTTTTTTATATATATTACAACTCTGCATTTGCGCATTATGTTTGTTGTTAGTGCAGAATTGTAACGCCTCTGGTGGTGTGTAGGCGCATTATTTTTCAAGCTTGATTTTATAGCCTTTATTTAATTATTTTACTTCGGTGTCTTTTTGATGATATACTACCGAAGGAGGGCGCTGTGATAAATATAAGTTATGATAGAAAACTAATAATTATCAGAAACTGATGTTGTTTGAGTGGAAGCGGCTGGGAATCGAAGCCGGGCTACAAATACCAAAATTATATTATAAATATTATGAGTAACTGAAATCACTCCACACCATGGCCATAACTATAGTTAACTATGAGTCGCTATTGCGTTCACACTATGCATCATATTGCCATGCGGATTTCTCTCTCAGATCACACTAAATGAACTTAATATAACTAATTATTATTTTATTAATATCATCCGAATTATAAAATTGGTACAAATCGAAAATAATAATAGTTTATTTTAACTTTTAAACATTTTTATGAAAAACACATACAATATTTTTATACCCCCACCAAATAATTAAGACGTATATTAAGTTTGTCATTTAGTTTGTAACACATCGACATGTTGGTCGTAGGAACAAAAAGGTTACAAAATTTTAGGCAACATTAAAATGTTTGAAAAATATTTTGCCATTTTCTTTAAATATATCATGAAATATTTCTAATATAAAATGACAAGATCTGTTGAAAATGGTAAAAATCGGTCCATGATTTCTCCCAGTCCCCATGCTAAACTATTTATAGAATTTGACTCTATATTTACATAAATGCTTCTATATTTGACCGTAGCACCCACATAAAGTCCATCAGTGAAATGCGCATAAATCTCTTATAAACAACATTTTCATATTGAAATTCGACACAAATAATCCTCAAGTAAATATATTGAGTACCGTACTTAATGAGCATCGGCTTATTATTGGTTATAGCTCCCATATAATGGCTACTTCCGAAATTCACTTATTGATATCGACCAACCACGAAATTTAAAACATCTCCTTCCTTCGAGGAGACCTTTAAAGAATTTCCCACAAATAGTTGTGGCTAATAGGTTGAAATGATAAAAAGTTTTGGATAGAAATATGTATATGAAAAACTTTGTCTGGACTTATCACTATACGAGTACATACATACTTTGCTCTCGATAACATTTAAAACTACAAATTCAGTCAACTAAAGAAAAGCCACATAAAACCAAATATGTATGTAATTGTATAATAATTGTAATATTTGACAGGATGTTAAAATATCAAAGTCATATAAATAAATAAAACACTATAAATACTGGAGATGTTAAAAATAACATATTTTTTTTTCTAAAAATTTTAAAATTGAAACATTTTGCTTCAGTCTAATTAGCAGATTATTTTAGCCAATGAATGAATGAATGAATGAGTAATTCATCCATCCAGGCATTCACTGAATCATTTATTCATCTGTCCAGCCAGCTATTAAAATGATTAATATTTATTTCCTAACACAATTTATAAGAAAGTAAATAAATTACACTTGGGTAAATATAAATAATAATCATAAAATATGTATGTATGTATGTATGTATGTATGTATGTATGTATGTATGTATGTATTTATGTAGGTACAACTTACAATATGTTTGTATGTACGAGTATTTAGTCACTAAATTTTAGTGCTAAATGCCTACATATTTAAATTTGTCCACTCAGTAAGTAAGTATGTTTTTACGTTGCCACAGCAATACAACAGGATGTTGTAAGACACTTTAGTTTCATCACCCTCACCGGCTGAGTCACTGACTACTCTAACATGGACTCTATGCAAATATGAGCGTGCAATTTGTTAACTATAAATTATGAAAAACAAAAAACAACGAAGTATATTTTGTTGTTTGTTGTTCTGTCAATGTTAATGTTACCAAAGAAATTGTCCTCTGTCTATAAAAGTGACATTCATATTCATTCGTACATGGGATGTAGGAATGAAACAGATACTTTATGATGGCTTAAAAGACATGATTACCAGCCTGCCTGCCTGGCTGACTAACTGACTGCCTGGCTGCCTCCTTTGGAGTTAGAGAGTCTGTCTGTGGAGTTTTGCATAAAATTAGCATCTTGTCATTTTTATAGTCGTTGTATTTCGATGATGCTGTCATTTTGGTTTGACAATGTGGTTGCTTGGTTGTTTGGCGTACTCCTAAACATGGACATGACAATGAACAAAATTGGGGTATATATAGTAAGTGTGTACCTACGATTTGATTTTTCTTTAATAAATTCACTTAATTTTCTTTGTATTTTTATATACATATTTTCATTTTTTGCAGCATTAGACACACGTGGGATGCTGTTGTTATTGCTTTTATTATTGTTGTTATTGCTGTTTTTGTTGGGGAATTCTGATTTCGTTTCGATGACATTAAATTGTAGTTTTCTGTAAGATATTAATGTCATCATGAGTGTATGTTTGTTTATAGTCAAATATTATTCTTTTTATTTGTTTTTGTCTTATATTTTCCATGATCTTGTCATTTCATTTGAATTATTCTTTGTAATAAATTTGTTCTTTGAATTAACCCTTTTTGACCGGCGAAATAAAATTTGTTTTGAACAATTTTTCTTTGTAGCAATAAGTTTGGACTTTAAACAGTAAACAGTAAGTATTTTTTTTATCAGTGTTATTAATAGTTTTTAATTCGTATTTACTCATGCGAATCTTCCTTCCCTGTATGAAGGGAACTGATATAGAATTAAATGTGTAAATGTAACTAGTAGAACTTTACTTTATATGATTTAGAATTGTCACTTATATGCAATTAGGGATATTCTAAAACAAAACTCTGCTAGAATCTTTTTCCGGATAATTCTATGATAATTTCTATGTTTTGGGCCATAGAATTCCATATTATTTTTAAATCCAACAGATGATAAACACACATGGATTCTCTGGAAAATACGGTAATTTCGGACAACATGCTGAGGGAAATCAACATTATAGAAAGTTGTGCGTATTTACTGCGGGATGGCATTACGAAGACGTTTGGAGTACCGAAGGAATGTGGTGTTTTATCAATACTATTACTAGTTGGGTGCCCCCATAAACTAGGCGATAGTGTGCCGGACTATCAGTCAGAGGGTTGCGGGTTCGATTCCCAAGCCAAAAAGCTTCGCAGTTTGTTTGTGTTTGTTAAAAAAAAAAGAAAAAAAAAGTCTGTTCGGAAACTGTGAAACCACCACAAATCCACTAATATTGGATTTAAGTGGAGAAAATCGTGCGTAGTATTAAAAAATCCTGAATGAGAATAGTGGACTGCAAAGTTAAAAGTGCTTACAGGAGAAATCATAGGTAATCATAAGCATGGTTATGGGACATTGCCCAGTTAGAGCTAGGACTAGCTAGGAGCATTGTAGAAAGTGTGGTAACTAAGTGTCTCATCACATCTTGTATTATCAAATAATAGGAATCTTACGGAAAAATATTATTAGAAGATATTGCCAAAATTTATTAATCACAATGGAGGAATTGGAGATCTTTGAGTGGTAGAATCAAAAGCAACTAAAAGTAGAATTAGCAGAACGTCCACCTCTCCGTAATGCCCCGTAATGAAACAGCTGATCCCGTTTTGTTATTTAAAATCAATGCAAATGCTTACCGAATATTAATATCAGATCTCAATCTGTATAAAATAAAATATTCTAACGTTCTTAATAATGTTTGTAGAAATTGAGCAACACGATTTAATACAATACAATAAATAATAATAAAAAAAAAATCATATACATACAATATAAATATAATAAAACAAATGCATACATGCGCATAACTATGCATTATGAATATTGCAAATTGAATAAATATTAATTTAAATTGTAGTAAAATATATTAAATTGATAAAATAACCCAGCAAGCTATATGAGTCCGAAAAGAGTATTTCTGACACCTTTTCCGGAGCGTTCATGCTCTATATGAGCCCGAAAAACAATCATTATTGCTCCAAAAACCTTCAGAAAAGAGGGTCATTGCATTCGAAAATGGTCCGTCAGAAAGAGCTCTTAGATAATGTCGGAAAAGTGTCTTTTATGAGGGTTTTTTTTTGGGATCTAAAAGAGCTCTTAGATAATGTCAGAAAAAAGTCATTGCAATTTTAAATACAAAAAATTAAAAGTTCACATTTATTATTTTTTTTAAATTTTTTTTACTTAAACAAAAAGGGAATTCATTTACAAATATACTAAATTAGAAATGGAAAAAAATTAAATAAATTGTATTTACAGTACAAAAAATAAAATGGAATTAATTTAAATAAAATATATAAAAATGGAAAAAAAAATAATTTTTTAAGCAAATTTTTCTTTCGCTCCGAAAATGCTTTGTAGTTGGACTCTTTTGTGACTCCTTTTTCGGAGCGCTTCTAGAATGGTATGCTGGGAAATAACTATCAAAGTGCTAGATTGTGTATGTAATGCGCACACACACGCAACCCAGTAAACAATATGAGTCCTAAAAGAGTCTTTAGGACTCCTTTGTATGAGCAAAACCCTCAGAAAAAGCTCCTAAAACCCCCAGATATGAGCGTGTTTTTCTATGAAACCGTCAAAAGATTTTCTACTGAATATGAGCGTTTTAGGACTCCTAAATTGAACGATTTGTATGGAATATTGTGAGCCTTTTTGCTCACAAATCAATCATAAAAGCCTCTTAAAATAGTTATAAAAGAGGGATTTCGGAGCCAAAATGGAGTGTTTATTTTTCTTGAAATTAGGGTATTCGTTTTATTTGTAAATTTGTGCTTTTTAGCTCTTAATGGAATAGAAAAATTAATATATGTATGTTTTGTGCACGGAAATAATTTATTTTTCCAAATTTGTACATTTCTTTAGTTTTAAATTCGAAACGAAAAAATAGAAACTTGAAAATCGTAGCCTAATTTTCTTTTAGGCTTCAAACTGATAATTTTGTCTAATGAATAGATTTACAAGGACAATGTTTTGTCAAATATTCACACATGAAGTACACAAAAATAATTAAATTAATAAAAAATAGGAAATTAGTGAAAAAGTTAAAAAATAAATAAAATAAATGAATAATAAGCATTTGTTCAGCGCACATACTCGTACTTATTAGGTATAAATGGACTAGGTTACTTCTTTTTGTTTATGACAGTTTGGAACCATTTACTGGACACCGTAGTAAATATCTTTTCCCCGGAAGAGAATTTTCGAATAAATGCACCTGAAAAGAAAATTTTAAATACACATATTTATTGAAAAAAAAAACAACTCGATTTTATTCTACCCTTCCATCGAAAGGCGGAAGTCATCGTCATTGCCATTATGGAGACCTTATTTTATGCTCCTCTCCAAGAAAATTTTGCTGCAACACAATCAACTATCGTTATCCTCAATGTGAATGAAATCTTTTTCAAAAGTGTCGCCCTCACTTCTTTGTTCACAAGCTTCACTTTCTTCATTTGATTTACTTTGCAGATTCGTTGAATTCACTTTTCGTGTTTTTATTTCATTAATTAATTATTTCATTAATTATTTGGGCTGAACGCCTCTTTTCGACAGTTGTTGGATACATTTTCTCTTCTTATTTGAAAACACGGAAATAAACCTACTTTTTGCACAATTTCTCAAAGATTTTATCAAAACACAACCGAACAGCGCAAAATTATCACTATAATGACAGACAAACGAAAAATATTAAAAATTATCAAGAAAAAGAAAACAAACTATCGTTACCCCTCAGAAAATCCCCATAAATAAGAGTTTTCTAGGAGTGTGCTCCTAAATTGCTCATAAAAAAGAGTCTTTTCGGAGTACTAAATTCTTCAGGCTCCGGAATAAATCATAAATGCTTATAAATCATAAAACCCTCAGACAAAAGGAGTCTTTTAAGAGTCATATTTAGGAGCGCTCCGAAAATTGTTGCTGGGTAAGTTTCTCAGAAAGCTGTGTGTATCATTCATTTCATGATTTACATTTTTATACCATGTCTCTGACGTTGTTCAATGAGTTTTTGAACGATATAATTCTTAATATCTTTGATATTGTAATTTGGCGTTGTAACTAGGGAAGAAGTTCTAGTTTCTCTTGCAGTTTTGTTAGCAAATTCATTCCCTTTTATACATACCACAGTGTCCAGGTACGCAGATTAATTTTATTTTAGCCTGTTTGTTAATTCATATTGACATTATCTTTATAAAGTAAATTATATTGAACAGTTTGGTTGTACAAAGGTGAGCAGTAATACAGAAAATTTCATCTTCTCAGAAATTTTTAGCCACAAAATAAATATTTTCTTTTTATTAAGATTTAGAAAACTATGGTTTTGTACCATCTCTTTCAAATTGAGAGCTATTTTTTCACTACGTCCATGAGTATGAAATGAAGAGCTTTCAACTTAGTGTATGAGTCTTAAATGTGTACACACAGAGAAAAGACATGGCTATGATAAACATAATCTATTCATATATTATCATATTATGATTGTAGTCAAAACATATTATGATGAATAAAAGTCTCATGAAATATCATATTATGATCAATTATCATCGCAATATTTCATCATAATATTTTCTTAAAACCCGGTCACCAAATAATGGCCCGTGTAACAATATCATACAAATTTTCCTTAATAACTTCAATTTCCAAGTAGATCATTTATTTTGAATGTTGATACTTGAATTAAACATCTACGATATGTTAAATAATTGAGTTCAGCCAAAAGCAGTAATAGCAGATTTTATAATAATAGAAGAGGATTAATATGGGTTGGTTGAGAAACAAAATTTAATTTTAAACTATGCTTGTACCACTCGTAATGGGTTAAGAATAAAATTACAGTCTTTTTGTCATGTTAAAGAGCAGGGAGGTGGAATATACAAATAAACGAATGGATTGTGGAGGCCGCTGGCAGCCAGTCAAGCAGTTGAATGGGAGTATAAGAGAATGAATGGCTGGATATGTAGTCATAAATTGTGTCGACATTAAAATAAATTTGTATGCCTGATGTCAATGTGCGAACAATGTACAAATGATGAAAACGCTGAAAGAAATTTCCTTTTTTTTTCATCCAACGATTCTCATTTTGTGCTCCCCACATTCAGAATAATTTAAAATAATAGTGGTTGTAGTTGTGTTGGTGTTTATGTTGTTGCACGTACGAGTATAAGTGGCATCCAAAAAAAAAAAGAAAACAAAACATTGGGGTGGAGACCATTATGTCAATGTGATATTTTAATTTTCAACAATTAAAAAATTGCTCTTTTTCCGTTTGATTGAATGGCGAACATAGATCATGGGAAGATGTAACATGACAATGGCGTCAATGTGTCACACATGCCTACCAAATTTTTTCTTTAAAACTTTTCTTATTTGAACACATTTTTCTGGCTCATACAAACACACATTAATTATGTGAACACTGTTGAAGGTAAGAACACAAGAAAGTAAGAAAGATGAAAGAAAAAGGAGCCTCTTATTAAAAAGAAAATATTCATATGAGCTGAGATTGGGAGAAAGGTTTAACAGAGTAAAAAAATTACTGAAATTTTTCAAAAAGAAAATGTATTTATTATTAACATTCAACTATTATGAGAGTGAAATTTAATATAATACTTTTTAAACATCAGAATTGTCACGTACTTATATCGGGTTACATATGGAATTATATTTTTTTCGGATAATTCTAATGCCTGTATTTCATATTATTCTTACTTCTAAAAGATTTTAAACGCACATGTACTCTAGAAAATAATTTCGTATGTTTTCTTTTTGTCGACCTGTTTTTGTGGATATGATCAAAATGTTCATGTTTTGGAATTTTGGTAATAATTATTTCTGCTGTTCTGATCTCAGAGTACTCTCTCGTGGAGGACACCTCCCATAAGCGGACACCTCCCATATACGGACACTTTTTTCAGCACCAAAAAATTGTAAGGAATTTTAAAAATATTTCCCTCTTAAGTGGACAACCCTCCCATAACAGGACGCGGACTCTTTCTTCCACGATGTATGACATTTTATTACCCCATAACCGGACAGTTTGACAGTGAAAAATTGCTTCAGAAAAGCTTGTTTTTGGAGAAAATTATAGCCCAAATGATGATGGCTGTTGGACTGCAGAAGATGAGCTTCCACTATCATTAATCTAGTTCAGAGCCAGATACAAGTTGACGTCGAAGATTATATCAATTTTGATAATGGCATAGTTATTAATGGTGAAGATATTGAAAACATTAGTACTGAAATGTTAATACCTTCCGAAGAAATGGTGAAAGATAAGCTAGAAAATGAAATTGAAGACAAGTTAACTTCTTATAAGGAGGCTTATTTAGTCATAAGAAAACTTAAAGGGTTTTCTTTATATCACAGTGACCTTGAAAGTGTTAAAATGCTGACTGATCTTCAAATGCGTTTCCAAGGTATTGAAATTAAAGGAAAAACTCGCCAAACTAAAATTTCGGACTTTTTTAAATCCAGTTGGATGTCTGGTCTTTCAAGCTATTTCTTTTTTTTCGCAAAAATATTAATGAATATTTTGTTTACTTTGCCTTATTTTTACATTTTTTTCGTTTTTCGCAAGAACATAAATGAAAATTCTGTTTATTTTGTCTTATCTTTATATGTACATATGTTTTTGTATTGGAAATAAAAGTGTTTAAAGATAAATCTATGTATGTATGTATGTATGTATGCACAATATTACAGATTATTGATTACTCTTTTTGTGTTTCTCTCATAAACGGACACTTCCCATAAGCGGACAAACGCGTCCATACCTTAGGCGTCCGCTTAAAAGAGAGAGCACACTGCATCACTATATTTCAGATAGCTGAAGTCTTCTGGGACTGTCAGGAACTCTCAGAAGGCTGACTGTCCACTGCCATATCACACTGAATAAGATTAACATTAAAGAATGCCAAACGGAACTGGATTCGGGATTTCCCGATTATTTGTTTAATATTAAAAAAAAAATTGGTTCATTAATAATAAAAACTATGTATTTATTTCAAAAAATACTCTTTCAAGTGTTTTTTTACACAAACAAAATGCTTGCTGTTTCTGTATAGTGTTGTATTTGTTGCCGATTTGCACTCACCTTGTATAATTACACCATGATAATGATGAAATGTTAGATTGAAAAAAGTAACATGTATGTCATTTTGCCTTTAACTTCTATATTAATTTAAAAGCAACAGAATATCGATCGATAAAGCTTCTTAAAAATATTAAGTAAAGAGAAACCTGATTTTCTTACCAATACGAGTATATGGGCAAAATTGTTAGCAAATACTTGTATTGTAATTGCATAAACAATCATTTCTCACCCTCCGAAACAAATACATAATTCTTATTCAATATTTTTTAACATAGTATTACAGACATTATTAGGTTTTGGGGGCTTTTTCAATTACATTAATTATTTAGTTCGTTTCCCAATCAATGTTTTTAATTGATTTCTAATAGCAAACATTTCAATTTCATTATCAAATTCACTCTTTCATTTTTGGTTTTTTTTTCAAAAATTTAAAAGTGTTGAGTAAACCATCCTTCTTTCTTGGTTTCTTGTAAGAAGAGATTTCAGCAGATCACTTTTTAATGTCTCTTTGAGCATAATTTAAAATGCAACATCAGCATTCGTATCACTGCGACAAAGGATTTTGTCTGTTACTTTAACCGGATTTTAAATGACAAGTATTTATTTAATTAGAACAATATCTTCATCTGTTGAGCTTTTAAATCAATTAAAGCTTTTGATATATTAATATCCATATTCTAAGAACCGTAGAAACAACAAGCAATCCAAAATTAATTTTAAATCTTTTCCCTTTATTTCTTCGGCATACTTTTTAATTTTTGTTAATGACTTTGTAGACAATAACTACTTGTAGTTTTCGGAATTTATTAATCACGGAAAATCCCGGGATTTGTTGTAAAAAATTTCCAGATTTTCCGGATCGGAATTGGTATCCCTATTAATATTTCACAGATAGATTTGTTACTTACCTTGGAATTACTTGGTGTCTTCATGTAGAAGTCAAGATGCTTCAAATGAAGTTAAAAGCCTCTAGTGTTAATTAGTTAATCAGTGACCAATGCCAAGCCTTGACTATAATGTCATAAATTAGGACATACGGAAACCAACTATGGGAAACGGTCAGCAATTCCAGAGAAAATTTTTAGAACCATAGAAATGAAAATTCCCAAAGGAACTTCCGATGCCACTGGTTAATGTTGAGATATCATTGGTGCGTTATGAGATACTTATTGTGAGGCTACTCAATTTAAACATTTTTAAAACTCTAAAAGCATGTCTCCATTTTTCAGACGAAACTTTACAGAAATTCTCTTTAAATTTTATAAAACCTTTTTGGAAATGTTTCTCTAATTTGGTTTTGGTTTCTCTAATTTTGGGTCTTCGGTAACGAACAAGCTCTACTATTTAATATCGGGTTTTTCAATAAGAACGCTACAAAAGTTTTTTTAAATAAAACAAAAACGGTTTTGGATATCAATGAAATTCTTTATTTCTGTGAAAGTACGTTCGATGCCATTATGTATTGAACTCGATTAATTTTGCATGGCCACCACGCTGAACCCAATTTTCGACGGTTTTCAAGCATAAATCGGCCGATACTGCTGCAATTTCACGTTTGATATTCGTACGAAGTTCATCCGTCAATCGTCGCTGGCTTGTTGGCATTGACCATAGACTTGACTTAGCCCCACAGGAAATAGTCTAACGGCGTCAAATCGCACGACCGAGGCGGCCAATCGACTGGACCATTTAATTTTTTCGGGATGCAGTGATGACTCATTGAGTACGTGTGGATTGCTGTCTGACCAATAACGTATATTTTGCTTATTGACGAAGCCATTCAGCCAGAAATGAGCCTCATCGCTGAAGATGATTTATCGATGAAAATCCGAATCATTTTCAATTTGTTGCTCAGCCCAATTCACGAACATACGATGCTTCTGGTGGTCAAGCGGCTTCAGTTCTTGCGTCATGTAGGCCAAGATATTATTGCAAAATTCGCCACAACGACGTCACAGAGATGCTCAATCTTGAGAACGACGTACTGTGCCTGTGGATTCAAATTTTTCCACTAGACGCTCAATTGTTGATTTGGTAGGATGATTATGACGACCATAAATTGGACGTAGCATTGAGGCCACTGACTCCGAATTTCGGTAGTAAATTTTAATTATTTCGTCTCGTTGTTGGCTCGTATATCTTTCCATCATGAAATGGCAAACCTTACTGTTGAAAAACGCTTTAGTAAACCCAGAGCAACAGATTCATTTTTAATTCGATCTTAATTATAGAATTTGAAAATGGAGAGACAAACTATATTCTATTGCCTCTTATCTTTATAAATTGATTCTCTCATTCTACGATACAAAATCAACTTTCGAAGGATGGCAAATTCGGTTCTCTGTATATATGACTAAAAGGAGATAAGAAAGTCCATCATAAGCAGCTGGTCATTCCTGCTGATTTTACCTCAGATTTTATTTATCTCCTGGTGGTTTTTACGGGTCGATCTTTTCGCCAGATGCATTCATCTTAGTTACATCGTTGTTCGATCTACGCATAACATTTCCTATCTAGACCGATTATCGCACAGCAATTGCACAACGTACATATATCTGTTTACTTTATTATTTCCCATAGTTCAGACTATTTGCAATAACTACTTAAAGCATCGTTTGATGAATACTTGTGATGATTACAAGTCGTTAGCCAAGATATTCTATGATTTACAGGCATTAAACAGGATTTGAAAGAAGAGTTGGAAGTTGAATTTGATTTGGAATTAATTTGTAGGGATTTCCAAATGTTTGGTTTAACCGTTTGATGAGCTATGGAACATCTTAGCTTAAGCCACCTAGAAAAGATATAAATTTGCCTAAATGCGGGTAATAATATTTAACGTTCTCCTGGTTCACATTGTTTACTACGATTATTTGTAAATGTTTACATGGTTAGTGTAGAAGCTATGAAATCTGAAACAAGCTCGCTTTAACCCATGTTTGAATCATAGTGTTATTTTAGCTCAAAGTCTAATGAGTCTAATGTTAGCTTAAAGTTCTGGATCAAGCCAATATACCAGCATTATTTGATAATCTATAGAATAACAAATAAATTTGGTGGACTAAACTGAAGAATGGTGATATATTAATTCTAGAGTGATCAGTAATGCTCAGGTACAACTCATCTGACTAGATTGCTTGATTAACGAAGCGAAGTAAACAGGCACTAGATACATCTACCACTTCGATGGTAAATAGGTGGACATAGAAGTAGATAGCCTGGCTTAAATACTATTTGTGATTGCTTGTAAATTTATGATTATCTAATTCCTTCATATTGTAATTACCCCTGTTTTCTGGAAGTCTTCTATTTTAATTGTAAATGACTGAATTAATTTAGTTATGAGAAAAAGGCTTTACTAAGTTCCGGTTTGATCTTGTCCACGCATAATTTTTAAAGTTTCCATAATTTTGAAATTTTCAGTGTTTTCCATGCCGTGTAGACCGTATTTATGTTAGCTATAATACGGCTTGGTGCTAGTGTATTTCCGTGATGTGTAACATTAGCATAGTATTTGGAACACATTGTGATCTGCAGACTGTGTCATTTCAATTAATGGTGATTCTTTACATATGACTATTCATGAGTTGTCTCCAACCAAGATCAGTTGTCTAGCCTAGCACTGCATTTAACCATACATAACCTTGTATTGTGTCTGAAAGCAGACTTTCAAAACTCTCTAGTTGTCAGTTTATTATACAGTTTATAAACTGTGTAGGGAATGTAAAGCATACGAAATACATACATATATGGGTCAATTTAAAAAAAAACGTACACACCGAGTTTTGTTTTGCTTATTTTTAAAGTTTTTTCAATTCGCCTGTAAGAGTGGCCAATTTATGTAGAAATTGATGAAGAATCCGGTGGTACTTTTAGGCTCTCAAAAAAATCAGTATTTTTGGATTTTTTTAGGTTTTCTATGATTTCTATCTTGAGCGTCACACACCAAATATGTATAAAAAAATCGCGAAAAATACGATGTTCTTTTGTTTCTCAAGATTGACTTTTGCGAAAATCACCTTTTCGATTATAAACAAAAAATCACGATTTAAAATTCTAAGATGAAAATATGTAAAATTTTGTTAAAAAAAAACTTGAACTTAGAGGTTACTTGCAAAGTAATAGGCTTGTAACAATGTATTTAAAAAAAACTGCAATTGGAAGCGTTTTAAAGAAAAAATAACTACATGTGACGCTCAAGATAGTTTGTGACGATCAAGAGATTTTGTTGCACGTAAACAAGAAATAATGCCAAATCTAAATTTTAACGAAAAAAAAGTTTATTCTTTTATAAAAAGAAAATAAAAATAAACAAAAATTCTTCAAAAAACAAAAATTTACATACATAACAAAATATGTACATTTTCTTTGATGTCTTTAACAAAAATGAAAAAAAGGAAGTAATTCTTGAAGAAACTTATACACGTACATATGTAAATATTTGACGCAAAACAATAACTTAACTTAATTTAATTTATAAATTTTCATTCGAATTCTTATTCTGAATCTGTATGAACTTCATGAAAAGACAAGTGGCTTAGTTTTTTTCATTCTCATTCATTTTTACCACTTTCGAATTAAGTTTGTGGCAAAAACAATAAAAATTAAACTCAAATATACCACGAGTATACCTTTCTTTCTTCTTTCTTTTATATTCGTCATTACGCGCTTTATCGTGCTTTATTTTCTCTCGATATCTTCTTGCTCTTTCAGCCGCCGTTAATTTTGTTGTTTTACTCTTGAAAATTAAAAAATAAAATCAAAATTAAGCATTTTAAGTTATGAAGCAATATATTTTAAATGTGATGCTCATGAAATGGTTGCCTATTTTGGTTTTTTCGTAGGCAATTTATTTCTAAAATTCACAAATTATAAAAAAATAAATTGAAACCATGTAAACAATGATTGTCAACTTCAAGTTTTTATATTTAATATATTCACTTTTAAAAAAATTAGTGTGACGCTCAACAAATTTTATCGCGCCTTTACCATGGTGTTTACAAAAACTACGCAAATGCACACTTTTTTTTAATAATTTTGCTTTTTCACTTTTGTAATAATTAAAATTTGTACTTTCTTTACGTTATTTACTTTATTTAAATGCAAATTGAAAACTAGTAATATTACTTGATTTATAAAAAAGTGACGCTCAATGCAAAGCACAACGCAATAATTCGAAAACTGTTATTAAATGTTGCATATTTACTTTTTTCTTGATTTTATTATATTTTGTTTACTAAAAATTCTAACGGGGGACACATGCTTTTGTATGGAAGCTCTGACTGGAGAAACAAAACACCATTCTGAATAAACAAAAAAACAAACATACAAATTTGAGAATAACGTTTGTTTTTTGTTACATATTCCTCGCTGATCACTCTCACATTTTTGTTTTTTTTTTACCTGAAATAGTAGCGGGACACAAAAATTGCGTTTATTTTTTTAAATTGACCCATGTACATATGTAGGTATATGCGTTCACACGAGCTTAACCGTAAGATCTATTAAGCCCGTACCACACACAATTTAAACTACTTGTTTAAGATATTTTCTCTAATCAACTTAAAAATATTTAATTCACTCGTAGCAGTCAGTCAGTAGTTTTGTTTTTAATACTTTTAAATATTAAAAATGTTTGTGTCATTTAGGTTTCCAAAAGTTTCAAATAAATTGTTTTTAAGTCTTCTTTGCTTACGCTTTACTATTCACACATTTTAATCTGTGTGTTTTCTTTACTTTTAAATATTCATTGTTGTCTCCTTTGAATAGTTGCATAAATAAATAAATAAACTTTCACTAGAAATTCTTGATTTATTTGAATTTCAATTTCCATTTCTGTTGACATTTTGTTTGTCTTTCGTCTTTTGTCATGTGCCACTGTACGGGTTGATGTTTCCATGTGTTTCAGTGTGTGTGTGTGTGTGTAACTTGCACTTACCAAACTCATTAGTTTAACAAGGACATTTTCCTTTTCATGCCATTCTATTCTTCTTCTGTTATTGAAATGTTTTTGCTATTTTTATAATTTTTTGTTTATTATTCTTTCATTTCCTTTCAGCTCTTTGACTGTCATTTGACAGCAAACAAAACAAGTACAATCTCTTGTTTTATTTCATTCTGTGTTTTTTTTTAATATTACAAGTATTTTGTTCTCTATATTTTGCATTTTATACATTTTATGATTTTTCTCCATTTTCTTTATTTTGGTGTGGCACAGAAAAACAAACAACTGTTTTACAACCAGCTCATAAGTAAATATCATGTCATCGTCAACATCATCCGCATCCACGTTCCCAACCTCATCATCGTCTACTGTCTCCTCCTGCTCATCTGCATCACAATTGCAATGACATGACAAGCAGTATTTGTGCCGGGAAACACTTGAATGTCTTTTGTTAAGTTGGCAAACGAAAAAACTTAAGAAAAAGGAAAAAAAACTCACTCTAGCATGATGCCAACAGCATCCAGTCAGCCAGTTTGTCAGCCAAGTCAGTGCAAGTTCGAGTACATTTTTAATCTTATAAAGGTGTTTGTTTGCTATTAACTTGTCTTTGGGATTTTCTTATAGATTTAAGAAAAGCACTTTAGATCCTTTTAATTTTACTTGCAATGGAAATGAAAGTGTTTTTTTTAATGCGGCCAGACACTTTTTTAATTTTTAATAATGTTTACACGTATTTTAAATTAATTTAGAGGGTGCTGTAACTTAACTGGTGAGCGCATTTGATCATTAAGCACGAGTTGGTATTTGTAGCCCGGGTTCGATTCCCAGCCGCTGCCACTGAAACAACATCAGTTTCTGATAATTATTAGTTTTCTTTCTGTCCATCAGAACTAACATTTATCGCAGCGCCCTCCTTCGGTTGTATAGCATTCAAACGCCATCAAAGTAAAATAATTAAACAAAGGCTATGAAATCAAGCTTTAACATTAATGTGCCTACTCACCACCGGAGGCGCTGCAATTCTGCACTAAAAACAAACATAATGCGCAATTGCAGAGTTGTGATATAAAAATCTTTCTTCTTTCACCACCTTTACTTTTTCAACCTATTAATTGCCTGAGTGTTACTTCTCTTTAAAAAAAAAAATTTAAAATAACTGAAAATACTTATGTTCTCTTACAAAATATATGTCATATTCGTTCAGCAACGCGATGCATCATAGTCTGCTTTTAGCTAAAAACTATTGGGCAAATAGATTTGAACCTATGATAGTATGACTTCAAAAACCTTTCAAATAACCGTCAGCTAGAGTTAAATAGAGTTTAGAATCAGAAAATAAGAAATATTTTTATATAAAAGGGAGATAAGGTCTTTAATACTCTACTCTCAGATTAAAAATCGATTACTCTAAGATTAAAAAATGTGGCGGTCTAAACTGCAGGATCTTATATCCTTTTCAATTCGACACTGATCTGTAAGGACTAGCCGATCGCCAATTATAGACTCAAGAATATATTTAAAACATTTGTTGTATGTATTTAGCAATCTAATTAAGAATATTATTACATAGAGGTTCAGTGGTATGCTACAATCTTATGAGACCTATCTATCATTACGACGCTTAAAATCCATTTTATTTTTTTTTTAACGATCCAAACAAGCTTGAGAAATTTTCATTCTTATGCGTTTTTGTTGCGACTGTTAATAAATGCGGCACCCGTCTTCCTTTTTCATCTGTAGTTTTTCATGCAAAACCAAATGGACTCGATCATTTGAGATGTCCATGATATTAGTTATTTCACGCACTTTTATTCATCGATCTTTTAATACTATATCTATAATACTATATATCTATATATATATCTATAATACTATATAGTTGCTGTTTTTGGACTTCCACATCCTCAATGTTTGTATACCACGTTTAAATTCAGAAGGCACATTCACCATATCATTATGAATTTCTTTTACCGATAAACCTTTTTATACCCTACACCACCATAGTGGGGAGGGTATATTGGATTTGTGCTGATGTTTGTAACGCCCAGAAATATTGGTCCAACACCCACCTTAAAGTATACCGATCGACTCAGAATCACTTTCTAAGTCGATGCAACGATTTAACGATGTCCGTCCGGCCGTCTGTCTGTCTGGCTTTCCATGTAAAGCTTGTGCGCAGAGTACAGGTCGCAATTTTGAAGATATTTTGATAAAATTTGGGAAGTGATATTCTTTCGGCCCAAGGACGGATGGGATTGAAAGTGGTGGAAATCGGTCCATTATTTCACCTGGCCCCCATACACAAGTCCTCCCGAAATTGGGGTTTACCGAATATAAATGTTTGAATTATGCAAGGAACCAAACAAATTTCATCACAAATAAGTGGTAAATGAAGCCAAATCACATCTACAAATTTTGTACAGATCGGTCCATAATTAGTCGTAGCTCCCATATAAGGCCCACTTCCGAAAATCACTTTAAAGAGCATAACTCTCTCAAAAATGTTAGTATCCAAATAATATTTAACGCAAATATATCTCATAAGTCTAAAAATAATACAGTACAATTTTATTATTATCGGTTCATAATTATTCGTAGCTCCCATATAAGACCCACGTCCGAAAATCACTTTAACGATCATAAATTTCTTAAGAATGTTGGTAATCAAATAAAATTCGACACAAATAATATACAGAAATGATGACACCTAATTTTATAATGGTCGGTCCGTAATTAGTCGAAACTCCCATATAAGACCCTCCCCGTAATCAACTTTAACCTCCATAAATCGGTTAAAAGTATTTATATCGAGATAAAGTTTAACATACACAATATTTATATTCACAAAACTCATGACAGTAAATTTTTGGATGATTGGTCCATAATAAGTCATATCTCGCATATAGCGCACATTTCTGAAAAACTGTTATATGGGCTTGACCGACTATACTTTCTTACTTGTTTTATTTAAATATTTAATGACACCACGAATTTCTCTTTTTCTATATGAAGGAATTGGCAGATCAAAATTTAACATGTGTTCATAGCACAACCGGAAGTTTCCAAAACACTTAACTTATCTCTGTTTATACGGAGCTTTCTGTTCTAGGTTAAGAAGTTTCCGAACCGTGATCGTATAATGTGGTTGTAGGTATGTATGTTCTATTGAGTTCGGAGCTGTAACTTCAGCTGTAAGACGAGCCTACTCATCTATACAATCACTGTCGTGTGGCTTTATTCTTTTGTAAAGGTGAACAAAATTATAAATTAACTGCTGCTTAAATCCCAGTGTAATCAATTGAATCTTTTCGGTTATTAAATCAATGCTGTTCTTTTTAGAAAGCGATTTAAATGGAAGTATAACAAATGAAGTTGCTCAAGTCAATTACGAAGTGATAACTCAATTCAAATCTATACAAGGTAGATTTATGCTGCGAATTTTTTGAGCAATGATGTTGTACTCTAATGGATTGAATAGAGTTTGTTTAAGATGTTTCAGTTAATAAGGGACCGTTTTAGATTGTCTGATAATTTTTCTGTTTTGCTGGTGGAAATGTCTACCAAAAATAGTCATTATCTTGTATCAAGGGATATTTGAATATTTTCTAACATCCTTGTTGACCTACGAGTTATAAATGAAACGGCGGGGCATAAAAGCATAATGCTAGATTAGCTGCCGGTGATCGATGATGAATGTGGTGATGTTTGACAAATTGATTTTCGTTCCAATCGTACGATGTGGACTGGAAATATGGAAATACACAGGAACAAGTCGGTTTTAGTGACTTTGCTCAAAAAAAAAAATCATTAAATAGAGCTTTTAGAGGAGATGACAGCGAAAAAAATTTGTTGGCGGTCACGCCTATTTTCAAGGGGGTGGGCCCTTTAAGTTGGAAATATATAAGCCTATATCTCGGGAACCACTGGGTGTCTAATAAGTTGTAATACATTAAATTAAAGGCATTAAAAATACCTTTGGAACGATATATATTATGATTATAAAATATGGACCGACTATGGGTTAAATTCGCAAAAAATATTTTTTGACCCGAATTTTAATATCTAAAAAAATTTAAAAAAAGTTTAAATAAGTATTATTTTAGTTTATTAATGTAAATAGCAAAGACATTAAGCTTAAATTTAAGGTATCATAGGTGCCTCATAGACTTATAAGATCTAAAAAATTTAAAAAACACATTTTTTAAAAATTTTGTATGCAGGATAGGATTTTTTCCTCTGTGTACAGGCTTAGCATTGTACAAATTTCCTGTATTGCTGGCCTACGGCCGGGCGGAAGGATTTTCTCCTCCATGGTATACAGAACACCGGCTTCGCATAGTACAGATTGTATTTTTTATGGTGAAATGTCATAATCTTTCTTTAATATCTTCGGATTTATATTACCTACATGATCATGTTATACTTTAAATTAAAGCTTAAATTCTTGACTTGAAAATATTGTAATTTATCTACTTACTCATATAGACATTTTTCCTGGATTTTTTAGATTTTTTAAAAAAAATTTCGGTGGTCCACATAAATTGGTCATGTTACATATCATCTTTAAAATACCTATCATTTGATATACATATCGTCCAATAAAAAATATTGAAGAAGTAAAGGTGGTGAAAATAGAAGAAAGCTTTATATTACAACTCTGCAATTGCGCATTATGTTTGTTTTAGTGCAGCGCCGCTGGTGGTCAGTAGGCGCATTATTTTTTGATTTTATAGCCTTTATTTAATTATTTTACTTCGGTGGCTATACCACCGAAGAAGGGCGCTGTGATAAATGTTAGTTATGATGGATAGAAAGAAAACTAATAATTATCAGAAACTGATGTTGATTGAGTGGCAGCGGCGGGAATCGAACCCGGGCTACAAATACCAACTCGTGCTTAATGATCAAATGCGCTAACCAATTAAGCTACTTTCTTGAATCGAAAGTGATAGAAACGAACTCTTCAAGACACTTATTTCACGTACGAACAGAATGGCTTGAAAACACATTTTTCCTATCAGTTGGCCACTGATTTTTATGAAAGCGAATAAGTCTGCATGAACTTTTCTCGGGATTTAAAAAAAATCAGCAACTTAGAATAATGCGAGTATATATAATCACCCCTATCGTAAATAAAAATTCCACATGAAATTTGTTCCCTTTTCACATTTTTCCTATTAAAATTCAATGTTAAAAAAATAAAAGGGAACAAATTTCATGTGAAATTTTTATTTACGATAATAGCAATCACCCCTGCTATTATTCTGGCTCTATATAGTATATTTTTACCGATTTGTGTAAATATAGACATTAAATTGTTTCTAAATGGGTTAAATAAATACAACTTGCAATTAGTTATTCCTATTTAAAATTATAACATGGGTGGCTCAACAATTGCCTTTCAAATTAACACTAACAAACCTATTTGTAATACCAAGGTATCAACCTCAAAGGTTTACCGAACAATAGTGTTAAATTACATGCTAATTTTATTTTATCACAACATATTTGTTTTTTCTGACATTTTGAATGATAATCTTGATTTAAAACTCAGTAAAACTTTCACTTGGTTAAATATAAATCGTCATTTATAAATGGAAATATACATATGTTAATTACTAAATATTTACTCAAGACTATGCTGGGTTGGTTGAATGCATCTCATGCATATTCATGAGGGTCTTAGTTATTTAATTTAGTGGAGAAAATCATAAGAATATCAATGGGAACAAATGATACCCTACAGTAGACAATATGATAATTGAAATAAGCATTTTAATTGGTGGCAGTTAGGTCAACATACATTTGTATGGATAAACACTTACACAAAATTTCGTACCTGGATCCTAGAAAAAAAGTATTAAATTGAGTAATACGTTCTCAAAGGCAAAGGCTTGAGCAAATTTTACTTCTTTTCTTTCGTCCTGACTGGTCTTACTGACCGCACCCTTTTGTAGGGTACCCAAACTAAAAAAAAAACAATATTAGCCCACATTAAAATGGAATCGAAATGTTTGTTTGCATTTGAAATTTACATGCGGTTGTAAATTATATTCTTTGAATATTTGGACAGTTAAACAAGATGTGTTTAACTACATTTACTCGTATAATTATAGGTATCTACCAAAAATATGAGTATACACAACTGGATACAAAGTCATACTATCAACTTTACTCGTATGTTGCACAAGCACGATACCGATAAGAATTAGTACTACAGACCCATATTGTGTTTTGTTAGTTAGCGTTCCACCTTCTCCACTCGCTGCTTCAGTCACAGAACCTGACAAAGATGATTAAGTGAATTGAATTGAATAAACTAAAAATGTATGGAGAAGATGAAGAAGGAAAAAAAAACTAACGAACCAAAGAAACAATTAACAAACAACTTTAGAAATGAAACATCAATGCCGCACCTCTGGTCGATTATTTGGTGGTTACAACAAAATGATCGATTGCTTTTTTATAAGTTAAATGTGTTAAATTTACCACCAACTGTGTAAAGTGAATTAGCCGGATTGTTAGAGTCTATTGTCTGCTGCTTGTTACTACAAAAAAAAAAAGAAGAAAATCTTAATACAAACACGCAAACACTAAAAGGTTGCCAACATAAGAATACATCTCCACTACTCAATTATTTTATAAATATTTTAAACAAAATATTACCATAATAATATCTTTCACACACAGGGGAGAAATAAATTGGGAAAAACTTTGCACAAGTAAGAAAGTATAGTCGGTCAAGCCCGACCATATAAAACCTTGACCCAGGATATGTATAAAGCAGTTTTTCAGAAATGTACGCTATATGGGAGATATGACCTATTATGGACCGATCATCCAAAAATTTAAGGCATGATTTCTGTGAATATAAATATTGTGTATGTTAAACTTTGTCTCGATATAGCTAAATACTTTTAAAAGATTTATTGAGGTTAAAGTTGACTACGAGGGTCTTATATGGGAGTTTCGATAAATTATGGGCCGACCATTATGAAATTAGGTGTCACCATATCTATATATATCGAACTTATTTGTATTAAATATTATTTGGATACCAACATTTTTGAGTAAGTTATGCTCTTTAAAGTGATTTTAGGAAGTGGGCCTTATATGGGAGCTACAATTAATTATGGAGCGATCTGCACAAAATTTGTAGATGTGATTTGGTTTCATTTACCACTCATTTGTGATGAAATTTGTTTAGTTCCTTTCATAATTCAAACATTTATGATCGGTAAACCCCAATTTTGGGAACACTTTTGTATGGGGGCCATGTGAAATAATGGACCGATTGCCACCAGTTTAAATCCCATACATCCTTGGGCCAAAAGAATATCACGTACCAAATTTTATCGAAATATCTTCAAAATTGCGACCTATACTCTGCGCACAAGCTTTACATGGAAAGCCAGACAGACAGACGGCCGGACGGACATCGTTAAATCGACTCAGAAAGTGATTCTGAGTCGATTGGTATACTTTAAGGTGGGTGTTGGACCAATATTTCTGGACGTTACAAACATCAGCACAAATCCAATATACTCTCCTCACTATGGTGTTGTAGGGTATAAAAAAAATTTCAAAAAGGCGCTGTCGTAAAGAAAGATAAATCAAGAAACCATATTTTTGATAAATTAAATAGATTCATTATCATCATTATCGGTTTCATTTATTGCGTTCTAAAAGACATAGAGTGGTCTGAATACCTCTTCGCCAAACCTTTATTCTTACATCATTAAAGGGCCTGAGGCATTCTTTAATGTATCAATACATCGTTCACCTAGTCATAGATATGACCAGATCACAGTTACGCCTCACAATCTCATAATACATCGATATCAAAGCTACGTGCAGCTAAGGCCTCTACTGCTCTCACTTTTTATTAATGCCTTGCGGAACGTAATACAATTTTCGAATAACATAATGTACGCGGATGATTAATGAGTTAATAGATCATACACTTCTGCAAAAGGATTTGAAGTTGTTTTATGATTGGCGATCCAAGAACTTAATGGAACTGAATATAAAAAATGTAAAACTATGCGCTTTACGAGCTGTAAACCAATAAATGCAAATTACTTTTTGGAAAATCATAAACTGGATTTGGTTGAAAGCTTTCTGGACTTGGGTATACTATATATGACCCTAAATTAAACTTTACCCCACATATAAATTCTATAATATATAAAACCAGGGGTATGCTTGGCTATTTAAAACGTTGGTCTAAAGAATTTAATGATCCGTGTATTACAAAAGCATTACATATGTCACTTGTGCGTCCGATTCTTGAGTATGGGTCAGTTATTTGGGATCCAATTTATTGAATGCTATTGAATCGATGCAAAAAGAATTTCTCTTGTTTTGTCTTCGAGGATTACGTTTTAACCCACTTAACTTACCATCATATCCTGCTCGTCTAACTCTTATTAAGCTGCCAACGCTAAAAAGTCGTAGAGTTATGCTGAATGTATCATTTATTTTAAATGTTATTAAAGGTGTTACATGCTCTAATTATCCAATAAATGAAAATCTTTTCAACGTTCAACAACGTCCTACCAGAAATTTTTATCCATTGCCAATAAGATTTTAAGATCAAACTATGGTGCTGATGCTGACCCACTCAGAAGGATGTTCAACACATTTAATCAGTTATATAGATTTATAGATTTTTCATTAGATCCCAGTCTTATAAAACTTTTTTTTTAATAATGTATTTAAACTCATAAGCTGGAGGTCCACTCCAAGCGTCGACGCGTTCTAAGCAACTGTCAAAAAAGTAGAATCAATGTAGTTGTATGAGTTAAGTTATACACTCAAAAGCTGACGCCTGAAACGCGAAAAGTTCGTTCACTATCTACTTTTGAACGCGGTGCACGCGTCACAGCTGACTTTGACAAATGCCTGACGCTTAAAACGTTTAGAAAGCTTAAAACGCGTTGACGCCAAAACACGAGTTGTGGACCTACAGCTATAATGTTCTGGTTTTTATGTTTAAAGTTTGTTATTTTTTATAAATAAATAAATGTTGTCCCTCATATTTTAAACTAAATAACTTTCGATATCTGCATTTCGGATGTCCAAATATAAGTCTGACGTTTTTGTTTGAATACAGTTACACTCAGCGTGGATTTAGGCCTATTCCTATCTCTTCTGGACATTAAATGCAACCAAGAAGAACTTAAAGTTATATTGAAAGAGAGTGTACCCATGTCTTTAAGAGAAGGTTTCAAGTTTTCCTCAAGCGTCCCATCCAAGCATTATATTTTGAAATCTATTGTGTCACATTGGGACATGACCTATTGTAACCGAACTGCATTGAGAAGTTTTTCGATATTTTCACAGTATAAATCACATTTGTCATTTTCTCTCTCTCTATATTTCCTCATTGTGAGCTGCAAGTACGTTCTTCTAGATGAAGTAGATTTTTTCTTTGTTTAACATATTTCTTTACCTATTGTCATATTTTGAAGTTTTGTAAAATACAAGGTCTGATCAAAAAATAACCGTTATTTTCAATTTTTTCAAAAAAAATTTATTTCTTCGTCAATAACTATCTTGTCCCCTTCAAAGTAATCCCCCTCTTGCCATTTCAATTTCAACGATTACAGTTTCCCGTCCGTTTAAAATGTACTAAAAATTTCGTTTACCACCAAGCTGTGCAATGAATTTTTTTCTTTTTGATGTTTTCACTTTAAAAAATTTATATTATTTTGCACTTCTTTTTCAGGAAAATGTCTATTCTTTCTAGAAAATTTAATTTTTAATACAAAGACAAAAACGTATGTTATTGTATTGTCCAGCAATGCGGGCAGGGCTAATCTAGTAAAATTATAAAATAAAATATTCGAAATACTACGAAATAAATTAAAAATAATAATAAAAAAAAAAAAAAAACAGTGTAGCTCTATAGCTGCGAAACCTACAACATCTTGGTGCAGCTGGTGAAATTTTTCTGAAGTAGCTTTTAATCCTCTTGGAGGCTATATGAGTTACAAAACCAACCACATTCCACTTATAACATCCCAGAAAACGGGAGTAGAAAGAGAGAATTTCGAAATGTTGCATACGATTGAAATTTGTTAGATAACATTTCACTGTAGGAATATTTAGCTCAGCTTAGCAAAATCTGGATTGGAAATTCCCTAATACACATGTATGAAAAAAGCATTTGGTAACCCTGAAGTCCATGTAGATTTTTTTTAATTAATTATTACCTCATTCTAAATACAAATGAGGGAGAGTTTTAACATTCAATTGGGAAAAAAGGAAAGTAACTTGTTTGTTATAAAATTAATATTTCACTCATTAATAAAATAAATAATGAAAAATAGGAGAAAAAGAAAATAATCTTCTAAAGACACCGACCATTTATTTAGATTGGTTGGACTTGCACGACATAGGGAGTCATTGTTAGAAAATAATAGAAATGACAAGACAACCAGGTATTTTACCACTAGCCCAACACAACATGCTTGGCCACCTTGTGTTACTTGCATGTGCCACAATGGCGAGCAACAGTGGCAAGCTACGTATCTGCCTTACAACACCAGTTACGCACAGTTGATTATCAAGACAATCAACCGAATAAACAAATATTAATGCATTTATTAAATACGGTCTTTAATCAATTGTACAAGCGTAGGTTTCACTTCACGTAAGTATCTTTTTATCTGAAGTGGATAGATATACGAGCATGTATTTAGATAATTAACTGTTAAATGACAACTATTGTTTGGCTGTCTGGTTGTTGGTTTCCTTAAGATAGTTTTAAACACAGGTGGTTTATTTTTAATGACCAAAAAATTTATGTTAAACTTTTGTTACTCTGGTGTATTTGAAATTATCATATTTTTGAAATAAATTTATAGCGCACAGTTTAAAAGTATGTATGTATGTACATACACATACATTTCAATTTATGATTGTTTGCACAATTATTCATATTTTTAATGTTTATTCGAGATGTCTGTTGTAGACGGTTTTGTTGGCTGTCTGTCTATGTGCAACAGTGTGTATTTTGGTTTTTGTTACTTATTTTTATGTGCAATCAATTGAAATGTCTCCATCAGATATTAATGTTGGGATATTTTGTCATCCTTCCTTTCAAACACTCTGTCACAAATATCTCTATATAGAGCTTTTAGATTTTCCTATTAACTTACACAAATACTTTTATATTGTATTTCTAGTTTCATTTTCATAATCGTGCATACATGGAAATATACTAGGATAACCAAATTATTCGATTTTTCTTTTGTTCGATTAAAACATATAATTCGAATAAAACATTTTCACTTGTCCGAAAATAATCGAGTTACTCGACATATACATATATACATTTTAATAAATGAGTTCTTTGTCTACATACAGAAAAAAATATATTTGTACATGTTTACTACAACAATGTTAACATTCAGATGATTACTACAATCATATACACCAATACCTCGTGTTTTTTGAAACCCCAACGCAAAGTGAATTAAGATTTTCTATAGCAAACCATGTAGAGATCGAAAATAAGTTCCATGGTTACGAAAATACCAAGTCGTCGGCTTTCTTTCACAAAAAATTGGCCCAATATTTGCTGAACAACTTTTTTTCAACGTAAAATAAATTTCCTTGTAGCAATTGACTGTGTTACTACCACTAGCATTTTCGTTGGAAAATGCTTTACTTTTTATGTCATCAAATTAGCTTTTTGCTTTTGTCTGCATTACCATTTTACTTAATGGTATTCTCTGCGCAACTTGATTTTCAATCCAACTTGTACGGGTCATCGGCTTAGCATCTAATTATGTTGCAGATTTTGCAAAAAATTAAACACTCGAACCCAAAACAACGGAGCCTCGGAAAATCTACCGATGTACAGTGAAAATTGGCACTAATTAAGCATTGATGCAACTTCGAAAAAACGCAAAAGGAAACGACACAAAGTATATGATTGTAGTAACTATTATGTATTTGTGGCAATCATGTTTATAATGAATTCATTTATCATAATGTGTTGCTCTTTGATTATAATTGAGAATAACATAATCTTTCATCATAAAGCTGATCACCATAAACATTACATAATTACTATAATCATATGTATCAAAACTAAACCATATTATAGTTGCCGCAATCATATAGATATTTAGAGTGACCATAATATTTAATAAAAAATTTTAAAAATGTATGATAGTTGTTGTAAACATGCACAACTATATTTTTTGTCTGCGTGTATTTTAACGTTATCATCATCAATGTCAACATAAAGATCAAAGTCGTACGCATACAATACAACATCTCATTCACCACCACCTGAAGTCGGTTATATTGTAATAATGTCACTGTTGTAATTAAAAACCCATTATGTACATTTTGTACTAAATACATATGTATCGGGTTTTTCAATAAGAGCGCTACAAAAGTTTTTTTTTAAATAACACAAAAACGGATTTGGATATCAATGGAATTCTTTATTCCTGTGAAAGTACGTTCGATGCCATTATGTATGGAACTCGATTTCTTTTGCATGGCCACCACGGGCACGCAATTTTCGACGGTTTTCAAGCATAAGTCGGCCGATACTGCTGCAATTTCACATTCGATATTCGTACATAGTTCATCAATCGTCGCTGGCTTGTTGGCATAGACCATAGACTTGACGTAGCCCCACAGGCGTCAAATCGCATAACTGAGGCGGACAATCGACTGGACCATTTCGTGAGATAACACGTTCTTCAAAATTGGTTTTCAATAATTTGATTGTGACATTCGCTGTGTGGCTTGTGGCGCCGTCACAGAGATGTCCAACGCTTAAGAACGACGTGAGAGAGACACGTTTGTGCTTTCTTCAACTAAAGCCTCAGCGGCAGCAATATTCTCGACACTACGGCACTTCTTTGTCTCACTGGCACGGAAACATTTTGTACTGTGCCTGTGGATTCAAATTTTTCCACTAGACGCTCAATTCTTGATCTGGTGACAATCATAAATTGGACGTAGCGCTCTTAACATTGAGGCCACTAACTCTGAATTTCGATAGTAAATTTTTATAATATCGACTCGTTGTTGGCTCGTATATCTTTCCATCATGAAATGGCCAACCTTACTGAAGAGAAATCTCAAAAGAGCGGCAAAAAATATGGCGTCGTTTGCTGTCCCTATCGATCTACTTTTATAGCTTCACTGTTGAAAAACGCTTTACTTTATATTGCACTATACACCTAATTCTGTTTTTACACGGTTTTGATTTAACATGGTTTGAAAATAAACCAATTTTATTCCATTTAGCACTATTCAATTTTTTTTTTTTGGTTAAATTTAATTTTTGCGAAATATGTTCATATCACAAATTTAAGGGAATTTCCTTTTTGAGGATATACTGGTCAGAGAATTTTAAATAGCACAAATTTAGGGGAATTTTCTTTTAGCGCATACAATCTAATGAACTTGTCATACATTTTTTGACATTACTTTTAAGCTTAAGCTATGTATAGACGGTTGTCAGATCTAGCAATGTGCTAGCAATGTACTGACATTGAAAAATTGTTAGCAAAAGGCAAATTGTCAATGCTGTTTCTTAGACATTTTCAGAACATTTTTCGGACAACGTTGTAAGATCTGACAACCGTCTTTTTATTTTTCTTTAATAACTATGATTGTGTAAAAAAACACACATTGTTCCTATCAATATACATGTACATGTATGTAAGAATATGTAGTTTAATATTATAAACCTGAAAAGTTATTCTTAAAAAATCCTTATTTTTCACTAATTTCAATAGTTTTTAGAGAAAAGGAACCAATCACCTATTTCGCATACGATTAATGTCTTTTTTTACACGCGGTTTTCCTGGAACGAATTACCGTGTAAAAACAGAATTAGGTGTATATTAAAACCCAGGTAGGCCATTATGTTTCCATTTCTATTTTTTTTAACATGTTTTCTTGTATGTATATTATAGGCATTTCAAGTTGTTCACTAAAGGAATATTTAGACTCGTAAAATTCAAAATGTAATCATGAAAAAAATCTTTAAATAATAGATTATACTTATTAAATTAAATTAAAACGGAATAGTGTAAATTATTAATTTTAATTATAAAATTATGAAAACTTTTAAACAGAAACAATAAGTTAACATAAACATACATACATACATATTTATTCGTTTAATTCGATTATTCTTTATGAAATTTACCGAAAAATGTACTTTTTATAATTTTTCGAATAATTATTCGTAAGAAATTTGTTCAATTATTCGAACAATCATTTTTTGAATGGATACCCTAAAATATACATGTGCAAGGTCCTTCAGCTCGATGTATGTGTATTGTAGTAGAGTAAATGTCAACATTGAACATGAGTGACATTCTTTAAATAAATTCACATATGCTAACTTTCATTTCACTTTGCGTTTTGCAAATTTATATTCTATTTCTATGTATGTATTTCTATTTCAACTTTACACATTTTGTCTTAAATAGTAAAAAACGCTGAAAGAAATAATTGTGAAAATTGTGATATGTAATTGGCGATAGTTTGCATTGTGCCTTTAAAACTCAATAAACTCACTTTGAGTATTCGTGTTTGTTCTATTTATACACTAGCGTCATATTCTAGTAATTTCATGCGGCCTCTGGAAAAGACAATCAAAAGTTATTTTCTATGGCCGTTAAAACTTAATGTCGTCATACTCCACAACTTTGAGGCCATTTACACGATGAAATTAATTGCATGCAATTTTTTCCATTCTCTTTTAAAATTGCTACGTAAAATGTTGTGCATTTATAAGATTAAATTTTACGTGCAACAAATCATGAAATTGTTTGACGTTTAATTACATATTCCCCTTTAGTTTTTCAATCGCAACAAAGAAAACAAAATTTTAAAATATAAATATAATATACAAAATAATATACATACATATATTTACATAAATACAATATACAAAAATGTTAAAAAATATAACAAATGAAAGATTTTAATACAGAAGAAGTAATTGAAAATGTTCTTGCGCATTAATTTTTATAACGCACACTTCAAAGTCAGAATAAGAATAAAACAAAATAAGTGTAACACAAACGATGGTAAAAGGAAATGTCAAAAAATTGCATTAAAAACGAAAGTCGTGCAACTTTCTATCCCTCTTGCTACTTTACCCCGTTCGCCTACAAACATCAATTGCATGCAATTAATTGCATGAAAAATTGCATCGTGTAAATGGCCTCTTTGTTAAAATTAAAACAACGTGTTTTCAAAATGTTTATTAATGAAAACTTCGACTAATGCAAATGTTGATAATCAGGTTGTATGTTGATAAATAGCTGTATGTTTATACCAGCCGTTATAAAGCGTCAAATTGAAATTGAAATACAATTCCGTAAAAAAAATGCATAAGCTGTGGTCCAAAACTTAAAACAATAGCAGAAAAGGGTTGTTCAATTCTGTCTCGTCAAGGCAAATATTTTTCAATGAAAAGGAAAAAGAAAATTATCTTTTATCTTTATTAGACAGAATTGAAGAGTGTGAAAGCGGATATTTGTTAGAAATATTGTAGAAATTAACCTCTTTTATAGAGATACTGAATTATTTGAATAATATCATAAAATGTTTAAAAATATTTAAATTGAAGTAGTACTACTCCTGAGTAATAACTTTTTTACTAAAGAGTATAACTTCTCGAACTATTAGTTGCAAAATAATTTATATAGTTAATCTTATCCGATTTAAGCTTCATCAAATACGATTATTTAAAGTTGCAGTTCATGTACTTATACATTTGCCTGATACATGTATATAAAGAAAATAATTCTTAAATAAAATCGCAAGTTTTTTGGAATATGTATTTAAAGTACAAACAGGGAAATATTCGAAGGACTAGGGGTATGTGCGAATATGGTAAAAATTTAGTTTATTTCTTTGGTGGCATGCATCACATTTAATGATTCTTGAATTCACATTGTCAATTTTGATGATTTTATTATAATACTAGTTTTTTTTTTGTACCCGGCATCGCCCAAGATATTATTGATATTTTATACCTGGCCGCTGATCATTTAACATTTTGGTAATGAAGCGTATTTGATGTGTAAAGTGGCAGTTTATTCCATAGAAAAAATAAGCATTCATGCATTAATCCCTTTCCAAACGTATATTTGAGCTTGCTACTCGTATATTTTTTTAAACTTAGTAAACTTACAAGATTTCAACTTTGAACAGTCTTATAAAACGCGACTCGCTGATAAAAACCGCTGAAATATTAACGTTTTTGTTCTTTTGGGTCATCATAGTCGTTTGTTAAAAAACGTAACTCCTGTCAATTTATTTGGTATATACAAGACGGTTAGAGTCGCCAAAGTGTCAAAATTGGACGAATATACAATTGTGTTCGCGCAAAAAATTTAATTACAACTTGAATATTTCAACAAAAAAAAAAAGGTAAGTACACATTGACATCATAAATGTTTTGGTAGTTTATTTCGATTTGTACTACATTCATGAATATATTCATACTTCAATCAATTTACACTTACTTGTTTAAGTACGTTACTGAAGACTCCTTGTTTTCTAAGTCCCCGTTTACACAGGGAAACATTTGGAAGGGAAACATCTGAAATTCTCTTTTGTATTTTCCTTCGCGGGCATACAGGAAATCATTTTTGTTGTCGGAAACATTCCAGTTTATATTTGTTTTTTGACATTTGTCTAATTGCAGTGTCGTTTTTTTTAATTTCTACTGTTTTTGATTTGCTAATGTAAGTATGTATATTTGATTTGTGAAATAAATAAATAAAATATAAAATTAATAAAAACATTTATTTTATTTTATTCAACATTATTTATTTTTTATTTTTATTCAAACAAAGTCAAATATAAAACATAGAGAACAAAGCACGTGCATCCAAAAACGGGAAACAAATTTCATATTCTCTTCCCCACCCGTCCCTCTCTACCAAACAAAATGTTTCCCTTCCAAATGTTTCCCTGTGTAAACGGGGACTAATAGAAAACATTTTAAAATACTTTTTTTTATCAACAAGTTTTACAAATTCTTTAAATTTTGTTTTACTTTTTTGTTTGTTTATTTGATATTTTTCATAATGGTAGGGTTGTCAACTTGTAAGGTTTAATATTAAATTTTGTATAAAGAAATATAAACAAAAAATATTTTTAACACGTTGCAATGGGTTTCAAACAATTTTGACATATGCACGAATTGACGTAAGTGGTACGACAAAATCGACTCGCGTTCTATAAACGCCTTTAATTTCTCACTCGTCCACCGGTCGTCGAGTCGCGAGTTGGACGAGTCGCTTTCTATAAACCTCTTTGTTCATGCTAATAAAGAGTTCTTTTTCAGAATTTAAGAAACAGATGTCCGATTAAGTAGTTATGTATGTCAGATTACTGTTTATATAAATAAATATGGGTAATATCAAAAAATATTAAGGTTATCAATGCGATTAGAGATTGGAATTCCAGTACAAAAGAATCTGTGTTAAAAAATATGTATATAAAAATATCATCATTGGAGACTTTATTTAAATATTTTTTTTTAAATTGTTTACTGTTTAGTTCATTAAAATCACCTTCGAGTGATATATATATATATAGGGTGATTAATTTAGAGCTTTTTCATACGTTTTTTTGCAGACTACGCGTAAACTTTGTTATACTGTTATGTTATTTTTATTCAGTATTTCTCTATGGGAAGAATCGCACCGGAATAACATGTACGAATTATTGAGTTGTATTAAGATTAGTAATCTTTAGCAATATTTGGTGTGAATCATCGACTTTCCGATAATATTATTCAATTTAAGTCGCAGTAAACGTCATTGGAAGATACATGTCCGAATAGATTACATCCACTCTTCATCGACTTTGAAGACTTGGAAGTTTACATTAATTGCATAATATCAACATAATCTTATCAATAATGAAGTTTCCGACATTCAGTTTTATTTTAAGGGTTTTATTTAGAAATCTAAATGAATCATCTTACACTGATATACTAAAAACACAAATGTTATCACCTTAAAAATTTTAATATAAAATGTACTAAAAGTCTTAAAAATATTAAGTATTTACTCTATTATACTTCAATTTCAAACCTATGTAATAGATTATAAAACTTTTGATCCCTTAAATAAAACAACACTTAAAATCTAAATGCACTTAATAATTCTTGAAGGTTGACTATCAAAAAAAATTAGATATTTTTCTGATTGCTGAGAGCGACAACACAATAATAATATAAATTGTATGTTATTAGTTTATTAATTTAAAAGGGCAAACAAATTGTCCTTGTTATCCTAGAATACCGCCTTTAATGAATCCTTTCAAATAAATATTTGAATAAATCTAAAAAGCCAATATATAATTTTTATCAGTGTAGAACAAAGTGTACAAAAAGTACCAAAAATACAATTTTTTCTTTTTGGCTCTCTAATTTTGGATTCACCAAATATATACTGTATGGTAACTTGTATTTTTTTTATAAGAATCCATATTTAAAACTGTAAGTCTGTGTGTGATTCATTTCAAATAAATGCAAAATTTCCATTTTTATCCGTTATTGCCGTGAATTATTATGAAGAAATTACTTCTCAATAACATACAAATGTACATATTTTTGTGATTGCATAAAGCTACAACACAAATTTTTTAATATAGCAGATACAAAAGGTACCAAAAAAGTACAAAAACCCAAATCTTCAACTTTTTTACACCTCCAGTTTGAATTTCCCAAATGTATGTTTTTAATAATTTTTTTGTCTTTTAATAATCGATATTTAAGGTTTCGAGTCTGTAGATCACTTATTAAGATTAAGCACAAAATTCCACTTCTTACTCATTTTCATTCCCTTGAAGATAGACTTACAAAGAACTACAATAATAAAAATGCTGTTGCTTCAATCATTATTTCAGAGAAAAATTTGTCTGCTTTTTGTCCCTTCTTGGTACCAACATTATAGTCTATTAAATTTTACTGGTTTTTACTTAATTTATTACCTGCTTTTTTAAGTCTTGAAAATATATCTATCTGGGTTCGACATTTCAATAAAATTGCTTTAGTCATTTGGATTTACCGGTTTTTTCCCGGATCATCAATATTTCAAATTTCAATAAAACCGGTTCAGCCGTTTTTAATTTTATTTTAGAGATATAGAAACAGAAATTCCTCTTTTTACCTGCTTTTATCCCCTTGAAAGGAGAGTTTCGGAAAGGTATTTTTCAATTATAAATTTATGTGACTATAGAAAGCGAAAATAAAAATGCGGCTTTATAAAAAAGTTAATTATTATTAAATAACAAAATATTTAAATTTTACCAATTTTCCCCTTTTTATACCTTCTTCCACCAAATCTTGAAAAAATATAAAGCCTGATGCCACTTCTAATTATGGTTATACAAATCTTCATACCAAATTTCAATAAACTCAGCTTAACCGTTTGGGATTGGTTGTTTAAAAAACAAAGGTATCAATTTTGTGGGTTTTTACTCATTTTATCCGTTCCTGGTCCAAGTCTAAATATAGCCTAATGACGCTTACAAGCATTTCGTTTCAGAAATTATTAAAATCGGTTTAGGCGTGATTGCAGAACAAATGAACAAACAAACAAATGGATCGATTTATCTCTAATCTTTAAGTGTAATCATACATTTGTATAGCCATCTTCTAGACCACCTTGTAGTGCATATAGTGGCTGATTGTTTGCTTGAATGTAGTTCCAATAGTGTGTTGAATGACGGTTGGTTGCTATTGTTCGTCTCTTAAATGCCAGAAGCACAAAATCCTTCAAAATAAAGATGATTATTATAGATTTCATATCTGCGGTTTTGTTAAATAAAACTAGTGCGTCGGGGTAGTAATTTATAAAGATTAAACCGTTGAGACGCATCAAACACGTAATCATTTTACATGTAAATATGTCATTTTAGCATTCGCTTGCATAAGTGCATCTGGGATGTTTGTAGATTTATAGCGATACAATAATGTGAAATTTAAATCCCAGCACTAAACATTTCAATAATAGAATTGATTGCAGTAGAGCAACTAAAAACGTAGAAACTAAAATAAAATATCAGGTACAACAATAAATTGAAATCATTTACTGCCGTATTTATAAAAAATAAAGTACGCTTGAAGTGTGCTTTAAGACAAAATTTTCATACAAAATTTTCTTAAAGTACACTTGAAGTCTACTTTAATTTTTTATTAATACGGCAGTTAGTATTTAAATATAAAAGTTCGCATTCTTTTAAAAAGTCCATTAACAATAAAACTAACCAATTGGTATTATTTGTATACCAAAATCAAACTAAATTGAAAGCGAAATTTATTACTACTGCATTTTCTTGCATAAATATATTTGCTTTCTAAATCGAAAACCGTTTGTACAACAAGATGTATAGCCCTCGGTCTTATTTTAAGGACTGCTGTAATAAGAAATGCTCTTCACAATCACATCACAATTAACCTATGACAGATTTTGGCATCCTTTGACAATCATTTGACAGTGGTTAAAGTTCAAAATGCTGGATAATTGCAAAAACATGAATTACTCTTTAATCTTCCTATTCAAACAAACCCAAACACCCACCCCTCGTCTATTGAAACAAACAAACAAATTCAATATTTGTACATTTACTTCTTTCTTTCATGAACTTACTCAAACTTTTAACCTGAGGGGGTGAAAAGAAGACCCTTACTTTTCTCCAACTACATACATATGAATGTGTTTGTTTGTCATATACATGAATTACAACTTCACACCCACTCCACCACTCCCAAATGAAAGCGCCAATCTATGTACATACATATACGGAAAAAAAGAGAACAATGAATAAGCAAATCATATGAAAATCACAAATATTCATTCATTCATTTTTTGAGAAATACAAACATGAAAAACATAAAAATAAAAAAAAAAATTCAACATACATACTTACATACAATTCCTCCAGCAAAAGTTAAGTTAAGACAGATAACAGAAGGAAGACAAGGGAACGCAATTACTTGGTCTTGTTTTTGCATCTTAAATGTGGTGACAGTCAACACAATATTCGGCTGGAAGGAGTTTGTATTGGGCTACATTATAATAATGTTTGTAATGGTGGTGCAATCCAGTCAAGCGTATTAACACGTTGCTTCATTTTTCTGTTTACTGTCTTTATTTTATTTTTTCACAAAAGCAAATTTAAAATCAAACAAAAGAGGATAGAAAATTTTGAATGATAAAAAAAAATACATTTTTAAGGCAAATAATTCATTGCTTGCATACTTTGCTGCTTGCGCACGATTTCATAATTTTTGTCTTCTGGAATAAAAATACGAGTAGTATGTATAACCAGAGCAAAGTAGAAACTATGTAGTAAAATTACAAGCACAAGTGGTAGACATATATTTGTTAGATTGGTTTGCCAGATTATTTGTTACAAATATTAGAAAAAAATCTCCTAATTCTTGCTATTAAAAATAACCGGAAATGTACAATGCTCATCATCCACTGCAATATAAAAGTCTTTGACAAATTCACATACAGAATTTGTCTGAAAAGGGAAAAATCCTTTGGGGCGATTCTAATCTGACGGGTGCAACATTTAGACGCTTTAAACGTCCTTTACTAATAGAGAGAAACACATTTTCAATTCAGTTATTTCTAGAAGTGGTAACATTTTTCTATATACTATTGTTATCTATTTACAAGAATTTATATGAAACGACCAAATAGCCACGAGAGAGCCTTAAAGTGCATGACGGGTGCAACCAAATTGGTCAACTTTCATAAGATCATACCACAAGAACACAAAACTCTGTTAATTTTTTGTAACTTTTTTGTATTATTCTTTTTTATTGTAAAAGATGAGATATCAGACGATGATTATCAAATCAAACATCGTAGAGAAATATAATCCAATAATAATAAATTTGCTCTTTAAGCCATGACGAGTGCAACATGAATGAATTTTCTTTTCGCGCCAAATCTATGAATCTTAATGCTTCGAATTGCACAACAAATTTATATTTAAGCTTACGTCTAAAAAAATTATTTATTTGCATCAAAAAAAGTATCAAATAATGTGATTTGAAAATTGATGTTAAAAGTTGTCTAGAATAGAATCGACCTTTGCATTATAAGACACAATCAAATCAAAAATCACTTTGAAGTCAATGTTTACACTAACCTCATTCATAATCTGTGGACATTATTTTACATTTCAGCGGGCAAATATTCTGATCGATGTTTCCGTCAGTGAGCATCCTATAATTTTGGTTGGAATATAACAGTCGTGTTTATACCCTACACCACCATAGTGGGGAGGGTATATTGGAATTGTGCTGCTGTTTGTAACGCCCAGAAATATTGGTACAACACCTACCTTAAAGTATACCGATCGGCTCAGAATCACATGTCATATTTTGATGTCCGTCCGTCCGTCTGGCTGGCTGGCTGGCTGTCCTTGTAAAACTTGTGCGCAGACTACACTTCGCAATTTTGAAGATATTTTGATTAAATTTGGTAAGTGATATTTTTTCGGGTCACGGACGGATGGGATTGAAACTAGTGGAAATCGGTCCATTATTGCAGCTGGTCCCCATACAAATGTCCTCTAGAAATTGGGGTTTACCGATCATAAATGTTTGAATTATGCAAGTATCCAAACAAATTTCACCACAAATGAGTAGTAAATGGAGCTAAATAATATCTAGAAATTTTTTGTAGCTCCTATATAAGGCCCACTTCCGAAAATCTCTTTAACGGTCATAAATTTCTTAAAAATGTTGGTAATCAAATAAAATTCAACACAAATAAGTTTCTTATATACAGAAATAATGACAGCTAATTTTATAATGGTCGGTCCATAATTAGTCGAAACTGCCAAATAAGACCATCTCCGAAATTCACTTTAACCTCCATAAATCTTTTAAAAGTATTTATATCGAGATAAAGTTTAACACATATAATATTTATATTCACAGAAATCAGGACACTAAATTTTGGTCCAAAATAGGTAATATTTCCCATATAACGCCCATTTCTGGAAACTGTTTTACACATATACTAGGTGTAGGGTATTATATGGTCGGACTTGACCGACTATACTTTTTTACTTGTTTTTAAATGTTCTTGTACACATCCTCCTACTTATATTGAGTAATATGTATGACCTTTTGATATCCAATTGTGTGTGGCTTAATTGTGTTGTCTTAAGGTAGCAGTGAAAGCCATTTGTTTAAACTAATACGAGGCTTTTGGACTTATCTGTCTGTGAACCTCAGATTGATTAGAATGTAAATAGAGTTATTAGAGTATTGATATTGCAAGAGCTCACGGATACAATGATCGTTCTACAAGAGTTCGCAGAATAAGTTTCCGAACTTTAGTTGGGAATGTTCAAAGAAGAACTTGTAGGAACGTTTGCAATAACATGGACAGATCTTCCAAGATAAAGTGATTTTGAAAAATTCTGATAACCTCCTCGGCAGCTCGCAGTTACTTATAGAAATCATGTGGTAGTCAGATATAGAATAGTCAAGAAACTTGCTCCAAACTAATTATTCTGTTATATACACTGGATAATGAGACTGATTGTAAATACAGCTTCTAGACTGGTCGCAATATATTGAAAATAGTTTTTATTTATTTGAATCTCCGTTGGTTGGCTGGGAATAAAGTCTTATGTTCTCTAATTTTAGAATCTAGCCTACAGTCTGCTGGCCTCTTCAGATGTTCCCTCTTCCAATATTGTGGAATATGCCTATAATTAATCTGTTGACTATATTGGCCAGTCTGAGGATGACATTGCAGTAGCAGAGTTGGAAAACAACTGGGTTCATCAAAGAATTAAATAAGCGCATGAAGTGTATTTTGTGAACTAAGTGTCCATTCAACGAAAAAGATGCTGGTGCTTTTTACTGGGAAATACAAGATTGAGAAATATGTGCCCTCTCCAGCTAAAGATTGCGGATATTAGTAAGTATTGGGCTATAGTTCTTGATGTGAAACGGTTGCAAAAAATTAATACTGTCTACATCTATTGGAACTTCAAAGTGGTAAATAAACCAATGCTGTTCTGCAGTCTTGTAACGAGTGCCCAGATATTCTAGGCGATAGTGTGTCAGAGGATTGCGGGTTCGATTCCCGCCAAAGACGTTGGGTGTTTTCTGCAGATAATAATTAAAATTAAAAAAAAAAAAAAAACGGTGAAAAGCAATTGAGAGAGATTAGTACAAATCAAAACCTTTGGTAAAGCACTCAAGGGTGTTACGTTGTGTCTGCCTGTTGTTTTGATGGAGAGACAATATACTCTCAACTTTTGGAAGATATATATGTATATGTATATATATATTTACTGATAGTAATGTTGCCATTATAAGCAAAGCGAGTGTGTATTCGGCATCTGCGAATGTCGGGCTTCTGTCAATGAAATGATACTTGATTTTTCAAAAATTAGTTAAGGCAGTTTCTTTATAAACAAAATATACAACAATTTATTTAAAAGATTAAAAACAGAATGAAAAATAATATGAAAAATTATTAACGAATTTGAAATATAAAAATGGATTACTTGATTTAGAAAATGAATTAAAACATTCCCCCAGACTTATTATAGATCAAACCTTTTTGGTTTATTTATATTCCGCTGAGAACGGCGTAAATTATTGGATGAAGATGAAGGTGATGGAGTTGGGTTTCTACATCATTTGTTCCAGAATTTGATCGATGTTCTAAATTGTTCGTTGCATTGATGGGAAATTCAGTTTTAATATCAATGTCTTCCTCAGTTTGTAAATTGGGGGTTATTGTAGATGTTCGGATTTTTATCTGATTTTGATGTCTTCTTATATTTTTCCACTTACGTTTAACAGTTTGCATCATTTTGCCTTCAACGTTAGTAATTTTTTAACCATTTTTTAACTTACGAAACCAATCCAATCCAAGAATATTAGTGGCTTAATTATTGTTAACTACATAGAGAGGTAAATATTGAGAACAATTATTCCAAACAACATGAACGATAAGGAAGAAAACTACCACCATAAGTTCTTAACATTTTGTAAATGGATCAAACGGATCATATTAGAGTAGTTATTCCCTTATCTTTACGTCAAAAAATTTTAAATGTGGTACATGCAGGACATTGGGGAAAAAGTCGAATGAAGCAATTGGCACGGCGATATGTCTGGTTTCCAAAAATTGATGAGGCATGAGACGAATTGCATCCAATCTTTTTTCTGAAGGCATGATACCGTTTGAATCTATTACATGTCCAACATATTCAGTTTTAGCCTGAGCAAAAGTACATTTTTCTTTTATACATCTAAGACCATGATACTCTAACCTTTGAAATAAAGCTTTTAAGTTTTTAATGTGTTTTTCATTATTACCACCACCAATAATGTCATGTAGGTACAGTCAACTCAATAGTTGGTTGAAGGTCTCGGAAACTTGGATGCTGATAACACTCAATAGGAGTACTGTTAAAGGAAGAGCTAATGATTGGAATGGTTGAAAGACGAAATAACTAACCCGCAATCCGAGTAACATAACTAAGATTATCGGTTAATTCAGAGATGTCGCGTTGAAGTTTTCTCGTGATCCATATTAAATCATAACATGAGGATAGGTATTGATATTAATGACTACTGCAGGAGTTATTATGATGAGAGGAAGGTATTTCACTAACCCTGCCATTGATCCAAAAACATCCTTCAGTATTATGTTAACACGGTTGATATAATTACAAACAACATCTGTCGATTATTTATAGAATTTTAGATCTTAAAATAATCCATAAATAAAATACATAAATATTAAATTAGTTTTTAATTTCGTGACAAAAATGTAAAATAAGTAATTATAAGTTTTTCAATAGGTACAATAAGAAAGGTCGTGGCTTTTAGTGAGAACCATAATATTAATTTTAATTCAGTGCAGGGCCATAGAGGACTTGTGGGAAAATGTACACATTTCTCATTGGAAAATGCCGAATCTGACATTGTCCTTCTCTTTTAGTCCTCGTACAAATTACAAGACAGAAACCCAGGATCGAGTATAATCACTTGGGTATATTTAATACATGTTAACTTTAAGTAAAACATACACTTTAAATTAGAGCATTTAATTGTGAACTTAGTTTCGTAGCATGACGAGCCAGCAAAGTTATATTTTTTTTTTGAGTTTTAAACATTTACCAGGATAACGATAATTTACCTTTAATAATAGAAATTTCCCCTTTAATTACAAAACCTCCCTCTAGTCTGGCAACTTTACAAGTCTTATTAGCAAACAATCTGGAAGGCAACCAGGACAATTCAAGTTACAGATAAAAAAAATTAGCAGCAAAAAGAAATACATAAAAAGAAATTGAGAAATAAGCAAATTTTTCTAACCATAAAAAAATGAAACGGAAACATTTTGATTTACAACTTGTTTGTTGTACAATTTAAGTTGAGTCTGCTGCAGGAACAAGTTAAAATATAAAAGAAGAAAAAAAAAACGAGCAAAAAGAAAAATGAAGCAAATCGGCTGATTAGCTAAAAGAAAATTTCCAACTTTTTTTCTTCAATTCAACTTTGGAATACATTCATAATTTGTTGACAATAAGCAATCTTCAGCTAATAAAGATTTCGCCTTCCTTCTCTGTTTGCAATTTCTCCTTTTTATTTGTACTTTTGAAAAAGCATATGAACAAATTAACAAATTTTAAAAGTTTGTTTGTGTTTATTTTCGATATGTGTCTACATTTTAAATTTTTAATAAAATTTTCTCATATAAAATGTAGAAAACTTTTAGCAAATTTGCCACTTTCAATTAGTCCTTATACCTGCTATTCGTTTACAATCACACACATGTGTTCACTTTCTGGTTCCTGTGTGTTTGTGCGAGAGTCTTTCAAAATTGAATGCTTCTTTATGTCAAATGAAGTGACAGTAAAACGAGTCGCGGTTTACACTTTGTCAGTTGCAAGTTGGTTTTGTTTTTAATTTTTTGTTTTAGTATTTTTTTTTTTTTTCATTTACAAATCTAAACTGACATGACATCGACTTCCTAGACAAACATTTCACAATCTGTTGTGATGTTTTTTTAGCAACGTTTAATGTATATACCTACATCTGATGTCAGGAACTTTATTGTGGGTAATAGACGATAGACGAAGATCGTTAATAATATGCGAATCTCTTAGTTGTTAATCATTCTGACTCCAAAGTATTGTGGAAGCTAAACACCCTACATACACATATCGAAGAGCCTTAAGGAGGATCTACAGTGTCAATTTAAAAGCAAAAATAACAAACTGTCTGTTCAATATGATAATCAAGCTCATATTGATATATCGCACATTTCGCACAATGGTGCATGCGGTTTCGTAAATGTTCCAACTGCGTGCAAAACGATTTATATTTGGTTTACTTCTAATATAATGGCTGATGGCCGAACAGTCGGTGGTTACGGCGCTAATACAGGAGCATGGAAATACTTTTTATGCGATCATTCCAGTGACTATTACACTCCTACACCGTTCCTCGGCAGATGATTTTTTGTATCGGATAATGACAAGTCGCCTTCGATAGTGGATTGATCTCCATGGGATGACACGTTCGAGATTTGTAGAGATGGATCCATATCACCGGTAAAGTTGATGGTGATGAGTATGCCCATTCATGTTGATATAGTTTTGGACGAGCTGGATAAAAAATTCTACAAGACCATAAAATTGACTTGTTGGTTGGAGTTGTATTTTTTTGTCATCAATCCGAAGCCTCCAGTGAGATTGTTATCACCGGTAAAGTTGATGGTAATAATGATGCCCATTCATGTCGATATAGTTTTGGACGAGTTGAATAAAAATTTCTACAAACCAAAAAATTGACTAGTTGGTTGGAGTTGTATTTTTTTGTCATCAATCCGAAGAACCCAGTGAGATTGTTATCACTGACTAACTCACTTCTCTACTCTCTCTCTCTCTCTCTTTAACTTAGCAAGGCAACATTTTAGAAACGAATTTTATATTATTATTGAGGTTTTTTGTTTTTCCTCACGGGCTTTTTTTGATCAACCATTTCTCTCCTTCTTTTCTTTAACAAATGTAAATAAAAAATAATACTGATTTTTTATATATTTGTTCTACCCAACGTTTCGTTCGCTTCGCTTTTTTCGAACTTCATCAGGGGTATTTTTTTATTTTCGTAATAATCTAGTGACAAATAGATAACAATTATAATCAATATATAGAACTTTTATACTATCATAACCTCAACCTCAACAATAATACATTTTGGTGTTTAATTCTGATACCTGTTAGCCTGATAAAGTTCAAGTTATCATAAGAGTTTCTTTAATTCATTTAAAATGTTATTGAAAAACCATTCATTTTCACACCAAAACTCCTAAAAAAAATCCCTGAATTAAATACCCAAGCTCAGTGTGTATAGAGTGAGTATAGAGTGCACTAGCAACAAAAAATCTCAGAGTGGGTTAATGTCAGCATTAAAAGTATGTCGTCACTGTCAGACAACATTTTGCTGACATTGAAAAAAGAAGTCTGTGACGCCAAGCATTAGTCTAAATGTGTGCTTTGCAGCACTGTACAACTTGACATTGCAACCAAGAACCAGGACAAAAACACAAAAAGAATTTCCAGCAGGGTGAGTAAATTGGTTAGAAGGGAAGAACGAAGAATCATCGTTCATTAATTTTTACTTCATGGTCAGTCTGTGTAGATTTTTGTCATTTTGAACGAGATAAGAAAACTCCTTCCTCTTGAACACTTTAGAATTTCAGTGACTGACTGTGTGTGTGCGAGAGAATTTTTTTAATACAAATGTTTATAAATTTATGAACAAAAAGAATTGTTTTTTGAGTCTCATTTTATTTTAGTCTTTTATTATTATCTGCATATTGTTGCAAATGCAGTATGATTTTTATCATAATTTGTTTTTTATATTTAAATAAAGGCACTTGTAGTTTGAGAAGTAAAAAAATATAATATAATATAAATTTTATGGTCTACTGCAGTATGTTGGTTAGTTATAAAACAATAATTCACAATATGGCTGGTTAAACCGCAATTTCTGTGTTTTTTTTTGTTGCAAATAGAGCCGAGTTTTTGCGTTGACAATAAAGTTGTTCGTTTGTACAACGGAGTGCGTGTGTGTGGCAATTTCTACCCAGCAAGCCATATGAGTCCGAAAAGAGTCTTTTCTGACACCTTTTCAGGAGTGTTCATGCTCTTTAAGAGCCCAAAAAACAATCATTCTTGCTCCGAAAACCTTCAGAAAAGGGGGTCATTACATTCGAAAATGGTCCGTCAGAAAGAGTTCTTGATAATGTCAGAAAAGAGTCTTTTATGAGGGTCTATTTGGGCTGTGAAAGAGCTCTTAGATAATTTCAGAAAAGAGTCTTTTATGAGGGTTTTTGGGCTCAGAAAGAGCTCTTACATCATGTCAGAAAATACAAAAAATTAAAAGTTCACATTTTTTTTTAAATTGTTTTTACTTAAACAATTTATTTAAATTTTTTTCCATTTTTAATTTAGTTTATTTATAAATGAATAAATGAATTTTAATTTACAAATAAACTAAATTAAAAATGGAAAAAAATTTAATTAAATAAATTTACAGTGAAAAAAATAAAATGGAATTCATTCAAATTAAATATAAAAAAATGAAAGAAAAATTAATTTTTTAAGCACATTTTTCTTTCGCTCCGAAAATCCTTTTTAGTTGGACTCTTTTCTGACTCCTTTTTCGAAGCGCTCCTAGAATGGTATGCTGGGATGCTGGGCTTGTACAACGGAGTGTGTGTGTGTGTGTGTAGCAATTTCTTTTAACGATTCCGCTAAATTCTATGCTGTTGAAATAAAGTTTGTGGATAACTTTAATCACGTACAACAAATTAGGAAATTGGTTGAACAAAAGTTTCAAATGGATTGCTATTTGCGGCTAGAAAAATTGCAATTCAGACTTATATTCGGGTTAGTTTTGAAAACAATGAATAACTAGTTGAGTATGTCGCCAATATTATAACACTATATAAGGAAAGTCTCTTTAGTTTAGAGGAACTTTATATTGAAAATACACTAGAGGCGAAACAAATGAATGTTCAAGATAAGCTACTATTCTCATGTCAATGAGAATAATAAAGTTTCGATACTTATGAGCCTGTTGAGAATGGTTTAGAAAGTAAAATACATTGGGAATGTAAACTTAAATGTCGATTGTGGTAAATTGCATCTTCGCCATCATTATCTGTTGAAACGTTAACAAATTAATATTGTATTGGGCCAGAAAAATAATAGAAGTTTAAAATTTAAAATTACTTGCAAATTACTCACAATACTGCGATTTGTATCAATATTTGTTTGTTAAATATTTGCAGGTTAAAGCAAAACATTATCACATAACATAAATACATAATATGGGGAACCAGGACATAACCGCTTGAAAACAGATGGATAACTCCACATGGTGTTTTTTTTATGTACCCTATTATTTGTTACACTACATATAAAATGTAAAAATCTTAACATTTCATGCGAAAGAGACCAGAAAGCTCTCAGCACATCTAAAACTGAAAGAGTAATCAATGTAAACCCAAATGAGACGGATATTCATATGTTCACTAGAAAACCGAAAAATTCAAAATTTTTAATGCCTCGTTCAACAGAAAATATTAGAAATAACAAGACTATCCCGGAAGAACTACATTGATAGCAGAGTAGAAAAACATATACATACTATATTATACGGGTATATATTTTATCAATATGTACTTAGAAAAAGATTTCAAAAACACAGAGATTATGCTGCAAAGGCATCCACGCCCCAGTGGATAATAAACATATTCGACCAAAAGATAATAAACCACCTTCAAGATAACAATATTTATACTGAGGGTTAAGGGAGAATTGAGAATGTGAGAACTGAGAATTAATAACAAAAATTCAACTTGTATTTTTACACTGTTTTAAAACCCTAAGGAACAATAGAATTATATTTCGGAACGTTATATATTGTAGAAATTAACAAACGCTTACTTCAATAAAAAATAAGATGGCGGACAAGCTAGCCAGGATGAAATCATATGTGGAGACAGTCACTATTGAATATTTCACAAAGTTTATGTAGTAAGGATTAACTAAATTAATGAACATGTCAAAAAACTGACAGAACTCTATAGTCGGTCATGCGTAGGGTAACATGTGTTAACTGAATATATAGAGTTACAGATTTATCTAGCTCGCAATGGTTGATCTGACAATACAATCTACATATAAAGAAAAATAAAACGTTGAAACATTACATGTGCCAAACAAACGTCAATTAGGAATCGCTAATAAATTATATTGAGAGTACTCCAAGCTGTACCTCTGTTCACCTAATACAACCTCTTAGTAATTTCTCAGAGGTTGGACTGTGGAAGGTATCCTCTTCCTCGGCACATTATCTGCATATATCATCTGTATTTCTTTAGAAGATAGCTTAGAATATTATATTGTGTAATAAAACTTATTTAAGTTATTTAACCCAGCAGTTATTAGCAATCAGCGACCACTTCTTCTAATATCGATAATAATACCCTCCACCACCATAAGTGGTGAATGAGGGTACATACAAGTTTGTCATTCCGTGCTGAACACTGAGATCCAACAAAATATATATATTCTTTGTCCTTACGAAATTCTAAGTCGATTGAGCCATGTCCGTCTGTCAGTCTGTCTGTCTGTCCGTCTGTCTGTCTGGCTGTGTAAAACATTCTCACGTCCAAAGGACACAATCGAAATCAACAAAGTTTACAAAAAACCGTTTACAGTTCTCCTAAGCAGATTGGTATTGAGAATTGGAAAAATCGTTATAGTAGACCAAGAGTTATGGACTAAAATGTAAGACAACCTCCATAAAAATTGATACTTTTAAATATATATTTTTTTAAAAATTTTTTAAATATATTGCAGATAATACCATGCAATTTTGTATACGTTGTTTTTATGATAAACGAATAAAGTTTGAGAAAAATAGTAAGAATAGGTCCATGATTTATCATAGCCCCCATACAAAAATCTTAACGAGATATTGCGCAATTATATATAAATGCCTATAAAATTGGAATATCAATACAAAATTCAGCAGGATATAGTTTCATGCAAAAAGAAATCGCAGAATGAAATTTTGCTTAGTTCGGTCCATATTTGACCATATAAAGTCCACCGCCAATATTCACTTAAATACGTATAAAACAGATATAAATAATGTTAAACAGCTAAAATTTGGCATGAATAATCTTTATGGGTAAATAAATTGTTGTACTCAATTTTATGGTGGTCGGCCCATAATTGTTCATAGCTCCCATACAAGGACCACATCTGAAAAAGACATTTATCCCTATATATATTGTATAAATATCGGTACCGACTCAAAACTTTGCACAGGTCATTTACATATTTACCAAAATCATCCCATATAACCCCCATATAAAGCACTCTTCCGAAAATCACTTTAATACTGAGAAATCTCCAAATCCAAAATTTTGCACGGATCATTTACATACATGATAAAATCAAACTGCTGCATTTTGAGTATATCGGTCCATATTTTACTATAAGGTCCCCTTGGGGAATTCACTTTAATACTAATATTAAATATACCGTTATTATGTTTAAATTCGACGTGAAATATCCTCATATGAATGAAAATAACTGTTCCAAACTGTAAGAAGTTCGGCCCATAATTTGTCATAGTTGTCATAGTTCCGAAAAACAAATAAACCCACAAAAATGTCTAATAAATATCGATATGGAACCAACTTTTATATAGATCAGAAATTTTAATCCAGAAATCATATTAATATCGTTTATACTGCAATTAAGCTACTCGATTTTGTAGCTGTCAGTCAATAATTGGCACGAATTAAGTCCACTTCCGAGCCTAACAACCAACCATACAACTCTTGTAAATAACGTTACTGAGATGAAATTCAATCAAAATAAGCCTCAAATACTTAGAAACTACATTAGTGGATACTGGATTTAGAAGCTATCAGTCCATTTCTACTATGCCACCCATAAATCTTTTGTAAATAATATTTTTGACATCAAATTCAACCAAAAGAACTCCCACCTTATAACCTTAGCCTGCTTTATAGCCTGTTTCTTAACTTCTGAAGAATGTGGAATTTTTATTTTTTAATTTTCTAAATTGTTAAATTATAAAAATCTTACAAACTATGTAAATTACAGTTAAAATTGGTAGTTGTATCAATTATAAATGGTCAAAATTAGATTAAATTTCAAAATAAAATCACATTAGTGAATTACGACCAACAGGTCTTTCAAACAATATATAAAATCACAATAAAATTTGCACTAAGACTGAATAGAAAACACAGAATTCGGATATTCCAATCCTATAACCAGTGTAGTTTCTGTATTTCTTATTACGTTTAGGTGGAGGGTATTAAAGATTCGGCACAGCCGAATATAACACTCTAATTTGTTGTTTGTTATTATTTATTTTAGGTTTTTATACCCTACACCACAACAGTGGGGAGGATGTTGTATTTGTGCTGATGTTTGTATCGGCCAAAATATTGGTCCAACACTCACCGATCGATTCAGGATGACTGCCTGAGCCGATTTAACAATGGTCATCCGTTTGTCCGTGTATCTGAGTGTCCATGTAAAACTCGTGTGCAGAGTAGAGATCGCAATTTTGAAGATATTTCAATAAAATATCCTATAATTTGCAATTATATGATAAATCTTAATAAATAAATAAATAAATTTCTATATCAACATGATTTGTTTATACTGCGTGTTTATGATATTCGATTTGACTTATATATTTTAATATATAGCTTTCATATAAAACAAGTAAGAGTTGTATATTCGGCCGAATCTTAAATACCCTACACCTAAATGTAATGAGAATTAGAAAAACTACACTGTTCTTAAGACAAGAATATCATTATTCAGTATTTTTTATTCAGTTTTAGCGCACAATATAATTTATTTCAAATGTTTTAAAATTTTATCGAGTTTTAACCAATCACATATTTAATATAATTGATGTAATTGCGAATTCTTACCATTATTTACAGAGTTTGTATATTTATCATAACAATATTATATGTAATGTCACTATTTATAAAACTAACAATTAAGAATGTAAAGTCGGTCAAGCAAGATCATATAATACCCTACACCCAGTATGTGTATAAAACAGTTTTTCAGAAATGGACGCTATATGGGAGATATAACCTATTATGGACCGATCATCCAAAAATATAGTGTCATGATGTCTGTGAATATGTTTCATATGCGGCCCAAACTTCAAATAAAGAATTCATTTAAGTTTATTGTCAAATGTTACCCCGCTAAATTTGGCTTCTCTTAAAAGACACTGAACCCTAAAATTATTAATGCTTAAATTATAAATTATACCCTCAAATGATTATCATGTTTAAAATTTCTTAATTTATAGAATAATTATTAATTTCGTAATCGAACTGTTAATTTCAAAAAAAAAAAAAAATTTTTAATAATAAAATTTTTCAAGTTGTAATTCCTAACTTCAGTAAAAATAATTTAATGAAAATTAAATTTAATGAACTCGAGCCTAACTAAAATTTATCAAGAAGTAATTTCTTAATTTAGTTTTTACGTAATCTTATTGAAATAATGCTTCCTAATTGCTGTACAAATGATAACTTAATCATTTGAAAACAATTTTCCCTGCACACAGCAATAAAAATGAACTAAATTTAGCAATAATGGAAACATTGAACAGGGCAATACAAATAACAATTTTTTATTAGTTTTTCTGTCCAATTGCAACATTTCCAAGGAATTCATGGTGGTTTCTTGCACACTTGCTAAAGTGTTCGTTTTACCATTTTTCCAGAAAATTGAATTAAATTCAATACCAGCAGTCTTAAAAGTCTTAAGTTGACTACTTCTAAGAAATGTCTAACAATTGACTAAGAAATCAAAAAAAAAAAAAAAAATCAGAAGACAATAAATGGTAGACAACAACAATGAGGATGTTAAAAGAAAAGTAGAAAAACCTTTTGAAAATGTCCAAATATTTATATTCTAGGTGCCAGGCTAAAGCAGCAACAACCAGGACAACAAGTAATAAAAATCAAACAAACAATGGATTTTGAATTTAACAACGAAACACACGCACACGTACAAACAACTAAAGTCACTAACATTAAAGGATAAAGATATTGCTAAACTACAACAACAACAACAAGAACGTTAAAGACTAAGACGACATTGTTAATAGCAATAGACTACAGGACAATAATAAAACGACTATGTATGACTATAAACATGAACAACAGGAACATACTATAAGTATTTGCCAGCCAGGATAACATACGAGAAAAAAATGCGGTCGTTACGCCTCTTAAGCAAAAAATCAAAAATACAAAACAAACCAACGAAGAAAAGGAATTTTTATTTTAACTTGAAAACACACACAACCAGAAAACCAACATCAATTTGTGTATTTTATATCTGAGTCGATATCTACGAGTATCTTATCTATGTATGTTGAGATCCTTTATGTGTGAGTTCGTGTTATGCTTAGTTAAGCTCTAAATGATATTTAAATGTTTTCCTATTTTTGTTGTTGTGCACGTTGTTCTTGTTGCCTTGTAGTTGTTTGTTATTCTTTAGCACAATAGGAGGTCCTTTTCGTTCTTACTTTCTGTGTTGGGATGTGTTGTATTTTATGTCCATTTTCTTTAGAATTTTACCATAAAAATTGACCATTTAAATTGTTTGCAAACATTGTCCAAATGACTAAAAATAAAGTAAAGGTTTTTATCTTTTTCAACAAACACTTAATCCTTGTCATACATACACATGTGTGTATATAAGGATCACTAGACTGTTTCCTAAGAATAGAATTAAAATATAGTCGATAATAGCGGATAATATTAATATTTTTATTTTTTTGATAAATATATGTAATTAATTAAACAGTTTCCTTGTTTGTTTGCTAGTACTATATTTCTATTTTGGTTTTTTTAATTTGTAACTTATTCTACATTATAAATTTATTCAAATATAAATTTTCTTTCACACAACATATAAATTCTGCGCCAAAATAGGCCAAGAACGAATCAAGGCAATTTGGTATACCCTGTTCTGAACTAAGGCGTATATCAGATAGAGCGTTCTGCATCGATCAAAACAAATAGCAGTCGGACGGGGCATGATCTGGACTATAAGACGGGTGAGCCAAAACTTTCTTCCAAAACCACTTCTATCTAAATAGTTTTTAACAGGCATTGTAACAAGTTTTTTTTTTACTTTTAATTTATTTATTGGATCTTTCTTTACAAACGAAATTTACAATAAGTATTAAAATTAATTAATTATTTCTGGGTCTATCGCCATTGCAATAGAAACTCCATTTCTGGTTGCGGAAAGTGTTCATCTATCTTGCAGTGTGGCGAGAGCCAATGTGTCTACCCTCTTTAGGCGAGTATGTCCATTATATTACAGTAGATCCTGTGCAAAAGGATTCGGATGCGTTGCCAGTTTTCGTACATAATTGTAGCAGAATGTTTGTATTTCGTTGCGAACAAATGCAATATTAAGGTCCTTATGAATATTCGCGTTACTAATATACCACGGGTCACCGGTAATTTGTCGCAATATTTTATTTTGTCGTCTTTGTAATTTCTCTATATTAGAAGCAGAAGCTGTTCCCCATAGTTCGACACCATAGGTCCACATTGGCTTAATAATAGATTTATAGAGTAGAATAGGGACATAGGAGCCATTGCAGCTGTAGTGTTGTAATTTTGAGTTGCTTGGATTTGGAATCAATATGTTTTGACCTGGTAAGGCGACGATCGAGGTGTATACTAAGATATTTTATGTGATTTTGCTCGGGGATATCGATTGGCTTAATAATAGATTTATAGAGTAGAATAGGGACATAGGAGCCATTGCAGCTGTAGTGTTGTAATTTTGAGTTGCTTGGATTTGGAATCAATATGTTTTGACCTGGTAAGGCGACGATCGAGGTGTAACCAAGATATTTTATGTGATTTTGCTCGGGGATATCGATGTTATTTATCTTCAGTTTGGGACAATTTCCCCTTCTCAAGGTGAAAGTAACATGTGCACTCTTTGCTGTATTTACTAGAAGCAATAACTGGATTTTCATGTGTGCTTATAAACGCTATATCGTCTGCAAATGTTGACGTGTGTATTAGGTTATTTGTGGGCATATCTGAAGTATAAAGTATATACATTAGATGATCAAGTATACTACCTTGGGGAACTCCTGCTGCGATTTTTCTTGAGTCTGAGTTGTGGTCTTAATACTTTACTACAAACGAACGATCTAATAGACAGTTTCGCAGCAGCTTGTGGGTGTTTTGGGATAACAAAGAGCCCATCATGTCAGACTTTGTCAAAGTCTTGGGAAATGTCTATGAAGAGTGATGAGCAATAGTTTTTATTCTCAAAAGCATTTCTAATAAGAGTTACTATGCGATGAACCTGTTCTATAGTGCCGTGATTTTTTCGGAATCCAAACAAGTGACAAGTGATAGAGTTTTATCATTATGGAATATTAGCAACTTTTGTCCAAATGTTACGACGGTAACACGAATCTGGACAGAAATAATAAGAACCTAAAATGCTGTGCAATTGCTATAACGATATTTAGTCACACACTGACAGCTGTTATCTACGAATAAATTAAAATCAATTCAATTTGAATATCAAACCCTTCTTAAGCTAATAAGTTTTTATACCCTACACCACCATAGTGAGTCGATTTAACGATGTCTGTCTGGCTGGCTGGCTGGCTGGCTAGCTGTCCATGTAAGACGGACGGATGGACAAATATCGTTAAATCGAGTCAGAAAGTGAATCCGATCGGTATGTTGGGTGTTGGACCAATATATCTGGGCGTTACAAACATTAGCACAAATCCAATATACCCGCCCCACTATGGTGGTGTTACCGATAAAAAAGATCCTTGTGGGATACCATTGTAGAGCGGGAATATTCTTGAAAAACAACCATTTAGAAAGTTTTTGTAGAACTATGTGAAAGGTCAGATAAGGTCAATTGACAGAGGTATGCCTTCTTGTAGCTCGATTTTTACATATTATGTGATCTTGTAACAGGAGTGCATCAATTGTACCCAAACCTGATTGGAAACCTACTTGATTCTTTGAAAGAAGGTTATGTTCTTTTTATATATACCACATAAGGCGTCTGGAAATCAGGAGAAGGGAGATTGGACAGTATGAATCGTGGAGGTGTAGAGGTTTATTGTATATATGTATTGCAGCAACTGAAGGACTGAATTATTTTTTATTGTTCCTTATTTTTCTAGTTTTTGTCAATGAATTATTTTTGAATTAATTATGCAATAAATTTTGTTTTTAATTTGTACTTGTAGCATATATGTATAATAAAATATTTCTTTAAATAATATTAGGCGTTTACTTCATCCAGGTATCTCAAAGAATGATAATATATATGAGAATCTGATTGTTGGTTTGATTAGAATATTTTGAGGCGATCAGGAACTGTTTATATAGGAACACATTTTGTTTTCGACTGACAGTATCGAGGTCTCTTCTTAATAAAAATTCATTGATATATGCGGTTAAAATACGTAGTGAAGAAATTCTGTTTTGCAGCTTTAATCTATCTTAATCCATGGCAAGGTAAGGTCAGCAAGAACAGCTAGGATCTTATTTATATTTTTTAAATTTTAATTGATGTCTAAGACGTTTGAGGAACCAGAGTTATGGAAAAAATGTGAGACAACCTCCAAAATATATTTTGATATTTTTCATGAATTTTTTAACACGTTATTTCTATGACCAAAGGAGAAGTTCTGTTGGAAATAGAAAGAAACAATCCTTGATTTTCCCTAGCCATTTCATAATAACCATTACATTTATCATGACAGCAGTGTTACAGAATATCAATAAAACATTTATATCATGGCTCTTCATAATTTTCACGACTTCAAACCAATCAGCTTATCGTAAAAAAAAAACAAAATAATCAATGATGTCAATGCCACTGCCTGATAACTATAACCGATGAACCGAATGATTAAAATCATTAGTTAACCATGTGGAGAAGTCATTCATTGGACTATAAGAAATGCACTTTAGGTGCAACAACATCTTACTTTAATCCTGCACTCTCTTAAACTACGATATATTCCTTGAATCGACTTCGGGAGCCTAGGATATGTTCTGGTTGTACCACAAGGCTGGGTACTCTCCCATATGCTCTTTAATGTTAATATCAATACTCAGCTGAAAACCAATGTTCCTATTTCCTTGGCAAAATTTATATGAAATATAAACTAGACTTATTGAAATCTCATATGCTGCCAGCATTTTCAAGGTCTTCATGCTCATGTACCCACTTCATTGATTACTAGATAAATCTAAGAAATACTTATTGATACGAGATGTCTTTCTAAGAGTGATTTGGGTAAAACTTTCACCTTCACAGAATGGCCGGAAAGTCACGGTGGCCAATGGAATACTAAGATGATTTGTGCGATGAGTATAAAGTATCATAAGGAGACCTATGTTTGAGTTAGCTATACTTCGGGCGACTTACAGTGGGTTATCAGTTTATAAATTAAACCTAAGTTTTCTAGAGAAGTTTACAGTCATTCATGATTTACAGTTTTCTTTAGTTTTTCTTAAACTTTGGGTGTCACAAATATATGTATATTGGATGCGATAGATGAATAAGATGATTGTTAGTTTGTTTTATTATTTTCCAATACTTATTATACTTTTTGTTATCAGAATTCCCAAATCTAGTAAAACCTAGCCAGTTTTCAGGAAATCCTTTAAGGATTATATGACTTTGCTTTATTTTAATAATTATCCCAATATTATGAAGGATTTTATGCATTTGGTTTATTTTAATAATTTTCTCTTCATATTAATCTATATATATATATATATATATATGTTTCCATTGTCTTATCTTAAATCTGTAAACAAAGGCTTCAGTGTATATTCATTCCAATCTCTGTATTAAAAATCTAGACACCAACACACTGCTAAATCTCTACAATACTCTAATGAACTAATTTCAGGTAAGCAAACATCTAAACAAAAAGGAAAAGAAAAACTCTTACCAAAACGAAAAAAAAACACAGCGTGTCAATAACAAATCGAAGAAGGCGTGCTTTGGAAAAACCAAGAACTCTGAAACACAAAATGAAACGAAGGTAAATTGTTCTGGCTAAAACCAGTAAATAGAACTGTCACAGGAATTTGGTTTAAAACACATACATACAACTTTTGAACAAAGAAGAATAACAAAAATATAAAACAAAACAATGACTTGTTAAAAATTTCGTTTTATTAATGCTCAACCTTGACCACACACACAACAGGCTGACGGACCAAAATGGAATACCTATAATATGAAATAAAGTAAGAATGAAAAGAATAAAACTAAAATCGATAATCACTTCAAAATATTAGCAATAATCCTTAAACTACCAGATACATATCCTTAGTTTCAATAGATATATTTACACAAATCTACGAGTATGTATTTGTACTGTAGTCATATATAAGGCCTTTAACTATGAAAAAGTATTGTATATTATTCAAGAGAATGGCAATATCTTAAGTTGTGGTTTTGATAGTTAATCGTATTTAAGTAGGATAAGTATTGGATAAAGATTAAATATTTTTATCTAAACTATTCATAATATATCCTTATATGAAAATATCCAGTAAAACTTAAATCGTTTACACTCAATTAATGTCTGTTAAGAAAAATACAAAACCTTTTCATTGTCAGAAAACCAAAAAATATACCCATACTAATCGAGACCAGTATCTGGAGTATTTTTCGATATTAGATCCAAAAATTTATAGCAGAGAAAAATAGTACAAAAAGTATGTTAGTTCGCACTTGACTCCAACAATTTCATGTCAATATGTTTACTTATATTTCGAGAGACGAAGTTTAATAAATTCAAATCTATATATACTCCTGTATATATAAAAGAGTAACCTGATTGACTGATTGACTGATTCATTCATCATTGCACAGCCCAAACTATTAAAGCTAGAAACATAACTTTATATCAATTAGATCCCCTAAGAAGGAATTTTTTGAAATTCGAACGTTAAGAGTGATAAAACGGCCAAACTTCAAACAAATGATAACTTTGTATCTCCAAAACTAATAAAGCTAGAATAACCTACCGGCTGTTACGCTTTACATCTACTAAATAAATTTTTTCGATACTTTTTTTGATATTCGAATTTTAAAGGCCAAAAAGTATATTCCTTTTTGGTACTTTTTTGTCAAAACCGAATTTTTCAATAAGAGGATCTTACTTTTTTCTATTAAAGAACGGGGCTCAAAACCGGTAAAAATTGTATAGAAATAAAAATTAACACTCAACCGGCATAAATCAATAAAAATAATAGTTTTTGGTACTTTTTTGGTATTCGAATTCTTAAGGTCTAAAAACCCAATCCTTGCTACTTTTTTGGTACTTTTTATAATATAAAATTTACATCAAATATTATTTTCTTATAGTACGTATTACTAAGAAAAAATATATAAACATTTTTATAACCACCACCAAAAAGATAAAGAGTATATTAAGTTTGTCATTCCATTTGTAACACATCGAAATATTGGTCATAGAACAAGAAAGTCTGTGTATTCCGAGTCATTATAAAATTGTAAGAAGATCTAGCCATGTCCATTCGTGTGTCTGACTGTTGAAGGCACAATAGAGCTTCGAAAAAAAGACATAGAGTCTTATTCAGAAAAACTTCAAGTAGACTTCAAATGTACTTTAAGAAAATTTTGTATGAAAATTTTGTCTAAAAGCACCCTTCAAACCTACTTTACTTTTTAGGAATACGGCATATAGAACATAAAATTTTTACCACACATTCTTTGGTCCACCAAAATGTTTGGTATTGAAAATGGATGAAATCTGCCCAGCAGGATCTGGGTGATAGACCAAAGTTTCAGAAAACGTTGATATATAAACATCGAATATAAACATCGGATATGCAACTATAATTAGATGATTTGGGACTTCTTCTGATGAACTGATGTGTTACAATCCCTCCGAGTGAATTCGTTCAAGATCAGATATCTGGCTTAAAATCGGATGTGGCCTGTATATAGCATAGGCGGGTGTGCGCATGTGTCTTTAAATCTACCAAACCAAAACAGGGGCCAAATTACCGCATTCGATATCGAGTAAAATTGATCGTAATTTTCTTATTTGAGATTATGGCATTCGATATCGAGCAAGAAATTTAGTACATTTTATCATAATTTCGATATGGAAATCACATTTCGATACGATAGCTCATTCGATCACGAATGCGGTAATTTGGCCCCAGTCTTCTTCAAGCTGATTTTTCAGTCGTGAACAGGGAAGTGGCTGAGGTTTAACCGAGTATATTGTGCGTATATTCAGATTTATATTCAGATTTATGCCTTTAAATATCTTTCCGATGCCTACACGAAATCTAAATTTTGGATACCAAAATACCCCCCCCCCCCCCTGACAACTGCATTGCAGTTTCCTTGGCCATTACCAGAAACTCACTCTGAGACTGATTGATTGGTTGGAATTTCGCTTACTTTGTGCAAGCTTTAGGTTTATGATAAACTTAATAATTACTCGAAAGCTAGAGACCACATGTGCTCGCTGCCAGAGCGATTTGGAAATTTTTTTTATTGTTGCAGAACTATGTATCTGGTGGATATTCCAGGTAGCAGTGACCACAGGTCATGAGCTAAATGGAATGCATGTTAGAAGATTGAATATCCCTTTAACGACTTCTGCAAAAGTTGCCCGAATTAGACTGGGATGAAAATTTTCAGCATCTCCTGTGACAAAGTCCCATCCTGACAAATCAGAGACTGGAAAGTCTGGGCGAATCTTTTGTGCACGACTTGGCGGATCTGTTGGGGACGGACGTCAAAAAATTAATAACTAAAAACTGGTCAACTAACGGGATTAAGCTTAAGCTTTGTGGCTGCTTTCTTTCAATGTGGTAATTTCAAGTAGACCTTCAGTTTTAACTAAACTAAACAAACTTTGACTTCAAGGGGAAATAATTTAAGATACATTGAACTCCATCCAAAGTGACACATATAAAACTAATATCTACGCAAATTCAGTGGCTTCTTGGTCCTTAGTGAGCACTACAGGGTTCTCTTGTATAAGAAAGTTATAAAACCAATATTATCGTACGGCATCTAGCAAAGAAATCAAGACCTCCAGTATTAATTAAATGGTTAAACTTTTCAGGCAACCAATTGCAAATGAACTTACTGTCTTTTGAGAGCCATAGACAGAGTGGAAACTTTGAATTAGCATTTATTTATTTATTATGATGTTACTCGTGGTCTACTTTGGATGGATATTGCAATGGTAGCAACAATGTTGTTTGTATTTTAGAAAAGGATATCAATACATAATGTAAATTTCTAAAACGAAAGATCCTATAAAGCATATCATATGTGGATCCAATTTATTATATCCTTCACCTTCATGAGAAGGGTATATATAAGTTTGTCATTCCGTTTGTAATTTCCACAATATAATTTTCCGACCCTATAAAGTAGAATATATTCAGAATATGAATCCTTACCGATACCGGAGTCTATTAAGCCAAATCCGTCTGTCTGTTGAAATCAATTTTCTGAAGTCCCCAGATATCTTCGGAATCCAAATCTTCAATAATTCTGTCAGATATGCTTTCGAGAAGTTTGCTATTTAAAATCAGCAAAATCCGTCCATAAATAACTGAGATATGAGCAAAAATCCGAGACAACCTGTGGAAATTTCATCAAAAAAACTATCAAACAAAGTGTATTAATATAACATATGTATGTATGTATATAATATAATTATGCATCCACAACAAAGGTGAAGGGTATATAAGATTCGGCATAGCCGAATATAGCACTCTTAATTCTTTAGACTCAAATTGATCATTTATTTTAAGAATTTTCCTTTTCCTTCAACCAATATACCAAGTGTTTCAAATAATTTTTTGTCATCTGTTTTGTATTAGTAAGATTCCCCAAAAAATTGCTTAATGTTCAGTAGGTAGTGTTAGATATTGTGCCACCCAACAACAGCAATAAATGTTTATTGTATAATTGCATGTATCTCTAATAGAATATTCATATGTATGTATGTTAGTTTGTATGGAGACACTCAAACACTCCAAGAGTAAACTAATATTTTATGATGCATGACAGCCAATAAAACATTTTTATAAGATCGTAAACATGTCAAATTTTGTGCATGCAAGAGAGAGAGAGCATGTCTAGCATAAACAAGTATTGGATTTCTTTTGTATTTTTAATTTTTGGTAATTAAAACCAAAACAAAACAAACAATTCGTTTAAAAAATTATGCAATAAATAAAGGTTTTCGTATTGGAAAAACAATTTGAAAATCTAAATTAATACCACCTGGATAACGCCCCAAACATGTTGTTTCTTGAAATTAAATTGAATTCAACTGGAAGTTGAACTCGTAAATTGGAAAAGTTTAGTGTGTAATAAAAATCAAAAAATGAAATATTACAAAAACGATTTTATTGATATTTAGAACACACCCTTTTAGGTTTAAATTGTCTACATGTAACAACGAACATTAGACAGATTAATAAAAAGGTGATTTCGTTTTTCATTTAAAAACACATACATTCATTCCGCGCCACAATAAATGTAAAATTAATGTTGTCATAATATACCAGAGAAAATATTTTGGGGAGAAAATCAATTTTTAACAAAGATGTTTCTATCTGTGGCACGTACACATGTTTGTATGTACATATAAATAAAGCCAGATAAAAGAGTTGAGATTACAACTTTTAAAAAATTTCTAAAAAAAAAACATTGAAAATATTTAACTTTCATATCCCTCAATGAAGTCATGTGTAAAAATCCGATAATAATTTGGCCCTCTGTGGTAGATACAAAAATTTTTTGATTATTTTCCAAATTAAATTTAAACATTTGATTTTTATTTCAATACTTGTTTAAAGTCTTAGGAGATGATACAAAGGTTTTCAACAAAAACTTTGTTTTCCAACAAGGGCATATTGGAACAACGTGACATTTTTAATATTTTACCAGTGGACTTATCAGTAGCAGAAGATTTGACAAATGATGTGGCCATCTTTTAACGAGAAACGTACTATGCAACTGATAACCCGGAATAGAAAAGATATATCAAGGTTGCTGGCAGTATTACCGGACACTGGACGTTAGACAAACACGCTAATCGCCTGGGACTCCCTTTTAACGACAATTGTCACAGCTGTAAGGATAGGGAAAAAGAGGAAACGATTTTCCACCTTCTCTGCGAATGCCCAGCCCTGACTGTCAAGAGACATAAATTAATGGGAAACTATACATTGAACAACCTTGGTGAGGTAGCCGGGTCAAAACTTAATGACCTACTGAGATATTTCACAGCTACAGGTTGGGTCTAGCAAGCACGACTTTTTGTACACATTTTAGTTACATATGATGTAAACGACATTAAATCTGACGAGTGGTGTGGTCTTTTTAAAACGGGGTCCCTTTGACTCTACTTAAGTGTTCGCACGTAGTGAACTACCACGTAAACCATGCTCGGTCATCCAGAGAAGCATCCCAACTCATCCCGAATGTTCAAAGAGGCCGTTACCAAGCTCCATTTTTATAAGTAAAGGAGTGAAAAATCGGCCAGAATCTATCAGTCAGTCGACCGTCTTGAAATCCCTCTCAACTAATCAATAATCGCCAACAAGCCATGGACTTTCCAACAAGACTCTGTTTCAGCTCACAAAGCAAAATCGAATCAACTATGGCTCAAAAACAGCGTTCCAGACTTTATATCGTATTAAAGGGCATTGCTTTCTATACTCGAAATCCAAATATTGAGTCGTTGAAATGAGCCCTTGTCTGTGCAGTGGACAATTTACCCATGCGATCGATAAGTGGCCACATCGTCTCAAGTTCAGCCAATAAAAACAAAACCAACATTTTTTTTAAACATTAATTCCTTTTCATTTGGCGTCGAGTTTTCTGTGTACTAGTATGTACTCGTATGCCTGACTAGGTACACTTTACAATCTGTTTCTTCTTGACTTTTGTCAACTCGTTGATGCTGTTTTAATTCGTGGGTTTAAATTTGTTTCCAGATAATTAAACAATTTAATTTTTGTTTAAAATTTCTTGAGAACTTTATTTATCTTCTTGTTTTCTCAATTCCATTATTTATGTTCAGCTCAAAATTCCACAAGAAAACCTCTAATTAGAGTGATGGTACTGTTATTTAATCATTTGCAATGTATTTAGATGTAAAAACGGAAATGGATTAAATGTAAGCTGTTTACTAAATGCGAGGGTAGTGCAATAATTCTGTTAACAAATTTTATTTTTAAAATATTAAGTTGAATCAAAAGATTGGTTGCTGATTATAACAGAAAAACTCAGAAAACAGTTTAACATTTTCAAATATGTAACTCTATTTCGTTTGTTTACTGTCTTATTTGTTTCTTTTAATTTACTGCTTCTACTGCATTCAACAGATGAGTTATTTATTCATTTAATAATAGTTAGGAAAACAACTGTATGTCTGGAATTAATGTACACAATAACCAACAAAATGACAGCAACCAAATAACGACAAAGAAAAGGAGCCAGTAGTTGGAATAAAAATTATGTGTAAGCAATTCCATTCCATAGTTAGCAGTTGTTTAATTATGTATGTATGTATGTATATTACAACCATGAATGTATTAGAATGTATAGATATGTGTGTGTGTGTGTCTAACGTAGTAAGAAAAAATTTCCATTTTCAATTAAACATATTTGAACGTTTAAATTTCTTTTGCTTTTTCTTATTTCTATTTTCTATGTACTTCTTCGGTTTTGTATGCTACATGAGAGAGAAATAAGATTTAAGTATTATTAGTTTTCAGGACTAAATGAAACTCTAAATATTCCTGAGATATAATCCAACTAACCACTAAATAGTTCCACAAAGGATTTAACGTCGAACTTTAAAGCTAAGAATGGACATATGTATATGAAGGTTTTAAATATTGATTGGACAAACAGTTGTATGGATCCCCAAATCAAAATATATTCATTCATTGCAAGATGTAAAAAATATGCCTTAGATCTTCTTTAAAACTGCGGCAAATGCCGATCGGCATTTTCAGCATTTCGAAGTTACAATGGTCAACTTTCTGCATTTAATACATCCAAGAAAGAAATTTTACTTAGTAGTAAAAACTCTAATTTTTAATACTATTTATTATAACGCTGCATCAATTCTCTTCATAACAACAATAACTTCTCTGATGTAGACATCATAAATTTATCGTTATTTACAAGTAACATTTTTAACAGATTTATCTAACAATTTACAACTAAAAAAATTTTTTGATGCAAATAATGTTTTTTTTGTGTGAAAATTATTGAATTTTAGGCAAAAATGCCACGTGTAAATCAACTTTCTTTGATAGAACGTACGCAAATTGAGTTGTTGAGGGAAAATCGGCACTCAATAAGGTCGATAGCAAACCGTGTTAAGAGATCTAAGACGACCATACAAAATTACTTGGCGGATCCCAAATTACACGGCACCAAAAAAGATCTGGTAGAAAACCAACAGTTACTGGCCGCGATAGACGATCAATCAAGCGCCTAGCTATCACAAATAATTTCAGTTTTAACCAAATAAAGTCGGAGCTGGGACTAAATGTGTCCAAAAGACCGATTAACCAAATTCTAAATGAATTTCTAGATGTGACAAAACAGAAAATGATTCCCAAACAACGATTGACTCCTAGACACAAGAGAGCCAGATTATCGTTCACTGAAAAGTATAAATTTTGGGAGTATAAATGTTTTTTTTCAGCGATGAAAAAAAATTCAACCTTGATGGATTCCAATATTATTGGAGGGAAAAAGGCGGCGATACACAAACCAGAATAGCACGCAATTTTCCAGGAGGATCTTTGATGGCTTGGGTTGCTTTTGGGTATAGAGCACGTTTTACAATTTGTTCTATTTCTCATAAAATTAATGCGAAGAACTACGTAGAATTACTGGACAGTGTTTTTATTGAATTTGCTGAGAAAAATTATGGAAATCATTTTACTTTTCAGCAGGACAACGCCCCTATACATAAAGCCAAAAGAACTAAAGCATTTATTGAAGAAAAGGATATCGCTGTTTTGTAGTGGTCACCTCTTAGCCCTGATCTAAATCCAGTTGAAAACATCTGGGAAATTTTAAGTGCCGAAATATATAAAAATGGAATGACTTAAACTACTTAAAAGAGCTCAAAGAAGCTTTAGTAGAAAAAATGGAGAGAAATTCCTCAAGATGTGTTACAAAAATTAATAATTTTTATGTCACTTCGGTTAAATGAAGTAATTAAAAATCGAGGAGGACATTTGCATTATTACAATTTATACTTTAGTTGAATATATTTAATTAGTTTTACCTTTCGAATTTTTTCTTATTTTGTACCATATAAATATTTCCTTTAAGAATTTGAATTAACAGGAAATAAAAATAAACAATCCCCTGAAAATCTTTTAATTTAATTTTTTGTTTCTCTCTACTAAATATAAAAAATATATAAATTTTACATTAGCTTTAAAACCGAAGAGATTTTTAGAAAAAACACATGCACCATATAATTTCTTCCTTGGCTGTAGCGTTGAAAGTAATGCATTTCGATGATGGTTTTTGCATGATTTTTTTTACATGAATTAAAGGAAAAATGGTTAAAAACTATTAGTAAAAATACGAGACTGTACACACATTTGTACACACATATGTAATACGAATAAGACAGTAACACTGTCGGACGAAATAAAGTGCGGTTGGAAATATGTATTTATTATTTTCTAATAATTATAAATTATAGTCTTATTTCTAATTCAATTACTATTTTAACTAATATTTCTTTGCAAAGTCTAACCGCTTTTTTATAACTGCAGCTCTTAGAAGAGGATTTTTCTTAACGAACGTACTTTTTAGACCGCTTTCGTTAAGTCCTCTTTGGACAGTTCGAGTCAAAATATCTAATTCTAGTTCCTCCTTTATATCTCTGGCTGTCGCAAAAGAATTTATTTTTGCTAGAATTGCAATATGATCATCGTCTAGCCGATATCTTTTTTAGAACTCAAAGCTTTCTGTTTCATCCAAATTTGTCGATCTAGTACCAACAAATCTTTTTCCTTTTCGGTTAAAGTCCTCATTTCGAAAAAGTCTGGGTCTAACCTTATTTTGTGTATATTGAAGTAATATTTAATTAAATAAATAAGTACTTAACTATAACTTATTATTTAGTAAAAACTTAACACACATTTTTCCAACAAATCGAGAATATCGCGGAGATATCTTGTGCACTTCCATATATTTACATGGGAAATATATATGTGCGAGTTAATAAAATTGCAATTTTTATATAAATAGTTCAGATGCTCCCACAAACTGTGAATTAATATAAAATAATACATGTAGAAGAAAAATATTAAAAAGGAATGAATAATTGTAGCCTTATTCATTCCTTTTTAATATTTTTCTTCTACATGTATTATTTTATATTAATTCACAGTTCATACATACACTGTCGGACAAAAGTATTTGTATACAAATGTATAGCATTGAAATAAAAATACGCGTAATTTAAGCAATTATATTGTGCTGTGTAAACACCGAAGAAATTTCAAGGAAAAAATTGGGACATGTGTAGATAAACATTTCCAAGTTTTTGAATATTATTACAGTGATATAAAAAAAGATTTCGTAAGGATTATAAAATAGAGAATGCAAGAATTAATAGTATGTTGCATTACTATAATTACACTTGATATTTGCTATTTAAGAGATAAATTAAAAACACTGTGCAACACTCGAAAAGCACTTCTGAAATGACCTAGTGTGCGTTAAAGGTGTTGGTGAGCATGTTACGAATCCGGGCTTAAAAGTTTCAATATACCTCCAAATTACCGAGTTATGGACCAAAGAATTTTTTTTTGAGGCTGTTACTTTTAAACATTTATAACGTTTTTATTTATTAACCGATTTTTGAAACGGGTTTGGAAAGCAAAATAATTGTTATTTTTAAATATAATGGGCAAATTCGTGTCAAGTGACCCAATTTTTAAAATCGATGTCTTCCGATTTGGATTAAATTTGCACAAAGGTTAGTACTATTTTATAATAGGCCAGGCACAAATTTTCAGCTCTATCAGTCAAGAAGTACTGGATTTAGAGGGGGTCAAAGTTGGACATTTTGGTCATACAGGGTTTTTTTAAAATGAGAGTAACTTTTCACCTATTGGTCCTGAGTGCTGGTCCAATATTCGATATAGGAGTGAATTATGAAGTCTGCGTATCTTATCGAACCTTGTTTTGAAATGGCGATCTTTACCACTTTGTTATCTATGAATATTGCATCGCAATGGGCTTATTTATCACTGTTTGAATTTCTATATATTCATACATATAGAGTTTCCAATCATGCGACCATACCGAACACATCATATTCCATGCTTATTTTTTTACATTTTGTTAAAGCTGGACACCATTTGGTCAAAGTTTTATGCAACAATAGTGTTAAGGACATGTTTGTACTTGTAATTTCATTTAGTTAGTTTTGCAACATGAATAAATATAAAGAATGAACGTTGTTGTTTTTTAAATTCTTTTACCATTTTGTTGGTTTTTACACATAGTAAACTTTATGTAAAGTTCTAATAGTTTTTATTAACAAGCCATGCCACCAGCACCTACACCTTTGGTCATCTAACAGCCAACCAGTCATTCGTCCACCCAACGGTCAGGGTTAAAATGTAGTGGTAATTGAAACAAAATAGAAAAAACTACAAATGAAATGTTGTTGTCACCATCTGTTTCGCAATTTCGCTTCACACACGCTTCGCCTGACATTCGATTAAGTTTTATGCCAATTATTGAGTGAAAGACAGAATAGAAAAAAAACCACCGGAACCTAAAACTAAAATGTTGGTTGTATGTTAAATGTATCCCTACAACAACTATTAAAATTCAGTTAAAGTAACTGTGATTTTTTTTTATGTTGTCGATTTAACCACTTTATGTGTGCGACTACATTGTGCCATTGGTCTCGCCAAGAATTTTTTTAATTATATTTTGTTTGTCGACATTTATTGTGTTGGTGGTCAAAAGTTTATATACAACAGTAACGCAGCAGCAAAAACAATGTAAAAATAGCAAAAGTCTAGGCTTTTTTTTTTTTTGATTCCATTTAATAATATTTGGCTCCAAAACCTAAAACTTTTAGCCTGCTCTCCACTCATCCAACCATTCATTCATTTAGGTATTTAGATTTATACAATCTAAAATGGAAATTTGTTATTGGCTTAATAGTGGTTTTCTTTAACAAAATTAAAATGTCAAAGTTGTTTTCCTTTGTGCCGTTAAAAATGTTTAAACTTGACCGCAGCATTTGTTGAACAACAAAAACTTTGTATTTCGGTCGGTTTCTCCCAAAGGAATAATGAATACTAGTGAAGCGTGGCAGACTATGGAGAGGAACTTTAATGTTAAGTGGTTCATTAAGTACAAGAATTTTAAGTTTAGTTGTATGGACAAGTGGGTAAAATGAAATTTGGATGCTGGTTTATTTGAAAGAGATATTTGTGGAACTTTGTTTAAATTTTATATAATCAGCCTTTTAAATGCTTCAAATGTGACCGTAGTATCGTAAATAATTATAATTCTATATAAGTACCCAGAACATTTTGTCATCAAGCACTAATTTCCTTTTTTAAAAGAGAAATGTCTTCGAGCGATGATTTTTAAAAAGGATTTATTCAACAATGGTGTGTGACTCATTTCGAAATTATGTGATGAGGTACAAACATCACTGCATCATGCAATTAAATTGGTGGAAACCCAAACGTTTAAAATTAATAAAATTAAAAGTAAATGAATACTGTTTCATTACAGCAACATGAAATGTTAAATTCGAAATGATTTTTAAGACTTTTAACAAGGAATGTTGGAGTTAATGAATTGACTTCTTATGCTGAATGTACCGCTTTAATTTTTATCCAACGAATTTGCGTCTTGTACATCAAAATATTTTATTGCTTGTTCTAACGAAATATTGTGATTTATATAGTTTAAGCTATTCAGGCACCCAGCTAGTAGTAGCCGTCTCCCTTAGATTCATAATCTGGACAATGGTTCCGGTACCCAATCAGGAATTTCGCATGCTCGTCTATGGATTGCTGCCAAACCCATTCAATGCACAAATAAACGACTCTATCATTCGAATATTCACCTTCAATACAAATGTAAACTCAAACAGAATCGGATTGCACACTGTCACGACATTAGTCACCAATAGAGCAATGCAATAAGGATTTATTCCTAAGCGTCTTCATCACGACATTTTTGGCAGTAAGTCACTCAGTGTCCTCTCATGCGCACATATTAAAAAAATCTTGAAGCAACGATAACAAATTGGTCTGAGCAGATCCAGAGACGACTCCATTAACACCAACTCAGCCGACACAGAGTATAACAGAGGCGACAATTTTGGCGTTTCAAAATCGCTACAATCAGCTGATAAGGCAGTTCTATTAAAAAGAGAAAGAAATTATTTTTTGGTAGTAAATGTGAAAAAGAAAGCACTATATACAACAAGAATTTTGTGGACAAAATAAAATAAACAAAAGAATTTGAGTTAGAATATTTGAATTGAAATTTTGTTTATATGTGATGAATTTTATTGCGTTAGAAAAATAAAGAAAAATAGTAATATAAAGAAAACAAAATGGCAGTTCTCAAAGAAAGAGACAAATATAAAACCACATTTTCTTTCCCCTTCTGTGACCTCTGTTATTCTCTGTGTCAGCCGATGCCAAACGACTTATAGTACAAAAGCGGAATTCCAACCACCAACTGAATTGCATAAATGTAATCTAAATTTGTTCTAGGTTAGAATGCCTCTTCTCCTCATTAGAACACTCCCGGCATTTATGAACCAATCTAGATGATAGATACCATATATCGATCTAATCTTAGAAACCGGATATTATCTCAACCAGTGTATCGTATTTTTATGAATGACACTGTATTGTTCCAGCAGCTTGAAATTCAACAACTTACGAAAATGGGAAACGTAAACGACAAAGCCTCAGTGTTGCATTCATCTGGGTATATCTCGAACGTGTCATTCCAAAAAGAGGCATTCTCTATCCGAGCTGAATAGTCCGTGATCGTTAGATCATCTGACTAAATATACAATTATAAAAGTATGGGTTTCGTTTTTCAAAGATTCAAACCACAGTCAGATATCTAGCGATTAAGTAGATTATATGAAGGTATCGTTAGAATGTAATGTCACATGTACAAGTTTTCCACATCATGGATTCAAGTCACATAAGCAAGTAGCTAATTGTAAGGTTCCAAAAAAGTGGTAACAGTAGCTCATATTTCGGAGTGCACTGGTTTATTCCATGTAACATTATTAATGTAACTTGAATAGAAAATGCTTTCATTTGAATTAAAATATACAAATTAATAAAATTTTAAATAATTCCCTAAAAAGGAAGCACTTTAATCAACCAGTTCATTTCAGACTGACTGTTGAATTTTTAATCAAATTTTTGACAAGTGATGATGCTAAGATTTATGAAAAACTCGATTTGATATTTTATTATATTCGAATTTATTACTCTCTAATAAATACATTATATATAAGTAGGTACACTGATACTACAATAGAAATTCATCACAGGTAGACTTCATCAGTTTCTTCGTAAAAAACTGCAGAAATATGATATTAATAAGCGACTAATATTTCAATACAATTTTGAAAATCTAATAATCTTATCATCATCGATCAGCATTATTTCTTTGTTTCTACATGAAATAAATTACTTTATACAAAACAAGAACGACAAAAAAACTACCAACATTTTTGTAACACCTTTAATTGGAAACGGATATTTTAGCAGCAGCAGATGCAACACTAGTTGCATAAACATCCTCCCTATACTTTTACATGTTCTAGTTCTTGAAAACTGTGTGAGGTCTTCGGTTTACAAGGCAGTTTTTCTCAAAAAAAAAAAAAAAAAAGAAGAAAAACACAGCACACTCCATTACAAAAAGGCACTGAGTAAGCGAGTGCAAAGAGTTTCGAATTTCCCTTTTTTTACGTTCTGTTGATTTTGCCATTGAAACGCAACGGGTGACCTTCAAATTCTTCTGGAACAAAATAAAGAAAACTGGAATGTAAATAAAACTCTTCATCTTTTTTATTCTTTAAATCACATTTAAAATAAACAAAAATAAAATTATTTCAAATAAACACGAAGACCAAAAATCACTCACTCATGGTGACACTTGAACAAAGAAGAGAAAAAAAAATAGAACAACAACCACATACAGCACACAATCAGTTAAAAAGGGTAGAATTCAGAAACAAAAAAAAAAATGTTTCCAATTTAAAGAAATACAAATAAGCAAACACACTCACACTCTTACAAACATGCGGAATGTATACATGTGTTGTCGTAAGGATATTACACACCAGGGATGAAAAATTTCGTACTATTGTACTTTTGCGTCATACAATACAAATTTGAAAAGTACTGTGATGTATTATAAAAATTAGCTATTTGATGCGACTGTGCCTACATATTTAAACAAAGATTATGCGAGATGAGATCCGCGCTGGATGACAATTTAAATAAAAGTAACAACATCCAGTGGGAGTTTGCGATAGTTTATCCTTCATCGTATTTTTGCATAGTCCCCGTTTACACAGTCGAACATTTGGAAGAAAAACATTTAGCTCGGCAGAAAATTACGGGTGGGGAAGAGAGAATCAATTTTGTGTTCGGTACTCGGTGAACATGCTTTGTTAACATTTTCTTTGCTGGAATTTACTACGAATAAGGCAAATGTCAAAAAAGCAAATTATAATGAAATGTGTCTGACAACATTGTTCAACAGTGTGACCGCGAATGAAAAAACTAAAGAGAATTCCAGATGTTTTTCTTCCAAATGTTCGACTGTGTAAACATACTGGGACATACTGATTTGAAACTGTCTGAATATTTAGCTACGATAGTTTTACAAAAACATTGTTAAATTTAAGACCAACAAATAAAATAATATACATACATATGTATGTCAGAGGTAAGCATTATATTTTGCATCTCTGACACACTTTCATCCATTCATCCACAAATATATAAATTTACTTTAATGTATCCTTGATTTGTTTACACAATTTTAATGCTCGAAATGTTTTTCGTAAATAACTTTTTTTTTCTTAATGTTCAAATTTATTTTCTTTTTCTGCTCTTTTCCCTTTTTTGTAGTTCGTTGTTGCTGTTGTTGTTACGCTGAATATCGAAATTGATGGAAGGAGAATAAAAATGTGTCAAAATCCCTAAGAACTCTTGATATCTGATTGTTAGAGATCAAGTAAACAACAACTACAACACCAACAAATACTTTGACACATACGAACATAAATATGTATGTAGTCGTACTTTTACACATGCTTACAAACACACATGTGTGGTGTGCATTTGTTGTTATTATTTATTTGTAAACAAATATTATTTTTTAACGAGAGTTTATTTGCATTTGACAATTTGTTTTAGCTCATTAAATGTGTTTCATTCACATTTTATTTATAACATGTTGAGCGGACGGACATGTGAGAATTATGAACAAGAAAAAATACAACAAGAACAATCTTAAAACAAATTATAATTTGTTTCGCATCATGTTGTTGACCACTTGTTTACACAACAAGAATGCAACACTTATGTATGTGTTGTGAAATTAAACTCGGACGTTTTACGCTGGTTAGGAACACAACTGGGAAGAACGACGAATTTTTGGTAGCGAATATTCGTCACCAAAAATAAAACAGATTTGTGTGTATAAAAATACATATACACAATAATGGCGTCAGCAGAATTCGTCATATGAGGCAAACTGTAATAGATTTATTTCTATTTGGCTACTTTCAGATTAGGCAACTTTAATTGCGCAATAATATAATTTACATATTTATTTATTTTCTTTTGAACGTCAAAAACAAATAAATATCTCAAGACAAGAATGACAGCAGCTACAGAATTGCCAAGTACAAACAAGCCTGCACTCAGCAATTCGGCAATTCTTTCCCCTTCCAACCTACCATTCCTCTCACACCCACAAACGCAAGACTTGTGCAAATAAAGTTGCCTAAGGCCGGCGAACGACGAACAAACAATTTGGGGTGACCATGTTTTGTTTTAATAAATAATGTTAATTTTTACTTTCATTATCGTTTTATTTTTTACTTTATATAATTGAAATTAAATATGCAAATTAGTATAAAAAATTATTTTTACCGGTGTTTTTGTTAATATTTATTATATATATTTATTCTTTTAAATATGGTCACACTATCTATCAGCAACAACATTATATTTTCGTTGTTATTGTGCTTCATGCAACGAATTTAAACAGCAAATTGTCACCGACTAATTTGTTGGGTTAGACGAAATTCGCCGTTCGTCCCTATTGTGTTGCCACCATTATGTGGAGGAGACGCATAACGACCATTAAAAGGCGGTTTCTTTTTTTTAATGAAACTTAGTTTTTGATCTTTGATTCTTTTATTATTTTCAAAAAGAAACAAAATACACATTTTTTTCTTTTCAATTTACTGTTGCTGGATATATACAGATGTATGTATATATTGTCATACGGACCACACGCAGTTGCATGTAAATTTTGTTGTTGTAATTGTTGCTTTTCAAACAATTTAAAGATATGATGCAAATTCCACTATCCTTTTTAATACTTGCCAAGTTTATTTTAAGCTATTACGGAAAAAGTAATACTTAAAATTTTTATAGAGTAACACCATATTTCAAGACTAATTGGTTAAAATATAAAAAATATATCAGCATTCATATCCATACTGACCCCTGCATACAGTGTGAGGAAAATATCGATAATTATATCAGCTCATATCGATAATTATGTGCTGTAGCTTAATTGATTAGCGCGTTTGATCATTAAGCATGAGTTGGTATTTGTGGCCTGGCTTCGATTCCCAGCCGCTGCCACTCAAAACAACATCAGTTTCTGATAATTATTAGTTTTTCTATCCTATCATAACTAATATTTATCACATCGCCCTCCTTCGGTGGTATAGCATTTAAGTAAAATAATTAAATAAAGGCTATAAAATCAATCTTTAAAATTAATGCGCCTACTCACCACCAGAGGCGCTGCAATTCTGCACTAAAAACAAACATAATGCGCAATTGCAGAGTTGTGATATAAAAGCTTCTCCAACCTATCTATCCCCTTTCCAAATAAAGTAGTGCAATTATATTTAAGCATATTAATTGCCTGAGTGTTACTTCTCTTAATAAAAATAAAAAAAATTATCCTCGCATATTGTGAAAAAGTGGATGCTCAATCATTGTGCAAAAACTTAGATCATCCTGCGCAGTCCTCAGACCTCATTCCAATTAAACAATTGTGGGAATATCTTTTTAACAAGTATTGCAACATGTTGCCGAGCGTTGTAATGATGAAATATTACTGTTTCAAGAAAAGCAGTTGCATTGAGCATTACTTTAGCTTTATGAAGATTTGGCTTTGGTGTTCATTCGGCTGGTTGACATTGTTCAGAATTTAAATAGTAATGAGAACAATACACCACAAAAACATAAACAGTGTAGCGCAAAAGTATTTTGCCTGCGCATTTTTAGGAGAAATTTGTTTTTCATTGATTCATAAAACTGTAAAAATCAAGTGAAAAGTAATTTTTATTAGCAATTTATAATAGATGTTATTTTGAATAGGAAACACCAAAAAAAAATTACTTTTCATTTAGTTTTTGTTGCATTTTATTAATTTGCATCATAATTCTAAGGTCACAAAATTATTTTGTTTTATTTAATTCCTGTTAATTTTTTGAGGATTTTAGTTTTTTTTTTTAACTAAAAAAAAAAAGTTTATGTATATTATACCTCTACGATTTCTATGAGGCTGTTGTCAAGTATTTGGTGCTAAATTTTATCTAAAACTGTATTTCGGATCATTATTATGTTAAAAACAGGTAAGAGTTTATATTCGGCTGTGCCGATCTAAATCACCTATTATGGGGTGAACTTCATAAAATATTGTACCGTAATTTCTATTTATTTTAGGTTTATTTTAAAAGAATTTCATCTCAATGACGATATTTATAAGAATTTTATGCATATTCCAGTAATAATCAAGAATTTACACTTTGTTTATATCTTTGCAGCATCTAAGATAAAGCGATTTACTTTAACACACAATAAATTAAGTACCAACAAGCCCTAGGAACCTGATTTTGGCTTTTTGAAACGCCAAAATTGTCACCTCCGTATACTCCGTGGTTATTCTCGGAATTGGCAGGTTTGGCCAATTATGGACCAACTTTTACTAAAGTCAATATGTAGTATAATTTTTACATAATTATAACTGATCTGTGTAAAATTTCGGTTCGATATGGATGTTTATGTAGGTTAATGAGTTTTTGGAAATAGTCCTCATAAGAAAACCTATTGAATATCAAGGTAATAATGATTTTTATAAGAGATTTATATGGGAATAAATACGGACCGATCATCATGAAATTTGATACGATGATTTAAATGTGCATTTGGATTATTTTTGTTAAATTTTAGCTTGATAGTGTTCTTTTAAAAGATTTATGTCCATTTAAGTGATTTTCGGAAATGGTCTTTATATGGGGCTATGTCAAAATATAGACCGATACAGAGAAAATATCGTTTTGAGATTTCACTTTGCAGAATTTTGTATGGATACGGCTTTGCTGTAGACATTTATGTAGCATAAAGCCATATTCCGGGAAGACACTTGTGTGGGGGCTATGAGAAATCGTGGACAGATTCCTACCATTTTTAACAGAACTTGTCCTTCTGTAATAGAAATAAAGTACGCAAAATATCATCATATTATCTGCATTATATTTGAAGAAAATATCAAAAAATACTTGAAAAATATCAAGGTAGTCTGAAACTTTGATCTATAAAGCGGATCCTACCAGACCGATTTTGCCCATTTTCAGTAGCAAACATTTCGGTAGATCAATAAATGTTTGGTAAAAATTTCATTGTAGTACGTCTTTTTTTTAAAGCTCTATCGTGATTTCAACAGACGGATATACGAACGGACATGGCTAGATTGTTTAGAATCTTATAAGGACCCATCATATATAGACATTTTGGTTCTACGACCATTATTTCGACGTGTTACAAATGGAATGACAAAAGTAATGTAGCCCCATCTTTTTGGTGGTGGGTATAAAAACAATATTTTTTTTTATTATAGATCCATTTTATATGACTTATACTTAAGGCTTTATTTAGCCTATAATAGGTAGTGGCGTGAAAAAACGACCATTTTTTTTTAGTGTTAATATATAAAAATGCACATTTTTGCAATAAATGTTTTTTGTTTGTTAGACTATAATATTTTTTTTTTCTTTTAAATGACACCGATTTCATTTTTAAGTTCGTATTAGTTTTCTTTTTCTTTTACGGAGCTTTGAAAACAAAAAATACGCTGCATAAAATAAGCTGTAAGTCACTGCAGTTGTGTTACACACTGTAACAGTGATTTCTATTTTAATTTTCTTTACATTTTAATTCTTTGTTATTGTCATGGCCACAATATTGATACTTCTTCCAGGGTAGAGTCAAGAGTCCTACTAATTCAGATTTTTCACTTAATTGAGTTGGAACTTTTTCACGTCTAGCCTCCACCAACCAACATGAAAATTCTCACGCGAAGCAAACGTTCATTGATTAAGTAATATGCAATATTTCTATAAACAAAAACAATGCACTCAATGAACTGAAAATGTTTCTAATTTTCTCTAATGCATTTTAAGCAATTAAGATCTTTTTGTTAGATTTTTTATGTTATTCATTAAAAAACTGCAGTTCTTTTAACAAAACAAATAATCATGATGTGGCCCGAATTGGAAAAAACTAATTCCAATACAAAAAAAGAAATCTAATAATTAGACAATCCCTTGGGCAATGTGTGGGTTTTTAGGGTGTGATTAATATTTTCTCATCTTGATAATGAAATGAATAGACAGCAACACAAATTCCCAACATTCCTCCGCTCTGTGTAGTAATTCACCCCCTCTGCCATTAGTTGGGGAATTCTCTAGAGTGTGGCTGCAATTAAGTACAATTATGAATCTTATTAAAATGTTTCGAAGCTCATAATGAACAAGCATACGAGTAATAATGCCAGAATGTACAAAATATGAAATTATTATTAAAAAAAATAAATAAATGAACATACTTATTCGTTAGTATGTTTATTGTGTTCTCCCCCGCACATAATGATAATAATTTCGATGGCATCAACTACATTCATTCATTCCTACGAGTATTAAATTAAATATTTAATATTATTTTAAATATGACAACATTTGTGGATATAAATATAGCACACAGGAGTGAAATTAAGTAGTTAGAAGAGCCATTATCCTTTTCTGTTCGATATTACAATTTAGAAACGAAAGTGAATCAATTGTTTCCTTTGATTGGCTACATGTGGTCTGTTGTTTCCATAGAATTTTAAATATTGAGGATTTCAGAGGATTTTACTAAATATAATTTGATGTAGACAACAAAACGCAATAACATCAAGTTTTTCCTAATAATATTTTCGATTATTATTTTTGCTTCCTCAACGAATAATTCTGTAATAATTATAGGTTCCTGAAGATGTGTATGCTACTTTAGCAACCTCAACTGTACTCATCATATCCATTGATTCTATATTCTCTATGAAGTTAATGATGATGAAAAATAATTGAAACTAAAGTGACTCACAAACACACCCCCTCATCAGCAATTCATACACCACTTATTCCCACTATTTATGAGGAACATTACCCTACCCCGAAATATAATTTAGATACTTTCTCTGTCCCACTCTCTCTCTCTCTCTCTCACACATACACAATAAAACACTTACGCTTACATTTGTAAATTTATTATAGATGTAATATTAGTTAATATGAAAAATCCATTATCAAGGCAATTCAACTACAATTATAACAAAATTTCACTTGAGGCACAAAAAGAAAGCTAAAAGTATTTGGTAGTCTGCATGTGTATGTAATTGTGTTTGTGCATAAAGTAACAATACACAGATTGATCCTATAGAGCTTTTGGATAACTTTATAAATTAAAACATAAATTAAGGATGGTAGACTTGAAGAAATGGAAAACTCCTGCGAAACCAACCGTTTCCGTTTGCACTTATTTTAATTCAGAAACTCTGTGGTAGCAGAATCATAGGGAGACTCTTAAAATCTTACTTGATGCTTACTTTTCAAGCTGCCTTATTGGCACTGGAGTTACGGGGGAGATGCTCTCGACTTAATCAACTAAGATAGAATAACAAAATAGCTTTGACCCTATTATATTATCAAATGCTATCGGTATTATTGCTGTAGTTCGTAAAAAATTCGGATTTCTTTTATGGCATAAAAAGCGTATTAGATGGGTTTAAATACTTTCACCTTTACATACGTATTCTCTTGTTAGCATGCCGTTTTTGGAAACTATGGGCTGACCTTTTTTATATACGCAAGTTCATCAGTAACATAATTGAAAAAGTCATATGTGCCAGTAATTTAAAACAACGAATAGTAGAATTATCTCCTTTTTTGAAATTAGCATTTTAATAGTTGAGAAAGAAAAGAGGAGGATCAAAAAATGGCATATATTGACGATGTATATATATCCAGCTGTATGTAGTCTCTATATATGCTGCCTCTATTTGTTGTCTTTCCGACACCTAGGTTACGGTAATAATGTTAGATTTCCTTAACGGAATAGAAATGTGGATAAATTGTCCAGACACTATACTCATATGCAAAGAACTTTGTACCACAGAGCTACTTTGTCACTTAGCTGTAGGATACATTTGTATACAATTGTTTTTATATCCCTGCAGTTTAAACCATACCCCATATTTTAAGATTTCCAGGAAGGTATCAGCATCGTTTAGAAACTTGTGTAGAAATAACGTCATAGAGTAGATACAATTGTTATCTATAGATATACGGAACATTTCTTTAAATATGATATATACGAGAACTAAAATTTTTAGAAGTACATAAAAAATGAATGGTTATTGTCTATTAAATTTCAATGGCCGGACATTATCCACGGACAGCTAAGATTGAAATCAGTGTGTTTCAAAATGCAAAATATTTGCCAAAGTAACCAATTCCGTTCCAAGTCCACTTGGAATTTTCCTACTCTGGTAATATTAGCACTAAATTCTGAGCTGTTGTAACAACTAAAACTATGTACATACATATATACAATTTGCTAATTGTTGTTAATTGATAAATCTATTGGACACAGTGAAGTAGGAATGACTGGATAGTTAAATACGGAGTGTCTGCATAAATTGTGTGCAACATGGTCTCTTATGGTCCATTAGGAATTTAATCCGATGCTCAGTCCCGGTTTAATTTGCATGCAGCCTGTGATAGTCCTGTGATTTGGCATCTTTGAATATTCTCCATAGTTAATCACACATTGGGTGGCCGATCGTTTTATAGCTGACCAAAGATGTTTATTTCATATTTATCTTATACGAGATTTTGGGATCTTTGTTTCTATTTCGTAATTTGTTCATTATTGCAAAGGTCTGAGTTGATGAGATAAAAATACAATCTTAAGCTTATCAAATAGTATGATACACATATGACCTTTCCAATTATCTTTTTATATACTTTTGTATAACATCAGATTTACAATTATCTGATTGAGGAATAATGGCCAAACGACATGATCTTTGTATGACTGGTCATGGAAACTAAAAAGTTTTATTTCCACATTTCATCTCTTTATAAATATTTTTTTGTTTGGAGCAGCACTATTGACTATTGGAGGGATGATAGAGGGAGTAGTATTTGTGAACATTTGATTTGTCCACATATGGACACTATGGCGAAAGAACAAATACTCCCTGTAATGAGTTGAACTGGTCAGTCGACCATGACAAAAAATTACGGGTTTCAGAAACAAGTTCAATAATTTTAGCAGATCACATTCCATTCTAGTGTCGATAGAATAGTGAAACACAAGCCACATTGCGGCATTGCTCCAGTGAATAGAATAGTGTTGGATACCATACTATCACCGATAAGCACCTTCGGCCTCTCCTGTACGCGATCGAGTAACTCCAAAATAAAATTCGAAGCACTGGCCCATACATGAGAAATGTATTAAATTTTCGGTCAAATATAGATGGTGTAAATAATAAAGAGACCAGATGGAGTGAAGTATTTCCTACACCACCAGGCACTTGAACGCTTCTTTTGACACTTGAAAAATGTGTTTAGTCCATCGGACTTCACACTCATCATTCTCATGCCTAGAACATCAAAAGTTTCAGATTCCTTAATATTTACACCGTCAGCAGATTCGCACGACTCCATTCGGAGATTGTCACAAGATCATGGTTAAGTGTATCATTCCTTTTTTGCTTCATTTCGCTAATCTCCAAACGGCTTGGTCTATGGTTGAATGAATATGAATGGCAAATGTTGCTATCATCTGCAATAGAATAGATAGAGTTGGAAGTTCGGCGTAAAAGGTCATTTAGAAAGATAAGACATAAAGAAATAAAATTGGAGAAGGGACGGAGCCTTGCGGTACCCCTGATTCAACCTTGAAAATCGATATAAATCGAGAGAAGTTATCATCGACGTTAAAAGCAATGGGTTGTGATAAAAGAGCAACATGGCAGACTTGGAATATAAAATGGCTTGAATATAAAACGATGTATAGAACGACACTATTTATCCGATAGGAAGACTAGAACGTCCCCTAAGAAAGCCGACTGGCTGGCTATCGGGCGACACCAACACATGGAAAATTCACCGGAAATTCATCTCAAAATAGTTTAAAGAATTTTTTTTAATATGAAACTAAACAGCAAACTTTAGCATGTAGAAATAATATGTCCAATTTCATAATTTATAAAGTAGACAATTTGATTAACTTCAATAGTTAAAAGCGGCGGCAGTGGTTATATACAGAAATGATACATACAGAAATATTGTTGACTTTATTCTAATAATTTTCAAAGAACAAAGTCCAACACTTGATTAACATTAATTTTAGAAGAAGAAAAAAAACAACAATTTTAATTTTTTCCAAGAGATAAAAGCGTTATTTTTTGTCTTCCTGCTCTTAATAAACGCAAAACACTTGATAAGATGGTCGTCAAAGCTTTCTTTTTATACCGAACTGAATGATAAAGAAAAAACCTAAAGACACTAAAATCAACTGCACACAAAAATCAACATACATATTAATGTATCTACACATTTATTCATTCATCTATCTATCGTTCTATCCCATGCATCATAGAAACCATCCAATTTGGGTTAATGCGTTTCTAACAATTAAGTTCTGTTTGTAGCACTTAATGGGGCTTCTTTTGTTTTTCTTTGGTTCAAGTATGATAATCATGTTGAAAATGACATTGATGATGAGGTTGCTGATGAATATGACTTTTAAAGTTTCGTTAGTTTTTCTACTAAATTGTTTTCAAATTTGGGTTGAGTACAATTCATGTCGCAAATCGAAAAGTTCTTCTTTGTTAGTTTTTATCTTCCTAAATATTTTCAAGTGTCAAAAAATAATAAAAGTGGTAATTTTTTAACTGACCTTATTTGAATTTTTAAAAAGTGAATAAATTGAACAAAAATTTTTTTTCTTATTTTAATTTTAATTAAATTTAATTAATTAACAAGTTAAAGTGCAATATTCGGCTGTGCCGAATCTTAAATACCCTCCACCCAAATATAATGAGAAATACAAAAACTGGGACTAGAATAACCTCATTCAGTGTTTTTTGAACTAATAGCTCAGCATTTTTTATACATTGTTTGAAAGGTAATTCTACGACCAACATAATTTATTTTAAATGTTTTATCTAATTAATTTATCTAATTTTGACCACCAATTACCAATTCTCACCGTAGTTACAAAGTTTGTCTGATATTCATAAATATTCAAATTAGAAAACAGTTTTCCATATTGACCACAAGTTAAGACACAGAGTATAAAAAAGGGTCAGATTATAATGTGAGGCTTCTTTTGGTTGAATTTGATCTCAATAACGTTATTTACAAGAGTTGTATGGTTGGTTGTTATATTCGGAAGTGGACTTAATTTGGGAGCTATTGCCAAATATGGACTGACTAACAGCTACAAAATTCAGTAGCATAATTATAACATTGTGATTACTGGATTACAATTAATATCATATAATTTTATCTGTATAAAATGTTGATTCAATATCGATATTTATTAGACACAATTGAGGGTTAACTTTTTTTTCGGAAATGGTACGTATATGTGAGCAGTTACAAAACATGGGACGATCTTCTTAAATTTCGGAACAGAGAATTTCATACATATGAGGATATCCCACGTTACATTTCAATATAATAATAGTATATTTAAGATACGTGTTAGTATTAACGTGAATTTCAGTAATGGACTTTATTTGGGGGATATGGTCAAATTTGGACCAATATTTTCAAAATCCAGCACTTTGATTTTAGTATAAATGTAAATGTTCCCTGTAAAATTTTGGATCGTAATCGTTCTTTATACGAGATTTAAGAGTACAGAAGTAATTTTCGAAAGAGCGCTTTATATGGTAAATATGGTCAAATATGGACCGAAGTTCACAAATTTCTGTAGGATGATTTTTGTGTATATGTATGTATATGATCTGTGTAAAATTTTGAGTCTTTACCGATATTTATAAGACAAATATAAGGATAAATGACTTTTTCGGATGTGGTCCTTATATGGGAGCTATGACCAATTATGGACCGACCATATAAAATTTAGTACAACAATGTATATGTCTGTAAGAATTATTTGCGTCGAATTTTAACATGGAAACTATATTTGTATAAGATTTACACGTATTTAAGTGCATTTTAGATTTGGACTTTATATAGGGTCTATCATGGACCAAACTAAACGGAATTTATTTTTTGGTGGTTTTTTTTTATGTGAAAGTTATTTGTGATGAATTTTGAAATGATATTGCAATTTTATAGGCATTCATGTATTATTGAGCCTTATTTTGGAAAGAAATTTATATGAGGTCTATGATAAATCATGGACCGATTTCTACTATTTTCCTCACATTTCCTTTTTTTATTATCAAAATAATGTGTACAAAATTTCAAGGTAAAATCTGCAATATAAAGGGTGGTTAAATTGTAAGGGCCGATGTTGAATGTGAACCACACCTAAACGCCAAGTTTTTTTCCGAATTTTATTTGACATTTCTCTATTTCAGACTTACTCAATTTGAGAGATATACAATCCAACAACGTGTTAAAGTTATCCAGACTTATTATGAAAATGGGCGTTCAAATCAAAATGCATATCGTGCACTTCGTGATATTTTTGGTCAATTTGATCGTCCAAATGTGCGTACAATCGGAAAAAATTCGAGCAAACCGGGTCTGTAGAAGATGTGAGAACACCAGTGCATGCTCGTACAGCTCGTACTGCAGAAAATATTGCTGCTGTTCGCGATAGTGTGGCTGAAGAGCCGTCCACCTCAACTCGTCGTCGTGCCCAACAATTGCACCTCTCACGCTCGTCGTTGATGAACATTATGCATAAAGACTTGCATTTACACGCTTACAAGGTGCAATTGGCTCAAGAACTAAAGCCTCTTGACCATTCCAAACGTCGTGAATGGGCAGAATGGTGGCAAGAAATGGCAACAGTGGATGATCAATTTTCGAAGAAAATCATCTTCAGTGATGAGGCACATTTTCACCTCAGTGGATTCGTCAATAAACAGAATTGCCGCATTTGGGCGAATGAGAATCCAAGAGTGATTGTCGAAAAACCAATGCACCCACAAAGAGTGACTGTTTAGTGCGGTTTATGGGCCGTATTTTTTCCAAAATGAGGCCGGTCAGGCAGTTACTGTGAATGGTGTTCGCTATCGTGAGATGATAACGAACTTTTTATGGCCCGAATTGAAAGATATGGATGTGGACGATATGTGGTTTCAGCAGGACGGTGCCACTTGCCACACAGCTAACGAAACAGTGGCTCTTCTGCGCAACAAATTCAATGGCCGTGTTATCTCAAGTAATGGCGATGTAAATTGGCCGCCAAGATCATGTGATTTGACACCGTTGGACTTTTTTCTTTGGGGTTATTTGAAAGAAAATGTGTACGTCGATAAGCCAGCAACAATTCAAGAGCTAAAGGATGAGAATAGAACCTCCATTATGCCTCAGGGTCATCGAAAATTTGGACCATCGGATGGAGGTGTGCCACCACGGCGACCATTTGGCCGATATTTTGTTCCATACATAATTGAGTAATACCAATATATCATAATAAAATAAAACTACAATAATTTCCTAAATAGTTTGTGTGTTATTCAAAATCAACATCGGCCCTTGAAATTTAACCACCCGTTATTTCAAAAATTTGCAAGAAAAATATTTAAAAATATCAGATGTTTATGAATGTTGCCTCACATTTTGCTGCATAACTCTGGTTCTACTTTGCCGATTTTGTTGATTTTCTATTCCAACCTGCTTAGGAGAACTATTAATATTTGTTTGTAAACTCTATTGATTTTGGTTGTGTCTTTTGGAAGTGAGAGTGTTATACACAGACAGACAGACGGACATGGCTCAATCGACTTATAATTCCATAAGGATCAAGAATATATATACTTTGTTGGGTCTCGGATGAATATTTCTCAGTGTTACACACGGAATGACAAACTTATTTATAGCCCCATTCACCACTTATGGTGGTGGAGGTTATAAACAGTTGAATGTTTTGTTTGCTTCTTATTCCTGCAACTTCTTTGTTAAATGACAAAATATATAAAAATTATTGCCACGTCTTTCGAAAAACTTAAAATTGATCAAACTGTCATTTAGCAGCTCCAAAACTCAAACTTATTACATGTGCGCGACCTTATTTACGCCAACCAAACTTCCCTCAAACCAATTAAGAGGCATATTTATATTTTAAATGATTCTTGTCGTTGAACGATTTGATATGTGTGCGTATGAAAATATTTTTGGTAAAATGTCAAATATTTGTCAACATTTCATAAATTGCCAAATACTTGCATGTGATGGATTAAATACTGGAACCACTGAGCAAACAATACAAGGTCATTTATAAAACTGTCATGTCTATTCCCTCACAAAGTGTCAACATGTTAAAGATAAGACAGAACACCAGATGCTGATTAAAATTCAACTCTTCAAACACTTTATGGAAAAGCAACAAAACTTATAAGAAATATAAAGTTTTGTAATTTGAATTTAAAAAATAACACAACAATTTAATCCCTCATATCAGTTATAAACATTTTAATTTTTTTTTTAAGTCTCAACAGTTTGAATCATTAGATACGGAACTCAATAATTTATATAATTAATGACTATATTGTAAACATAAATTATGTGAAATATTTGTGTATTTTTAAATTGTTTAAAGATATCATAAAATACTTGATTAGATTTTGTAAAATATCCATTTGAAAAAGCTTTTACTGTTAAATCACCATCGTCAACAACAACTCTCGTTCATCAGGGACATTTTGAAATTATCAGCATTGAATTGTTGAATCTAATTGAAAATACTTGTATTTTATGCAATGTTTAAATGAGTGAAATTGAATTTAATATTTGTATATTCCCATGAATTTAAAAGTTAATTAGATTTAAATATAAACAAATACATAAATTGCTGATTAAAGTAATGGGTCTGTGACGTTTCTATTTTTATGTAAACATTTAGTTTGACAATCTTAATTGTGTTTTAAAAAACAATTTAATAGATATTGTTAGAATTTTCTCTTTTTTTCTTAATGAAAAATTGTTGAACTTTTTAATATTTATTATTATTATTATTAAAGAAATTTTATTTGACTTGAGAATATTGAGAAATAGATTTCGGGAATTAATCATATTTCTTTTACATCCCAGTAGTCGGGGTAAGTTGTGAATGATTTGTAATTTGACTACTTACCAATAATCACCAGTACTTACCGGCTATACCACTGGCAATGTTAATGAGTGACGAGTTTAACATGGGGATGTCCTAGGATGTAGTCACTTGTTACCTAAGTCATTACCTCTCAGCAGTCATTTCGTTTGAGACATAGCCGCAACTAGAATTTATTTATGTGGGACAACATTTTTGCATTCTCTCTCTTAAGAGAGACTATAGTAACAACATGTTGTTGTACGCAACAAACACCTCAAAGCAATGAAGAAACACAGCCAATTAGTAGTTTTTTGGATTCCCGCAATTATGTTCTTTTTGCATATAAAAGTGGAACCTTGGCATTACCAGTGGTATCAAAAGTAAGTACTCATGCTTTTCACATACTATTTAAGTACTTACTTGCGATCACTGGTTACTGCCGCCGCTGCAGGGATGTTATGAGTTAGAACAAAATTTACATACATTTTCTATGTATGTGCATTCTTCTATTTACACCCTACACCACCATAGTTAGATTTGTGCTGATGTTTGTAACGCATATAAATATTAGCCCAACAGTATATCTTAAAATATACCAATCGACTTAGAAACACTTCTTGAGTCGATTAAACTTATAGATATTTATAGAACTTTTTATTCAAAGCTAACATTAATTTTGTTGAGCTTTTAAATGACAAGAAAAAGTAGCCGGTCTTGATGACATTATGAAACCTACGCTTTCTTAGAAACGTAGTGCTGAGAGTCAAATGACAGACACTCTATATCATTTAAACATACATATAAAGCGTTTTTCAACAAGGACGCTACAAAAGGTGACCGATAGGGACAGCACACGACGTCATATTTTGGCGCTCTTTTGACATTTTTCTTTAGTATAGTTTGCCATTTCATGATGAAAAGTATACGAGCCAACAACGAGTCGAAATTATTAAAATTTACTACCGAAATTCAGAGTTAGTGGCCTCAACGTTAAGAGCGCTACGTCCAATTTATAGTTGTCATTAAAACTATCAGATCAACAATTGAGCGTCTAGTGGAAAAATTTGAATCCACAGGCACAGTACAAAATGTTTCCGTGCCAGTGAGACAAAGAAGTGCCGTAGTGTCGAGAATATTGCTGCCGCTGAGGCTTCAGTTGAATAAAGCCCAAATGTGTTTCTCACATGTCGTTCTCTAGCGTTGGGCATCTTTTGCGCAAAGATCTTGGCCTGCATCCTTACAAGATCAAATTGACGCAAGAACTGGAGCCGCTTGGCCAACAGAAGCGTCGTATTTTCGTGAATTGGGCTGAGCAACAACTTGAAAATGATTCGGATTTTCATTGAAAAATCATCATCAGCGTTGACGCTCATTTCTGGCTGAATGGCTTCGTCAATAAGCAAAATATGCATTATTGGTCAGATAGCAATCCACACGTACTCCATGAGTCATCATTGCATCCCGAAAAAATGATGGTTTTTTACAGAATATTTTTGGCCCCAATTGGATGATATGGACTTGGAGAACATGTGGTTCCAAAAGGACCACGCCACAAGCCACACAGTGAATGTCACAATCAATTTATTGGAAACCAAGTTTGGAGAACGTGTTATCTCACGAAGTGGTCCAGTCGATTGGCCGCCTCGGTCGTGCGATTTGACGCCGTCTTTGGTTAATGCCAACAAGCCAGCGACTATTGATGAACATCGTACGAATACCGAACGTGAAATTGCAGCAGTATCTGCCGATTTATGCTTGATAACCGTCGAAAATTGGGTTCAGTGTCTGGACTTCTGCAAGTGTGCCCGTGGTGGCCATTTAAAAAAACTTTTGAACAACTTTGAGAAAGCCACAAACGTTATAAACATTAACAAGTTTATGAATTTGTTTGAAAGTGTTCTTCTAAATTGAAATTGATGATTCGGAATACAAGAATATGATGCTCGTATACGAAAGCTTCAAATGGGTGATTTTCGGAACTCATCTTTCTTGATATAAAAAAATCATTTTGGTTTTTAGACTGCTCAGAGATGTTTTGCTATAATGTCAAGTTTTATAGACATCCCAGAAGTAGAACATATTGTGGGGACTATAAAAAGTTTAGCAAGTCATATTCGAGCAGTTTTCTGTCACAAATGGTAAGCGATCATTTTAATATTTTTTATATTGAGACATTTTAGGAAAACTGTTTGTTAAGATTTTTTGAAATTGCCATTATTTTTGGGAAGATTCTGCAACTAGTTCTTAAATTGTTTTTATACCCACCACCAAAAAAAGGCGGTTAATTCAAATTGTCGTTGCATTTGTAACTCATCGAAATATCGGTCGTAGAACCATAAAGTATATATATTCGGGGACCTTATGAAATTCTTACACGATTTAGCTGTCTGTTGTAAACACGATACAGCATTGAAGAAAAAATTGAGGAGAATGAAATTTATTATGAAATTGCTAATCATGAAAATGGGTCAAATCGGTTCAGTGGAACCAGAAATATAAGAAAACCCAGATATTTTTCAAATATTTTGCTATTTGCTTTAAATGTATTGCAAATAATAGCATGAAAATTTGCACATATTATATATTTTTTTTTTAAAGGACAAGTTTTATTGAAAAAGGTATGATTCGGTCCATGATTTCTCATAGGCATAACATGCAAATGTCTTCAGAGAATATGGCTTTATGGTACAAAAATACCTATACAAAATTTAGAAAAAAGTTTGATGCAAAAATAAATCGAAATTTTATTTGTATCAGTCCATATTGTAACATAGTAACCATTTAAAGCTTACTTTCGAAAATCACTTAAATGCTCACAAATCTTTTGTAGAAATCACCATCAAGTTGAAATTTTACACTATAGTCCACATACTAGTATATAAAATTTCACGATGATCGGTACATATTTAATCATAGCTCTTAGCTTCCATTTGAGGACTACTTCCGTAAAACTTATTAACCTACGTAAATATCAATAACGAAACGAAATTTTACACAGTTCAGTGCATGCAAATGGATTTTGTGACGGTTAATCCATAAATGGCCACAGCTCCCATATAAAGTTCGATTCCCAGAATGACTAGAATAACTCATAAAATTCTTTTAAATATCGTTTTTGGGATGAAATTTAAGCAAAACAAGCCTCGAATACATAGAAATTTCGGTACAGTATTTTATGACGATAGGTGATAGCTCCTGTGTAAGGGATACGAAAATAACGTTAAATATCGTTACCGATACAAATACATATAATCTTCGACGTATTTGAATATAAACTTTTATTTGTTAGAAATAGAAAAAAATATGTTTAATAAATGCAGGAGCAATTTGGGGAAATTTATTCACAAAATGTTAAAAAATATTTTAGATGGATTGGAAGATTTTTATTCAATTCCATAGTGTATCTGAATGTTTTAAACAAAACTATTGGTTTGCTTAGACCTTTTAAAGAGACTTTTTTTAATTTTTAAACTAGATTTTTTCCTTAATGTGCAACAAAATATGCAGTTGAACACTTAAACATTTTAAAAAACTTTGCAGTTTATTAAACTGTCTGCAATTAACTTTAATTTGAATTATATAATATTATAATACTCGTATATATGTATGTACAGTGGGCCCTCGGTTAACGAACACAATTCGTTCCAAAAGCGTGGTCGTTATGCGAAATGTTCGTTAAGCAAAACCATTATTTCCATATATATCAGTGTAAAATAAAATAATGCATTCCAAGTCGAAAAAAGTACACACTAACATATTTCAACATCAATATTTATCGAAAGTAATATAACATATATTTATCAACATATTTAAGGAACTGAATATAGGACGAAATGAGACAATCTGCAATGGAAAAAACGAAAATATTACAAAAAAAAAATAACTTTGTATGATACCTGGACGCATACCTAGTTCTTCTTTAATAAAAAAAACTGTCTAAAGTCGTTTGTTTTTGGCGACGCTTCAAAGTTTGTTGAAAATGCGACACAGCATTATCATTGAATAAATCTGTTGCGCATTTAGCCACTGTCTAATTCGGGTGTTGCTTTTTAATGTATGATGCCACAGACTCCCATGCCTTATGCATTTCTTTAATTGCACTAGACGATTGTTGTCCTTCTGTAACCTCCTCGGTTGATAAATTCTCATCGACATCTTCTTGCTGTAAAGCACATTGCAAATCCATAAGCTCTTCGGTAGTCAGCTCTCCCAAGCTCATCGTTATCATTGTTATCTACTTCTAGGCCCATCTGGTTAGCCAGAAATATAATTTCGTTTGTTAATGCCTCCGTGGACACTGCGTGTTCCCTTTTTTTTTAACAAAATCAAATAATGAACATGTACTATGTATATGTTTGTATGTCTCAACACGTCTTCTTAATTATATGAACACAAGTGATACCAAAGCTGAACACCGACAGAAGTTTTTCGCGCAATTCGGTACATATTTCCCATTTTGCGTTGGTCGTTATACGAAACTTTGTTCGTTAAGCCTAGTACTCTGTTCAAATTTGGGAAAAATGTTGAACAACATTAATTATTTCATACGGAAAATTTGACGTGTAGCCAATGTTGCCTATCACGCGAATTTACATAATTTGACGTTTTTTTTTAATTGAAAGGACGCCACATTGTTTTACTTATGTAAACAAAACACATATGTTTTGCTTTTTTGTGAATTTAAATCGAAAATAAATAAAAGTTAAAATATTAAAAAATCTGTGTTGAATCGAAATCTTTAAATAAAAATGAATAAACAAATATTACTGGCCGCTTGTGCAGCAGAACAACAAGTAATAGATATTGTTGTTGCGACAGAAGAGCTTTCGGATAAAAATTCCATGTGAAACAATTGCTACTTTAATTATTTCGCTGTGAAAAAATAATGTTACCAGATACATTTCACATGTTTTTCACAAAATGAACAGAGTACTACTTCTGCAACATTTTTTCATGAAAATTTCATGTTTATTTTTTTATCATGTATTTTGACGATCATTCACATAGTGTTGCTTGAACTGGTCGGACGTGTTATTTTTAGTGCGGCTGAATTTTCGTAATAGGTGAAAAAAAAATAAAAAAAAAAAAACTTGTAATAAGTGAAAAAAAAAATATATATATATATATAAAAAAAAGATATCGTAATAGGTGGAAAAATAGTGGTTTTTCGGTAATTTAAAAATCGCAAAACAACTGCATGAGTGTCCCGCTCAGATGTAATTCTGAGAAAGAGCTAAGCTACAGTAGGAAAAATTTATGGATCTCTGAGGAAGAATCCTTAAGAAAATCCGTGGAGTCTCTTCTCACTACAAAAGCCGAAATACGGCGCCGTTCCTGTTCGCCCAATATAGTTATCTCATCCGATGAGAAATCATCATCTTCATCAAATAGTGCAGTCAAACCCAAAAAACAAGTAGGTATGGATAAGTACATCACCGTTCTCAAGCGACAGAGGAGCCCGACATCTGCTCAAATGTCTTCCAATTCCAATAAAGTTCCTAAGACCGTCAGCAGTGATAAGCCAAATGATCAAAACAGATTTGATCTACTTCAGACGGATGACCCAGAAATACCGAAAAAGACGTTTAAGCCCCCACCAATTTACCTGAGAGAGCCCACTTCCAATAAACTGGTACAAGGAATTGTTGCTGTAATAGGTGAGAACATGTTTAGCGTAACCTCAATTAAACATGGAAAAATCAGCGAGACAAAGATCCAAGTGAATAGGGAAGATGATTTTCGAAAATTGTCCAACCAGTTGGAGAAGGAGACCAGGGATTTCTATACCTATCAGCTCAAAAGCGCAAAAGGACTCCAAGTCGTTCTAAAGGGTATAGACCTATGTGTTGATCCTGCGGAGATAAAGAACGGATTAATGGACAAAGGGTTCAAAATCAAGAGCGTAGTGAATATTAGAAACCGTGAAAAGATTCCTCAGCCCATGTTCAGGGTAGAATTGGAACCTGGAGATGTTGCCTTAAAGAAAAACGAGTCCCATCCAATTTACAATCTTATTTATCTTCTGCATCGTAGAATTACCGAGGAGGAACCGCATAAGCGTGTTGGACCCGTTCAGTGTCTTAATTGTCAAGAATTTGGTCACACCAAAGCGTATTGTAAATTGCCGTCTGTTTGTGTTGCATGTGGGGAACTACATGCAACTGCTCAATGTAATAAGTCCAAAACGGACTTAAAAATAAAAAAATGCAGTAACTGTGGAGGAAATCATACCGCTAATTATAGAGGTTGTCCAGTTTATACTTATTTGAAGGGCATAAGGACCAATAAGTCGCCAGTATTACCTGACCATCCTCAACAACCTAATTTCACGTCGAGTAAGAATTTTCCTCAAATTGTACGACCAACTACTCACTACAACGCTCCTAATTCTAGACAAGTTTCTTACGCAAACGTGGTCAAATCTAATATGCCAGGTCTGGAGCAGGAACCTGTATCGCAATATTCTGAGCCACATATCAACAATCTAGAGACAACATTGCAGACACTTGTCCAAACTATGAACACTTTTACGACCACCATGACATCCATGATGCAGGAAATGCTGAAAATGCAATCCACTATCTTGCAAGCCATTTTAAAGAAATGATTTATTTAAAAATTTGTTTTTGGAACGCGAACGGCCTCCGCCAACATAAAAACGAACTGGAATACTTCCTGATGGATAAGCAGATTGATGTTATGATGATTGCTGAAACTCACTTGACGTCGACAGGGTACTTCAAAATTAATGGCTACGTGTTGTACGATACTAAAGATCCCCGCGGAAGAGCTTGTGGAGGTTCGGCAATTCTTATAAAGAACAGAATAAAACATTATCTAATGAATAACATAAGTGAGGATTACCTCCAAGCAACAAACATTTGCATTGAATTCTGTCAATACAAATTTGTTTTATCATCGATTTATTCTCCGCCTCGATTCTCAATAAAAGAACACCAATACCATAACTTCTTTAATTCCCTTGGAGCTAGATTTTTAGTTGCTGGCGACTTTAACGCCAAACACACATTTTGGGGTTCACGTCTGGTAACCCCAAAGGGTCGCGTACTCTTCAACACCATTGCTCAAATGGGCTTAGATGTACTCTCAAGCGGACATCCCACCTACTGGCCGACGGACCGACGGAAGATTCCCGATGTTATTGACTTTGGAGTAGTGAAAAATATCCCTGTAGAATGGATGCAAGTGGATCCTTCATTAGACTTGTCCTCAGATCACTCTCCTACTATCATTTCAATGCATTTCCCTCAAGTGTGTGGCTCTCCATTTAGAAACATGACTAAGACCCGAGTAAGCTGGATAAAATACAAAAAGTATTTAAGTTCTCATTGCACGGAAAATATTGTGTTGAGAACTACCGACGATATCGATGAGTCGATTGGCAACTTTACCGAGGACCTTCGACGAGCTGTGCATCACGCTTCCACTTATCACGTTGAATGTAGAAATAGGACAAACAGAACTAATTTATCTGAATTCGAACATCTCCTATCAGAAAAAAGAAGAATGAGAAGAGAGTGGCAACTTCACAGGTCTCCTGAGCTTAAAGCTAGGCTACGGGTATGCAGAGATATACTAAGGCATTTCTTAGAAACCCAAAGAACGGCTTCACTTACATCCTACTTGGAGGGTCTTGATAGTACCCCACAATCTGACTACTCGTTATGGAGGGCGGCAAGAGGTTTAAAAAGACCAGTGAGAGGAAAACCTCCTTTGCGAAATCCGACTGGTGACTGGGCTAGAAATGATTCCGAGAAAGGGACATTATTTGTTAACCATTTAAGAAATGTGTTTACTAAAAACAACTCAAATAACGTATCTGATTTGCCACCACTCGTTATTTGACCTCCTGTACCTCTAAGACTAAACTTTGGTGATGTCCAAAGCGCTATTTGTACTCTGAACCTTAGAAAGGCTCCAGGTATGGATAAAATCAGCAATAAAATGCTTGTGGAGTTACCTCGTGTAGCTAGAAGAATTATCCTCTTTATCTTCAACGCTATTTTACGCCTAGAATACTATCCTGCAGATTGGAAGGTGTCTATGATCACTATGATTCCTAAGTCAGGGAAGGATTACACCAAAGTAGAGTCATATAGGCCAATTAGCATATTGCCGACAATTTCTAAACTATTCGAAAAATTGTTAATGACTAAGTTGATTCCAATTCTGAACGACACTGAATGCATTCCTAATCATCAATTCGGCTTCAGAGCTAAACACAGCACCATCGAACAAACACACAGATTGGTAAATGTGATAAGAGGGTCGTTTGAAGACAAAAAATACTGCTCCGCCCTTTTCATTGATGTGTCCCAAGCGTTCGACAAAGTTTGGCATGACGGTTTAATGCACAAAATAAAATTAACTCTGCCTGCTAACACCCATAAACTTATGGAAAGCTATTTATACGGTCGCAAATTTAAAATCAAAGAAGGCAATTTTTTAAGCCCCGCTCAGCCAATTGAAACAGGTGTGCCACAGGGTAGCATACTGGGTCCTACTTTATATTTGATTTATGCCTCCGACATGCCGTCAGACCCCAAAATCCACACGTCAACTTTCGCAGACGATACAGCCTTTATCAGCGTTCACAAGGACCACCAAGTAGCATCACAGAATTTGCAGAATTATGTTTATAAACTAGAGAATTGGCTAGAGCTTTGGAAAATCAGGGTTAATGAACAGAAATGTATTCATATCACTTTCACATTGCGAAAAGAAACTTGCTCGTTCATCAAAATAAATAATCAAATTATTCCTCAACATAATGAAGTCAAATACCTCGGCATTCACCTCGACCGCCGTTTAACTTGGAAGTCTCATATTGAAGCGAAACTTACACAGATGAGATTAAAAGCAGTGCAACTTAATTGGCTAATTGGCAGAAATTCTTCACTAAAGTTGGACTATTGTTGTACAATGCAATTCTAAAGCCAATCTGGTGCTATGGAATTCAATTATGGGGTACTGCCTCAGCATCAAACATTGAAAAAATTCAAAGGGGTCAAAATAAAATTCTACGTATAATTACTGCAGCTCCATGGTATGTTAAAAATTCTCGAATTCACAAAGATCTATGCGTGCCATCAGTAAAAGTTGAATTTACAAAACACGCGTCAAAGTATGTCAGCAAACTTGAACACCACCCAAACCCACTTGCACGAGACATCCTTAACTTTAGTGGTCATAATCGGTTGAGAAGGAGGGATACCCTTGCTTTAACTCAAGCGCAAATCTTCATTATATGAAGATTCAATAAATAAATAAAGGCTATAAAAAAAAAAAAAATGTATTTTGACAGCATTCCCCTTGAAATTTTGAACAGAGTACTATGCTTTAAGTGAAACATTTTTATACTCTACACCACCATAGTGGGGAGGGTATATTGGATTTGTGCTGATGTTTGTAACGCCCAGAAATATTGGTCCAACACCCACCTTAAAGTATACCGATCGACTCACAATCACTTTCTAAACCGATTTGACGATGTCCGTCCGTCCGTCTGGCTGGCTGTACATGTAAAGCTTGTGCGCAGAGTACAGGTCGCAATTTTGAAGATATTTCGATAAAATTTGGGACGATATCTTTTCGGCATAAGGATGGATGGGATTGAAACTGGTAGAAATCGGTCTATTATTTCACCTGGGCCCCATACAAATGCACTCCCAAAATTGGGGTTTACCGATCATAAATGTTTGAATTATGCAAGTAAAATAATATTTAACACTAATATATGTATATTATATGTATACAAATAATACGGTAGAATTTTATTATGATCGGTCCATAATTGATCGTAGCTCTCATATTAGGCTCACTTCCGAAAATCACTTTAAAGATCATAAATTTCATAAAAATGTTGGTAATCAAATAAAATTCGACACATATAAGTTTCTTATATACAGAAATAATGACACCTAATTTTATAATGGTCGGTCAATAATTAGTCGAAAGTCCCATATAAGACTCTCTCCGTAATTCAATTTAAGCTCCATAAATGTTTTAAAAGTTTTTATATCGAGATAAACTTTAACATACATAATATTTATATTCATAGACATCATAGACAAAATTTTTGGATGATCGGCCCACAATAAGTCATATCCCCCATATAACGCCCATTTCTGAAAAACTGTTTTAGACATATACTGGGTGTAGGGTATTATATGGTCGGGCTTGACCGGCTATACTTTCTTACTTGTTTTTTTTAAATGTGTTCGTTGTGCGAAATATTCGTTAAGCGAGGCGTTCGTTAACCGAGGGTCGACTGTATTATGTTGACTGCACTTTAAAAACATGTGCACACATAAAAAAAATCAAAAGATGACACAAGTTTCAATATTGTTACTGACTTTTCAGTTTAATAATGTTTGTGATTTTAAAATATTATCACAACATTTCAGAATAAACACGCACACACGCCAATGGCGACTAACACTGTAATTGCAAACTCTAATACACATAACGCACTTATTCTCACTCACACAAATTAATGTGTTATAATTATATTACATGTTCATTTAGGTAGTCGTAGTGTCAAAACTTCAACTCCTGTTTTAAAGCTCTTACTTTTGTAGGACTACACACAGTAAGCAGTTCTATCTACAACGTATGTATATAGTCCAACAATGCACTGTCATCCATATCAGAAAATTAAGATCATAATTCACAGTTATTTTCCAATTAACACATTTGACATTTGGTTGTTTATTAAAATGTCATACTCACACACACATTTAGGCAGACAGATAGACACACTCACACTTTTACGTAGAAATGCACATACATCCCAGCATACCATTCTAGGAGCGCTCTGAAAAAGGAGTCAAAAAAGAGTCAAACTAAAGAGCATTGTAGGAGCTCTAAGAAAAAGAAGTCAGAAAAAAGTCCAACTAAAAAGCATTTTCGGAGTGAAAGAAAATTTGCTTAAAAAATTTATTTTATATATTTTATTTAAATGAATTCCATTTTATTTTTTTTACTGTAAATACAATTTATTTAATTTTTTTCCATTACTAATTTAGTTTATTTGTAAATGAATTCCCTTTTTGTTTAGATAAAGCAATTAAAAAAAAATAATAAATGTGAACTTTTAATTTTTTGTATTTAAAATTGTAATGACTCTTTTCTGACCCTCATAAAAGACTCTTTTCTGACATTATCTAAGAGCTCTTTCTGACGGACCATTTTTGAATGGAATGACCCTCTTTTCTGAAGGTTTGCGGAGCAATAATGATTGTTTTTTGGGCTCATAAAGAGCACGAACGCTTCGGAAAAGGTGTCAGAAAAGACTCTTGTCGGACTCATATGGCTTGCTGGGTACATACATACGTATCTGCTCTTTATAGAGATGCATAGTGAGAATTACAAATTGTTCTAACAATTTAAAAAGTGGTACTTTTTCGATTTTAAATTTTAGTGAGATATTTACAGTTCTTTATTTGTAATTGCAAAATATCTAATTTCCAGTTCTGCCGATATACAGAGTATGTTTTGTACTAAAAGTATTTTGAAAAGTACTTTTTTGATTTACATACAAAATAGCTTTGGATTTTGAAATATTTTTAGCCAAACATTCCTTTAAGAATGTTTAGATATTAATATATTTACAATTGTACTTTTCTGATAGCCACTGTACCATGCTGCAACATTTTCATCCCTTGAACTGAACTATTTAAATACAAATATCCACTAGTAATTAATACTGGATGCGTGCGTATGAGCAGAGACATTTTTCGTCGTACCAAAATATTGCTGTCAACAACAAAACTTGTTTTCGATTTTAGAGTCAGAGTGTTTTTTGTTTTGGTTTTACCAATTTTTTGTTAGCACTGTCTGTTTGTTACTATGATACGTTTGTATAGAAACATGACAATGGTTTTTATTTTAACAGGAGGAAATTCATGTTACACAAAAATAAATTTACAAACATATTGTAGATTCAAAATATGCATCGTGTGTAGTGTATCCTTATTGAAAGTATGATCTATTGTTAGACCATCCATAGACAGGCAGACACATAAAGTCTCCAAAATATAAAAGGCAAAGTGTACACGGACAATATCATGTATAAATGTCGATATGGAGAGAGATGCTTTGTCTAAAATCAACCACAAAATAAATTATTGTTAAATTTCCATAACGGCAGAGTTAAAACTGATGGCCAAACACTCAGAAAAAAAATTATTTATTTTTAGCTACAACTAAAAAACTTTTCTAGGTTTCTTGAATATGTTGGAATTTCATCTTATCCCTTATTCAAATACTAATATAGGGCCAAGACGATCTGAATAATAATAGAACAGGGCCTATTTCCATATTGTACACACGTCTTCTTGCTGCATGCCCTAACGAGGCTTCTGTTTACACTATTCCACTACATTCTACAAACTGCAATGGGCAACAATACTAATAGATTGATCGTGAATTAATTAGAATGATATTAGTCGTTAGTTGTGTTAGAAGACACCTGGGGCCAAATTACCGCATTCGATATCGAGTAAAATTGATCGTAATTTTCTTATTTGAGATTATGGCATTCGATATGGAGCAAGAAATTTAGTACATTTTATCATAATTTCGATATCTAAATCATATTTCGATACGATAGCTCATTCGATCACGAATACGGCAATTTGGCCCCTGCATTAAACACCATAAAGTTAAACTATGAATTCCTAATTCCACCGTCTCTGCAAGGAATAAATATACATTTTAAATAATCATAAATAGATGAAACAATATTTATGACTTATAACTTCTAAACGATAGTGTTAAAGTTTTATTTGGAGTCTAATGGCCGAATTCATAGTCTTTAGATAGCTAATGACAAAGGTTTAACTAATGATTCTTTATTCGCAATGCTCAGTTTGCCAAAAGAATAACAAGTAATAGTTAAACAATAGTTAGTATTTTAGTTTACCAATGGTTAACTAAAGACTGAGAATTCGGCCATTAGTAAATGAAGTAAACGTTTCAACTGTAAATCAGCAGAACATTTTGAGCGTCATACTGATCGGAGACAGTTGGCGAATGGTCAATTGAACTGTTCTCAAATTTCGAACCATTCTTTATGGACTTTATTTTAGACCATAGAGGCATAGTGGAATCATCAATCATGCTCACTAAATATTTTCGGCTTTATAATGTATGTACGAGTATATTCAGACTCTTCCGTGCATTTTGGCTTTTGAAGCAAAAGAAATGTGTATTGGAAATGGGAGTATAATTAAATGTTTTTTTTTTATAGATTTCGCTAAGTCTCATTGAAACACAGATTAACACTGTGTATGTAGCAACAGCATGACAATGGGATATATGTATGCCCAGTAACGAACCTAGGCTTACTAGGTCAGCCCAACTACAGATATACTATATGTGGTTAATACAGAGTTCTACTCCAGGAATGAACTCTCGACAACAACACACTGTCATAGAGTATTATGTGTGCTTAGGATTAACATTTGGATATCTTAGGAACTATGAACCTGTTTCACTAAACAATGTGAATATCCCATCAGATCACATACATTGGCATACATACATATGTATAGACCTGGCTTCGCCACATAAATTCTTATAATATGCACTGGCTAATTAACGACCAACCTAAATTAAGCCTTGATTGTAAAGTTATTCCGTATAAGACTGTTTTAAAACTATGTAATTCAATTATGGGGGACTGCAAGTAATACCAGTATGTTTCTAATACCGAGGGCCGAATCCAAAGAACTATGACGGGAGTATTTAAGAAATAAAAACATTCATGGAAACTTAAAAGTACAAGGTGGCGCAAAAGTAAACTTCCGATGTTTTTTGGCTGTAATTAAAAAAAATGAAAAACTTTGATTCTTTTTGTGGATTATTTTTATTTGGTCTTTTAATTTTTTTACATCAAGTGGAGAATATGATGTCATGTAAATGGCCGTCGCCACAGTTGATTGTCTTTTGAGCCCTTTTTATGGCATTTTCCATCACTTTGGCCAAAACTTCCTTTTTGACGGATATTGTCTTTAAGAGCTGCAAGAGTCTGAGGCTTGTTGACATAAACCCGCGACTTCAAAAAGCCCAACAAAAAGAAGTCTGGAGTGGTCAAATCAGGCGATCTTGCTGGCCAGTGCAAATCGCCAAAACGGGAGATTAGGCGCCCGGGAAATGCATCCTTCAGGTTGTGGCACGTGCAGTGTGTGCCGTTGCACCGTCCTGTTGGAACCACATGTTTTCCAATCCCAATTCATCAAGTTTCAGCAAAAAGAACTCGTTGATCATTGCTCTGTAGCGCTCACCATTCACAGTAACCGTTTGGCCCGCGACGTCTTCGAAAAAAAAAGGTCCGATGACTCCTCCAGCGAAAACAGCACACCATACAGTGACGTAAATTTTGCTTATTTACCCGCTATTTCCATAATAGGCCTCATCACTCATGATTATTTTTGATGAAAAATCATCTTCCTCTTGGTGGTCAGCAATATACCGCGTTCTGGAGCAGTGTAGCGTAACATTGTTTATTAACGTGCATTTTGCATGTGTTTACTACACAAATGTCAAAACAGAACTGACATTAGGAGACAATCGCAAAATTTATAGCATTTTCTGATAGGAGAATTACTTTTGCGCCACCTTGTACAATTGATTAGAGATGTATTGAAATTGCAACACCATCGGAATCCGCCTGCGAGATTACTTGCTAGAACTCAAACAGGAACAAGGCTTTGAAGAGCTGATTTACCGCACTACTAATTTAAGGTCCATTTTTCCATTATGGCTCTCTCAACTGAAAGCAAATAGTTTTTAAAGTTTAGGTATAAGATTTGAATACATTAAACGCTGTGAAGTAAATACAGATTCAATAAATAAATAAAAAAGTTTAAAAATAAGATCTGGAACACTAGAGGCGACAATTTATCTCACCTACTTGACAATTAGTAGGGATTTTATTAATTTTCTTATCACTTTTTGGTCATATTAAAAGTGACATTTACTTCTAAATTTTTAAATTTTACTATTACAATTCTCATTCTTAGGATTTTCTTATAATGTTTATTTTTAATTCAAATTTTTAATGATTTGTTAGACACTGATATATTTCAAGTCCATCAGTCATCTCCACTTCTTATAAATACATTACCTTGGGTGTAGGATGTTGTTGTCGAATAGCGTTCACCTGCATCAGCAACAGGATTTTCGAATCATTATAGATTCTCTTCAAAACCACTAGCAACTGATCGCTTCCTATTTCAATTCATTTAATTACTCTGAAATTTCTACATTGTATGTACATCCATGAATATGTTTCTGACATAATATGTTACTGACAATCGTAAAATCATATTCATTGCAACATTGTGGTTTGTGTTGTGTCCCATTAACAAATTCATTAACGTGATTTGTCTGTAAAGTGAGATCAAACTAAATCCTCGAATAGAAAGTTTGGCGTACTTTTCAGATTTCTGAAAATATCAATTATGAAGAGGGTACAAGTAATAGATTTAATATGAAAGCAACTGATTACTACTAGAATTGGAGGTTCAAACAATAAAATGACAACGGAAAATCCCAAGATAGGTGTAGCAAGAAGCTGGTCCAGCCAATAGCTGTCTGAATTTCTGAAATGATTCTCAAAAATTAAGTTTTCGCAGTTAGTCGATTGGGTTAATGATTTACAATCTAATTACCTTTTGAAATACATGTGGATTTTTACCATCTCTCTAATAACATTTTGAACAATGAACAACTAATATTGATTTGATAGTAAAGCTTCATCGTCCATGCAAAACCAATTAAAAATAGAGATGAGAATGGCTTGTAATTATTTATTCTATTAAATGGATATTCACAATAACCTTTCGAAATTAGACTTTCATTACCTATGCACAACGTTTAGGAATCGCCTGATATGTGTAAAATTTACGACATCCATTTCGAGGTTCCCTACTTTAAAAAGAAAAGAAAACAGAAAATTCCAATTTAATGGGGAATGTTTATTATCATTTGAAAGATTAAGTCTATCAAATGTTGGCCGTTGCTACGTCGCCCAATTTTCGATGACTCGTTCGAGCACTTCGACTGGTAACTGGCGAATGACACGCGTGATGTTTTCCTCCAAGGCCTGAATCGAAGCGGCTTTGTCCGTATAAACTTTAGACTTTATATATCCCCACAGGAAAAAGTCTAATGGTGTGATATCACACGATCTTGGTGGACAATCGACCTGTCCAAAACGTGAAATTATGTGCTCACCGAAGTGTTCTCTCAATAAATCCATTGATTAATGTGATATGTGGCAAGTGGCGCCGTCTTTCTGAAATCAAATGTAGTCGAGATCACGAGCTTTAATTTCAGGCATCAAATAGCCGGTTATCATGGCACGATAACGGTCGCCATTGACGGTTACGTTCGCACAGGCATCATTTTTAAAGTAATAGGGACCGATGATTTTCTTCAGGTTACTCTTCGTTCCAAATGCTGCAATTTTATTTGTTTACATACACATTAAGACAGAAATGGGCCTCATCGCTAAACAAAATTTGCCTCGATTTCAATTTAAGATCTCGACGTAAAATGCGCCAAGTCGTTCCATACGTCAGTCCGAGTTGCTGCGAACCACGCCGAATCGACTCTCTACGGTCTTCGTCTAAACTCTCAGCTACGGCCACTATATTTTCTTTACAGCATGCTGACGTGGTCTATTCACGCAAAGAAAAAACATAGTTGTGGTGAACATAATCTAAGAGCAACATATTATGATAATATTTATGATTGTAGTCAAAACATATTATGATGAATATAAGTGCCATGAAATATCATATTATGATTAAATATCATCGTAATATTTCATCATAATATTTTATTGTTAATCATAATTTGATATTATAACATCGTATTATAACCTAATATAATCATAAAGTTGTCATACATGATCAAATTATGACCCAAGGTGATCATATTATAGTTTAAAGTAATCATATTATGATCTTAATTAATCATATTATAGTTTAAAGTAATCATATTATGATGTAAAGTAATCATATTATGATCTAAAGTAATCATATTATGATCTAAAATAACCATATTATGATCTAATGTTATCATATTATGATCTAAAGTAATCATATTATGATCTAAAGTAACATAGATGATCTAAAGTAATCATATTATGATCTAAAGTAATCATATAATGATCTAAAGTATTCAATTTATGATCTAAAGTAACATAGATGATCTAAAGTAATCATATTATGATCTAAAGTAATCATATAATGATCTAAAGTATTCAATTTATGATCTAAAGTAACCATATTATGATCTAATGTTATCATATTATGATCTAAAGTAATCATAGTACTTTGTCATTTTTACTATTATGATGGTATCAGTGGTACCAGCTGAAACATTATTTCAAATGAAGACACAATTATTTTAGTTTTTTTATTGCTTATTATTTATATTTTATATAAAAATACATTTAAAACTTAGTTTAGGAAGATAATATTCTCTTTTGTGACAAAAATATAACCAATAAAATTTGATTCTAACGAGTTAACGTCAATAAAAAAATAATTCTTCTCATATTCAATTCGAAAAGCGTGATAATGATAATCAAATGCATGAGTTACAAGTCTTTAAACACAAAGGTTATAAGAATCGTCAATACAATAAATATAGTCTATAAGTCCAAATAATAGAATATCGTCTTCATACATTCCTACGTGGATAACCATTCCTGGTTTAAAAACTACATCTTCATATTGGAGATAAGATATAATTTGTACTGGTAATTCAGAAGTAATTCCATATTTTTCCAAACAATTGTTTGGTAGTATTTTTGAAGGGCCATGTTTAACTATATCGTTATATTTTACTAAGAAATCTAATAACTTTATTTGATATTTGACATATATTGTCTTTAAAATATTAATTTTGTTGTTAGAGCTATTACAAATATTTTTTAAAACTTTGTGTACTGATTCAAATCTCATTGAAGAAATATGTTGTAACGGTCCAACTTATCAGCAATAGTGTAGCATATTACGAAATTTTGGTTTTAAGTTCGATTTTAATAACTAACCGAATTCGGTCGAATATTATCCAATAATGAATGCTGGATCTCAAAATGGCTGATGGTGTTGCGAATAGTACGCTCAGTAGGCCGCTTATGTGGACCATAAGTTAAGCGAAGTGCACGAAAAGCATTCTTCACAGAACTTGTATTTTCGTAATAAAGTTAAACGATTTGTAAACGTTGTTCAGGCGTAAGTCTTTCCATTATGAAATGCCAAACAATATTTAACAAAAATAACATGACACGACTCACACGTGATCTGTCAAAAAAGTATATTGAAAGAAGTATCTCTACTTGAATCAATCTATATATTGAAATTTCTAACAGTGTATTAAATGTACATATTGTCGAAACCAAAAACCTCACCTCACTCATATACTTAAACATTAGTCTACTAAAATCCCGAAAATAACAAAGCTGCTTGTCATCGAACACTATTGAACAATGAAAACAGATTGTGTCACCTTCGATTCATTATCAAAATCATCATATCCATATATTACACATTCGCAAACATCCACTCACACACAGAACAGAAAAACAGACTGCTTTTTTAAACCAAAACAACACATACTCCTAGGAAAGTTAATGGAGCCGTCTGGTCATTTGACGTCAGAACAACAAAACAAATAAATAAGAAAAAAAATAAAAAAAAAGGGAAAGTACTTTCAATCCGCCCGTAACTCAGTGTTCAGTCAGACACCTCTACAAATGTTCACCCTTTTCACAACGACACAAACATTGGTTTAATGATTTCACAGTCAAGGTTATCGATAACATACAATTAATTATAATTCAATGATGACTTTTATATTTTGGATTTTTCCTCTATTCCTGTGTTCTTTAAGTCAAAACAATATATTGAATTTTGAAATACTGCCATTCATCCTACTCGTCTGCTGTTAATCTAGTAACAAACAGGATGAGTTGAAAGAAGAGAAAATATATTTTAATAGGAGGTTTTATTCTTATAGTCTGCTTGCTTGCACTCAAATATCCTTAGAAGAGAGTTTTATTTATGTTTTTGTTGCTGTACGTACGGGTGAACTATATACAATAACACCACATGCAATAGAACACACGCTGTTTAGTTCAATTCGTCCTTTTTCTCATTTGATTTTTTATTTTTTTGCTTTGTTGCATAAAAATGACTTGTAGTGTAATGATGGTGCAAATATTACGAATCCTGCTGCAATTTTTATTCTGTTTTCCTGTTTTCTGTTGCTTCCTATAGTGTTTTTTTCCTGAACATACTCGCATGGGTTTTTTTGTTTGAACTTGCTGGTTTCGTGTATTTTTTGCGAACATTTTTAACAGTTTGTAGTTGGAATAATGTTGTCGCTTCACTCATTGTCAAAACATAAAGTAACGCCCAAAATTATAGCACACTTTTGTTATTTATGACCTTTCTCTCATGTTTATTTTTAACATGTTGGTATAAAAAAAATTGCAAACACAGTGGGAGATTTTGCAAATTATTTTGTTGTATAAATGTTTAATAGAATAATTATTATTTCATAATCGAACTGTTAATTTTTACTTCTTGATAATTTAGTTGGGCTCGAGTTCATTAAATTTAATTTTCATTAAATTATTTTTACTGAAGTTAGGAATTACAACTTGAAAAATTTTATTATTAAAAATTTTGATAATTTTTCTTGACTGGGGATCGAACCTGGGTTTATGAATTTGCATATGTTTCGAGAAACTACCAGAACTAACACTGGTTAAAGGATTGATGTTTGTCTGTTGGCTGGCCGGCACCGCAGTGGTGCATGTGGTAGAACGCAAAGAATTCTGATGAGAGAAAGTGGGATTTCTCTACCAGAACTAACACTGGTTAAAGGATTGATGTTTGTCTGTTGGCTGGCCGGCACCGCAGTGGTGCATGTGGTAGAACGCAAAGAATTCTGATGAGAGAAAGTGGGATTTCTCTACCAGAACTAACACTGGTTAAAGGATTGATGTTTCTCTGTTGGCTGGCCGGCACCGCAGTGGTGCATGTGGTAGAACGCAAAGAATTCTGATGAGAGAAAGTGGGATTTCTCTACCAGAACTAACACTGGTTAAAGGATTGATGTTTCTCTGTTGGCTGGCCGGCACCGCAGTGGTGCATGTGGTAGAACGCAACGAATTCTGATGACAGAAAGTGGGATTTCTCGAAACATATGTAAATTCAACAACCCAGGTTCGATCCACAGACAAGAAAAATTATCAAAATTTTTAATAATAAAATTTTTCAAGTTGTAATTCCTAACTTCAGTAAAAATAATTTAATGAAAATTAAATTTAATGAACTCGAGCCCAACTAAATTATCAAGAAGTATAAATGTTTAATTGTTTTAAGGAATTATTATAGAAATCAACGAAATTAGATTTGAAGAGTGAAAATCGAACTACAATGAATAGAACGTATTGCAATTGCAATATAAATGCATTTTCAAATAAAACTATTATTCATTTGTTATTAAACTTGAAGTGTAATAAGGCTTCATTGTCCTATTCTTAACTATGAATTTGTTTGGTGACAGATCGTTAGTCTTGAGATCACTGAAGCGTTAAGTTCCACTTCTCAAGATAATCTGAAGATGAAGGTTTTATGGGAAATTCAAAGTCACAACTGTACAGAACTTTTTAGACGAGAAAACAGACCGCAGAAGACTGGATCGTGATGATACGATCCCAAATTACACTTACGGTTAAAAAATGGGATGGAAACTGAATTGGTGCTTTTAGCTCTCATACTACAGAAACTGAGACCGTAGCTTGGGCTGCTACTTGTACAGTCTTGCAGCAATTAAGGCGCTCGCATTTCCAAAATGGTGTAGTCGAAATAGTTGCTAAATTACATTGATTATCTAAGCCAACTTGGACAGTATGGGTCCCTGAATACAGTTGTGTGAATGTGAATGTGGAATAAATGAATCCTATCCCAACAAATTAATGATTTTTCCAGAAAAACCAGCGTGTTTTGTTTTTTAATGAATGCTTATGCTTAATTTCATATACCAGTAGCAACTCAAACTCCAAATTCGTTTTGGATAGCCTCAACTGTTGAGAAAGTTGAGGAATTCGAATTTCGATCTCTGTCGACCTTTGTCATCCGAACATTATATATCGAGCCAGTCGTATATAGCGAGCCAGTCATGTTATTCCAATATGTCCCTGTTGCAGTCCTTCTAGTAAACATATATTACTAACTAGGCACTATATGATTCAATATATATCTTATCATATTGGCTATCTATATAATAACTACTACATGATTCGTTTGAAGAAAGTTTAGAAAAAAATCGGTACAACACCTTGTTTTGACTGCGCCAATAAACTAAAAGATCGCAAACTAAAGTATCTTGGCAACCTATGACGTCACTATTTGGACTATTTGAGGGCAGTGTCTCTGGTATATCAACTCAAATTTGTCAGGAGTACTGGATGATTACCACTAGGGACTCTTTTCAAAATGGAGTGTGTTTTTTCTTAATACATATAAATGATACATGAATATACGCCTCGGGGCATTCGAGTGTGGTCGCTAACTGTGGACGAACCATATAACCTAATTAGAATCGATTTTTAAATTTTCGAAATTTGAAAAGTTTATGTCAATCGACAAGCCATTGGTTTATGAATTTGTTCACTTTTAAGGATTCAGTTATATACATCTGTAAATTTATAATCACTAATATTTTAAACCCCACTGTTAACTCGTTGGCTATTATTCGTAAATAACTGTTTAATGTTAGTGGCAATAGTATTTTAAAATGTAACACACAATACTTAAATAGACAGGCACACAGACGGACGGACGAATAAATATGACCAGTGTTGCCAGCAGCTGGAAAAAATAAACTAAAAATTCCTTTTAACAAAAGGCTTAAAGAAAGCCAATACAATTTCAATTCGAATTCAATTCTGGATTTTCGAATTAAAAGTAAAAGTAACATAAATTAATAAAATTAAAAATGACTTCAAGTATAAAACATGTAACAGTGTTCTATTAACGTTTGTGAATACCCAGTTGGCCATATCTTCAAGACAGCTCATACAAATCGTTGACGACTTTTTCGAACAAAGGGCATTTAAATCGTACACGACAAAGTGAGCGACATTTGGGTGACAATGTGGTTAAAGTTGTCATCGACGACTATATACATGACTTTTATCTCATGTCATCGTTGACGATAGTCTAGCTACTGTATTTTCCATATTGTCGTTGATGACATTATAGTGCACACTTTTTAAAAATTCCTGCCTTTTTCGTGTGATTTCCCTACGTAATGATCTTGGCATTTTTACTAATTTTTATATACTTACCAAATTAAAGTATATAAAAAATGTTCACACGCACTTTAAAACTACCTTCCACTAGCACTTTAAAAACTCTACTAAATAATTCTGCGTTCCCTCTTACGATAATTTTTTTTTTTCTTATTTTCTGTTAAAGTCCCGCTATTTTGCATTTTTTCTCAACACAAAACTTACAAAAACTATGTTGCCAACAAGTCAAATGTTTCAACTTTTTATGTTGATAGAAACACGACAAATTAATGCAGGGTCGTCTTATGTGTCCTCAATATAGTTTAAATGAAGAAGTGTTAAAGACTCGTCGCTCATCTGGTCGTCAATATAGTTTGAATGACTTCAAAATGCATGCAATTGTCGATAATTTTGTCCTGACAGCAGTTTTACTGACGATAAGGTTGTCGTGGATGTGGCTTGATACAGGCCAAAATGCATGCACTTGTCGCTCTCTTTGTCCTCAATATTATTTTATTCAAAACAAGTTCATGAAATTGTCGTTAACTTATCAACAATGGAGCTTAAAACACGATAACATATGCGACTTTGATTTATACTTGTCCTCAGAGGCATTGTATAGACGACAAATTATCAAATGTCCTGAAGACAACATCGACGAAAATTTCGTCTATGACTGTCTGGCCAACTGGGTTATGATGCGATAGTTATGAAATAATATACTTTTCCTCATAAATATTGTAATTTTTCAAAACAATCTTTTAAAAGGATTTAATTAGCATATTTTTAAAATGTCAACAAAGTTTGTTGAGTAATTAATTTCAATCGGTTTCTGGCATGTAGATTGGTGTTGGATGATGAAGAATGAAATCAGATCCACCCAGCAAGTCTTTTTTTATTAAGAGTTAGTAATGTACATTTAAATATTTTTTAGTTTTTCAAACATCTATAATTATTATAACATGGGTATATAAACTTGTTCATTCTCCGAAGTATCGGAAAAGGACTTGTATAGATATCAGGAATGTCTATGAACTTCAGAAATTTGAAAATCTTGGCAACATTGCTAAAGTCCTTTTTAAGAATATGAAATATTTAATAAAGCATTTAGCATTTTGTCTTTATTTGCTTTAACAATTTTAATATTACTAAATAACAAACGCACTGTTAAAATATAGTATTAACAAGTAAGAGTGCAATATTAGGCTGTACCGAATCTTAAATACCCTCCACCTAAATATAATGGGAAATACAACAGAGAATTTTATGAATTTCAACAAAATTTTTGATCGGTATCGATATTTATTCATACGAGATTTATGAGTACTGAAGTGAATTTCGGAAGAGAGCTTTATATGGGGAATATGGTCAAATATGGACCGTAATTCACAAATTTCTGTAGGATGATTTTTGTGTATATGAAAATGCTCTGTGTAAAGTTTTAAGTCGATACTGATATCTATATGATATACATATATATAGATAAATGACTTTTTCAGATGTGGCGCTTATATGGGAGCTATGACCAATTATGGAAATTTAGTACAACAATTTATAAATTCATAAAAATTATTTATGTCAAATTTTAGCCTGGTACCAGATTTATACGTATTTAAGTGAATTTTAGATGTGCACTTTATATGGGGACTATGGTCAAATATGGACCGAACAAAATAACTTTATGACGAGACAAAATTCTAGATATATGAAGATCACAATAGAGAATAAAAAATCACATTTGTTCAAAATTGAAAACTTAAAGAGAGAGAAATTGGCGAAATATAATCTAACATTCAATTCCGATTGGTTTGTGAACAATACAACAATAACTATTCCTGATGATTCACATAGTGTTGCTTGAACTGGTCGGACGTGTTATTTTTAGTGCGGCTGAATTTTCGTAATAGGTGAAAAAAAATAAAAAAAAAAACTTGTAATAAGTGAAAAAAAAAAATATATATATATATAAAAAAAAGATATCGTAATAGGTGGAAAAATATCTATAGTGGTTTTTCGGTAATTTAAAAATCGCATAACAACTGCATGAGTGTCCCGCTCAGATGTAATTCTGAGAAAGAGCTAAGCTACAGTAGAAAAAATTTATGGATCTCTGAGGAAGAATCCTTAAGAAAATCCGTGGAGTCTCTTCTCACTACAAAAGCCGAAATACGGCGCCGTTCCTGTTCGCCCAATATAGTTATCTCATCCGATGAGAAATCATCATCTTCATCAAATAGTGCAGTCAAACCCAAAAAACAAGTAGGTATGGATAAGTACATCACCGTTCTCAAGCGACAGAGGAGCCCGACATCTGCTCAAACGTCTTCCAATTCTAAAGTTCCTAAGACCGTCAGCAGTGATAAGCCAAATGATCAAAACAGATTTGCTCTACTTCAGACGGATGACCCAGAAATACCGAAAAAGACGTTTAAGCCCCCACCAATTTACCTGAGAGAGCCCACTTCCAATAAACTGGTACAAGGAATTGTTGCTGTAATAGGTGAGAACATGTTTAGCGTAACCTCAATTAAACATGGAAAAATCAGCGAGACAAGGATCCAAGTGAATAGGGAAGATGATTTTCGAAAATTGTCCAACCAGTTGGAGAGGGAGACCAGGGATTTCTATACCTATCAGCTCAAAAGCGCAAAAGGACTCCAAGTCGTTCTAAAGGGTATAGACCCATGTGTTGATCCTGCGGAGATAAAGAACGGATTAATGGACAAAGGGTTCAAAATCAAGAGCGTAGTGAATATTAGAAACCGTGAAAATATTCCTCAGCCCATGTTCAGGGTAGAATTGGAACCTGGAGATGTTGCCTTAAAGAAAAACGAGTCCCATCCAATTTACAATCTTATTTATCTTCTGCATCGTAGAATTACCGTGGAGGAACCGCATAAGCGTGTTGGACCCGTCCAGTGTCTTAATTGTCAAGAATTTGGTCACACCAAAGCGTATTGTAAATTGCCGTCTGTTTGTGTTGCATGTGGGGAACTACATGCAACTGCTCAATGTAATAAGTCCAAAACGGACTTAAAAATAAAAAAATGCAGTAACTGTGGAGGAAATCATACCGCTAATTATAGAGGTTGTCCAGTTTATACTTATTTGAAGGGCATAAGGACCAATAAGTCGCCAGTATTACCTGACCATCCTCAACAACCTAATTTCACGTCCTCAAATTGTACGACCAACTACTCACGTAAACGCTCCTAATTCTAGACAAGTTTCTTACGCAAACGTGGTCAAATCTAATATGCCAGGTCTGGAGCAGGAACCTGTATCGCAATATTCTGAGCCACATATCAACAATCTAGAGACAACATTGCAGACACTTGTCCAAACTATGAACACTTTTACGACCACCATGACATCCATGATGCAGGAAATGCTGAAAATGCAATCCACTATCTTGCAAGCCATTTTAAAGAAATGATTTATTTAAAAATTTGTTTTTGGAACGCGAACGGCCTCCGCCAACATAAAAACGAACTGGAATACTTCCTGATGGATAAGCAGATTGATGTTATGATGATTGCTGAAACTCACTTGACGTCGACAGGGTACTTCAAAATTAATGGCTACGTGTTGTACGATACTAAAGATCCCCGCGGAAGAGCTTGTGGAGGTTCGGCAATTCTTATAAAGAACAGAATAAAACATTATCTAATGAATAACATAAGTGAGGATTACCTCCAAGCAACAAACATTTGCATTGAATTCTGTCAATACAAATTTGTTTTATCATCGATTTATTCTCCGCCTCGATTCTCAATAAAAGAACACCAATACCATAACTTCTTTAATTCCCTTGGAGCTAGATTTTTAGTTGCTGGCGACTTTAACGCCAAACACACATTTTGGGGTTCACGTCTGGTAACCCCAAAGGGTCGCGTACTCTTCAACACCATTGCTCAAATGGGCTTAGATGTACTCTCAAGCGGACATCCCACCTACTGGCCGACGGACCGACGGAAGATTCCCGATGTTATTGACTTTGGAGTAGTGAAAAATATCCCTGTAGAATGGATGCAAGTGGATCCTTCATTAGACTTGTCCTCAGATCACTCTCCTACTATCATTTCAATGCATTTCCCTCAAGTGTGTGGCTCTCCATTTAGAAACATGACTAAGACCCGAGTAAGCTGGATAAAATACAAAAAGTATTTAAGTTCTCATTGCACGGAAAATATTGTGTTGAGAACTACCGACGATATCGATGAGTCGATTGGCAACTTTACCGAGGACCTTCGACGAGCTGTGCATCACGCTTCCACTTATCACGTTGAATGTAGAAATAGGACAAACAGAACTAATTTATCTGAATTCGAACATCTCCTATCAGAAAAAAGAAGAATGAGAAGAGAGTGGCAACTTCACAGGTCTCCTGAGCTTAAAGCTAGGCTACGGGTATGCAGAGATATACTAAGGCATTTCTTAGAAACCCAAAGAACGGCTTCACTTACATCCTACTTGGAGGGTCTTGATAGTACCCCACAATCTGACTACTCGTTATGGAGGGCGGCAAGAGGTTTAAAAAGACCAGTGAGAGGAAAACCTCCTTTGCGAAATCCGACTGGTGACTGGGCTAGAAATGATTCCGAGAAAGGGACATTATTTGTTAACCATTTAAGAAATGTGTTTACTAAAAACAACTCAAATAACGTATCTTATTTGCCACCACTCGTTATTAGACCTCCTGTACCTCTAAGACTAAACTTTGGTGATGTCCAAAGCGCTATTGGTACTCTGAACCTTAGAAAGGCTCCAGGTATGGATAAAATCAGCAATAAAATGCTTGTGGAGTTACCTCGTGTAGCTAGAAGAATTATCCTCTTTATCTTCAACGCTATTTTACGCCTAGAATACTATCCTGCAGATTGGAAGGTGTCTATGATCACTATGATTCCTAAGTCAGGGAAGGATCACACCAAAGTAGAGTCATATAGGCCAATTAGCCTACTGCCGACAATTTCTAAACTGTTCGAAAAATTGTTAATGACTAAGTTGATTCCAATTCTGAACGACACTGAATGCATTCCTAATCATCAATTCGGCTTCAGAGCTAAACACAGCACCATCGAACAAACACACAGATTGGTAAATGTGATAAGAGGGTCGTTTGAAGACAAAAAATACTGCTCCGCCCTTTTCATTGATGTGTCCCAAGCGTTCGACAAAGTTTGGCATGACGGTTTAATGCACAAAATAAAATTAACTCTGCCTGCTAACACCCATAAACTTATGGAAAGCTATTTATACGGTCGCAAATTTAAAATCAAAGAAGGCAATTTTTTAAGCCCCGCTCAGCCAATTGAAACAGGTGTGCCACAGGGTAGCATACTGGGTCCTACTTTATATTTGATTTATGCCTCCGACATGCCGTCAGACCCCAAAATCCACACGTCAACTTTCGCAGACGATACAGCCTTTATCAGCGTTCATAAGGACCACCAAGTAGCATCAGAGAATTGGCTAGAGCTTTGGAAAATCAGGGTTAATGAACAGAAATGTATTCATATCACTTTCACATTGCGAAAAGAAACTTGCTCGTTCATCAAAATAAATAATCAAATTATTCCTCAACATAATGAAGTCAAATACCTCGGCATTCACCTCGACCGCCGTTTAACTTGGAAGTCTCATATTGAAGCGAAACTTACACAGATGAGATTAAAAGCAGTGCAACTTAATTGGCTAATTGGCAGAAATTCTTCACTAAAGTTGGACTGCAAACTATTGTTGTACAATGCAATTCTAAAGCCAATCTGGTGCTATGGAATTCAATTATGGGGTACTGCCTCAGCATCAAACATTGAAAAAATTCAAAGGGGTCAAAATAAAATTCTACGTATAATTACTGCAGCTCCATGGTATGTTAAAAATTCTCGAATTCACAAAGATCTATGCGTGCCATTAGTAAAAGTTGAATTTACAAAACACGCGTCAAAGTATGTCAGCAAACTTGAACACCACCCAAACCCACTTGCACGAGACATCCTTAACTTTAGTGGCCATAATCGGTTGAGAAGGAGGGATACCCTTGCTTTAACTCAAGCGCAAAATAGATGACTGGATCAGTTGATGTGAAATTTTTTTAGTATCATAAAATTTTTGTCTAGCACTGGCTGGGCTTATTATTTTCTCTTTAGTATTAAGATTTGAATACTTATTGTCATTTCATTATATGAAGATTCAATAAATAAATAAAGGCTATAAAAAAAAAAAAAAAAAAAAAAAAAAAAAAAAAAACCTATTCCTGATGATAGCAAATGGCTTCTTTCTCTTGGTTCGAATTTTGCTTTACCAATCAACAATAAAAACTTCTGTACGATCGGATTGATAGCAGTTTTAGAACAGTGGGTACAAACTCTGGCAAATGATAGAGAAAATGATATCACAAGATCAAGAATAGCAAACAGAATTATGACCCACAAAAGATAGTCATAACTAATGCAGACAAGGGAAATAAAACAGTTTTAATGTAAAAAAAGGATTATGAAGATTATAATTATTGTTATTATAGACAAAATTTTCGTTTGTATTTTTACAATGTTACCAGATTGTAATAAAAACTCAATCCCTGAAGAAGTCGAAAAGAATACCAACGAAACGTCGGATGTAATTGAAAAATGAAATAAATAATCTTTTATTTACATTAAATTAATGACCTTGAAAGCCTGCATATAGAAAATTATATAAATTATTAAAAATAACATTTCGTTTTGCGATTTCTACATGGCACTTATTTTTTCCAAATTTTGTATTAATATTTCAATTTTATAGGCATTTATTTATCATTAAGCCATATTTCGTCGGGGGGCTATGAGAAATCATGGAACAATATCTACTATTTTCCTCACACTTTCTTTTTTTATCATCAAAATAAATTGTACAAAATTTCCTGGCAATATCTGCAATATATTTAAAAAATTACAAGAAATATGTTTAAAAATATAAAATTTTTATGGAGGTTGTCTCACATTTGGGTCCATAACTCTGGTTCTGTTATACCGATTTTGCTAATTTTCAATGTCAAAGTGCTTAGGAGAACTATAAATATTTTTTTGTAAACTCATATGATTTTGGTTGTGTCTTTTAGACGTGAGAGTGTTTTACAGACAGACGGACAGGCAGACGTGCATAACTCAATCGACTTAGATTTCCATAAGGATTAACAATATATATACTTTGTTGGGTCTCAGATGAATATTTCTCAGTGTTACACACGGAATGACAAACTCATATATATCCTCATTCACCACTTATGGTGGTGGAGGGTATAAAAACCTAAAAGTCAACTGATTATTCTATGTTTGTACATTTCTAATTTTCGAAGTTTTCTACATTGAGCTTCAATCATAGTTATTTTAGTTAATTTAACATTTTCAATATGAGTGAATTAATTAGGACAAATTTGATTGACGTTGTTTACTCTTACAAGAGATTTGCAAGATCAAACAGCATCAATAAAATAAAACTAAATATTTGTTGTGTCTTGTCCTAAACTTTTTTTATTTAATGGTTACGTCTTTTTTATCAAGTATTTGCCAAGTGCGACCGTACCTTTAGTGAATTATCAATGGATAAAAAGTAAATTTTTCGAAGTGTCTCCATATTTGCTGGTAATTTCTGCTCAAATATTCTGTGAGCTTCATTAAACATTTTGTTCAAATTTATATGTGGCAATGATAATAACAAATTTTCAATTGGAGATGATATTGAGCTTAAATTCTAGTTCACAATTTGAAATCAATGGTAACAGTAAATGGTTCTGTTGGTTATTCTTGGTTTATGTTTAATGGTTGACTTTTTCAAAAAACGATCGCAGATTAATGAAATTAATAAGCAAACATAATTTTACGTAAAATAATGTTTTAACTTATAAGCCCGACCATATAATACCCTACACCCAGTATATGTATAAAACAGTTTTTCAGAAATGGGCGTTATATGGGAGATATAGCCTATTGTGGACCGATCATTCAAAAATTTAGTGTCATGATTTCTGTGAATATAAATATTATATGTGTTAAACTTTATCTCAGTATAAATACTTTTAAAAGATTTATGGAGCTTAAATTGAATTACGTAGAGGGTCTTATATGTTAGTTTTGAATAATTATGGACCGACCATTATAAAATTAGATGTCATTATTTCTGTATATCAGAAACTTATTTGTGTCAAATTTTATTTGGATACCAACCTTTTTTTTAGAAATTTATGACCGTTAAAGTAAATTTCGAAAGTGGGTCTTATATGGGGGATACGACTAATTATGGACCGATCATAATAACATTGTACCGTATTATTTGTATACATATGAATTATATTTGGGTTCAATATTATTTGGATACCAAAATTTTTGAAAGAGTTATGTTTTTTAAAGTGATTTTCGGAAGTGGGCCTTATATGGGAGCTACAAATGATTATGGACCGATCATCATAAAATTCTACCATATTATATGTATATATATGAAACATGTTTGTGTTCAATATTATTTGGATACCAAAATTTTTGAGAGAGTTATGCTCTTTATAGTGATTTTCGGAAGTGGACCTTATATGGGAGCTATGACTAATTATAAACCAATCTGCACAAAATTTGTAGATGTGATTTGGCTTCATTTACCACTCATTTGTTTCGAAATTTGTTTGGATACTTGTATAATTAAAATATTTATGATCGGTAAACCCTAATTCGTGAGGACATTTGTATAGGGGCCAGGTGAAATAATGCACCGATTTCCACCAGTTTCAATGCCATCCATCCTTGATCCGAAAAAATGTCACGTACCAAATTTTATCGAAATATCTTCAAAATTGCGATCTGTACTCTGCGCACAAGCTTTACATGGACAGCCAGCCAGCCAGACGGACGGACCGACGGACATCGTTAAATCGACTCAGAAAGTGATTTTGAGCCGAAGGTGGGTGTTACAAACATCAGCACAAATCCAAATCCACTATGGTGGTGTAGGGTATAAATAGGGTATAAATGGCCTTTAAAAAGCCGGAAGCTAAAACATTAAGGCTAAAGGTAAATATAAAGTCTAAATGTTGCCTCAAAAATGTTAAACTGGCAACACTGAATATGACATATAACGATTATTTGTATGCATTTGAACATTTTATCATTAATCATGTTTTATAATGCATTTCCTATTTCTCAACCCCACAACAACAAAAACAAATCCCAAAATAATAGTTGGATTTGTAAATTGAAATTGCATATTGCAATATAAACACGGTCATTATGGAAAACTGATGTTGAGCGTATGAATTTAATGGACTTAAACACGACGTATCATGGAAATTATTTGCAAAATTATGAAATAATTTATAGATTTACAAATGCACACATCATTATACTTATTAAATACATATGTACATACATAAAATGGACACATACTCGTACATATGTATGTATATACCCAGCAAGCCATATGAGTCCGAAAAGAGTCTTTTCTGACACCTTTTTCGGTGCGTTAAAGCTCTTTATAAGCCCAACAAACAATCATAATTGCTCCGAAAACCTTCAGAAAAGAGGGACATTACATTCGAAAATGGTCCGTCAGAAAGAGTTCTTGATAATGTCAGAAAAAAGTCTTTTATGAGGGTTTTTTTTGGGCTCTGTGTAATCTTGTTTTGATCATTCTTGTTTGGTACAGCTATGTTTTTTTTTTTTTGTTCAACACATAATTAAGTGGAATTTCTGAGTCATACTGGGAGCCGACTCATGACAATAACAAGCAAATTTTTCTTTCGCTCCGAAAATGCTCTTTTGTTGGACTTTTTTCTGACTCCTTTTTCGGAACGCTCCTAGAATGGTATGCTGGGTATGTAATTATAAATTTTATTATAAACTCACAATCATTTAATCATTCGAATTGCAAAATCGTCACTAATGTGCGTAAGTGTTGAAATAATTTTTGTTACTGTGTAGCTAAAAATTAATATTATTCAATTGGTTGTTTAGTTTTTACGTCCACTTCCACAATGATTTGCATAATCAATCTAAACGATTTAATTCGATTTAAGATTTACTTTTATATGAAAATTGTAAAGCTGTTTAAAATTTTCTCATGACAAAGTTGTAAATTTCTTTGTTGATGAATCTGTTTTTATACGAGAACATATATAGTAATAGGTCAAAGAATAAAAGATAATTTCAAAACTATCAGAATCACTTTAATCTGGCTGGCTGGTCATGTAAACCTTATGATATATTTTCGGCCCATAGCTATTTGGATTGAAATTGGTTGAAATTAGTCATTATTTTACATGGCTAAGTGAAATAATGGACCGATTTCAATCCTAAAAATATCAAAATGAGATACCAAATTTTATGAAATTATCTTAAAAATTGCGACCTGTACTCTGCGCGAGCTTTACATGGATAGCTAGTCGATCAGCCAACCAGATGGACGGACATCGTTAAATGGACTCAGTAAGTGATTATTAATTTATCGGTATCGGGTGTTGGACTAATATTTATGGGCGCTACAAACATCAGCACAAATCCAATATACACTCATCACTATTATGGTGTAGGGTATAAAAAGTAAAGCACACCGATTGCTCGCCGTAGCTTATGGCGAATGTGTTCCATAGGTTTCAACGTGCGACAGATGCTTTGTGCGGTTTAGATGTAGAGATTTTGATATGGAAGACAAAAAATTAAGATTGTTGTTAAACTGAAAAAGAGCTGGCAAAACTATTGGAAGCCACTCAAGTGTCATGTTTGCGGGCAGCAGGATTCATCCAAAAGCAGGCAAATTGTTAACTTATGAATAGAAACCGAAAGAACTTAAAAGACATAATGCTGCTTAAACGCTGTAAAAGGAAATCATTTATGCACCGAATCTTTACTTGCGATTAAAAATGGAGCCACTACTATAGCAGACGGTATGTATCAATGGCGCTATGGTAATTTTTTGGCTGAAAACACCCAGAATATGCGCCCAGACACGATAACGTAATTGTTTATAATGACAACTCTTGGCCGCATGTTGCAATACCTAAACCATAAGGAAGAGGTGAGTGGAAAGTTTTGTCTCACTCGACATATAGTTCAGACTTTGACCCATCCGATTACTATTTATTTTGATCGATATTGAGCGCACTCTCTGGGATATGCTACACTTGATAACATGTTCATAACAGTATCCAAAATTGGCTTGATTCGCTCTTGGCCTCAAAACATGAGCAGTTCGGCAGTTTTGGCGCGTACATATGGTTTACGGATAGATTGAAATAAATTTATATTGTTTTTATTATTTCAAAATATAAGCTAACTAACAATATGAAAAATTCCTTTACTTTTATACACACCAACAAAAATATAGGGGGTATACATATTAAGTTTGTCAGTTCGTTTGTAACTCATGGAAATATTGGTCATAGAACCAAAAAGTATATATTCTGGATTCATAAGAAATTCTAAGACAGTTTAGCAATGAACGTTTGTCTGTTGTAGACACGATAAATGTAAAAAACTGAGGAGGATGAAATTTTCCCAATTATCTTTGTTAATCAGGCCTATTTGGAATTGGAAATGTGCCAAATCGGTTAAGCAACCTCGATATTTTTCAATAATATATTGCTATTTTCTTTAAATATATTGCAAATAATACCACGACATGTTGCGCATACTATTTTTATTATAGAAAAATTAGTTATATTGAAAATAATATTAATCGATCCATGATTTCTCATAGCCCCCATACAAATGTCTTCCCGGAAAATGGCGTTATCATACATAAATGTCTATAGAAAAGCAGTATCCATACAAAATTCAGCAAAAATGAGTTTCATGCAAAGAGAAATCTCAAAAAGAATATTTTGTTTGCAACGGTCGATATTTTGATATAGCCCCACTTCCGAAGTCCACTTCCGAAAATCAATTATACATATGTGCATAAATCTCTTATAAAGATCGCTGTCGAGGTAAAATTTAACGCAAATAGTTCACACATACATATGTACGAGTATAAAATAATCGTTGTAACTGTATGATGATCGGTCCATATTTAACCATAGTCCAGTTTCGAAAATCACTTAAATGTACATAAATCTGTTCTGAACATCACTGTCAAGTTGAAATAATATACACATATATACATATGTATCTATATATAAACAAATAAAACATCGTCGTCATATTAGCTCATAGCTCTCATACGAGGACCACTTTCGAAAAATTCATTAATCTGCATAAATATCCATATCGAAACGAAATTTTACACAGATCAGTTATGTACAAATTATACTATTGGCTTCTGTGAAAGTTGGTCCTTAATTGGCTCCTATACAAGGTTGGGTGCCCCGATAGACTAGGTGATAGTGTGGCGGACTATCAGTCAACCGCAACCCTGTTCGATTCCCGCCAAAGACTTTGGGTGTTTTCTGCAGACAAGCCAAAAAGCTTTGTAGTTTGTGTTTGTTAATTATAAAAAAAAAAAAACTTCCGAGAATAACCACAGAGTATACAGAAGTATCAATTTTGACGTTTCAAAAAGTCAAAATCAGTTTCCTAGGGCTTTTAGATACCTAATTTATTGTAATCAGATATTTAGGACCGAAAAAGTCATATTTCAGGATTCCTTAATTCGAAAAAAAGAATAAAGTAACTTCAAAAATGAGACCGGTACTTTGCTCACAACTTTAAATGGACAGCCAGCCAGCCCGTATGTATTGGTGTAAAGTATAGCTTTCCTATGGTCAGCATACATATGATAACCGCAATATAAAATAATAAAATTAATTTACTTTTACGTAGATATACAAATTTGTATCTGTCTTTAAATTATCATGAATTTAGACAAGTAAGTGCTTTTCGTGAATAATCAGTGGATAGAATTATTACATTACTTATACATGTTACAATATTTTGTAATTCCTGAGATTTATTTTACTAGAGATACACATACGAGCTCTGATCAACAAGGTCGTACGATCAATAAGAAATGCGCCGTTTGCGCGAAGCAATTCGTCAGAAACGCACAGAATTGTGGAAAAACCAATCATAGATTTTGCACCATGATAACGCACCAGCTCACACATCGATGTTTGTGCGTAAGTTTTTGGCCAAAAATAAAATTTATATCATGTCTCAACCACCGTATTCACCGGACATGGCTCCCACTGACTTTTTCCTCTTTCCAAAACTGAAGACAACGATGAAAGAAATGCGTTTTGCTACGATTGAGGAGATAAAAGAAATATCGAACAGGAGCTGTTGGCGATACCAAAAAGCGCGTTTCAGAAGTATTTCGAGGGTTGGAAAAAACGCTGGCATAAGTGTATTATGTGTATCTGAGGGGGATTACTTTGAACCCCAAGATAGTTATTGATGAGTAAATAAATACTTTTTGAAAAAATTTAAAATAACGGTTATTTTTTTATCAGACCTCGTATGTACACAATTAGTTACACACATGTATAGTTACATATCATACTATACACAAATATAATCTCAACAAAATCATTTTGTATCCCACAATTACCCAACAAACTAGAAAATCTAGAGATCATGTCACTAGATTTACTTTTAAATATTTACAATTTTACATAAATATTGCACGACTAACAAGTTTAACGATTCAAACATTTCCTTACAACTTAAGACAGGTGCAAGAGTAACGGATTATTACTGGTTTCCATTTGACAGACGACTGACCATTAAGATTCGCAACAGGTACATTAAAATGGCAAAAGATTTTAATGCATTTTGACAGGACCTGTCATATAAAACGGGGAAAAAAACACAGTATTAATGTTTTATTTGACAGGTATTTTAACTTACATAAGCCCAGTAACATTTGACAAAACTAAAACTAATGATCACAACCAGAGAGTCAGAGATACAAGCAACACACAACACAACACAGATTAGTGATCTTAACTAGAGGTTGTAAAATAACAAAGAAATGATCTCGTGCGTTTAATCGTGTGTACTATACTATATAACTATAATGTGTGTGAGCAAATATGACAGGTAGAAGAGAGATTGTCTGTAGCACAGAGAAAGAAGATTTAATATACTTACTTATGACTTAATAACAGTACATGACTTATTTCACACCAAATGAAAAACATTCTTGTAATACATTTTTTTAAAAAGAATTCCTAATGTTGTTTTAGTACAAGTAAATACTTAGAAAAGGTTTATGTATTTTATTTTGACACTTCCTGCTGTTTTAAATGAAATGTAACAGGGCCAATTCAAAAAAAAAAAAAAAAAAGACGTACACAACGTGTTTTGTTTATTTTTAAAGTTTTTTTCAATTTGCCTGTAAGAGTGGCCAATTTATGTAGAAAAAATCTCTCTCTCAAAAAATCAATATTTTTGGATTTTTTAGGTTTTCTATGATTTCTATCTTGAGCGTCACACACCAAATATGTATAACAAATCGCTAAAAATGCAAAAATATTTGAAATTTAAGTTTACCACGATGTTCTTTTGTTTCTCAAGATTGACTTTTGCGAAAATCATCTTTTCGATTATAAACACAAAATCACGATTCACCTTGATTTTTAATTTTTTTTTAAAGTGACTAGTTATTTTAAAATTTTAAGATGAAAATATGTAAATTTTTGTTAAAAAAAGACTTGAACTTAGAGGTTTTTTGCAAAGAAATAGGCTTGTAACAATGTATTTAAAAACAATTGCAATTATAAGCGTTTTAAGGGGAAAATCTAAGGGTGACGATCAAGATATTTTTTGACGATCAAGAGATTTTGTTGCACGTTAACAAGAAATAATGCCAAATCTAAAGTTTAACGAAAAACAGTTTATTCTTTTATAAAAAGCAAATAAAAATAAACAAAAAAAAAAAATTTCATACAAAACTAAACATGTACATATTCTTTGATGTCTTTAACAAAAATGGAAAAAAGGAAGTAATTCTTGCAGAAACTTATACACATATGTAAATATTTGACGCAAAACAATAACTTAACTTAACTTAATTTAATTTATAAATTATTATTCCAATTCTTATTCTGAATCTGTATAAACTTTATAAAATGACAAGCGGCTTTGTTTTTTTTTCATTCTCATTAATTTTTACCACTTTCGTATTAAGTTTGTGGCAAAAACAGAATCAGTCAATAATAAAAATTAAACTCAAATATACCATTATACCTTTCTTTCTACTTTCTTTTATATTCGCCATTACGAGCTTTATCGAGCTTTATTTTCTCTCGATATTTTCTTGCTCTTTCAGCCTCCGTTAATTTTGTTGTTTTACGCTTAAAAATAAAATCAAAATTAATCATTTTAAGCTATGAAGCAATATATTTCAAAAGTGATACTCATGAAATATTTGCCTATTTTGGTTTTTTTTCGTAGGCAATTTATTCTTAACTTCACAAATTTTAAAAAAATGAGTCGAAACCATGTAAACAATGATTTTCAACTTCAATTTTTTACATTTAATATATTAATTAATTTGTTATTTGACCAAATTAGCCTGAAGGAAACTCCTTAAAAATTATAATATTTTAATATATTAATTTTTAAAAAAAACTAGCGTGACACTCAAGAAATTTTATAGCGCCCTTACCATGGTGTTTACAAAAACTACGCAAATGCACCCTTTTTTTAATAGATTTTTTTTCGCTTTTTCACTTTTGTAATAATTAAAGTTTGTACTTTCCTTGCGTTATTTACTTTATTTAAACTTGAAATTGAAAACTAGTAATATTACTTGATTTATAAAAAAGTGACGCTCAATGCAAATTGTGGGGACAACCTTTCTTTGCAATGCCAAATTCGCACTAATTAAATTTTGACGACTATAACAAATCAAAACACAGGAAAGAAACACAAAAATTCGAATACTTTTATTAAATGTTGCATATCGTTAACTTAATACGAAAAGGCCCTAACTCATGTTTTGCATAGTTTACAGGAGGAAAAAAAAACTAAATAAAAAAGATGCAATATTAATACAAAATTTTAGTTAGGGCTTTTCTTTTTTAGGCTATAACTTCGATATTTTTCCCGAATTCATCTGATTTTTTTGAAGGAGGTGTATCTAGTAATAGTCTATCGAAATATGTAAAGATATCGATTTCGAAAAATTATGAGTTGGGGCCTTTTCGTATTAAGTTAACGATATTTACTTTTTTCTTGATTTTATTTTATTTCATTTAATAAAAATTCTAACGGGGGACACATGCTTTTGTATGGAAGCAGTCAGAGGGAGAAACAAAACACCATTCTGAATAAACAAAAAAAAAACAAATATACAAATTTGAGAATTATGTTTTTTTGTTGTTACATATTCTTGGCTGATCACTCTCACATTTTTGTTTTTGTTTTTTTTTACCTGAAATAGTAGTGTAAAGTGCAGGGACACAAAAATTGCGTTTTTTTTTAATTGACCTACATATATCATACCCTAAACAGGACAGATAGAGAGACGGAAAAAGTAGAAAAAACTGATTGAATGATTTTACATTTAATTTTTAAAATCGTAATATAACATTTTTACAGAATTTTATTAAGAAATTAGTTATAACTAACTGAATAATTCATCATATAGTAAAATCTTATTAATTATTTGTGAAAAATTTTATTAAGAGGACAAATGAACTTATTTTTAAACTTTTTAAGCTTATATCTTCTTAACTTATTTTTTTAATTCGAACTTTTTAGGGAAGGAATATGAACTTATACTAATTGGGTTTTATTAGAATATGCTATTGGGTGCAATTCTATTGGGTTCACGATTTTTCAAATTTGTAGCTTTTATTTTATTCATAATATAAATTTATTCAAAGTATTGGCCATTGTTTACTATGTTTAAACTTTTACCATCTTCCTGGCTACTTATGAACTCCGCATTAATTTTGAAACCAAAAACGATCTAAGCCAGAAATGTCATTTTCTGAATTGAAGCGTATCCCATAGAGAGCGTTCTGCAACGATCGAAACAAATGGTGTAGGACGGGGTAAGGTTTGGGCTGTAATTCGGGTGAGGCGAAATTTGGCAAATACTTCTTTTTAAATAGTTTTTAGCAGTAGTTTCCAACATTCGGCCGAGCGGTGGAATATTACGCTTTCATGTTTGTCCTCATATTCTGGGCGATTTTCCGGCAATGCTTTCTTCAAGTGAATCAGTTGCATTCAGTTCAGGCTACCTGTGATGCTCTGGCGAGATTTCAGTAGCCACCAAATACAGAGCATTACCTTAGCGCCATGGATCTTTGGTGTTGATTCAGCTGGTTGGCTACGCTTAAACCTTAAAAATAGTATAAAATGATGGAGCATTGTCCGTGGTTTTCTTCAGTAAATTAATGTCTTTGATGACTTATTTTTTAATATAATACAATAAATAACAAAAGTAGTGAGTGAGAAAAAGCATTTTATTAATCATTGAATCAGAACCATTTCGTGAAAGACATAACACAATAATTCAATCTAAGCCCTATTCCACAAACAGTCATCAAATTTTCACTTTGCACTACTTAAATTGCATTTTTGTTTTTTAGCAAAGTGATAAGTGTGCCACAATATTCCTTGCAAATCTCACATTGCACTAAGCTAATTTTTACAAAGGCTTGCACTCTTTGTAATCTTTCTTTAAGAACGCCAAATCTATTTCCAATTATGCGCCGTGTTTTTTTTTTTTTTTTGGCAACGATTGAAATCCTCTTCATTAGGGTTATCGGTACATTCTCTAATTATATTTAAAACTTGAATTTGATTTAAGCGAGAGCACTCTTAAAAATTATAGTTTTGTAGTCCCGAAAAATTATTTCAGTTTTTTGTTACAACCGTGTCTTCATTATCGTCGAACATAAGCTCACGTCTTAACATTTTAAATCGATCATTGTTTACCTTGCAAAATTTTGAAACTTATCAAAATTTGCTTTGCAGAATTACATGACTTTATAGTTTTTGTGAAACGAAACAGCATAATTATTTGCAGTCTTTGTAAATTACACTTCTCAATATTAACTTTGCGTGAAACAGAAATTGAAAAGAGAATATTGAAAAATTGCGAAATATTAGCAAATTACACTTTTTAATTTCAACTTATCAAATTTTACAGTTCTGAGGAACATAAAGTTTAGCAAATTGCCGAAAGATTACATAGATGCAAAGTGAAAAGTTGTTTTGTGGAATAGGACCCCGCACTTGTCAAAATTTAATTAAAACTAAAAAAAAAGTCGAACGCACGCGCAAATTTAAATATGATTTGATTTTGTTTTTTTTTTCATTATTGTTATTATGTTGTTTTTATGTTATTTTTAGATATTTCTTATCAATGGTTTCTGTCCAATGGAAATAAATGTAAATATGCTGTAATAGTAATTATTATACATACCTATCTTGAAAATAACTTTATTATACATATCTGTGTTCAACGACCAGTACTTTTTTCTCATTTTCCGAATTGAATTTTATTCGAGTGGAAGTGATTTTCGTTATTTATTGGGACCTTATTCCGGGAGGACATTTACGTGGGGCGGGATAAAAACGTGGACCAATTTCAATTGACATCGTCCTTGGACAAAAAAATTGTTTGTTTGTTAAAAGTATTTCAACTTTCCACTATGGCTATGCAGTGTATAAATTTATGATTTTGTATTACTCTTTAAGATTTTATATGAAACTGGGAGTACTCAAATAAAAATAGTAAACACTTAAATCTATCATAAAACTGATCATTCATACAAAAATATATTCTTCATATTTCAAATTCCCCTACTACAAAATCAGGTAACTTAAGAAAAGAAAACACCATTCCAAAGAAAAACCAAAATACCCTCTAATAAATAAGATATTCACAAAACTGATCTGAAATTCCAGCAAAGAAAATGTCAACAAAGCATGTTCACCGAGTACCGAATACAAAATTGATTCTCTCTTCCCCACCCGTAATTTTCAACAAGCTAAATGTTTTTCTTACAAATGTTCGACTGTTTAAACGGGGACTTATACATAGTAAGAATATTACACTTCAAATTTTAAAATTTCCCCTACTACTAACAAAACCTTACTAAAATAAAGTATACATACTACAAACAACATCCACACTTTAAATATAAAATACACACTACTGAAATTGCCCCTAACATTAAAATAACAAATATACAGCTCTCTAACGTAGACTCTCTCTTTTATGGCATGTTCACCCTAATTCTCTTCTTAGTGTTTGTTTATTTTTTTAGCCTACTTATACGAACGTAAGAGGGCGCAGCTAAATAACAAACATTAAAACAAATATGTGCAGCCATAAACTTGGCAGCACTGCAAAATACTGCTAGATGTCAGAATTGCTAAACAAGTTTGGTAGTTTTTAGTTGACAGCTATAATTCAAGAGTGCAGGGTGTTTAATACTGCGCTTGTTCATTACAATAATAATAATTTTACATACATATATAAATTTTCATTACACAAAATTTCTTGACATTTCGGAAAAAATACTGAAAATTATCTTACATATTTTAACATAATTAATACAATAATAAAGTGAATTTTTATATTAAAGTTTTAATGAAAGAAAACGTGCTTTTTACGTAAACATTTTTAATGATTTTAAATGCATTTTATGCTTTTTTGTTTACATTTTTGTTTGTTCACATTTTGCCTGATATTTTGTATACATTTTGTGTAAGAAAAATATATAATATAGAAGAAGCAGCATTTAAAAGAGCAGGCTAAGAAAAATAAAAGAAGCAGAGAGTGAGAGTAACAAAATAAAACACAACAAAAATTTATTTAAAAAATATTTATAAAGAAAAAATAAAATCCAAGAAATCTACTGGTAAATAAAACTGTGATGGTTTTTGTTAAGTGTAATTAATTTGAATAATATTAACAATCAAGTGCCAATTTTTTTCGTACGAAAAATAAATAAACAAAAGTTAAAAATTATAATTTATTAGTTGCCAATTTAATATTAATAATAAGCAGTAAAATACGAAAAATTTAATAAAAGGCAACTTCACAAAATGGCGTGTTTACACATACGGTCAAAGACAAGAGGAAACAACAAAATACAGCTGCATTGGCGGCTGTCATTAACAATGTTAACAGTACTCTCCACATTAGGCGGCTGCTGGGGCCATCTGAATTTGTATCTTAATTCCCAAGAAGTAATGCGTTTATTAGGTAAGTTTTATACAAATATTTAAATACCAGAAAATATTTGTTAACAATTTATGCTTTTGAACAATGTTTGCTGTTAGTATTTAACAAGAATTAACAGATCAATATTATTGTTTTCTTTAACTCTTTATGTTGTTATTTTTATTATTGTTATAGCAAACACTAGCAATTCCCAGAATTGTTGTTGTTGTCTTGAACTTATTTGTTGTTATTTGTTTTTGTATTCTCTTCCCCTTTTATAACACGTTTATAATGCAGCTTTTTATTTCTCTCTCTCTCAATATGTGTGTCTGCTTGTCTCTCTATTTATGTTTTTGTTTAGTGTAAAAGTAAATATGTACATACATAATTATGTAGGTATTTTTCATAAAATTTTTTAGAATATTTAATGCCTGCTTAAGAAAATATTTAAATTTTATCACTTTTTTGTTTTCTTAATAATCATTGTTGTTGTTATTGTAACCTTTTATTATGGTTTAAATATTCTATCAATTGTATTTGATATTATGTATTTGCCTTTCGTTGCTTCTTTTAATTCACCTATTCATCTTTCTGACAATTAGAATATTTTCACGAATTGTTGTTAAATTTAAACAGTTACAAATAATAACAATGACAAACATTTCAAATAACAAAAAAGTAGGTATACCTAAATGAATTTCAACTTAATTTAGGACTCTTTAGTCGAAGAGGAATTACCATAAATTTTAAATCAAATACAATAGAAAAGACATTAGAATATTTTAAATTAAACATGAATTGCTTAATTTTCAGTTTTGTTTTTTGTCATCAGCCAGACAATGTATTAACAAGCCATCCATGTAATCTTTATGCCATAATTATGGTATGTTCGGTGCGCGGAGAAAATGGGGGAGACTTGAAAACTTATTTGTTATTTATAATGAAATTTTTGTTTATATACGTATGCACAACTACGTGCAACTAATTAAGGACACGATACTAACATGCGAGCTTGAATCAAATAAAACGAAAGGTTTTGTGATATTCTCAAAATTTGTCGTAGTTGGGTTAATTTAATTTTTACTCCTAGAACATAACAGCTTATTGTGTCAGATTAATTATTATTTATAAATCTGTGAATCATATTATTAAGGACATACCAAACATTTTACACCAAAAAGTATTTATTTAAAAAATAAATCAATATTTTGTTGCAAATCTATTGGCGCGGGTGTACTTTGGATCAAATTTTTCAACTTTCAGAGTGGGGTTGTGCGAATAGAGTCAATTTTAACACACGTAAGACTTAATGCTGTATGTTAACACAAACGCACGACAAATCATTTTGCTTCATCTGCTATTATTGACGGTGTAAATATTTAGGAATCAGACGCTCTTGATGTTCTAGGCCCTGAGTGCTGGTCCAAGCAAAACAAAATGTTAATACATTTTTGCATGCGTTTCTTTTATTTCTAAAGAATTAACCTAAACCCAAGCTTGAATCCGCGGTATTGCCATTCAAAATTGTCCATTCCACATTGTTTGAAATTCAGGATTTTCAAGATCTGCTGAGTCTGCCAAGATCAACTAAATGCTTACAGTTGAAGGGTGGAATAGTTCAGTACTCTTAAGCTATGCACTTTCCATCTAAGTATGTATCACTGAAGGTTCCATCTAATATTTCTATCACAGTCTGTGTAACATAACATAAATCATCAGAGGTATCCCACTTCATGCAGCAAAGCATCATTATGATGTTAGATTTGGAAACTCTATAGATAGCAATAGATATTTTATATTTCAGGTTGTCCATTCCACTGAACTAATTATCCAGCTAGAGATACCAGTTACTAGTTGTGTCGCCAGACAAGCAACTTTGTGTCCTGCAAATCTCCACTTTTTTTTTCCAAAAACTAATTCGTTCATTTCCCATTCATATGTATACTGAAGGACTTATTTTCAAAACTAGTTAGAGTGCTATATTCGGCTGTAAAACTATTAGTATTACCACTATTTGCTATGTCACTACATATCTTTAATACCCTCCATCTAAACGCAATAAGAAATACAGAGACTACACTGTACAAATTTTAATATTGTTTTGTATGTTGTTTGAAAGACAATTTTACGACCAACATAATTTATTTTAAGTATTTTGAAATTTTATCTAATTTTGACCATTTATAATTGATGTACATAATTACCGATTCTTACTGTAATTTAGAGAGTTGGTCTGATTTTCATAATAATCTTGAGTGTAATTTAACAATTTATAAAATTAAAAGAAAAATTTTCCATATTCACAACAAGTTAAGAAACAGTATAAAATAAAAAATAAAAAAGGATAAGATATAAAGTGAGGCTTTTTGTTTGAATTTGATCTTAATAATATTATTTACAAAAGATTTATGGGTGGCATAGTAGATGTGGACCAGTTATGGACTGTTCGATATCAATATTTAATAGAGATTTTTGTGGGTTTATTTGTTTTTCGGGAATGGTTCTTATATGGCAGCTATGACAAATCATGAGCCGGTCTTCTTGAATTTTGGAATAGTGAATTTTATGCAGTACAGTATATTTTAGATACATATTAGTATTAATTTGGATTTCGGAAGTGGACCTTATATGGGGGATATTGTCAAATATGGGCCGATATTCTAAAAATCCAGCAGTTTTATTTTGGCATGTACATACATATATAAATGATCCGTGTAAAATTTTGGATCGGTACCGTTATTTATAAGAGATTTATGAGTATTAAAGTGATTTTCGGAAGAGGGCTTTATATGGGGAATACGGTTAAAAATAGACCGAGATTCACAAAAATCTGTGGGATGTAAATGATCTGTTTGAGTCGGTACCGATATGTGCACGATATATATAAAGATGATAATATGCAGTAAAACATAAAATCTACGCCGCTATTAAAAACCAGTAAATATCCCTTCATTTACAACAGATGCCAAACATCCAAATGTATCTCTCTGGAAGTCAAAGAGGATCAAGTCTCCCCCAACCATCTTTCCCGTCAACATATCTTTATAACGGGTGGTTAAATTTCAAGGGCCGATGTTGATTTGGAATAAAACACAAACTATTTAGGAAATTATTGTAATTTTATTTTATTATGATATATTGGTATTCCTCAATTATGTATGGAACAAAATATCGGCCAAATGGGCGCCGCGACCACGGCGGCACACCTCCATCCGATGGTCCAAATTTTCGATGACCCTGAGGCATAATGGAGGTTCTATGCCGTTAATGTGCCGAATTATCTCATCCTTTAGCTCTTGAATTGTTGCTGGCTTACCAACGTACACCTTTTCTTTCAAATAACCTCAAAGAAAAAAGTCCAACGGTGTCAAATCACATGATATTGGCGGCCAATTGACATCGCCATTACGTGAGATAACACGGCCATTGAATTTGTTGCGCAAAAGAGCCATTGTTTCGTTAGCTGTGTGGCAAGTGGCACCGTCCTGCTGAAACATATCGTCCACATCCATATCTTCCAATTCGAAAAAATACCGATGATGCCGCCAGCCCATAAACCGCACCAAACAGTCACTCTTTGTGGGTGCATTGGTTTTTCGACAATCACTCTTGAATTCTCATTCGCCCAAATGCGGCAATTCTGTTTATTGACGAATCCACTGAGGTGAAAATGTGCCTCATCACTGAAGATGATTTTCTTCGAAAATTGATCATCCACTGTTGCCATTTCTTGCCACCATTCTGCCCATTCACGACGTTTGGAATGGTCAAGAGGCTTTAGTTCTTGAGCCAATTGCACCTTGTAAGCGTGTAAATGCAAGTCTTTATGCATAATGTTCATCAACGACGAGCGTGAGAGGTGCAATTGTTGGGCACGACGACGAGTTGAGGTGGACGGCTCTTCAGCTACACTATCGCGAACAGCAGCAATATTTTCTGCAGTACGAGCTATACGAGCATGCACTGGTGTTCTCACATCTTCTACAGACCCGGTTTGCTCGAATTTTTCCACGATTTTTGCGATTGTACGCACATTTGGACGATCAAATTGACCAAAAAAATCACGAAGTGCACGATATGCATTTTGATTTGAACGCCCATTTTCATAATAAGTCTGGATAACTTTAACACGTTGTTGGATTGTGTATCTCTCCATGGTTCAAATTGAGTAAGTCTGAAATAGAGAAATGTCAAATAAAATTCGGAAAAAAGCTTGGCGTTTAGGTGTGGTTCACATTCAACATCGGCCCTTACAATTGAACCACCCTTTACATGCTGTCTATGAAATTCCCCATTTATGTGCTTTTAGTATGAATGCACTACTTAAAATGCATTATGTTCTTCTTAGCCAAACATAATGACATACTTACAACCAACAAATTTTCTAATGACTTGTTCTCAAGCAAAATAGGCAGCTAAGCAACAACATCAACAACATCAACAACATCAACATCACATGCCCCATACGTTTAAAAACCAAAGTCTCCCCATCATAGAAGACATACCACAGCACTTGAGACATGCTTACATTTACTCAACTGCTACGAATCTAGAATCTGAAAAACAATCCACAACTAAAAGTATTAAAAGAAATATTGTAAAATACATACATACATATGTACATATGTATGAACATACATAGTTACAAATCTAAGGCTAGAAAATGGAAAAGAACGTTAAATACCTCTCGAAGAATTAAAATAATATAAAAATCTCATTTAGGTACAAAGAACATGATGTAAAGAAAAATATAAATGATTGTATTTATTTACCTGCTTGTAATTTATGACTTGTAATAATTAAATAAATATTGTTTGTTTATTTTTTTTTTTCAATAGGAAATTTACATAAATATAAAGTAAAACAGTTTTTTATAATTAAATCTTAAAAAAAATAAATAAATAATATTAAAGAAGAAAAAGTAACAGCTATTAATGCTACAAGTAGTAGGAAACCTCTGCATAACTAGAGTTACAAGTCCGCTGTCTTCAGCACAGAAAAAAACTCATTAATTGTTAACATTTTTCTTGAAAAATTGTAAGATTTTTTCTTTAATTTCTGCTGCTAGTGCTGGTTTGCCTCCATACGTACGTTGTCTTGAATCTGTTAATGATGTTTTGATGTATTACTTGCAGCTTTTTATTTTGTACAACTGTGTAGTTTGTCTGTCTTGTATTGATTGTTGGCCGTTAAAGAAACTGGCCAATAACTAATTTATGGTTGGCCGGCCGTAGTTGTAGTTTTGTTGTTTATTTCTTATCGTACAAAAAATTACATAAATTGATTTTTTTTTTTGGACTTTTTACTCTAGTAAATCTGAGATTTTTCTTTGTGGTCACACTTTTTAAAAATATTTAATTGGTTTAAACATTTAACATTAAGTTTTTTGTTGCCTGTTATTTGTAAATGATGTTGGTGAAATGTATATTACAAAATCATTAATAATGTTTTAGCTAGAAATTCATTATTATATGTATCTTTGTAGCCTTAAGCTTAAATATTTAAAAACCAAAATATTCCATATTGCGTTTGTTGAAATCTCTTACAAAATATTCAATTTATTCTGAATTGTAATGAAATTAAGCAAAAGAAATCATTTTCGAGGGTGCTGTAGCTTAATTGGTTAGCGCATTTGATCATTAAGCATGAGTTGGTATTTTTGTAGCCCGGGATCGATTCCCAGCCGCTGCCACTCAAACAACATAAATTTCTGATAATTATTAGTTTTCTTTCTATCCATCATAACTAATATTTATCACAGCGCCCTCCTTCGGTGGTATAGCATTCAAACGCCACCAAAGTAAAATAATTAAACAGAGGCTATAAAATTAAGCTTTAACATTAACCACCAGAGGCGCTGTAATTCTGCACTAAAACAAACATAATGCGCAATTGCAGAGTTGTGATATAAAAGCTTGTTTCCTTCACCACCTATACTTCTTCAACCTATCCCCTTTCCAAAGAAAGTAGCGCAATTATATATAGGCATATTAATTGCCTGAGTGTTACTTCTCTTTGAAAATTAAAAAAAAGAAATCTTTTAGAGAAATTTTCTGTCACGTGGAATGTTTTTAGTGATCATGTTTGTAAGCTTCTGTTCCCAGCTTAATAATATAAAGTTTTATGTGTTTGTAAAATGATCTCATCATTTACCAATTAAATTAAAATGTCAAACTGTTTAATATTTTGTTGATATTAAAATATTTTAAGTTAAAACTGTTTGAAATACTTACCAACTCTCTGGAATAATTTAATCATTCAAATAAAGGATCATAAAGTTTAATTTATTCTGATATTTAGAATTCTATAAATCTTTTTTTTTTTTTTTGCAAACTCGAATACTTAATAAGGACTGACTGCATCGTTTAATCCAAAAGCCACAGAGTCTCATGGATATCAATCACGAGTATTAAATTTCAAACCAAAGCATTCAGAGTAAGTTATTGGGTTGGGCTGAATTCCAACTGATACTGGATATTGTAATGTCATTGTTTAAGATTATAGAAAAAATTGAAGGACCCTAAAAGACTTTTCGTGTAAATAATGTCTTCCCAAAATTGTTGGCTTCTCTAACTGCATTTGTTAGATGTTAAGAATGTGCAGGCATTTTGAGAAACATTTTGTAATGGACCGAATCTTAAATGAAAGATTCTCTTCTGAATGTTAAACTTAATAAGTTGTTCACCGAACTTAATCCATTTACTGGTCACCTTTTAATATTAAGTAGTACTTTCTAATAATTTTTTAAATGTACCGACTTTTGAAAGTTCAGTTTCTTAATCGACTCTAAACCAAAGCACTGATCGATGTACTTGTAAAATCTGTGATACGCTTGCAAATTTAAACCTAATGAAGAAATTCAGATCACAATATGTAATAATGTCTCACAGAACTCTTCGGCCACAATCATTAGGATAAACTAACAAATATGAAAACATTGATCAAATTGGATTATACTGCCATGTCACAGAATTTAATTCCGTTCGGAAGTGCAATTAATTCCGTATTTTACTTCTATAGAAAAAGTAAAACGAAAATTTGTTTTCGGAATGAAACCTTGAAATTCTTAAAATTACAATTCCACATCGTAAATTAAAAGTGATTTCATTCCGAAAAAAAATTTCGTTTTGCTATTTCTATAGAAGCAAAAAAGGGACTTAATTCCACTTCCGAACGGAATTAAATTCTGTGACACGGCTGATAATTTTGAAGTTGTCACAATATTGTCGTAATTGGAACATTTTTTCAAACCAGTTTACTTACAGCCATCCTCTATGAAATCTATAACGCCTTTAAAAGGCTTAATAATCACTAAACTATTTTAGATAACTTCAGCACAAATCTGTACATTATATTTAAAGACGGTCACGCCGATCACAGCGGTGTAAGTTTGTAGTTCGTAATCAAAATCGTACTCAGATGGTTTCGCCATGATATTTTTCTAAATTTCAAGGACTTGGAAAATTATTTAAAATTAGGAGAAAGAAAATATACATATAATCGTCACATTTCTGCAAAGATTTCGTATTTAACGCCATATCCAATAACTGCTGATCATCTCGCTTTGAATTTGAAAAATATTGCTCAATCATTATCATCATTCGCTTCCTATCAACTTTTCTGAAGCTCTTACAAACACACTCACGCTATGCTGAAACAGATATTACGAAATCTTGTGAAAAGCCTGTTCCCATTGGATACCGCAAAAACATACAATCTCTTCAGGGAGTGCTTGAGTCGCAGGTGAAGCTTAAATTGACTTATTACCAGCGCTGCCAACTTTGACGATTTATCGTCATTTTGACGATTTTTTAAAAGCAAAAAAAAAATAAATTTTTTTGTAAGTCCCCTTTTGCAATGTAGAAATTGAAAGGAAGACAGACGAAGTTTGTTGGCGAGGGGTTGAAGAGGTAGAGTGTGTAGTACACGACTATATGTACTGGACATGCCTTTGTAGAAGAGTTTTGGTTAATTTTGAAATTCAAAGTTTTAATAACGAAGACATATTTTTAAATAAAGATGAAGGATATCTTGGCATTTACGTGGAGGAGAACCAATCTAGTTTAAATATTGAATATAGTCAATATACCTAATATTTCTGTTGAATTCTGCGTCCAATTTTATATTGAATTGGTTTCACAAACACGTTTTGATTTTGGCGATAAACTTTTAGAAGGATTAAACTTCATTGAACTAAGCGTAGCTTTAAACAAAAAAATGATTCAATTTTGCAATTGGCCAAAGCTTTTCCAAATTTATTAAATGGAAAAGAATATCAAGAACTTGATAATGAAGTTGGAGAATTACGTAATATGAAATTTACCGAACTCGAAACATTGGCCTTTTGGAAAAATGTTTCTAATTTAAAGAGAGTCAATAATGCACAGGCCTTCCCAATTTTAATACAATTTCTTTCGAGTTTAATGGCACTACCACATTCGTCGGCCAACGTTGAACGAATTTTTAATATTGTAAATTTAAATAAAATAAAAGCCAGAAATGCTTTGGATTCTTCAACATTACAAGGAATATGATTTTCAAAAGATTATCTTAATTTAAATAATTCTTAGTGTTTTAAAACAGCAATTAAAAATGACTTATTAAAAAATGTCACACAAAAATGTACCAGAGTAAAGTCACATGATATCAAAATTAAATTAATTATTTTTTTTATTAAATACTAACTTTATTTACATGTAAATAAAATAAAAATATTTATTTAAGTTAATAAAACAAATGTTTTTGGTATTTTTAACGTAATTTTTGTCTTGACGATTTTTTTCTTTTTAACTTGACGGTTTTGACGATTTTTTTTTAAATTGACGATTTCTCAAAAAAAAAAAGTTTGCAGCACTGCTTATTACAGATCGTTTGCAGATGAGTTGAAAATTTAACTGCAATTGCTACTATTATGGACACGAAACTCTTTTAAAGCAATTAAGTATATCTCGTTCATTTTTTTAACCCGGTATTAAGATATATAATACGAACCGAAGATTCCCACTAGATTCTGAACCTAACAGTGGTCTCAAAGCTGCTTTATATTTACAAATTTAAAATTTACATATAACAGGTCTCTAATTAAAACGATTTCCTAAAACATTCTAACAATAAAATTCTATATGCTGGTTTTAAAATTAACTTTGAAAATTCTTTTACAAAAATAATAAAATAGATCTAACTGAAGCCTAAACGCTAAATTGAAACGTTTAACTTGGTGAACTGTTAATTACTTTTTATGTTTTTCCAACAACAAAAAAAAAGGACTGAAATTAATGAAAATGTCATTAAAACAAAATTTAAATTTCTTTATTTTATTTAATTTGAATTTAAAATTTAATTCAGTTATTATTCTTTTTTACGTAACTCAATTTATTTATTTAGTTATTTTGTTGTTTGTACAAAAACACAAACACACACATACACACACGTTGGTTGTCATTAATTCAATGTTTAATTAAAAACACATTTTGTATGTTTTTCTGCCTTTTTTAATCGTTTTATTGAATTACCAAATTTCAAATTAAATAAAAATAAAATTTACAAAAAAACAACAATTTCATATGTATTTAAATAACATAAAAATAGTGAATGTTTTCCGTAAAATGCCACAAACTCTGCTGTGTGTATGTACGAGTATGTGTTTTATGAATAAATTGCAGTTATTCGGGCACGTTAACAACATTAAACAAACTAAAACTGAGTAATAAAAAAAAGTAACAGCAAACAAATTTCAAATCACAAAACTTTAAATGAAAGCTCATCATATTTATAGTTTGTTGTCCCTTTATAAGGGTTTGAAGTCAATTGAAGCAATAATAATTAAATAATATTGTTGGAATAAAGTAATTGCCAGAATTTTAATTACATTTAAGTTGGTTTTGTGAAGCAATAAAGACAGAGAATGCAGTAGTGATTTTCACAAAGTTGCCTGACAGTATACGGTTGTTAACACAGTTGTATTTTTAAGTAGGTTGTTTCTCCCTGTTGAAAATGTATTCAACCAGCGGTCGGCAGTAGTCACCACTATGGGTTGAACATGAAGGGTTCGTTACCTTTAAAGAACTTGAAAAAAAAAAATTAATCAAACCAGAAACAAAAACCATCAAATTTCATATAGAAAAATTAGGCACTGTTTACTCAGATTAAAATTTTTTTTTAATAAGATTGCATATTATTAATTCAACAAATATAACATTTGAAATATTAAATCAAAATTACTTTTATCTATTTCGTTTGGTCATTGTTCCCTTGCGCAGGAACCAAACCAAAATGAAGTCCGTAAAATGGTTCAATCTAGAGAATTTCTTTTCACACTTTACAACCAGCAAAGAGAAAGTACAGTACGATTAATGTCTGACTGTCAATACAAATACCAATGTTTCCGCAAATAATTCCTATATAAAACTTTACGTCTCACGGTATCTTCACCAGAAATAAGCTGCCATCATAAGAAATACTGAAAGAGCAGATGAATTTTATCTTTCAATAAATTTGTTTTGAATGGTAAATGACGCCTGATTGTCGATAAAAAGAAAAATGTTTCCTTGAATATTTTCGTCATAAGTAGCTTTGCCTGAAATTAGCTGACGTCCTAGAACTGAAAGAGAAGCGCACTTTTATCTTTCAATAATTTCAATGTCGAAAGTTAAAAAGCAAAAAAGACAGACTGTATGGGAACGATTTTAAGTGCCAGAAGTGCTGCCTGACTGTCTATAAAAACATCAATGTTTCTGCAAATATTTCTTTCATATAAAACTTTACATGCCTTCCAGTATCATCGCCTGAAATTAGCTGATGTAGCAGATGGTACGATGTCAGTAACCTACAGAATTTATAATTTTAATTTAGAAAATTCTCGCCCTGTTAGAAATAACATTTCAGTTGTACTTAAAATGAAACTCACATCAGTCTTAATTTTGCTTTGCATACATTTAATATTGCATTAATTTGATTGTTAAAGAGCTGTGTTACCAATGAATATCACAACATTTGACACTTGATCCACTATTGTCGGTAGTTCTTTCCTGGGGAAAAATATTCGGTTGCTACAGCTTTTGCTGAGTTGACAATCTTTTGCTGATTGAGACTCGTAAAAACAATATAGATATTCCGTTAAGAAATTGGAATTATAGACTCCACTGGACTGTATGAAAAAATTTAAGTACTTCTGAACCTTATTTCCACTTACATCAATCCACATTATGTTAATGGGCGTCAAAACTAATTATTTCTTAAACTGTTAATTATTTGAATACCCCTAGTATCATAAATTGCAAGTGAAATTACATTCCAAACCAAACCACTTCTTCAAAGTATAAATATTTATAAGTTTTCATTGAAAAGAAACTGAATCCTCCCTCCACAACAAAAAATTCCTTATAAACATTAAATTTAAGAATATATCGTATAGAGGAAAACAGCATAACAACGTTTAAAATTACAACTAAAAATCATTTAAATAAAAAAATGAAAAGTATAAAAGAAATCAAGACCATAAACGCATAATTAGTTGCTGCTGCATAGTTTATGTCAAGCACGTTGTGTAAAGGCGACATTAGTGTTGCCTATTTTACGTGTAAAACAGGCAACAAAAAGTCAATAAATAAACAACAGCATCATCCGATCAAAATTGTGATTTTTCCCCATTCTGGCCGCAAATGAATACAAAGGTTGTTGCTGCTGATAAATTCATTGATGGTTGGGGGAGATGTCATCAATTTAATTACGAGTTCATCATCATCGACATCATCTACAACATCATGTTGGTGTTTCTGCTGTTGACGGACATTTAACAAAAAAAGTATCAATATCCCAGCTAATGAAAAAAGTGAACGCAACTAAACTGAAAATGTTTATACAAAAAAATACCAATTTTTTTTTTGTTGCTGTCCTCAACTATATAGAATAAATTTAGTGCATTCATGTTTAGTTTTTTTTTTTGCTGTTGGCTGAACTGCTGTTGTCGTTGACATCTCGTGTGTGCCGTATGTCTGTCTCTGTTTCCAACACACACTACATTTTTAGTAGAGTCATAAAATCATAAAAAATGTGAAAAATGTCACATCACAGCTTTGAAATTGTGTAGATGCATGTATGTATGTGAGTTTTTTTTTGTATCTCTGCGAAAAAAATAGAATTTTTAAAATATGAGCATCAACAAGCATAAAATCTAAAGTATCACATATCTTGTTAAACTAAAAAAATAAAAAAACCAAATATTTAAATTTTAAATTTTTGGTTATTATACCCTCCACCACCACAAGCGCTGAATGAGGATATATTACGTTTGTCATTCCGTGTGAAACTTTGTTAATATTCATCTGAGACCCAACAAAAATTCCAAGTCAAATGAGCTATGTTCGTCTGTCTGTCCATCTGTGCGTCCGTGTAAAACACTCTCACGTCCAAAATACACAATTTAACTACGCAGAATTTCCCGAAAACTGTTTTGTATTTTCTTTAGCAGTTTGGTATTGAAAATCAGCAAAATCGGTAAAGTTGAACCAGAATTACGGACCAAAATGTCAGACAACCTCCATACAAATTTAATGTTTTTATCGATTTTTTTTTTGCAATTTTTTAAATAAATTATATTACAAATAATGCCATGCAATTTTGTATACGTTCTTTTTATGATAAAAGAAGAAAGTGTGAGGAAAATAGTGTGAATCGGTCCATGATTTTTCAATACAAATATCTTCCCCAAATATGACTCAATGATATATAAATGTCTAGAAAATTGTAATATTGATACAAAATTTAGCAAAAATAAGTTTCATGCAAACAGAAATCTCATTTTTGACCATAGACCCCATATAAGGTCCACTTCCAAAATTCACTTAATTACGTATAAAACTGGTATAAATAATGTTAAAATGTTAAAACTTGGCATAAGTAATCCATACAGATAAAAAATTGTTGTACTAAATTTTATAGTGGTCGGCCCATAGTTGGAGTGTCGTTTTCTTTTTACGACAACGACGATTTCGTAATAGATTAAAGATAAAATTAAATTTGTTTCTTTAATCTATTACGAAACAGTCGTTGTCGTAAAAAGAACGACTGTTTCGTAATAGATTAAAGAAACAAATTTGATCATGTAGCGTGAACATTTGGCCGTTTATTAAATAAGATATTGTTTAACAAGAAACCAAAAATAGAAATGCTGAAGCGGTGTTTTTCGCGCACATTTTGTGGATTGATTCATTAGGAAGAATAGTTTTTGGTAAATTGTTGAAGAAAGCTCGTTTCTGGTTAAAAAAAAAAAAAAACGTCAGAGTTAGAATCGGATTGTTTTGGAACGTGGATCAATTTGCCGTGACAACAATTGATACGAAGGCTTTAAAAAATGCAACTATTCAACAGAGAATATTCACAATAATGAAATAAAAGCTGCTAGTTTCTTGAAGTGGATTGAAAAAAAATGTGTGCCAAAACCAGTCAGTTTTAAAAACATTTTCGAATTGTTCGACATATAATATTCGTTCTAGACAAGTTAGACTGCTACAATCAGCTGTGCAGACAAATTAAGCTTCTTAAAATGATGATTCACAGGAACATAAAATTCTTCAAAGTTGTTTTAAAGTTAGATATAACTATTTTTTCGGAGTTTCAATACCAAGCATTTGCGTGGTTTTACACAGACGGATAGAAAAAAGCACGAGCTCAATCGGGTAAGAATTACACAAAGGATCAAGTATATGTAAATTTGATCAAATTGAACTTTCCTGGCTTTAAAATTTGTAAAATCACCACAATTAACCTTATGCTTGGTTTTCACTATGTCATTTTTGTTGTCAAATTGTCCAAATTGTTGGCAATTGTATGAAAACGTGTTGTCAGATCATGATGTTCATGTTTGCAAACATAGATGGCGCCATATGACAACCCGTTTTCATACAATTGCCAACAATTTGGACAATTTGACAACAAAAATGACATAGTGAAAACGCGGCCTTGTGTTACAGCTAATGTCAGGCTGTGTCAAATTAATTCAGGAAACATCATCAGGAATATGATCAGGCATGTGATGGAAACTTTTGTCACATAAAATAAAAAGATATTGGGCAACTACAGAGAATCTTAAAACAAAAATTTTAAAAATTAGATTATAAATGCATTAAAATGTATTTCCAAAACTGATTCGTTTTCGATTTCCATCACATGCCTGATTATTCCTCCATATACATACATATGTATGTATATGCAATCCATGGCGCTCTACATACTTCTAAAGGTATGGTCTCACTTGGCAAATATTTGCCGAAAAAGACGTAACCACTAAAAAAAATATATTTGAACTCGTATATTTAGAACAGTACACAACAAATATTTAGTCTTATTTTGTTTGATGCTGTTTTATCTTGCACAACTCTTTTAAGAGTGAAAACCGTCAAACAAATTTGCGCTAAAACAAGTGGTTACGCTTTTTTGAGTAAATATTTGCCAAGTGTGACCGTACCTTAATAGTGGAAGGCCAATGTAAGCGGCATGCGGCCGCGGACGGCAGAAGTAGAATTTTTTCAACTTTGCCGCTTAAAATGATGTTGCCATACATATGTAAATAATATGTGTCATATGAGTTTAGTTAAAAATTAAAATTTATTTCCATTTTCCTAATTCTTTTTACACAATGTACACACTAATAAAGGTTTATTTAAGCTGATTGCCGCCCGCGGCCGCATGCCGCTTACATTGGCCTTCCACTATAAATCTTGAGTTCGCAGCAAATTTTAGATTTTTGAAAAGAGTGTGTAAAAGTTGGGTTATGTATATGAGGGTCGATGTAGAGCATCTCTTTAAAATCGACTAAGACCTACAAGAAGTTGGTTCATAATTTCATCCTTTGGCACAGTTGTGTTGTCCGCAATGTTAAATTGTTATTTGCTTCAATTTCGATACTGTTTGTTTTAGATTTTTATGGTTGGTGTCCAAAAAAAAAAAAAGAAAATATGAATTTAAATATTCTAGTTGTATAAAACTTAAAGCATTGGCTGGTTCAAACATTCCAAGAGTTTAACCCTTGTAAATAATATGTTATGGATTATTTTTTTTTTTAATTATTAAAGAATCTTTAAAAATTTGGGATTTCCGTCGTTAGTGGGTGTTTTATTTCTTAAACACATGAAGCAAATTTATTCAGCATACAATTTAAATTTTTATTGCTTTTATTATTATTTTTTAATGTTGATTGTGGAGAGTTGTTGTTTTTTTTTTTGGTTCATGCAGTTATCAAAGTTGTTAATTTATGACATGCTGCACATTTTTGTTAGGTTGCTGTTTTTCAGCTGTTCATGCAGCAGACCCTGGATTTGTTGTTGGGTTCAGTGCTGTTTGTTTTTCGAAGACACTGGGTCTCCGCAGGCATTTCTGTTGTTGAAACTGGAATACAAATTTCTTTGTGTATTCTTTATAGACATGATATTTCTGTTTATCATCTTCTCGATGCGATCATAAATATTAATTTTGATTTGTATGTATGTTTTTTTCTTTCGTTGTGGTCGTTATATTGGAGTTTCATGATGTCTTGCTTTGTTTGTTACTTCTCGGTTTAATTTTTATATTCAATATTTGCGTTTTTTATTAACATATTTTCTTAACTTCACACCACATTCGATTAAGAGTTTTGTAAATATTTCAGTGGCTGGCCTTTTATAGTTACAAGTTATTACAGGCCAACCTACCCCCTCTACTTTTCTCAATTCAATTCTTTGGCCTAGTAAAACAGTAAATGAGTTGTATTTTCCATATTCTGTGAATTGTCTTTTATTTTGCATGACTAATAAATAAAATCGTATAATTGGTCAATTGTTAATAGAAATGCGTTGCTTTTACGAAATTTCATTAAATTGAAATTAATGGCTTTTTGATATTTTGCAATTTTAACAAATTAATTTTGTTAGACTAACAAATAAATTAATTCTTAAATTTTATTACATTTAAAGTGGAAATAAATTTCCTTAAAATTTTTGTTTCCTTTATTGATAATTTGTAAAATGATTTTAATATTGCTTTAAAATGAAATATTCGAAAATAACCATTATTTGCATTGGCAACAAACTTTATTTGATTTATTTGATGGTTGCTATTTTAACGCATTCCCAAATCATTATTTACAACTCATGATTAAGTTGCTGCTGGGTTTTTGGGTTTTTGTGGCGGTGTTAAGTTTACTTTGCCATTTTCACGCATTCACATGGCTGTTTAACCGCACTTTTAAAGATTTAAATAAATAATGTACAAAATTACAAGCAAATTGAAAACTCAATATTTAAATATTGAGTATATTTTGAGTTGTATTAATACTAGTAAATATTTGTGTTACTTTTCATTACACGGCTCAGCTCATTCACCTTAAATGATTAACCACAGTTGTTTTATACTCATACTTTAGTGTATTACGAAAAGTAACCATTAAAATTATAAAACCACAAATCGGTTTTCATATCGCTATACGAGTATGTCTAGCTAGAACTTTAATCTTATAGTCTGCAGCATTGCTGTCTCTACAAAACCTGATTAAATAATTGCATTGAAAAGTTCGTTCATCTTTATATGTACGAGGTCTGATAAAAAAATAACCGTTATTTTCAATTTTTTCCAAAAGTATAATAACTATCTTGTCCCCTTCAAAGATATAATACACTTTTGCCAGCATTTTTTCTAATCCTCGAAACACTTCTGAAACGTGCTTTCGATTTTTCTTTCATCTCCTTAATCGTAGCAAAACGCTTTCCTTTCATCGGTGTCTTCAGTTTTGGTAGGAGGAAAAAACCAGCGGGGCCAAGTCCGGTGAATACGATGGTTGGGGCATGATAACGGTTTTGTTTTTGGCCAAACACTCACGCACAATCATCGATGTCTGAGCAGGTGCGTTATCATGGTGCAAAATCCATAATTGGTTTTTCCACAATTCTGTGCGTACAAATTGCTTTGCGCAAACGGGGCATAACTTCAAGGTAGTATTCCTTATTGATTGTACGACCTTGTGGCAAGAATTCATGATGCACCACGCCATTGCAGTCGAAGAAAACAGTGAGCAAAACCTTCACATTTGACCGAACTTGAGGTGCTTTTTGCGGTCTTGGCTCTTCTGTACGTTTCCATTGGTATGATTGGGCTTTGGTTTCAATATCATAGCCATACACCTATGATTCGTCACCAGTTGTGACCTTTTTGAGGAAATCTGGATCGAAGTTCAACAGCTCCTGAGCGATGTCCATGCGACGTTGTTTTTGCTCAAAATATAGCAATTTTGCAACAATCTTCGCTGCCGCACGTTTCATGCCTAAAACATCCCTAAAAATTGCTTGGCATGAGCCGAACGATATGCCAACATCATCAGCGATTCAACGATTATCCAAAATCATTTTCTTCACTGCTTCAATGTTTTGATCGGTTGTTGACGTGCTCGGGCGACCAGGACGAGCATCGTCATTGACATCTTCTCGGCCTTTCTTAAACCAGTTATATCACAATTGAACTTGTGTTCTGCTCATAGTAGACTCTCCAAACGTCAGAGTCAACATTTCAAATGTCCTTGCGCATTTAATTTCATTTTTTACACAAAACTTAATACAGTTTCATTGATCCATTCTTTCGAATTTTTATCTGTCAAAAACAAACTGACAATCCATAATGGCTGATATTACCAACATATAAATATAACAGACATGTGTACCAACATAACAGAAAAAAATGCGAAAATCGAACATACGTAACTCACGAAATATGAAAATTACGGTTGATCAGACCTCGGATGTCTGTACTTTCTTACATACGAGTACATATACATATGTAAATTTGAATATATTTTACTTTTCAACTTTTGTAACAATGTTTATTTGTAATCTCAATTATTAGTTTAATAATAATGGATTAGTTTTTGTATTGTTTCAGTTCAGTCGTTTATAACAATAATAAACAATAATAACAAGCACATAAAGAAAAACAAATTAAACCATACAAAAATTATAACAATCAGATTGTTATTGTTGTTATTATTTCTTGCTTGAGATTTAGCAATTGGCAATGCAACTGATAACCCTTAATTTAAATATTGTAAAAACAAATAATAATAAATAAGTATTGAAAATAATATACTGAAAGAAATAAAGAATGGAAATTATATTGTTATGAGTAATCAGCAAAGAGTTGCCATTTGAAACTTGAAACTTCCCTGCCAATACCAATTTACTTACCTGTAACATTTCTCTACACTGAACGCTTTATTTAACAATCACGCTCGTTAATATACAAATTAATTTGCCCTAAACATAAGAAAGTTTTTAAAAAATGTTCAACTATAGCAAATTGACGGTTGATTTGTATACATTCCTTGTTCTTTTTCAATGAAAATAGTAAAAATATCAACTATTATTACCTACAAATTCTGCAAACTAACTTAACTTAATTTTGAATTTTTTAATTTGAACGTTGTTAAGTTAAGTTATTTGGATTTTTCTCAATCCTTTTCTGAACAATATTTCTCGTTCTAAAATTATGTAAAATGTTTTACGATCTTTCATCTCATTATGGAAATAAAATACTTTCTGAGTCTTTGATTTCCAACATCCCCAAAGAAATCCAACGTTCCAAGTTTCTGGATAAAACATGTCCCAAAAGCTTTGAGTATTACTTGCTCCATGTTCCATTAACACCAATTTAAAACATATTCTTCAATTTAGCTACTAATTAAATTGAGTTGATTGAAATTTCCATACAGCTAGATAATTCGAATAATTTACTATTAATTTGAAAGGGAACATTCTGTACAGGTTTCAAAATTATGACAAATGTTTCTGGATTCTAAAAATGTTGATGATTTTTTTTTTTTTTTTTTGATTTTTTTGATAAGAAGATGGAAAGTTAAAATCACATGCAGTGGAATCAGGAAAGCCTCTTTCATACTTTGAAATGATGATAGAAAGAAGACTGCCTTCAAATTGTATAGTTTATCTTATATATCCAATATTCATTGTTTTAGGAACATAATAAACTCTTGCTTAGTATTTGTTCCTTCAAAATTGAGGAATACAATCAAGAATCGAATATTCGTTCGCAAAGACCTATGAACTTTTAGAACTAAATAGAACTAACAACTAGTTTCTTTCAGCCAATCGATTTAATGCAAAGGAAAGCAAAAACGACTGTCTAAGTATATTTCAATTTCAGTGCTTTCCAGTATCCTCACAACAGCGGTGTTTCTTGGAAAAATAAACGATGTTGTATGACTTCACGAAATCTGTCTTGTGACCAATGAAGTGAACTTCTTCCGACAAATCCGCGGAACACAATCGACAATGATTTTGAATGATCTTCACGCGGTCATTCATATCAGTGACCGGTCATTTTCGTTCATTTATCCAAGACTGATTCGTTCATTCAATCCTTCACTTTGAACGAATGAATACAACCCTTATTGCATGTGATTTTCTTCTTGTCTTTTGATAAACAGTAGCTGAACGAAATTGATCCGTACAATATTGAACGAAAGCCGTTCAGTTAAATGACCGTTCAATGAAGTGATCCGTTCATTTTAACCCGTTCGTTCATGAACGACAAAGCTCTAATGATCATGCTTCACTTTTAAATATTACTGCGATTTTCTTGCCACATTTTTGATGGCTTTATCCACCTGCAAAATTTTATGCGAAATTCAATTTACAAGACTCAACTCGCACTCAAAGCAGAACTATTTCAGCAAATGTTCTGCCATAAATCAAATGGCAGTTCAAAGGTCACAAAATTGATTTTGATGTTTTCCTCGAGTCTCATACATATATTTCGATTAATGATTGATTTAAAACACAAAATCCGTGACAATTTTTATCTCACAATCTTTCATTATGTAATGTTACAGGGCTAAAAGAGTTTATTGGTATAAATTTTAGTTTTCTATTTCAATAAATTGAGATACTTTTTTAAAATTCTAAGCGTGGCAACCTCTCATTTCTTATACAACCCACAATACAAAAATCCCTTACAATATTTCCAAATAAACATAATGATGATCCCTGCCATCAGGGCAAACAAGTATCATTAAAAATGAAATTACACAGCAATTGCCTCAAGACATGCCACACAAACTATTTAGAATGCTTACAGCCAGGACAATAACAATAAATAAAAATTTGTAATGACAATAACAAATAATCATAAAATTATAAATGAATGCAATTTCCAAATTGAGAAATGCAACCAACAAATGTGCATGTACATGTAGATAGATAGATGAATTATTCGGCAGAATTGTTATTGATTTCTAAAATATCAAGAACAAATAGGTCACAACTACAATCTTTCTTCCAAAAACAGAAAAAAACCCATAAAAAATAGTACAATATTCATTTTGAAAACAAATTATAATTTGTTGTTTGTAGCAATTCTTGTTGTGGCTTTACAATTTCTTCCTTCATTTAGTGTTCGCCTTCGCGTTCTTAAACATTTATTTATTATCTCTTTCCCGTCCCCCTTTCTCCCTCCCTCTCTCTCTCACACGTTATCACTATCACTGACTGACTGTCTTTCTCAGTATTTTACAACAAGGCACGTATTATATCAGTATTTACGCAACACTGATTTTGTTATTGAACTGTTTGTTGTTGCTGCTGCTGCTGTTGCTGATGTAGTCGTTATTGGTATGTATTTGTTGGCATGTCATGTAACTGTAGCTGCTGGTGTTTGTTGTATGTGTAGGTTCTGATTATTCCCAGCATACCATTCTAGGAGCGTTCTGAAAAAGGAGTCAGAAAAGAGTCCAACAAAAGAGCATTTTCGGAGCGAAAGAAAAATTTGCTTGTTACTGTCCTGAGTCGGCACGTCAGAAATTCCACTTAATTATGTGTGTACCAAAGCGTTGTTGTCCTGTTATTTGTGCTTTGAACAAAAAAAAAAAAAAAAAACAGCTGTACCACACAAGAAAACAAGATTACAGAGCCCAAAAAAAAACTCATAAAAGACTCTTTTCTGACATTATCTAAGACCCTCATAAAAGACTCTATTCTGACATTCTCTGACATTTCTGACGGACCATTTTCGAATGTAATGACCCTCTTTTCTGAAGGTTTTCGGAGCAATTATGATTGTTTTTTGGGTTCATCAAGAGCGTTAACGCTCCAAAAAGACTCTTTTCGGTCTCATATGGCTTGCTGGGTTGTACTCGAATTGTGTGCTTCTTCTTTTATGTTTTGCTGTTATTATTGTTGTTGTTGTTATTCGATTATTATGCCTTCGACAAGATTTTTATCAGTTGCATGCTGCTGTTATTTGGTGCTTGGTTTTTGGTGTTTAATTTTTTTCTTAAGAAATTCTCCTATAAGCCAAAAAGAGGTCTTATCTTTAATTTCGCCCTGCCACCAATGGAACATGTCATTACTATTCATTTTACATTCATATCGTAAGATAAGAACGAACCAAACTGCTTTTTAAAATTAAGTTGCACTAGAAGAAATAGTATCTATGGGTTGTAGTTGAGGATTTAAGGAGACACATTTAAAGAGAATTTAAAATGTTTGGGCTAGGAAACATATACATACATAATTTGAATGCGACTGCTGCTGGATTTTTCTTAAACAAAAACTGAAGCATTGAAAAAAGCTATTGCAAATCTTTACATCTTTATTTAGATTTGTGTTGGAAATTGAATTCGATTATTGAAAGTTTATCCCAACTATTTCTTGCTCTGTTGTTGTACACAATAATTTATCTTCAATTATTTTCAACTACAATTCAAATCACCCTCGATTAAAACCGTTACAAATTGCCTAGCGTTACCAATTTAAAACATTTTCAATTACCAGCTCTTTAAACTCTACTTTAAGAACAATTTACTTTAGTTTGTAAATTATTTTGTACGTTTCTTTTTCCCTTTGCATTTTTATGTTGTTTGAAAAATGTGTTAAATAGTTTTTAACACTTATAAACTAAATGGTACGAAAGTAATAATAATTTACAACATACATGCACGAAATACATACACACATACAGACAATAAATAGTTGTGGTATAAAATATTATTTTTCACCAACAACAAATTAACTTCAAGCTTCAAATGCAATTTGCTACAAAAATAAAAAATCTAAAAGTAAATATTTTGTATTTTCATTTTGTAAATAAATAAAATTTAGAATACTTCCTCCTATAAGGTTGTTGTGAGATTGTACATTGGAATATAAACACTAATGGATGAAGTTATAAAGACACATCAAACATTGTCAGTAATGATTGCATTTGTATCAATTTGAGAGAGTGCTTCTTCAACCTAAATTCCATAATTAAAGATGTCATATTGTCACTACCAGAGAAAGCTCTGCATTTGACGGCTACTATTCTTTATTTTCACAAAAATTCCCGGTAAATAAATGTTCAAAACGTTGTTTATAAACGTTACCGATATGTTTTTCAAGGAAACGCCAGAAAACAAATCTAACTTTTTTGGAAGATGAATGATTGCAATTGATGGTTTTTTGACTATCTCTGCAGGCTCTAGCCATATAACTAGCCATTGTTACAATTTTTGATGAACAATTGCCCAATCATGACATGAGTTTAAGATGAAAATCAATCTTAATTCTATCAATCTCATTTAGAGCTTATTCACGGATCAGATTCATACTGAGTCCTCTGAAAGAGTGGAGTCTTAGTTGCTCTATATTATATATCATTGACAATTTTAAGTATTTCAGTGTTATTACACAGTAAAAAATGTGCTCCTAAAGGAGCAGGTTTTATGCATGAATTCATACCTCAAATCGCTTCAAACCTGCTGATGCGATGCATGATTTTTGTATGAGGTGTTCCCGGTTTGGAGGACTACTTTCTGCTGACAATAAGCGCTTCTGTTAACCTAATCACTTTCCTAAAGTGTTTTTTTAATTCTATCTGAATGTTTTTGCTTAAGAAAAATTCATAGTATCTGAAAAGCGCCATATTCGTTTTGTAATTGACTTTCGTTGTCATACGTAAATCTTTATGCTATAATTTCATTTTTGTTTTTCGCTTTAAAACCTTCTTCGTTGTCAGCACTAAAAAAGCATATTTTTTTGTACATTTTATTCGTAAGCAATTACTGCTTGAAGAAGCGATCGATTATGCGCTTTTTTTCTTAAGTGCTTCAAAAAACACGAATTTTTTTACTGGGATCGATCCTGGTATTTCTGTTTCACCGTAATATTGATATTTAGATTATATTCGAAAATCAGTGAAACACTGTGACTAAAAACACAAAATAATCATGTCTCAATCCCACAATAAGCCACATAAATATCTGACCATAACAGTTCCTCAATAGCTTTAATCTTTTATGACATTTTAAGTGATTTTCGACAACCTTTACCAATTATTTCATTGAAACCAACAACATCCACTATTGAGTTAAGCAAAGAAATTCCTCGTTATATTGTTACTTGAAATGATGTTTTAGTGATAAGTATTAGACCTCACAATTCGAAAACGCTAATTCTGTAGATGTTTATCAAAAATGAAAGTTTTTCTTGTTTAAATTCCAATTGGACACCTGAGATTTACGAAATTTATAGGGAAATTAAAAATACTCACTTGAATATAGAAATACAAGGTGGCGCAACTTGATGAATTGGGATTGGAAAACATGTGGTTTCAACAGGACGATGCAACGGCACACACTGCACGTGCCACAACCAATATGCTGAAGGATGCATTTCCCGGGCGCCTAATCTCCCGTTTTGGCGATTTGCACTGGCCAGCAAGATCTCCAATCAGGCGATTGGAGTTTACTTTTGCGCCACCTTGTACATATATTTATACGACAGAATAATGGCCTCTTCGAAGTGGTTCCGTTGAGTGGTATTCCTTCTAAAGACAATAAGTCTTATTAAATCTGCTTAAAGTTTTCAAAATTTGGTGCTGTTTCAAGATCTCTGAGTTATTAATCTGAGTTATTATTTCTGGTGCAATTGAACTATATGCACTGTTGTAATACTACTGCACACTTCCAGTCCTAGCTTCTAATAATATTGTCTACAAAATCGTTCAATAAACCGCAAACACTATTCGAGGAGGAATATTTCCATAAAGTAATTTATTATTTTGACGAGGTTCCACAGTATGAGGGCTTTAAAATGCAATAAAGCAAACTGGCCTATATGAAGTATTAATACCTCAGTGATCCAGCTTTGCATGTTGGCAAGGATTCAAGAGAAACAATTTTCAATGACTCACCTACATAGATACGGCAGAATCTTTGAGGGCATCAATCGATTGTAACTTTTTAGCATATACCTTGGCATGGTTGCCATTTATCGCTTTAATAGTATTGTTCTTAGTCAGTTTGCTTTATTTTAATGGTCTTCCTATGCTTATATTCCCCACTGTATGTACATATATAATTTTATTTATTCACATTCATAAGTAGACCGAAAAACCGACCACTCATGCATATTGACTGAAAACTAATTCGTTTGCCACAGACTCTTGTACGGCATTTTTAAACGTCTGTCCATGTGTCCATGTCCGTCCGTACGTCCCTACAGCTAACTGCTGCTATACATCAGTCTTGTAATAATATTTTGCTTTTATTCATAATTTATTTTTCCTTAAAAAATAAACTAAAGAACAACATGTACAACTAATAAGAAAATGAAAAATAAAAGATTATTATTTAAATAAATACGAACTATAGCATGCTGCTGCAACTATGTATGTTGTAGAAAAAATAGAAATGTTTTGTGTGTTTATAGAATAAATAAGAAAGAAAATTTTTAGAGTTGGCATAAGTGGAACGAGAAATGACGCTACACAAAATGAAGTGCCAAAACTATGGCAAAATTTATAATTTGGATAACTTGTAATTTTTCAATTAATTTTATTGGAGAGGAATGTATATAGTATATACTTCCACCGGTGCTATTAAGAACCACCTGAGACATTTTGCATGACTCCTAGATATGGCGATCGTACTAACACATCTAGGGAAATACTAGAATCATTAAGGAATGCCCATAAACAGTTGTCAGAAATGCAAACCCACAATTTATTTATCTATTCTAATTTTTGTTTTGTTTTTTTTTGTTGGCGGGAATCGAACCCACAAACCCTCTGACTGATAGGCCGGCACTCTATCGCCTAGTCTTTTGTGTTTTGTGTTTTGTGTCTAATTGTTTGTTTTCTACTTTAGTTTAAATTAATCAATTATAATGGATTCGGAGGATTTATTTGCTGATTTAATGTTTTTAAAATTACTAAATATGTTCAGGAAATGAAAGCAAAACATACAATAAATAAACAGTAAGCTGTTCGAAAGAGTGATGGTCATTGTAAAGTTTCTTTTCGTTCATACTTGCTTGAAAAAGTACCAAAATGCTTTAATAGGAGTAAAATTGTGAGTGTGTGTGTGCATTACATACATAATCTAGCAATTGATAGTTATTTATTTTTACTTTAATTTAATTAAATATTTATTTAACTTGCAATATTTATAATACATAACACTGAAGTTAGCAAAAAATGCAGGTCAGGTCCCAAAAGAACTACTTAGTCAGTAATGACATAGTCCGATTGGTAGATTTTCAATGATAAGCTAATGCTTGATGTCAATAGAAGATTACAGTGGCTGGGTACACCTGGTTATTAGTACTACTGAAAATGTCAATAGTTAATCACTACAATTTCACTATTGGCATTCCCTACAGGGTAGTTATGCGTATGTATGTATGCATTTATTTTGTTATATTTATATTGTTTATATATTAAAGTGTGTTGCTCAATTTTCACAACAATTATTATTAAAAAGAAAGTACCAAAAAATAGGGCGAATTCACCCCAATATAATTTAACATACAAACAGCCCATCACTGCTGTGCAAATGTAAGAACGCAACAACGTAAGAACGTTAGGAAATTCTATTTTATACAGATTGAGACGTTCCGTCAATCAGTAAGCATTTGCATTGCTTTCAAATAACAAAATGAATCAGTTGTTTCGTTACTGGGTTTTACGGAGAGGTGGACTTTCGGCTAATTCTACCTTTAGTTACTATTTTAAACAAACTCGGGAGAAAACATCAGAATCTCCTCAATTAGCTCACGTACGCAAGACCCGTATTTCCAGGCATTAGATATCCCTTTTCCGAATCCTTATGCTCTAAACTATTACTACTTGCAGCTTTACTGTAGCTCACTTTAAAAAATGTAATGAATGAAATTATGCAGGGTATTTTCTGCTTATTTCGTGTATTTGTTTTGGGAATAAGAAGATGGAAAAAAAATAAATAAATAAATACGATATAATAAAACACTTAAGTACTTAAATAATGTATTTTTGAGATACGTACCACCAACACAATACATTCAAACATAACACTTATTACTCTATATATTTATTATACTACATAGTTTGTTGCCACAATATAAATATGTGTACAAGTAGACTCCGTATAAACCACTTGAGTTTTGTAACTGGCCCCATGTGTCTGTGATTTGTGTGAGAAAAAATAAACAAAAAAAAAAGAAAAGCAATATACAAATTTGTATTTTTAATACCACACACAAATAAGTAATTACCAGTCATAATAACAACAAAGAGATTTAAACAAATTTGTTAGGAAAATATCCTGTATCCTTGAAACAACATTTCATTTGTTTATAGTTTAAAGCGTTCTGTAGGAAAATCTGTGGTTAATTTGTACAAAAAACTTGTCCCCTAAACCAGCTTTTTAACACTCTAAATCTACATATATATTTCCGCTGTTTCCAAACACTTTTCTAAGAAGCATGTGCAATTCGTTACTTATTTACAAGTGCTTTTTTCGGTTTCTGTGTAACCCATAAATTCATTTGGTTAGATTTTTATTTTTATACTGAAAAATTGAAACATGTGAAAGAAGAAGTGTTAAAAAATGTGTTTAACTGGAAATTGCACTTTAATAAGAATACTCTTATGCTGCATCTGCATTTGTATATCGTTGATTGTTGTGTTTATTTCTACAGTTGTAAAGTGTTTGAATAAAAGTGACAAACGATCTGTCAAAACATGCGCGCACAATGTGTCTGTTAATAAGCGCAACATATTTAAGCATACATATAATGATTGCACTTAGAGAAATTTCAGGCAGTCGCTCAACTCGTATATTAAACAATGCTGTTGTGACGGTTTCGCGAATTATCCTCTTATGTCTATCAGCATTTATTTGAGGGTTCTAAAATATCATTGAGCAAGTCTCTGAAGCCGCTCTAATTAGCTTTCTGTTGGTTTATGTATTTATTTTCGGTGTTTAAAATAATTTGGTCGATGCGGACAGCTATAGATTCTTATATGTGGCGATCAAAAATCCTTATAGTGGCATCGTGTTTCACTCGTGAAGAACTCGACGTCTATCATATCTTCCCTAATAGATTACCAGAGCTTATGGGTACACGTGTGTTACCTTCATGTCCTTAACTAATGTATCATCATCATATCAGTAAGGTCCTTTAAGCAAAACAAAACTATTTCTTCCAGTGTATTGAACCACAGCCACTAATTTAATATGACATTGCAGCTGTGCAGAAGCAACAGTACTGTTGCTTGCTACTTTAAACACTTGAAAAAATATTTGTGTCAATTAATTTAACAACATTTCTTTGAGTTTAATTATTTATTCGTAGAATTCTTAAATATTTCATTTAAAAACTCGTAATTGTATTAAATCTCTTTTAATTTTTGTATTTTTTTTTTTGCTTTTTCGTTTTAGGTAAGACAAATATGTATTTTGCTGGCAACGCCAGTTTAAAAAGGCAACAAAACTACTATGTAGTATGGCAAACTAAAATGTGGAGTAAGTTTTGCTTGAGTAAAAAGACATAAAATAATTAAAATTAGTTTAACAAAAATATACGCTGAAAGCAAAAAAAAAAATGCCAACAAAAATGGCAACAACTGAAACCATTTTGAATATTTTTAATTTGATTTGGTCTTCAAGTAAAAATTTGTTATGCAAATTTTTTGCTGTCTTTGTTTATTTGTAAGAATTTTATTTTACTTGCATACTCGTATATTACTAACTTGGTTAGCTTGGCTTGGCTGTCTTTGGGGTTTGTTTTATCTTAAATTTTTTTGTTTTTTTTTTTTTTTTGGTATTAGAATTACAATAATAAACAGTTGTATCACACACAAGAAAACTTAAACTGAAATGAAGGAATGAATGAATGAATGAATGAAAGAATGAATGGAAACATAGAGAACTTTTTGGTTTATGAATTGCCTTGACTTGTGTTGTGTCTTGACATAACAGAGACAGAGCCTGCTTGATGCTGACTGCCATTTCTTGCAACTTTATGCATAATGCATTGTATATGAAATTTTAGTTGTTGCCGTTGTTATTGCTTCTGCAACCTAGAAGAATGAATCTCAAAGTTAAGATTTTAATGGAATATGGTCTTTTCAAGATATTTCTGCATGTTATGATGACATTATTTCTTTATCCTATTTGTGCAAAATATTGTAAGTTAGTAGTTGAAAATGTGAAAATTTTAAGCAAAAAAAAAAAGAAACTCATAAAAAGGTCATATGCAGGACTGGAAAATCTAATTTTTGTTTGTTTGAAAATACTTTTATACACAAACATTTCTTTGTAAAATAATGTTAATAATGTTAAATAATAATGTTACACAAACGTTTTGTCAGGAGAATACTATTATACACAAACATTTTCTTTGGAAAATACTGTTATACAGAAAAATTTTCCATAAAAAAAACTGTTATACAGAACATTTTTTATAGAAAAAAAACTGTTCTACAGAAAATTTCCTATAGAATATACTGTTGTTATTTTTATTCGGAAAATACTGTTATACAGAAAAATTTTCCATAAAAAAAAAACTGTTATACAGAACATTTTTTATAGAAAAAAAAACGGTTCTACAGAAAATTTCCTATAGAATATACTGTTGTTATTTTTATTCGGAAAATACTGTTATACAGAAATATTTTCTTTAGAAAAAACTGTTATACAGAAAAAAGTTTCCTATAGAAAATAGTGTTCTTACGGCAGTACCTCGAAACTTTTGAATATGATATACTATCAAATTTAAGTATGATCGTATCAACATTTCCATGCCTGCTTGTAAAGAAAACCTACTCCAATAAAATAGTGTGAAAACAGTTTATGGAGGACATTTTGAAAAACACTAAAATAAATTGATAAAGCAGAATTTTAAATAAAAATTCAATAAACTATGATCAGAAAATTTTTGTATGCAGCTCGTCTGTGTTAATGACATTCAGTTATTTTCTAAAAGTTATAAATTTTTCCTTTCCTAGACAAATGTCATGTTAAAATCTTTTCCTTTTCTATATATAGTACCGATCCAGACTCCCTAAGAAGAACTGAGCATATAACTATCTCTGTATCCGTTAGAAAGGGCTATCTTAATTCTATATGCTAACAGCAATCTATTTTTTCGAATCTACAGATAATCTAATTGAAATTTGAGTATTTTCAACAAATCCCATCCCTATCCATTTTTTATTGTTTTGTACAGACTGTTATACCCCTGAATAACCGATCATGTAACTAGCTCAGCATCTGTTAAGCGATTATAGGAAAATATAATATATTACCACGTTCAAATTTATATATTTTCTCAAAATCTGCTCTCTTGCCAGTTTTTATTTCATTATGTCGGGCGGTATTCCTATCCTGTCTTAACTTTCCATTGTATTTTATATGCATAACGTTCACACATTGTACAACACCAAAGAGCGAGAAAAAAAACATAAAAAGAAATTTAAATAAATTTTGATTTAATTCAAATGATGAGGCCACATCATGATGAGGAAAACTGATAAACATAATCAACATGATTTTATGATGACAATGTCTGTTCTGGGTTTCATTTGAGTTGGTTGCCATGGCTAAGTCTTGGCTATTTTTTAAATTTTTGTTGAGATTTATTTTAGGCAGCCTACACACATCAGCAAGCAGCATAACTTTGTGCAGTAAATAAATGCATTGTATTGAAATTTTTGACAAGAGTTGCTGGAAATTGTCTAGAAATGAAAAAAGCCTTCATCAACTAGTCATCATTTTTGCCCTGCAATTTTTATTGTTTTTTTAAGGCAACTTCAACAACAGCCAGTCGTCAGCCAGCCAGTCATCAAGCCATCCAGCCAATTGCTATGGCAAGCAAGTAACCATGCAACATGTTTATGTTGCTTACAACAAACTCTTGTTTTCATATGTTAATGTCGCCTAATCAATCTGGGAAAGAAGAGTTGTTATTTTTGCTGCCTTGCCAGACACCCATGCATTGTAACTACACATATATTTTGTATATATGTAGGTACATACATATATGTTTTAAAAATCATAAAATTAACATTTTATTTGAAATTCATAGATATGTTGGCATAAATTAAGTTTTTTTTTCAACAAAAAAGCATCAAGCAACATTTTATAATCATTGAGGCAACTAGGTATTCATTTCCAAGCATTTGTTCCTTCTACTTTTATATGGCAACAGTTCATTCTTTAAAAATGTATTCCTCCCTGCTAAAGTTATTTTTCCTTTCCCATATTGTTTCTTTTTGTATTATAAGCTGTATGTATGTAAGTATGGCTGGTATGTGTAGGATCTTGTCAAGAATTCATATTTAGAATTTTTTCTTATAAAATTCTTTATAAATATTTCCCCTTTAATTATACTTACATACATACATACATGCATATATGTACATATGTATGTATATATGTGCATATGATTGTTTGTATATTTTTATAAATGATTTTAAATTACAGCATGATTTTCTGGCAAATATTTTAACTTTTCCAATATAAATTTTGTTGCTGTTGCTGTTATTTGTGTGTTCCGGTGTTATAAGCTTGTTAAGGAATAAAACGTATATATGTTTCATATTAAAAACTAATGCTGGCTGCTTTCAACACTTACTATCATCAGTATCATCTTTTGAGCAGCAACAATCTCAGCAAATGAAAATTGTTGGCCTTAGGGTTGTATTAAACAATACTGGCAACATGTATTACACACTCGACCATACACAAACGTAAACTACAATTTTTCTCTAAAGAGGAATATTGTATAAACACCATGAATATCTGCCGGATATGTGTGTAAAGAATATATTGGCTGTTGCTGCTTGTTGAGTCTATATTATTTGTGTGTCTGCAACTGTTAGCAAAATTCCAAAATCCAACAAAAATTTCATGTTTCATGTGTTTTCTGTTTCTTTTTTAAATAGTTTTTGCGTTCATAGCACTAGTTCGACAGAATTGTTAGGAAATGTTGTTGCTAAAATGTTTTCTCCATCATCAGCAGTGGGTGCTGTTGCTGCTGCTGTTGAATATTGTTATTGGCTACATGTCGTCAACAGCAACCTACCAGCATTTATACACACAGCATCACCATTGCTGTCGTCATCATCGGCATCATGATTTTCTTTAAATACGTCTGTTTTGAAAAAAAAAAAAAAATCATCATGTATAAAAGTCATATACTTGTTTTATTTTTTTTTTGTTCTGTCCTCAGTTCCTTTCAATTCCAACCAAATCTTATTTTAAAAATCTTTAGACATTCATCGTTATTTTTATTTTTATTAGTTTTCAGTTTTAGTATGTTTTTTTTTTAATTCAATATTTGTTTTTGCGTTAGTTTGTGTTGTTATCAGGATTTAGAAATTAAACCTCAAACGTGATTTTAATATTATCAGGCATGTGATGGAAATTGAAAACGAAAACGAATGAGTTTTACTAGTACATTTTAATGCATTTCTAATCTAATTTTAAAAATTTTTCTTTTAAGATTCTCTTTAGTAGCACAATATCTTTATATTTTATGTGATAAAAGTTTTTAAATACAGAAATATTACGAAAAAATTGAATTCTAAAACTCATTCGTTTTCGTTTTCGATTTCCATCACATGCCTGTAGGAAATGTTAACTACAATTCATGATATACAGAACTTGGGAACTATTACTATGATTTCCACAAAATTTGGAATAGTAATAATGAAGGAGTTAAGCTCTGAAAAAAGGCTTTCCAATTTGGGATTTTGAGAATCCGAAAGGTCGTTGACAAAAGGACTCACGTACAGTTTTAACTGTAAGTTTCAACTGACCAGTTATAACTGACAGACTTAACTGTGAACTGAGATGTACACACACCTGCAGTTCAATATGTACTTCAGTTCTTAACATGGATTCGAATGAGCAGGACGGTTTACTTTTTGTAATTAAAAAAATAATAAACAGCGTAAACAGGGTTTCTACTACTTTTTGGTGTGGTCATGGTACTTGCTAGATTTAACTTGCCATAGGCAAAGTTCAGATCTATATAATGCAATAAAATCAACTATCACTTGGTTCTGTTTAAGCGACATGATACTCAGTTGAACCCCCACACACGTTCACTTCAGTTGAAACAAAACTGAACAGTTGAGTTGAACTGTCAGTTATTACCCACATACTTACGTACAGTTTTAATTGACGGTTTTAACTGAACAGTTGAAACAGACAGAAAAGTTTTTGTATAACATTTTTTTTTCTTAACAAAATTTATTGTATAACACTTTTTTCTATAGAATTTTTTTGTATAAAAGTTTTATTTATTTTTATAACAATTTGTTGTATAACAGCTTTTCTTTTGAAAAATTTATTCTATAACAGTTTTTTTCTAGAAAATTTTTTGTATAACAGTTTCTTCTGTGCTCATATTAAAAGAATTTAATTATTAAAACTTAATGTTATTTTGCCACCGCACAGAGATTATTTATATTATTTTATTTATAAATATTTAAATAATAGTAGAGACAATAGTAAAATTGTTCTATTTATAACGGGGCTTAACAAATGAAAACAAAGAGCTCAGGCGGCCATTTTTTAAACATAAAAATAAGGTTAATATTTTAAAATAAAAATAATTTAGGATAAATAAAACAAATTTGTTAAAATTTGAATACATTTTCGAATATAAACTGCTCATTTAAATAAACCAAGAAGGCAGGCACAGTGCCTGATTGCGAGCTAAAGTATGTACACAGAAAAAAATCATGTTTTTTTTTCAATTAAACCTTTAATTGATTTTAAAATAATTTTCAATTAAAATTTTAATAGATTAAATTACTTTTTCTATATTAAATGTTCAATTCAAAATATTTTCAATTAAATCTCAAATTTTTTTTAATTGGTGCTATCATTTTGTTTACAGGTCCGATTTCAATTAAATTTTTAATTGATTCCACAAATATTTTAGTGGACACTGATTTTTATTTTTTTCTGTGTACATATATACATATACTATTTGTATAAAAAAATTCTCTAGAATCTTCAGCATATAAATATTTTCAAACTTAATTAATTATACAACATGTAGCATATAGTTTCATTTGAACCATTTAAAGGTTAAATACATTAAAAACAACTAAATACATATTTGTTTTGTTGTGGCTCAAGCTGACTGTGGATGACTGGGTTGTGGCTGCATGGCTGCTGCTTCTCCTGTCTCAATCTAAAACTAAGAAAAAAAAACCAGGCAAAATTAAAATCTTATCAACTCGTGAAAATCTTATAAAGTTCTTAGAGACGTTGTTTACATACATTTGTGTACTTTTGTATAAAGTTTTGTGTAAATAAATATCGTTAGCAGTATTTTTTTAATAGTTTCGTCTCCTTTTCCTTTTCATTTCACTTCTGGTATCACGAACAAATAAAGCAACTTCGCCTTAAGGTGCAATGGAGTACAAACCACCAGCCCTGAAAAACTATGTATACGAGTACTTGTACAACACTTAAATAGTTATTGATAAAATGTGTTATTTATTATTTTTGTAGCGATTTTTTTTAAATAAAATAAAAACCTTTAAGGCTTTATTAGTTTTTGCTTTTTCCTCGTTTTTTTTTTGTTTTTGTTGGCCAACAACGTGGTTTTTTATTGCGATAACCATCTAACTTTAACAAAAATCATTCAAGTACGGCAACATGTCGTGCAGTGTAGCCAACCAGGCATTACACATACATGTTTTGTTCCTTGTTATTGTTGTTGCTGTTATGTTGTGTTGTGGGGTGTTTTGTATGGCGACCTTTTTATCTTCTAATTCCTTGTACTCGTATGCCGTAAGTCAGTCAAAGTTCGTTAAATGTTTAAGCTTTCACTGGGAATACAAAAGCCCTTCTTTACTTTGTTAGTTTAGATTATTATTTGTAATTATTTTTTATGCTTGTAGTCGTATAATAAATAGTCTGGCTAACCTTTCTTTATGTAAAATGTTGTTAGTTTTCCTGTCATTCTTCTGTTTTCTTTTAAATTAGGGAAATTAATTTGAGCATTATACTTTATGTTGGGGAGGGTTAAAAAATAAAAAAAGAAATTGAAACATTTCCGGTTTAAGATCATCAGCAAATTGTTTCGAAATATCAGATGCTAAAACAAAGTGAGCAACACTTAAATTTAGAGTTATTGAAAATTTAAGTTCGTTAACAAATTGTTAAATGGCAATACGAAAATGTGAGACTGTTTTAAAACTTTATTATCATTGGACTTTAACAGTTACAGAAATTGTACCATGCTCTTCTAATCATTATGATTTTGCGAACTTTTATTTTTTACTAATAGTTATAAAACCTTGCACAAATTTATTTAAAACTATTAAACATTTAAACATGCATGTACTACTTTGAGCCCACCCACATTAATTTAATAATATTCTTGTCAATAAATTAACTTTATATTTAAAATCAACTTTATATTATTATTATTTTATATTAAAAATGTATGCACAATGTTTTTTTCCACTACTCTACATTTATTGTAAATTTGCAATATGTACATGTTTTTCAACTACTATTTGTTTACTTAATTGCATTTTTATTTTTATTTCATTTTAAATTAGATATAAATGTAATTAATTATGTGAAAATGACAAGCGGACATACAGAATGACACAGCAAATGGCTGAAAATAATAAATTTATTATTTTTCATAATTTATTGGCCAAAGATAATTAAAACAAACATTAAAAATAAACTGCAGCACTAACTCTTTAAATTGGCACACAAAAACACACACAGTCAGAAAAAAATAACAATAATTATACACCAAATAAGGCGGCAAACCGAAAAAAAAACAAACAATAAAAATAAACTTTATAAATTTAAAAATATAATAAAGGCACAAGAAACTAAATGTATGGGCTTGAATCGAAAGATATATACAAGGTGGCGCAAAAGTAATCCTCCTATCAGAAAATGCTATAAATTTTGCGCAACTTGATGAATTGGGGTTGGAAAACATGTGGTTCCAACAGAACGGTGCAACGGCACGTGCCACAATCGATATGCTGAAGGATGCATTTCCCGAGCGCCTAATCTCCCGTTGTGGCGATTTGCACTGGTCAGCAAGATCGTCTGATTGGAAGTTTACTTTTGCGCCACCTTGTACATATACATATATATGACAATTTATCATAAATAGTAATTAACAAAACAAAACATGTAAAAATGTGTAAAAAAAAATGTACTAAAGTGGCTGGTTAGTCTTACAAATATGGCAACTTAAAACAAAAGAAAAACAAATAATATTACAACACATGCACTTAAAAGAAATTACCCACTTGACCACGGCTGTCGATAATGAAATCACCATCGAACTTTTCTCAATAATTTCTCGTGTAAAACATTCGAAAACGGCTATCGAAAGCGACAAGAGAATGTGCTCCTAGAGCTCACCTGTCGCTCAGTTTATGGCAGCAAATCTTTCGATCTCGATATCAATAGCGAGTATTTAGCAATATTAATTATTAACACATCTTTTAGGTTTCTAAACCGATATTGAGAAAATTTTATAAAATGTTTTTTATTGATATTGCAATCGTGTTCGTAAATGATACATTTAACGATATCGAGATACATTCGCCAGAGATATCGTTAACAGTTTACATTCGATATTGCTAATTATTCGTTGGTAATGCGATAGCAATACTTCGAGAATGAATATTTTGTTTCAATTCTATTTTATTCACATAAAAAATGCAATTTCTAGTATTACTTTAAAAAACTTAAGAATTGATTTCATATTTATTCATTACATTTCATATAACTAAAAATATCTAATAATAAAAAAAATTGTTTAATAATAATTATTTATAAATATTAAACTATTAAGGTGGTAGCTGCTCGTTGTCATGTTTTGTTTTTTTGGAAGCGTATTTGAAAACATTTTGTCAGCCTGTCGTGGGCGTACTGGAAATGCTTTTGAGTTGAGTTTTGTCAAAATCCTCGTCTTCCAGAGCAAATTTGTTCTTAAAAGCATCTAAATTATTTAAAAAACATTTATATATTAATATTTATATATTAATCAATTTAATAATAGACTTACATCGAATAGCCAAAGTTATACGGCATCCATGAATGCATTGCTTCGTGTTCGTTCCTCTCCACGAAAACTGCTTTTTTGGTTTCTAAGCATCAGAAAAAAATACTTTGCTAAAAACAAGATCACAGTATCATTAATAAATCATAGGCGTCAATTTAGCGAAGTTTTTTTTTTTTTTTTTTTGTAAAACGTACCTTCGAGAAATTTTGAAGTATAGATAATTTCTCGAACATTTTTGTTTCGAAATTTTAACGAACAAAAACGTATTATCGAGGATTCAATTTTTTTTTAAATTTTCGATGTCTTCTCGAACATTTTTATTTCGAAATTTCTTCGTTTTAGTGAATAATCATTATTTTCGAAACTCTGGTCGGGTGGGTAGTGTCATACCTTCGTTTTAATATATGTATGTAAATCAAAGAAAACAGCTGTAATGTGTAACAACAAATACCCAAACAAGATAATAAAGAGTGTGCCCATGTAAATGAGGCACAACAACAATTATATTATACTAGTAGAGAAAACAGTTAAATGGTTCGCTTTATAACAGAGATCAGTGATGGAAAAATTAAAAATTTAAATGGTACTGACGGTCAGCAAAAAGAGTACTTTTTTCAACATTTTGGTACTTTTTAGGAAACATATTTTTATTCAAAAATAAAATTAAAAATCCATTTAAAAATAATTCAAAAATAAAATTAATTCAGTTTAATAAAAAAAAAACTATTATAACAACAAACTAAAAATTAATTAATTTTTATGTAACAATATATGTTTCAAAAATGTTTATTTGTTTGCATTTTGCTAGTGTTAATGCCATATAATTAATAGACCTTTCACCAATATGTTTGAAGTTTTCAAACTCATATGATACATAAAAAATCTCAAACAAGAAATGAGAATTACAGAAATGTACGAAACATAAGAAATTTAGTAAAAATACATTGGAATTGGTTGCTTGAACAACATTAACAACTTTTGCAAACAAACGCACACGAACAACAACATGAATAACGAATTTGTGCATTCCTTATGTTCTTGTTTTGAAGCCAATATTGTCAATGATTATAAAAATAGTAACGCTGGATTTCAAAACAGGGAACAAAGCAAAACAAACAAAGAGTACTAAATATGATGTATTTATGTGGTATTTTCGTTGTGAAAAAGTACTGAAAATAGTACAATAGTATTGAATTTTCCATCACTGACAGAGATTAACAAATGTAAACAAAACAGTTTGTACCCAGCGGTAAAAATACCCATTGCTTAATCGCTGATGTCAGTAATATTTAGTAGCAATCAGTACTGATGCTGTCGCTTACATTTCTGCTTACATTTACACACGAGTGTCATAGGCTGCTTAATTAGTGCGCTCTCGCATAAAATGTAAGCAGCGATGTCATTAACTGTCATTTCAATTTCACTTACATACGTTATAAGTGGTGTTCTAAGCGAGCTTGATGGCACGTCAATAAATTCAGGCAAATTAAACTGTAATGTATGTCATTTACAGTGGGATTTGCAATTGTAAGGCTAGAATATAAGGCGGTACCACTAATCCTGATGATTTTATAATTGAAAGTCTAATGCAAGTTTATTTAAAAGAAAAAAAAATAATAAAATTAATAACTAAATTTTACTTTAGTGATTAAGGTACATAAGAAAAACAAGTAAGAAAGTATAGTCGGTCAAGCCCGACCATATAATACCCTACACCCAGTATCCAAAAATTTAGTGGTAGAACTTCTGTGCATTTGGTCTTAAACTTTATCTCGATATAAATACTTTTAAAAGATTTATTGAGCTTAAATTGAATTACGGAGAGGGTCTTATATGGGAGTTTCAACATAAATATGGACCGACCATTATAAAATTAGGTGTTATTATTTCTGTATATAAGAAAGTTATTTGTGTCAAATATTACTTGGATACCAACATTTTTGACAGAGTTATGCTCTTTAAAGTGATTTTCGTTTATATTGTAATCGAAGTTATAATTAGTAGGTGATAATTATTAGATCACACATACATATATAACATTCTAAGTACTTAAATCGCTCGCTTAGAATGTTATACTCTCTATTGCGATACGAAAACAAATTCGTTGCGAAAGGTAAATGCGATAAGAGTACAAATTGCTACTCTATATCGTTCACGCAAACGCTTTCACAAAATAATTTGAGAAAGTAGCAACACTGGTACCACAAAGTAAACAATAGCGAAGAATGACAAAATTAAATGTCAAAACTTGTAAATCAAAACATTTCGAACAAATTTTTTTTGCAGTTCGCGTTTTTGCTTACTTACATGCAGTGTTGCCATTTTAGCACTTTCAGTGCTAGATTTAGCATTTTGTTTCTCGAAAATGCATTGAAATTTTTAAAAATTATGCTAAATGCTTTTTAGCGTAATTTGCTTGATAAAAAAAAAATTTCTCGAAAAATTTTTTACTATTTTACTACAAAAAATACTTTTGGATAAATAAAAAATAACTTTTATTAATATTTCAACTAAATTTCTTTCGGTGTGGTAAGTAAATGAAAACGGAAATTTTTGGATTGATATGAACAAAATTGGGAAAAACTATAATTAATCAGTTATGTCATATAATTTAATTCCGTTCGGAAGTGGAATTAATTCCGTATTTTGCTTCTATAGAAAAAGTAAAACGAACAACTTTTTCAGAATGAAACCTAGAAATTCTTAAAATTACAATTCCACATAGTAAATTTAAAGTGGTTTCATTCTAAAAAAAATTTTCGTTTTACTTTTTCTATAGAAGCAAAATACGGAATTAATTCCAATTCCGAACGGAATTAAAATTCTGTGACATGGCTCTATATTTGTAACATTTGAAATAAAAATTGTATTGTTACATTGAAACAATTTAGCACTTATTTTTTTCTTCTGTAGAACATTTTAGCACTTAGTTTGTCAAGTTTGAGCATATTTTGAAATTCATTTTCTGGCATCACTGCTTACATGATGCGTTCCCTTTGCGTTTGATATTGTGTTATTACAAGAGATTTTCGCTTAACGGACGAAGAGAAAATACGAAAACGTAATAAATGGTACCAATTGTTCGATTACGTTTCATTTTTCTTTCGCATCGCAATAGGGAGTAACCCCCTTGATGTCATCGATTATAATCTAGGTACTTTACCGCTGGGTAGCGAAAACTGGGAGAATTCCTTAAAAGTCCTTATTTAGTATGATTTTAAAAATTAATTTGACAAAATCAATTTTATATAAATTTTGCTAACACAATCAGAAAGATCGAGTGTTTAGCGTAGTTTAATCGCAATTCCAATGCCACTGCAAAACTGGTCTATAAATTACATACATATGTATATTTTTAGAAGTTTCAAACAATTTCGGTGAAAGTTAAAAACAGTGAATATTATTTTAGTGGGAACATTCACAATAAAATATAAACATTGCCCCATTTTATTAAACGAAGCAAACAAAATTTTACCAAATATTTATGGAATAAATCTTCATACAAAGTTCTTACTTTTCAAAAGGTTTTAATTTGTTAAATGACACCCACAGTTTTTAATACCAAGTAAAATCGTACTTTCTACTTATCAAAACGAGTAAATAAAAAAAAACTTGTCACCAAATTTTCTCCTTCATTTTAAATAAATTGTAAATCCTGTTAGTAGTTATTAATTTAAATACAAAGTGTTTGTAAATCCTTTCAGACATGAATTTGTCCACTCCTACATAAGGCAAAAAAAAAAAAAAGCAATTTCAATGCGTGCAGTTAACAATGTGGCTTCTTAACAAACAAAACTCTTAAAGTTTGCTACTTTTTACCCAAGTGTAGGTGCAATGACTTTTGTAATTTTTGTAGCCGTTTATGTTGTTATTGCTGCAATGTATTACAGCAAAAGGAAATAAGCCAACAAACCAACCAACCTTTTTCAAAAAAAGATATGTACATACATATATATGTATATAAATGCGCGTGTTTAAAATGCATAAAATATTCTCCAGTAATTGAATAACTTGAGCTGCCGTTTAAAATTTTAGCTCATACATTTTACATGTGTATGTAAGAGTTGGGTGCGCACAAAACAAAAACATTAAAATATTGAAGAGATTCTTCAGATGCTCCTGCTGTTATAACTGGAGGCTGTTTTACGGAAAGTCTTTAAAATACTACACTCCATGGCGTACACGATGAGGCAGCAAGCAGCATCAGCAACAACAAAAACGTGCCAATATTAAAAAAAGAAAACATAACGCACTTGCCTGATTGCTAAAGATTTTTTTATTTTGCTGTTTGCGAATGCATCTACGTTATTGCAACAACACAGTTTCAAGTCAAAATGCATCAGCATCTCAAGTGTCTCCTGTGTTTTTCTTTTAAAATACTTTTTCGCATATTTTTTTTTTCGTTTTACAAATTTTTTTCCATAAAGAGTTGCTCTTCTGTGCATGTGTGTAATGTGTTGTATTTTATTTAACAAGTCTTGTAATAAATTAACAAGCGTTTGCAAATTTTTGACATATGTATTTGCATCACAAAACTCTTTGGGCGCACAAGCAGCAACAGAAATGGAAATACATACATATGTATGTAGAATGTATGCCGGGGCATCATAACATTTTTTGCCAAGTCAGCGGGGGGAATACCAGACTTGAGCAACAATCGTGTTACAGTCATGGACACAGCAGCATCAGCATATATGTACATATTTATGTATGTGCAGCGCCATCTTAAAGTAATAGTGGCAACATCACCCTAGTGAACGTATGTATGTATGTAATGTGGATGCCACAACATGCCATGGCATGGCAGTGAGAGTTAAAATGTATTTGCAACGCTTATTTTCTGCTTATACGCCTCGTCATCATCTTGTTGGAATAAATAATATTTCGCATTGCTCGCTCTGTTATAACAAACTCACAAATTTGTTCATTGTTTCTGCCACAACAGCAGCAGGCTACAGCCATCGTTAGGCCCCCATTAGTAGATTGTTGCACTTACTTAGTTATGATGTAGTTTTTCTTTAATTTAGGAATCTTTTTATGACTTGTTTCGCTTATGTGTTGCATGTGTTTGCATGGCGTTACCGCCTATTTGCCTACTTACTTAACTGGGCTTTAACCGAAAACATTTTGGCCTTTTCTTTCTCCCCTCCACAGTTCCTCAGTCTTTTTGTAGTTAAAACGTACACTCCAACATACGAGTATATTGTGGCTGCTGTTGCTTTTATGGCACTTTTTTCGTGAGATTATTTTAACATTGTTAATTTTTATAAGTTTTGCGTTGTAGGTACGAGGACAGATAGAAAAATACTTTATAGATATCTAAAACGATCTTACGATTCTCCAACAAATTATATGTATGTCCTTTTGCAATTGATTCAATCTTGTCTGACCTACGTAGGAGCTGGACAGCCAACACCATCTTCCATAATGGGGATGATTCAATTTATTCAATTCACTCATCAAGTTGGAATAAGCATCCTCTTGAGCGTTTAAGCAGGTAAAGTCGTCGCACGACATATTATAATGTAAGTGTGTATTTAATCTTTTTAGACCTTTGCTAGAATTTTTGAATGTTGCATCTAGCTGCAACACGTTTTAATTCTTCTAAGCACCTTTTGAGTGCTCGGGTAGAATATTGAGAAAAACTATTTAATGTGTTAAGATTAAGAAGTACTCTGATTTTTATTAAACAATTCTTCGTTATTTATACTAATTTTTCTATTTACAATTTCTAAATCTTATTTTAGTTTTTCTCTTTTTATTGCATTGTTTGACCTATTTAATTAATACATACTCGCATAATCTGCATCCTGAACAGGCCTGTCGTTGTGGCCTTCTCGGTAATCGCAAAGATATTTCTATTCGTAAGCTTAGTAGAACTTTTCTCGCCTTTAACGAAGAAGCTCCTGGTTCATTATAACCGTTATCAGTTTTATCCGGCCTAAAAATTTTGAAAACTCTCCAGCACACATCCATCATCTTTCGTTGAGCACTCAGACGAACTTCGTCTATTATTCAGTGAATTACCTGTTAGCTGTAGAGGTATCTCATATTGGGAAGTGGACTCATATTGGCAAGTGGTCGCTAACCTGTATCTCAGTAGAGTACGATTTGCCTCGACTTTAAATCGCTCTCGTTTTTATGAATCCGTCTTGGATCCCGCCATATTCCAAATTTGTGTGCTATGGAGCAGTCTGATCGATGTCATTTGGCTTTTCTGAAGTATCTATTGGTTGGCGAGATGAAATATGTAGTTAATTAATTCAAAAAGTAATTTTCATAGTTTACTAATAATAGACCATGCGAAGACAGAATCTCAGATGGCTTTTATTACATCCCGCCATTAAATTTTTTAACGGCTCACCATCTGAAAATTTTTGGAAGGACGGGTGTTGATTGGTTACGGGCCTGTGCAGATTTCAAAGAGCTTAGTTTGAAGTTTTGGGACACAGAGGGTTTAAACGAATCTGGTCCTGCTATACATGGATCTCAGTATATTTCAATTCAGCCAAACCTGTAATAGCAGTTATGGTAATAAATCCCCGTTTCATTTCTTCTTTGGTTTATGCATCCCTATTTCGGACACCAATTAAAATATTTTCTTTTTAAAACTACTTTTCGTACTGTCTTCCTATATGGTTGGCTGTTGAACCATACCTATACATTACTCACACTTTGTTCTATTACATTTCATAGGTGGCTTAGTGGGTATTCTATGTAAAGATAGATGTGGTAGTGTCACTTTGTTTAAGTAGTTGCGGCGGTAGTCTCCTACTAGTTCAAAAGTAAATTAAAGAGGCTTTAAGCATAAGTGTTGCCATATAGACAAATTGAAAAGTAATTAAATTAAATAGTTTATACAACAAAAAAACTAGACAAAAAGAATGTAAAATTGTTTATTATATTGAATTATTTTCGTGAGGCCCTCTTGGCAACTCTTTAATTTAATGTTTTTGCTGTTTTGCTTATTTTTTCTATTTGCAAGACTGTCATGTTACACTCACACGTCAAGCATCAAGCCTTTATGTCACTTAACTTGACATTAATCGCAAACATGTCACAAACGTATTTGTAACCTCTAAAATGTGCTTATTTTTTGTCGTTTTTCTTCCCTCTATTTGTTAAAGAGCCTTAAACGAAAGGGGGAAATATGATTTTTTTTTAATAATTTTATTTCTTTTAAAATTTATAGTACATATGATTTAGTATGATTTACTGTAAATTACAAAATAATAAAACCAACAATTACAAAAAAAAAAACTAATTTGATTTTTATAGATACTATTCTTCTACACAAACATGCTTTCAAAATCAAAACTCATAATTTATGTTTTAAAATAAAGAGGGAAAAAAATCATATAAAACTTATTTGTCATTTTCATAAGAAAATCACATGTATCAAACCCCCATGCTGAGTTACCAAAAAACCAAAAACAAAAAAAAAACTGAAATAAATTTTCAAGACAATCATACGGAAAAAACCAATAAGTGAAACCCACAGAATTTCGCATGAAATATGTTTGAAAAGCAGCAACGAATTCTAAATAAATATTAAACCAAGATGAGCAAAAAAAAAAAAAAAACAAACAATATTTATATTTTATTGGTTTTGTGTGAAAAAAAACCAATGATATGAAATAAACAAAAACCATAAGATGTTGTATAGAGGAACAAAAACAAAATTTATTAAATGTACATTAAATTACATACATATTTTTGTGTGGCATATAATCTAAGCATGCAACAAAAGTACTACTTCTACTGACTTAGCTTGCAGCAGTGAAAGAATCAATTCGTGAAATCAAGTTGAGAGAGTCTCCACTGTTTATAGCATTAAGTAGTTTGTTTAAGTTTAATAATAAGTTTAATTGGCAGTGGTTTAAAAGATATAATTGTTTTTTTTTTTTTCTAAAATCCATTACTTTGAAACAATCAGTCATGTCACAAAATTTAATTCCGTTCGGAAGTGGAATTTTGCTTCTATAGAAAAAGTTAAACGAAAATTTTTTTCGGAATAAAAAAAAATTCTTAAAATTACAATTCCACATATGTAGCAAATTAAAAGTGGTTTCATTCCGAAAAAAGTTGTCGTTTAAATTTTTCTATAAAAGCAAAATACGGAATTAATATCCCTTTAATTGTCTCGTGTGGACAACTCTTGATGTCATGTTCTTGTTTGAACAAGGATGTCAGAGCATTTGTTCGCACAATTATGTCTGCCATCAAATACCATTTTACTTACTTACTTAACTGGCCTTTTATAACAACCCTTGTGGTTCATTGGCCCAACTTAAAATAGTTTTCCATGTGCTTCGGTATTCTGCGCTTCTTCTCCAATTTCTAACATTGAGTTTGGAAATGCCTTCCTGGACTTGATCCTTCCAGTGGAGTCTGGGTCGACCCCTTTTTCGCCTGCCTACAGGATCATATTCGAACACATTTTTTGCTGGAGCATCTTCATTCATTCGCACAACATATCCTAGCCAACGAAGTCTTTGTATTTTGACACGTTTTACTATATCAATGTCGGCGTATAGTTCTACAGCTCTCGGTTCGTACGATATCGATATTCTCCACTTACGCAGATTGGTCAATATATCTTGCGGAGAATTTTTCTCTCGAACACACCAAGCACCATCTTGTTGGGATAAGCACCTATGCCTCTGCGCCATATATTAGCACAAGTACGATAAGCGTCATATAGAGTTTAAGCTTTGTCTGTCGAGACAGGGTCCTGCTCTTAAATTGTTTTCTTATCCCAAAATAGCAGCTATTACTAAAAACAATTCTTTGTTTTATTTCCAAACTGATGTCGTTTGTTTTATTTATGGCGGAACCGAGGTATATAAATTCATCTACTACCTCGAAGTTGTAGTTATCAACTCTCACAGATTGGGCTAATCTAATGGATTCTCTGATCGTTGAAACCATCAACTTGGTCTTATCTTCATTTACTGCCAAACCCATTTTTAATGATTCTCGCAATGTTCGTCCCATGATGTCAATGTCATCAGCATGTGCGAGCAGCATATGACCTTTAGTAAAAATAGTGCTGTTTCTATTCACTGCTGCGTCACGTATGACCTTTTCCAATAGGATATTAAAGAGGTCACATGACAGACTGTCTGAAACCTCGTTTGGTGATAAACGGCTCTGAGAGATCCTTTCCTATTTTTAGTGATGATTAGGTATCAGTTAAGGTCATCATGCATAGCCTGATCAGCTTTGCAGGTATTCCGAATTCAAATAACATTTTCACACATAAATATCTGAATTTTCATAAATTACTAAGAAAACAATGAACATGAACATTTGAGAGAAAATTAACAAATTTGTCTCCATAATACTGCCAACAATTTGCTCTGGTGCGCACACAACGATGGCTCGTTATGACGTGGCATAAGAAACCGGTTTTTTAATTGAATGGTTGGCTATGCCGTAAACTATATTGGCAACGTTTTGCTATGAAGATTGTTTTCATTTAAAGCTCTGTTTTCAATTTATACTTATACACATATTATTTAATAACAACAAAACAAAATTTAAAGAATTTCGCTAAGACACCAACAGTCTGTGGCGTGCTTGTATGCAATGAAGTAGTGGTGGTAGTAACTTCACTGGAAGACACTAAAGTTCAGACTTGTCTTGTCCGTCCGTCTGTACGTATGTCTGTCTTACTGTCTGCCAATATGAGAATTTGTTTGTTTTGTCTGTCTGACACTAGTGTTTGGGTTTTTTTTTACTCGTTAATATGTGTTTGTGCTTTTCAGATATGTATTTTGTTTTGGGTGAAGTCGTCTGCTCAGTTGGTGGCAGTGGCAACCAAAAACCAAAAAAAAAAAGAATACTTCATACCTAAATGATTTGCAGCTAAGGCGGCATATATTTATTTTTTTTTTCATTCTCATTCAACTTCGACAAGTTAACAAGACAAAAAAGTCAAGTTGTTTGAATTATGTTCTTCCAGCAACACCAGCACCACCAAAAGCATCATCGTCATCAGCAGTCAGTAACAACATCATGTGTAGTTTAAGGAGTCTTAGTAAAAGTTAGCTTGTTTGTGTGCTTATAGGGGAATTTGAGGATTTAAATGCTTTAGTGGTGCTTTACAGTATGATATGGAAAAACATAATAAAACAACAAAAATAAAACATTTAAGCAATACATACTTTGTTTAATAATTATAAAAAACTCCTTGAAATTCAATAATAAAAAAAAAAATAAACTTATTTAAGCTACAACATAAATTTGTTTAGAATATTTATATTTTAAATCATTCTTATGTAACTCTACTTATAATTATTTTCCGTACTGTAACATTTACCATGTCTATATGTTGTCTTAGAGATGGCTTAGTGTATAAATATGTAATAAAACACCATCATTTACTTATTTAGTTTTTTTCTGGTTTTTTGCCTCAAATCCAAAGACGCAACACAAAAATGATACCAGAAGGAAGTTGGGAGCAAAAAAAAAAACAAAGAAGAAAACCAACAACATGCCAAAAAGTTTAACAAGCTAAAAAGATGTGGAAAAAAGTCACGAAAATATGGTGTTAAATGAAAAATTATAAATGATTTAAAAGGAAGTTTTTTTTTATATGCTGCAGACTTTTTTCCGCTTTACACTTTTCGCTGTTGCAACTAAATAACTTTTTACACAAGAATGAACAGCGTGTTTTTTTGTTTTGTGCTGCTTCTATTATTTGTTGATGTCTTTTAGTCTACTTTGCAAAAAGTTTTTTGTTTTGCTGTTGTCGTTGTTGTTGCTGGCGAGCTTGTCAGTTTGGTTTTTTATTTTGCTAATATTTTTTGTGAACAAAAAAAAAACAGAAATAAAATCCATAAAGAAAATTATGAACCACACATAATTAAGCCAAACACCTGTTGATTTTGTTAAATGGCATTTAAACACGATAAAATTGTGTTTTTTATGGCGGCTTGTTGTATTTATCATAAATTATGCTTCAGACTTTATTTAAAGGAGGGTCAATATTTTTGTATTAAAAAAATAAAATTAATACTGAATTTTAAGATCTTTAATCAGGCAAAAATGTATTCAGGTTTTAGCAAATTATTAATGTTCTGAGCTATAAAGCTTTTCCCTACTAGTCTTGGTTCATGTACTTACCAATATATTTCAAAATATGTCAAGTGATTCTCAAGTTGTCACAAAGGATATTGTAAAAAATCAACTGCTTTTCTCTCCTTAGAAGTTATTAAAATTCATATAGATCTTTCAATAAACACACTGCTAGTCGGAACTCATTCATAGGCCGAGTACTTACTGGCTTATGTTTGGCATTAGCAAACGGAGGCATTATGTTGCTAGAAAAAATCTAAGCATACAATTGAATCAATTTTCTCTGTTCTGGAATAAGGGACATATTTTGAAACTGATGCCCACACATTATGCAGTTGAACTTTTTTGGATCTTGAGGCATGTTTGAGGAAATTTTATTGCATAATCACTGACCAATTGGTTGGTTAACCGCTTTCATTGTGCAATCATAGGTCTAGGAGAGAATATATGATTTGGCGCAGACTATCGTCGATCAGCGACACTGATAAATATTCCGCATGATTCATTTGTCACATGATAGGAGTGCATGTGCTGGGAGATTAAATCTCTCTTATAACCAACATGATGGAGGTTATAAGACCGCTAAACGAACTTCAAAAGTTTGGATATCTTCATTAGTTCCTCCAATTGGATTGATTGATAACTTATCTAGGTGAATTACTTGCCTTTTCTTGACTAACTAGAAGAAATCATATAAAATTGGCCGTCTGTGTAAACCGATCTAACCTTAACAAGGCAGTAATAATCATAGTAATGATATGAGAACACTCAAAAAAGTCTACAAAAATATAATTTAATTTAAAACTACAAACCCATTAGCTTCGTACATCCAAACATGACCATTTGCAAATGTTGGAAATGTATGTCTGATCAATGAACATTTGGTGAACGAAGAGTTAAATGCTGGACAGATGCAAAGAAGATATTCAGTTGTCTCTTCCTTGCTATAACACATTCTAAAGCCGAATAAATGCTCTAAATTGTAGATTTTCTAACATTTGACTATTTTCCAACTCTGCTTAGTTAAGTTCTTCTACTTTTTTATACCCTTCACCTTCATGAGAAGGATGTATATAAGTTTGTCATTCCGTTTACAATTTACACAATATAATAGCGGAATATAATAGATAGCGGAGTCTATTAAGACATGTCCGTCTGTCTGTCTGGATGTTGAAATCAATTTTCTGAAGTCCCCAGATATCTTCGGGATCCACATCTTCAATAATTCTGTCAGACATGCTTTCGAGAAGTTTTCTACTTAAAATCAGCAAAATCCGTCCATAAATAACGGAGATATGAGCAAAAATCCGAGACAACCTCTGAAAATTTCATCAAAAAAACAAAGTGTATTAATATTGTTACGAACAAATTCATCAATAGATGGCGTTGATCAAACAAGGTGTATTAATATTGTTACGAACAAACTCATCAACAGATGGCGTTGATCAAACAAGGTGTATTAATATTGTTACGAACAAACACATCAACAAATTTATCAACAGATGGCGTGTTTATCGACATAATTATGCATAATATTATTATGCATCCACAACAAAGGTGAAGGGCATACAAGATTCGCCATAGCCGAATATAGCACTCTTACTTGTTTTTTTTCAGTTTTTTATTAAACCCTGTATTTGTATTTATTCTTGACTTTTATTGACGGTAGACCGCGGGGCGTATATTCTGTTCTAGCGACATTATCCATAAATAAGTCAAACTTTTTGTACATGTTCGAATTTCGTTTAAAACATAAATACACTCTCATCTCGAAGCTCTGGCTGCATGGAAATGTTTTCCCAATGTTTTTCTGTGTCAGGAAATTGAATTTGAATATACACAAAAAAAGGGCTGAAGATTTACATGCAAATAAAACATAATTTCTGTGTTGTTTTCCTCGTTGTTTTGTTTGTTTCATCTAAAATATTTTTAAATGTAAATTGAGCTCTTCTTGTTCTTGAAAGATGTGACAAAAACATACAAAAAAACAAAATGTCATAAAATACACTGAGACTGAGAAAAGATTGAGATACTGTGAACAATAAGCAAGGGCAAGGGAGTAATGCACAAATGGACACAGCGGGCTATATTTAGTAACCCAAATGTAACCTAAATAACATCACACAAGTAACTAGTTTAGAGAACAAAACAGACAAAGGTCTGACGTTGTAACTGGTCATGTGTTAATTGCCTGAATGATTTTAAAGGGAATTTTATGAAATAAAACATTTGAAACCGTTAGCGTTACGTTAGTGATCCAAACAATAAACTAATCTGTTTGTGAACCAAGAGATTATTTTGCTTCATTCTCTTTTTAACTGGAACTACTTGTAGATTCTACAGATACAGGTAATTTAAGCAAGAAATAAGTTAAATGTTCAGGGGGTTTGGTTGGTGTGTTAACTTCTAAGAAATTGATTTCGTATTAATCTAGTAATCTGATTTAAATCACAATAGATTTTGGTTATTTTCATTCTACAAAAGTTAAGACGTGATCAATGTTTTTTTTTTGTGTTGTTGTTGGGTGTACTATTGTGTTACAAAAAATTGTATTTATTTATATTTTGATGTTTTAATTGTTATTCTTTTGGTGTTGTTGCTTTTTTTCTTAAATATTTTTATGTGTTATTTAGAAATGTTTATTGGATTTGTATTGGATTATGATTTCGTAGAATTTGTGGGAAATTCATTGGAAATAAACCACACAACCCACACACTTACAATCACACTCACTCTCCAACATTTGGTTAATATGTATGTAACAAATTCTATTAACACATTTCAGTTTAATCTGGTAAAATAAAATGTTTTATGGCCATGTTGCCACATGTATTTTATTTGATTAAAGTTTATTTGAGTTTTTTTTTTATTATATGTTTTTTGTTGTTGCTCTTGTTACAATAATTTGCAGCCTTTCATCGATGTCATTAATAGTTTGGCCGGCCGTTTATTTTGCCGCATGTTTTTTTTTTATTTCGTTCTTGCATTTCTAACAGAATTTATATTTATTGTTTTGTGAATTTATAACAATGTGTTTTTTTTTTTTTGTGTTTTTCACAGTGTTGTTATGAAAAATATAATTAAAATTTTTATGTAGGTTGGTGTTAACAAACCGCGACAAATTTAAAAACTAATGTCACATATTAATATTGTCATTTTGACATATCTCATAAGGGGGTTTCGTTCATAGATTGACAAATAACCTAAAACTCAATTCAAAACTTTGCGATGTTGAAGGCATTTTCGTCAAACCATTTTACCCTGCAGAAACTTTAGGTTAAAATGCTAATATTTATAATGACTACGTTATTGCCGTTTATAGTTAGTTTATAGTAACTACTTGCCACAAACTCTTGCATTGAAAACGTAATTTTTCTTGGACCAGCACTCCCCCCTAATTATGCAATGCATTGTGTTGGAACTAGGAAAATAGGTTATGAGAGGGAGGATAGAGGGAGTAGTGTTTGTCAACATTTGACTTAAATTTTCCTATATTGAAAGTGGCAGGGAAGACTTCTGCTGTTAGTTTATTCCACATACGGACAGTACGGCTAAAAAACGAATTTTCCCTATAGTGTGTTGTGCGATTAACTGTCCAAGCGATCACAAATGGTTGAGCCCTGACTGAAGAACGTGTATTACGTAAAAAACTACGTGTTTCAGGAACAAGTGTCCTGATTTCAGCAGAACATAGTATCGATAGAACAGTGAAACACAAGCCACATTGCAACGATGCTCCAATGAATCAATCGAGTTGGATGCCCCACTGTCACCGATAAGCACCTTCGCCCTCTCCTGTACGAGGTCGAGTAACTCCAAAATAGACTTCGAAGCACCGGCCTAAACATGAGTGTTGTAGTCCATTTTCGGTCAAATATAGGTAGTGTAAATAGTAAGAAGCTCAAATGGAGTAAAGTATTTACAATACCATTTAAAAAAAAATAGGGCACTTGAGCGCTGCTTTTGACATTTGAAAAATGTGTTTGGTCCAGCGGACATCACACTGGATTCTCATGCCTAGAACGTCAAGAGCGTCTGATGTCTTAATATTTACACCGCTCATAAAAACAGATGAAGCAACATGATCTGTTGTGCGTTTCTGCGTTACTAAACAACACTGATAAAATCGACTCTGTTCCCAGAACCCCATTTCGAGATTGTCTTAAGATCTCGGAGTTTTATGGCAATGAAAGAAATGGAGAAGTAGTTTCCACGCCTCTGGATAAATTTAACTTTTATGCATGAAATGTTCCTAACTAGATGACAATTATATTGATGCTTTGTATGATAGGCTTCAACTCTTCACATTTAGATATGTTCTTACGTTCATATCAGATTATAATTCGATCATTACTAAACTTCTTACATGTAATACATATAGGAACAGGACAGTAAACAACATATGGCAGGAGTAAGAGGGGAAATGATAGTGACTGTGTACAGAATGGGAACAGGCGACTGACGTGGAATTGACGCTATTGGAATGGGTGTATATAAAACTGGTAACAGACAGAGCAACATTCAGTCAATGGTCGTTGTGTTGTGTTGTTCCATGTTGCTCTTATCAGTTTCTATTATTTTATGTTTAATAATTAAGCTTCATTTTAACGTGGATAAAGATTTCAGAGCTTTATTTTGAGGGAGATGACAAGAGGAAGGTACAATTGGAGACTCAACCGCGATAATTAATAATTGAGCTAAAGACGAAAATTCTACATACGGTATGTAGCAGTTATTAATAAATGCGTTAACCAAGCTTTTTCTGGAACGAAGCGTAATAAAATATTGTTTTCCGTAATACTTTCCCGGTATTTGAGATAATTTGGAATTAATCTTTCACGAATCTGATCCGCTTTTACAAAATTAATTCCTGAACTTGCTTGGACCAGCACTCAATGCATTGTGTTGGAACTAGGAAAATAGGTTATGGGACGGATGCTCTTTTGATATTGGAGCTCTAAGATAGCTATTCCAAATATCACTTGTTCAATCTGAGAGAGAGAGAGAGAGTGAGAGTTCGCATTGCTGTAGTGAATAATTACGGTACGGTCACACATGGTGTAATAACGTGTATGTTATTTTATAAATCGTCTTCTTGGATTGGTGGCGGGGTAAGACAAATGATAATGCCAATCTTTGTTGACGATAATTACAATTACTCGCAAGTAATTGTAACGAATCATAGATTATCAGTGTTTGTTTACGTATCCGGTCAAATGCAAACTGTCTCGTCGGTCATGACAAATTTCCTGACGATTTAAAACCATGACTTATGAAGGTGCATTCTTTATACCCTACACCACCATAGTGTGGAGGGTATATTGGATTTGTGCATATGTTTGTACCGCTCAGAAATATTGGTTCAACACCCACCTTAAAGTATACCGAAAGTTATTCTGAGTCGATTTAACGATGTCCGTCCGTCTGGCTGGCTGTCCATATAAAGCTTGTGCGCAGAGTACAGAACGTAATTTTGAAGATATTTTGATAAAATTTGGTAAGTGATATTTTCTCGGCACAAGGAAACTAGTAGAAATCGGACCATTATTTCACCTGGCCCCCATACAAAAGTCCTCCCGAAATTGGGGTTTACCGACCATAAATGTTTGAATTATGCAAGGAACCAAACAAATTTCATCACAAATGAGTGTAAATAAAGCCAAATCACATCTAAAAATTTTGTGCAGATCGGTCCATAATTAGTCGTAGCTCCCATATAAGGCCCACTTCCAAAAATCACTTTTAAGAGCATAACTCACTCACAAATGTTGTTATCTAAATAATATTTAATACAAATATATCTCATACGTATACAAACAATACGATACAATTTTATTGTGATCGGTCCATAATTAGTCGTAGCTCCCACAAGTGGCCCACTTCCGAAAATCACTTTAACGATCATAAATTTCTTAAGAATGTTGGTAATCAGATAAAATTCGACACAAATAATGTACAGAAATGATGACACCTAATTTTATAATGGTCGGTCCGTAATTAGTCGAAACTCCCATATAAGACCCTCCCCGTAATCAACCTTAACCTCCATAAATCGTTTAAAAGTATTTATATCGAGATAAAGTTTAACATATATAATACTTATATTCACAGAAATCATGACACAAAATTTTTGGATGATCAGTCCATAATAGGTCATATCTCCCATATAGCGCACATTTCTCAAAAACTGTTTTATAAATATTACTGGGTGTAGGGTATTATATGGTCTGGCTTGTCCGACTAAACTTTCTTACTTGTTTTTTTATGGGTTAAAACATTTTTTGCCCCATTGTATTGCGCGTAGTTTCAAAATGATTATTATTGGCATATTACAAAATTACAATTGTCATCCATGAAGAGACATAACATCTACTCAAATTTATTGCATGGTGAGACATTGCTTATTTTTTTTTTTTGAGCATATTGAGGGTTGACGATTGTACGAACAAGATGTCTTCATCTGAGGTTCTCGGAAGTCACGAGTCAATGTAAACAAGCCACAGGCTCTGAAAGCTCAAACAGAGAATATTCGACAATAGTTACGAATTACGATTGCAAATCCGGTATATGATCTTTAATAAATAGCAGGGAAAAAACTTTACCTAATGTCAATAAGACGATTAATTTTAAAGAGCAGTAAGTTTAAGAATATGTCTTTTTGTCTTGTATTTTAAACATTCCATGGGTTCCATTATTTGTTCGATTGTAATAATTTGAGACTCTCAATGTAAAGAAATCTTTGAATGTTTTAATATTAAATGTATTTGGATGAAACTAACGTACAATCAGGTCCCAAGTACCAGACTAGAAACAATCGATAAATTGCTGTGTCAAAACGAGTCAGAGACGTAAGCATGAATTGGTAATCGCTTTAAATTGGTTATGCAGAGCGAAATGTCTCGGAAAGAGTTTAGGCCCCAATGGATGTTTTTGTCTCTAAGCAAACATAATTTTTTGTTGTGGTATTAAGAGCAGCTCAAAATATCCTATGAATCCTCTCCTATGGGGCGCATGAAAACTCTCTAAAAGGAATAGCTATTAATTTCAAACTGAACATACATATGTAGCTAATGACAAACTCAATCAAAACACATGTGACAATATTCACTCTCATATTTTAACCAAACAACATCCATAAATGTTAAAAAAAATAATGTGAAAAACATACAATTCTACAATAAAGACTTGTCTAAACACTCATAAAGAATTAAATTTGTATAAAACCAGCACTATGAACAGGCAGCCAGTATCCGTTACATTGTCAATCCATCTTAGAGTTAAACAAAATCATGTAGCTAAATAATAAAATTGAAAAAAAACTGCTGTATTCTCAGTGGGAAAAAGGCACACAACAACATGAGTTTCCTATTTGATGTTTGAAGTTGTTTTTTTTTTTTTTTTTATTTTATTTTTAATTAATGTCAACCATACCATGTCTCACATTTACACCGTTGACATTGTCACTAACTAACACGCCCTCTCTTTTTTGCTGAATGGTTTTATTCAAACAGGAAAAAGCATCATCACTCAGTTATTTGAATGGCATCAGCATGGAATACTGTGTACATAGCTGCTGCAGTGTTTGGTATTGAATGCAGCGTCCAACATTTGTGTTGGCACTGAGCACTTTATCATTTGGAATGCTATTTTTTTGGGGAAATTCATTACTTTTAGGTGGTTTCTTTTAATTTTTTCTGTTTGTTTCTCCAGCAAAAAATGTGTGTTTTTTAAACATTTTCTTTTTATATTTTTGTTAAAATACTACATGACATAGGCGGGTTAAAGTATAACCATGTGTCTTCTATTGTTGCCTTTCTTTATTTATTGTTTGTATTTTAAAAACACACAAAATGAAATACGAAACAAAATATTTATACATTTGTTTTTATTTCCCCCCCCCCCCCTTTTTGAGTTTGCTTAAAAAGATTTAGTAATAAAAATTATTAGGTAATATTTATTTCTAATTGGTTTATAGACAAAAACGTTTTACTTGTTTCATTCAAAAAGTTGTTGTGTTAAATCTAACACATGTAAATAATGAAATCTGAAACTGATTTATGGGGAAATTTTAATTAAGAAAGAAGAGTTTTTTAAGGGTCTTGTAAAATAGAAGAATTAAATATTAGAAAAAAAAAGAAAAACAATTTATACAATTATTATAAAAATAAATTTTAGAAATAGAAATTAACACTTCCTACATTTTACAACGTGATTTGAATGGATTGAAAGCTTTTTTTAAACAATGCAACTGGAACAACAATATAAAAACAACATTTATGATGCTTTTAGAGTGATGTAGTATATTTTTTTATTAATAAAATATTGACATGAAATTGAAAGAAATATATATTACAAGACAATAATAAAATATTGTAATTTTGTTTCAAATCTTAGTGTTAAACTCCTGTAGTAACCAAAAAAATTTGCCTAAATCCTTACAAAATCCTTCCATTTTGTTTCCCAAGTTTTCTTTTCATATTGTACCCAACATAATCTTTATTTTTTGTTTTTTTAATTTACTCATGGTGTTTATTTGACCTTAAAATTAAGTGGCGAAACCCACCACCAATTTTCATAAAAAAAACCTGCACTAACTTTGGCCACATTGTCCAAAGAAAACTAACAAAAAGAAAATAAAAATGTTTTAACAAAATAATCCTTGGAAACTGAAATAAAAAACAAAAGAATTTTTATTTTATATTTAAACGTTATTGTGTTTTTTGTTTGTTTGCTGTTGTGTGTTCCTAAAGGCTGTTATTTTTTGGCCAAAAGGATTTGGTAGTTGTTCCTTTTTATGTTATAAAAATTACACTTGTAGTAGTAGTAGTAGTAGTAGTAACACAAAAATATGTTGTGTGTGTTTTCATTTCCTCTGTGTGAGTGTTTTTGTGTAAGAGAGTATTTTTCCATTCTTTTCATTTTGTTTTCATTATTTTTTATTGTAAATTTTTAAGGCGTTAAATGCAGCATAAAACTTAATTAGATACGCTCGCATTAAATGAAAGAATGTAGTAATAATGCCAACAAAATGTTTGCTACGCAACAGTGGAACAAAAGGTTGTAAGTTCAGTAGTTATATTGGCAAACTGTGTTAAAACTCTTAATGTTGGAGGTTGGTTCCAGCCCCCCTTGGAAGCTTGATCCTGAGGGAAACTGGCTGACACTTTGATTTCAAAATAATGTATCTAAAGATATTGAAACCTTCTTTAACTGTTACATCTTTGTTTTGTTTAATCTTTCCAACATTTACTTTTACATTGTTTTAAACTTTTAAGCCCACTGTTTTAACTTAATCTTTTTAAGGAGCAATAGCAGCAACAACAAAAAACACAACACTTACTGTTGCCTGCTATTTTTTTTCTATGAAATTGGGCCAAAAGTATTAAAATTATTTAAATCCTACTAAAAGAACTAAAACAGCTAAAAGAAAACAGCCATTGTATGCCAAGAAAAATATTAAATGTACGAGTTTTTTTTTTATTTTAAACAAAATTAACAAAATAAATTTGCATGAAAAGACTTACACACAACACAACACCTATAGCAACAATAATAAAAATAAATTGTATTATTAAATTTACATAAACAAGGTCTTAGTTACCAGAAAAAAAATAAACACAAAAAGAAATTTAAGCTAGACTTAAACATACACATACATAAAAGAAAGGAAAACACATGTATGACCCAAAATATGTAGTAGGGTTCCAAAAAATAAAATACCATTTAACACTTAATTTTATTTATTTGTTGAAAATCAACAAAAGCCTCATTTGTTCCTTTTAAAGTTTTAAATAAATATATCAATTTAAATCCAAAAGAGGATTTAAATAGTTTTTTTTTCTCTTCTACAAAATAAACCCAAAAAGACTTTTTAAAAGTGATTGACGTTCAAGCGTATAAAAAGCAAACAGTAAACCTTATCCTTATGTGTCGTCTTAATGTCGTTTTATTGTATTAATTCTCTGCATTGTCTATAAACAGCAACAGAAAGACCCCAACAATTGTAAAGATTTTCTCAAAAAAAAAAAAAAGAAAAAAGAAATATGAGCAGCATTTACATGTTTATTGTGCTAAATGGTTAAATGTCATAGTTGTTTTTTAAGATTTCAAAAACAGAAATAAAATATACTACTCCCATTTCAAATTCAGTGTTTAGTGTTTTAATCAAGAAAAATAGCAGTAGACCAAAAACAAAACACAACAAAACTTCTTGATAGTCGAATTTCCGGTCATAATAAAAAAAAACTAAAACCAAGTTAAGATGTTGATTTGGTTATTATTAAATTTTTTCTTGTTTTTAGTAGTCTATGAATAAGGATTGTTGTGTTGCATAGATTTTAGAGGTTCCCAAACGGCTGACATTAGCAACCAAACACTTTTAAAATTTCTTTTTTTTTTCGATTTTAACAGCTCTTTCCTACATGAAATAAATAATTTGAGATTGTTTTTTTTAAAGATTACAGGCTCAAAGCTAGAAATGTCATGTAATAAATATAATTAAGCAAAAATATTACTTTTTGTTGTATGATATATTTTTTTTGCACCCACTGTAGTGACCCTAAATATAGACTTTACTTCTGTATATATAACTTTGACACAACAGAAAGAAATCTATACAAATTATATATCACCAGAAATGTAATGTTTAAACACAGTTAATTTGCATTAGCAGTCTTAATTCAAATTAACTCGTGAATTATCCCCATCCTAATGCGCATTAGGTCTAGCCTAAAAGTAAAAGCAATTACTGCAATTAGCTATTTCAATATGGCAACATCGTCGAAAATTAATCATATGTTATCAAATTGTTTACTATTCTAAAAGAAGAAGAAGACAATTGTAAAATTAAAATAATAAAAAATAGATTTCCACAATTGCCTTTCTCTTATTTCAGAGTGTCCGACTGCGGTCCCCACATGTAGCAACACGTTCAGGTTAATGGTTGCTAGTGCATGAATAATGTTTGCATTATGGGTCAGTTTCAGCAAAAGTAATTTCAGCTTTGTTTCAAATAAATACTGAGTTTTCACCAAATGCCAAACAAATTTTTTTATAATTAAACAGTTGTTTACAAACAAACAGCTGTTTTTTGCATGATTGCAATCTTTTAGGCGGCATTAATAAAAATATAACAGGCAAGATTGACATGTTATATGGTGTTCAGACATGCATTTTTCATTGAGTCAATTATTGGTTTATTAAAAAGTGTTCACACATGCTCAATATTGCTAATTTAATTAGCGTTTGACAGCAGCTGACAAAAAAAAAATACATTTACAGTGCAATTGGGAAAACGTCAACGCTCGTTTACGTCAACATCCCAAAACGTCAACCCTTTTTTTGATATAAAAATAAAAATATTATCTCATTTAAACTGTGTTCTTTTGGTTCTAGTCAGGTTGAATTCCTTTTTTGTTTCCTTTTTGAAATTGTTTATGTTTGATTTTAGTTTATAATCAATAAAAACGTTTAAAAGCATATTATAGATATGTTTTTTATTTAAAAATTTTACATTCGTAAACGTCAACAATTTGTTAAACGTCAGCACCCGCGGTTTTAATAGTTGACGTTTTCCCGAGTGCACTCTATTTGGTTCTAATATTATAATTTTCAGCCTAAAAATATTCTTTATTAATTTAAAAGCGAAACAACTGCCATTTTAGTTATTACTTGTCACAAGGTTGTATTTTTAATTTTAACAATTATTAGAACAATTAACTTTTAATGAAGCAATTACCTTAATTGAAATTTTGAATAGATAATTGCATTCAATTAGGCCGTTAATTAAAAAATGTCAATTAAAAATGCATGTCTGAACACCATATTAAGAAATTAGTAGATTTCTGTAATTCTAAACAATTTAAATTGTTAATGAAAGAAGGAAACCTTAAAAATATATTAAAAATTTGGTATTTTTTCTGCATTTTTTAGTTTTCTTTCACAAAAGATTGTAACTTCCTGACCTGTCACATTTAATAGTTTGTCTAGATTAAATTTCCTTTTTTAAGTTTTATATTATTCTATCTTTCTATTTTTTGTATATTATCTACTTTTTTATTTAGCACGTTCATACATAATTCTATTTTATACATTTCTTATTGTCTCCTGGTTTAGAATTTTAAATTTGATTTTCATTTAAAGTGTAGAAAATAAGTAAATAAGTAAAAGAAGAAATGAATTAAATGATTTCTAGTACTTAATGGAATAAAATTTTATTTGCATTTAGATTTCAATGCCATTTAGACAGAAAAATCATTCATTCAATTGACAAAGTATTTACTTCACAACGTACTTATGACAAACGTTCTCGGCATTAATTGTATTCCTTTTTTTTTGAAAAAGACATCAGCATCATCTTCTTATGTTTAAGGAATCAAATAGTATTATTATTTATATAAAAAAAAACTGAAAAGAAAAACAATAAAAAATGTTATAAAAAAATCATTTTTGTAAATATAATGCCTTTAGAAATCCTGATGGAAGAGAGAAGAATAGTCCTGAAATAAAAAGGATATTTGACACTTTTTTATGAATGTCTATTGTAATGTTGACTACAACAAAACGTTTTGTTTTTTTTTTTTTTTTTTAATCTAGAAGAAAAATAAAAAACAAGAGAAACGATAAAGTTGTTGTTGTTGCTATGATGATGACGATGAGGATGGTGATGACGACAGCAACGACAATTTCTACAATATTATCAACTGCAAAGATTATGATGATGTGCATTGTTTTCCTTATATTTTGTTTTTTAAAGTTTTCCTCTCTCTCTCTCTTTCCTGTCATCCTTGTCGTTGTAGTAGCAATAATGCTGCTGCTTTCTTTTCTTATGTATGTGTAAATCAGGATAACGTTTATGTGTGCGTGTGTATTTATTAAAAGTTTTGAACTTTGCTCTCCTGCTATTTATGTGTTTGTGTGTGCCCTACAATTTAAGTGTATTTAGTTGCTTTTTTATCCGTTTTTTTTTCTATATTTTATTCTCATTGGCTTTTTAAAACGTTTTATTTTTACTTTTTTGTTCTTCTTTGTTGTATTTATAGAATTTTATTTCTTTTTGTAAAACATTTACTTTCTTGAGTGCTTCCGCATTTATTGTTATTCTCAAATATTGTTGCTTTTTTCAGCATTCTTTTTATTTCGAAAATTGTATTCACTAAACTGAGTAGAAAATATTTGCTTTGAACTATTGTTTATAGAGTTTTTATTATAACACTCGAGAAAAGATTTTGTTATTGATTTTTTTTAAATAAATTAAAGAAGAGCACTCTTTGAGGTTGATTTTCTTCAATAGGAAACAAATAATCTTACATTCGGGTAACTGTCTTTCCACTCTCCTAATTTTTCTCCTTCAACTTATATATCAGATCTTTTTTTTAATTGCTTACAATTTTCCCCAGTGTTATCTTTGTCAGCAACTTCAAATTGTTGTTTTGTATGCCTTGGTTTTTTCTGTCTTTAACTTCATTCACTTGTCAGCTACTTATGTAAATTGTTCTTAAACTTTATGACATTTCAATTGTTTTATTGTTAATGTTAATTTATTATAACAGTCAGCTAGACTAGTTTTATTTTAATCCTGTTAATACATTTTTGGTCCTTTGTTTTCTGCCGCTTTATTAACAGTAAATTAAATGAAGTTGCTTTTTTCTCCCCAGTTATTGTGTTTTTAATACATTTTTTTTTTATATTTTAATTATAACATTTAAGTATGACAAGCAGTGTTTGCTATTAAAATTTATCCTATTACTCTGTTTCGCATTTCCACATTTAGTCTTTTGTTATTTAAGAAAATCCTCTTAAAATTGAGTAGTAGTTTTCTTTCATTTTCATTTTTTTTAACCTTTTCTTGTCATCATGTCACTGCTGCTGTTGATGAAGGTGTGTCTCTGTCATCAAAACTGTCAGTGTCCTAGACTAAAGGTGTGAGTGTAAGCATTATTTTTTTTTCTTTTGAACTCATTCCTACAAAGAGATGCGAAGGTGCAAATTGTCGTTTTGTGCATTATTTTAATCTTTTACATGTGTGAAAGTGTTTGTCTGTCTGCTGTTGCTTCATTCTCTAAATGTCATTTATTACTATAATAACATTTTTCATTACTGTTTTTTCTTTTCGTTTGTTAAACTACCATTTCTATTTGCTGTCTCTAATGTCTCTTTCATCTGTCATAATATGAATACAGTCGACTGAGTACTTTTGTTAATTTCATTTTATAAATAATCTCTTTAAATGTACTTTGCACTCGCATGTGATACTTGTTGTGAAAAAAAAAGTATTAAAAATAGCAAACATGACAATGAGATTATTAAATTTTGACATGTAGTTTAATTTAAAATGGTAAATTGAAAACATAAATTATGTATTCTTATAAAGTGGGTTCATAAAATGGAAAGAATTAAGTGCAAATTAAAGACATTATTTTGGAAGTGTTGAGGTGTGTATAGGTAGTTATATCTGGGAATTCTTAGGATGTATTAAAAATTCAATGAGCGAACGTCTACTCAAAAACCTCTGTATGAGTGACATCCCTTGCTGGGAATTCCAAACAGAAGTTCTATTATTAGCGGTGGCTCTGATGAATCTGTAAGTATTGTTATATGTATGTATATATATAGGCGGAATCCAAAAAAATCATATTATTCATTATTACATACATACTATGAGCCTCAAAAGTGAGTAAACACAACAAATTATTTGATTTTTTAAGATAATGAAAATCCTAAAATCTATCCATCGATTGAAATTTAAAAGATTCGTTTTGTTGGATATTTGGTTAAATAATAGATTCGGTTATGAAAAAAAAATTTAAGTTGAACTATAATGCTTTTCATACTCTTAAAAAAATCAAAAAAAAAAAATCACTGGTGCTTACACACTTTTGAAGCTGTGTGTATGTATGTATGTATATATCAAGGCATTAGTTCAGTGAGATCTTGTTACCAGCTAACATTTTCTCATTCATTTCCTATCAACCTTGTTCCATTCAAATGTAGAAACGAGTCCACCTATTAACCCATGTCCATAATAGCTCTCAAAAGGTGAGATTGACTGTATGATCTCTTTTAAGATATTAAGTCCGAAGGTTTCACCCTAATCTTTCAACTAACGTGAGAGCCAAGAGTTTCTTTAAAAAGACTTATTTAAAAGACTTCGTTTGAGGAAGGCGAAGTTGAAAAACCAGAAATCTTGTTTAGTTTGAGATACGAGGGCGCTTCAGAAACTTTTTCGGAAGCCTAGAACAGAAGGCGAGGTATAAACAGAAAAAAGTTAACTGTTTGGAAGCTTCTATCTGTGCTATGAACACGTGTTAAATTTCTTTTTGATCTGGCAGCTCTTTCATATAGAAACAGGTGTTCAAAAAAGATGCATCTGCGATTTTTTTACAATGGAAAAATTAGAAATTCGTGGTGTCATTAAATATTTAAATAAAAGAGTTTTATCGGGACAAGAAATTCATAACGATGATGTTGAATGTGTTAGGTGAAAGTGGTCCTTCATATGCAACAGTAAAAAATTGGGTTGCTGAATTTAAACGTGGTCGTACAAACATTGAGGATGAATCACGTAGTGGACGTCCAAAAACAGCAACAACAACAGAAATGCTTGATATAGTATTAAATCATCGACTCCAGTTAATTTTGCATGAAAAACTACAGATGAAAAAGGAAGACGGGTGCCTCATTTGTTAACAGTCGACCATTCTTTTGAAAATTTCTCAAGCTTGTTTCGGATCGTTTTAAGAAAAATAAAATGGATTTTAAGCGTTGTTTCATAACTGTTGATGAGACATGGATCCACCACTATACTCCAGAGACAAAAGAACAATTTAAGCAATGGTCTGCAGCTGGAGGAAGTGCCCCAAAGAAGACAAAAACAATTGAATCGGCTGGTAATGTTATGGCAATGGTTGTTTGGGACTTCAAAGGTATTTTATTGATTAACTATCTGCAAAAGGGTAAAATATTAAATGCAGAGTACTATTGCAACATTTTGGATCAATTAAATGTAAAAATAAATTCGAGAAAAACGTCCTGGCTTACAACACAAAAAACAAATTTTTCATCAAGACAACAAGAGTATTTTAAGAATGGCTAAAATCAACGAATTAAAGTACGAGTTGCTTGGCCACCCACCTTATTCTCCTCATTTAGCTCCTAGTGACTTTTGCTTGATCCCAAATCTAAAAAAATTCCTAGCTGGCAACCGTTTTACCTCAAATGAAAATGCAATTACAGTTGTAAACAACTATTTTGCAGGGTTTGAGGAAAACTATTTTAATCAAGGGATAGAATTGCTCGATAAGCGTTTCAGGAGATTATATTGAAAAATGAAAAGGTTTTTGGAAAACTAACTATTCCCTTTCTGTGCTAGCCTAAGAAGTTTCCGAACCGCCCTCGTATGATGCCATATATACCGACACATTCTTTAATTATTTTGCTGTCTAATTAAGTCAACAGAGAATAACTGTTGAGTTTTAAAGCGCTCTTAGCTAGCCTATAACGAAAAGTATAATGAAAAGCCTATTCGTTGGACCGATCCATAATAACAATATTTGATAATTTCAAGGACGAATTTTCTCTCCTAAACGTTTGTTCTTATTTTGTCTCTTTCTAAGATGCTCTTACGAACTTAAAAGCCCATCTTTCTGACCAGACTTCAACTAAGTTTCTTTAAATGAGCTTTTCATACTGATGTTCCATACCTTTGATTTAATTGAGGAAAGTGTTGTTTTAGAACTAAAACTTTACAATGCCTTCCTGCTCTGCTCGTGATGTGGTGCGAAACACTAAGGGATTTCCCTATTTGTATTTTTCCACACACCCTTTGATTTAAATGCTGGTAATTTAAACTATCAAGACCTCTCGAAGTTATTCTACGGTGTGTTTGGGCATCCTTATTTAGACTTTTCTCGCTTTTCGAAATATTTGAATTATAAGAATCGAAAATCATTGATGCAGGAATAGGATCTTCACAATTTAAACCGGACTTCTTTTCTGATATAAAGAACATATCATAGACGTCAGACAGAACAACTAGTTAGAAAACAGATGCCATTGGGTTTCGGACAGACAGTGTGGAAAGGGACAAGGGAATTCTCAATATCGAAAACTTTCTTTTGAGTGAATAAGATTTCTAAATAGAGAAAACGAATTTTTTATGCAAATTTGTATGTTTTTCTAGTCATTATTCAAATAAAAGGGGAGTGTAAAGGAGGAATGTGAATGAAAATCAGATTACTTTCGGTTATTAAGAGAACAAAAACATTCAGTATCAGTCAGCAGATAGGTGGTCATATGGTCACCATGAACTTCTCAGGTATGTTTGAGTTAAAATTATAGAAGAGCAAATCTATAACTATGAATCAATTTACATTAATTCCTTACGTTTAACATATGAAAATAGTTCAATTAGTACACCAAGAGAAAAACTACCATCAACAGTTGTAGATTTTACGTCCTACTTGTCAATTTAAACTCCTTCTTTTCTGTTAAACTTACCACAAAAAAGTTTTGCATTATGTATCTTAAATGTAGCCAAAATTGTACTACAGTAGACGCTCAGAAATTAGAACTCTCAGTAATTAGAATATCCAGAAATTAGAATCAGTCATTTCATTGCATTAAGCGCTCTAATATTAGAACTAAAAATTCTAATTTCCGAGCATTTTTTTCTTTTTCATTGTAAAATTTAAAATTTTGGCAGTTTAGTTTAACCAAATAGAAAACAAAAAGGGGAATCCCATTTTAGTAAATTTTTTTACAAGTCTTGTTGATGTTGTTTGTGTTAATTGTTAACTTTAGATGAACTGAATTGTTATTTTTTGTTATGTTTCGTTATGTTTTTCAAAGTTTTTATGTTAAATAAACTAAAATGAAAACAAAGACTTAGTTTTTTGTATAGCTTTATTGTAAAATTTACCTAAATTTTAGTATAAAAACCCGTCCAGAAATTAGAATAATTCGAAAATTCGAATCGTCCTAAAAACAAAGTAGTTCTAATTACCGAGCGTCTACTGTATAACTTTATATCTTTGACAGCATTGAAGTATTGCTACTCCAATACTATGGTCTAGTTTTATATTCAATAATATCCTTAAACAATCAAGTAAATCACAAATTTTGATTCTTATTATTTCGACTACAATTTAATAACATACCGGAAAATAACTACTGCTTTCAACTCTAAATACAATATAAATATTGACCTCAATTAAATTATATACCCTGTGGACATAAAATCCTTATTATTTAACTAGTTTTTTTTTCTTGTTTAGCAACCAATTATCATATTATAACCTCAAAAAAAGACAGGATGTGCACAATGGTCTTTTCACATAAACACACAAAACAGCAAATAATAACAAAATCATGTCACTTTGTAGCAAAAATGAAAATAACAATGAAATAAAATCACATACTAGTTGAATTATACTACAGAGTATTATAATTAGTTTGCCACAGTTGAATGACCAGTATATAAAATATATATGTATGTATGTATGTACAACACATTCAAGCATAAATATTGCAGAAAAAGCCACAATAACCACAACAGAATTTTTGTAGGCCAAAAAAAATTTTGTGACTTTTCTTGGTTTGAAAAATTTAATTGTTCAAGATATAAATAAATCTTTTAACATTTTCATATACATTTCAACATGCATTTTATAAACTGAATGATAGAGCCAGAAAGGGAGAGAAAGCCTTGCAAGAACTATTAATGTTATATGGACTATAATCAAAGCAGTAGCCAAATATAAGTTTTGTGGTCATGCCACATCCTTTTTTTGCAGTTGCTTTTGTTGCAAATTCTATTAAATTCTTGCTACATACTACAACAAGTAGCACAAAAACCAGACACTCAATAACATACACTCTTTAGAAATGATTTTGGAATCAGTAAATTTAAAGTTTCTCTTAGTTTTTTTTTCTTTTTTCGTGTTGCAACTTGATTATGTGCAAATTTATTGGCAAAACCACAGACTCCCTCTCTCTCTCTCTCTGCGTGTGTGTTTCTGGTTTACTTTTTTTCAGTTTCAGTCCTGCTTTAAGTGTTGATCTGTTGGGAGGAGGGCAAATAAAATGTATTTTACACATGTGGCAGTACATAAACACATTTACACATCTTATATGATGATACTAATGAAGTGTGCGTGACTTGATTTTATATGAAGTTTTCTGCAAGGCTACAGGATACTTTTTGTTACAGTCTTAGCCTTTGTTTTGTTCTTTTGCTTCTTGTTGTTCTTGTGTTATTGTACTGACTGTCAGTCAACTGGTGTGTGTTGTTTTATTTTGTAGCATGCCGAAAACCCAGCTCATTACTAATGCATTCTCTGTGGTTTTAGAGTGGCCATGTAAAGATGTCTTAAAGTATGTGCGTGCAAAGAAATCTGTTGCAGTCCACCTCTAAAGCCCAACTGTATAAAGAATGAGTTTAAACGTGTTGGTATAACTATAGTTTATAACTATCATTCGGTATCTCCAATGATATGAATCAAAATGACTGACTAAAAAACCCAATCTGAAAGAATTTCTACTGGTTTGTAACTCTGGATAGAAATTGCTTGAATTGAAACAGATAGGTTTCTGTTGTTGGGCATCGTTTCTAATAAATCTAATATGATATAGGTCACATAATTCCTTAAAAGTTGAGGAAGATTTTGAAAGGTCTAGGTAAAGTGCTCCTTTGATTCTTATTAAGGAAGGATGTTACTTATTTTAAACGAGTACAATTTGGAAATAATTTCTCTTAAGATCGAAATACATTTTTCCGACAATACTCTAGGGATGGACAAAAAACATCGATGTTTTAAAAACACTCGATGTTTTATGTCGAAACATCGATATACTCCGATGTTTTTTTTTTTTTTTTGCTCCTAAACAATCGGAAAACATCGATGTTTTCTTTCGATGCATCGAAAAGACAATTTGTATACAGAGCGTGTATATTGGTATATAAACGTGTATACATATCTAACATTTTAGACCCTCGATTCAAAAAAAAATGCATTTTAATGATGCAATAGCCATTGCCAATGCTGTATCAAAGATCAAGGAATTAATGAAAAATACTCTTTTGCAAAATGAAGATATTGAATCTGACTCAGAAAAATCCGATAAAAGTGAGGATGCTTTTTCATTATGAACTACCCATTAGAAACTGGTTCATAGAAATTGGAAAAGCAACAAGACTGAAGATATATTGTCTGATGAACTTTCAGTTTAGTTGAGGACTCCTGTTGGAAGACTGAACGAATATCCCTTGGATATTTGGAAAGTTCCCCAAACTTTACAAGATCACTTTTAAATACCTTACAATGGTGGGAACATCGGTTCCGGTGGGAACATCGGACTCAACAAAGAAACAGATTGAGTGGTGAAACACTTGGTAAACTTTTATTTCTATACATACCATGCAACATCGATGTATGTTTGTGATGCATCGCATCGAAAAAAACATCGATGTTTTTTTACAGTGTCCATACCTACAATACTTTTAATGTCGTTGTTTATGAAGCCAATATAAATGTCTTAAATATTAACCAAACCATCTACGTTGGTTCCTTCTGTGTGGTGTACACTAGCGCCGCATCATACTATCCATCTTAGTTTTCTACATCGACAGTATATGGTACTTGCTCGTCGAATACACAAATAGACACTGAAACCTACTAGATCTTCCTGTAGGAATTCCGAAATTCGTAAATAAGCCAATGTTTAAAGGGAAGACAATTCATATTTATGTTTCATGCCATTGGGTCGTTTGAGTAAGATGAAGCTGGAGAACTAGAAATATCTCGTTTATGATATTAATATCTCTATAACAATATTTATAAGAATCGAGTTATAAACAAGAATTTGGACCGTGTTTATATTTTTGCAGCGTGTAACATAATACTTTAACACACAATAAATTAAGAACCAATAATTAATATAACTTTCTTTTTCTATGAGAACTGCCAAAGGAAACTGAGTTTACTTTTTTGAAACGTCAAAGTTATCCAATCTGTATACTCTGTGGTTATTCTGGGAATTGGTAGCTTTGGCCAATTATGAACCAACTTTCACAAAAGTCAATAGTCAAATTTTTACATACTTATAACTAATCTGTGTAAAATTTCGGTTCGATATGGTTCGTTTATGTAGGTTAATGAGTTTTCGTATGTAGTCCTCATAAGAGAACTATGACCTACTGCGGACTAATCATCATAAAATTCTGTACGACGAATTATGTATTTCAATGTAAAAATGGTATTTTTAAGTGATTATAATAATTTAACTGATTTTTCGAAGTGAACTTTATATGGGGACTTCGGTCAAATATAGACCGATCATCATAGAATTGAGTGTGAATATTTCTATATATGAATGGACTATTTGTGTCGAATTTAAACTTGCTGTTGATGATTATAAGAGATTTATTCGCATTTAAGTGATTTCCGGAAGTAGACTTTATATGGTGGCTACGGTGATATATGGACCGATCACCCACCATTATATTAAAATTGACGATTTTTATATATGTATGGACTATTTGTGTGAAATTCCAACTTGATAGTGAATTTATTATGTATGGATTTATATCAACTTTTTGGACAAACACAAATGCATTTTCCCATTTGAATTTTACCACATTTGATTTAAATGCTGATGATTTGACCAATTTATAATCTGACGTATTGGGGCAGCTTTATCTAGCCTAAACTGGATTTTTGAAACACTTGATTTATTCAAAACTTATACCGGATGGACGTGACTTCTTCCCTGACAAAAAGAACATTTCATAGGCAACAGATAGAACAGCAAGGAAGAAACAGATGCGAGAGGTTTTCATATAGACAGTGTAGAAAGGCTCAATTTCGAAAGAAAAGGAATTCTTATTTATTGAACACTTTTATTTGATGCAGAAGAAGTTGAGAATAGAGAAACTGAATTTTGTATAAAATTATTTACGACTAGAGAATATAATAATACATGAATATCAGATTAATTCCACTTATTATAGAAACGATAACATTTAATATCAGGAAAAATTTTGTTATTTAAGATGTTTTAGTCAAAATGGTAGCTCAACATGTCCGCCAAATGCAAGTTTCAAAGAAGCATGTCCTAATGTGGAGCCTCTTGTCCAGTTCTCATCAATTGAGGATCATAATACACCATTTGTTCTGGTTTCTGACATCTGCAAAATGTGAATGATTTGAACAAAAAACGATACAATTTTAAAAGAATTTATCTTCTTTCCACTGCGTCTATGTAGTGGATCACATTCTCCACTACACTTTAAAATTTGAACTATAAACCTCTTTTTGTCTGGCCACCTGAATTAAAGTTAAAATTAATACATTTGCGACCCATAGAATAAAACCCCAACATAATTCTTCAACAACAACTGAATTTCTCTCTCAGTTTCCACTGACAGCTAAGGCCACACTTTCAAAAAAAAAAAAAAAAAATCAGAACATAAAGCCATCAGTCAGCAAAAATAAGTAAAACAAAATGCTGTGCATCAAATGATGATGCTGACATTAAGCAGCATCCTTGCTACCACATAAAATTCCAGATTTTTTTTCGCACAAAAAGGATGTTGTCATGACATGATTTTTGGAAATTTAACACGAACATGCCACAATTAGTAGTTTTTGCTTAAAAACAAAAAAACACGAGATTTTAACATAAAATTCTAAAGGAATGTTTTACTTTTATACATTTTTTACTATTTTTGTTAAACTTTTCGCATTTTTCCTTGGGTAGTTTGGCTATAACCAATTTTTGTTAAGGCCAGTATTTATTAACTTTTTCTGTGCGTGTTGTTGGGTAAATGTAGCCTTGATTTATTATGGAGTGAAAAAAACAGCATCAGGAAATTAGTTTGAAAGTTTTTGTTTTTATATATTATTTTCACTTATTTTTTTTTTTGGAGATCTAAATTACTGACATTTTTCCGGGTTTTTCTTGTTATTGTTTCAGGTGTTTCCGCTGAAGTTTATTACGTGCGCGATGGCCATATTAATAACTATGCCTTAAATTTTATTGTGCCTGTGCCGGCCAATGTGCGTGACATAAGTTTCACTTGGCAAAGTCAAGCTGGCCGACCTCTGCCCTACAGCATTAATGTGGTGACCTCTGATCAGGCGGTGTTGCCGCGTCCCACCATGAATATTTCCCAAATAGGCGAAATACCCATTAAAGTGCAGACTTTCTCTATAGGTCTTAAGTGTTCAGGGATAAGGGCCGCTGAGGTGGATGTCACCATTTCCATAGAAGTGATATTGAATAGAGCCTTAAATAATGTGACACATTTGGTGTTTAGAAGAAAAAAGATTTGTTTGTTGGCCGAAGAAGATGAAACGGATTTGGATGATCCTTTGCTGTTGGAAACGGTAGTACCACCGCCTACTGGTTTTATTACCTTGGTAGTTGGCTGTGTTTTGGCTTTAGCTTTGGTGTTAATACTGCTTTTGGTGGCATATTGCGTGCGTGGCTCTGCCAAGCGTCAAAATCATGGCGGCCAACCCATGAGAACTTCCAGTTTCCAAAGACTCAATACCAATCCTCCCTGCCAATCGGCTTCCTATATTACCCCCTCCATTATAGCACCCATACACACCACACTGCCACGAAAAATCGAACCCCAACAACCAGAAGAGTTACATCGCCGCATTTCAGAATTGACGGTGGAACGTTGCCGTGTCCGTTTATCGAGTTTGTTGCAAGAAGGCACCTTTGGTCGTGTATACCGTGGCACTTACAATGAAAATCAAGATGTTTTAGTAAAAACAGTAGCCCAACACGCCAGCCAAATGCAAGTCTCTCTTTTACTTCAGGAAGGCATGTCCTTGTATGGAGCTTCTCATCCTGGTATTTTGTCTGTGTTGGGTGTTTCAATTGAGGATCATACCACACCATTTGTTCTGTATCCTGCCATGAATAATACCAGAAATTTGAAACAATTCTTATTGGATCCCTCGTGTGCACGCACCATCACCACCATCCAAATCGTAATGATGTCTTCCCATTTATCCACTGCCTTAAATCATCTGCACAGTCATGGCGTGGTGCACAAGGATATAGCGACAAGAAATTGTGTGTAAGTATTCAAATTTAAATTATTACTTTGTAAAAAAAAAAATGAGAAACGAAGAAGCCAACATCTCGGCAAAGATTTCAGTAGAGAGTAGACAGACTGGCAGATTCCATCTGAAATTGAAATGAACAAATAAGAAATCATAATCAAATCAAAATGTTTCATGGATATTATGTTGGTTTATTAGTAAATAAATTTTGGCTCAATTTATTTATAGGTACATATACCACTTTTCCGTTCTTATTTTACTCTTTCTAGTATTGACGATCAACTGCGCGTTAAATTATCCGACAGTTCTCTATCGCGAGACTTATTCCCGGGCGATTACAATTGCTTGGGTGATAGTGAAAATCGTCCAGTAAAGTGGATGTCATTGGAAGCACTACAACATAAGCAATTTTCAGAAGCCAGTGATTCCTGGGCCTTTGGTGTACTAATGTGGGAATTATGCACCTCAGCCAAGCAGCCATATGCCGAAGTAGATCCCTTCGAAATGGAACATTATCTCAGAGATGGTTATAGACTGGCGCAGCCATTTAACTGTCCCGATGAGCTGTAAGTATCAGTATTTTATTCAATATACATTTAGAAATTTTACAACTTACAACCCTAAATTAAAAAAAAAATGTATTTTAAGCAAAAATCAAATTTAATTAACATCTCCAAAGAATGCAATCATTTTGTGTTTTCTCTTACAATATTTCTCTTTATTAATCTTTTAATTTTCTCTGTTCTTTTCTTTTTAGATTCACCATTATGGCTTACTGTTGGGCCCTCCTACCTGCCGAACGCCCATCATTTTTACAACTACACGCCTGCCTATCTGAATTTTATGCTCAAATTACACGTTATGTGTAGTTCCATCATACTACCATCCAAAATGCCCCCTCCTATCCACAACTAATGGACAAATAAACTTTCCATTCTCGCATCTAGTAATTAAGTTTTAGTAAAAAAAAAAGCATTCTCCTATAAATATAGAAATCATTGTTGTTGTTTTAATATTACAAATAAAGTATATTGTATTGTATAAAAATTATAAATATATATATGTATATTAATATTATTAAATAAAATAATTAAGTAATAAATACCTAGTAATCATAATCAGTTTTTTATATTGCCAAAATTATATTTTAAGTTTTAAAACCAAGTACCACTTAAAACACATAAAATAAACCAACCAATCAATAAATAAATAATAAACAATTGTAATATACATAATAATAATAATAATAATAGGAAATAAAACAATTTTTTGAAAAAATATGCAAATTTTAATGATGTTGTTGTTTCATTATTTCTAAAAGGGGTAGACAATCGGTTTATTAAAATATATAATTGTAAGTATTTGATTTCATTGTTTTTTATATATAATTTATTTTGTGTCATCGGGTATTAGATTATTTATATGTAGCTTGGATAATTTAATTTTAATTAATTTTAAACAGGGTTTAAAAATGCTTAACTTTTTTCAAGCACTACGTTTTAATTTTAACTAGAAGAAAATACACAAGCAAAAGCAGAGCACAAAGTCAAAAAACAAAAATAAAACTATTGACTGAAGCTTTACTATGTGATGTTATTTGCTAACACAGTCAGCCACAGCAATTCACTTTAAACCAGTAAGAAAGTATAGTCGGTTAAGCCCGACCATATAATACCCTACACCCAGTGTATGTAGAAAACAGTTTTTCAGAAATGTGCGCTATATAGAGATATGAGATATGACCTATTATGGACCGATCATCCAAAAATATAGTGTCATGATTTTTGTGAATATAAATATTGTGTATGTTAAACTATATCTGGATATAAATACTTTTAAACGATTTATGGAGGTTAAAGTTGATTACGGAGAGGGTCTTATATGGGAGTTTCGACTAATTACGGACCGACCATTATAAAATTAGCTGTCATCATTTCTGTATATTATTTGTGTCGAATTTTATTTGATTACCAACATTCTTAAGAGAGTTTATGATCGTTGAAGTGATTTTCGGAAGTGGGCCTTATATGGGAGCTACGACTAATTATGGACCGATCTTCACGAAATTTGTAGATGTGCTTTAGCTTGATTTACTACTTATCTGTGGTAAATTTTATTTGCATACTTGCATAATTCAAAGATTTATGACCGGTAAACCCCAATTTCGGGAGGACATTTGTATGGGGGCTAGATGAAATAATGGACCGATTTCCACCAGTTTCAATCTTATCCATCCTTGGGCCGAAAAAATATCACGTACCAAATTTTATCGAAATATCTTCAAAATTGCGACCTGTACTCTGCGCACAAGCTTTACATGGACAGCCAGCCAGCCAGACGGACGGACGGACATTGTTAAATCGACTCAGAAAGTGATTCTGAGCCGATCCGTATACTTTAAGGTGGGTGTTGGACCAATATTTATGGGCGTTACAAACATCAGCACAAATCCAATATACCCTCCCCACTATTGTGGTGTAGGGTATAAAAATGTCTCTTTGGTCTATTTATAATTTAGTCTATAACTTTTTTTTTTGTCATAAGTTAAAATTTAATTTAATTTATTATACCAGTACAAATTTTTCAACAAATGACGTTTTACTCATAATAAATGAATAGCCAAATCGCCGGTTTTGTTCAAATTTTGCTATACAGTCAATAGTAAATAATCACATTTAATATTTGTACGACGGCATTTACATTATTTTGTCAAAAACGTTTTGGCTCACAAAGTCGGCAATATTTTGCTTCGATAACATATGAGATAAATATAAACAAAACACGGCACCTTCCCAGCAGTCGGGGTAAGTTGTTAATGATTTGTGATTTGACTACTTACCAATAATCACCAGTACTTACCGGCCATACCACTGGCAATGTTAATGAGTGACGAGTGTAACATGGGGATGTCCTAGGATGTAGTCACTTGTTACCTAAGTCATTACCTTTCAGCAGTCATTTCGTTTGTGGCATAGCCGCAACTAGAATTTATGTGGGACACCGACACATTTTTGCATTCTCTCTCTTAAGAGAGACTATAGTAACAACATGTTGTTGTACGCAACAAACACCTCAAAGCAAAGAAGAAACACAGCCAATTAGTAGTTTTTGGATTCTCGCAATTATGTTCTTTTTTTCATATAAAAGTGGAACTTTGGCATTACCAGTGGTATCAAAAGTAAGTACTCATGCTTTTCGTATACTATTTAAGTACTTACTTGCGATCACTGGTTACTGCCGCCGCTGCATAGTCTATTAAACAAAATATTGATACATATGTCCGTACGTATTTTGTGTATGAAAAAGTTCCATTATTAAGCTAAGTTTAGACGATATGTTGAATCAGCATATATATGCTGACAGCCATATGATTAAAATTAGCAGCAAATTCCTATGTCATATGTTAGACGTTTACACGATATGTTGAAAGTAGCAACTTTTTTGATGTCAGCATATGTCAGCAAATGAAATGTCAACATAAGAGTTAGCATACGATTTTTGTGTTTATACGATATGTTGAATTGTATATGGTGCTACATATGCTGAGTCGTATAAACATTTGTTTGTGAAATTATTCAGTTTGACAACATTTTTTAATTATTATTCAACTTCTGTATTTTATGTGTTTTTTTTGAAATAAAATTTAATAATACAAATAATATCAATAAAAAAACATAAATGATGCCGTGGGAGGAAATTGGTCTAGCTATTGCTTGTACAGTGCTGATTTTGGATGACGATGAAGTGGAATTAAAAGCAAAAAGACGCAGAATTTTGGAAAAAGAAATGGGTAGAACGATGAGAGGAGAAAGTTATTGTGTAAAATTATACAAGGAATTGGTATAAAAATAGAGCATATTTTATTGTAAAAAACAGCAATAATAATAAAATATTGCAGAACTTACCAACAAAATCGAGCTAAATTATACACTAAATATGCAAATAATGCACGAAAACATGTAAAACATTTATAATAATTTAATGTTTATTTCCAGAGACCTGTGTTGATTAATTTGAACAATGCCGCCGGCCACTATATTGCGTTTTGTATTCTTGTGTGTGTATGTTTGTAGGTACATATGCAACAAGAAGTGAATTTACATACAAAAAACTATCGGCGGCTGGCTTTAAAGGTCGTGATACACTATCCTACACAATCGTACGATTCATTCACTGGAATATCTGACCGATTTCTATCACACTCAAAAAAAAAATCGCAACAAAGTATGTCATAGGTGCCACACTAGTACACAAAAAAGATGCAAAAACATATGTTTTTGTTAATGTAAACAAACGCAGTTTTCCGCCATTCAAATAAATATTTGTGTTCAATTATTGTGTTGATATATGTGAATATAATAAATTGTATAAACTATACAAACAATTAAAAAATTTTAAACGTCTGTTCTATAGATTATAATTTGTGATTTAAATCAATGAGGCCGACATTGTTGTTTTCTTATCAGCGTTATTAGAAAATAAAACTCTGATCGCATAGACACTATTGCATATGCATATGAATTTGCCATATGCTGAAAAGCTTGCATACGCTTTTCAACAAATAACATATCTGTCAACATACGCAGGAAATTTGTCAAACATTAATAATATGCTGTTTACACGATATGCTAAAATTACCAACATACGTTTGTTGGTATTGTTAACAAAGTGTTAGCAAATGTTGTTAAACATACGTATGCTGAAAAATTTTACGTTTACACGATATGTAAGCACTTGTAACAAATTTTTCAGCATAAATATGCTGATTCAACATATCGTCTATACTTAGCTTTAAAAATTTAATCTAAAGCTAAGTATAGACGATATGTAAATCTTTAAATATTCCTTATTAATATTTAAATTATTTCAAAAGCCCCGATAGCAACGTGGACCTATTGAGCAACATCATAAAGGACCCCATTCCGGGGGTTTTGGTCTCACTTTTTGGGAATTGCAGAATTTTATTTGTACTTTTGGTAATTTTTTATTAATTTTTTTTTTACAGTTTATTATTTAGAATGATATATGTACATTTATTTGCTATTTTGAAAATTTCATTGCATTATGTAAAAAAATAAAGATTTATTGCATATTACATATAATAAAACACGAATTTTATATCGAGTACAATTGTACCAATCATAAGCAAAAAGATTGAAGTAAATACCATGATTAAATTCAAAAATAATCTACTTTAAAGTTTCAAAACTGATGAAAATTTTAAAATTTTTGTACAAAATGTTTGCGATGAAGAAAATGTTCATAAACAAACTGAATAACAGAATGATACAAAATTGATTGAAATAGAAAACCCTGGGACCTGATATTATTTTTCTTGTAGGGCTTGTCGAGCAAAACAAGATTCCAATAGTGAAATATGCCGGAGACCTCCCTTCGACTCTACTTAAGTGTTCGCACGTAGTGAACTACCACGTAAACCAACCAACCCCCCAGCTCTAGCTGCCGTTTTTCTAGCCATGTCCATTAAGGCTTCATTAGTCTTTACTTTCTGTCGCTGTTCTGTTCCGTGTTGTTCTGTAGTTAGTTTTTCCGTATATACGTATCAGCTGGTTTAGGTAAACATACCGCGAAAATAAATCAAAAAATACAAATCAAAGTTTTTTTTATTGTACAATAATGTCAATACTTTCGTCTAAAGTAATGAGTTAGTCGTCATCCAAGCTTATTTTTTATATTTTTATAACTTTTATACAAAAACTTAATGAAATTCAAAGAAATTGAAAATTTTTGTCATAAACCAAATTTTTTTTTTGTTGTGCGGATGTCAGCTGTTTTGTGCTGTCACTTACAATTACTTAGCAAATCTTTGTTTTCAAGAGTTTCGTCCGTAACGGCACGGAAAGTAACAAAACAACTAACGACTTCTACACATTTTCTATTTAACAGAATCAAGTCAGCTGATTCGGAACGGAACAGAAAGTAAAGACTAATTCTGTCTTTAATCATAACTTTTTGTATGTATCTATGTACATAAATAAAATTGCAAAGTTAATTCATTTTATTAAATCATTTATAAAAACAAAATCTGAAAAGTTAAATCTACAAGCAAATAATATAATCTAGTAACATTTAATTTGCGAATGTATGTGATTGCCTATATGCATGTTTGTATGTATGTATGTATGTGTAAATATGTGATGTTAATTAACATTAACTTCCTGTAAATGCCATTTATATTTTATAGTATAATTTTGTTAACAATTAAAATAATTTAACAATACAATTTGTATATTAAATACATACATACATACAAATCCATACATACTCATATGTATGTGTGAGCACACACAAATACACATTAGCACGTAGACATTTGTTTGCCTGGAAAGTGATCAACACATTCCACCAGATCAAACAATCGAAAACTTTGCAAAAGCGAATAATTTTCACATTCGCTAATAATTTGACAATCACAAAAAATCTGATTGTTCGTAATATGGACTAATTGTCAATAATTTAATGATATTAAAATTTTTAAAATAATCAATCATTAATAGTAAAAAAAAATCGCCATTGATATTGCTTATTATACTTTATTGTATATGTCTTGCTCGATTCTTCTAGATTCAGATTTTACGGCCACAAACTAAGCGTCAGATGTACATTTTGCAAATCGTTGGTAATATTCGTAAAGTTCTATGATGATACAATTTTCGAATGCTTTGGCCAGGTGGGATATTTTATTAAATATATTTCTGATACATACTCATTACTCGTATATCCTGGGGACAAAGTTTACAATAGTATTGTAATAAAATATTGCTTTACATACATACGAGTAGTGATAATTATTAAACAAGTGTTTTATGTACATATGTATATGTATGCATAAGTATGTGTCTGTGGGAAGGTGCAATGTTTATGTATAGACAATTTATTTTTTTGCAAAATTGTTAACTAAAGTAAACAAAAATGTTTACAACTCAATAGATATGAAAACGAATTGTAATTATTCGGCTATGCCGAATCTTATATACCCTTCACCTTTGTTGTGGATGCATAATTATATTATATACACATACATATATATATATATTATATTGTTACGTTTTTAGCTTTTAAAAACGGTGGTTTATTTCCTTTAAATAAACCGGATTCTTTTTAATTGCAAAATAAAAGCGTCAAGTAGTTTGAAGAAAATATAACGAGTCTTTATTTATTTAAATGTACACAAACCCAATTAAAATAAAAAAGGTAAAATGAACATACTGTCTTTTTACACACTTGTACATATTACACTTTAAGAACACACTTAAACACTTTGTTTGATCAGCGCCATCTGTTTCTGAAATTATTCGTAACAATATTAATACACTTGGTTTTTTTGATAAAATTTTTATAGGTTGTCTCGGATTTTTGCTCATATCTCCCTTATTTATGGACGGATTTTGCTGATTTTAAATAGCAAACTTCTCGGAAGCATGTCTGACAGAATTATTGAAGATTTGGATACCGTAGATATCTGGGGACTTCAGAAAATTTATTTCAACACCGATATTTATACAATATATATAGGGATAAATGTCTTTTGCAGATGTGGTCCTTGTATGGGAGCTATGACCAATTCTGGGCCGACCACCATAAAATTTAGTACAACTATTTATTTGCCTATAAAGATTATGCATGTCAAATTTTAGCTGTTTAACATTGTTTATATCTGTTTTATACGTATTTAAGTGAATTTGGGAAGTGGACTTTATATGGGGGCTATTGTCAAACATGGACCGAACTAAAAAAAATTTCTGTTTGCGATTTATTTTTGCATAAAACTTATTTTTGCCGAATTTTGTCTTGATATTCCAATTTTATAGGCATTTATTTATAATTGAGCAATATTTCGAGAAGATTTTTGTATGGGCGCTATGAGAACTCATGGACCGATTCATACTATTTTCCGCACACTTTCTTCTTTTATCATAAAAAAAACGTATACAATATTTCATGGTATTATCTGCAATATGCTTCAAAATATTGCAATAAAATGGACAAAAAATATCAAATTTTTATGGAGGTTGTCTCACATATTGGTCCATAACTCTGGTTGACCTAAACCGATTTTGCTGATTTGAAATAGCAAACTTCGCGAAAGCATGTCGGACAGAAGTCTTGAAGATTTGGATCCCGAGGATATCTGGGGACTTCAGAAAACTGATTGCAACAGACATACAGACCCAAGGACATGGCTTAATATACTCCGGTATCGGTAAGGATTCAGAATATATATACTTCATAGGGTCGGAAAATTAAATTGTGGAAATTACAAACGGAATGACAAACTTATATATACCCTTCTCATGAAGGTGAAGGGTATAAAAAAAGCTAGAGTGCTATATACGGCTTTGCCGAATCTTAAATACCCTCCACCTAAATAAAATTAGAATTACAAAACCTACACTGTTGTTAGAACTAGAATACCATTATGCAGTGTTTCCTATTAAGTTTTAGCGCAAGTTTTATTAGTATGTTATATATTGTTTCATAGAAAAGTTTACGCACAATACAGAGTTTGTATTTTTATCAATCTTATATGAAATTGTAAAACTAAATATAAGTTCACAATTTTTTCATATTCACCAGGTTAAAATAGTATAAACAGGTCAGAGTTCAAAATTTAGCTTAGCAAAAGTTACGTCGATTCTGAGAGTGAGGGGTGCAAATAGAAGCTAAATTAGAAGGCCCGTATCGCAGCGTTTGTTTATGTTAATTCGAATTTTTTTTTCAATCGACCTTTGAACTTTGCATTCAAATGCCGATTTTTAGCATATTGTTTATATGGTTTTTTTTTTAAAAAATTGATTTAGAAAATGTTTGTCAGTTAGTTTAATGGTATTCCACATAAGAAGTCTAGGCAGTTAAATCAGTCGATCACTGAACTAAAGCATTGTCCACATAAAACCAAAACCAAATTAATGAAGCTTTTTTTTAAACCTGATGCCACTTCAGTTTTTTCAAACAATGGAAATATTCTATTTGAAAGAAAACATAAGCGAAATGTTCCAGGTTATCAAACTTTTCAAGTGATCCAACAAATATGCAATGAAATCTTTATTTTTTAATATAACGCAGTGAAATTTTCAACGTAGATTAAATTCATGGTTCTAAATAAAAAATTGTTGGTATACAAATTTATCAAAACTACAAAGGAAATCCTACATTTTCCAAAAAGTGTGACGAAAATCCCAATAATGGAATTTTTACAATTTTGCGCACAAGATCCACATTTCTATTGGGGCTAGTAAAATGCTTTAAAAATAAATAAAGAATTTCTGTTTTGTAATCCCAGCTTTGGAATCTTACAACATACAGTCTAAAGTTGAACTTTGTTACAAAAAATACAACTTATCTGGAAAATTGGGCTTGTAAATTGAACTCTGACATGTAAACTGAACTCTTTCTAAAAATATATATTGGGTGTAACTTAAACATTAGGGGGGTTTTTTTCAAAGTTTTAGATTTAATTGTCAAACATTTCTACAATATAAATTTATACGAAGCTTTTCCCACCTTTCATGGTAACACAAGGAATCAGTGCCAAAAGAACAGCTCTTATTTTAAAGCCAAGAACGAATCAAGAAAAGCGTATCCTAGAAATAGTGTTATGTATCAATCAAAACAAATAGTAGTGGAACAAGACAAGGTCTGGACTGTATTGCAAGTGAGATGATGACACGATGGAATAATACGCATTCTAACTAGTACAGGTTCCCGCTGTAGCTTTAAGTAGCTCATAGTAGAGCCATTGATATTTGGCTTCTCTGTCCGGCTGATTGACCGGACTTCACATATGATCTCGTTATCGTAATGAGTATTTAATGAGAATTTTAGACCTGTAAAATCGCTTTACAAGGTCTCCCGGCTTCAATTCATATGATATCCGATTTCCCTGCTTTTGAATGAATCCTGCTGCTCGAAAACGTTTTGCTGCTGGACCAACTTCCCAATTGTTGTGAAAGTTTTTGTTGAGTTTAAAAACAATTAATTATTATTTATTATATTTAACGTCTCCAATTCCTGGGCCTGGGCCAAATCCTTCAGAACCGCACAAACCATCTCTGGCAAATTGAAACCGATGAAACACATTCACCATCGATGTACTGCAGCGGCACTTATCTCCAAAACCACAGAGCTCCACTCCTGAAAGGCTTGTGCAGTCCATCTTTAAAACATAAACTTGAATACGCTTTTGGTACGATTTATTTCCAAAAAAATTTCGATTCTGCCGCAATGAGAACTGCTGGTTTTCAAATACGAGTATATATTTACTAAATTTATTTACTTAATTTGTCTATGGAACTGAATTCCTTACAGACAGTTTAAACTGATTACACATTCTTCTTAGGGGATCAGCGTCAGCATAATTGGCTCTATAAAATTCCACAGAAAGAGGTGCAAAATTACGGGATAAACGTTGCGGAATGTTGAAGGAGATTTTATTGATTAGAAAACCAGAGCAGGTGATACCATTAATAACATTCAGGATAAATGATATGATCAGCATAGTTCTACGACTTTTTAATGGAGAAAAATTAATAAGAGCAAGCCCAGCGATATATGATGCTAAATAAAATGGGTTGAAATAGAGCCCACATAGGCAAAATATGAGTAATTGTTTTTGCGCAGATTCAATTGTATTGCTGTGAGTAATATGAACCGTATTCCATAATCGGTCGAACAAGTGAAGTATATAAAGTTTTTGCAATATACGGATCATCAAATTTTTTTGCCCATCGTTTAATAAAGTCTAGTGTAAATCTTGCTTTATTTATTATTGTAGAAATATGTGGAACGAAGCTCAGTTTAGAGTCGAATAAAATGCCTAGGTCTAGAAAATTTTGAACCATTTCCACTTCGTAGTTTCCCAGAAAAAAATTTCTTGAAATTGGTATGTGCCTTGCAAAGCGCTTTACTTTACATTTCTTTAAATTAGGTTCCATCAAGTTAAGCTTCCACCATTCATAAAAAGAATCCAAGTCGGTTTGGAGACGTAAGTGATCAAAAGGTTAGTTATAGGCCAAGAAAATTTTCACGTCGTCTGCATACATTAAAATATTAGAAAATTTATTTACTTTAGACAAGCTGTTAATAAAAATAGAAAATTACAGCGGCCCAAGGTGACTGACTCCCTTGTGGTACTCCAGAAAAAACGTTAATTTTATACGAAGACGTGTTATTAAAACGACTGGTTTGTAGTCTATTCGACAGATAAGATTGTATCCACTGTACGTTAAGGCTGTAAACCCCAATTTTTGCAGTTTCTGTACGAGAAGCAAATGATTTATTTTGTCAAATGCTTGACTGAAATTCGTATATATAACATCAGTTTGCATGCTTTGAATGAAGCCGCGATTGATGACTGTTGTTAGATGCAGAAGATTAGTAGAAGTAGAGCAAGATTTTTGAAAACCATGTTGAATTAAAGTCAAAAGCACTATGAAATGGGTGCGCATTTTATACGAATGAGTTTTATGAGAACTCAACAACCGCCGTATTATGATTAATAAAACATGTAAAAAATGAAGTTCCAGTACCTTAATTATAACCTACACCACCATACTGGGGAGGGTATATTGGATTTGTGCTGATGTTTGTAACGCCCAGAAATATTGCTCCAATACCCACCGATCGACTCAGCATCACTTTCTGAGTCGATTTAACGATGTCCATCCGTTCGTCCGTCCGTCTGGCTGGCTGGCTGGATGTCCATGTAAAGCTTGTGCGCAGTGGTAAGTGATATTTTTTCGGCCCAAGGACGAATGGAATTGAAACTGGTGCAAATCGGTCCATTATTTCACCTGACCCCCATACATAAGTCCAAAATTGGGGTTTACCGATCATAAATGCTTGAATTATGCAAGTAACTAAACAAACTTCATCACAAATGAGTGGTAAATGAAGCCAAATTACATCTACAAATTTTGTGCAGATCGGTGCATAATTAGTCGTAGCTCCCATATAAGGCTTGCTTCCGAAAATCACTTTAAAGAGCATAACTCACTCAAAAATATCCGTATCCAAATAATATTTAATACAAATATATCTCATATGCATACAAACAATACGGTGCAAGTTTATTGTGATCGGTGCATAATTAGTCGTAGCTTCCATATAAGGCTTACTTCCGAAAATCACTTTAAAGAGCATAACTCACTCAAAAATGTTGCTATCCAAATAATATATAACACAAATATATCTTACATGTATACAAACAATACCATAGAGTATTGTTGTGATCGGTCTATAATTAGTCGTAGCTCCCATAATTGGCCCACTTCCGAAAATCACTTTAACGATCATAAATTTCTTAAGAATGTTGGTAATCAAATAAAATTCGACACAAATAATATACAGAAATGATGACACCTAATTTTATAATGGTCGGTCCGTAATTAGTCGAAACTCCCTCTCCGTAATTCACTTTAACTTCCATAAATCTTTTAAAAGTACTTATATCGCGATAAAGTTTAACATATATAATATTTATATTTACAGAAATCATGACACTAAATTTTTGGCTGATCTCCCATATAGCGCACCTTTCTGAAAAACTGTTTTATACATATACTGGGTGTAGGGTATTATATGGTCGGGCTTGACCGACTATACTTTCTTACTTGTTTTATATTGCAGTGAAACGAGGAGATGCTGCAAAATATGCTGCATAAAATTTTTGGACCGATTTAGTTGCCTTTCATTATTCAAAAGCTGCAGTGGATTAGAATCGAAGAAATTTGTAATATGTGAACCCTATTGATTGTTGCCAGCTACAGCCAATTTAAGTAAATTAAGTTATAGTAAAAATAAATTTAATGGGGAGAGGTTCGGCGAAGTTAGGAGATGTTCTGAAAAATAAAAAAATTTAGTATTTTTAAATAAGTATGCAGCGCAGGTCGATCGAAATGTTGTGCAACAGTTAATGTGATCCATTAAATTGAAAACACGGATTTGTTTCAGGGGCTATGAATTTTAGGTTGATTTGTAACTCTTCTTAAATATTTATAAATAAGTTTCAATTTGTAAACATTAAAACATACATGTGATAACGCCCGGATGACTGGCATTATAATAAAAGCCAGAGGTGGTTTACTAGACCTAAATGCAAGAGCATTTAGAAACAACACGGTTGGTATATGTACAATATGTAACTCGGATGAATCGGAAAACGTCCAACTCTTCATCGGTGCATGTCCTATATACAACACATATAGGCTGGAATATTTTGGTAAAAGACAGCTTAATGTAAATGAGGTCATCAGCATACTAAACGGCTTAAATTATTGCCAACTATATAAATACCTTGAAATTTGCTTAACGTATAGAAAATTGTTGTTAAATGAATTTAATAACTAGAAATATTTTTATTCGAATACATTACTTTGTCATGCTTTCCATAATAATAAATACAAATGTACCCTAATCATATATTACAGTCAATATAATAGTAATGTGCTAATCTGGCACACAACATTTAGTTACGCCATATATAGATAAAATAACTTTTCTATCTACTGCTAAGAACTTTAAATGTACAAATATATCTATTAATAAATAAAAATAAAAATAAAAATAAAAATAATACATGTGATAAGATTTTATGATGCCTTAATATACCAAAAGAATTTTAATATTTTGCATCAAATAACACACTTGTTTTTGGACCACCTGTTATATCCAACTCTACACTTGCATTTTTACACTCCCTGAATCAGTTACCACTCATATATTGTTTTAATAAAATCCTCACATGATATTCACAACATTGTTGTAAATTAAATAATGATAATTATAAATGGAACACAAAAAAGCTGGTGTTTCATTTTTTATTCTGCCATTTTTCTTTGTTTTTTTTTTTTTTTTTGTTCAAATATTTTGTGGTTTTTAATATAAAATAATGTATATTACCAAATCATTCATACATTTATGCATTAAATAAAATATTTTTTCATTCAAGAGATGACGATGATGCCGCTACTGATGACTTCTGAATATGGTAGTGCTTTTTAAAATTATGTGGTTTAATATGAATGATTACATTCAAGTGCATTTTTGTTTTCAATATTATTTTCTTCACATCTCACATTCTGATCAATAGTTTACACTATGGGTGGGCCGCTTGATAAGTTGCTGTTACAAAATTATATCGATTAGTCTATATATGCAAAATACTAACACTTAATTTATGTTCTTTCGACGTAATATAAGAGTTAATAAATAAAATTATTTATTTTTTTTTTTTAATATAAATTAGGTTGGCGGAGAATTAATCCATCAAATTGCCAGGTTATCCCGCTATCGATTTAAGTAAGTCCCAAGTCGACCTATACCTTCATATAGGAAGCTGGAACTCTTAAATCTTGTATTAAAAATTCAGCATGTGACTAATGCACAACTTCGAAGAAACGTAATGCGGTATAGTTAGACGACGCCAAGCATTAACCAAAGTGAGACGCAAATCTCTCGAAGGCAGCGAAAAGAGGACTGCCTGATTGCCCTTAAGCGATAATGACAATAACGCGCGAGTTCTTTCTCCACCCAGAGCTGAATTACGACTGATAAATAAAATTAGATATTTCAACAAATTTTAATTTGTAGTAATTTTTAAAGTAATTGTTCGAACATGCCGCTTACAAATATTACTTAATTATTGTTTAATATACGTAATTGATTGGGGAATAAAATATACAGAATTTTTTACATATTTATATTTCCATATTAAATATGTGTGTCCGTCCGATTTACATAAAAATAAATATGTAAAAAATATTTTACAATTAGTTTTCAGTTTTTTTTTTTAATTTTTTTTGTTAAATATATTTGTCTGCAATATTAAAGTATTTATAGAAATTACACAGACCAATTAAAGGTTTTGGCAATATCATGAGCGATAAAGTTAATAAAATTATTTAAACTCTCAGACAAATTGCCTTATAATCTGCAAGAATATTTTGACTAATTAAAAAAGTCTACGAATTAAAAAACAGGCAGTCTGTTACTTCAAATCTGGATGATTTTCTAGTTTACTCTATTTTTTTGTTATACATAATTTTAATTGTTGATGAATTGAACAGGAGCCGCCCGGACAAATTTTAAAAAAGTTTCTACTTAGCCCATTATTGCACAGTGTAACGTCAAATAATCCATTATATTATTATTCCTAGCGGTGTTCACACAGAGAACGCATTAAAGTTTGTAATGATGACCATTTATTTCTCAAGAATTGAACTTAGTTATACAAAGGAATACATATGAACAAGTTTACACTCTTTGCTGCTAAAAGCTAAATAAAGTATCAAAGACTCGAGATAAGGATAATATGATTAAATTGCCACTGGCAAGTAACAAAGCCGGTAATTCTGGGGTTACGAAGGTTGACATTGATTTTTGATGAACAGTGTTCTGGAAAAAAAGCAAGAATTCCGATTAAAGAGCCAAATCACTCTATAACCAAATTAGTAAAACTATAAACGGAGTGGAGATTATTGCAAAAACATTGAAAATAAAAAGTGAAAAAATAGCAGCAGAATTTTTAAAAAAATTAAAACTTTGTTTGATATTGCAGACGAGATTCCATTAGAAATGATAATCATTGCATTGATAAATCTGCGAAAACAAGGAAAAATATTATGAATTAGGTCTACAAGAATGGGGAAAAATCCTTGGTTTTCAATACGACGACAGCAGACTTTGGAACTTGTTCCATAATTGAAAATACACTAGAGAGGGATCTGTTTTATTATTATGTGATGACTACATCTTTGAACTTAGTCTTTAAAACATTTTTGATATTAAATTTTTGGTAAAGAATGAATTCAGAAGGGTCCGCGAGAACTACATCAAAAAGCTACAAAGCCACCCTAATCCGCTGGCTAGAATTCTAGCTCAGAACCAGACGGAGTCGAGGCTTCGTAGAGCTTAACAGCCAATAAGAAATTAATGCTCTGTTAGAGATTAATTAGATTTATTTTAGTTTTAAGATTTAAATACTTATTGTTAGGCCTAAGGGAATAAAGCAGATTCAATAAATAATAAAAAGTTATAAAAAAAAAAAAATGTTTTTGTTGAAATATTTCAACGACTTCAGAAGGGTGGCCCATCATTAAACATTGATAATTTCAGTATCGGTAGCGAGAATAAGAAAGTTAAAAATGCTATTAGTTCAGGTCATGTAGAGCGAACTACAAATCTTCTAAATAACAAAAGCGAGATGACTATATGCAATTAAATAAAAATGAAAAAATTTCGAGCTCCAGGCGCTTTGCATTACGCAAGATGAAAGTCACAGGCAATATACATCTTAAAAATATTTTTTATTTAGAAACGAGTTCGATTTAACAGAGGTTGGACTTAATGGTCTTGGCGATATTTCCATTTTCATTGTCAAAGTATACATTGAAGCTATAAAAGCTTTATTATTCTTACAGTATTTATTCAATATCGAAGTGTTGAAAGTGAAACTGCTACCGTAGTTTTGGAAAAATTTTGCAGTCAACTGTGGTATTTAGGCACAGAAAATGTTGCTTCGGCATTTTTTGATGAAAATGTACCAATCGAAATCAAAAAAAGAAATGGAAAAAGCTTGGAAGAATGAATCTGATGCCAACAGCTAAAAGGCCTTAATAGACACTCTGAACGTAGCTGTAGATGGTATCAAAAAAGGGATCGCAAAGCTTGTGAATACAAAAACTAAAACATTTCGTAAGCGTTTTGATTTGTGTGAAGAGTTTTTGAAAACAACTAAGTGGCCGAGTGACAAAAAGTTTATCGAAGCTAAGAAAACTCCAAGGAGAGTCAAATTAATGCAGGTTTATAATAACATTTCTTTCAAATAGCGAAGAACACAAGCAATATATTTTACAAATTGTTATGGATTACCGTTTACATTTTTTTTAAATTGCAATGAAGAAACTCTTTTTTTACTGTAAAAATTAAAACAAAAACCAAAGTCTTTTTGATAATTTTAGTTAGGCTCGAGTTCATTAAATTTAATTTTCATTAAATTATTTTTACTGAAGTTAGGAATTACAACAATTTATTATTAAAAATTTTGATAATTTTTCTTGACTGGGGATCGAACCTGCGTTGTTGAATTTACATATGTTTCGAGAAATCCCACTTTCTCTCATCAGAATTCTTTGCGTTCTACCACATGCACCACTGCGGTGCCGGTCAGCCAACAGACAAACATCAATCCTTTAACCAGTGTTAGTTCTGGTAGTTCGAAGTTTTTGCTGTAATTATCATTCTTTATTAATTTCTATTCATAGTTGTTTTTTTCTTTTTTCTTCAGTTTTTTCGTATTCATGTCAAGACTTTGTCTCGAAAACTTGAATACATTTGTTTTTGTTTATTATGTTTTTTGTACACTTTTGTACAACATGTAAACATACAACATATACTTGCCACAAATAAAAACCAAATATCAAAGTATAAATTTTTTCGGAAATGAAATTTTCCATATAAACAAATCCATAGATGTTCGGTTATTTTTTTAATTCAGTAGATATTAGAGATACAAAAAAAAATTGTGAGCAAAAGTTGTTAATCTAAGTTTTATCTATAAATTCTACTAACTATTTTATTCTGTAAAAGTTATTGCCAATCAAAGTCAAAAATAAGGTATTTAGCAAACTTTCATCAAAAAGAGTATGTTTTGTAGTTGTGATTATGTTGCAATAAGTCAGCGATATTATAAATTGTTTAACCCTCCGATAGGTGAGAGGGTCCCTCGTGACCTTTTTCATTTTCAAATTAAATGAAATTACTCCTTGATAGTCTAAGGGAAGTATACCCAACCCAAGGAAAAGTTCAAAGTGATCAGGGCACCCTATACCCTCATCCGATTGAGCTCATTTATTCAAGGGACTATTTTTTTTTTTTTAGCAATTCGATCCAATTTGGAGCTTGACATGCAACAGATTTCTTCAATATAGTTAATATATGATATACATACGTACATATGTAGTTAATGAACACTTTTAGCTCAAGTGATTAAAATGATTAATGGTTACAGCCACTAGTCCACAAACATCTGTGGATGAATTGATCTTCACCAGCTTTTTAAATATTATTTCGATTGCAGGACCCATAGTTGTTGCTGAAGCTCATTTTGAGGACATCGCAAGCAGCACATATACCTCATATGGTATTTTTCCTACAAACTTCGTATTGCCCCACCAAATTTCTTTTGTTTCGATGTGGCCTCCGAAGTAGGCATACAGCAAGAGACTAGTGAGTCCAGGGCTGAGATGTGACACTAGTCGTATTTATATGCGCACTCCAGTTTTTTTCAGTCTTTGTCTTGGCTGACTTGACCTCCCGGTTTCGCATTTATGAATGTGTGTTGGATATATTTGAGTTTCAGCCCTTTTAGTGGCAGTCAAGGACATTGTAGACAGTCAGCTTCTTCCTATTCCGAGGTAATATATATAGTATGCTAAGCGGATATATAAATCACAAAATTTAGTTCTTGATTTAGTTACATTAGTTACACTGCACAGTGGGCACAATAGAACTTGAGTCAAAGAGTATTCTAGTTTAAGTGATTTGCCCCTCCCCCCCTGGATTTTAGAAAATACCACCACACCTGAACAAACAGAACTTGATAAGACCAATCAGCTGCCCTTAAAATAGGGAATATAGGGACGGTCTTAGCCACTCGAAGAAGGGCGTTATGTAACTCAAAGCCGCTCTTAGGATACTTACGGATTAGCATCGTAACAAACAATAAACTATAATCTGACGAGATAAATAGTTTGTCGAACTATTGGTTAAAAAAAAAAACCTTAGGATATTAAGATGTAAATTTTCGGGATGACACAATCACAGTATTCTCTGAACAGGTTGTTTTAAAAGATGTTTGGTGCAAAATAAATTTTAACAATCATTACACTCTTTATGCCAGTGATAAAAATTCTCAATGTCTGACTTTATCTTGGATACTTTTCTTTCTTTCTTATGGAGATTGCCTGCCATGTTGTTATGTAGACACCAAAAAAAAAACTCTTGAATATTAATTTCACATACGAAATACAATATAAATTTATTACAACAATTCACATAAAATGTACTCGTATGAATGTAAAAATAAATTGACTTTAAAAATAATATTAAAAAAATATACTATTTATGTACGAGTGAGAAAATTTGTTACGAGACTGAAGACAAGAAAGAATAAAACAAACATTTCAAAAGAATCGAATGTAAGCAAACAACTATTAAATTCATACATTCTCCTCCTTTTATGTTGTGTGGCAAATAGCAACATCAACAAGAACATTCTTCTCTGTTACTGCTGTGGCATCATTTAAAATCTTTAATTTATCATGGCAATTACAATAAATTTGTTTAATAAAATAAAAAGACAAAAGATACTGATTTTAAGGATCATTAAAAATGTAAAACAAAAAGTAAAATGTGGTTTTAACGTTAAATACACGTATAATATTGTTGCATACACATACGCATTTATGTATGTGTGTGTGTATACGGTATCGTGTGTGTACAGTAAGGTACAAAATGTGTCATATAGTGCGATTATAGCTTTCATAACAAAATTCTTGACAGCGATTTGGCTAAGGAATTCACAGTGCGGGAGCAGGGAGCATCATAGCTATATTGTGATTCTGTTAGAAAATCGTTTTTATATGGGTCAACTTCAAAAAAACGCAACTTTTGTGTCCCTGCACTTTACACTACTATTTTAGGTAAAAAAAAGCGAGAAATATGTAACAAAAGGAAAACATAACTCTCAAATTTGTATGTTTGTTTTTTTGTTTATTCAGAATGGTGTTTTGTTTCTCCCTCTGACTGCTTCCATACAAAAGCATGTGTCCCCCGTTAGAATTTTTAGTAAACAAAATAAAATCAAGAAAAAAGTAAATATGCAACATTTAATAAAATTATTCGAATTATTGCGTTGCTTTCTTGTGTTTTGATTTGTTATAAACTTAATTAGTGAGAATTTGGCATTGCAAACAAAGGTTGTCCCCACAGTTTGCATTGAGTGTCACTTTTTTATAAATCAAGTAATATTACTAGTTTTCAATTTCAAGTTTAAATAAAGTTAATAACACAAGAAAAGTACAAACTTTAATTATTTCAAAAGTGAAAAAAATCTATTAAAAAAAGGGTGCATTTGCGTAGTTTTTGTGAACACCATGGTAAGGGCGCGTTAAATTTCATGAGCGTCACACTAATTTTTTTTAAACGTGAATATATTAATTGTTACAAATTGAAATTGACAATCATTGTTTACATGCTTTCAACTAATTTTTGTAATTTGTGAATTTCAGAAATAAATTGCCTACGAAAAAAAACAAAATAGGCAAACATTTCATGAGCATCACTTTTCATATATATTGCTTCATAGCTCGATAAAGCGCGTAATGACGAATATAAAAGAAAGAAGAAAGAAAGGTATAATCGTGGTATATTTGAATTAAATTTTTATTGTAACTGACTGATTTTTTTTTGCCACAAACTTAATTCGAAAGTGTTAAAAATGAATGAGAATGAAAAAAACAAAGCCGCTTGTCATTTCATGAAGTTTATACAGTTAGAGAACAATTCGAATGCAAATTTATAAATTAAATTAAGTTAAGTTATTTTTGCGTCAAATATTTACTTATGCATGTATATAAGTTTCTTTAAGAGTTACTTCCTTTTTTCCATTTTTGTTAACGATATCAAAAAATATTTACCTGAAAATTGTTGCTTTTTGAAGATTTTTTATATTTACTTTTTGTAAAAGAATAAACTTTTTTGTTTAGATTTGGCATTATTTCTTGTTTACGTGCAACAAAATCTCTTGATCGTCACAAAATATCTTGAGCGTCACTCATAGATTTTTTCCCTTAAAACGCTTATAATTGCAATTTTTTTTTAAACATTGTTCGAGCCTATTACTTTGCAAGTAACCTTTATGTTCAAGTCTTTTTTAACAAAAATTTACATATTTTCATCGTAAACTTTTAAAATAACTAGTCACTTTGAAAAAAAAAAACAAAAATCAAGTTGAATCGCGGTTTTTTGTTTATAATCAAAAAGATGATTTTCGCAAAAGTCAATCTTGAGAAACAAAAGAACATCGTAGTAAGCTTGAATTTCAAATATTTTTGCATTTTTAGCGATTTGTACGCATGTTTGGGGTGTGACGCTCAAGATAGAAATCATAGAAAACCTAAAAAAACAAATATATTGATTTTTTGAGAGCTTAAAAGTACCACCGGAGTCTTCATCAATTTCTACATAAATTGGCCAATCTTACGAAAATCAAGTTGAATCGTGGTTTTTTGTTTATAATCAAAAAGATGATTTTCGCAAAAGTCAATCTTGAGAAACAAAAGAACATCGTAGTAAGCTTGAATTTCAAATATTTTTGCATTTTTAGCGATTTGTATGCATATTTGGTGTGTGACGCTCAAGATAGAAATCATAGAAAACCTAAAAAAACAAATATATTGATTTTTTGAGAGCTTAAAAGTACCACCGGAGTCTTCATCAATTTCTACATAAATTGGCCAATCTTACGAATTGAAAAAACTTTACAAATAAGCAAAAAAAAAAACCTGTTGTGTACGTTTTTTTTTTGAAATTGACCCATATCTTATTTTATATATTACTTGATCGTAGTAATCTATTATTATCGAATGCAACAGCAGAGATCTTCCAACATATGTGACTTGCACTTAAAAAGTTGTAAAAATAAAAATACGCCGGCTTCAATTGATCTTTTAAAATTTTTTTAAAATTAAATTAAATTTTGATTTCTTCGACCTTTTTTTTTGATAAAATAAAAAAGTTTTTTAGAGCTCGAGGCGAATTATTTGTAAAAAATGTATATATTATTTATTAAATTATTTCTTCCAATATATCGATATGCTTCGGATATCATTATCAATTGCTTAGTTATATGACAACTTTCGGCTTAGAGTGTAAACATATGTAGAAATATACAGATGTACATATATATAGACATTTTATAAAATGATACTGTAGAATCCAACCTCAGTAGGCTGCCAATGAAATTGGCATGATGCTGATGACATAAAAAGAGCACAGCAACAGCTATAACATACACATCATTATACACATGAACATGCCTCAGATATTATGCAACATTTTGTGTACCTTGAATACAATCAGATTTGTGAATGTACAAAATATACATGAATCTACATGGTAAACAACAACTTTACATATATACGTACTGGTATTATGTTCTCAAATACATTTGTACATATATACATAAATATTTTGTATACAATGTACAAATTGTATGTATATATATTTACAAACATCCATATGCCTGCATAAAATTTGCACATAAACTGTAGCATGGATATTGGCCAAAATGTTATTAATTTGGCCAATTTTATTAAAGCCTTTTTTACACTGTGTAAACTACTCCACACGGTAATACAATTTAATATCATTACACACAATTACTCATACTCTTTGCTACAAACTACAAACATTGCAAAACACAAGAAAACCCCTGAATAATTAGACACAATAATTCTGTGGTGTCACTAACTGGGGCCCAACCCAATAGAAGAAACTGAATCATGCCAAATTGTTACAGGCAATAAGTTAATAAAATTAAACTTTACTGTTTTTTTACAATTTTTTGTCAGTGTAATTTGTAAATAATAAAAATTGATTGCCTTCATGTAAAAGACATTTAAAAGAGAATTCTCTCTGATTTAATTTATGTATATAAAAGAGGTCAGCATACAAATTTATTCATAGGTAAATAGCAATATATTGACTCGCACTATTTGCCCTTAATAAATTTATAAGACAATTTTAATCTGAATTATGAATATTTTACATACAAACCTATACATACATACATACATACTCGTACATTTTTAATAACTGCCTACAAATATGATTTCTGTTTTCGGAAAATTTCTTAAAAGGGCGGCAGCATATTTCTGGTGACAATCATGCTCAAGTTTTCCCATCATGTAGAGAATTAGAAATTCCATGTTTATTTAACAGTTGTTTCAACTTTTCAAAGCTGATGTCAAAAAAAAAGGCTTTAGACGATCAGGTTAGTACAGGCCTGTATAAAACATTGTGATATTAAATATGTCCTGCTGATTTAGTTGTCGCCAAATTTCGATCATTATTTTGTGTACTTAATGTATGCAACAATAACTTGTGACTTTGGAATGCCTGTAAATAGAGGGCTACAATTTATTCACGTAATATTAGTTTTGGGCTCAAAATTATAATTTCAAGCGGTTCTGCGTTTTGATTTGATATCTCTGAAGCCCTAATATCCGTGATTGCTACAAATCGAATTTGTAAAATATTTATTACAAATTTATTTTATAATTGTAACTAAAGCGTCATGACCTCCTCTGTTCCTGTTGTTTTAAACTAACTATTGTATTTAATTTTTAACGTGCTCGGAATTCAAAATGGATATGAAGAAAAATATTGAGAATATTGAAAAAAACAACAATGAAATGGGGATCCTAGATCAACTGTTCTATGTCGATTTGTTAACTTAATCGCGATCGCTTTTGCTCCTGAACACTTTAACGTAGAATGGATCATGTTCCTCGTCGTGGAATGTCTGAAATACAATCAAACATGTTTCGATGTTTTTTCTTGTTTGGACCAGCAATCAGGGTCATCTCCCTACTCATGCAAAGCATTGTGTTGGAACTAAGAAAATAGGTTATGGGATGGACGATAGAGGGAGTGGTATATGTGAACATTTTATTTTAATTTTTCGATATTGAAAGTGTCAAGAAAAAATGTCTGCATAAAGTTTATTTCACATACGGACACTACGGCTAAATAACGAATTTCGCTGTAATGAAATGAATGGATGAATTCTGAGTAAAGAACGTGTATATTAAGTTTAATAATTTTAGCAGAGCACATTCCATTATAGTATCGATAGAACAGCGAGACACAACCCACATTGCGGCATTGTTCCAGTGAATAGAATAGAGTTGAATAATATACTGTCACCGATAAGCACTTTCGCTCTATTTTGTACGCGTTCAAGTAACTCTAAAATAAAATTCGAAGCGCCGGCCCATACATGAGAGTTGTACTCCATTTTTGAAAAATAGGAAGGAGATCAGATAGAGTGAAGTATTTCCTAACCGTTTTAAAAAATGAAGGCTTCTTTTTGACACTTGAAAAATGTGTGTTTTCAAGTTCAGCGGACATGGATTCTTATGCCTTACACTGCCTCCGAAGCAATAAATTTAATGCAAACAAGGTCACAATTTACACGAAGCTATTATTATTGAAATGATTGATAAGAGTTTTTCCTTGAAATTTTTTTCGGTGTCCACACAGCACAATAAGAATTGCTTAAATCGCTCGTATTTTTATTTAAGAGTATACACACATATTTCATATTTCATTCAAATAAGAGAGTAACAGGAATTTACAATCAAGTGTGTACTCGTCTTATCTTCCCCTCACCACGATATCTAAAAAGTAATCTGCTTAACTTAGAGAATTGCTTTGTGTAAATTTGGACAACATTTCCCGATCACATAATTTCACTAAATTCCATAGATGATTGGCGATTTAACAGCAATAGATTATCTTTTATCCTATAGCATCGGTTACAAACTAAAAACCCGTCAGGAGATTAATTAAATATTCCCACCATATTGCAAAAATGTTATTGAAAATTTTGACAAAGATAAACATCTGTCTGTATCTCGTTCCCATATAATTTCTCATTCATAATTTTCAAATCCTACTCTTAATACAATAAAATTTTTAATGATTTTCGTTGTTTTATTTTATTTTGAAAAAAAAACAAAGATCTCGTTGATAAATTTCTTCTAAACTTTAGTTTAGGTGATATACTTTTCCTTATTATTCCTTATTCAAGTGGCCAGCAGTGTACTTTTTTTCTAAAATTTATTGGAAATATATGTAGATCTAGCTGCAATTGAAACGTATTTAAGATGTTTAATAATAAATATAACATAAATAAATGCAACTATTTTTTTATTTTTTAAATTTAAGAAATAAAAAAAAACTGTGTACGCTCTTATTATACCATCTTGCTAAACCCACCATCGTTAAAATTAATTAAAATTAAATAAGCCTATTTACAATTTGTACTCTATTATTATCCGTAAATAGTTCTCACTGTCATTCATTGTCGTAGGTTCACAGTTATAGGCAAGCAACACCATTAAGGATGGCCTTGCCAACTGGCAATGATCCATTAATTCATTTATTCATTTTGTTTTCATTCGCTCATTCATTCGTTCATTTTGCATTTGAATTCTTGCAAAACAAATGAAATAAAATTGTGCTCCATTTCCGTTGTTGCCGCCATTATTGTCGCCATTGCAACTGTAATTTTTCTGTTATTGTTTATTTTATACTACAAAAAAAAACACTCTAACAGACACATACATATGTATGTACATGGTTGATGTTATTGTGGCTGCTATTGTTTTTATTGTTGTTGTTGTTATTATTGTAGGCAAGCATAAGTTATTAACTGTAAATTAAATTTAAAACATGAATGAATGAGTTTGCCAGCAACACACATCCGTTTTTTTCGTTTCGCATTATTTTTCTGTTCTGTTTAACATTCATCACGGATGCAGTCATTCATTCATACATACATACATATAAACTCACACATACCCAAACTCAGATGCATTTTTACAAATTCACTTTTAAATCAACTGATTTAATTTCCATTGTGTGTATGAGAGTGTGCGATTATAGGTGTGCGTTTGCATGTGTTGTTTTTAATTATTACTTTCCTTTTAACAATAAGATAATTAGCTGAATTTTTCCAGCAAAAATTTACATTTACAACAAAAATCTGCAACAAAAACAAGTAAAAGTATAGTCGGTCAAGCCCGACCATATAATACCCTACACACTGTATAAAACAGTTTTTCAGAAATGTACGTAATATGGGTGATATAACCTATTGTGGACCGATCATCCAAATATTTAGTGTCATGATTTCTGTGAATATAAATATTATATGTGTTAAACTTTATTTCGATATAAATACGTTTAAAAGATTTATGGAGGTTAAATTGAATTACGGATAGGGTCTTATATAGGAGTTTCAAGTAATTATGGACCGGCCATTATAAAATTAGGTGTCATCATTTCTTTATACAAGAAACTTATGTGTGTCGAATTTTATTTGGATACCAACATTTTTATGGGAGCTACGACTAATTATGAACCGATCATAATAAAATTGTACTGTATTATTTGTATACATATTAAATATATTTGTGTTCAATTTTATTCGGATACAAAAATTTTTAAAAGAGTTATGCTCTTTTAAGTGATTTTCGGAAGTGGGCCTACAACTAATTATGGACCGATAATCATAAACTTCTGCCATATGATATGTATACAGACGAAACATATTTGTGTTTAATATTATTTGGATACCAACATTTTTAAGAGAGTTATGCGGTTTGAAGTGATTTTTAGAAGTGGGCCTTATATGGGAGCTACGACTAATTATGGACCGATCTTCACGAAATTTTAAAGATGTGCTTTAGCTTCAGTTACTACTCATCTGTGGTAAATTTTGTGTGCATACTTGTATAATTCAAAGATTTATGACAGGTAAACCCCAATTTCGGGAGGACATTTGTATGGGGGCTAGGTGAAATAATGGACCGATTTCCACCAGTTTCAATCCCATCCATCCTTGGGCTGAAAAAATAACATGTACCAAATTTTATCGAGAGTACTGTACAGCCAGCCAGCCAGCCAGACGGACGGACATCGTTAAATCGGCTCAGCAAGTGATTCTGAGTCGATCAGTATACTTTAAGGTGGGTGTTGGACCAATATTTCTTGGCGTTACAAACATCAGCACAAATCCAATACTATGGTGGTGTAGGGTATAAATATGAAAATGTTTGTGAAACAACAATTTTTAGTTGCAGCAGCAGCCATTTTAACTCATTTTTTTTTATAAAATGCATGTTGCAAGCAGAATTGCATGTGTGAATGACCCAAAATTGTTAAATGCATATATGTAAATGTATGTAGTTGTGTGTGTGTGTTTGTGTGTGTAAGTAAATAAATTAAGTTGCTATAATTTACAAATTCTGGAAAAAAAGTGTTTGCGCCGTTGTCGTTGCTGTCATTCTGTTTTATTATTATGACAGGCATTATCGATAAAATATTTAAACAAGTGTCCGCATGGATTAACACACAAAAACAGAGAAACACACTCAGCTACGTCCAATAAACTGCATCGCAACCACTATATGCTGAGTTGCATTTAAGAGCAGCAATTTGAATGATTTTTAATTTAAATATAATTAATATATAAATAATATAATTAATAATTAATAATAATTACAAACAAAACATTTTGAAACATTTTTAATGAGATAATTGCCGAGTTACCTGACCACATTATTAGAAGAAGGTTTATTAATTGTATGGAGAATATAAATTAACTCAAACGACAGGTTCTATGATTCGATTAAGAATAAATTTTATTCTTATTAAAAACTATTTACTTAACCTAAAAGTGCTGACCTAGTGTTTGCACTGTAATTATAAATTTTAACCAATCAGAATTCACAAACAACAATTCAGCAGAAATACAGAAATACGAGATATAATAAAAATTAACTACTCAGAAATAACATTAGGGGGCACCTAAATGGTAAGAATCGTGGACCGATTCAACAGGGTTTGTCGCTCTATAGTAAGAATAAAGTGTTGGGAATTTGAAGAAAATAGCAAAAAATATCTGAAAAATATCGAGGTAGTCTGAAACTTGTATCTATAACTCGGATCGTTCTCGGCCGATTTTACCCATTTTTAATACCAAACATTTTGGTAGATGAAAGAATGTTTGGTAAAAATTTTATTGTTCTATGTCTGTTTTTCGAAGCTCTATCGTGATTTCTACAGACGGACGGACATTTTCAGATCGTCTTAAAATCTCATGAAGGCACAGATATATACTTTTTTTTTTGGCTCTACGACCATTATTTCGATGTGTCACAAACGGAATGACAAACGTAATATACCCCCCTTTTTGGTGGTGGGTATAAAAAGACCTAAGAATCCAATACAAAGTTAAGCAAAATTCTTGATTCGTATACTGAAGAAATATACTATATATACGTCAACTGCAATTAAATTAAGAAAATGCGTGTGTTCTTCTTAATCTTAATAGATTCGTAAAGTTGGTTGCCACGTAAGAAGATTCTTGATTATAAGAAATTCAAATCGAAATCAGTTTAAGCAAGATTATCTTTCTTTGGTTTTTATTACGTTATCAACTAATTTAATATCAATTAAAAAAAAAATAAATGAAATTATAATAAAAGCTTTTGAATACGACTTTATTTTCAACAACAAAATAATAGACTGCTCATTAACAACTCTATGGATTATTCTCATTTTGATTTTTACAAATTTACATTTTTATTATGCTGTGGAGGAGGAATAACAAATGTTGTTTGCTATTGCTTCAACAATTACATTTAACTTGGTGCTGAAAATTAGACTTGCATAAATTATGATTAGACACAGATACACAAAGATACAGCTACACTTGTTCATTTCTAAGGAACTTTGCAACACTCCCTCAAAACAAATACATACAACCAAATAAAGACACAGCAACACACAGACATTTATATGGACTTGATGGAATAATAGTCGCAATAATACTTAATAATAAAATATCGTTTTACAACACACTCGCGAACACTTGGAATTTTCCCACGCACCAATTAGACTCGATTAGTGCGCCATAACAAAAAATAAAATAAAAACGTAGCATAAACAAAAACTTCCACAGGGAATGGCTGGATGAATGATGGGGCGGGATTGGAAATTGATTTCAATTCAAATAAACGCAAGTGAAATTGAATACACACACATAAACTCACTAACTGATACACTGACACTGCACATTCATTCATTCAGCCATCCCATCTAAGTCTGAACGTAGTATGTACATACATACATATATTTGCAAATAATGAAAATCTTTTAACATTTCAGAATATTAATATTGAGGATGTGGATGTGGATGATGAAGACAATAATAATTGTGATGGTAACAACAACTTAAGCATGAATTATAATACGAATGGTAATAATAATGAAGAGCAAATGATGATGGCTATGACAAGATGTTTTATTTCCTAAAACGTGGGTAAACAAAATTCAATTTGTTTGCATTTTTATTTATTTTTGAAAAACACTCGTAATGAAAGTAAAGCCAAAGAATAAAGAAACTTTATCATCATTGTGAATGATGACTGAATGAATAGATCAGAGATACATGAATGGTTAGATGGATAGATGGATGGATGGATGGATGAATGATTCGGATGTGTTTGGATGTTGTCTAATGGCATTGCAAAAGGCTTATTATGTTTCACAACTGGAACAACAAGAAAAGTATTGTGAAGAAATTAAACAAACTTAAGTGTCTGTTACAGAGATTCTCAATACTATATTCTTATTATGGATAATTATTGTGTAAATAAAATAATATTTTACGACCTCTAAATAGGGGCAACAACTAGAAGCAATATCGTCTACCACAATGGATGCCAGCATCTAGTGTTCAACCTACCTATTGACTTGTAATCAATAACTTAAAACTTTACAGAAGTGATTCCTTCATCCGGTTAAAATAATATTTGTCCAGATTTTAGCCGTCCTTTTAATCTTACTAAATACAGATCATGGCACCATGCATACGAAAAGTTGTTTTAAGGTATTTTGGCTTCAATTCATATGATATCTAATTGTCCTACTCCTGGATGAATCCTGCTACTTGTAAACGCTTTGAAATTGCCGCTTGAGTAGTTCGCAATGATGTAATAGCTCGGTCTTAGTCTTTGTGTTCCGTATCAAAATCACCACTTCTTAATCGCATAAACGTTGAAACCGACGGAACACATTCAACAGAATTTTCGGTGACCAATGGGTTTGCTTGAGCGGCACTTTTTTTCAAATAGAAGAAGTAAAGCAAAACTTTCCGCATACGACGCTTTGTTGGCACAAAATTCGACATTTTCGAAGCAAAACACAAATTGTTGTGAAGTCCCAATTAACATGAAGCCATTCTTATTGAAAAGATTGATACAATTCTTTCCTTGAAATTTCTTCGGTGTTCACACAGCACAATTCTTATTGTTTAAGTGGCTAGTATTTTTGTTTGAGAGTATACACACATTTATATACACATATGTAATACGAATAAGAGAGTAACACGAATTGCTAGTACAATCAAGTGTACTCGTCTTATCTTCCCCTCACCACGATGTCTAAAAGGTAATCATCTTATCTTAATAAGTTGCTTCGTGTAAAATGACACATTAGTAACTAAAGACAAACAGCTCGTTCAAAATATATGTCATTTGTTATAAATCCCGCATTTTTAAAGTACGAGGTCTGATCAAAAAATAACTGTTATTTTCAATTTTTCAAAAAGTATTTATTTGTTCATCAATAACTATCATGTCCCCTTCAAAGTAATCCTTCTCAGATATAATACTCTTATGCCAGCGTTTTTTTCCAATCCTCGAAACATTTCTGAAACGCGCTTTTTGGTATCGCCAACAGCTCCTGTTTCGATTTTTCTTTTATCTCCTCAATCCTTTCATCGGTGTCTTCAGTTTTGGGAAGAGAAAAAAGTCAGGGGGGCCGAGTCCGGTGAATACGGTGTTTGAGGCATGATAATTTAGCAATTTTTTAACAATCTTCGCTGCCGCACGTTTCAAGTCTAAAATATCTGTAAAAATTGCTTGGCATGAGCCGAACGATATGCCAACATCATCAGCAACCTCTCTGATAGTGATTCGACGATTATCCAAAATCATTTTCTTCACCGCTTCAATGTTTTCATCAGTTGTCATTGACATCTTCTCGGCCTTCCTTAAACCGGTTATACCACAATTGAACTTGTGGTCTGCTCATAATAGACTCGCCAAACGCCACAGTCAACATTTCAAATGTTCTTGCGCATTTAAGTTCATGTTTTACACAAAACTTAATACAGTTTCTTTGATCCATTTTTTTCGAATAGTAAAAAATCGAAGAGCACACCAAAACACGACTAACCTTTTTATCTGTCAAAAACAAACTGACAATCCAAAATGGCTGATATTAGCCACATATATAACAGACATGTGTACCAACAAAGCAGACAAAAATACGAAAATCGAAAATACGTAACTCACGAAATTTAAAAATAACAGTTATTTTTTGATCAGACCTCGTATACACGAAATAGTTGTTCGATATTGATCTCAGTTATAATGGCTCGAATGCCTCCAAGTACAGCAATTTTTACAAAATCTGACTACCGTAGAATTAATAGCAACTCTATGAAAGCTGTCAAATACGAGATACAATCAAATGTACTCGTATCTTAAACACTCCTATGTTGCCTGTATACGCATGGGTCTTGGCTTACATTTCTGACAGGAAATCCGAGTATATTTTAAAACTGTATGTGGCAGTGCTTAAGGTTGTATTACGACAGCTTTAAATATGTCTACACTCACTCAAAAAAGGGGCCCAAAAGGGAAAAGTAAAGTTAAAGGGAAAAGTAAAGTTAATATGAACTGCAATTTTTCCAAAAGGCTTATAAAAAATTTTTCATATTTATAAATAAAATACAAACATTCTAAATATAAAACCCTTAGAGAACCGCTGATTATTTTAAGAAGCAATGTAAACTACTGGGTTTAAAACATTTTATAATGGTCGTAGAATAGTATATAGATCTAAGCTAAACAGATGATTTTGTTAGTTTAGTGACATCTAGAAATTGAGTGCTACTAAAGTTAATGTCAACATTTATTTTACAATAGTGACAGTTGGTTTGTTTACATTATGAAAAGCATTTTTAATGGCGTTACACACATAACACACTCTTACAATGTCATCTTAATACTGAAAATTAATGTAGCGATATATTTGAAGAAGGGATTACTATACATCAGTATCTGTATCGTCATCATCATCATTAACATCAACATAATTATTACCATCAGTGACTGGAAATCAAAGATTATAATTGATGAAATGAAATGAAAATGAAAAAATCTTTTAATTTTATAAGTGTGCATGATGGTAATGGAGGAAAGCTTAATAAAAAAGTACTTCAAATAAAAGTATGAGTGATTGATAATAAAATATATATTTTATTTACATAAAATTAAAAGAATAAAGCAATTCAGAGATATAATATACACTGAAAGAAAACGACGTTACGAAATTGGCAATCTGATGTAGTATTTGAAATGAATTCTTTGATAAAGAAAGTCGAATTCAATTATCTTTTCTAAAACTCTATTTGCTACTAACTTGCAACAAATTTTAAATAAAGATGTTGCAAGCAATTCAAATAAACTAAAACTACTTTCAGACTCATACTTGTACTCGAGCAGGTTTTAATAATACTTTTTAATCTTTTCAGTTTTTTATGGTTGTTTTTTGTTTTCATTTATTTTAGTTGTTTATTTTCTACAAAAATATATTATAAGCAATTTTGAAAAAAAAAAAAAAAATATAATGCAAAAACTGTGTTTAGTTTCAGTAGTAAATGACATTGCGACAAAAGTGCCACCATACACTGACAAACTGCAATGGAAGTTACTTGTATGTATGTATGTATTCTGCCTGTATGCAGAATAGTGCCACACTTAGCTGAAGTACTTGGGAAAAACAAACGTTGAGAAAAAATAAACTTAACCACACAATTTGCAAATGGTTTTAAATAGACGCAATTTTTAGAATTCTACAGCACGAACTCTTTTAATACACAGTCTATAATATAAACTGTCAGTGCATGACACTTACTACACACATACATATGTAGCTATAGATAGATAGAAACAGGCATAAAAATAGTATCCTAGTTACAGTTATGAAAATAGGGGTTTTCGTGGCGGAATCATTTGGAAATAAATTTCAAAGACTTTTGTTATTTACAACACATGAAACAACATGAAAATGGCAAAACGATAATTTTACATAAATACTTTTGTAAAAGTTGAACCCCACACATAAATATAAATAAACTGGAGTTAATTCTATGTTCTAGGTGCTACATTCTGTTTAGGTGAGATCGTACACGACCAGGAAAAGTCTCATCCAGTAGTCGAATTGTTTCAAGGGCTTTATTTTCGAATTATACCACTTTACATTACATTAAATTTCCAGTCACGGTCTTGACTACAATGAACGTCAAAAGATCTATAATGATTACAGAAGCCAAAATCTTAAATATGTGTTATGAATTTTCAAGAATCCCATTAATAATATGATTAAAAATCAATTGGCCAACAGTTGGTAGGAACTCAAGAGAATTTGTTAAATATCTTGAATATTATATGAATTTCAAATCAAAACTATGTATGTCAAGCATTTGCATTTGCCTTCAGTGGCAGGAAGATTACGAAACCATGAAATATTTCTGTTCATTGACTCCAACTAATTCTGAGCAAAACGAGCCGTGGATATTGTTTTCAAAGACGATTTTTTGTGTAAATCGGGTAACAGAAATATTTGAAACATAAATTCTAATTCGAAACTAAATTGTCGTGGTTAAATGACAAATTGCATTTCCCAAAAGTTATTCTGATTTGATTGCTTCCTAATTATTTAATTAAAGTTTTTGTCTAGGTATATGTGAACCTAGACAGCCTCAAAAGAGAATTAGAAGAAATGACATCATTAAACCAATTTGCTATTTTCCTAAAAAGAGCTGACTGTCAAAATTGTTTTTTATTATTGGCTAAATTGGTGTCACTGCGTCCATGTTTTTGAGACATAGTTTAATTGCAATTCAAAAAGTTGAATATAACCAATCATCAGAGAGTGGGTTATAGATTTTAAATTACTGTTGAAAGTCCGTAACTGTATATTAGCTGTATCCGATAACGCAACAGAATGTGGATTGAAACCTCCAAACGACTATGAAACACAATGTATTTGAAATATTTTGGATACATACGAGTACTGTATAGAATTATGCGATCTCCATGCATTTGAATCATAGGGATAACAAGTCCGTCACATTATCATTAAGCTATACTGAACCTATTCCAAATATATCTACTCTTAATGGCTTTATGCGAAATCAAGAACGTTTGGTCAAATGCAACAGATCTACCTACAACTGGCTGATGGAAATCAAGACGTTCAACCTATTTATGTAATGCTTTCGTCTGTGAATCATCATCATTCTTGAAAATGGTTTTATTTTTGGCGACACTGCTTTTTAACTTTTTATAAAGTAAGCAGTGCAGGATCTTTACATGAAATACATAAATGCTGAACGACTTATTTGGAATGTTACGCTATAGAAAAGATTGTATGCAATGAAATCCGCCAATCAATCCTTCATTCGCGGTACAGGTGCATAACGCACTAATCCTTCAAAAGTCCTGAATACTATTCTGCACCCAACACCAATACATAAACATAATGGCATTTCCACTAGTAGTGCGGCGAGACTATCTGCCTCTGATTGCTGGAGATCAAGAACGTATGGACATGCAAAGATTCTAAATTTGCTTACTCCTTCATTAAACCAAAAATCTATCTTCACAACACTCCTCATAGACTTTGATAAGAGGTTCAAAATAACTACTTCATCTAGACGTGAATGGAAATGGGGTCACATGATTGATGGATTCGACATAAGAATATGCACCGATGGTTCAAAAATCGAGTGTGACGTTGATCCCAGCGTCTTCTGCGATTAGGGAAGGCATGTAGAATTTTATGTGAAAAATATATTCGCGGCAGCACAGCCATTTTTGTCAACAGTCAGGCGGCACTCATGTCACTCAAATCCCATTATAGCGGCACTAAACGGTCACTGCACGATTGCTAAGCATGCAAGCAGACTCGGACTTCCCCTCAATTATCACTGTCACAGTTACCAGGACCGGGAGAAAGAAGAAACAGTGTTCCATCTTCTCATGAAAAGTCTAGACTCAAATTTTGCAACAACCACATACTAAACAACCTAGCGGAGGTATCAAGTATTAGATGGTGCGATTTCTTTGGATACCTGAACGCAACAGGCTGGATTATATACTAGCATCCGGAAAAGATCTAATCCTATCATCTGTTCTTTTTCACTTGAATGCTTGCAACCAATATTCCTTCGTGTTGCTCGACAAAAGATTGCTATTTGGTTATTACTTGTATTCCAAACGATTGTTTGATATAATTCCGTTATATGAAACCCTATTATATAATGGCTTTTATTATGTCAGCTGAATGGTTTGGTTGGCTCAATGGTTGAATGGCTGGTTGTTTAAGGTTCCTGTTGTAGGAGATTTTTTTTTTGTGTGTAGCCTCTAGTGTAATTTTTACCTGCAATAAAAATTTTATTTAAATGACAGTTTATATATGCAACAGTCACTATTAATGTAGGAACTGGTAAGTACAATCTGTTTAGCTCTGACTTGTTGTAAAACTAATAAATGACCTTAATAATACTGCATATAATAAATCCCCTTTTGACCGTTTTTAAAAACGTTAAAATCGGATTCGAAATCTAAAATTAAAGTTTTTGAATAACCCGAAAACTGTATATTTTTTGTATATGGAGTATTTCGTTGCATAGTTTTAAAATAAATCAAGTTCCATCATACCGAAGAAGCCAAGTAGCGTGGTATTATTGTGCACTTTAGGTTAAAACTAAGATTGAATTTATTGCCATTGGCAAGTGTCGTGCATAGATCCTATTAGTGGGGACCATTTAATAGAAAGTGACACTTCATTGAAGAAATCATCTTAAATGTGAACAGATGTCTTAAATTGTTCTCTAGCCAAACATAAATAATAGAAAGGCTACATGCACTCCAAGCCATAAGATATTTTCTGCTGCCCTAACCTTTATCATAACGGGTTCAGATAAAGGAACCGATCGCTAAACACATTATTGGGATCTACCTTTGGATAGTGTAATAAATGTCAGGCATATTTCGAATCAAAACTCAATAACGAATTTTTCCACCGCAGAATGCCGATGGATGGTTAATTTCCACCAGGTCACCTATTAGCAAAGCAATCGGCGCTTATGACCTTTTATGTATCACAATGTCAGAATATTATGTGCACCGAGTTAATTTAAAAATGTAGCACATTCCATGATAATACCAGACTTCACCTCATAACAAGAGAATGCATTAAGTAGAGCTTGACTAACTGACATAACAAAAATAATACTGCTTAAATTTCCGCCTGAAATATTGAATCCCTTACCCAGTAAACCTTTGAAAGTTGTATTCATGAACACATGCCTCGGTGTCACCATTGGCCTGTTCGAAACCATCATGCTAACAAGTTTGGTTTCACTACTGATTTCCTACAGGTATTAGGATTCTAAGATTACAAAATATAAGGTAATGGGTAGTCCGATATTGCAATACTACGTCGTTAGTACAGATTCCAAGATTCCGCATAAGCCCATCCGGTTGATCCATCTTAGCCAAGAATATACCCAGTATTATATATGAGTAATGATTAGATGTACAAGATAGCCATCAAAACGTAAGCGGATCAGTACTTCCTGGACCTACATATTAATAGAAACCCATTTAGGGCAACAGACCACCTTATTAAGTAAATCACCCCTATCGTGAATAAAAATTTGTTCCTTTTTATTTTTTTAATATTGAAAAATGTGAAAAGGGAACAAATTTCATGTGGAATTTTTATTCACGATAGGGGTGAATATCTCGCAGTCACCTGTTTATCTTTAATCCACTTAATTTCAAACTAATGCCGACAAAATATCCGTTATAACTTTGTATGATTGTAGCAGGTTATTTGGTTTTTTAAAGTTTGGACTTCTCGGAATGGTTGGATAAAAAAATTGTTATTGAGGATAAGATAAGGAAGGTAGGTAGAATGCACAGAAATAAAGTTGTTTTAAATTCATTCATATAAAATTACAAAATTTTCATATCCGCACAGCTACACATACACACTCATACATATTTTATGTTTAAGGGCTCTTTGCAGCTACAGCAAATAGATACAACAGATACAAACCCACAAAATGTTTTAAAATGTGTGAGAAGGTTTTAATATTTTAATGAATAGAAAATTTTATATTTATAATTAAACTAAATAAATTCTTATGTGCTTATGTGTACGAGTGGATGAACACATCAATTTCTACATGAAAGTATGTATGTACATATACATATATGAATGTACTTACGTATAAAGTCGTATGTGTAAAATTTAAGCTGTTAAATTGTTTTATTTATTTTTCATATTAAAAGTTCATTATGTTGTTTATTTGTGCGTCTAAGAGGCAGTGTACTCGTTGATTGTAATGATGTCAAATTTAAATGAAATCTTAAGATCAATTCAACCATTACCCCCCTCTGGTTTGCTGTTCGGCTTCAGGGATGTTGCACTCTTGAACAAATAAACTTTAAGTAACCGCATAATTAAAAAAGATACGCTTCATCTCATTTTGACGGCAGCAGCAAAATTCTATTAATGATTTTTATGTTGACAATGTTGATGTTGGAACGACAATGATGATGTGCTTTTGTAGCAGCTCATGCCAAATGATCTTTTACCCACATTTAAACATTTAATAATTTGAATTAAGTTTTCAAGATTTATTTATTTTACAATTTGTAATTTAAGCTGATGTTTAATTTATTGTTATAATAATGATTTAGTTGGAAATTGAAGAAAGAAAAAATAAACTGGCATAATATTGTACAATGTGATTGAAATCGTTATGAATATGTAACAAAGTATGTAGTTCTATAGGTAGGGTAGTTATCCAATGTGTACAAATCATGGATTATGATGAAATTACATTAATAATTGCAGACCTTCCTCACCGAGAGGGTATTTAAACACATTTTCACGTACAAAAACCACTTCCGGTGTCAATAGTGTATCAAGCAGTACGATCACATATCCTACATGAGTAGATCAATTTGACAATTTGACGATCGTTTAATTCAGGTAATACTTTTTCGTTTGAATCCAAGATAACAGTTTTTCGACGTCATTTCCCTCAGTGTATACCAACAGATTTTAACAATGTTTATGTTTTTGAATTGCCCAAATTTATTTTTATTTTTAATCCTAAAGTTCAATTTATCATTGAATATTATTTTTTTCTATATTTCCTAATATCTGCACCTCACTAAGAAAGCCTAATTTCTTTATAATATAATTTCAGCTATCCAAAAAATAATTATTTTACTTGTTATAAATTATTTTGTTATTTTTTTTTTTTTGTTAAAACATTTTCATATACTTTTTCCTATGACAAATAATTTGAAATTTATAAAATAAAAAATTCTTTCTGAAGATGCTACACAAAGAATAAATTTTATTAAAAAAGGCCTTAAGCTTGGACATTTACTAAAATATTAATAATTATTTTCCTTTATTCCAAAGATTTTAAAATATTATGTAGTGTATGCAGTTCTGGGCGTCGAACCAGTGATTTTACCTAAAATTACTAGTTATTGGTTACATAATGTAGAGTAAGAATTACAAAGACGAAACATCAAATTATAAAAGGCAAGTGCCTCTTTTTATAACAAATGAATCTCGAATTGATAACTTAAGACAAAAAAGTTTCATTGTGACAACATTGAAATTCAACTCAAATAATCAGAATATATAAAAAATCGTCGATCTAAACCTAAAATTAAAGAATCGAAAAACCATTCTTTACATTAACACCTTATTATCTGATATTATTAGCCCAATCATGAATAAAAATTCCGCGGGAGTTTTTTCCCTTTTCCCATTTTCCCTATTCAAATTCAATGTTAAAAAAATAAAAAGGGAAAAAACTTACGCGGATTTTCTATTCCTGATTGGGCTGTATATATTCTCTGTCTTACAAATATCGATGTGTTCTAATTCATGATGAAATTGTCAGCACTTAATTATGTGCCATTGCAGCTCCACATGACCATTGAACCTGCTGTTCTTTTTGCGACTCCAGTTACACCTAAGCAGGATTTCCTCCAACACAGCTGAGTATCTGCAGTAGCTAAATGAAAAATGAATAGCTCCAGATCTCTGAGCAAAATATGTACTATTCTATAAACCGATCATGACTCTCTTGTATAAAATATAACGAGTCTTTATTAATTTAAATGTACACAAAAACAATTATAAATAAACACTCTGTCTTTTACACTTTTACATTACGACATTTAAATTATTGTTTGAGAACACTTTGATGTTTACTCAACGATGACTCACAATAAACGGATTAACTTGATTGGCCCTGTTAGTCTATTTATAAAGTAATCATAATTTCTGGAAGGTTCGGAGATAAGACACTAGAATGTTCACGGCTGCAAGTCTAGTATGTTCGTGTCTAGAATATTCAGCCAAATTGGTTAAAACTTAATGTTGCCATATTGCTCAGCTATATTTATAACAGGGTGTTCTCTACAAATGCTAAACAAATTGTATGTCGATAAACACGCCATCTGTTGATAAAGTTGTTGTATGTTGATACCGATCGTTAAATTTAAATTGAAATATAATTTCGTAACAATATTCTGGCGAAGAAAACAAGTTCAGGGGCCAAATTACCGCATTCGATATCGAGTAAAATTGATCGTAATTTTCTTATTTGAGATTATGGCATTAGATATCGAGCAAAAAATGAAGTATATTTTATCATAATTTCGATATCGAAATCATTTTTCGATATGATAGCTCATTCGATCACGAATGCGGTAATTTGGCCCCAGTTTTTTCGATGTTCACAAGGTATCACAAAGTTTCGTTTGCATGATATCGCGGATTGTGGTAGGCAGATATTTTTCAGCCATGCTCGCCAGCAACCATATTCGGACTCCTAATACTGTGTCCCCCTGGTAATAAAAGTGTTTCTTAGATTCAAACACTTTTGTTGCAAGTAATTTTTCTGCTAGTGAGCAATGTTTACTCTTGATCGCTTTCTGTATTCTTGAAGTCGTCTTCTGTAAAGAAGCATTTCAACATAAAATATTTTGATTTGAATACGTTTAAATTCACTATTTTTCCCTTAAAACAATGTAAAACTGAACTAAATTCCTTAACTTTTAAATTAATCTTCAATTAAAGCGAAGAAAAAAAGCGAAAAGCATCACCACTGCCCAGCATACAATGTCCTAATGTCTTTTGTTCTCCAACACGAGCGACTGAGTTTCATTACAGTTTTAACATCTTCACACACAAACACGTAGATTCAGCACCTTGTCACGTAATTTGGCATTCATGGCGGAATGAGTGAAATGTAAAATATACTGACTTTACTTTACATTCATACATTCGATTTTTGTGTAACAAAACATCATAATTGAAACATAAACACTGGTGGCCAATAATGGAAACGTGTGTAACAATGGCTGTCATGTTTGTAAGTATGTGTGCCTGTCAGTTCTTTTCATTTTGAATTTGAGCCGTGAACAATGGAAAATAATTCCAAAGAATTTCCACTACTAAATTGAATTGTTGCAGTGTTGAAAGAAATTACGTGCATGGGATGATTGAAGAACAATTCGTTACAACAAATAGACACATTGTGTAGTTAGTAGTATTATGTTTTGCATTTGACTTTGTTGGGATTTAAATATGTTTTCTTTTTTATTAATTTTCTTGTCAAGGTCACGATTGCTTTTTCCTCAAATTACATTATTTTACATAATTTTACATGGCTAAGAAATAATGTAGAAATATGTATGTACATATGTTGAATGACATAAGACTTCATATGTAATATTTTTATATAAACAGGATTTAAAATTATATTATTTGTTCTGTTGCGTGTGGCAAAAATTATGAGAAATCGGCAATTCGATGTTTGTATACAAACACTAAGGACTGCACACTCCTGCAGTTTTAAAAGTAACAATACTAGTAAACTTTATTGTAGCGTTACACTGCTGGTCTTCAGTTATACTGAGGCTAGTTCCGAAATCCGGCCACAATTTATTGGTATAACGTTTTAATGTTTTAAGCGAAAAGCAGAAAAGAAAGTCAACGAAATTGTTTAGTGATGTTTGCTTCTTAATGGCAAATTTTGAACGGCTTAAATTTCTTTTCATTTTCATTTCCTGTTTTTACTAGTATTGGAAATTTTTAATACGAAAATAAAATTAAATATGAAGCATTTCATCAAACAACAAAGTAGACAAGAAGTCCTTTTGACATTTCAATGATTTTTCATTTTATTTCGGAAAACTCTCAATTTTATTCAAGATATTTTTTTAATCAAGAAAAATGTGTAACTTTAAATATTCGTTTATAAGATAATGGTTGGACTGCATTGATCTAAGATGACTTTGTAAAATCATTTGTATCTCTTTAGAATACATAATTAAACAATATACATATTTATTTATTTGTCTTCAAAAAATATGATTATAACGTAAATGTAATTTTCAAATGTACTCTTGATAATATTCTTCACCAGAACCACTTCTGATTCTACAATAACAGCCTAGGAGCTAGTGATGTGGCAATTGCTTCTGGAATCCGTTCTGTAGATTCCTATTGTGGTTCGAAAGTACATCTATAGAATTTAGTGGAACTAATTTTTTGCACTAGTTAGACATTGATTCTAAACTAGTTCTATAGATCACTTTTAATTTCCAATAAGTTGTTTTGAAACTAATATTGCAACTATGATTTTGTGAGTGTATCAACAAATTTATATCATTAAAAAATTAAATTAATGTATTTGTAGAATTAATAAGAACAATTTAAACATATCATATTGACTACGGTCAAATATGGATCGATCATCATTATATTTTTATATATCGATGGCTTAATATAAAAGAGGCCTAACTCATTAAAAAAAAAATCAATGAAAAAAATGTCAAAAATAAAAAAATTTAAATGAGAAATAAAATGCGGTGTATTAAAATTATTGTTGTATCTAAAATTTTACGGATTTTATAAAGTTTTTTTCTTCGTCTGTAAAAGTAACAAAAAATCGAATTGGGCCTTTTTTATATTCAGTCATCGATATATGTACATATGTATGAACTATTTGTGTTGAATTCCAACTTGATAGCGATTTTATATAAAAGTTTTATGATCATTTAAATGTGATTTCGGAAGTGATCTTTGTATGGTGCTATGGTCAAAATATGGACCCATGCAAACAAAATATCATTTTGAGATTTGACTTTGCATGAAACTTATTATTGTAGAACTTTGTATGGATACGGCTTTTCTATAGACGGGGGCTATGAGAAATCGTGTACCGATTCCTCTCATTTTCAACATGACTTGTGCAAAATGGCATGATTCTGAAATACCTAAAGGTTGTCTAATATTTTGGTATAAAAATCTGTGGCCAAATTACCGCATCCGATATCGAGTAAAATTGATCGTAATTTTCTTATTTGAGATTATGGCATTCGATATCGAGCAAGAAATTTAGTACATTTTATCATAATTTCGATATCGAACTAATTTTTCGATCGAATTTGGCCCCTGATTCTACTAGACATTTGCCCATTTAAAATACCAAACATTTCGCTAAAACAAATAATGTTTGAAATAAAATTTAATGTTCTAAGTATTTATTTTTCGAAGCTCTATCGTGCCTTCACCGGATAAAAAGACCGACTAGGTCGTTATGGAATTTGAACATGACCCATAATAAATATACTTTTTGGTTCTACGAGCAATATTTCTATGAACTGAATGACAAACTTAATATACCCCAATCTTTTTAGTGGTTTTAACTACAGATATTGATTCCAATATGTTCCTGTTGATAAGACATATTTACAAGACTTAAAAAATCGTTCTTAGTATTTTGCCAAACAATTTATGATTATAAATAAGATTTTTTTTTATTCTTTCTTTTTCGCATCATTGCAAATGAAGAAGTCATTTTTGTTACTTTTACTACCACTGTATGTCTGTCTAGGCTTATTATATAAATTAAACAAAAAAACGATAAAAATAATCATCCCTGCTTTCTCTGAAAGTAGTTTCAAGCGCAGCATTATCAAAAATATAACTTTTCAATGAAGTATTTTTAGAACTATTGCAAAGAATCCCTTAATCCCTTAAAGCTTCAACCATTTGCCCCCGAGATACCGAAAAATTTCGAAAAACAAAATGTTTCTAAACCACTGTGTCTTTTCAAAAAACAATTTCAAAACATTTACGAGCAAAAGGATTCATGACTTGAAGAAACTTTGAAAGACGATTTTGCATGTGCAAAATAGGAATGTGCTATAATAGGAAACAAATGTTTCACCGAATCATTATTTGTAAGAAAATAGAATACATTACGTAAGAGACACCAAAGCCTGATATCCATGGCACTAAGGTTTTGCTCTGTTATTTGTGGGACCAAAAGAGTACCATTTAATATGTGCTGCTGAAATCTTTCCACACCATCACTGGATACCTCTGCCGAATGCAACCAATGCGTTTGAAGCAAGCATTGGCCTTTGGATATCAATGAAATTCTTTATTCCTGTGAAAGTACGTTCGATGCCGTTATGTATGGAACTCGATTTCTTTTGTATGGCCACCACGGGCACGCTTGCAGAAGTCCAGACGCTGAAACCAATTTTCGACGGTTTTCAATCGGCCGATACTGCTGAAATTTACGTTCGCTATTCGTACAAAGTTCATCAATCGTCACTGGCTTGTTGGCATAGACCACAGACTTGAAGTAGCTTCACAGAAAATAGTCCAACGGCGTCAAATCGCACGACCGAGCCGGCCAATCGACTGGACCATTTCGTGAGATAACACGTTCTTCAAACTTGATTTCCAATAAATTGATTGTAACATTCGCTGTGTGGCTTGTGCCACCATCCTGTTGGAACCACATGTCCTCCAAGTCCATATCATCCAATTGGGGCTAAAAATATTCTGTTTTCATTCAACGGTAGCGATTCCTATTCACAGTAAAGTGCCAGTCTTGATCATCGCGGAAGAAGTACGGCCAGAAGGATGCAATGATGATGGAGTACGTGTCTGACCAATAACGCATATTTTGCTTATTGACGAAGCCATTCAGCCAGAAATGAGCCTCATCGCTGAAGATGATTTTTCGATGAAAATCCGAATCATTTTTAAATTGTTGCTTAGCCCAATTCACGAACACTAGACGCTACTGGTGGTCAAGCGGCTTCAGTTCTTGCGTCAATTTGATCTTGTAAGGATGTAGGCCCAGATCTTTTCACAAAATTCGCCGCAACGACGTCACAGAGATGCCCAACGCTTGAGAACGACGTGTGAGAGACACATTTGGGATTTCTTCAACTGAAGCCTCAGCGGCAGCAATATTCTCGATACTACGGGCACTTCTTTGTCTCACTGGCACAGGAAAATTTTGTACTGTGCCTGTGGATTTAAATTTTTCCACTAGACGCTCAATTGTTGGTTTGGTAGGATTATTATGACGACCATAAATTGGTAGTAGCGCTCTTAACGTTAAGGCCACTGACTCCGAATTTCGGTAGTAAATTTTAATAATTTCGACTCGTTGTTGGCTCGTATATGTTTCCATCATGAAATGGCAAACCTTACTGAAGAGAAATGTCAAAAGAGCGGCAAAAAATGGCGTCGTTTGCTGTCCCTATCGGTTTACTTTTGTAGCGTCCCTGTTGAAAAACGCTTTATTTTTTATGATTTTTTTTTTTTTTTTTTTTTGAATTATTGAACCCTACAAAGTCGGATTTTCAAGGAACTTGTACACGATTTCCATTCTGTTTTTAATTGCCATTGCTCAGTCCTCGAGGAAATATAATTCGACTGATTACATTTTATACAAAATAAACAAAACTTCTGCAATATGGCCGGATTTTATGCGAACCATTTTATAAAAGTAAGTAAAACATAATTTCTTGTTGTTAAAAGTTGCCAAAAAATGCGACAATACAAGGTGTATTTGTGAATAAAAATAATATTTATGTATATTAGTTCCTTGTCTACATACTTTTTTACTAGTAAAATTAAAATATAACGAGGCGATTTAAATTAAAAACAATATAAGACACACACCACCAGCTGTAAGAATCTACGACACTCTCATTCTGTTTTTATCAATAAAATATGAAAACATTATAATAAACACTTTTAATATCTTACTCGTACTACAAGCAGACTAGAGATACTATTACAATATTATGACCAAGTATGTATAGATATGTACGAGTATGTAGGTATGCATGTACTCAAACAACGACCATCTTATAAGCATTTTGAATAAAGAGGGCATTCCTTAAATACGATTGCCCGACTGCGTTTCAAGAAGCAAACAGAGACCAAATGGTAACATAAACAATGGTTATACAACCTCAAATACTCGTACAACAACTTACAATGAAGACTGAATAATGAATACGGCAGTTTTGGCTACTTGCAGCATTACAATCTGCACGGCTATAAATTTATTTATTTATTGTGTTTGTTTTCCGCACACGATACGATACGCTCCTTTGAAACATCTCAACTCGTTATCCTACCACTCTCATTATTGTTTACACTTGGAATAGTAAACATACCACGAGTAGTCATGGCCATTGTCACCATTCCCCCAACCCAATCAACCATTGTAATCGCAGTAGTTATTCATAGTCGTAACCATATTCATAGCGGTGACGTTGATGGTGTGGTGGTGGTGGTGGTGCCACAGAGCTTATTAATATCGCAGTCAAACCAAGAAACAGACCCGTAAATGAGTTAAAGTATGCAGATGAATTTGCTCAAGAAGATGATAATGATGTTGCTCAGTGGCAGCCACAGCAATTTTATCATCAACATGAAAAGCATTCTAGTTCGAAATGTGGTCGTTTCGTTGGTTGACTGTTTGGCTGGCTGGCTGGCTTGCAGGGGATTGAGGATAATGATGATGATTTCAGTAAAGTGAGCACGCTTTTGCTAAGCGAAATTTGCCACCTATTCAAATATTTACAACCACCGCAGTGGCGATAGCAAACAGTGTCAGGTTACCTGTTCTTTGTTGAATGACTCTGTCTGTGTATGTCTTGTTGCAAGAACACTCGATTTTACTTGGATGCCTGCTGGTTATCTCAATGTTGCTCATTTTTATCGCTTATCAAGATGACTAAATTACAAAAGCACACAAATAATAAGACAACAATTGAATATGGATGTAAGGATGTGTATTCATGTATTCGTGTGTATGTATTTTACTACGAAACTTCTCAATAGAGCATTTACCGCAATCAACACTGCAGGCGTAATGTGATTATTAAAGGTTTGTTGCTGCTTTTCTTGTGCTCTTCCTATAAAATGTAGTCATGGTATCTCCAATAAAAACGATGTAATAAAAGGGCACACAATCTTACGTGGTTCAATTTATAATGCTATATTAATGAAATGCAGCGAATTCCAATATAACGAATCTTACCTTAACGAAATTCCAAAACAATTGTTAAAAATTTGTTATAACGAATGTTTTGAAAAATAGAACAAAGGCAACAGACACAAGTAGGAAGGTATAATACCCTACACTCACAATATGTGTAAAAACAGTTTTTTAGAAAGGAGCTATGACCTTTTATGGACCGATCATCCACAAATGTAGTGGCATGACTTCTGTGTTAGGATTTCTGTTTAAGTAAATCTTATTTGTGTTGATTTTTATTAGGGTTACCAACATTTTTAAAAGGCTTATGGTGATTTTCGTAAGTGTGTCTTATATGGAAGTTAGACTAATTATAGAACGATCATCACAAAATGGGTCAAATGATTTGTGTACATATGAAACATATTTCTGTTAAATATTTTTTCGATATCAGAATTTTTAAGAGAGTTATGCTTTTTAAAGTGATCTTGTGCAAGTACAAGATTTATGTACAAGTTAATTTAGGCAAAATTTGTTTGGATACGTGGATAAATCAAATATTTATGATCGATAAACCTCTATTTTAGGAGGACATTTGTATGGGGGCTAGTTCAAACAATAGACCGATTTCAACTTATTTCAATCTACACTAAATTTCATGTACCGAACGTTTACATGGACAGTTTATTAAGCCCGATGGACGGACATTGTTAAATCGACTGAGTCGATCGGTATACTTTAAAGTGGGTGTTGGACCAATATTTATGGGCTTTACAACCATCAGCACAACTACTATACTAAAGTATAGGGTATACAAATTGATATTCTCTAAAGTAATGATAGGAAAGCTTATTAATAGTGAACCCCATAATATCTACATACAGTGGGAAGCAAAACTGTCCGTATGTTTTGCATTAAGGAAGTGAGGTAATAATAATAATAATACAAATTATTATATTAATTTGTATATTTATGTATATCATATATTAAACCTTATTTTAAATTATAAAGCACAAAAAATCTCAATTAAATTGCTTCAAAAAATAAAAAAATTAAAAAAACAAAAAATTCACTATTCGGACGCTTTTGCACAGTACAAGAAATAAACTTTGTCACGATATTGCTCACGATATTGTTAAAATGTAACGGTACCCGTTAGTTTTTTATGTTTGTTGCGATCTCGTTATCAGTAGCTTCTGTTCAGTGTTGCCATTTTAGCACTTTCAGTGCTAGATTTAGCATTTTGTTTCTCGAAAATGCATTGAAATTTTTAAAAATTATGCTAAATGCTTTTTAGCATAATTTGCTTGATAAAAAATTATTTTTTCTCGAATTTGTTACTACTATAGTCCAAAAAATACTTTTGGAGAAATAAAAAATAACTTTTATTAATATTTCAACGAAATTTCTTTCGGTGTGGTAAGTAAATGAACACGGACATTTTTGAAATAATATATGAAATGTAATCTATTAAAACAAGTCAACAATTGTTATGAACAAAATTAGAAAAAACTATAATTTATATTTGTAACATTTGATATAAAAATTGTATTGTTACATTGAAAAAATTTAACACTTTTTTTTCTTCTGTAGAAGATTTTAGAACTTAGTTTTTCAAGTTTTTGCATATTTTGAAATTCATTTTCTGGCATCACTGCTTTTGTTGCTCTATTTGTGTATAATTGTTTGACCTGTGAAGTGATTAACTTGATTTTTATATAAAAAACAAGTAAGAAAGTATAATCGGTCAAGCCCGATCATATAATACCCTACACACAGCATATTAATGAAACAATTTTTCAGATATGGACGCTATATGAGAGATATTACCTATTATTGACTGATCATCCAAAACTTTAGTGCCATGACTTGCGTGAATATAAATATTATATGTGTTAAACTTTATCTCGATATAAATACGTTTAAAAGATTTGTGGAGGTTAAACTGAATTACGGGGAGGGTATTATATGGGAGTTTTGACTATTTATGAACTGACTATTATAAAATTAGGTGTCATCCATTTTTACATAAGAAACTCATTTTTATTTAATTTTATCCGGATAACAACATTTTTAAGAGATTTATGGTCCTTAAAGTGATTTTCGGAAGTGGGCCTTATATGGGAGCTACGACTAATTATGGAGCGATCTTCATAAAATTCTGCCATATTATATGTATACAGACGAAACATATTTGTGTTCAATACTGTTTGGATACCAATATTTTTAAGAGCGTTAAGCTTTTTTAAGTAATTTTCGGAAGTGGGCCTTATATTGGAGCTACGACTAATTATGGACCGATCTTCACAAAATTTTTAGATGTGATTTACCTTCATTTGTTACTTATTTGTGGTGAAATTTGTTTGCATACTTGCATAATTCAAAGATTTATGATCGGTAAACCCCAATTTCGGGAGAACATTTGTTTGGGAGCCAGGTGAAATAATGGACCGATTGCCACCAGTTTCAATCCCATCCAGCACGCACCAAATTTCATCGAAATATATTCAAAATTGCGACCTGTACTCCGCTCACAAGCTTTACATGGACAGCCAGCCAGCCAGCCAGACGGACGGACGGACATACGGACATCGTTAAATCGACTCAGAAAGTGATTTTGAGCCGATTGGTATACTTTAAGCTGGGTGTTGGACCAATATTTCAGCACAAATCCAATATACCCCCACTATTGTGGTGTATGGTATAATTAAAAGATTTTTAAAACTGAGAAAAATGCCAACTGGTATTGAAAACAATGTGATACATTTGTTGCAAAACTAATTATTCATGCCGTAAAATTGTTGAAAAATAAAATTTAAGTAAACCCACGGTAAATGATATTAAAAAATTAACTTAATGTAGTTTGCAATAATAACCAAGCTTTCTGATGGTGATGCCCGGCTACATAATAAATTACAAGCCCCGAAAAATGCTGCAAAAAGTATTGTTAAGGATGACAGCTCCTAGACGGTTAGATGCGCATTAAATAGAATTGGTTTAGTAGCCAGTGTGAAAAAGTAAAAGCCAGCACTTTTCGATAGAAATGTAAAAAAACGCCTTCATTTCTGTAAAACTCACAAAAATTGGACAGTAGATGACTGAAAAGGGGTTGTTTGGAGCGACAAAACAAAAGATACCAGAGCGCATCTAGAAACACAATCTTTAATGCAAAACATCCGGACAGTTTTGTTTTCCACTGTATATTCAAAAGAGATACGATGTAGGACTTCTGAAAGAATGCAGAGAGAAATTATTTGATAATAAAGCATATTGTACAGATGATGCTATTTTCAATGCTATTATTTTAATAATCTGAAAACTTTTATTAACTTATTCTACCAGACCACGTTTAATAAAGTTTATTAAAATATCGCCACAAACGATAACAAAACACTTTGTGTGTTTATTGTGTAGCATTTCTGTTACTCGTATCTCTTACCCGAAAAATTACCCAGAGTTGCTAACTGCCTGTTCCTTTGCTGGCTTTTTAACAAAAGTTTATGACACATTTTGTTGCCGCCTTATGAACGCCAATATTACACCAACAGCGACAACAACAAACAACTAAAAGGAATAATCGATTCATTATTATCTTGATTGTTTTGTTGTTTTGACAATAAAAAGATATTAAAAATTTGAAGCATAAAGAAAAAGTTCAAGGCAGCTACTTATGCCCCATCAGCAAAGCAAAGGTTTCGGAATGAGCGGGAGTGAGCAGAAATTATGAGAAACGTTTAAATGATTCTAAAAAGTTTAATTATAATGGGTCAATAGGTTAATAAGAGGAATACATACTTATTTAGTTAGGGGTTAAATTTGTTTAATCGAAAGAAGTTTTGTGTTGTGTGGTGTTTTTTCTGTTTTTATACAAGTTGAATGAAAGTTTCTTTTTTATTTCACTTAACGCTTTTCCAATAATTAGCATTATTAATGCTATAATTCATGATTAAATGCACTGAGAAAACTACAACCACGAAAACAAAACCAATAAATACTCATAATTATGAAAACTAATGCACAAGTAGAGTAGATCAAAATGGTACTTAATATTGGCTTTGTATAATGAAATTATTATCGAGGAATGGAACAAGGTTGGTTACGAGTGTTTTAGTTAATGCTTCACTTGATTGATGCCACTACATTTATAATTAATAAACTTGCAACATTTAATAGTGCTAATCTATCGATTATATGTCGGATGAATATACAGCAATAACTTATGGAGGATGTAGTTAGTTGCAAAATGGCAAATTAATTAGAAATTATGTTGGTATTAAATGTGCGTATGATTATTAGTAATGCAAGTAAGAGGGTTATACATAGTTGATGAAGCTTATAATTTATGCAGTTTTTATATTTAGCAAGTAACTGGGGCTTTACAAATAATTGTTCAATTCACAGGTAATGTTGTAGTGTCGTAGCAGTTGTACGTCGTCTGTATTTACAATAGTTGTACACATGTTGTTGGTATTTTCGATATAAATATTTTGTACAATACATATGACATTTTCACATATCGCTGGCTTAACATGTAAAGGCTCTAAGTTCATATTTTACAATATTACAGAAGAGACAAAAAACAGTCAAACTTTTTTTTGAATAAACATTTTTGAAATCAGTAAATGCAATTTGTTTTTGTATTTTTCTTTGTTTTTTATTGGCGTAAAAGCAAAATGAAAAAATAAGTATTTGCCGAGATAAAAGCTTTTTCTGTTGCTTAGTTTGTATGTTTTCATGGACTTAGATTTATTTCTTAAAACTTGTCTCTACTTATATTTCTTACTTACTGCAATGAAAGTGTACTTTTGTTTTCTGTTTTTTTTATTGTTGCTATTTAAAAAGCTAATAATATGTAAAAAGTTAAAGTTTGTTTTGTTTATTGTAAAAAAAGAAACAGAATTTATTCAAAAATATGAATAACATTGTAATTGTAATTTCAATTTCGATTTTTGTATATAAATACTTGTACATAATGAAAACCAAAATTATTCAGTCTATAATTATAATTTAAAATTTTTAATGGATTTAAAAGTAAGATAACTGGCGACGACTATTTTTATTCGTATGGCAAATTATGGTGTTTTGTAGGCAAAGCGGATTTTAGATATTGTAAGTCTGCGAACTTTCTAGTCTTTATTTTTCTTCTTTCTTGATGAAGTTGGTGTATTTATTTTTTGGTGGAGATTTTTCCATTTATCGGGAAATCCAAGTTTGAAATTAATTTCACCATTTGGTGTGTATTGTATTCACTGATGCCAGAAAATGAATTTCAAAATATGCTAAAACTTGAAAAACTAAGTGCTAAAATGTTCTACAGAAGAAAAAAAAGTGTTAAATTTTTTCAATGTAACAATACAATTTTTATTTTAAATGTTACAAATATAAATTATAGATTTTTCTAATTTTGTTCATAACAATTGTTGACTTGTTTTAATAGATTACATTTCATATATTATTTCAAAAATGTCCGTGTTCATTTACTTACCACACCGAAAGAAATTTTGTTGAAATATTAATAAAAGTTATTTTTTATTTCACCAAAAGTATTTTTTGGAGTAAAATAGTTAAAAATTTCTGGAGAAAAAAACATTTTTTTATCAAGCAAATTATGCTAAAAAGCATTTAGCATAATTTTTAAAAATTTTAATGCATTTTCGAGAAACAAAATGCTAAATCTAGCACTGAAAGTGCTAAAATGGCAACACTGATTGTATTCCTCGAATGTCCGTCACTTTGGAATCGTCTTTTCCACGGCCAGGGCGAATATTTTTACAAAATTGTACATTGTTCAATTTTTAAAAAAATTAATGATTCAAATAAGTAACATCATGACGATTAATGTCATGACTGCCAATGGTGTTGATACTCAAAACAACGAGAGCGTAGCCAATGAGAAAAAATATTATGTCAATTGGTTGGGCTCTCAGACTATTCCGCACGTAACAGTTGATATGTCAACATTGGAGAAAGTGAGATATTACACAGCGATGTGATAAATTGGACTTGGCGCCTTTACTCATCACTACAAAACAACAACAACAACAAATAAGATAACTGTAATCGATGTATTTTTACTTATTGAACACAACTGCATCAAAATCTCAATTTCTAAAAAAGTGGACTTAGAGTCTTTACATGTTAAGCCAGCGATATGTTTTTCGAGTGTTGTATTGAAGTTTATATATTGCCAATGTGTTAAAATGTGTATCTAAATCAGTGATGGAATAATTAAAAATTGAAATGGTACTGACCGTCAACAAAAAGAGTACTTTTTTAACATTTTGGTACTTTTTAGGAAACATATATTTTTATTCAAAAATAAAATTAAAAATCCATTCAAAAATAAAATTAATTCACTTTAATAAAAAAAAAAACTATTATAGCAACAAACTAAAAATTAATTAATTTTTATGTAAAAATATATGTTGCAAAACTTTTTATTTGTTGTGGGTTAAGATAATAAACATATGAGTATGCCTGCATTTTGTTAGTGTTAATGCCGTATCATTAATAGATCGTTCACCAATATGTTTGAAGTTTTCAAACTCATATGATACACAAAAAATCGCAAACAAGAAATAAACATTATAAAAATGTACGAAAATGTACGAAACAAAAGAAATTTAAAAAATTTATCAAAATAGTACCACAAACAACTTTAATTCTTTATGCATCTGTTTGTTTACTTTTGTAGATTAGCTCATCCCAGATCAAATAAATAACATGAATAACGAATTTGTGCTTTCCTTATGTTCTTGTTTTGAAGCCAATGTTGTCAATGATTATAAAAATAGTAACGCTAAAAAAAACAAACAAAGAGTACTAAATATGATATGGGGGTACTGTGGTATTTTTGTTGTGAAAAAGTACTGAAAATAGTACAATAGTACATATTGAATTTTCCATCACTGATCTAAATCATAAAATTACTTATTTTAGTTAGAAAAAAAAAAATAACCAAACGGTAGCAGTCAATTCATTAACTGATTGACAAATTTGAAACAAGAAAATAAAATTAATAAACAAAAAATTGTAATAATGGATATTGGTGAAAATTCTACGATATGTTTTAATTTTGGAAAATATTCATATTTGTATAATTGTTTTTAAATAATTTGATTCTATTTTCTTCGACCTTTTGATTTTTATTAAATAATTTGTGAGCTTGAGGTCACTTTTTGTTTTTTATAACAGATTTTTTCTATTTTTATTTATAATCAAATCTAATTGACTCTAATTATAAATAAAAATAAAAAAATCTTTTATAAAAAACAAAAAGTGACCTCAAGCTTACAAATTATTTAATATACATAGTTGTCTTTAAAATATTTTTCTTTTGTCATTTTAAAGGTTTGACATCATAAACATACGACTTTGATCAAAAGAAAAAAGTTCCCAATTTGCAGACATACATTATTAAATGTTTGCTAACAATATTATGATAAATCCAAATCAAAGCGTCGTATTATATGAGCGTTGATAGATTTTAATTTGTAATCAAACTGAGTCGACAACATGATCTAATCAAATTTAATATCGACAAGTTTTACCATGGTGTAACTATACACGGTGAGTGCAGGAGCACATCTAACTGACTTTGTTTACAATTTACTTATGTCAAAAGTAATACTTTTTCAAGTGTTATTGACAGTAGTACATTATTCTACACAAACAAAATGCCTGTTGGTTCTGTATTGTGTTGTATTTGTTGCCGTTTTGCACTCACCTTGCATAATTACACCATGTGTTTTACTCTGCAGTATTTGATTGGAAAATTTATTCAGTGTTAACTCTAAACAATGGAACAAAGTGAAAAAAATTAATTGACCAAAGGCCAACATTTGTTAGTCAACGTTAACAGAACATTGAAAATTATATTCCAAAATTGAGGTGTGACTTATGAGGAGATCGTTGAAAACAGTCGCCAATCCAACTATCGTTTTAGCCGCTTCCTTCCGAATTATGTAGGATTTTTTTTAGGTTGATATGATGTTAGACTGACTTTAATGTTTTACTTTTTATCTGAAATACTTTTTCGTGTATTGAGTTGAAAAATTCTTAAATAAGTTTTCTTAAACATACATAATTATTAATACATATAAAAAACTTTCCCCCTTATTCAAAAACGATTATTAAATTTAACAAACGTTTATTAAGACAGATTTGCATATAAAAATTTGCTTAATAAACGTTTGTTAAATTTAATAATCGTTTTTGAATAAGGGGGTTTAATTTTAACTTGCTTTAAAACAGTTCTTGTTAGAAACATTTTCAAGTTTTACCTCAACCGCACTCCATAAAAACATTAACCAAAATAAATTAAGTACATATGTAGATGACATAATTAATGAATATTGTTACTAAAGATACGGTCACATTTGGCAAATATTTGCCGAAAAAAGACGTACACATTAAATAAAATGTTTTTGAACTCGTTAATTTATTTAAAACAACTTTTCTTATTTCGGCCAATGCACAACAAATATTTAGCATTAATTTATTTGATGCTGTTTGATCTTGCAAAACTCTTGTAAGAGTAAACAAAGTCAAGCAAATTCGTGCTAAAACAAGTTGTTATACGCTTTTTTACTAAGAGATTATATTCAACTGTGACGGGTCTTATATATCTATGAGCTGAGGTGCTTTTGAGTTAATTTGCAGTTTTTTTTGGTATCGTAAGCGGAAGGGGGTCCTTTAAAGTTCGTCACCTCGGATCTGCCATTTGTTTTTAGCCATTTATGATCTGAATAAGCTGAAATTTAAAATATAAACTGTCCCTGAGAAGATCTTTATTATTTTTTTAATTTTCCTGAATATTTTTTGGGTTTTTAAAATAGGACGTTTGGGGGTTCGAAAATTTTTTATAAAATATCACCTATATTTACGATAAAATTCTAAATAATATTAAAAAACTTGCAAGCAGTTATCTTTTTCCTATAAAAATTTAAAAGCATTCAAATTTGGAACATGTGAAAAGGTCCAGGAAAAGGAAGTCCCTATATTTTTTCTTTTATAGAAAAAATGTTGTTCAGAACTAATTATATAAAGTGTGTATATGATCTGGAAAGAGATGAGAATCAGATTTGACTGATTTAAGCGGACACAGGCCTTCCCTGACCAATTCAAACTCTAAAGGCTTTCATATTTTCATATAACTTAAAAACACAAAAAGGTCTTTTACTATCACAATGTAAATAACGTCATGTCAAAACGTTGAAGGCACGATAGAGCTTTGAAAAAAAGACATTGAATTATGCAATTTTTACTAAAGTTATAGACCAAAGTTTCAGACAACCTCGATGTTTTCCAGATATTTTTTGCAAATTTCGTCAAATATAATGAATGTATTTCTTTCGGTTGGATTTTTAAGCATAATTTTTCAACCAAACCAAATTCATGCCATATATAAATTGTGTTTCCTTTCCTTCTACTTTCACTTCCTATGAGAAAGTTTCGTATTAGTTTTAACCCAAGAACTTTGCGTTATTTCGTGTTCCAATTAAAAACAAATACATAATATCTTTAACTATTAAGATGTGGAAGCATCTTACAATTTACCTTGCCTTTAATCATTTGTATTTGATGCTCCAAATACAACTCATTACTATTTTACTGAAATTCATACATTCATCCATACATACGAGTATATACATCATACTACTTACATATGTATGTACCTACTTACATATGTATACCTCAACATCCGCACCTTTATGAACACTTTAATCAGACATTTCGAAAAGCACTACAGGAAGAAACAAAATAATTGTGGCTGCAACAATTCGTGAGGAATTGTACGTAAGTACAAGAGGTTGTTTGTATGGTTGGTAAAATGTTGGCTTTTTAAATCTTTTGACTGAATCCAGCCACAATTGAGAGTAAACAAAATGAGAGTACGAGTGAAAACAAAACAAAGTTGTGACAATTAGAGCGGAAAATAATCAGAATAAGACCATGTAGTTTCAGCAGCGTTGCCCATATAGTGCTGGTTTTAGAAGAAAAAAAAAACGCCAGAATTGGGAATTTTAACTGAACTGGAAAACTTGCTTGTTTGAGCAACTATAAAAAGATAATGCTCAAAGGGTATAAGCTTGGCTCAATATGCTCATTATGCTAGTATGAGGAATCAAAATATTAAAGCATTTAAACACCACCGAAGTTAAATAATTAAATAAATGCTATAAAATCAAGCTTTAACATTAATGCACCTACTCACCACCAGAGGCGCTGCAATTCTGCACTAAAAACAAATACAATGCGCAATTGCAGAGTTGTGATATAAAAAGCTTTCTTCTTTCACCACCTTTACTTCTGCAACTATCCCCTTTCCAAAGAAAGTAACGCAAGTGTAATATGTATAGGCATATTAATTGCCTGAGTATTATTTCTCTTATAAAAAAAAATCCATTAAACCACGATTTTAACGATCGTATTAGGTCACATTAATATTCAAGGTAATGAAACTGCGGATGAGCAAAGGCCGGATCTGATTTTGATTTAGACGTTGGTTATTAAGACTCAATAAAGAAATATTGCAGAATAGTTGCAAGTTGTATATAGACGAAATCTGTGGACAACAGAAAATTAAAGCAGATTCTAGCATAAGTAAACCTGAATTGAGGATATCCGTCGATTTATTAGAAGACATAATGATTTAGTGAGGAAACGCTATATCGCAATTGGCTTAATTGCTTTTGCATTTTTTTCCTATTAGAATCAAGGAAACTGAAATGGTATGGACCGATTAGTAATACTCAAATATACAATGCTAGAAGGATGAATATACTATTAATTTTACGTGTGACTGTTGTTAACGATTACTTTCTTATCAATACGTATCCGAAGAGCAGTGTTGTCATCTTGGTGCGTTGCGCACCATTTTTGGCGCTTTTTAATTTTTTTGTGCGAAAAATTCTTTAGTTGGTGCGCGGTACTCTTTTTTTAATTTCGATGCGTTTTTTAATTTTTCCGAAAATGTGATGAAATCTTTATTTTTACTAATTTTTAATTGCGTTTTTTTAATAATTCATTATCATGAAATCTATACGATGAAAAAGGACCCCATTAAATGTATTTGAAATACGAATGTATGATAAATGAATAAATACTATCTTTGTTTGAAAATAAAATTAACAAATTCAACATGGAAATAAAAATTTTTGTATAGCCTGGTGGCTTGAACTGTAAACAAACAACCCAGTTCCAGTCGAGCCCTAAGAAGTTTTATTGAAGAAATTCAAATAGAAGTTTTACTTAAAATAGAAAACAAAAATAATTAAAAAAGCAATAAATTAGCCCTTTTTACCAATGAGTACTTCAGTTCCGAATAGCATATTGTGAGTTAAATATTGAGCGGTGGGATGCTAATTTTGTCTTTATTAGCTCGTTTATTTAAAAAAGTATTATTATTTTTATACCCTACATTACCATAGTGGGGAGGGCATATTAGATTTATGCTGATGTTTGTAACGCCCCGAAATATTGCTCATCACTTTCTGAGTCGATTTAACGATGTCCGTCTGTCCGTCCGTCCGTCTGGCTGGATGTCCATGTAAAGCTTGTGCGCAGAGTACAGGTCGCAATTTTGAAAATTTCGTACGTGCTATTTTTTCGGCCCAATGATGGATTGGATTGAAACTGGTGGAAATCGATCCATTATTTTTCATGGCCCCCACACAAAAGTCCTCCCGAAATTCGGGTTTACCGATCATAAATATTTGAATTATGCAAGTATCCAAACAAATTTCATCAGAAATGAGTGAAAAATGAAGCCAAATCACATCTACAAATTTTGTGCAGATCGGTCCATAATTAGTCGTAGATGGGAGGTAAGGCCCACTTCCGAAAAACACTTTAAAGAGCATAACTCTCTCAAAAATATTGGTATCCAAATAATATTTAACGCAAATATATTTCGTATGTATAAAAATAATACGGTACAATTTTATTATGATCGGTCCATAATTATTCGTAGCTCCCACATAAGACCCTCTCCGTAATTCACTTTAAGCTCCATAAATTGTTTAAAAGTATTTATATCGAGATAAAGTTTAACACATATAATATTTATATTCACAGACATCATGACACTAAATTTATGGATGATCGGTCCATAATAGTTCATATCTCCCATATAACGCCCATTTCTGAAACACAGTTTTATACGGGCTTGACCGACTATACTTTCTTACTTCTTAAAAAGTATCCTATAAAATGTATGAAAATAAAAAAATTCAATAAACATTTTAAATATATAAGAAATTCTAAACTATTTTGGTGCGTTTTGAAATTTCAAAATTTGACAGCGCTGATTAAGAGTCACCGTGGATAAACGATTATAGTCTTGTATCAGGCACACTTGCATGTTGTCATTTTAACAGAACCTGACCTAATTAAAATATTCAGCAACTTTCAGCTCATTAACCGGTTCTTTCAGTCACACTTGGCAAATATTTGACGAAAAAGACGTAACCATTAAATAAAATATTTTTGAACTCGTTTTTTTATTTCAAATAATTTCGTTTATTTAGGACTAGACACAACAAATATTAAGTCTTATTTTATTTGATGCTATTTGATCTTGCACAACTCTTAGTAGAGTAAACAACGTTAAACAAATTTGTGCTAAAGAAAGTGGTTACGCTTTTTTGAGTAAATATTTCTCAACTGAAACATTTGGCATCACTGACTTTCAGTATGATTTTCTGATTTTCTGTTTGTAAGGATTTGTTGCAAAAGTTTAATTAAAAGTAAAAGCTAATTTGTGGGATACGCAAGGAATCTGGTTTCCTTGTAAAAGGTCTTTATTGAAAGATTTATAAATTTATAGATGAATGACTACAAATTGTTTCGGGGGTAATAAAGTTCCCTAGGTAATAAAATTGGTTAATGAGAAATATATATTGCGTAAACGTGTAGCCTAATGCAAAGTAGCATTGTCCTTAAAAAAGTTAACAATCATGGTTAAATTTATTTTCAATTTAAAACATACATACGAGTACTAACTACATACATACATATGTACGTTGTTTAAAATGGAAACTATCGTTAAAATTGTTAGCTTGTTCATTTTTATTTCTTTCGAAGAATTCTTAAAAATTAATTGCAGCCGAGTGGCTGCATTTCGATTAAATCAATAGATCAAATCAATAATGACTTTTCTTTAACTAATGATCAAAGAATGTCACAAGTATTATGGATGGGTATAGTTCTTTTTAACTAAACTAGATGGTAAGATAATTTCAAATTCAAATGCTTAATTACAATTACATACTTCTATGTATACATATACCTACATATACATATTCCGTTTAATTCCAAACATTTATTTGTAATCCCAAAACATGCCCCAACAGTTGCAAGTTCATTAATGAAATGTACATATTTTCTTTGTCTAGTAGAAGATATTTATAATTTCACCACAGCAATAAAGCTGGCGTCTTTCAAACATGCTCGTATGCATCGTAAAGCATTATTGAACATTTTGTCTCTCTCTCTCTCTCTACTAATGTGCGACGAATACGAATTTGAAAATTATTTAAAATAAATATTTGATTTATTGCCAGCCCCAGGTATTTACAAACTTATAAAATGTTGCAGACAACCTGTGGCTACACACTCGTGCAACCAATCATTCATTCATTAATACACTAAACTAACGAGTGATCAGCAAATAACAAATGATCATTATTCTACCTTATGCTTACATTCTATGTACAAAATATTTTATTTGTCGTTGTGTCTATGGAAAGATTCGAATACGATTATAAGTATGTAAACGTAAAAAAGATAGTAGTGCTAGTAAAAGATACATTCATCACAGTTCCCTGTGGTGTTCAACATACTCGTACATAATTCTTTAGGCTAAAAAAATAATAATCAACAAAAAATCTAGGAAAACACAAACAAAACTTTTTACATACTTCATAACTGAGTACCCAGCAAACCATATGAGTCCGAAAAGAGTCTTTTCTGACACCTTTTTCTGAGCGTTAACACTCTTTATGAGTCCAAAAAACAATCATAATTGCTCCGAAAACCTTCAGAAAAGAGGGTCATTACGTTCGAAAATGGTCCGTCAGAAAGAGCTCTTAGATAATGTCAGAAAAGAGTCTTTTATGAGGTTTTTCTTGGGCGCTGTGTAATCTTGTTTTTATCATTCTTGTGTGTTACAGCTATGTTTTTTTTTTTTTTTGTTCAAAGCACAAATAACAGGACAACAACACTTTGGTACACACATAATTAAGTGGAATTTCTGAGTCATACTGCGTGCCGGCTCAGGACAGTAACAAGCAAATTTTTCTTTCGCTCCGAAAATGCTCTTTTGTTGGACTCTTTTCTGACTCCTTTTTCGGAGCGCTCCTAGAATGGTATGCTGGGTATGTCCGTATGTCTGACTGTCTGTATATGTACTTGTGTGTTTATAAATTAGGAATAATTATAAAATTTGGTAAACAGTTAGAAAATGTTGGATTCTATTTAAATTATTGATAAATTGTTAATGATTTTTGTTCCTTACACCGGTATTGCCTGCGTACTATCGGGTTTTTCAATAAGAGCGCTACAAAAGTTTTTTTTTTAAATAAAACAAAAACGGTTTTGGATATCAATGAAATTCTTTATTCCTGTGAAAGTACGTTCGATGCCGTTATGTATGGAACTCGATTTCTTTTGTATGGCCACCACGGGCACGCTTGCAGAAGTACAAATTTTCGACGATTTTCAAGCCTAAATCGGCCGATACTGCTGAAATTCACGTTCGATATTCGTACAAAGTTCATCAATCGTCGCTGGCTTGTTGGCATAGACCACAGACTTGAAGTAGCTTCACAGGAAATAGTCCAACGGCGTCAAATTGCACGACCGAGGCGGCCAATCGACTGGACTATTTCGTGAGATAACACGTTCTTCAAACTTCATTTCCAATAAATTGATTGTAACATTCGCTGTGTGGCTTGTGCCACCATCCTGTTGGAACCACATGTCCTCCAAGTCCATATCATCCAATTGGGGCTAAAAATATTCTGTTTTCATTCAACGGTAGCGATTCCTATTCACAGTAACGTGCCGGTCTTGATCATCACGGAAGAAGTACGGCCCAATGACGCCGCCGTCCCATAAACCGCACCAAACAGTAATTTTTTCAGGATGCAATGATGATGGAGTACGTGTGGATTGCTGTCTGACCAATAATGCATATTTTGCTTATTGACGAAGCCATTCAGCCAGAAATGAGCCTCATCGCTGAAGATGATTTTTCGATGAAAATCCGAATTATTTTCAAGTTGTTGCTCAGCCCAATCCACGAACATTAGACGCTACTGGTGGTCAAGCGGCTTCAGTTCTCGCGTCAATTTGATCTCGTAAGGATGTAGGCCCAGATCTTTTCACAAAATTCGCCACAACGACGTCACAGAGATGCCCAACGCTTGAGAATGACGCGAACGAGTGTTTGAGTGAAGTTTCAAGTTTATGTCTCTTCATGTCACTAATGAGATGGTCCAACTTATATCAAATATTATGCTAATTTTCATCGAGAAAACCCCTAATTTGTGACAACTTTATAGGCGCTTCTCTAAAGATATGCTAATTGTTCTTATTTTTGTTAAAACGAGCATATCTTTTTAAGCAAAATATGTTACACCCAAAATTCTAAAGCAGCGTTTGTACTAAAAATGAGAATAATTTGAATAAGATGTCTTTAATGCGCATGCAATTGAGAAAAATAGTTTTTGAAACTTTGTCTTTGACCTACAAATACAAAATTATGGCTATTAGACGGTTCAAAACACCCATGGCTACTTTTTTTTTTATCTAATTGAACAATTCTTATTATGTCTGAATCATTAAAACACAAAAAATTGATTTTGATTTTTTACCGGCTAGACCCTGCAAATAGCTCACTGTGCGACGTGTGAGAGACACATTTGGGCTCTCTTCAACTGAAGCCGCAGCGGCAGCAATATTCTCGACACTACGGGCACTTCTTTGTCACACTGGCATGGGAAAATTTTGTACTGTGCCTGTGCATTCAAATTTTTCCACTAGAAGCTCAATTGTACATAAGAACAATTTGTTCATGTACTTGAAAATATATGCATAGTCGTTACATATATATATATATATTGTATATATGTACATAAATACATAATTCTATTTTCAATATAAATATCTAACCAAATGATTTTTTAGGTACTTTAAGATTAATCGATTATTTAATGAAATAAGTACTGGACAGCGAAAAGATGCGGTATAGAGGCCTTATTTTGCAGTCAAAAGGACTTCCAGCCGCATTGCAAAATCGTTTCAACTTTATACGGCGTGTCAGTGGTTAAATGCCTGATGGAAGGTTTACTTGAGAAGGGCAATTAGAAGGCCTCATAGCAGGCGTAATTAAAGGCTAAATTAATAATTTCATTGAGGAAATTAAAATGATGGGTTTTAAATAAAAACGCGTTTTAAAAATACTTTTAAACTAATTTAAAAAATCACATGTATGTATATAAAGTTCTGTTTTACGTATATTTTACACCACAAACTTTCATAAAAGACTAATCCCCTTATTCATAAAAACTTACAACAGGTTTATAAGATGTTTATAAAGCAAGTTTTGTATGGATATTTGCTTTATGAACCTGTTATAAACCGATTGTAAGTTTTTATGAATAAGGGCATAACTTTATAGACGCTCTCTTTATTCATTTTTATTACTCGTATAACAAACTTAAAAATAAATATATGCTGAACCGGTGAAAAGTTTTGGATAAAAATATTTAAACAACTTTGTTCTCGCAAAATTTTTACCAGTTTTTTTTTCTAATTACAAACTTTATGAAAAATGTATGTGTATACTCAGCTGACCAGAATTTCTAGTTTGCATCATCTATTTAATTCGCCGTAGTTGATATAAAATTTAGAATTGTTTTTAAAGCCATATTTCATATTTCAAACCATATTTCGTACAAATTTAACTTGGTTTGAAGTTATTAATTTTCTAATGTTTTCTATTATTTTTGGTTTATGTAACAAACCAATGTAATTGGGTGATATTTGATCGCAGATATCATTCCGCTTACATAAAGCGATCCGAAGCAGGCAATCCCAAATAAAATATCATACAAATTAACGTAGATTGTGCTTGAGCTTAATATTAATCTGACTAAATAGACCCTAAATGTCATGCTTTTGTCTGTTATAACTTGTTAAATGGAAATGTCTTTACAAGTAAATGTAAACTTTATACGAGTCCATACTTAAATACATACGAATAGAATTAGTTTTGCAAGCACATAAATTTCAGGAAATTTTCATTGATCGTAAAGTATGTCCAATAAATAAACATGTCTACGATTTTATAGCAATTATTTTTCTCATTTTAAATTCAAGTACGATTTTAATACTTTAACACATTTGAATGGAAATCGTTACTGGTTGGTTGTTTGGTTAATTCGTTGTTGGTTTGTTGCATTGCTGTCCTTTTGGCAAATACTATCATCGCATTGATTGAAAAATGCCGGGAACTCTTTGTTTTTTTTTTTTTTTTGGTTTGATAAGTTTTGACTTTATCTTTTGTAATTAAATTTTTTACGACACAAACCCAGTCGTCATTTTGGTTGCAGTGATAGTTTTTTTTATAAATGTTTTTTAAAATATAAAATAAAAAAAAAACAACTGTTTGAGTGACTGTTTCTGTGGTCTTTAAATTCAGTTTATTGATTTCTGTTCTATTGTTTGTTAATGTTTGTGTTTTTGTATGTAAATTGCATTTTTATTGATTCCAGATAATTTGCATATACATATGTACATTAGGGTGGCCCCAAAATTAAGTTGCGGATGTTTCCGACAAATATGAAAATTTGATTCATTTTAAGACTACGTTTCTCAATTTTTTTTTATCCTGGGGTCAATATTTGGTGGTCGGGATCAAAGGATAAAAATGTCCTTTTTAGAGGTTTTTGATTTTTTTCACATTTCTTTGGTATCATATGAACATTTTTGAATTTAAAATTTTTGTTTTGTTAATTTTTGATAACCCATTGAATACGCCTCTCAAAGACCTTTCATATGATACCAAATTTACTTATAGTTCCTTTGGAAGAAATGTGAAAAAAATAAAAAACCTCTAAAAAGGACATTTTTATCCTTTGATCCAGCTCACCAAATATTGACCCCAGAACAAAAAAAAATTGAGACACGTAGTCTTAAAATGAATCAAATTTTCATATTAGTCGGGAACATCCGCAACTTTATTTTTTCTCCATACAAACGGGGCCACCCTAACATACATACATATATTTATTTTATTATTTTATAGTTTATGATTTCGTGTTTAAACATCTAAATCGTTTTCATTAATTTGAATGCAAAAGTTTACGAGCTGCATGTCAGCAATACCAACCAACCAACCAACCAACTGGCTGATAAATAAAATTTTAATCGTCTTGGAGAAGTCAGCAGTTTTCACAATTCCCATAAAATGTATTTGTTAAATGATTTACTAATGTTTTTGAAGCATCAATGTTGATTCTTATTTTCTCTTAAATTGATGTTCGTAATAAAAAATGTATTTTGTTCATGTTGTGAATACATTTTTTATAATTATAAATATTTATATTCTATAAGATGAACTCAAATTTAATAAATTTCAATTATCCAGCCAGTGCCGTACGAAAATTATTTGACCATTTTTTATATTTTTGAAAGCATCTTTTCCAATCGAAGTGCGCGTCAGTATATCAGCTTCAACATATCTTACTAACGAAGGGAGTAAGTGGGACATATTGGATTTGATGATCTAAAAAAGAAACATACAGTTCTTCAGCATATACGAATGACTTACACTAGCAAATGTAATTTCAATCACTTCGTATCTGAACCATCATACTAATAAACAAAAATAAGTAAGAAAGTTTAGTCGGACAAGCCAGACCATATAATACCCTACACCCAGTAATATTTATAAAACAGTTTTTGAGAAATGTGCGCTATATGGGAGATATGACCTATTATGGACTGATCATCCAAAAATTTTGTGTCATGATTTCTGTGAATATAAGTATTATATATGTTAAACTTTATCTCGATATAAATACTTTTAAACGATTTATGGAGGTTAAGGTTGATTACGGGGAGGGTCTTATATGGGAGTTTCGACTAATTACGGACCGACCATTATAAAATTAGGTGTCATCATTTCTGTACATTATTTGTGTCGAATTTTATCTGATTACCAACATTCTTAAGAAATTTATGATCGTTAAAGTGATTTTCGGAAGTGGACCTTATATGGGAGCTACGACTAATTATGGACCGATCTGCACAAAATTTGTAGATGTGATTTGGCTTCATCTATCACTAATTTGTGATGAAATTTATTTGGTGCCTTGCCTAATTCAAACATTTATCGGTAAACCCCAATTTCGGGAGGCCAGGTGAAATAATGGACCGATTTCCACAAGGTTCAGGCCCATCCGTCCTTGGGCCAGAAAAAATAGCACGTACCAAATTTTATCGAAATAGCTTCAAAATTGCGTCTTGTACTCTGCGCACAAGCTTTACATGGACAGCCAGCCAGACGGACGGACGGACGGACGAACGGACATCGTTAAATCGACTCAGAAAGTGATTATGAGTCGATCGGTATACCCTCCCCACTATGGTGGTGTAGGGTATAATAATATTACAGCATGACAACACTCACACATGATCTGTCAAAAAAAGGCTATTGAAAAAACTATCTCTACTTGAATCACCCGTTACATTTCTAATTCATAATGACCGACCATTCCAAAATTAGTTGTCATGATTTCTGTATATGGATATGAGACCTATTTGTGTTATTTGGATACTAACATTATTAAGAGATTTGTGGTTGTTAAAGTGATTTTGGAAAGTGGGCCTTATATGGGAGTTACGGTCGATTATAGACCGTTCTGCATAAAATTTGTTAATGAGATCAGGCTTCATGTACAATTTATTCCTGGAGAAATTTGTTGGGATACGTTCAGAAATCAAAAATTTATAACCGTTAAACTTTTATTTCGGGAGGACATTTGAATGGGGCCAGGTGAAAAAATGGACATATTTCAATCAGTTTTAATCGCAAACGTCCTTGGGCCAAAAAATATCATGTACCAAATTTTATCGAAATATATTCAAAATTGCAATCTGTACTCTGCACACTAAATTTACATGGACAGACAGACAGACGGACATCGTTAGATCGATTAAGAAAATGATTCTGAGTCAATCGGTATGCTTTAAGATGGGTGTTGGACCAATATTTCTGGGCGTTACAAACATCAGTACAAATCCAATATACCCCTAGGGTATGATTAAAAAACAAATTTGCTAACAAGTTAAAGTGCTATATTCGACTATGTTGAATTTTAAAAACCCGCCACCTAACAATATTGAGAATTACAAAAACTACACTTGTGTTACATTTTGAAATCAGAGTTTCATGATTTGAAACAGATTTAGACGAAAATAAAAGTTTCAAAACAGTTTTCAAAGCCAGACAACTAATATGGATCCAAATTAATTCGTCATTTCTTTACGAAACTCAAAACTGTAGCAATAAATGACAAATTTAAGAACCACACAGAAAAAATTATTATGTTTTTTTTTTTCAATTAAACCTTTAATTGATTTTAATATAATTTTCAATTAAAATTTTAATTGATTCAATTACTTTTTCGGATTTTTCTGATATTTTCAATTAAATATCAATTTTTTTTTAATTGATACAGGTCCGATTTCAATTAATTTTTTAATTGATTCCACAAATTTAATTGAAACCTATTTTTATTTTTTTCTGTGCAGTTCCAGATTAGTGCTTTTAGAAAGAGGTAAAAAATAAATACTACTGCATAAATATGTTTTAAACTCAAAAAATTTACTTTACTGCCTTTCTGGTTGTGTTATTAGGGAAACTTTTCTGGTCACAACGAAATCAGTTATACAAGGTGGCGCAAAAGTAAACTTCCAATGTTTTTTGGCTGTAATTAAAAAAAAAATTAAAAACTTTGATTCTTCTTGTGGATTATTTTTATTTGGTATTTAGATTTTTTTTACATCAAGTCGAGAATATGATGTCATGTAAATGGCCGCCGCCACAGTTGATTGTCATTTGAGCCCTTTTTATGGCATTTTCCATCACTTTGGCCAAAACTTCCGGCGATAGGTCCTCACATTCTTGACGGATATTGTCTTTAAGAGCTGCAAGAGTTTGGGGCTTGTTGACGTAAACCCGCGACTTCAAAAAGCCCCACAAAAAGAAGTCTGGAGCGGTCAAATCAGGCGATCTTGCTGGCCAGTGCAGATCGCCAAAACGGGAAATTAGGTGACCGGGAAATGCATCCTTCAGCATATCGGTTGTGGCACGTGCAGTGTGTGCCGTTGCACCGTCCTGTTGGAACCACATGTTTTCCAATTCCAATTCATCAAGTTGCGGCAAAAAGAACTCGTTCAATCGCAAAATTTATAGCATTTTCTGATAGGAGGATTACTTTTGCCCCACCTGTTACATACTTAGATGATATTTCAAATGAACAAAATCTGTGTTAATGTGATTAATTTAAATTTATATCACATACAAACATTTACTAATTTAATAAACATTTAAATGACGTTCATACAAATTTCAATTGATTGAATTAATTTTTAATATGTGCGTAATAACTGTGTGATATAAAAATGGAAATTCGCCTTTGGCATAATTAATTTATGTTTCGAATGAAACTTTGTTAAATTGAAAATAGTTTATTGTTTCATTATTTCTTGTATGTTTGTTTATTTGTTGGCATTCATTTGTTGTAATTAGGAATGTTTTATTTAGCATTTTCTCTTTTTTTTTTGGTGGCGTTTAATTTGTCACTGGCTGACAAAAGTACAGAAGTAAACATAAGCAGAGGACTATAAATGCCATGTCATGGTCGTTTGCCTTGTATGCTACCTGTAATGTTTTTGGGCATAATATTTATATTTTATTAAAAGTTTCGTATTAGTCATTGCTGGCTATGAACCTTTTCCATCTTTCTGATAAAAGAACTCCTTTGGTCAAATTAAATACATAGCATTACTTTAGTCCATGGATATTTGATTTTGGTTTCGAGTCGGTTATCGTAATGGATCTATTTGTCCTTGCATGTAATGATTCGTTACAAAATCGTATTGCAAGATCTTTCGTCTTCAATTCATATGGTACTATGGTACAATTTTCCTGCTTTTGGATGCATTCTGCTGTGCGCAAAAATTACTACTGAAATAGCTCTCAATGTTTTGCAAGCTCTTGTTCAATTTGACAACAATCTTCGCCGAGTAATGCTTCCAATTCTTAAACTTTTTTTTGGCTCGCCTGGGCGCTCTTGGTTTTCCGTGTCAAAATCAACAGTTTAGAACCGCACAAACCATTTCTCCCACATTGAAACCGACGAAACACATTTACAATAGTTGATCTTCAGCGGCATATTTTCAAATTTGTTTTGATTTTCTCATTCGTAACGCATGAGGTTTAGCCAGACCCACTTAGTGTTTCGTGTACTTAATTTAAAAGAAAGCCAATTTTTTAATTAAATGTAAATAATATAATAATATTAGGAGGTCCAAAATTTTTTCCTTTCTGATTTTCATAGCCGCTCAATCAAAATTTTAAAGCTTAATAAAGGGTAAAGTATTTTAGATTCTTTTTTCTCAGAATTTTCGGAATAGGCGCAAATGGAGTTTTCATAAAAAACCGAAATTTTCGGTCTTTTTTTTAACTTTACTCATAACTTGTTTAATACCAAGTTTTATTCCTGTGTGAAAAACTTATAAGTTTTGGTGATGAGTTTACTCATTTAGATACCCTAAATTACAATTTTTCGTAATTTTTTCAAAAACTTTGTAATAACGCTTTACAACTTTTTAAGTTTAAATGAAAACAAAAAAAACTAATGATGCAGTTTGAAAGACAAATTAATTCTAATTAATAAGAATAAACAATTTTTAAATTTGTTCTTACCGTTCCTGAGTTATACCCGTTTTTATCTTTACACCCAGTATATGTTATTATAAGCTGTTTGCCAGTTCACCAATCATACCCTATCAACAAAAAAAACTTTTCATTTGCTCTGTGAAAAATCATTTATTGAGGTTCTTGCAATGTAATTCTATACCTTGCAATAAAGTCTGGAAATCAGTTTCAGAAGTTGTGACAATAATATAAGTATTAGCCAAAGCCACACCTCGTTCTCCCACATCATTTACCACTTGTAATTGTTGAACTTTTTTCGTAGCCTCTTGAAATGTCTTGTTGGCTTTCCAATTCTCTGGATATATTTTTAAAAAATCTACTGAAATATTGCAAGCTTCAAAAAAAGTTAGACTGACTGGCTTTTGAAATGAATTGTTGAATTTCTTTATTTCTAAAGTTTTCTTCTGTTAAAGTTACATTTGATACTTCATAATCGCTGCATGGAGTATCTGCAAGTTTTTTGTCATTAAGCGCAAAGTTTTGGTGTTAATACGTTCATCAAAAAACGCTAAGACAGCCAATTCGGAGCTAAGTACCACTGATGACCTAGAGAAGTTTTAAGCGAGGCTTCTGCAACTGCTTTATTAGTAATTTTATAACTATCCAATATGAGAGGAGCGTATCGAGGCCACTGGCAATATTTAATATATATTCTTAAAATAAATGAACTAAATTCAAGCAAGACATCAACTGTTGATTTGTCTATATAAGATTGCAATTGGTTTCGGAAAATGCATATTTTCAAGGAATAGATAATATTCATCATCCAGCGAGCCCGATTGATAGTTCTTGCAGCTTTTACTGTTGGGTAGGGCATAGTTTATCACTCAGATGGAGTAGTTCTTTATAGTCCTCTCTTGGTTGCGTGTCTTCAAGTTGGCCTTTAATAAAATTGCTTAAAAGTCTTCGCGTATTGGTTCCGGCATAATCTTTTCAACAATTTTGTGATTTATGCAATCGTAAAAACTAGACTCCCTCCTTTGCTGGAGTATGGCAAAAATTTTTATTTGCGGTGATGTGGTTTGCTGTTCAATATTAAACCTGAATATATTGAGAAAAATCCAATTAAACGGCGGATTAAATTGGAATGATATTCGCAGAAATCACCTTAAAGACCCAACTATAAAAATTTATAGAAATAGACAATAATTATAACGAAAAAAGTATCAGGTACAAACTATAAAAATAGTGTAACTCGGGAACTGTAGGACAAAATTCCATTGTTCTTTTTCTTAGTTGTTTAGAACTTATCGGTATTCAAAATCGTGTCACTAGTTTTTATACCTTTCATATAAATTTGAAAAGTAATAAACCGTTTTTCACAGAATTTGTTAAAAAAAAATTACAAAAATACTTAATATGTGGAATTATAATGGACAAAAATATTGCCGGAACTTAAAGTTTTTGCATATGCAAATAAAGTTTGTGAAATTGTCTTTAGAAATATTCGGTTAAAAAATTAAATGAACGTGGTTATTGACACAGTTATGAGTCAAGTTTGAAAAAAGGTCGAAAAATCAGATTTTTAACAAAGATTTGATTTGCGGGATCTCTAAACCTCTTCCTAAAAATCTAAAAATTCAAAAATACTGGACCCTATAAGCTTTCAAATTATGCTTGAGCCTCTGACAGAAAAAAATTCTGAGACACCCTAATGTATAGATATGTATATATTACAATTTTTAAAAAAATTATAAATAAATATTCATATGTTATGTGTAACAAAAGATGGTATGTTTATTGGGGGTTTCCCGAATCAACCTAACCTTGTTTAATAGATAGAAATAAATAATAATAGATAACTGGACAAAAAATAATTTAAACCAACAAGAAAAATATAAAAGAAACTGCGTTTGCAATACAAAATGTACCTATATGTGTCCGATCAGGCCCATGTGTTACAAATTGGATGTGTTCAGTGAAATATTCGAATAAGTGTCCTTCTATATCCTTTCTAGGATTTCTTTTTTAAATAATAATAGGGAACTTAATTGTAGAATGGTAACTAAAATTTAAAGTCTCTAACATAGTTTTAAATTTATTATAACAACATTTCAAATTGAAAAAGGTCTGACCAGACCCACGTGTAAGACGAAGGGTTAAGAAGTAAAACAAAACTTTCTGCATATGATGCTTTGTTGGCACAATATTTGATATTTTTGAAGCCACCATCAGAAAAACTTGAATAATACAATTAAAAATAAAGAATCAGTCACATTTGTTTAACTATATATTTTCAATCGAGAACGCTAAGGTTGCATCAGAAATTAAACTAGAAGAATATGTTTAAAAACATTTACTCTGGACAACTGAATGAGTGAAAGATGTTTTCAATCAATAGTGAAGATCAAAGATCAAAAAAAAAAAAAAAACAGTTCGTTAACCAAGAAAGTCAGTAGATATTGAAGCGAATTAATATTTAATTTTTACCTATAAATATATTACGAAGGGCACAAAATAATTAAACTGATTCCAACCTCCGTACATTCAAAGATTAGGCTTGAATTATATAAATTCAAAGTTATAGATTTATAAAAATCACACTGCCCTAACAAACTCATATTTTCAGAAAAAATCATTTTGATTTAAAATTGCGATTTATTTGTATTCAACTTTCATAGCGATTTTGTAAAAATTGTAAGTGTTTTAAAGGTTAGCAAGTCTCAGGTAAACTACTTTGGGAGCCCACAGTGCTGGGTAAACTAGTACAACATAAGTTACACCTAAGTAAAATTTCATTTCCATAGGCTAGGTCTGTTTGAAATGACAGATTTATTTCAAAACTAATTTGATTATTTCCTACTGTACGATGACAGGTGGCCTCCGCATTAACTTTTGCAATATCTTCTCCGTGTTTGTTTCTGTGACGTCATATTTCATATGTGTTGGTGTTTGTTAATGTAACACCGATTCCTAAAAATGGAGAGGCTAACACATACATGAAAATTGGTGCCCGCACTTTCTAAAGTTTAGTAATTTACTTAGCGACTGCCACTACGGCTTTCGTAGGGAATGTTGTACAGTAGACTTACTAGCCTTTTGAAAGAAAAGATGGTGGGATAATCGTTTTGGAGAAAGTAAAGCGTATGCCTGTATTTATTTCACTGGCGTTCAATATATTCCGGCCTGATGCAAGTAATGACTTATGTAACGTAAGTAACAGCGTTGTCAACTTTGAAATTTCAAAACGCACCAAAATGGAGAAAAAAAACCGCGCTATTTGAAAAAAATCGCACCAAATTTAGATTTTCTTTTTTATTTAAAATGTTTATTGAAATAATTTCACATAAAAAATATAATATTTTTGTATTATAAACATAACAGTCTTCAAAAGTTCAGTGTTTTTATAAAAAATAAAACTTAACAAAGATAAAAAAAAAACTAAACAAATTTGTTTTTATTTCTTTGTACTAGATAGATATGTAATTAATTTCTTCTTTTTTTAACTTTTTAAAAAGAAATCAACGAATAATAGTAAAAATACTCGTAATATGCTATCCGGAATTAAATGGTAAAAAGGGCTAGTTTCAGTACATATTTTGTAAATATTTTTGTTTTCTATTTAAAGTACTTCTGGTACTTCGTTAACCCTATTCAATAAAATTTGTTAAGGCTTCACTGGGACTCTAACCCTGGTTGTTCGTCTACAGTTCTGTAGACCAATCAGGCTAAACATGTGACGAATGTTTGTTTATCATACAATGGGGTCCTTTTCCATCGTATAGATTTCATGATAATGAATTATTAAAAAAACTGCAATTAAAAATTAGTAAAAATAATGATTTCATCACATTTTCGAAAAAATTAAAAAACGCACCGAAATTTAAAAAAAAGCGCACCGCGCACCAACTAAGAAATTTTTCGCATCAAAAATTTAAAAAAGCACCAAAAAATGGTGTGAAACGCACCAAGTTGACAACGCTGCTCATTAACAGTTAGCTCTCACAATGAGAACGCAATGTGTTCATGCAAATGACTAGAATATAAGCAGTAATATAACAGATAATGAATGTGTCATTACAAGACTACTTCTAAGTAATGCAGACTGTATGCAATAGACATTGAAAATTAAATTATTAAGTAATTTCGTACAAGAAATTGCAAGTCATTGCCAAGTTTTTACTGGGTACATACATATAACAGATAATGAATATGTCATTACAAGACTACTTCTAAGTAATGCAGACTGTATGCAATAGAAATTGAAAATTAAATTATTAAGTAATTTCGTACAAGAAATTGCAAGTCATTGCCAAGTTTTTACTGGGTACATACATATAACAGATAATGAATATGTCATTACAAGACTACTTCTAAGTAATGCAGACTGTATGCAATAGAAATTGAAAATTAAATTATTAAGTAATTTCGTACAAGAAATTGCAAGTCATTGCCAAGTTTTTACTGGGTACATACATATAACAGATAATGAATATGTCATTACAAGACTACTTCTAAGTAATGCAGACTGTATGCAATAGAAATTGAAAATTAAATTATTAAGTAATTTCGTACAAGAAATTGCAAGTCATTGCCAAGTTTTTACTGGGTACATACATATAACAGATAATGAATATGTCATTACAAGACTACTTCTAAGTAATGCAGACTGTATGCAATAGAAACTGAAAATTAAATTATTAAGAAATTTCGTACAAGAAATTGCAAGTCATTGCCAAGTTTTTACTGGGTACATACATATAACAGATAATGAATATGTCATTACAAGACTACTTCTAAGTAATGCAGACTGTATGCAATAGAAATTGAAAATTAAATTATTAAGTAATTTCGTACAAGAAATTGGAAGTCATTGCCAAGTTTTTACTGGGTACATACATATAACAGATAATGAATATGTCATTACAAGACTACTTCTAAGTAATGCAGACTGTATGCAATAGAAATTGAAAATTAAATTATTAAGTAATTTCGTACAAGAAATTACAAGTCATTGCCAAGTTTTTACTGGGTACATACATATATATGTATATTATATAAATTATGTTAAATGCATATTCCGAAAGATTTTTAAAAGGTACCAATATGAAATACGCTGCACGTAAACATGTCTGCATAATGTAGAGTACAATAAATGAAGACATATTATGGAAATTTTAAAGTTTCACATGAAGTGCTAAAACAAAAAAGTTAAACAAAACTCAATAAATTAAAAACAAAATATGGAAATTCTAATTATGTAAATGTATTTTTTATGACTTTACGGAATTTTCATAAAAAGATTTGTAGTATAAAGTGCCTGCTGCCAACCATGATGTGCGGACTAGAGAAAAGAAACGAAAATACATTTATACATTTATCAGCCTCTTCTGCACTTTTTCTGAAATTCACTAAGTAAATTGGGTAAAAGTGGGGAATAAATAAATAAATGAGTGAATGAATAAATAAACAGTGACAGCGATGATGACTCCAAAAACACAAAATGTTGTCTGGTGTTTTATGTACGAGTATATTTGTTTGTAGGATGTTTCGATTTAATTTTTAAGAGGATTCTCAAATTACGTGAATAATAATTTTTTTTTTTTTGGGATTGTTGTTATTGTTATTGTTGATTTTAAGTATGCATTTGTTTATTTTAAATCTGAGTTGAGTAAATCTTTAATTGTTTTGGTATGTTTTATTTAAAATGAATGAATTGAGAAAAAAAAACCAACAACATAAACTGTCAAAATTGTTGTGTTTTTTGGTGTAAATTATTTATGTAAATCGAAAGTGATGCTCCAAAAATGTGATGCTTTAAGTACATAATAATAATAAGAATTTTAATGAGCGACGGCGCTCATGGCGCTGGCATGAGATTTCTTTATATTTTAGTGGAAAGATGATCAAGCCAGTAAAAAGTAAAGTTTGGGTGGTCGTCTGCCAGGGAACAGTTGGGTAAACAGTTTTCATTCAAGACTTGGTTGGTAATTGGTTTAATTTAATACAAGTAAACACTACACGATCGTTCTCCAACCATCTGACTATATTACTCCATACACAGATTTTGATAGGGTATTCAAGGTCTTAATTCCCTTCAGAAGTGAGTGTAATAGAGGTAATCTCGTGACACTAGGATATACACTAGGATATACACAAGACGCTTCTAAGATGAGCTGCGGTGTTTGTTCTGGGGTATGCTGTGATGAACCTGAGGTAGGCATCTCGTATCGTCTTCCGAATGAGTGTAGTGTTTTCCAGGCGGAAATTTTTGCAATCATGGCAGCTTGTAAATACCCTACATGATCATAATATCCGCGGCAATATAGCTATTTTTGTCTACAGCCAGGCGGCACTCCTCTCACTGAATGCCTACACAATTTCATTCTCACTAGTCAGGCAATGTAGGAATTCTCTGTCAGGTCGTCTTTCTGATACTACTTTGGTTTGGGTACCTGCGCACAGGGAGTACTACGGCAATGAACGGGTAGACGAACTAGCCAGAATGGCATCTGCCTTATATAACTCCAATGCGGTCTCAGTGGCAATTCCACTGGAGACTATCAAAGGCATCATCTTCAGACATTTTCTTACAAAGGCTGAGTATAGATGTCGTAACTTAGACACATGTAGGGTAGCCAAGTTGATGTGGTCATCTTTTAACGAGAAACGTACTATGCAGCTAATAAACCGGAATAGAAAGGATATATAAAGGTTGCTGACAGTATTAACGGAACACTGGACATTAGGCAAGCACTCTAATCGCCTGAGACTCCCTTTTAACGACCATTGTCGTAGTTGTAAGGATAGGGAAAAAGAGGAAACGATTTTCCACCTTTTCTACGAATGCCCAGACTAGAGTGTCAAGTGACATAAATTCATGGGAAACTATATATTGAACAACCTTGGTGAGGTAGCCGGGTCAAAACTCAATGACCTACTGAGATATATCACAGCTACAGGTTGGGTCTAGCAAGCACGACTTTCTGTACACTTTTTAGTTACATTATGATGTAAACGACATTAAATCTGACGAGTGGTGTGGTCTTATTAAAACGGGTTCCCTTCGACTCTACTTAAGTGTTCGCACGTAGTGAACTACCACGTAAACCAATCAACCAAACACTACACGAAGTTTAACATCCCTGGTATGATAAGAAAATCCAAATATTTTTTAATCTTCTGGCACTTCTTCCATCATCCAAACCAGCTACCGGAGAAATTACATTCTGTTAGATATGAAATTTTTAATGATTTAAACTTACTTTATTGGTGGGGAAGCCAAAACTAACCCTTAATTTTATACAATGATACTCCTGCTACTCGTAATATGTACAAACAAAAATTATGACCTGACATTAAATCACTGAATTTAATTGATAAATTTCATAACAAAACATAAAAATTCATCAGTTTTGATCTATGGGAACACAATGTCTGAATTATAAATACAAAAAATAACATAAAAAAACTTCATAAAACGCTGCTTAAAATTTATATTTATGATAATGAGAATCAATGCAAAATGAACATACTCGTAAGAATACAAGTATAATGACATGACATGAATACACAACATGAATTTTCCACATTTTATCCATAATTCAAATATATTTATTTATAGTACGAGACTGTAACTCTACTCGATCTGTTCAATGTTCAAATAAGCAAAACATAAATTAACTGAAATTTATTTAAATTTTGTAGAAGGATAAAAACATACAGTTCATAACTTAATGTTGGTACGAGTACATATTGAATAAACTAAGTAATAAATAACATTAATTTATATTGAAATTTTAATTATGTTCTAGATAATACACAAGTTGCAGTTCTATTTAAATTGTGAATAATTTATTGAAAATGTGATATCTGCATAAATAAAACTGAGTGCGGAAATGCATAAATTGGGCAGAGTTTGTTTTTATTTGATATTATAAGAAAATATCGAATTCATGAAAATTAAATTTGTTCAGTGGTTAAGAAACATTTTATTTTAAAAATAGTTCGTTAACTCGTTAACCTATTGGATAAAAATTTAACTCAGTCGGGTCTGAAGTTGATTTGTTAAAATTAAAAACTTGAAGCCGACGTTTGCAAGTATATTGATTGGAATGTACAAGTATTTTGGGTCATCGATGTGTTGCTAACTGAAAAAGGCAAGGACTTTTATTTAAATTAAAAAATTCGTTATACAGGGAAAATCCTTTTTTTAAAGAGGCTTCTCTGACGTTATTTACCATGAGATATCTTATAAACTCTTGTGATATTTAAATTGCATTCTCTTCAAAATTATTTTCTATGAGAGAAATATACCAAAACATTTGGAAAGCAGGACGAATATCATGAGACAGTTATTCACATCCACTAATACTGAATTTGGAAATAAAGGAGACAAATTATAATTTAAATGACTTGACGAGCGAGATAGGGAAAATGAGACAGCTGCTTACACAGTCCGTAGGTAAGAGAGAATTTGAAGACTTTATGATGAGACAAAAATCTAAATATATGAAGATCACAATGGAGAATAAAAAATCACAAATTTTTCAAAATTGAAAACTTAAAGAGAGGGAAATTGGCGAAATATAACCTAACATGCAATTCCGATTGGCTTGTCAACAATACGACAATAAATATTCCTGATGATAGCAAATGGCTTTTTTCTCTTGGTTCGAAGTTTGCTTTACCAATCAACAATAAAAACTTCTGTACGATCGGATAGATAGCAGATTTAGAACAGTGGGTACAAACTCTTACAAATGATAGGGAAAAAGGTATCACAAGATCAAGGATAGCAAACAGAATTATGACCCATAAAAGGACAATAAAAAATGATGGTAGGCATTTATAAGGATACAGAAAGATTTTTGAGACAATATAAGGACGACATAGTCATAACTAAGGCAGACAAGGGAAATAAAACAGTTTTAATGTACAAAAATGATTATGACGATGGAATGAACAAATTGCTGGAGGATAAATATACATACAAAAGTATTTTGATTGATACAACACAAAATTTACAAAGCACAAACAACAATATTATTATGGACTTATATGAAAAGGAATATATAAGTAGATAGATAAAGTATTTTTCGTAATTTGAATATAGAACTGAAATTTTAAAGCCACCCACCCAGCCATACTCGGCTATTGCTATCCATTCTGATACTGAAACACATTGGCGAGCTAGTCATCGAGTAACATGGCAGGACCTAGAGCATTCCTAATTTTGAAACCCAGGAAAATTGCCGCTTCCCTCCCGTAATTCTTTCTCCAATAGCTGACCTATCAACTATAACCAGTACGTCAGTATGCATACTTACTAGTATTTCAATATTCTAGCAGCATTAGACTGGCCTTTGACACTGTCAGTTACGCCATACTCTTTCAGGACATCCTGCAGTTCACAATACAGAGCTATATAAAAATACCATAGCGAAATATCTAAGTAACTTGCGGTCGATTACGCTAAATTTCCTGCGCCCCACCAGGGATGAAGATATTCAAAATGCACATAACTGCACGATCATGGCGATAGTTTCATTACTATGATATGGTACTGAAATCCATAATTTTGTCATTGTATGTAAATTAAAGTTATCACTAAAAAAGTTATCGCAAAAACACTCTTTACAACTTGGAAAAAGAAGGTGTAATTAAATTTATGCTACGTAGTGACGACGTCAAAATTCAGACAGTGAACCACTTTCGATAGTCTTTAAAACTCCTTAATAACGCAAACACGAACAAATTGTTCCATTGTTGTTACCTTTGTTAAGAGACAACCAGTGGAGAAGTACTTACTGCTGTCAGAATGAGGCCTTTATTCAACTAACCTATTAATGCCATGAGGACACTAAATTCTACAGATCAATGAACGCAACTTCGTGTTGACGAAACAGTTCCTTATGAGATGTCAGGCAACCAAACTTTAACATCATATGGATACATGACTCGACCGCTCCGATGCATGGCAGACAGGACCTTCGTGTATGCAATGAGGTATGGGTAAGTTTCATATAAAACTAACTCGATAGCAAGATACTGTAATAAAACTGTAGAAGTATCACAATTCCTTGGAGTTGATTTTCATGTAGAAGAAAGTAATATTTACACTTATGCTACAGAAATTTTCGTCAACGGCATTTTGCAAATTCGCAAGGAATTTATTAATTATTCAAAGTCAAACATGTTTCGTCTAAAGTTACGCAGGAAATTCAACTTCATCCTGTCCTATTCATGTGTTCCCCGGCGGGAAATAGTATAGTTGTTCAATCACCTATACACAATCTCAATGCCGGGGTAGATATGGTCACCAGTCTCATGTACTTGTAAGGATTCGAAACTAGATAGAGTAACTTTTGGTTTAGCAGAAGAAACTCGCAGTTGACTAGAGTCTTATCTAGTACTGCGGGAGCAGTTATTGTCCGGGGACATATCCCTAGTTTTATTATTAGGGTGCTTGTCCCTTAACTGATAATTAGTTGAGGTCACTTCGGTGTCCACGGTCTCTGTGAGACATATTCTCTATGATCTTGCCGGGGCATACAATGCTGTGACGTGCCGAGTTCGTCCTGCGTTTAAGTGCGCCGTGCAGATTAGGCCCCAGAGGCAGGTGCTCCACATTAATCTAGAACAAAAGTTGTCCTATTCATGTTATTTATAAACGGTCTTCCTACTGTTATTATACATTAAAATGTACTCTCTCTTCAAAATTCAGTCGAACAACTTTTATTTTAGTAATTCTAGTTTGCATTTTTGGTGACGGATAAATCTCTTTCTTCAATTTCACGGAATTCGATCGGAGCTACAATTGATATTGTTGTTTTAACAGCTCCACTTTTGTCGAAAGTTCTTTCCTGGAGGAAAAAAACTTACCATTGATACAGTTATCGCTCGTGAAAATAAGCTGCGTTGTCTCTGCTGCAAGTGCAAGAGTCAACACTAACGGGGTCTACACTGTTCATAATCCATCCAGTTACACTTAAATATTTGTTATCATGTCTATTAATAATAAATCGTTAATACGACTAATATGATGACCAGATATTGTCACGATAATTACATACGAGTATTTAATCTCTTGTGGTAAAAAAAAGATTGACTTTTTCATGTTAAATTTTACATCAGATTTTGCAGAATATTAATAACAATTACCCTTAAAACAAAATTGTCTAGCGTAAATGAATTTTAATTAAAATATTTATTATCTCTTCTCATATTCAACCAGCAGCACTGCAGTAAGCTTAAACACATGGTAACTCTGATGTTAATTGTATAAAATAATAAACAACAAAATGTTTAATAACATCATAAATCTTTAAAATTGCTTATGACATTATACGAGTACAAAACAAACAATTCAGATTATATATTCCATTCTCATACCAGCTCATACCATGGTCATTGGCTTACAACACATTTGCCCTACTTCCCCGCTTCACTACCACTCTCTCTCTCTGTCGCTATCAAACAAACACATACACACACAGTGCGAGTACAAAAGCCCATCGTAGTATTATTTTGTATAAATCTACCACAGAATGCTCATTAACATATTGCAGGATTTTCTAATGTTTGGTATGGGAATTTATTGTGGGTATTTGAGGTATGGTTTACACCTGGACACTCATCAGAAGACAATTAGATGGATAACGATTATGATTTTTTCCCCAGTTTTCTTTTTTCTGTTTCTGTCTTGTTCATGTTGCTTTTGCTCCTGTTGTACGGACACATCCTCAATGTGTACATTGAATTTTATCTTTTGTGGAAGAATAATAATAATATTAAAAAAAAGAGGAAATTTCAAACAATACAGCTTTAACACCTCGTTGTTTAATTCAAACTGTAATAATATATTACAGTTACTTTGCCTTATAATCGTCAAAGTGTTGATGAATAATTCATTGTTTAAGTATTCGGTTACTTAAGTGATTATATGGAATTGCTTAAGTTAAGTTTAATGAAGAATACGTTACAAAAATGGAAGCTTTATTTAGATTATCATCAGCTATCACTACTAACTATAAAACAATAGATTACTTTGCCTTATCAAACCCGGTTTATAGCACATCGAAATAATGGTCGTAGAGCCAAAAACTCTATATATTCTGGGTCCTTATAAGATTCTAAGACGATCTAGCCACGTCGGTCCGTCTGTCTATCTGTTTAAATCACGATACAGCTTCAAAAAAAAGTCATAGAACAATGAAATTTTTTGCAAAAATCTAACAAAATGTTTGGTCTTGACAATGGGAAAAATCGGTCCAATGGGATCCGATTTATAAAGCAAAGTTATAGACTACCTCGATATTTTCCAGATATTTTTTGTTATTTCCTTCAAATATAATGCAAACAATGTCCTTAAATTTTGCACACTTTACTTCTATTATAGAAGGACAAGTCCTGTTGAAAATGTTAGGAATCGGACCACGTTTTATCGTAGCCCCCATACAAATGTCTTATCGGAATATTGCTTTATGGCACTTAAATGTCAATAGAAAAGTCGTATTCATACAAAATTCTGCAATAATAAGTTTTTTGCTAAGTGAAATCTCAAAACGATATTTTGTTTGCATCGGTCCATATTTGACCGTAGCCCCACATAAAGTCAACTTCCGAAAATCACTACAATGCGCGTAAATCTCTTATAAGCATCAGCAGCAGTTTATATTTGACACAAATAGTCCATACATAGATAGAAATATTCATTCCCAATTTTCTGATGATCGGTCCATACTTGACCGTAGAAAAATCACTTAATTCTGCATAAAAATGGTATAAAAATCACTATTAAGTGGAAATGCAATACAAATAATTCACATATGCATATAAATCGTCATACAGAATTTCATTATGATCGGCCCTTAATAGGTTATATGAGGACTACTCCCGAAAACTCATTTTACACAGAAAAGTATATAAGAATTATACTATTGACTTTTGTGAAAGTTGGTCCATAATTGTGATACTAAATTTATTGTCTGTTAAAGTAAATCGCTTTATGTTACACGCTGCATAAATATAAAGAAAGTGCAGTTTTGAAAGAAAGAGACAAATATAAATTTTTGATTATAACTGAAATATGCATAAAATTTTTACAAATGTAGTTATTGTCATTAAATTACGGTAGAATATTTTATGAAGTTCGCCCCATAATAAGTGATTTAGTGGTGTGTATATAAGATTCGGCACAGCCGAAAATAAACTCCTACCTGTTTTTGTTTTTTTTTTTCCATTTCAAAAGTAAGCTATTTTATTAATTAAATGTATTATCATTGTACTGTCCCCTGTTAGACCAATCTGGAGTCATTTCATGAATAACATGAAGGTTTTGAAATATTACTTATGTATTTATATATCAGAATTAGAATCTTTGACAATTAAAACAATGAATTAAATTTTGCTTTAAAATGGCATTAGAATCTATAGTATGTGTCTATCTAGCTACATTTCCTAAAATATAATTTTTGCAGTCGAATCACATATTCATTTGTCTTGATATGTCAACAAGTTAAACCGCAATATTTGGGGAAGAGAAATTATTGAACAGCCTTTGTAAGAAGATTGCGTCACTGTATGGTGCGTTATATGGTCTGAAGGCGTAAAGTAATGAATTCATAACAAAGCTAATTTATAATTTCAAATAAATTAGGTAAATAATCAGGCTCGAGGTGTAATTTATCTATTGCATAGTTTGACAAAATTCAGCTTTCAATTGGCCGCCGAGATGTGGGCTTATGTTAATGAGGTAGTCTATACAGAGAAAATCGCAATATCAATATTTTTATTTTGATGGATTTCATTAACTGTTGCACAACATTTCGCTCCATCTGAGATGCTTATTCCAAAATTATTTATTGTCAATAACTACAGTACCATTTCGCTTTACTCGTAACATTCCTTAGATATGTTAAGGCTCATATCTATAGGGACTAGCCTGCAACGGTTGTCGCACTGGTAGTTTGAACCGGTGTGGTGTTACAATGCCATGGGACATAAAACCATATGGCGTTAAGTCCCATTCCATTCCATTGAGACTTAAAGGCATATGCCCTTATGTCTCAATGGAATGGGACTTAACGCCATAATTTTTTTCCCAAAAATGAGACATAAAGCCAAGTCAACCTATTTCATGTAAAAATGCATTGCCGTAAGCCGGCAATACAGGGAATCTGTACTATGCAAAGCCGGTGTTCTGTATACCATGGAGGAGAAAATCCTTCCGACCGGCCATAGGCCGTCAATACAAGAAATTTGTACAATGCGAAGCCGGTATTCTCCCTACGGTCAAAACAGATTTAATACATTTCTCTAAATTTTTTATATATTTTTTAGAAGTCTATAGTACGAAATCCATAAAGGTGCTCCTAGAACAGAACCTTGTGGTACTATAGATATAGCACAGTAGTGCAATATTCCTTTTCTCCGATATCCGTTTTGTACAAGGGATCGCATAAGTATTACATAAGAAAATATTTATACCTAAGCTAGTTGTGTAGTTGCAGTAACCATTTAGGTAACTAGTAAAGTAACTGATATATGAATCCCATGAGTTGACTACTATTCGAGAGACTCTTTGAAGAACTCATTAACCAAAGAACCGAATACCAACAACACTAGCCAATAATACCTGCCAAACATTTGGAGCAACATCATCATCAACAACTGGCACAACATCATCATTGTTTACTGTTGCGGATAAAATTTGCTTTAACTATATAAAATAATTAGATTCATGTAAACAAATACAAATACACACACACACACACACACACACACACACACATATATATGCATATTACAAATACATACATATGTACATACATAATTTGAGTAACAATGTGTTTACATGGAGCATTTTGTTGTCAACAAATAATTACAAACTGCAGGGGTATTTATGAATGAGAATAAATGGACAGACGTTTTATATTGTTCTTGTTGTATGCCATCTAATCGGGAGGGGACATTGCCAGAACAAAAACAAATAACTAACCGAAAAGAAAAACTCCACATTAATATAAACAACAAAACAATGTGTAAAAGTGGACAAACAAAAGAGAAAATTAAAATTTATATTCTGAATTCTAATTAGCTAAAATGTGTTAAATTTTTAATTAAAGTCATAATAAAAACTTTATTTTAAATAGGAATTTCAAAGCGAAAAAAAAATTAATTCGAAAAGTATGATTTGCCTCTTGTGTATTTTGACCCCAACTTAGGAAGTACATTTTCCTTTTCTCTTGTTCTCTGGGTGCCGCTACTACAATGTGTTGTGTAGCTCCAAGTGATACTTTGTTTGAATCACAATTGTACTGGCATTTGTATGGCGGAAGGAAGAAAAACTAAAGCGGAAATTCAATTTTGCCCAACCTTCTTCATACCCCTAGAAAATGTACAGCCCAATAGCCTGCTGCTATGCCTTTGGTTGATTTTCCATATCACTTTGAAATTTTGTTCCTTTTGCATTTGGCAGTTACTGTCACATGTGTTGGTCGTTACGTTAGCAATGATGACCATTCTCAATAATGGTCATTTTATTCATTTGTTAAAATGGAAAAATGTAAAAGAGAGAATAACACTACACGAATGGAGTTGAGATGAGGCAGTGTTAGCAGCCACAGCCGATGTTGTTCTTTTTTTATAATTACTTGGTACTTATGGCCAAGTGAGGCGTTCAACGACCACAGCTGTGTGGCATGGCAATTCATGAAACAAGGAAATGAGTTTTAAAATTTCTTACAATATGTTTCAAATGTGCAAATCACATAAAGAACAGACAGTACAATGCAGTAGTAATGTTTGTTTAGAAGAGCTTTTATTTCGAAAATTAACTGGAGTTTTAAAAGGGCGTGTAAGTTAAAAGGAAGGAAGCAAGTTTTTAGAACTACACAATTCTGTGATATTACTAAGGACGTTCTTTTTAATCTAAAATTTAATAAGTTTCTTATTTTATATTAGTTTTACCACAAAAACTAAAAATAGTTGGCCAGAAGTTTATTCAAATATAATTGAATTGTAGAGAATTCTTATGTTCTTCGGCGTCATTTACTGGTCCTAGTCTATATTGAACAGTAAACCCATACAAACCTCTAAAATTATTCTCCGACTACAATTGCACAATAGGTTACACATATCGATACATAAAACACATCGGCAAACACGAAATCCACTTGAAACCTTATCAGAATCGTGATGGAATAATTATCAATATGGTTTTATTGTACAAACCTAATAACAGTTTGGTGTTTGCCATCTTCAGCTTAGGATATAGAGCTCCCGACTTCTGACTTGAACTGGTTTAAGGTGCTCTTACTTAGTAACTCACATTTAAGTCCAGTTCTGAACATATTCTGGTAAGTTCGATCACGATAATGATGGACTCTATACTGACCCACTTAAAGCTCTTCTACAATCATAGTAGGAAATTTCTTAATGTTGTCTTATAAAAATAATAAATAAAGTATCTTCTGCTTTTTGTTGCCATAAAAAATTACATGACAATACCCGACATCTTCAAATATATGGTCACATCAGTTCCGACAAATGAAGCTATATGCAGACTGACAGATTACTCCATATTGAAAGAGCTTATATGTCAATTTCTATTTGAAATCCATCAGAATAATGCTCACCGGAAATAAAAATTTTCGAATTTAAGTAGACAATCGTATCCAGGATGTTCATTTAGGGTTTTTAATCAAAAAACTTCAAAATAAGCATTTTGTCCAATCCAACTACACAGTCATTAATAAGTATAAGTATAAAATGATATCCAAGACCGTGTAAAGAAAATCCATTATGGAAAGTCAAAAATTAATCTATTAGCATATTTATGCTATTTATCAAAACCCGATGTAATATTTTTTAGAACTCTCAAAGAACTCTCAGTTGCAAGGTTGCCAACTATTTTCGCAAAGAAATTTTAACTCTAACACATGAAACATTCTTGGTAACCCCTTAGAATGGAACTTCTACGTCATATAACGGGAAATCATGCGCATGGCGTAATCTTTATTTTATCGTTCTTGGTACTCTGTATCTCTTACGCAAACGCTTTCGCCAAGTAATTATAAAAAGAAGCAACACTGGCACTGTAAAGTAAACAATAAAGAAGGAGAAAAGAAAATGTCAAAACTTGTGAAAAAAAAATTCAAACTAATTTGTGTGCAGTTGGTGTTTTGTTAAAAAAAAATTTTATGTCTTTATTTGATATATTCAAAACAAAATTCCTTATTTCGCCAAGTGCTTTAGTTGTTTCTTTATGAAAGAAGCCCTGATTTTCTACTTGGGTTTTCAAAAGATTATCACGCTCGTTCGTGTCAGGAAGCCAAGGGCGTTTGGCAGCATGCAGATTTTCGTTCAACTTGCTGTTCTGTGCAGGCTTAAATTTTTCTTGCGAAATATCTTATACCAAAACACGTCGCCATTGGCATGCCGTTAACGGCCTCTTCCATATTAAGAAGAGTTACAATTTGTTCTTCTGTAGAAGAAAGCGGGCAAAATTCTGGCTCAATTTATTTTTGTGTGGTTTTTAAAATCGGACCAAACCTATGTAGGTACCAGCACAAATATAAAATTATAAACTTTACATTTTATATACATATGTATGTATGTATATACCTTTTTCCAGCTAACTATATCTCTTACAGAAGGTCAATTAGCGTCCATAAATTATTTGAGACTTGTTTGGCATTTGCTGACTGCAAATGTCCCTTGGCCAATTCTTTGCATTGCACCATGAAATCAACAAAAATGTCAAATTGTCGCTGTTTAGTGTGCACTTTTTTGCTTTTTCCCTAAAAATATTAAGAGACATATACATTTTTATTACAAAATTAAATAAATAATATATAATTTTCCAAGACTTACATCTCTTTATTTATTTGCGATTGGTATTTTACTACCGCAAGATGTGTATATTTATCGAACGATTTTGACATACGTTTTCGCATTACAGAATGTGCTGATGCCTGATTTGCGAAAACAAGATAGACTTAATGCGAAAGAGAAATGCACAAACGCATTAGAGAGTATCAATTGTTCGATTTCGTACGATTTTTCTTTCGCATCGCAATATAGAGTAACCGCCCAGAAATGTCGTACTACACACAATACGAGTATATTTATAAAGAAATTACTAACAACATTTGTACAACTATTATAAATTCAGACGACACTATGACATCACTTGTGAATAGAATAATAACATCTTAACACATTCATAGGAATTTGCACTTTTTATTAATATGTACTCCTATTTATAGGCCGTACTTTCCTTCGACATCAAAGTATAACATGTAAAAGTTGTTTATTAGTTCGAAAATCTACAACCTTAAAGCGATCACAGATACATAATAGGTTTTGGTGATGAAAATGTTGACAACTCCTTTAAAATGAAATAAAACCTTTAACAATAAATTGCACAATAAAAGGCGGTTCCATGTATTAAAAAACCAAGATTCAGCAGATTTTATTATTTTTATTTCAAACTAAATAAACATTTGTTCAGAAAACGCAATAATATAATATATGGCTGTTGCTGTTGCCAATAAATAGTGAAATACTGATGTTATATGAATGTACCTACATAAGTATGTGTACATATGTATGTATGTACGAGTATGTATGTATTTTGACAAGTTTTGCTGAATAAAGAAAAATTACAAATCAAAAGAAAACAAACTCAATTCAATTGGATTTTCAAACAAAATACAACACAACAGCATCAATTTCGATAGGTGAATCCAAAGAATCCCTATCCAGTGGCAATGGAAACAATAAAAAGGCATAAATGAAACACATCCCTTTCGAATGTAGGTTGACAATAGTTAACGACAGGTTGCCATTTAATATTGCTGTTGTTGATACCGATGCTGCTGCCGCTGCCTTTATTGTATCATTGTTAACTCCCTTTCACTGTTTGGTAATTCTATTACCAAACAAATTTCCCAGGTTCCCTCCTGCTTATACACACACAAACTTATTTACCTAAAGTGTAAGAGTAAAAAAGAGTGTTAAGTATCTGTGTGTGTGTGTGTGTATGGGGCAACCAAAACCAAATGACTAATAAAATCTTTCTCCCCTTTTAAGTGAATCATCTTTAATAATCTGGTATTAATGAATTCAGTTGTTTGGACTTTGGGGAAAATTGTACGTATCATTTGATTAAGTGTTTGACTGGTTGTCCTTGTGTTTATTGTTGTCGTTGTTGTTGTCCTTGTCGTTCTGAGAAAATATGAAATTAAATCACAAAAGCTCGAAAAACTCATAAGAAAAACTTTTCCATTCAATTGCAAAAATTTATTTACTAAGTTTCGCCTAAGTTAGTTAAAGTTGCTTTATTTCATTTTATACTTTTTGATTTATTTGTTGAAAAATGAAAAAAAAAAAAAAATAACAACAAGTTCATTTAAAATAAAGGAAACATGTGCAAAACGGAAGTTTACAATTTTAAAATGTACAAAATTTGTTAAGTGATTCACATTCGAAGAATCAGAAACTTTTAAAAATGTTCTTTACAAAATTTAGTTCAAATTAAAGAACAGAAAACATAAAACAAAAACTTTATTTGCATTTGCAAAGTATAACGTAAATTGTCGTTTCCTGCTCTCAATGTTTGAATAAATTGGGAAACAAATATGAAGGCATAAAGTTGCAAACGCACAACTAAGAATTTAAATAAAAATTCATAGCACTGACTGTAAATGTAAACTACGATCATGCCAAGATTTCACGTATACTAGTATTTCAGTTGGCTACACGAAACCTGCACCAGCTTTCGATGCAGGTTTTTTGTTCACAAATATATGAAAATGGTTACAAGGAGATAAGAGGGGATTCATGGGTCACACTGACAAAGAAACCATATAAATTGGAATAGAATACCTTGACTTTTACAGATGCTGCAATGAAAGAGGAAATTACTGAACACTTTTTGCGTCACTGTCCGGCATCTGGAGATCTAAAGTAGCGGATCTTAATTCAGCCTTACCTAATGCAAATTGCATGAGCGTACTACACTGACATATATTTATCACTTAAAAGTAAAAAAAAAAACTTTACTCAAACGTTACCAAGATTCTCATATTCAACAAAGCATATTCTAGTTATAAGTTACAACAAATTAAAAGTCACCCTAAACGGTTAAGACTTCTGCCCCTCTTCATTCAACTGCTCGTAATTTAATGCTACTAATTAGAACAGAAGCGAAAACGTTTTCCTGTCTAAGTTCAGGCCCTAATTCTGGGAATTACAGTAAAACTTCTGAGGTCATAAATCCCCTCACAGTGTCTTCAAGCGCTAAAATATTTATTTACATACATTGTAACATTGTGACATTTTAAATAAATGACACAATGTATAAGAAAATTATCCTGTAGATTTAAAAGTAGTGTTTGTTAAAAACTTTCATTACCAAATTAAAAAAAAAAAATTAAAAACTTTGATTCTTCTTGTGGATTATTTTTATTTGGTCTTTTAATTAATTTTTTACATCAAGTCGAGAATATGATGTCATGTAAATGGCCGCCGCCACAGTTGATTGTCATTTGAGCCCTTTTTATGGCATTTTCCATCAATTTGGCCAAAACTTCCGGCGATAGGTCCTCACATTCTTGACGGATATTGTCTTTAAGAGCTGCAAGAGTCTGAGGCTTGTTGACATAAACCCGCGACTTCAAAAAGCCCCAAAACACGTTGATCATTGCTCTGTAGCGCTCACCATTCACAGTAACCGTTTGGCCCGCGACGTCTTCGAAGAAACAAGGTCCGATGACTCCTCCAGCGAAAACAGCACACCATATAGTGACTTTGAGCGGGTGTAATGGCTCTTCGTGGGTAACACGCGGATTTTCAGTGCCTCAGAAGCGTAAATTTTGCTTATTTACGTACCCGCTAAGATGGAAATGGGCCTCATGACTCATGATTATTTTTGATTAAAAATCATCTTCCTCTTGGTGGTGATTAAGGATGGCTTGAGCGTATGTTAGACGCGATTGGCGGTCAGCAGCTAACAGTTGATGCACCGTCTGGACTTTGTACGGAAACATCTTCAAATCTTGTACCAAAATTCGCTGTAAAGACCGTCGACTGATTAATGGTCAAATAAATAGTCAGCAATATTCCGCGTTCTGGAGCAGTGTAGCGTAACATTGTCAAAACAGAACTGACATTAGGGGCCAATCGCAAAATTTATAGCATTTTCTGATAGGAGGATTACTTTTGCACCACCTTATATAAGGGGACCAGATTTTGGAAAAGAAAAAAGATGACATTAAGAAAAGTAGTAAGAAATTAATTTCAATTCAATGTTTCACCCATTCGTTCTTAACAAAAATTTCGTTCGAACAATTTTTTTTATATGAAGTTTGACGTCTCTCTTTTTGAGAGAGAGAAAATATGTTTTACGAACTTGAATTGGTTTAATGTTATATTTTTTCTAGACAAAAATGAATTGAATTGGCAATACGTTGCATTTTTTTTTCATACAAATAACAATGCCTTATGTATTTCCATGGCCATCAGCAAAAGCAACTTTCTTTTTTCATTCATTTTGAATTTATATCTGTGATTTTGAATACACTTAAAACCCAAAGCAAAATATATCAATGACCGCACTTGTAAAACAAATAGATTTTGTTTACATATGGCAGCTTTGATTTTTCAGAAAAATCGTTCAAAATTGGTGAATCGTGCTACAAAAAACTCTCAGAAAAAAATTTTTCTCCGGAAAATTTTTTTGTTAAGAACAAATGGGTGAATCCACCATAAGAGTATGAACAGAACAAGCATGACACGACGTTTGTGAAGTAAAATTTGTTTTATTTGTTAAAGGTGGCGATTCTGATTCTTCTTAGAAACCGTGCCGTGCTTGTTCTGTTCATACTCTAAGCTCAATAAAAACAAATACATATTGATCATGCATTTAAAATTAAAGATGGCAAACGATGACTGAGTATGAAAAAGATAACTGAAAGAGGACACAAATTTTATAGATGACAACGAGTTAAAATAGATGATTGTCCTCCAAAATAGAGAACGTATGGTCACCTTACAAAATACTTACTTCTAAGTAATGCAGACAGTATGTGGTGGTCATTATAAAGTAAGCTATCGCTACTTATTTAACTTTTAATGCGACACAAAAAAAAGCGTAACCACTTGTTTTAGCACAAATTTGTTTGACATTGTTTTGTAAGAACCAAAAGAAGTCCCTGGCCCACGATGTCGAACGATAACGTTCGCTTAGATAAGACTTAAGACACAAACTTGATTGTGGAATAAACAAACTTGATTGAGTAAAAAATAGATACGATAAAAAGTTTGTGTCTTAAGTCTTATCTAAGCGAACGTTATCGTTCGAAATCGTAGGCCAGGGGGTAAATATTTGTTGTGTCCTGTCCTAAATAAACCAGTTCAAGTATATTTTATTTAGTGGTTACGTCTTTTTCGGCAAATATTAGCCAAATGCGATCAAGAACATATCCTACACAGCTACATGTGTATACCTAAAGTTTAACGTGGAAAAGCTCAAGATCAAGTAAACTTAACCAAAAGATTATCCCCCATTCATTCATTGTTGTTTTTTTATGTATTGTTTGTTATTGTTATTGTTGTGTGTACTTTGCATTTCTTTCATCTTGTGGTCATAAATGCAACACTGAAATGCGTTACTATGTATTTATTGGGAAGAAAGTTGGTGCCGTATTGCCTGAAAGAATACTGAAGGGAATTCTATTTGTGCTGATAGAGGTTTCCTGATATAGAACGTTGTGTTTTAGTAGCATTGTTAAAAAAGTAAACAATATTGCCCTTAATAACTATTTAGAAAATTAGTTTAGCATATTTCCTATTACGAGGTTTTAAATAAAATTTTTTTATTAATTTGGTGAACACAAACCCTGTTTTGCAAAGCAATTCGGAGTTGCGGTGTGAAGAGCACCACCTTTTGTGACTTCTTCAACTAAGTCTTCCAATATTTAGTATATAAAACAAGTAAGAAAGTATAGTCGGTCGAGCCCGACCATATTATACCCTATACCCAGTATATGTACAAAACAGTTTTTTTTAGAAATGGGACCTATATCCTATTGTGGAACCATCATCCAAAAATTGAGTGTCATGATAAGAATTATATGTGTTAAACTTTATCTCGATATAAATACTTTTAAAAGATCAATGGAGCTCACGGAGAGGGCCTTATATGGGCGTTTCGACTAATAGACCGACCATTAAAAAAATTGTGTCGAATTTTATTTGGATACCACCATTTTTAAGAAAATTATGATCATTAAAGTGAATTTCGGTAGTGAGCCTTATACGGGAGCTACGACTTCATTTTATTTTTTTTTTCATTTTTAAAATCATCTTTATTTACAGTTTTGTATATGTAAATATAAAACAGTTTTCCAGAAATGGGCGTTATATGGGAGTGTATTGATGTCTGTCAATATAAATATTATGTATGTTGAACTTCATCTCGATATAAATACTTTTAAAAGAATTATGGAGCTTAAGGTGAGAGCGTCTTATATGGGAGTTTCGCCAAATTATGGACCGATCATAATAAAATTATACCGTATTATTTGTATATATATGAAATATAATTGCGTTCAGTATTATTTGAATACAAACATTTTTGACAGAGTTATGCTCTCTAAAGTGATTTTCGGAAATGGGCCTTATATGGGAGCTACGAGTAATTGTGGACCGAGCTGCACAAAATTTGTAGATGTGATTTGGCTTCATTTACCACTCATTTGTGATGAAATTTGTTTCGATAGTTGCATAATACAACATTTATGACCTGTAAACCCCAATTTCGGGAGGACATTTGTATGGGGGCTAGGTGAAATAATGGACCGATTTCCATCAGTTTCAATCCCATCCATCCCATCCATCCTTGGGCCAAAAAGTATCACGTACGAAATTTTATCGAAATGTCTTCAAAATTGCGATCTATACTCTGCGCACAAGCTTTACATGGACAGCCAGCCAGCCAGACGGACGGACGGACATTGTTAAATCGACTCAGAAAGCGATTCTGTGTCTATAGGTATACTTTGAGGTGAGTGTTGGACCAATATTACTGGGCGTTACAAACAGCATGCACAATTCCAATATACTCTCCCCACTATCGTGGTGTAAAGATTTGCTGATTCTTATTAGACATCACTACTTATCAGTGAAGTTTTGAAGTGATTTTAATCAAAAGCTGCAATGAAGAAATCACAATACATACACGTTAAAGTGATTTTCAAGAAAGGGTCTTATATCGGAGCTATCACTAATTGAAGATCGATCTTTAAAAAATTGTTTGTGTCAATTTGTAGTTGGATACACATAGTGATGTTGAACTGTTCGGACGTGTTATTTTTAGTGCGGCTGAATTTTCGGTGAAAAAATCGTAATAGGTGAAAAAGTGTAATAGGTCGAAATAAAACAAAAAAGTTAAAAAATAATTCGTAATAGGTAAAAATACCTACGGTAAAAAAAAAAAATAAAAAACATTAAAAACATTAAAAAATAAAAAACATTAAAAAAAAAAATAATAAAAAACATTAAAAATCGCATAAAAACTGTATGAGTGTTCCTCTCAGATGTAATTCTGAGAAAGAGCTTAGCTCGACTAGAAAATCTTTATGGATCTCTGAGGAAGAATCCTTAAAAAAATCTGTGGAGAATCTTCTCACTACAAGAGCCGTAGAACGGCGCCGTTCCTGTTCGTCCAATATAGTGATTTCATCAGATGATAAAACATCAATATCTTCTACATCAAATAGTGCAGTCAAACCTAGAAAACAAGTATGTATGGATAAATACGTCACAGTTCTTAAGCGACAGAGGAGCCCGACATCTGGTCAAATGTCATCAAATTCAAAAGCTCCCAAGACCGTGAGTATTGACAATCCAAATGATCAAAACAGGTTTGCTCTCCTCCAGACGGATGATCCAGAACTTCCTAAAAAGACGTTTAAGCCCCCACCAATTTATCTGAGAGAGCCCACTTCCAGTAAATTGGTACAAGGAATTGTTTCGGTAATAGGTGAAAATATGTTTAGCGTAACCTCAATTAAACATGGAAATATCAGCGAAACCAAAATTCAAGTGAAAAAGGAAGATGACTTTCGAAAATTGTCCAACCAGTTGGAGAGGGAGAGTAGGGATTTCTATACCTACCAGCTGAAAAGCGCAAAAGGACTCCAAGTCGTTCTAAAGGGTATAGACCCAGATGTTGATCCTGCCGAGATAAAGACTAGTTTAATGGAAAATGGCTTCAAAATTAAGAGCATAAAGAATATTAGAAACCGTGAAAAGATTCCTTAGCCTATGTTCAGGGTGGAATTGGAACCCGGAGATATAGTCTTAAAGAAAGACGAGTCCCATCCCATCTACAATCTGATTTACCTTCTGCATCGTAGAATCACCGTGGAAGAACCGCATAAGCGTCAGGGACCCGTCCAGTGTCTTAATTGTCAAGAATTTGGTCACACTAAAGCGTATTGTAAATTGCCGTCAGTTTGTGTTGCGTGTGGGAAACTACATACAACTGCTCAATGTGATAAGTCGAAAACCGACTCAAAAATCAAAAAATGCAGTAACTGCGGAGGTAATCATACCGCAAATTATAGAGGTTGTCCAGTTTACACTCATTTGAAAGGCATAAGGACCCACAAGACGTCAGTATTACCTGTTTATCCTCAACAGCCTAATTTTGCATCGAGTAACAATTTTCCTCAATTGTTACGGCCCACTAGTCATGAAAACGCGCCTAGTTCTAGACAAGTTTCTTACGCTAACGTGGTTAAATCTAATATGCCAGGTTTGGAGCAGGAACCTAAATCTCAATATTACGAGCCTAATATTAACACTCTAGAGACTACTTTGCAGACACTTGTCCAAACTATGAACACTTTTACGACCACTATGACATCCATGATGCAGGAAATGCTGAAAATGCAATCCACTATCTTACAAGCAATTTTAAAGAAATGATTTGTTTAAAAATTTGTTTTTGGAACGCGAACGGCCTCCGCCAACATAAAAACGAACTGGAACACTTCCTGATGGATAAGCAGATTGATGTCATGATGATTGCTGAAACTCACTTGACGGCAACAGGGTACTTCAAAATTAATGGCTACGTGTTGTATGATACTAAAGATCCCCGCGGAAGAGCATGTGGAGGTTCGGCAATTCTTATAAAGAACAGAATAAAACATTATTTAATGAACAACATATGTAAGGATTACCTACAAGCAACAAACATTTGTATTGAATTCTGCCAATACAACTTTGTTTTATCATCAATTTATTCGCCGCCTCGATTTTCAATAAAAGAACATCAATACTACAGCTTCTTCAATTCCCTTGGATCTAGATTTTTGGTTGCTGGTGACTTTAAAGCCAAACACACATTTTGGGGTTCACGTCTAGTGACCCCGAAGGGTCGTGAACTCTTCAACACCTTTGCCAAAATGGGCTTAGATGTACTCTCAAGCGGGCATCCCACCTACTGGCCGACGGACCGACGGAAGATTCCCGATATTATTGACTTCGGAGTAGTGAAAAATATCCCTGTAGAATCGATACAAGTGGAGCCTTCATTAGACTTGTCTTCAGATCACTCTCCTTCTATTATTTCAATGCGTTTCCTTCAAGGGTATGGCTCTCCATTTCGGGACATGTCTAAATCCAGAGTAAGTTGGATAAAGTATAAAAAGTATTTAAGTTCCCACTGCACGGAAAATGTAGTGTTGAGAACTACCGAGGATATTGATGGGTCTATTGGCAAGTTTACTGAGGACATACGAAGAGCTGTGCATCACGCTTCCACATATGACGTTGAATGCAGAAATAGGACAAACAGAACTTATTTCGCTGAACTCGAACATCTCCTGACAGAAAAAAGAAGAGTTAGAAGAGAGTGGCAAATTCACAGGTCTCCTCAACTGAAAGCTAGGCTACGGGAATGCAGAGATATACTAAGAAATTTCTTAGAAACCCAAAGAATGGCTTCACTTAAATCATACTTGGAGGGAATTGACAGTTCCCCACAATCTGACTATTCGTTATGGAAGGCGGCACGAGGTTTAAAAAGACCAGTTAGAGGAAAGCCTCCTTTGCGAAATCCGACTGGTGACTGGGCTAGAAACGATTCCGAGAAGGGGACTTTATTTGTTAACCATTTGAGAAATGTTTTTACTATAAATAACTCAAATAATGCAACTGATTTGCCACCACTCGTTATTAGACCTACTGTACCTCTAAGACTTAGCTTTAATGATATTCAAAGCGCTATTGGTACTCTGAACCTTAAAAAAGCTTCAGGTATGGATAAAATCAGCAACAAAATGCTTGTGGAGTTACCTCGTGTAGCTAGAAGAATTATTCTCTTTATCTTCAATGCTATTTTACGCCTAGAATACTATCCTGCAGATTGGAAGGTATCTATGATTACCATGATTCCTAAGCCAGGGAAGGACCTCACCAAAGTAGAGTCATTTAGGCCAATTAGCGTACTGCCGACAATTTCAAAACTGTTTGAAAAATTGTTAATGGCTAAGTTGATTCCAATTCTGAACGACACTCAATGTATTCCAAATCATCAATTCGGGTTCAGAGCTAAACACAGTACCATCGAACAAACACACAGATTGGTAAATGTGATAAGAGGGTCGTTTGAAGACAAAAAATACTGCTCCGCCCTTTTCATTGATGTGTCCCAAGCGTTCGACAAAGTTTGGCATGACGGTTTAATGCACAAAATAAAATTAACTCTGCCTGCTAACACCCATAAACTTATGGAAAGCTATTTATACGGTCGCAAATTTAAAATCAAAGAAGGCAATTTTTTAAGCCCCGCTCAGCCAATTGAAACAGGTGTGCCACAGGGTAGCATACTGGGTCCTACTTTATATTTGATTTATGCCTCCGACATGCCGTCAGACCCCAAAATCCACACGTCAACTTTCGCAGACGATACAGCCTTTATCAGCGTTCACAAGGACCACCAAGTAGCATCACAGAATTTGCAGAATTATGTTTATAAACTAGAGAATTGGCTAGAGCTTTGGAAAATCAGGGTTAATGAACAGAAATGTATTCATATCACTTTCACATTGCGAAAAGAAACTTGCTCGTTCATCAAAATAAATAATCAAATTATTCCTCAACATAATGAAGTCAAATACCTCGGCATTCACCTCGACCGCCGTTTAACTTGGAAGTCTCATATTGAAGCGAAACTTACACAGATGAGATTAAAAGCAGTGCAACTTAATTGGCTAATTGGCAGAAATTCTTCACTAAAGTTGGACTGCAAACTATTGTTGTACAATGCAATTCTAAAGCCAATCTGGTGCTATGGAATTCAATTATGGGGTACTGCCTCAGCATCAAACATTGAAAAAATTCAAAGGGGTCAAAATAAAATTCTACGTATAATTACTGCAGCTCCATGGTACGTTAAAAATTCTCGAATTCACAAAGATCTAGGCATTCCTTTGGTGAAAGACGAATTTACAAAATACGCCTCAAAATATGTCAGCAAACTTGAACACCATCCAAACCCACTTGCACGAGACATCCTTAACTTTAGTGGCCATGTTCGGTTGAGAAGGAGGGATACCCTTGCTTTAACTCAAACGCAAAACAGATGACTGGATCAGTGGATGTAAATTTTTTTGTAGTATCATAATATTTTGTCTAGCACTGGCTGGACTTATTATTTTCTTTTAGTATTAAGATTCGAAAACTTATTGTCATTTCAATATCTGAAGATTCAATAAATAAATATAATGTATTATAAAAAAAAAAAAAAATTTGTAGTTGGATATAAATATTCTTAAGAGATTTGTAGCAGGGGTAGAAGACAGGTAGTAAAACTTAACCACAAACTCACTTAAACGAAAATTCTATATAACGTAAGGGAAATTTTTTAACATTACCTTATATAAGAACAATTATTATTTTATTTGAACTGCTAATTTTTAATTTTTGATATTTATTTAGTTAGGCTCGATATCAGTAAATTTAATTTTCATTAAATTATTTTTACTGAAGTAGGAAGTTTTACAACTTGAAAAATTTTTTTTTTATTAAAATTTTTTGTTTTGATAATTTTCTTGGCTAGGATTCAAACCTGGGTTATTGAATTTACATATGTTTCGAGAAACACCACTTTCTCTCATCAGAATTCTTTGCGTTCTAACCCTCTGCACCACTGCGGTGCCTGCTAGCCAACAGACAAACATCAATATTTTAACCAGTATTACCTGGTGGTTCGAAATTTTCTGTAATTATCATTTTTATTTATTAATTTCTATTTCCATGTTGCCTTCTTTTCTTCAGTTTTTTCATATTCATGTCAAGGCTTCGTTTCGAAAACCTGAATACATTTGTTTATTATATTTGTTGTCCACTTTAAATTTAATGAACTCGAGCCTAACTAAATAAATATCAAAAATTACCTTATATATGTTTAAAGAATGTTATAGTTGATTTAACGAACGATCAAATTTTTAACATTTACAATTATATCGAGATTTAAAAAATGTCTCATAAAATCGTCGAACTCTATTGGAAATGGAACTTTGGAATTGATTTCTCGACAGTAGGAAAAACAAATAATATTTCAGTTAATTGAATTGCTTCAGAAATCAAACCTATAGAAATAGAAAAATGGTGGATTTATTCAAAGTGCTAAAAAAGTATACGGTGTAAGGTTTCTTAAAGTAAAAGGAGAGAAACTATCATAAAGAGGTAATTCAAAGATTGTATTGCGCATTGTATTTGTTTTTAGTGCAGAATTGCAGCGCCTCTGGTGGTGAGTAGGCACATTAAGATTAAAGCTTGATTTTACAACCTTTATTTAATTATTTTACTTCGGTGGCGTTTGAATACTATACCACCGAAGGAGGGCGCTGTGATAAATGTTAGTTATGATGGATAGAAAAACAAAACTAATAATTATCAGAAACTGATGTTGTTTGAGTGGCAGCGGCTGGGAATCGAACCCGGGCTACAAATACCAACTCATGCTTAATGATCAAATGCGCTAACCAATTAAGCTACAGCACCTTAAACTCTACCTATATATACCTATACTAACATTTTTCAAACATTTGTGCTCGTTACAATGATTTTCGGAAGTGGATTCAAAAATAAAAATCTGTAAATAATATATTGGTTGTATTTGTAGGTTATGCGGGTTCATAATAGAGGACGTATGTTTTAAACTCAATATGTGTTTTCAGTCATTTGATTTTGAAGGGTTGATTGGCGTATGCGGTTCCTTGCTGCGTGCAATCATTCAAGAAGAATCGTACGATTTTGTTTTGTAACAAATTTGAAGGGTATATATCTGTCATTTATTCTCATTTAGTTATTGAAAATTATAGTGTAAATAATACAGTTTTTTTGACTTCGAAATTTGTGCCAACAAAGCTTCATGTGCGGGAAGTTGTATTACAATTCTTTAATTTGAAAAAGTGCAGCTGAAGCACATCGATTGCTCACCGGAAGTTATTGTGAATGTGATCCCTGTTGACTTGAAGATTCGGAAGACAAAGAACGCCCGGACCATCCAACAAAAGTATGAACACCAAGAACTGGAGTTATTAATACATTAAGATTGTTGTCAAACACAACAAGAGCTTGCAAAATCATTGGGAGCTACTGAAACTGAAATTTCAAAACGTTTGCGAGCAGCAGGATTCAAAATCATATAAATTGAAGCCAAGAGACCTTCAAAGACAATTTTGTATGACCGAAATGCTGCTTAAATGCCGAGGCGTAAGAGATCGAATGGGAAGCCCGACCAACCAGACGAATCTACACCAAAGCCAAATATTCATGATGCTAAGGTAATGATCTGTATTTGGTAGTAACAAAAGAGTACTTTCTATAATGAGCTGCTGAATTCTGGCCAGACCATCACAGGTAACCTGTACCGAATGCAACTGATTCATTTGAAAGGAATCGAAGACGGCCAGACTGTGCCGCTAAACATGAAATGTTTTCATAACACTACGCAATGCCTTAATAATAATCTACTAAAAAATCCCGGTATAACAAATCTTACTTTAAGGAAACAAGGATATAACGTACAGTAAAATGCTTACCATTAAAAACCTTTTAGAACGAATGTTTAACAAATTCTATATCCAATATAACGAATGTTAAGAAAAATAGAACGCACCGTCAAATTGTTAACATTTAAAAAATCAAAAATGTGTGAAAAATCTTAGATCCCTAAAGAAAAGTAAACATCCCGTAAAATAAAAGAAGCTTTATTAGAGACTAATTTCCAGCTAATTAAAAAGCTTTAAAAACCATGGCCATGGAAATACAAAAAGGCTTTAAGTGGTGGATTTGGTAAACTTAACGAAAAATTAGAAAAAATATTATGTAACAAAAAAAAATTCATTATGTTTTATTTCAACTCTCATAAATGTATAAAGAAATGAATTAGTGTAGAATTCGTAGACAACCATCCATTTGTTTGAAGACCTACTTGTATAGGTTCGTAGTCTTGTTGAAAAAAAATTGTTATACCCTACACTACCATATTAGGGAGGGTATATTAGATTTGTGCTAAAGTTTGTAACGCCCAGAAATATTGGTCCGACACCCACCTTAAAGTATACCGATCGACTCAGAATCACTTTCTTTAACAACATTTGCTAACACTTTGTTAACAATGCCAACAAACGTATGTTGGTAATTTTAGCATATCGTGTAAACAGCATATTATTAGTGTTTGACAAATTTCCTGCGTATGTTGACAGATATGTTATTTGTTGAAAAGCGTATGCAAGCTTTTCAGCATATGGCAAATTCATATGCATATGCAATAGTGTCTATGAGATCAGAGTTGAATTTTCTAATAACGCTGATAAGAAAACAACAATGTCGGCTTCATTGATTTAAATCACAAATTATAATCTAAAGAACAGACGTTTAAAATTTTTTAATTGTTTGTATAGTTTATATAATTTATTATATTCACATATATCAACACAATAATTAAACTCAAATATTTATTTGAATGGCGGAAAACTGCGTTTGTTTACATTAACAAAAACATATGTTTTTGCATCTTTTTTGTGTACTAGTGTGGCACCTATGACATACTTTGTTGCGATTTTTTTTGAGTGTGATAGAAATCGGTCAGATTTTCCAGTGAATGAATCGTACGATTGTGTATCACGACCTTTAAGTCCAGCCGCCGATAGTTTTTTTATGTAAATATACTTCTTTTTGTTTCGTGCATTATTTGCATATTTAGTGTATAATTTAGCTCGATTTTGTTGGTAAGTTCTGCAATATTTTATTATTTATTATTATTGCTGTTTTTTACAATAAAACATGCTCTATTTTTTATACCAATTCCTTGTATAATTTTACACTTTCTTTCTTCCTATCGTCGTTCTACCCATTTCTTTTGCCAAACTCTGCGTCTTTTTGCTTTTAATTCCACTTCATCGTCATCCAAAATCAGCACTGTACAAGCAATAGCTAGAACAATTTCCTCCCACGTCATCATTTCTGTTTTTTTATTGATATTATTTTTATTATTTAATTTTATTTCAAAAATTATACATAAAATACAAAAGTTGAATAATAATTAAAAAATGTTGTCAAACTGAAAAATTTCACAAACAAATGTTTATACGAATCAGCATATGTAGCACCATATACAATTCAACATATCGTATAAACACAAAAATTGTATGCTAACTCTTATGTTGACATTTCATTTGCTGACATATGCTGACATCAAAAAATTTGCTACTTTCAACATATTGTGTAAACGTCTACATATGACATAGGAATTTGCTGCTAATTTTAATCATATGACTGTCAGCATATATATGCTGATTCAACATATCGTCTAAACTTAGCTTAATATTTATATTCACAGACATCAAGACACTAAATTTTTGGATGATCGGTGCACAATAGGTCATATCTCTCATATAGCGCACATTTCTGAAAAACTGTTTTATACATATACTGGGTGTAGGGTATTATATGGTCGGGCTTGACCGACTATACTTTCTTGCTTGTTTTTCGGTAATATTTTTTTTTTAACACTAATTTCTCATCTAGTAATTTAGGTAATTATGTAAAGGCCGAATCAAGCAATTCACAAAAACCAATCATAAAAAAAAAAACGTTGAAACCATCTGGACCATCAATATTTAATTTTTTTTAATCTAAAAATTATTTATTAATATCAACGAGTATGGACTTACCAGTTTCCAGGTAGTTTGTAAGTTTCTTTTAGCGAATTGAAGTAAAAACTTTGTCACAGACAACAGCTTTTGTCGTGTAATAGTCTGGGATTGCAAGACTCTGTATTGTGTTGCTGGCACAGTTTATAATTCTGCGATTGTCCCGCTCAGAAAGCTTTTATTTGGTCTGCCATTTTTATTTATTTTTCCATAACAATCGGGATTATGTGCAAAATTTGTTACTACAATATGTGACCTGTTTATTTTGTTGACAATTGCTTGAAAAGTGACTTAACTTTTTATATAAACTAAAATTTTAAGTTACTGAGTTACGACACTGCATTTTATGGAAAACTTTTGAAAATGGCAAAACGATAATTCTTCTTTGTACTTATAGTTATGAAACACTAATAAATTATTAATGCGCAATTTCTTTCTTAAATTAATTAAGTGTTTTTCAAAAGTTTTGTTAAAAAGATATCATTAGTCATATTCTTAACAAATTTTACACGTTAAATAAAAGCCTATAAAATAGGAATAGTAATACAAAATTCGGAAAAACTAAGTGTCAGGTAAAAAGAAATCGCAAAACGAAATGTTGTTTTGTTCGGTCCATGTTTGACCATAGAACCCATTTAATGTTCAAATCTAAAATTCACTTAAATACATATAAATCTGGTACAAATATAGTTACCAGGTTAAAACTCGACACAAATAATTGTACTAAATTTTATGATGGTATTGGTTGCAGCTTCTATATAAGGACCACATCCGAAAAAGACATTTATCCTTATATTTATCATATAAACTCAAAACTTTACACAGATCATTTACATACACCCAAAAATCATACTATAGAAATTTGTGAATTTCGGTCCATATTTGACCATATTTACCATATGAAGCGCTCTTCCGAAAATCACTTCTGTACTCATAAATATCGTATGAATATCGATACCGATCCAAAATTTGACAGCATTTAAATATGTATACACCAAACTCAAACTGCTGGATTTTGAAAATATCAGTCCATATTTAACCGTATCACTCATATAAGGTCCACTACCAAAATTCGTGTTAATACTAATACGTATCTTATTTTGATGAAATTCAACGAGAGATATCCTCATATGCATAAAATTCTCTGATCCGAAATTTTAGAAGATCGGCCCATGTTTTGTCATTAGTCACATATACGTACCACTTCCGAAAAACAAGTTAACCCTCAATAATCTAATAAATGTCGATATCGAATCAACATTTTATACAGATCAAAAATTGTAATCCAGAAATCATACCAATATCGGTTATACGGCAATTATGCTACTGCCTTTTGGAGCTATCAGTCCATATTTGGCAATAGGTCCCAAATTAAGTTCACTTACGAATATAACAACCAACGTTATTGAGATGAATTTTAATTACTTCACATTACTGGATACAGGATTTAGAAGCCATTAGTCTATAATTGGTCCATTTCTACTAGTCCTATAACCAGTGTAGTTTTTGTATTTCTCATTATATTTAGGTGGAGGGTATTAAAGATTCGGCACAGCCGAACTTGTTTCTGTATGGTTTATATTCATTCCAATTCAAAAAGTGAAATTTTGCGAATAATACGAATTAATTGCAATTAATATAACTTATACGCTATTGAGGACAATCATATTCAATAAATCCGTTCAGTTTGCAATATTGAAACACTAATTATCAAAAGTTCTCTTATTAGATATTGTAAGCGGATATTGTAGTTTATATATTACGATATATTTTAAAAACTCTACTCAATATAAATATTTCAAAATATTCATGCCAGCGCTAAAGAAGTTTAGTGTTCAAAATTCTATAATCAGATTGTAGAAAATAATATGTATAAAATTTCAATAATAACAAATTTGATTGCTGGCATATATTGTTGTTCTCTTAAACTAATAAAATCAACATCATTGTAATGATTTTCTAACCACATAAGCCAGAAAATATTCATTCCTCCATATTCCCTAATAAATAATCGCGAATTTACATGTCTTACACAAATAGTTATTACGGAAATTAACGTATGTATATTTACATGGCCTCTATTAGCTTTTAACTATTTGGCAATATTCAAATTTGTGTGCCAGTTAAATGCATACATTCACAAGTACTTACATGTATTACAGATTTAATGCTTTGCCAACACTTAGCCAAACACAAATACTTACACACTCACACAGAAACATTCAAGCGAAATGGCATAAATACAAATAAGTCCTACTTGTAGTTTATGTTAATGTTAATGTGAATGTAATAAATGTTAATGAATAAACATTTATTACAACGAATAACACGAATCCATTATGTACAAATTGTATTCAACACAAATTGTGACATACCGCACAAATGAACGAACGGCCGAACGAACACCAACATTTAATAAGCATAAATATCAACATAAACTTATAATGTACGTACACACATACATACATATTTATTAAAATGTGTATGTATGTTTTTAATTTGTAACATTGTCAGTTGGTTTTATCTGCATTACCTTTCACCAATGAAATCACTAGTTAGTAAAAGACATTAGGTGGGAGGCAGCAAAGCCAAACAAAACACAACCAAAAAGAGGATTTTTGGGGATGTATAAATAAGCCAGTAAGAATATCAAGAATAACAAACAAGTTAGAGTGAATATTCGGCTGTGCCGAATCTTAAATACCCTCCAAACCTAAACGTAATAAGAAATACAAAAACTACACTGGTTATAGGACAAGAATATCCTTATTCTGTGTTTTCTATTCAGTCGTAGTGCAAATTTTATTATTATTTCATATATATCACAATTTATTTTAAATGTTTTGAAATTTACAATGGTATTCTTTGAATTATTAATTAAATGAACTCAAGCCGAAATAATAAGAAATTTTCTCTAATAATTATTATAAAAAGTTCAACAATTTTTCATTATGAAAAACAGTAATCTCTACAAATTAATTTTATCTAATTTTGATCATTTATAATTGATTTAATTGCCAATTCTCACCATAATTTACAGAGTTTGTCTGATTTTTATAACAATCTACAAAACTTTACTTACAAATTAAGTTAAAAAGTAGTAGGAAATTGTCAACCAGACTACTTACAAATCTACACAGAAAAAAATAAAAATGATTTTCAATTAAAATATTTGTGAAATTAATTAAAAATTTAATTGAAATTGGACAAAATGATAGTATCAATTAAAAAAAATGTGAGATTTAATTGAGAATATCAGAAAAAGTAATTGAATCAATTAAAATTTTAATTGAAAATTATTTTAAAATCAATTAAAGGTTTAATTGAAAAGAAAACATGATTTTTTTTTTCTGTGTACTACAAAAAGTACTTATTTTTGTTCGCAATGTCCCAAATTTTGCCACTTTTACCCAAAAAATTATTATTATTATTTTTATACTTAAAAGTTTTATAAAAATGTGTAGTTGTAGACTTGTTAGAACAAAATATTATAAAATAATTAAAAAAACTTAAAAAATATTAGGGAAGCTTATTGCAAATGATATTAATAAAGATTTATAATCATATACTAAGTAGTGTTTCACACATTTCAGTTTTAGCTGCCGAGTTTTTGTTCAATTTGTGTTTAGAAAATTTAGAAAATTGACTATTAACTTCAAGTATGTACCCCTTTTATTCTCTTTTTCCGTTCTTACCAAAAATACTTGCCTAGAAAAGTAAGAATTGAAACGTGTGAAAGCGGACTAACTTTTCTAAATCTATTTATTTGAAGTAAAATTTTTGGATTTTATAATTATAATCTTTTTAAGATATATATAAATGCATATATATAAGTTATATATAAGTAATTATTTAATATATAATTAGTAATACAAAAAGTGGCGAATAAAGCTACGAAATAATGGATTCTGGAAGTCATTAAAATTAGGAATGTAAGCAAAGTTTTTGCTGGTATAAAAAAGGGTAAGATTATACGATGAGAATTTTTATGGTTGCTTTTGATCTCTGGTATAATATTAGAAGTGGACCAATTATGGACTGATAGCTATTAAATCCAGTTTTAATTGAATTGTTGTTTGTTGTTGTTGCTTGGTTGTTATGCTCGGAAGTGTAGTTAATTCGAGAGCTATTGCCAATTATTGACTGACAGTTGCATAATTGCCGTATAACCGATATTAGTATGATTTCTGGATTAAAATTTCTGATGCATATAAAAGTTGGTTCGATATCAACATTTATTATACATTTTTGTGGGTTAAACGGGAAAACCCATTTGGGTTAAATTGCGTGATGTTTATAATCAAGAAATTTCAACTATTTATTTAAATAAATTCTATTAAAAAATAAAAAAATAAAATAAAATGTTCTCTGAAATTTTCAAAATTTTTGAATTTAACATTTTTTTTTTTTTAATTTTTGATAACCCATTGAATGCGCCTCTCAAAGACCTTTCATATGATATTAAATTTAAATATAGTTCCTTTGGAAGAAATGTGAAAAAAAATCAAAAAACCTCTAAAAAGGACCTTTTTATCCTTTGATCCAGCTCACCAAATATTGACCCCAGGACAAAAGAATTGAGAAACGTAGTCTTTAAATGAATAAAATTTTGATATTAGTCAAGAACATCCGCAACTTTATTGTGGGGCCACCCTAATGTATACGCAATTTATTTGTGTTGAATTTTATTTGGATATACATAATTATTTTTTATTTCGTGAAAGGAATTTATTAACTGGCACTTAGTCATATGGGAGCTATAACTAATTGTGGACAGATCGTCATAATATTGGCCGAGTGATCATCTATATACGACAAATAATTGTGCTGAATTTTATTTGGTTACCAACATTCTTAAGAGATGTATGTTCATTAAACTTGGCTACGCCCTTGTAAAGTTTTATTCCGATTCTTATTAAAAATTATATTCTGCCTCATGTTGTAGCAGGGTTATTTTAGTTATTTAGTGAGTTTAATTTAAAACTATTGTATAATAATAACTTAATTTTCCTTTTTGTTTTGTTTAAATGTCTACGGAGTTGCTGCGTTTTAAGAAGATTAAATATTATTTTGTTGATAAAAAAAAATAAAATAAAATAGCATGAATAAAATTATTATGTATGTACATACTTATTTAGTTGAGTGTATATAGTTTTCTTTTTATTTTAACTTTTTTAGTTGTTTAGAAAAATCTTTAGTAATAGATAATTCTCAATTGTTGTTGCTGTTTTATTTGCGTCTTTTTTACTTTTCTAGTTTTATTTTCTCTAAACTTGCTACATATTACGAAAAAAGTAAATAAAAACTTTATAGTTGTTGTTATTTGTTTCATAAAACTTCATTTATTTTATGGTTTCATTAGTGGCTAAAAGTAACTGAAAATTTGCATGTTGAGAAACTCCCACATAGTTTTTCTTCGTTCGTTTACATTTTACATTTTACGCTTTGCATTTCTTTTTATTATTCATTTTGCACTCCATTATGTGTTATTTAGTATCTGGAAGACCATTTGTTTATTTAGGTTTAATATTCTTAAAATTATATAGAGATATTGAAAATGTTCAAAACATTTATACAGTTTTATACTTATAACTATTCATACATTTACATACAGCCATTAACACACTCCACTGGGGCAGTGGCGTTAGATAATATCTATTGGGTGGGTGGATCTTATTGGCTGTAAAGTTTATTTGTCAACTTATACATTTGCTTTGGTGTTTTCATGAGGTTTTATTCACCAACACTAGCTACAAATTCAGTGATAAGTAAGTAAGTGTAATCATGCAAATGACTGGAAAACCAACCAACCAATAAATATAACAAACCAATAAATATGTCATTATTCTACCACTTCTAAGTAATGCAAATAGCCATAGTAGCCATTGAAAATGATGTTATTTAGTATGTCATATTTGTAACTAATGATTTGCAAAACTACCCCCACTTAAGCACCCCATCACTGTATAACATGTTGATAGCTCTTACTAATGTTACTACTAACTATGTCTGTATACTATACAATTTAGCAAGTGAATATTAGTTACAAAATGTACATAGTGCAACTTATGGAAGTTATCTTAACTTTACACTTTTTCGCAAGTTTTTATTGCTTGCCACATTCATCACTTCTGTTGACCGCATAATTTCAAAAGGAACTTTATACCAACTTAAAGTTTCAACTTCAACTCCATTAAGCACACCAAACTTTATTTTTCCAAAAAGGACACAAAAACTGCAAAAAAAAAAAACAAGTAAGAAAGTGCAGTCGTTCAAGCCGGACCATATAATACACTACACCCAATATATGAACTATGACGTATTATGGACCGTTCATCCAAAGATTTGGTTGCATGACTTCCGTGCGTATAAATATTCTATATATCTTGATATAAACACTTTTAAAAGATTTATGTACAAGTTAAAGTGATTTTCGAAGGTGATCTTATATGGATCAATCAAGATTTCTGTGATTCTAATTTCTGTTCAATTTTATTTGGCTACTAACATAATGAAGAGTTTTATGATGGTTAAAGTGTTTTTGGAAAGTGTGGCTTATATGGGAGCTAGAATAATTATAGAAAGATCATCACTAAAATGGGTAAAATAGTTTGTATATACATGCATATATGAAATATATTTATGTTGCATATTATTTGGATACCAACGTTTTTAAGAGAGTTATGCTCGGCAGCGGACTTTATATGGGAGCTATGGTCAAATAATTATCGATCTGCACAAAATTTGTACATTTGATTAATTAGGCTTCATGTATAACTTATATGTGGTGAAATTTGTCTGGTTACGTGCAGAAATCAAATATTTATGACCGATAAACCCTATTTCATGAGGACATTTGTATGGACTCTAGGTGAAATAATAGACCGATTTCAACCAATTTCAATTCCAAACGTCGTTGGGCCGAAAAAATTTCATGTAGCAAATATTATCAAAACATCTTCAAATTTGCGCACAATGTTTAAAGTGATAGCCAGTGTGCCAGACAGAGGTACGGTATATTTGTGGGCATTACAAACATCAGCACAAAAATAAATATATAGTGGTGTAGGGTATAAACATTCAATACACCTTACATAAATATCTTGGAGCAAGTATGAGCAACGAAGGGTAGCAGGTTTGGCGACACAACATTTTTAATATGATTATGATGTTGCCACCAATGCATAACCCTTTTCCTGCATATGCCATATACCACTACTGATTACATACAACATATCTACATACATACATACATACATTTGCTTCTCTCAACATTAGAAAACTTTTGCTTTAAATTGAAAGTCCGAACATGGGAATGGAGTGTTTTCTGGAGAAAATAACACGCCCACATAACATGACTTTTTATCAACCCACAATACACGTTAAGTGAATTGTTAAAATGAAAACTATTTTTAACTTAATAACAGTAGTAGCAATAGCAGCTACAACTAAATAGTAGCACCAACAGCCAGCAGTTAGACAGCAACAATACGTAAACAATAACAACAGCAAAAGAAGAAAATCTAGCAGACACAGTATGAAAACTTACCACTTCAATACCAACATACATAGTAATTTTGCGAGGGTAGCATGTTAATTATGGTTAAATATTAATTTTCCTACAAATCATGTACCTCCCTATTTATAAAGATTTAGTTGGTTAATAATATTATTAAACAGTGTCCGATATTATTTTTAGGAACAAATCATCAGATAAAACCCTGACCTCCTTCTTTATTCAGAAGAATAGCGTTTTTAGTAACCCTAACAAATGTACATGGATATATAGGGCTTTAGATTACACAGTGTTATAAAATTTAATGAAATAAAAAAAATTAGGACCGGATATTATTTTTCTTTTAGGGCTTGTCGAGTAAAACAAGATTCCAATAGTGAAATATGCCGGACACCTACAAAATCCGCCTTGCAGGTCGCAATTTTGAAGATATTTCGATAAAAATTGGTGCGTGATATTTTTTTGGCCCAAGGATGAACGGGATTGAAACTGGTGGAAATCGGTCCATTATTTTACCTGTCCCCCATACAAATGTCCTCCCGAAATTGGGGTTTACCGATCATAAATCTTTCAATTATGCAAGTATGCAAACAAATTTCACCAAAAATGAGTAATAAATGAAGCTAAATCACATCTAAAAACTTCGTGAAGATCGGTCCATAATTAGTCGTAGCTCCCATATAAGGCCCATTTCCGAAAATCACTTAAAACAGCATAACTCTTTTAAAAATGTTGGTATCCAAACAATATTGAACACAAATATGTATTGTGTATATAAAGGGTGGTTAAATTGTAAGGGCCGATGTTGAATGTGAACCACACCTAAACGCCAAGCCTTTTTCCGAATTTTATTTGACATTTCTCTATTTCAGACTTACTCAATTGGAACCATGGAGAGAACAATCCAACAACGTGTTAAAGTTATCCAGACTTATTATGAAAATGGGCGTTCAAATCAAAATGCATATCGTGCACTTCGTGATTTTTTTGGTCAATTTGATCGTCCAAATGTGCGTACAATCGCAAAAATCGTGGAACACCAGTGCATGCCCGTACAGCTCGTACTGCAGAAAATATTGCTGCTGTTCGCGATAGTGTGGCTGAAGAGCCGTCCACCTCAACTCGTCGTCGTGCCCAACAATTGCACCTCTCACGCTCGTCGTTGATGAACATTATACATAAAGATGCATTTACACGCTTACAAGGTGCAATTGTCTCAAGAACTAAAGCCTCTTGACCATTCCAAACGTCGTGAATGGGCAGAATGGTGGCAAGAAATGGCAACAGTGGATGATCAATTTTCGAGGAAGATCATCTTCAGTGATGAGGCACATTTTCACCTCAGTGGATTCGTCAATAAACAGAATTGCCGCATTTGGGCGAATGAGAATCCAAGAGTGATTGTCGAAAAACCAATGCACCCACAGAGAGTGACTGTTTGGTGCGGTTTATGGGCTGGCGGCATCATCGGGCCGTATTTTTTCCAAAATGAGGCCGGTCAGGCAGTTACTGTGAATGGTGTTCGCTATCGTGAGATGATAACGAACTTTTTATAACCCGAATTGGAAGATATGGATGTGGATGATATGTGGTTTCAGCAGGACGGTGCCACTTGCCACACAGCTAACGAAACAATGGCTCTTTTGCGCAACAAATTCAATGGCCGTGTTATCTCACGTAATGGCGATGTCAATTGGCCGCCAAGATCATGTGATTTGACACCGTTGGACTTTTTTCTTTGGGGTTATTTGAAAGAAAAGGTGTACGTCGATAAGCCAGCAACAATTCAAGAGCTAAAGGATGAGATAATTCGGCACATTAACGGCATAGAACCTCCATTATGCCTCAGGGTCATCGAAAATTTGGACCATCGGATGGAGGTGTGCCGCCGTGGTCGCGGCGCCCATTTGGCCGATATTTTGTTTCATACATAATTGAGTAATACCAATATATCATAATAAAATAAAATTACAATAATTTCCTAAATAGTTTGTGTTTTATTCAAAATCAACATCGCCCCTTGAAATTTAACCACCCGTTACACATAATATGGTAGAAGTTTATGATGATCGGTCCATAATTAGTCGTAGCTCCCATATAATGCCCACTTTCGAAAATCACTTAAAAGAGCATAACTCTTTTAAACATGTTGGTATCCAAATAATATTGAACACAAATATGTTTTGGGTATATACACATAATATAGTAGAAGTTTATGATGATCGGTCCTCCCACTTCCGAAAATCACTTAAAAGAGCATAAATCTCTTGAAAATGTTGTTATCGAAATAAAATTTAACAAAAATGAGTTTCTTATGTACAAATAGGATGACACCTAATTTTATAATAGTCAGTTCATAAATAGTCAAAACTCCCATATAAGACCCTCTTCGTAATTCACTGGGTGGGCTTAATGATATACTGGGTGTAGGGTATTATATGGTCGGGCTTGACCGACTATACTTTCTTACTTGTTTATACGTTAACACTAATCATTAGTCCAATCGACTACCATATATATATAGTATAACCGATTTTTTCGATATCTATAAAGGTTGATATTTATTTGATTTATTACAAATGTAAATAAAAAAACAAATTTTAGTTTTTATAAAACAATTCATTTAAAATAATATGTTTAATAAAAATACTTTTGAGATCAATCTTTTGAGATCAGGTGTTAAAAATAATTAAGAAAAATATCTAAAACAATAAATAAAATCACAGAATTCATTACAATCAATAAAAATTAAATGCAAAATTTGATTTTTAAAACATTTGTTGGACACTTCATTAGTCGATTCGACTCACACGAGGTATATAACTTAATTATTGCAACACTTACCTCAGCAATGCGACCAAGAGAGTTGAGAGTGAGCGGTAAAAAAAAAATATAAAAATGTGAGCGAAAACGTAAGTGATGTTAGTCGAATCGACTAACGTTAGTGTTTTAGGGTTAAATAACCAAAAAATAAAATTTGTATAAAATGTTTAAAAGTTTATTTTCATGAAAAGTTAAATAACTCAGTCAATGACTTATCTATTTGAAGACCCAAATATGCGTCGTAATCGTAAATAAATGTACTTTTTGAATAAATTCAATAGTATTATAGTTTCTTAATAAAATAATGTATAAAAACGTCATCAAAAACGTCATCGACAATAACAACCAAATTTCTCAAGTTTTCTTAGATAAATTATATATCATTCGAAAGATCTCAGTTTCAGTAAGAAGTTGAAAATCGGATCATTATCAACAAAACTACAGGCTTATAAGTGGGCAAAGGTACAAAAAGCGGTTTTTTAACCGCAAATCCGGATTTTTGAGGTGTGCGGCATATTTCACTATTGGAATCATGTTTTACTCGACAAGCCCTACAAGAAAAATAATATCCGGTCCCAGGTTTTTGGGACTGTCGCACCGTGTTATCACTAATTTGAGACAATAATAACAATAAAATCCAATTCGCTTGTAGAATAGTTGTTCCAGAACTTTTAAACATAAAAAACATTCACATAAAATCCGGTAGCTTAAATGTTTTAATATTTATGTACTGTAAAAAGCAATTGAATTATTTTGAAACATAAATTAATATCTATTTCTTAGTAGTTATAATACTTTTTTATATGATAATTTTTTTTTCAATTTATTTATTGTTCTTTTATTTATTGTATCGTCATTAAAAAGTAACTAACAATTCTTATATCTAAAAAATATCAATTATTAATCCAGCCAATGCCGGACGAAAATTGTTTGACAATTGTTGGTTATAAGTATTAAGTAGACATTCTTCCTTCTTGTCTTCGGCTCAGATCCGCTGTATCCCTTCTTCTTAGTCGAATATAGCCACTAATATTTAATATGTTGTGGGTTAATTAAATTAAATTTAGCTGTGACTACCAAGAGCATCACATAGTTTTTCATGACTTTTTATTGTGGATCAAATGACGGGAATTCCCAATGAAAATGCGTTGAAATGAGTTTTGTTTGTTAGAGCAAGTATTTTACCATAATAACAACTCTCACTGTGTACAAAGAGTAACACAAAGCAGCTGTAACAGTTAAAAACTTGTTTGAATATCAGCGGGAATTCCCGTTATTAGTTTAATTAGGCAGAAGTGAATGGCGGGAGTTCCCGTCATTAGTTTAATTAAAGACAAGTGAATGACGCGAATTCCCATCATTAGTTTAATTAGACAACAGGGAATGACGGGAATTCGCGCACAAAAGCCGAAAGGGTCAAGTATTTTTCTGCATTTTTTTTTTATCTCCGTTTTTACCAAAGGCACGTTTAGGTCTTTGTGGGTATTCGAATTTTTTTTATATAACAGGGGCAATTGTGGTCATTCGTAGCAACTTGTTTTGGCGTCTTTGAATTCTTTCTACATTTGAAGCTGAGGCGGTTTTCTCATAGTTGATTGAGTTGTAAAGCAAGAGTTTGCAATCTAAACTAAGCTTAGAGTTTCTGCCAATGAGCAAATACATTTGGATCAATTTCAATTGAGTCAATTTTGCATCTATATGGGGTTTCCATGTAAGGCGACGATTGAGGTGTATACCAAGGTATTTAACTTCGGATTGTAGTATTATTGCTTGATTATTGAAATACAAAAATAGGAGAGCATGATTCTCTACGTAATGTAAAGGTTATGCGTGTGCATTTCTGCTCATTAACTTTTTATATGTGATTTTAGAGGTAGCGAGATGCTTGTTTTAATGAATGCTTAGAATAGCAGTATCATCAGCAAATGTAGATGTATAAATACGATTGTTTGTTGACGTGTCAGATGTGTATAACAAGTATAAGAAAGGTCCCAGGATGCTTCTTTGAGGTAGTCCTGCTTCAATAGGTTGTGTGGAGCTTAGGAAATCTCCTTCTTTAAGCTTAAATGTTCGACCAGCAAAGTAGTTTTCCAATAGCTTATGGGTATTACTTAGTTTTGTTTTTCAAATATGTCATGTTCTTCTTAATATTTATAATATTAAATGAGAAAAATAGTTGTTGTCTCAAAAAAGAGAGAATTTTGTAACAAAACCATTAATAAAACAAACAAATGATAGAAAATTTTAATAATTCAGAAAATCGTCACTTTTAATGAGAAAATCGTCAAATCGTCACTTTGCTATTTTTAAAACAAAAAATCGTCAAAATGACGATATATCGTCAAATCAAAATGTAAAACAGATTTGTTTCAAATATGGATAGATCCCGCTTTATGTGGAGGGAATATAAGATTCGGCACAGCCGAATGTAAACTCTTACTTGTTTTTCATAAAAAATATTTTTTTTAATTGTTAGAATGAACTTAAGCCAAATAAAATTTCTTTAAAATTTTTTTTCGGAAAACTATCTTTCAAGAGATCATTTTAGTATAAAAAATATGACTAATAGGACCTATTTTGTATTAAAATTTTCAAATTTAAGCCATATATTCAAAAATATAAAAGCGAGGATTACAAAACAAAAAGCAGTTTCGAAAACTTTTATGTATTCCTTCTTTAGCTTTAAAGTATTTTACCAACCTCAAGAAAAATGTGCACCTTATAAGCAAAATTGTAATAAGTCCCATTTTTAGGATTTTCATCATATTTCTGGGGAATTACGGGATTTCCCATTGTACTTTTGTTAAATTTGATAACAATTTATTATTAAAACTTTGCAATATGGCAAACTGGTTACTGATTTTAATTCGATTTCACCTGATTTGGCTGCACTAACAAAGCGGTGTATCCCTATTACCTTGCAAGAAAAAGGAGCCTCGTTATTGTATTCACTATATACATAAATGTATTCGTATTTGTAAATTAGTGTAACTATAAATGTGTGTGTGTGTGTTTGTGTAGGGACATTTTTATACATCACATCACAATAAAACTTTATCTAAATTACAAAAACTGAACAGAGAAATTGCAAAAATAAAATAAACACCAGAAATAAAAATGGCAAGACACAAACTTCTTCCACATATATGCGCGTAGTTGTATGAGATCGCATGAATCCCATTCATATTTATATTCACGATATCAACAATACACACACAACTACACATCACACACAAAAAGTTCATGTGAAAATGTAATTGTGGTAGTAATGTTGCATATTTGTATTGCAAGTGTGTGTGTGTTGTTGTTCACAACAATGCCGGCTTTTCAACAATTTGTGGTCGGTTGTTGCTTTAACAAAAGTATGTTACAAACACAATTTAAAAACCACATAAACCGCACAATTTGCGAATGGCCAAGATGTAATACCATTTACATTTACAAACACATAAACGCACGCATCCTAATATAATCAACATGTGTGTAAGTTTATTTTATTTTACAGATGTATGCATAAAATTTATTTTCCCTTTGGTCCTTAAGCTTTAGAAATACATTTCTGTAGAGTTAGCCTGAAGAGGACATATTTGTCGGGATTTTTAATATTTAAATAAAATAAGAAATATTTACTAAAATTACTGCTACTTTAGGAAATCCACATGTGGACTAAAGCTTCAAGTAGGCATAAAACGTTCACTGGGTAGACTTGAATTATAGCTCGTTTTATACCTTCCACCATCATAAGTGGTGAATGAGGGTATATATAAGTTTATCATTCCGTGTGTAATACTGAAAAATATTCCTCTGAGACCCAACAAAATATATATATTATTGATCCTTATGGAATTCTAAGTCGATTGAGCTATGTCCGTCTAACTGTCCGTCTGTCTATGTAAAACACTCTCATGTTCAAAAGACCAAAATCAAAATCGTTTACAAAAAACCGTTTATAGTTCTCCTAAGCAGTTTGGTATTGAAAATCAGGCAAACAAGAGTAATGGACCAAAATGTGAAACAACCTCCACAAAAATTTTATATTTTTAAAAATTTTTCTTACAATTTGTTTAAATATATTTGTTTAAATATATTGAAATTTTGTACACGTTATTTCTATGATAAAAGAAGAAACTGTGAGGAAAATTATAAGAATCGTTTCAGGATTTCTCATAGCCCCCATATCTTCGCGAAATATGGCTTAATGATAGGTAAATGCCTATAAAATTGAAATAGTAATACAAAAGTCAGCAAAACCAGAACCATGGAACCCATATAAAGTCCAGTTCCGAAAATCACTTCAATGAGCATAAATCCCTTGGAAAAACCACTATCCGGTTAAAATTCAAAGCAAATAGTCCATACATATATAAAAATCGTCTGTCTAAATTTGTTGATGATCGGTCTATATTTGACCAAGCCCCCATAAAAAGCCTGCTTCCGAAAATCAATAAAATTCGCATAAATCTCTTATCAAAACAAGTAAGAAAGAATAGCCGGTCAAGCTCGACAATATTATACCCTACACCCAGTATGTGTATAAAACAGATATAAACTACTGTGGACCGATCATCCAAAAATTGTCTATGAATATAAATATTATGTATGTTAAACTTTATCTCGATATAAATACTTTTAAAAGATTTATGGAGCTTAAATGGAATTACGGAGAGGGTCTTATATGGGAGTTTCGACTAATTATAGACCGACCATTACAAAATTAGGTGTCATTATTTCTGTATATAAGAAACTTATTTGTCTCAAATTTTATTTGAATACCAAAATTTTTGAGAAATTTATGATCGTTAAAGTTAATTTCGAAAGTAGGCTACGACTAATTATGGACCGATCATAATAAAATTGTACCGTATTATTTTGCATACATATGAAATATATCTGGGTTCACTGTTATTTGGATACCAACATTTTTTAAAGAGAGTTATGCTCTTTAAAATGATTTTCGGAAGTGGGCTTTATATGGGAGCTACGAGTAATTATGAACCAATCTGCACAAAATTTCTAGATGTGATTTGGCTACATTTACGACTCATTTGTGATGAAATTTGTTTGGATACTTGCATAATTCAAACATTTATGATCGGTAAACCCCAATTTCGGGAGGACTTTTGTGAAAGTGATTCTGACTCGATCGGTATACTTTAATGTGGGTGTTGGACCAATATTTCTGGGCGTTATAAAAATCAGCACAAATCCAATATACGCCACTATGGTGGTGTAGGTTATAATGACTATCAAGTTGAAACTTGACTTGGGCACCGCAGTGGTGCAGAGGGTTAGAACGCAAAGAATTCTGATGAGAGCATGTGGTTGTTCTCAAAACATGTAAATTCAACCCAGGTTCGGATCCCAGCCAAGAAAAATTATCAAATAAAAAATGTTTTCAAGTTGTAAAACAATTCCTACCTTCAGTAAAAATAATTTAATGAAAATTAAATTTAATGAACTGGAGCCTGACAAAAGAAATACCAAAAATTTTAAATTAAAAGTTCAACTAGAAATAATAATTGTTCTAAAAATAGCTATGGGCACCAGCTTCTAATGTTTGTATTTGTACTCAAAAGTGGTACACATAAAAATGTCGACGAAAGTGGACAAAAAACATAATAAACAAATGTATTCAAACTTACAAAACGAAAAATTTTGACATGAATACGAACTGAAGAAAAGGAGGCAACATATGAATAGAAATTTAAAAATGATAAAAATTTCGAACCACCAGGTAACACTGGTTAAAGGATTGATGTTTGTCTGTTGGCTAGCAGGCACCGCAGTGGTGCAGAGGGTTAGAACGCAAAGAATTCTTTCAATTTGTAAAACAATTCCTACCTTCAGTAAAAATAATTTAATGAAAATTAAATTTAATGAACTTGTGCCTGACAAAAGAAATACCAAAAACATAATCAGAATATACTAAATTTAAATTGTTGTACCAAATTTGAGGATAATCGGTCCATATTTCACCGTAGCCCTCATAGAAAGTCTACTTCCGGAAATCTCAATAATAGGCGATTTGGTGGTATAAACTCTTACTTATTTTTTATTGAATATCATACTATATTGGTACTTTTTAGCATTAAATTTCTGTTATAGTTTTCCAGAGTGTTTCCCTTATGACTGCAATCTATTGCAACTGAATTATTTTTGCAATTTAATTTTTAACAATTCAACAAGGATGAATTTAAATATATCTAGTGTAGAAGTATGTTAGCGTTAGTTTGGATCGTTTTTAAATTATTCTCAAACGAAACGGTAAAATCACATTTTCAGAAATGTTAATAATTACTTTTATTTGTTTGTTGTTTAACTGGTCAAAACTTAAGGGTATTTCATTAAAAACAATCGCACATTTATATTTTGGCAGGAACTCTAATCAAATTCTATTGTACTCTTTGCTGTTATAACTCTTAACTAAAAATGTCAGGTATATGTATATAGATACACGTAAAAGACATTTGAATTAAAATATAGTCATACTGTGAATATTAATGTTAAACACAAATATTTACATATAAATATCTACAATACATAAATACGACTATATTGTATACCTATACAACAACAAAGTTTAGAAAAGTCAACAAAATCGGTATCATAGAACAAGAGTTATCCAAAATGTCCAAAATATGTGGCAACGGTATAGTGCAATGACTCCCAAATGAAATAAGTCCCAATGGAAAAATTAAATAAATCCCAAAAATTTTTCCATACAAATTGGGACTTATTTCATAATGAAATAACTCCCAATGCATTGGGAGTTTTTTTTTTTGGAGTTATTTCATTTGGGAGTTATCATTGGCACTTATTTCATCGCAGTTGGGACTTATTTCATTTTAATTGTAAACCCTATTTTATCGTTGGGAGTTATTTCATTTCTCTTAAAATTGCATTTTAGAAAATTTTGATGGTTTTGTAACGGTTCTTAAAACTGTCTTAAAGCAAGTAGTTGCAAATACAGGGAATAAGTACTATGCGAAGCCGGTGTTCTGTATACCATGGAGGAGAAAATCCTTCCGCCCAGCCATAGGCCGGCAATACAAGAAATTTGTACAATGCGAAGCCGGTATTCTTCCTACGACCGGGCGGAAGGATTTTCTCCTCCATGGTATACAGAACACCGGCTTCGCATAGTACAGATTGTATTTTTTATGGTGAAATGTCATAATCTTTCTTTAATATGTTCGGATTTATATTACCTACATGGACATGTTATACCTTAAATTAAATTATTATTACTATTATGTATATGCTTACATATAATTGTGAAATAAAAATCGTTCTGTAAAAGGAAACCAAAAAATTGGGAGTTAATTCATTTTTGTTGGGACTTATTTCATTAGGAGTAAATTAATTTTTATTTATTTTTACATTTTCAAATAAGTCCCAAAAAATGGGACTTCTTTCATTTTGCCTTTGGAAGTTATTTAATTTTTTTCAGTTGGGCATTATTTCATTTTTCATGGGACTTATTTCATTTGGGAGTTATTGTTTATTTTTGTTTATTACAGATAATACCATACAATTTTATGTATGGTATGTATCTCTGATAAAAAAAGAACTTTTATGAAAATTGTAAGAATCGGTTTCTTCTCTAAAACTGCTGGAGTAATGGTGAGCGAGTGGAGAAGGCAGTATTTCACTTCCAAGACATTGACGAGGAATGGCCCAGATTACATGGCCACTATTTAAAATTGACCTTTGTCAATTCGTTGTGAATTTTTTGGAGAATATAAAGTCAAACTGTAATATATTTCCTAAAGACAATATACAATATACATATGAGAAAAATACCAAGATTATTTAAACAATATGTGACCCGGCCTATGAAAAGGTGGCTTATGACTCAAAAAAAAATGTTTCCACTTTTTTTTTGGTTTCGATAGTTTTTGAGACGCTCTTTCACGTGGTGAAAACTAGAAAGTCCTAAATTGCTTAGAAGTGTACTAAAAATGTAGAAAAAGAAGAGCACAAATGAAAGAAAAACAGATTTTTATTGAAAATCCAGAATCAAGATAATAAATGGAATTGAAAAAATTTCAAAACAGTATTGAACGCTGCAAAAACGATTTTACCAAAAAAAAAAAAAAAAAAAGCTGTTTTGCACAAAAAATATTTATTTAGCAGTATTAAGTAGTTTTCTTCGTCGCTATCCTTTGAAGTTGCTCGTTTTTTTTCGAATCTCCTTCTGGAGATGAGGCCTTACGTTTTCTTGATTTTTTTATTGCAGTTAAAGTCGCAGGTTTCTTCAGTTATTTCTTTTTTGGATCTTGATTTGAAGATGTAGCTACAGACTTCATCGGACATGACTGTGCATAATGCAAAAGAAAAACTACTAAGAAACTGACGAAATGCATTGTTTATCTTTAACAGCTGCGTCTCGCAATTTCTTTTTTGAGTCATAAGCCACCTTTTCATGGGCCGGGTCATATATAATAATAATGACATTACTTTAATATAAAACTTACATTTAACATTCTAATCTCAACTTACCTATAATAAAATAATAAAGAGCAAATTAAATTAATACTTTCCCAAAAACCTTTCATTGACATTAACAACATTAAATATTTCGATTGATCATTATTACGAGTAAATTTTAAACATCTATTAGGATTTATGACCAACAAGACATTTAAGTGTTAAAATCAAATAACTACTCGTACCATTAGTGCGATAAAACATAAAATATATATAGAACCCTTCAAACCATACCAACCAACCAGGGAAGGAATATTTATTATTTAGCTGCTATTGATGGGAACAGAGAAAAGGTGGCAGATTGTGCGATTACTCTCGTTCATAACTAGAAAGTAAAGCCTATTAAGTGAAGATTAATAAAGGACTACTCGTACTAGATGTCAAGAAGTACTCGTACTCACTCGTAATCTGCCAAGTCGTAATGTTCTATGACAAATGATTGTTAAACAATGTTCGTGAGCAGGGGACAATGGATGGTTGCCTTCTTGTTTGGTTTATGTGATGTATGGATTGGAAAACAAACACGTACATACATAAATATGTTCATACATATGCTCTAGTATAGACAAGTCAAACTCTTATTATAGTTTCACTTTTATTTTTGCTAAGGATTGATTTACTATAACTGCAAAATGATACCAATAATGCTTAGTGAACATAGAATTACACATACTCGTATTAGGCTGACTGATGAATAGATGGTGAGACTTGAAAAGTGTTCACAAGTTGAAAATTGAAATTTAATTGAAGTCGACTTGGTTGGTATTCAATTATCCATGTCAAGAAAGATACACGAATCGGCAATATTTCTACACCTTTTAACATGTTTCGCTTATCATTCCATTTGTAATTTCAATAATTTTCATTTGCGACGATATAGCGATATTTGTCTATTTTTCAGAAATCGCTTACGATAAATTATGCACCACTATATGGTCTCCATTGGCTTGGTATTGGAAATCATGGCAAATAATAATTGAAGAATTTACTGTCATTTCCAATTGTATCTTACAGAGCAAAAATCAGATCGAGACAATTATAATGTAACCTAAATAATGTCGTCCGTTTTAGCTGCTCATTAAATCATTTCAGACCGACAGTGAAGCTACACATGTCTATTCCATGTGTATTGGTAACAAATTCTTGCTGGTTCCAAATTCACATTTTAGCATCTGGTTAACCTGAAGAGGGAATAGCAACGCTTTCATCATATATCTGAAACGTATACTTCTATCCTGCAGTATCGCACAAATTAAAATGCTTGAAGACCAATATTTTTTGTTTGATGGACAAATACTGCAATACACAATCTTTCTTTCTTTGGGATGCTTCAAAATTGTTTGCCTGATTGTTCTAATTATTGAATTTGAATTTTCATTTCTGTTACAAATAAAACGACAAAAATCAAATGCTGTTCATTTATTGATGCAGTATTTAAAAATAATATCGTAAAATGAGAACATAGATGTGCATATACAAGGTAGGTATAAGCGAGTGGCCTTTCCCAGCAGGAAAAATAGCTGGGGCTTCATTTTAGAGGCCTTTTATATATTCTAAAAGATTTTATACTAATTCCACACTGCCTTGACTCAGAAGATGGTATAGAAGGACTTTGCTCTTCCTTCTAAAAAATTTCATTATTTAAAAATCAAACATAAATTCTTTAATAAATAAGAAGAAATTAGGAAATTTTCTATAAATTTTGTAATTTATAAAACTTGATGTAATTTCTTATGTATAAAAATATGTACATCTCTTTAAAGACTTATGCTGAATTAATTAGGAAATTATCCCTAATATACAGATCTCTTAAAAGAATTCTATGAGGCATTACTTGGCAGTTACCTTACCGGTCAAATAGATATTTCAAGTAGCCTTAAAAAGTAACAAATATATTTTGACTACCAATGACAGTCGATTTTGCAATGAGGCTGGTCGTCCTTATGTCTGCAAAATAAGGCCTTTAGGAAGGATTTTTACTGCGTCTTTCTACTGCTAAGTTTCATAGTATGTGTGCGTGTATGTTCTTGTGTTTGCCAGTGTGTTTGAAAATTATTGTCTATTGAAACCTAAAAATCGATTAAATGTTAAAAGTAGATTTATGTATGAGACGAACTGTTTTGTTCACATATAAGAGGCTTATCGGGATCATAATTTTTTTTTTTTTTTTGTACTGGAGTAAAACATGTTATTGATGATACTCTTTTAGCTCATGCTACCGATGTCTTTATAACCATAATATTTACTAAAATACTTGTAGTGCGAGTACTACATACGTATTGTACCATATGTTTCTCCTCTTAGAAAATGTGTGTGTTTTAAGTTTGTTAGATTTTCCTTCTAACATCTGTGCAGTTGATATTGACTTTGGTTTTTTTAAGAATTTAATATCACCTGCACTGATTTGTCTTCATGGTTATGAAGCCTCTAATATTTTATTTTTTCCTACTATATACAATGTTTGCCAAAGGTACAAGGTATAGTACTCGTACTCTAAAACCTCTAATCGAATTCAATTTTAAGCAGGATTTGTTTGATTATCATGAACAGACATAGACATATGCTCTAATATAACCATCCATCTTTTTATCTTCTCAAGCAATACATCCATCCATTGAAACATATTTAAGTTATTGATGAAATATTGTTTGTTATAAAGGGATTTCTTGCATATTCTTTAAACGCCTACAGAGTGTTGACTTATAATTGAAGTGATGATTTTTTGGAGTTTTATTGTTTGAAATCTTTTTAGTTGCATTTTCATCAGGAAGCTTAAGAGGATTTGTGTTTTTGTTAATTGTAAGAATGTTTAACAGCATTTTATTATTTCTTACAATGCTGTAGGTATAGATTGTAAAAAGGGTTTATACTTAGGCATATTATATGGATATAATGTTACATAAATGTTACAGCAAACTTTTAAGACCTATAACATCATTTGATAGGAAAATCACATTGACTTACCAGTTAAGGAAGCCGATCAATATGTTGTCAGTCACGTTTAATATGCTTGAGCGCTTCATCAAGCTAAATTCATACATCGGCCAAGTGCTATTAAACTTTCCAGATGCACCCCAAATGATATAAACCAAAGACAAGGATGACATGGTCGAGATCATAGCCCTGCTTAAGCCTTTAATAATCGTTTTTGAATAAGGGAGTTATTCTTTATTATTGCAATTATTCTTATTGCACTTTAATATTATAAATGTATTTTTGTATGCTGATCTTGATATTTTATTCAATGTTAGATATGATTTAAGGCAACATTAAATTTCTTTATTACTTATTTTATTTTGTTTGGATACATGCATAATTCAAATATTTATGATCGTTAAACCCCAATTTCGGGAGGACATTTGTATGGGGGCCAGGTGAAATAATGGGTAAATTTCCACCAGTTTCAATCCCATCCATCTTTGGGCCGTAAAAATATCACATACCAAATTTTATCGAAATATGTATCTTGAAAATTGCGACCTGTACTCTGCGCACAAGACTTACATGAGGAGCCAGCCAGCCTGACGGACGGACATCGTTAAATCGACTCAGAAAGTGATTCGGTATACATCGACTCAGTGTAAGATAAATATTTCTGGGCATTACAAACATCAGCACAAATACAATAGGGGAGAGGGGGCACCTTAGAACGCTTTTTGCTTTCAAGCCACATAAAAATTTATATTTTTGAATTATTGACTTTTTACATAATTTCACTAATATGTAAGGAAATAAACTTTAGTTGAAGTCTACAAGTAACTTATTTTTAGTTCGATTTATATTTTTTTTATTGTGTTCAAATGTGCCCCCCATACGGGGCAGCATTGAACGGCAATTTTTTCTTGTAGCGCTTATGTCCAAAAATAACATAAACAGTTATATTTTTTAAATATATAATAAATTCGATTTATTTATTAAGAAAAACATAAACATTAACAATTAAAAAATAAAAAAATTCAGTTCAAAAATAAATTTTATATTATTAAGACATAAAAATAAACTTTAAAATATAAAAACGAAACTTCAGCTCAAAAATACGCACAGAAAAATATAAATCACATTCAGTAATAAAATTAATTTATTAGTCTTATTAACCAATTTTAAATTTAGAGAAATCAAAGTCAAAAGTCATCATCGCAGCTGTCCTCGATGTTCCAGGTTGGTTTACTGGTATTGGAAGCTTAGCCTGTATTTGTATGCCATTTATAGACCATTTGTCTGCTATATCAGGATAAAAGAACTTAAAGGAACCTGGCTTCTTCTTTAAAAAGCTGACGTTATAGTTGTTGTCATTATTCTCAGTTATTTTGCCAACAAATCCCAACGTTTTTACATAGTTTTTTTTTTTATTTGAGCATTCCACTAATATATAGTCTCCTGGGTTTAATTGGTCGTAGCTCAAATCGATGTATTCTTCTTCATGGCACTCTACAGCAGTTTGGTCTTCAGATGAATCATCAGCAAAGTTCTGTATCATCATCATTCATCATTCACCGAAAACGAGCTTTCAATAGCGTCCGAGCTAGAATCCTTATGCTTTTTAGCTTTTATTGGACGTTTTGCATTTTTATTTACATTGAGACGTTTATTTAAAGAGCTTATGACTGGTTTCTTAACATACCTTGGACGTTCGATGTAGGAATCCTCTGATTTATTTTTTTTCTGGTGTTTCTGTTAAAATTCTTGATTTACCCCTCTTTCTTCCTCGATTAGTGTGTTGTCTTGGAACAGCTTTCGGAAAAGGTCTTGCGATTTCAGGTAACATAACATTTTCCTTTAAAGCATTATCAAAGACAGAATCAACAATGTATGGTACTTCGGTTGATAAATTCATATTTGGCTCAACTTGAGCTGTAGAATGTCCTGGCATTGGTCTGTTTGTGACTTCTGCACATTCAAAATCTTCGTCCGAAAATGCAGTTCTTGCATACGGATAAATTCCTGGTTTTGCAAAACCTCGGCGTAAATGCAGCAGTAAAAGCAGTATTGGCAATACCAGCAAGATCATGTATTGTAATAGTTTTTCCCGGATGATTCATTACCCAATCATTTTGCGCCACGGAAAACTTGTGCTTGAATGGTTCCAAAATTGCGACATCGAGAGGCTGAAGACAATTTTTTATTGTTATTTAACACTGGTTATATTTGGTAATTTGTTACTGGTTATATTTGGTAATTGGTAATTACAGGGCGCTACATGTATATAAATTGCTGTGAAATACCAGTTCAACATTTACGAAAGTAGTTAGAAAAAAATATGTTCAAAGGTGCCCCTTTTTTTTTTGTTCAAACCTGAACTGGCTTGCCATTTCATGGAAATTTATAATAAATATTTTTTTTTACATAAATATCAAATAACTTACCTTAATTTTGTTTGAAATTAATTTTGGAATGCAATAAATTTCTTTCACGAAAGAAAACGATCACTGAATACTTCTTACACTCTTACAAAAAAAAAAAATAAAAAAATTTACAATGGCAGTGCAAAAACATGTTCACACAACTACATTCGGTCGACGACTAGCAAAAGTTGTTGACGTTGCTAGAAAACAAGGGTGCCATGTGAAAAACTCGGTTAAGGGTCGGAAAAAGTTTTAAACTGAGATTTTATCAACCTTATTCAAAGGTGCCCTGTGTTCAAACGTACCCCCCTCTCCCCTATACCCTCCCCACTATGGTGGTGTAGGGTATAAAAAAATTCACAAAAATCATATTTTGAACATTTTTCGAAATTTAAGCCGTATAACTTTTGACTCTGTAATGACTTTTAAAAATTATTTTATAAGAATGTTAGTAAACCACAAAAAAATATTTAGAAAAATCGGGAAATTTGTAAAACAAAACAGTGGCTACAACACTATAAGACTATGAGATATAATGTATAATTACGACCAAGTTTTTAGTATTTCATTTATTGTATCATCTTTGAAATCAAATCACAAACGTAAAATTTGGATCGTTTTGAGTTTCTCACATACCCGTTGTGCCCCACTTGGGGAATCTGTGGCTCCGCCCCTGATGGCTTTATGAGATCTAAATTCAAAACTTAAACTTAGCATCATTTCCTCTATAGGCGTGTTAATATTTATTTATTTATTTCCCTTTTTTCAAATTCACCTACTGTGTGGCGTTAAAACCGTTTACATTATTGTATTGCCAAGAGTTGAGGATTTGACTAAAATTATTAATTAAATTGTTCTTAGATTGGTACATTGACTCTACATAACTTGGCCAATATAACAATAAACTGAAACGTTAGTTGATTTGTATATAGAAATTCGGTAAGATGTTGTTATGTATCAGGTCTTGCTATTTTTTTAAAATTTTACTGAAATAAAAAGCTCCTTCTTGAATATAATTGAAAACAAAAATACCCAAGTAAGGTTAGATGTGAGAGATGACGTTTACTTTCGTCATTCGAAACAAACTAATAATAGCAGAATCGAAAGTTGAATTTAAACATCTTTGTACGGGTTGATACAATTGATGTAACTTTTGATTGATCCAAGAGATATATAACCATTTTCTAGTTACATATACATATTTCCCAAGGCATGCTACTTTTAACTCTGCCCTATCAAACCAACTTCACCGAATCCATATCTGAAACAATTTTTATTGTGAAACCTAAGTTAAACCCGGTATAACTGAATTTTACAATGGCCTTCGATATCTACAAGATATGTCTAAATATTTCAATTAAATTTTCTGTGAAGAGTCAATGAATGAAACGTTGTTGTGCTACATGTTGTATGTTGTTGCTGTACACAGAAAAAAATAAAAATGATTTTCAATTAAAATATTTGTGGAATCAATTAAAATCTGGAATCATTTAAAAATTTAATTGAAATCGGACCTGTAAACAAAATGATAGTATCAATTAAAAAAAATGTGAGATTTAATTGAAAATATCAGGAAAAGTAATTGAATCAATTAAAATTTTAATTGAAAATTATTTTAAAATCAATTTAAGGTTTAATTGAAAAAAACATGATTTTTTTTCTGTGTAGTATGTATATGTGTGTGTGTTTGATATAATTTCTAATTGCCTCTTATTAATGTCTCAATTAAACTCCAACTGTTAATGAGTGTTTGGCTTGTTGTCTGTCTCTAGTCGTGTTTGAGTGAATATGACAGAATCGTTTGTAACTTTTCAAGTCATTTTCATTAAAAACAACAAACCCAACTACTCGTACACAAAACAACAACAACAACAACAAGAAGTTCAGTTTATTTTTATTGTGAAAAAAATTTCTCTGGCACCTACAGCAACAAGGGTGGTCCAGTCAAGTGCAACAGTTTGCATTTTCTCTCTGTAGTTTAACATGACATTCACATCGTAAATTTCAAATAATGTGAATCTCTGGAACGTTGTTTAGTGTTTTCTAAATTTGGTCTCTAGGTCTCTTCTATTTCTACATATTTCGTTTACAGAGCAGAAAATGTACAAGAGTTTTTGTTTTGTGGTGAAAATTCTATAACACTTGTAGTAATAATCACAGTAGGATACTTAAACAAAACAACAGCTCACTAACTATTCTTTACAAGCATGCAGTTACAATGTTGTACTCGTGGCAGGAACAGAGTCTATTAGTTGGTTGAAAAGAAAAGAAATGAAACGAAATAATATTTACAATGACTATTTTCCAAAGTAATGAACCAATCAAATCCACACCCTACCCATGGCTCTGCCATGAATATGTTGTGTATATAGTATGGCTATGGTCGATTAGAACATTACGCTTTCTTATGGAAGATGGTGGCGATGGGTGCCAGTAGGCCGTGGCGCTTTTGTTTAATAGATGGCGATTGATTTAATTGCTTTTTGCTGCCAGCTTGTTATTGTTGTTTCTAGTATTTGTTTGTTTATTTATTGAATTTGGAAAATATTTAGAACTTTCTTTGTCGATTGTAGAGGCGTATAGGCGCTGACTAGGCCCACGTTGTCTTGTGGCTTTACGAGCATTTATGTTGTGTTGTTTGCCGTCCCCTGAGTTCGTGGTCGTAATTTGTTTAGTTTATTGGCCTTAAAAACAATTATAACTGAAATAATTATAAATAAAACAAAAATAAATTTAACAAAACTGTCGATATAATTGCCACTAAATTTTGTTGAAATTATATTTTGTTTTAGCATTTCATATTTTATTTATTTTCTTATTGTATTGTATTGTACACGAATTGTTGTTTTACTGATTTGCTTGATACTGATTTGTTTGTTTAATGCATAATTTAAGAAATCTTAAGTGGTTGAAGTTGAGAATTGTTCTTTAATCAACTCCATCCGGAGCACTTTATATTTTGTTTATTATGTCTCAGTCTTGTTTTTGCATTAGATATTGTGTTTTTAGGTCAAAATATTTTCGTTTTAAGTATAACATTAATGATTGACATGTTTGATTGTATAGACAAAATTTTTAGAAAAATAACATTTTGTTACATACATACATATGTATGTATGTATGTATGTATGTATGTATGTATGTATGTATGTAATATACTCGTACGTAGATGAAAATTCTAAGATCTGTGAAATTAGTAAGCTCAGACTTATTCTAGAATTGTCTGTTATTTAAAGACAAATATTATTTATATCAGAAATTCGTTAGCACACACTGATAATCATATGAGTCTCATCATGCCTATTCATGCTTCTAATTTATAAAACCAAAAAATGTCCATTAAGAAGAAGAAACGAAATTTCATGATTCTAGGCTCATTTATCTCAGCAATACCGAAATATTCAAATACCACCTTCAGACTCTATAGAATTACAAAAAAATAATAGTCGCAGGCAATTAACAGCTGAAGTTCGTAAAATTTTGCGCTCGGGAAATTTGATTTGCAATAAATTCTTGTTTCGGTGGCTGTTTGCCATGTTGGTACCACATATACCAAATTCTTAAAGCGGTCTGAGAATTATTGCTCCAACACCCACCTTAAAGTATACTGATCGAATTAGAATCACTTTCTGAGTCGATTTAACGTTGTCCGTCCATCCGTCGGTCTGGCTGCCTGGCTGGCTGTCCATGTAAAGCTTGTGCGCAGAGTACAGGTCGCAATTTTGAAGATATTTCAATAAAATTTGGTACGTGATATTTCTTCGGCCCAAGGACGGATGGGATTTAATCGGTCCATTATTTCACCTGGCCCCCATACAAAAGTCCTCCCGAAATTGGGGTTTACCGATCATAAATGTTTGAATTATGAAATGAACCAAACAGATTTCACCACAAATGAGTAATAAATGAAGCTAAATCACATCTACAAATTTCGTGAAGATCGGCCCATAATTAGTCGTAGCTCCCACATAATGCCCACTTCCGAATATCACTTAAAAGAGCTTAACTCTATTAAAAATGTTGGTATTCAAGTAATATTAAACACAAATATGTTTCGTACATATAAATATAATACGGTAAAATTTTATTATGATCGGTCCATAATTAGTCGTAGCTCCCATAAATGGCCCACTTCCGAAAATCACTTTAACGATTATAAATTTCTTAAGAATGTTGGTAATCAAATAAAATTCGACACAAATAATATACAGAAATGATGGCAACTAATTTTATAATGGTCGGTCCGTAATTAGTCGAAACTCCCATATAAGACCCTCCCCGTAATCAATTTTAACCTCCATAAATCTTTTAAACGTATTTATATCGAGATAAAGTTTAACACACATACTATTTATATTCACGGAAGTCATGGCACTAAATTTTTGGATGATCGGTAATATCTCCCATATAGCGCCCATATCTGAAATTCTGATTTATTGATATACTGGGTAGGGGTTGACCGACTATACTTTCTTACTTGTTTTTATTGCATATTTAGAATCTCCATCATTGATTTTATGTCTGGTCAAAACTTCGTTAAATTCTACTTCTAAAAAAGTGGGTCAAAATGTCGTTGGAAAAAATAGTGTATAATTTCTTGTTCAAAATGTTCCTTCAATAAGTGTGTAAGCTGCTCATATGCGCTATTTTACTTGAAATTGCCACCCCAAAGTTGTTAAAAGAATAATAGTGTATACGCATTATAGATACTACATTTGAGTCTGTATAAAAAAAATACAATTTATGAAAACTTTAATTCATAAAATAGCTTATAATTTGAGATCAAATATTTTAATAAAAATACAGTAAAATTATTGAATAAAACAGCGTATACCATACAAAATAAAATAGTGTATCAGATACATCATACGAATTCCTTCAAAAATAAAATAGCCTATGTCCTCCATGCGCTTTGAATGACATAATTATGGTCGTAAAAGTTGCGAATTTTTATTTACCGCGATATTGAGGTTTTAATAGACATCCGATTTGACAAAAACTTTAAACTCTATTTTCTCAAAACCCCAAAAAAATTATACGCTATTATTATATTGAGGGGACGAAATATTTGAAATTACATAGTATTCCTACATAGCGAATTTCTTGACAATATTTTAAATAACAAAAATACATATTTAACGTTTCTACAAAAGCCTTTTTTAAGTCAACTTTTCAAATCAACTAAATTACTCCTTTTACATTTAAACAGCTTTCCGACGATATTAATCACAAGAATTCCTGGTGAATAACTTGATAACAGGTGATACATATAATACACCTATATTAAAAAATTTTATCACGTACCTAAACAATTTTTAACATTTGCTAAAACTGAAGATACAATAGTTCTCGAATGTACAAATATCTGAAATATTTATGCAAGATTTGGTTCCGTAATATATCTGCGACCTTTCGAAAGTTGATTTTTGACAGATAAAATCGTTAGTCGTGTTTTAGTGTGCTCTTTGATTTTTTACTATTCGAAAAAATGGATCAAAGAAACTGTACTAAGTTTTGTGTAAAAAATTAAATTAAATGCGCAAGGCCATTTGAAATGTTGACTGTGGCGTTTGGTGAGTCTACTATGAGCAGAACACAAGTTCAATTGTGGTATAACCGGTTTAAGGAAGGCCGAGAAAATGTCAATGAGAATGCTCGTCCTAGTCGCGCGAGCACGTCAGCAACCGATGACAACATTGAAGCAGTGAAGAAAATGATTTTGGATAATCGTCGACTCACTATCAGAGAGGTTGCTGACGATGTTGTTGGCATATCTTTCGGCTCATGCCAAGCAATTTTTGCGGATGTTTTAAGCATGAAACGTGCGGCAGAGAAGATTGTTCCAAAATTGCATGGGCATTGCTCAAGCGCTGTTGAACATCGATCCAAATTTCGAATCGTGGGTGTATTGCTATGACGTTGAAACCAAAGCCCAATCATACCAATGGAAACGTCCAGAAGAGCCAAGACCGAAAAAAGCACGTAAAGTTCGGCCAAATGTGAAGGTTTTGCTCACTGTTTTCTTCGACTGCAATGGCGTGGTGCATCATGAATTCTTGCCACAAGGTCGTACGCTCAATAAGGTATACCACCTGGAAGTTATGCGCCGTTTGCGCGAAGCAATTCGTCAAAAACGCACAGAATTGAGGAAAAACCAATCATGGATTTTGCACCATGATAACGCACCAGCTCACACATTGATGCTTGTGCGTGAGTTTTTGGCCAAAAACAAAACCGTTATCATGCCTCAACCACCGTATTCACCGGACTTGGCCCCTGCAGACTTTTTCCTCTTCCCAAAACTGAAGACACCGATGAAAGGAAAGCATTTTGCTACGATTGAGGAGATAAAAGAAAAATTGAAACAGGACCTGTTGGCGATATCAAAAAGCGCGTTTTAGAAGTGTTTCGAGGATTGGAAAAAACGCTGGCATAAGTGTATTATATGTATCTGAGGGGGATTACTTTGAAGGGGAAGAAATAAATAATTTTTGAAAAAATTTAAAATAACGGTTATTTTTTGATCAGACCTCGTTCACAGAAAGACATTAAATCAGTTCCGCTGTCTATTATTCTACATAAACTCTATTAAGAATTATGGAGACAAGAATCAAGAGTGCCAAATCGATCTGAACAACCATGAACTTATTACGAGTTATTTTAAAAGATATTGCCACCGTAGCCACGTTCGAAAAAATCTTAGTGCTTATATGGAAACACAATAATACTTTCAAAAATAAAATCACTGAACAATTTTATGTTACTGTAATCATATTGTTAAGTTAGTCTGTCTAAACAACAATAACATTTCATAAATTTTAGCCCAAACTACTCAAAACTATTTCACAATTAAAATCCATGTAATTCCATTTGAAAGAAGAATTAGTCAAAACATACATACACAATGCCTACAAATATAAATAGCCCAGTATAAGCCAACTTAAAATTAAAAATTAACTATTTTTGTAGCAACTGTAACCTTTTCGTACTTCATAGTCGTCATAATATCGTGATCTTGTAATAAAATACTCTTGTCATCACAGTCATCTCCTTCGTTTTGTTAATGACAAACTACCAGCATGACCAACATAAAAAACATGAGCACACAAAAGCCAACAATAACAACCAACCAAACAAAAAAAGTAAATCATTATAAAAATTTTAAACAACTTACTAAAACTTAAAACTTACACAAAAAAAGAAAAATACCATCAAGTCACTTTAACAACTAAAAACAAGCAAAATTTATAACTTCAGCGAATCAAGCACTGAACGAACCATCATCATCATCACCATCATCAGCATCATCAGCATCCTTTGCCATTGTACTCACTCGTACGTAAACTTAAAGGTGGGCTTTACCTCGCGGTTAAAATCGTGCCAATGTTGATGCTCGTAATTTTGTTGCACTCGTACTGTGGCAAGTTCTACAAAGTATGAGTTTATAGCTTTTTAAAATAAGAAAGACCAACACGATTTTCCTTCGTCTTCGTCTTTTTTAAAGAAATTTTGGAGGAAAAATTGATGGAGAAAAAAGTCACAACTGAGAAAATGTATGAAAATGAAAAAAGGCAAAACTTTATGTGAAATTAACGTGAGGTAGCAAAAGGGCACCACAGAAGTCACGTTGTCAAATTTTATAAAAAAAAAAAAATGGAATACAAGACAAAATCGTTAGGGAATGACTGTAACCAAGACATTAATTACAAAATAGTCAAAATAAACTGATCACCGTTATGAGAAAATATATTTGTAAGTTTTTTTTATAGATTTATTTTGAGTTTGTGGAAACATGTTTTAAAAAAAATAAAATATATTCTTTAGTAAAATTCAGTTTGTTAAATTAAAACATATTAGGGTATAAGTTTCTTGTCTAAATACCAATATAATTTAAATTTGGTCAATTATACTTCTTATTTAAAACCTTATTTACGTTTGTAAGAAAGTATAATCGGTCAAGCCCGACCATATAATACCCTACATCTAGTATATGTAAATATAAAACAGTTTTTCAGAAATTGGAGTTATATGGGAGATATCACCTATTTTGGACCAAAATTCAGTGTCATGATTTCTGTGAATATAAATATTATATGTGTTAAACTTTATCTCGATATAAATACTTTTAAAAGATTTATGGAAGTTAAAGTGAATTACGAAGAGGGTCTTATATGGGAGTTTCCACTAATTATGGGCCAACCATTACAAAATTAGGTGTCAATATTTCTGTATATAAGAAACTTATTTGTATAGAATTTTATTTGATAACCAACATTTTTAAAAAATTTATGCTTTTTAAAGTGATTTTCGAAAGTGGGCCTTATATTGAAGCTACGACTAATTATAAACCGATCATAATAAAATTGTACCGTATTATATGTATATACACAAAACATATTTGTGTTCAATATTATTTGGATACCAACATTTTTAAAAGAGTTATATTCTTTTAAGTGATTTTCGGAAGTGGGCCTTATATGGGAGCTACGACTAATTATGGACCGATCATCATAAACTTCTGTCATATTATATGTATATACACAAAACATATTTGTGTTCAATATTATTTGGATACCAACATTTTTAAAAGAGTTATGCTCTTTTAAGTGATTTTCGGAAGTGGGCCTTATATGGGAGCTACGACTAATTATGGACCGATCATCATAAACTTCTGTCATATTATATGTATATAGACGAAACATATTTGTGTACAATATTATTTAGATACCAACATCTTTAAAAGAGTTATGTTCTTTTAAGTGATTTTTGGATGTGGGCCTTATATGGGAACTACGACAAATTATGGACCGATCTTCACGAAATTTGTAGATTTCGCTTCATTTATTTCTCATCTGTGGTCAATTTTGTTTGCATACTTGCATAATACAAAGATTTAAACTCCAATTTCGGGAGGACCGAAAAAATATCACATACCAAATTTTATCGAAATATCTGCAAAATTGCGACCTGTACTCTGCGCACAAGCTTTACATGGACAGACAACCAGCCAGCCAGACGGACGGACGGACATAGTTAAATCGACTCAAAAAGCGATTCTGAGCCGATCGGTATACTTTAAGGTGGGTGTTGGACCAATATTTATGAGCGTTACAAACATCAGCACAAATCCAATATACCCTCCCCATTATTGTGTTGTAGGGTATAAACACTGAGAATTATTTAAATTAAAATAATCTTTTGAAAACCTTGTAAGGTTGAAGAATCCAAAGCATTTCTGGTTTTTGTTTTATTTAAATTTACAATATTAAAAATTCTTTCAACGTTGGCCAACGAATGTGGTAGTGCCATTAAACTCGAAACAAATTGTATTAAAATTGGGAAGGCCTGTGCATTATTGACTCTCTTTAAATTAGAAACATTTTTCCAAAAGGCCAATGTTTCGAGTTCGGTTAATTTCATATTACGTAATTCTCGAACTTCATTATCAAGTTCTTGATATTCTTTTCCATTTAATAAATTTACAAAAAGTTTTGCTAAATGTAAAATTGAATCATTTTTTTGTTTAAAGCTACGCTTGTTTCAATGGAGTTTAATCCTTCTAAAAGTTTATCGCCAAAATCAAAACGTTTTAAAATTTGTGAAGTCAATTCAATATAAAATTGGACGCAGAATTCAACAAATATATTATATTGACTATATTTAATATTTAAACTAGATTGGTTCTCCTGCACGTATGTGCCAAGATACACATTTAATAATATGTCTTCGTTATTAAAACTTTGGATTTCAAAATTAACCAAATAATCTTCTACAAAAAAATGTCCAGTACAGATAATAACACTACACACTCTACCTCTTCAAACTTCGTCTGTCTGCCTTTCAATTTCTACATTGCAAAAGGGGACTTACAAAATTTGAACTTTAGGAAAAAAAGTTACCATATGTTTTTCTTTTAAAAAAACCGTCATTTTTGTTCGCGGAAAAAATGAAAAATCGTCAATCGTCATTTTAATAAATTTAACTTAAAATATCGTCAAAATGACGATAAATCGTCAAAGTTGGCAGCGCTGGCGGTGTATTGTAAAGAGCAAATAATGCTATGTATCCACGATCGTCAGATATTACAACGTTGTACGACAAATGTTCAGAAAATGTCTAACAACCGTGTAAACTTAAAATTTTTGCCTTCCAACGTTGTAAGAAAAAGCATTTTTAGTACATTGGAAGACAAAAATATTGTCAGACATCTAACAATCGTGTAAACACACAATTTTGTCATTGTCATTGTTTTAAGACAATTGTCAAACACTTTTCATTGTCATATGTGCAAAGTTTATGCATCTGCCAACGGCAGCATTGTCATAGAAATTATTTCTAAATGCAACTCTGTATATACATAAATAAACAAACAAGCATTGATAAAATTTTTGAAAAAAGTAGAAGAAAATTAAAGAATTAAATTAAAGTGTGCATTAGGACATAAACAGATAAAATGGTTCCAATTGCTCTTTTTTGTTCCATGACAATATTTAAAATTTTTAAACACACACACAGAGTTGCAAACCGAATTTCACAATGCCACAAAACAACCTGACAACCGTGTGAACTGACAATTTCGGTTGACAGATAATTCATTGTGCGACAATTGTGTGCAAATGAAATTGTTAGTTTTCTTACAGTCGTCTAAACTGACAATTTACCTTTGTCTAAAAACTTTTCATTGCTAGCACATTGCTAGATATGACAACGTTGTAATATCTGACGATCGTGGACACATAGCTTCAGAGCAAAATTAAAATAACAAGAGCAGAGCAAGAAAAAGTAAACTTCATGTAGGAAATGAAGTTATGTTTTTGATATATGTGCGTGGTAGAGTTGTCAATTATATAAATAGTGTAAATAAAACGGAAATCGGTCCGGGCGTTTAATTTAAAGATACATATGTAATAAGTTAAGTTAATTTCATTTGTATTTAAGGTAAGTTTTTTACGCAATTAAAATAAAGATAAAATATAGAATAGGTGGACAACTTTTTAAATTTATAAATTAAGTTTTTTGATTGCTAAAAAAAAATTATTATAAAATTTATTTAGTATAAAATTGGTATTTATTTAATATCTGTGGACAGGAGAACGAAAAAACTGTTAAAATATCTAACAACTTTGATATTGAAATATTTGGTGAAAAGGTGAAAGCTTAGTGTTAAATTTAAATACTAAATTGAAGTGAAGATTTCAATAATTCTCTTCCAATGCCAACAGATTTTCAGACAAATTAAGAATAAAAAATTAACTAGGCTTGAGATCATTTTTTAATTAATAACTCGAACAATACCATTGTGAAAACTATATTTTTCTAGACAAATGTCACATTGAAATGCATTTTCTGCCCTGCCAAGGGCGTCATCAGCAATGTTTATTGTCCAAGATCTACTTGTAAACATCATCTATTTAAATCACCATTTATTGAGAAATAGAATTTGGGAATTATCATATTTCTTATTACATGTTGTGAGTTAGAACGAAATTTACTTATGTTTTTACTAATGGGTGTGTATTCTTCTTTATTATTATTATTATTATTATTATTATTATTATTACACATTTTTGTATTACTACAAAATTTGTTGTTACTTTTGCTGCGTCCACCGACGCGTCGGTTGACAATATCGGCAAAGTATGTTGTTGTTGTCATTTCTCCTTTATGGTAGATTTTTTGTTGTTTTGTAACTATGAAACACCGGAGATGGGATGACAACTTTTTACACTGTGCCTTGTGTGTTTGTTCAGTTTTAGAGAATATTATGTCGAACTTTTTTATATTTATATATTAGAGAAAATTAACAAACACACAAGGCACGGTGTAAAAGGTTTTTCCACTCAAACTTCTCATCTAAAAATCAGAAGACTAAAAACAATAATATTGTGTTGAAAAGAATGTAGGTATTTCAAATTATACCTGAAATGCTATATGACCTCCATGTATATTTGTCCTTTAGCAGTGCACGAAAATCGAATAAATCGCCTTGTCTTAATTCATGGACAATATAATTTTTATTGCTCGCCGATATTAAGTTTGCCCAATCGTGTGAATGTTCAATAGCTGCAAGGGAAATTTTTCTTTTCTTTTCTATTTGCGTGGGTCAAGATGCGTATGACCCACGACACCACCACACATTATTTGCCACCATTGCAATAGTGGCAAGTATACAATTTTGACGTTTCAAAAAGCCAAAATCAGAATTATAAGGAAGTTCTGAAAGAAAGACATAAATATAAAACTTGATTATCTTCCGTCTCGTGACACCTCCGTATACTTTGGGTCGTTGAGTAAACATCAAAGTGTTCTTAAACTGTAATTTTAGAGTGTTCACTTATTATTAAAATTGTTTTTGTGTACATTTGAATAAATAAAGGCTCATTATATTTTCTTTAAACCTCTTGACGCTTTTATTTGTCAATTAAAAGGCATCCAGAAATCATATCAAAAATCAATATTTGGTATGAAAACGTCAATGAAACTAAAATCTTTTACAACTTTGTAAATGCTGAGTTTTTAGAGAAAATAAGCTCAATCTGCGATCACTTCTTATTCATATCAAAAATTAATGGTTTTTATGAAAATATCAATAAAAATTAAATCCTTCATATTTTTTCTCTTGCTGTGTATTTTGTTAGTGTAAAGCAAAAATATGCTAAACCTTTTTGCAAATGCAATAATGCAATACCATTTGCACAAGATTGTGAATTGCGCTATTGTGTATTCAACAGTTCCATTGCTGTTGTTGTATTTAGCGGTGTTTAGTTTTGGTTTTCTAAAACATGCGAATAAATATTAATTCGGCTTGTTCTAAGTCCCAATTTACACGAAGCAATTTTTATTGAAAAGATTGATACAATTTCTGTCTTGAAATTTCTGCGGTGTTTACACAGCACAATTCTTATTGCTTAAATCGCTGTTATTTTTATTTGAGAGCATACTCACATATATGTAATACGTATAAGAGAATAAAACGAATTGCAAGTACAATCAAGTGTGTCTCGTCTTATCTTCCCCTCACTTTGATATCTAAAAAAGTATGTCTCGTCTTAGCTGGCTTAGCTTAAAGAATTGCTTGGTGTAAATTGGGTCAATACAAAAGCCTTTAAGATTTTAATTTTTAAACAAGAGATGTTTTTTGCATATTTGTAATCGTATCAACAAAGCTTTAAGAAAAAGCTAAAAGAAAGTGGTTTTCTGTGAAATATGTATGTACTCATATTGTTGAAGGCAATATATATGCGATTTTCTTTCAGTCATCAAAAGCTATTTCTACTGACCTTATTTAAAAGCTATCAGGATATTCATATCTTTGCCGAGTTTTTAATAAAAGTGTCACCGCTAATAATCCATAATTATACTGTAATCTCGCTTCATTCTCTTGCAATGTTGTATGATTTCAGACTACTAATAAATGTTCAAATTTGTTATATTTTTCTTTCATAAACGAGATTATTGAATTTTTCCCAATTCTTCTTAAATTATTAAATAATCAGAAAATGGTAACTGAATGGTAACTGTGTTGGTGCTTTTCATCTTAATTGAATTTAATTTAGTTTTTGAATTATTTTTTATAGAAATTCAATGACCAATATGTTTGAATCAAAATAAATTAATCAGGTTAAGTTAGGATGAATAGAGTGGTGGCTAAAGAGTTTCAAGTTAACACATAAGCATGGTATGCCCTCTTGGTCAAATGTTATTCTCCCTATGCATAAATCTATAAAAAGTAATGTAAACTAGGTTAAAGACTTAGTCCACTTTATATAGTTTCTTACAGATCAATTTTCAATTCCGAAGATAAGTATAAAATCTAAGTAAAAGTGTTTGTCTCAAATTCGACTAAAAGCTGGACATTGGCATATGTAATGATCTAATGTAAAGGGTCTGCCAAATAACTTTTTTTTTGAAAATGCTATAAAAAAAACTGCTGAATATTTTCTCAAATTTCTTTTTTTATTTAAAAGTAAAATCCTTTCGGTTAATATTGGAAAATAATTTCATTTAAATGGCTGCCTCGGCTGGCCATGCAGTAGCCTACACGATCGGTCCAATTTTTAAGCACATTATCGGTTGTGTGCAGCTGTATTTCACCAATGGCTTCACGAATATTGTCCTTTTAAAGCGTAAATTGTCTCTGGCTTGTCGGCGTAACACTTATCTTTGACGGCACCTCACAAATAATAGTCTAACGGTGTCAAATCACAGCTCCGAGGTGGCCAAACGACATCAGCTCTGCGGCTGATAATGCGATCTTCAAAAAACAGGGCGCAAAACATCGAGTGTAGCTTCGGCTGTGTGGCAAGTAGCGCCCTCCTGTTGAAACCAAATGTTGCCAATATCCTTGTCTTCAATTTTCGTGAACAAAAATTCGTTCAACATGGCCCGATAACGATCGCCATTGACTGTAACGGCCACTCCTTGTTCATTTTCGAAGAAAAATGGACCAATTATGCCACTGGACCAAAATCCGCACCAAACAGTGACTCGTTTTGGCTGCATCGGCTTTTCAATGTATGCGTGCCGGTTTTCTGTGCCCTAAGTGCGACAATTTTGCTTGTTTACATACCCGCCAAGATAAAAATGAGTTTCATCTGAAAAGATGATTTTTTTTTTTTGGCAAAATCGGCATTTTCTGTAAGTTGACAATTTTAGCTAGGACCAATAGGTGAAAAGTTACACTTATTTAAAAAAACCCCTGTATGACCAAAATGTCCAACTTTGACCCCCTCTAACTCCGGGTCACTTAACACGAAATTGCCCATATGTATGTATATTTAAGCTATATATAAATTAAACTAACGTTAAAACTTTTTCATACTTTCATATGAATATAAGTGAGATGTTAAACGTCAACTACTAAAGTTATTTATTTCTTTGTATTTATTCAATTCGGACAACTTAGCTAATAAAGTAAAAAATAGCATTTAAAAAATCCAATTGACTTTATCCATTAAAAAAGAAAAAGCGGAAAATCATATATAGCACACGCTTGTAAAGATACAAGTCTGTGTAAGTAAACATTTAAGGATCCATTAAATGGCCTTAAAATGAAAACCATGTCCTGCATGGGCTTTTAATTTTTATTTCATTTTGTGCACAATTTGCAACAACATCCTTTATGGGACACAGTCAAACGAACATTACCTAGCCAGTATACAATACTCGTCGTACTCGTATCATTATTTCATAACATGATGTGGCGTGCCATGCCACGTCTTGACATCCCCAACCATTTTAACAACACAACGCATTTTATTGGAAAAATTAAAAGCTTTTCCATTATATTATGCCTGGAGTCTCCAATGGCCCAATTTAAATGAAATTATGCTCATGTTAAAGAAACTCAACAGTTTTAAAGAGGTTCTCTCCCCTGCCTTTCCGAAAAAAAGTTATTGGAAAGTTTGACTTTTTACCAACATGACTGCTTACCAGCAAACATGCAACCAGACAGACAAATAGGCTGGCTTCCTAGCTAGACATGGAAAATAAAGCAAAGCAAAACAAACAGCCAGCCAGCCAGCCAGCAGCCAGGATGGCAGCTAGCACATCAATAACATTTAAATAGCCAAAACGTGGGCGACATACCAGTTGACTATAACGCCTCTTGTTAACTGTAGCAGTCTTAAAAGTTGCGCGTAAATTTGTTACATACATTTCAATAGGGTTTTCCAACAAATGGCTATGTTCAAACAAACATTTTTAGGAAAACTATATTTGTACATATTTAATATTGGTCATTATGGCGAATAGAAAATTATATGAAAGTTGTTGCTCCAGACAAATTTCAAATCTTTGTATATAAAAATAATATCAAAACTCAGCATTAAAGTGTTTAACAGAGGACATTTACAAATATTCTAATAACTGTTCAACATTCCTGCACTATATTTTATTTATTTATATTTTTATGTCTATTTAATTTTCAATATGGGTATAACAGAAAACAAAACCAGATACTAAGTAACACGAGAAATCATCACAACAACAAAAAAATCATCACTCTGGTCTTTAGGAATAAATAGATTTGTCTTGTTCCCTGAAATGTTGTATATTATTTGAAGATATTATTAATGTTTGACCAACCTAAAATCATTAACTCCAATAAAAACTGCTAACATTAAACTGAACAAGTAAGAAAGTATTGTCGATTAAGAACGAGCCAGCCTACCCCATCCAGTATATGAAAAAACAGCTTTTCAGAAATCGGCGCTATATGGGAGCTATGACCTATTATGGACCGATGATCCATAAATTTAGTGATGTGACATCGGTGTATATAAATAAATAGTCAAATAGTGTTAAATTTTATCTCGATATAAAAACTTTTAAATGCCTGTTATAGTGTTAAAGTGTTTTTCAAAGTTAGTCTTATATGGCAGCAATGACTAATAATGGACCGATCAGCATAAAATTGGACCAAATGGATTTTATATACATATTATAATTAATATTAATATTTGTGTTTAATATTATTTTGATACCAACTTTTTTAAGGTAGTTATGCTCTTAAAACTGGTTTTCGGAAGTGGATCTTATATGGGAGCTATGATCAATTATAGACCGATCTAAACAAAATTTGTATATATGATTAGACTTCATGTCCAATTTGTTTGTGGTGAATTTTATTTGGATATGTGCATAAATCATATATATTATGAACGATAACCACCTATTTCGGTTGGGTTAAATAATGCACCGATTTCAACCAATTTAAATCCCAACCATTCTTAGACCGAACAAATATTATGTATCAAATTTTCTGAAAATATCTTAAAAATTGTGACCTGTGCTTTGCGCTTTACATGGACAGCGCCAGCCAGCCTGACGGAGGGACGGACATCGTTAAATCGGAAGTGATTCTGAATCGATCGGTATACTTTAAGGCGGATGTTGGACCAATATTTATTGTCGTTACAAACATCAGCACAAATCCAAATAACCCTCCCCACTATGATGGTGTAGGGTAAATTTAGCAATTCCTTACACAATTCTGCAAATATCCTTAAATATTGAAATAGCAAATGATACTTAACCAAGAGCTTAACTTCCGCAGATTTTAAACATTTAATTTTAATTCCTTTTTCCAATCCTGCAAAGGTCAAATATATGACTATGCTCTAAGTTTTGTGGCAGTTACAAATAGCATCACCGCTCGTCTTCAACCATTTATCAATCATTGGTTCAGGAGAAAACTTCGTGTATTCTGAAACGAACTGTTTTAAACTGTTAGTAATAGCAATGGAAATCCTGCAGCGGAATTACCAGTGAATCTCCATATCCTTTGCCTGAATAATAATGTTGACAGGCGAGACCTCGGTAAGTGTAAAAGCTGCACCTGTGTGGTCACCTTCGTTAAGTGTTGCACAGTGGATAAATATTTAACGACAGTATTGAACAGTCGTTATTAGAAACAAATGTTCTGCAAACATTGCAACGGCATTCATAATTTTAATAATTCCGTTTTAGAAATGTCATACTTGGAAATCATCTACAACTATTGTAAATGCTAAATAGATTCCACATTTAAATCAATAGGCGTTCTAGTCCAAGTCGGACCAAGTTGCCTGTTTTGACTAAACTTATGCCCGGGATGAGAACACCACATTTTCAGTTAATTTTAAACAAATGTGGTAAGTAATATTAGCAACAGCATAGTTTGGAGTAGCCACAGAGGGCATAAAGAAATCAATTTATCCCCTCCTTAGGACTATAACCGGTACCTATTACTTTAAAAATAATTCTTTTACACGTTTTGTGCTGGTTTACTTTCCCTTAGGTTTAGGGTTGCAGTAACTTAGGTATAACATAAATAAGTTTACAAACCTCACAGGATCCTTTATTATTTAAGAAAGATAGGTCGTATCATAAACCCAATATATATATAGGTATCATGAATATCTACCAATCCCCGACACCATTACATTATATTACCTGGACAATGAGAGTAAAGGTGTCATCATAGTATTACTGCTTTAACGAAGCCATAAACAAAACAAAGTTTTAGCTAGTGTTCACATTTCTGATGTACCAAACAGATTTCGATTCGTTGTCCATGTTAGTGCCAAAATTCGACATAGACATACATATTTATAACCTACAACACAATAGTGGGGATGGTATATTAGATTTGTGCTGATGTTTGTAACGCACATAAATATTGGTCCAACACCCACCTTAAAGTATACCGATCGACTCAGAATCACCCTGAATCGATTTAACGATGTCCGTCCTTCTATCGGGCTGGCTGTAAAGCTTGTGCGCAGAGTACAGGTCGCAATTTTGAAGATATTTCAATAAAATTTGGTACGTGATATTTTTCGGCCTAAGGATGGATTGGATTGAAACTGGTGGAAATTAGTCCATTATTTTACCTGGCTCCCATACAAATGTCCTCCCGAAATAGGAGTTTAACAATCATTAATGTTTGAATTATGCAAGTATCAAAACAAATTTCACAACAAATGAGTAGTAAATGAAGTCAAATCACATCTACAAATTGTGTGAAGATCGGTCCATGCTTAGTTGTAGTTCCCATATAAGGCCCACTTCTGAAAATCACTTCAACGACCATAAATCTCTTAGAAATGTTGGTGGCCAAATAAAATTCAACACAAATAAGTTTCCTATACACAGGAATGAGGACACCTAATTTTATAATGGTCGGTCCATAATTAGTAAAAACTCCCATATAAGATCCTCTCCGTAATTTCCTTTATCTCCATAAATCGTTTAAAAGTATTTATATCGAGGTAGAGTAACATACATAATATTTACATACATTCACAGACATCAGGACACTAAATTTTTGGAAGATCGGTTCACAATAGGTTATACCTCCCCACCTTTCTTACTTGTTTTAAAATAAGTATATAGAAATATATAACTTGCTACTCGTCCTCTACCACGCAGCGATTACGATAATATGAAAAAGAAGCAACTAAAATATCATTACTGCCACACAGGATAACGCAAACATAATTAAATGATCTTAGATTTTATGTATATGGAACTTAGTACTGGCAAAAAAAAACAGAACTACCATGTTCGAGACTGCAATAATTGAATATTTTAGAATCTAATCTGCTGTTAAAACATAAAATATTTTTAAATGGCTGAACTTTTAACTAACATTTATAATATAATTTTGATTTGAACATTGTTAAATAAGGAACCCTGTAAAATGAGTGGCCGATGCACAAGGAAGCAGAAACAAGAGCACAACAATGGATTTCAAAAATTGAAGTTTTCAGAAGACATTTGGTAGGCAGATTTAAACCGAAACATTAACAATAACAACAGTGGCATACGAAAACACGTACAACTTCTTTTAATAACAAACTGCATATACATACAACATGCAACGAGGCATCCAATAGTTTGTACGAGTACATGCAAAATTTCATAGGGGAAGCATTGGGAATGTGTGTTGCATTTATTGCCTTGCGGCAGGTTTTCTACGATAATTACATTTAACGGTATGCGACACTTATAAGGCATGAAGTGATAGATACACACAAACATACTCACACATACACACACGTCAACATTAAAACAACCGTCCAAGTAAGTGAGTGTGTACGAGTATGAGATAAATAGATGAATGTTTGGTTTGGTTGTGAATGGTGGAGACATGGAATAATGAGGGGATAGTCTAATAAGACAGCAAGATGAAGAACAAATTTCATTTAACAATACATACAGTTTGGCAACAACACATGTTGCACGGCTGTACAATGTACTCAAACTTACTAACTGACTGATTGACTGACTGACTGACTGACTGTATATGCTTGTTTTATATTAATCCACCGATATTGAAATCATTACAATGACGCTGCTGCTGATGGTAATGTTGATGATGAGCACGTTAATAATTTTTAGTATGTTGCCATGGTTGTTGTCGTTGTAGTAATGCTTGCGGTTACACCCACACAACTTGCAACCATTATTAAATCCAATACGATTATGGGCATCTTAATTTTAAAGACTGTGTTGGTCTGTGTCAAGAATGCCGCATACAAAACTCTGTTACAAACGTGAAAATCTTACTCTGCTGGGGGGAGATGTCTGTGAATGATGTTCATGTGCATTCAAACATTTAAAATGTTAATTATACAATTAAATATTTTGCTACTACATGAAGCATCATTTCATTAAACATTTCGTTTTGTTCAAACTATTTGCTAATTTGTTGCATAATTATGTTCGTTCGTTCTGTCTGTCTGTCTTTTTGTCAATCAGTCTGCCGCTCTGTTTGTCGGTTCATATGACTCATTAGTAATTCCCTTAATGTGTGTTTGAGTCAGTTAAAGAGCTGACCTGCACAATTGTAGAAAGAGCAAAAAACTTTGCTAAGATTCCTTTAAGCTACCTTGGCAGCACTTGGCTTGCATGCTTGCAACATAAATCTGGCCCAAATCCTAAAAAAAAAAGAAATTTTATAGTAAAGTCTACTTGAAACAATGGAAGCCTTAAAGTCATATTTCGCAAGAACACATTGTACAAACCATTAACTATATAAGAGCAGTTCATATTATATAACCAAGTTGCCGTTGAAAAGTTTACAAACGTAACAGAGTTTTCCACATGGATTTAATAAGGAAATGTCATAAAATTTTCACAAATTATTTAATTCTTTTAGCTTTGGGGCTTCCAACTGAAGTTTACAAAGAAATATTGTTAATGTTTTCCTTTTGTTTTTGTATCCTTTATTCCGTTCTGTTGCGAGTGATTAAATTGTTAAATTAATGAATTTAAAGAATAAGATAAATATGTATGAAGGTTTTGGTTGACTCTTCAATATTTTACGGTGTTCTAAATAAATGTACATACATACACATGTATGTATGTATTTATAAATATTTTCGTCACCCAGTAAAAACTTTACTTCTATTCATTCACATAGTGTTGCTTGAACTGGTCGGACGTGTTATTTTTAGTGCGGCTGAATTTTCGTAATAGGTGAAAAAAAAAAATAAAAAAAAAAAAAAACTTGTAATAAGTGAAAAAAAAAAAAAAAATATATATATATATATAAAAAAAAGATATCGTAATAGGTGGAAAAATAGTGGTTTTTCGGTAATTTAAAAATCGCAAAACAACTGCATGAGTGTCCCGCTCAGATGTAATTCTGAGAAAGAGCTAAGCTACAGTAGGAAAAATTTATGGATCTCTGAGGAAGAATCCTTAAGAAAATCCGTGGAGTCTCTTCTCACTACAAAAGCCGAAATACGGCGCCGTTCCTGTTCGCCCAATATAGTTATCTCATCCGATGAGAAATCATCATCTTAATCAAATAGTGCAGTCAAACCCAAAAAACAAGTAGGTATGGATAAGTACATCACCGTTCTCAAGCGACAGAGGAGTCCGACATCTCCTCAAATGTCTTCCAATTCTAAAGTTCCTAAGACCGTCAGCAGTGATAAGCCAAATGATCAAAACAGATTTGCTCTACTTCAGACGGATGACCCAGAAATACCGAAAAAGACGTTTAAGCCCCCACCAATTTACCTGAGAGAGCCCACTTCCAATAAACTGGTAAAGGAATTGTTGCTGTAATAGGTGAGAACATGTTTAGCGTAACCTCAATTAAACATGGAAAAATCAGCGAGACAAAGATCCAAGTGAATAGGGAAGATGATTTTCGAAAATTGTCCAACCAGTTGGAGAGGGAGACCAGGGATTTCTATACCTATCAGCTCAAAAGCGCAAAAGGACTCCAAGTCGTTCTAAAGGGTATAGACCCATGTGTTGATCCTGCGGAGATAAAGAACGGATTAATGGACAAAGGGTTCAAAATCAAGAGCGTAGTGAATATTAGAAACCGTGAAAAGATTCCTCAGCCCATGTTCAGGGTAGAATTGGAACCTGGAGATGTTGCCTTAAAGAAAAACGAGTCCCATCCAATTTACAATCTTATTTATCTTCTGCATCGTAGAATTACCGTGGAGGAACCGCATAAGCGTGTTGGACCCGTCCAGTGTCTTAATTGTCAAGAATTTGGTCACACCAAAGCGTATTGTAAATTGCCGTCTGTTTGTGTTGCATGTACTGCTCAATGTAATAAGTCCAAAACGGACTTAAAAATAAAAAAATGCAGTAACTGTGGAGGAAATCATACCGCTAATTATAGAGGTTGTCCAGTTTATACTTATTTGAAGGGCATAAGGACCAATAAGTCGCCAGTATTACCTGACCATCCTCAACAACCTAATTTCACGTCGAGTAAGAATTTTCCTCAAATTGTACGACCAACTACTCACGTAAACGCTCCTAATTCTAGACAAGTTTCTTACGCAAACGTGGTCAAATCTAATATGCCAGGTCTGGAGCAGGAACCTATATCGCAATACTCTGAGCCACATATCAACAATCTAGAGACAACATTGCAGACACTTGTCCAAACTATGAACACTTTTACGACCACCATGACATCCATGATGCAGGAAATGCTGAAAATGCAATCCACTATCTTGCAAGCCATTTTAAAGAAACGATTTATTTAAAAATTTGTTTTTGGAACGCGAACGGCCTCCGCCAACATAAAAACGAACTGGAATACTTCCTGATGGATAAGCAGATTGATGTTATGATGATTGCTGAAACTCACTTGACGTCGACAGGGTACTTCAAAATTAATGGCTACGTGTTGTACGATACTAAAGATCCCCCCGGAAGAGCTTGTGGAGGTTCGGCAATTCTTATAAAGAACAGAATAAAACATTATCTAATGAATAACATAAGTGAGGATTACCTCCAAGCAACAAACATTTGCATTGAATTCTGTCAATACAAATTTGTTTTATCATCGATTTATTCTCCGCCTCGATTCTCAATAAAAGAACACCAATACCATAACTTCTTTAATTCCCTTGGAGCTAGATTTTTAGTTGCTGGCGACTTTAACGCCAAACACACATTTTGGGGTTCACGTCTGGTAACCCCAAAGGGTCGCGTACTCTTCAACACCATTGCTCAAATGGGCTTAGATGTACTCTCAAGCGGACATCCCACCTACTGGCCGACGGACCGACGGAAGATTCCCGATGTTATTGACTTTGGAGTAGTGAAAAATATCCCTGTAGAATGGATGCAAGTGGATCCTTCATTAGACTTGTCCTCAGATCACTCTCCTACTATCATTTCAATGCATTTCCCTCAAGTGTGTGGCTCTCCATTTAGAAACATGACTAAGACCCGAGTAAGCTGGATAAAATACAAAAAGTATTTAAGTTCTCATTGCACGGAAAATATTGTGTTGAGAACTACCGACGATATCGATGAGTCGATTGGCAACTTTACCGAGGACCTTCGACGAGCTGTGCATCACGCTTCCACTTATCACGTTGAATGTAGAAATAGGACAAACAGAACTTATTTATCTGAACTCGAACATCTCCTATCAGAAAAAAGAAGAATGAGAAGAGAGTGGCAACTTCACAGGTCTCCTGAACTGAAAGCTAGGCTACGGGTATGCAGAGATATACTAAGACATTTCTTAGAAACCCAAAGAACGGCTTCACTTACATCCTACTTGGAGGGTCTTGATAGTACCCCACAATCTGACTACTCGTTATGGAGGGCGGCAAGAGGTTTAAAAAGACCAGTGAGAGGAAAACCTCCTTTGCGAAATCCGACTGGTGACTGGGCTAGAAATGATTCCGAGAAAGGGACATTATTTGTTAACCATTTAAGAAATGTGTTTACTAAAAACAACTCAAATAACGTATCTGATTTGCCACCACTCGTTATTAGACCTCCTGTACCTCTAAGACTAAACTTTGGTGATGTCCAAAGCGCTATTGGTACTCTGAACCTTAGAAAGGCTCCAGGTATGGATAAAATCAGCAATAAAATGCTTGTGGAGTTACCTCGTGTAGCTAGAAGAATTATCCTCTTTATCTTCAACGCTATTTTACGCCTAGAATACTATCCTGCAGATTGGAAGGTGTCTATGATCACTATGATTCCTAAGTCAGGGAAGGATCACACCAAAGTAGAGTCATATAGGCCAATTAGCCTAATTCCGACAATTTCTAAACTGTTCGAAAAATTGTTAATGACTAAGTTGATTCCAATTCTGAACGACACTGAATGCATTCCTAATCATCAATTCGGCTTCAGAGCTAAACACAGCACCATCGAACAAACACACAGATTGATAAATGTGATAAGAGGGTCGTTTGAAGACAAAAAATACTGCTCCGCCCTTTTCATTGATGTGTCCCAAGCGTTCGACAAAGTTTGGCATGACGGTTTCATGCACAAAATAAAATTAACTCTCCCTGCTAACACCCATAAACTTATGGAAAGCTATTTATACGGTCGCAAATTTAAAATCAAAGAAGGCAATTTTTTAAGCCCCGCTCAGCCAATTGAAACAGGTGTGCCACAGGGTAGCATACTGGGTCCTACTTTATATTTGATTTATGCCTCCGACATGCCGTCAGACCCCAAAATCCACCCGTCAATTTTCGCAGACGATACAGCCTTTATCAGCGTTCATAAGGACCACCAAGTAGCATCACAGAATTTGCAGAATTATGTTTATAAACTAGAGAATTGGCTAGAGCTTTGGAAAATCAGGGTTAATGAACAGAAATGTATTCATATCACTTTCACATTGCGAAAAGAAACTTGCTCGTTCATCAAAATAAATAATCAAATTATTCCTCAACATAATGAAGTCAAATACCTCGGCATTCACCTCGACCGCCGTTTAACTTGGAAGTCTCATATTGAAGCGAAACTTACACAGATGAGATTAAAAGCAGTGCAACTTGGCTAATTGGCAGAAATTCTTCACTAAAGTTGGACTGCAAACTATTGTTGTACAATGCAATTCTAAAGCCAATCTGGTGCTATGGAATTCAATTATGGGGTACTGCCTCAGCATCAAACATTGAAAAAATTCAAAGGGGTCAAAATAAAATTCTACGTATAATTACTGCAGCTCCATGGTATGTTAAAAATTCTCGAATTCACAAAGATCTATGCGTGCCATCAGTAAAAGTTGAATTTACAAAACACGCGTCAAAGTATGTCAGCAAACTTGAACACCACCCAAACCCACTTGCACGAGACATCCTTAACTTTAGTGGCCATGTTCGGTTGAGAAGGAGGGATACCCTTGCTTTAACTCAAACGCATAACAGATGACTGGATCAGTGGATGTAAATTTTTTTGTAGTATCATAATATTTTGTCTAGCACTGGCTGGACTTATTATTTTCTTTTTAGTATTAAGATTTGAATACTTATTGTCATTTCATTATATGAAGATTCAATAAATAAATAAAGGCTATAAAAAAAAAAAAAAAAAAAAAAAAAAAACTTCTATTCTTAACTTTAATGACTTTCAGAATTCATTATTTCGCCACTTTTGTATTACTAATTATATGTTAAAGAATTACTATATATATATGGTGCATTTCATGTCAAGTTACCAAATTTTAAAATCGATGTCTTCCGATTTGGATGAAAGTTGCACCAAGGTTAGTACTATTAGATAGTAGGCCAGACACAAATTTTTAGCTCTATCATTCAAGAACTGCCGGAGTTAGAGGGGGTCAAAGTTGGACATTTTGGTCATGCAGGGTTTTTTTTACATGAGTGTAACTTTTCACCTATTGGTCCTAGCAAAAATTGTCCAAAGGACTTTAGATAGCTATTTCTTCAATCATTCCAAAAATATTTTTTTTTAATTTTTAAAAAATTTTTTTTTTAATTTTTTTTTTAAATTTATTTTTTTTTTAAATTTTTTTTCAATTTCGGCCCTTTTTTTTTTTTTTTTTTTTTTCTCAAAAGAAAGCTTATACAATTTACTTTAAGGCCCATATAGTTCCATAATGGGATGCGAGTGGGATATCTATCAAAAAAAATTATTTTTTAACTCAAGAATAGGATTTTTCAACATTTGGCGCATGTATAATTTTCATTTTCCCCCATTTTTTTTATTTTTTTTTTCAAAATGGAGTTTTTTTTTTATTTTTCCTCAAAAGAAACTTTATACCATTTCCTTTAAGAGCTTTGTGGTCACTTAATGGGATGTAAGTGGGGTATCTATAAAAAAATTTGCAACTTAAAGAAGAAATTATTTAAATTTTTACCATATGCACTATTTTCATTTTTTTTCCTATTTGTGTGTAAGTTTTATTAAAATGATAAAAATAAAAACTTCAATAATAGCCTAGAAACGCCCATGAAATGGTGCTGTGTGAGAATTAACCGCTATTAATTTCTACCTGCAATTTTCTAAGTCACACATCTTTTCATTGAGGCTTTTTTTGTCAATTCTATAGGTAGGTTAGAGCGCACGTAATATTGAATGCAATTTTTATTATCAAAGCAGACCCTTTTTGAATCAATTGGAAAACTACGTAGGTAGAAGTTAACAGGTACTTTATTATAATGCTACCTGATTTGTACTTTGTTATTTTGCCATTATACATAGGCCTTAATAAAGCATTTTAGACTCTTTCATAAAAACGTACTCCTAAATGATCTTAAAAAAGTATTTATTTTCATTCTAAGGACATTCGGAAATTAGTTTTTTACAAACAGTGTTAAAGTTTGGACGTGCGTTATTTACTAATTACTTACATAATTAATCCTTACAATGGCTTCCTCTTCCAAAAAGGAAATGATTACTTCTTTTTGTTGTAATCCCTTAAACAAAAAGAAGCACAGATCATCAGATATGCGATATATTTCCGAAAACTTATTGAAAAAATTCCCAACGCTTTCAAAACGTTTGCTAATTTGTGGATCGTGCAGGAAAATGATGGGAAAGTTGGACACATTACCGGTTATTCCAGATGAGAACAAAATCAATTTTTAAAACGATGACAGTTCTGCAGGAGATGATGGTTGTTCTAACTTCTCAGACAAACTTATAAGACCTAATAATGAGTGCCAAAATCGACATCATAAGGATGCAGTAGAAGTTTTTGAACAAATAAAAAAGAAGTACAAATCGTCACAGAGTACATCTGAAAGAATTCAACTTCTTACTCTTGTCCCATCGTCATGGAGTTGTTCAAAAATAATGACCGAGTTTGGAACGTCTCAACGAAAAGCAAGAATTGTTAAAAACTTGGTTGCTGAGCATGGGATTCACACACTTCCAAACGAGAAAAAGGGAAAACCTTTAGCGTGCGAAACTGAAGCTCTAGTAACTCAATTTTATCAGCGAGATGATATGAGTCGAATGATGCCAGGAATGAAAGACTGGGTGTCTGTTCGAATCGATGGCCAGAAAGTCCAAATGCAGAAGAGGATGGTTCTCTGTAACCTGAACGAGTTATATGCAACATTTCAATCTGAACACTATGACGTCAAAATTGGATTTACAAAATTTACCCAACTGAGGCCAAAGCATTGCGTTTTGGCAGGAAGCAGCGGAACACACACAGTATGCGTTTGCATTTACCATGAAAATGTTAAACTAATGTTGAAGGAAATCAACTTAAAGTATTTGACAGATGATTCCTCAGAAGATTTGCACGATTACCGTGATTGCCTTAAATTAACTATGTGTCCTTATGTAACAACTTGTTGCCACTTGGCCGAATGTTCAAATTGCCCGAATACCACATTCATTAAGGAGAATTTAATGAACTCTTTTGATCGAGCATGTATTGATGAGATAAAATTTGAATCTTGGCTTCAGACTGAAAGATGTACCTTAAAAACAGTAATTTTAAATGTGGATGATTTTGTGGAAGAAATATGCAAAGGTTTGCTACATTTGAGATCCCATGACTTTTTAGTCAAACAGCAATGGTCATTTGTGAATGATTTGAAGACAAATTTGAAGTCCGGTGAATTCGTGATTTAATATGATGCCATACAAGGATTCCACTTCAATAATGACCAAGCAACTATATTCACAGTTGTTATTTACTACATAGAAGATGAAAAACTGGAGCACAAAAGTATGGCAATCATATCCGATGATTTAAAACATGATACCGCTACAGTTTATGAATACCAGAAGATAATTCTAAATTATCTAAAATCTAAATTTATAGTGGAGAAGGTATACTACGTTTCGGATGGAGCTCGTCAACATTTTAAAAACAAAAATAGCTTCGCAAATCTTATAGCTCACGAAAAAGATTTTGGAATTCCAGCTGAATGGCATTTTCATCCAACTGCACATGGCAAAGGAGCATGTGATGGCATTGGAGCAAATATCAAAAGCAATGCAGCGAGGTATAGCCTGCAGTGCTCTCATCAAGATCGCATCTTAGATGCGAACGCTTTATTCCAATGGGCAAAGAAGCATTGTAAAGAAACTGAAGTAGTTTTTAGTAGCAAAGCTTATCATGAGGAAACATTAAAAACATTGAAGTGCAGATTCGACGCTGCTGTAACAATTGATGGCACATCTCAATACCATGCTTTTATACCACTTATCGATGGAAGACTCCAGTTGAAAAAGTTTTCGGCATCTACTCAATGCGATTTCTTTCCTAAGCCAAAAAAGACAGCATCAGCAAAATCAGCAGCTGAACCTAGTAACTCCAAGAAAGGATTGGCAAAAAAATCTAAAAATAAAAGCAATAAATAAGAAGGAAGAAAGATTGGTAATTTCAAATTTATATACTAATTTTATTAAATTATTTATTATTATTATTGTAATTTAGTATTATAAGTAATAAATAGGAAATAAAATGAAAATAGTGCATATGGTAAAAATTTCTTCTTTTAGTTGCAATTTTTTTATAGATACCCCACTTACATCCCATTAAGTGACCACAAAGCTCTTAAAGGAAATGGTATAAAGTTACTTTTGAGGAAAAATAAAAAAAAAACTCCATTTTGAAAAAAAAAAATAAAAAAATGGGGGAAAATGAAAATTATACATGCGCCAAATGTTGAAAAATCCTATTCTTGAGTTAAAAAATAATTTTTTTGATAGATATCCCACTCGCATCCCATTATGGGACTATATGGGCCTTAAAGTAAATTGTATAAGCTTTCTTTTGAGAAAAAAAAAAAAAAAAAAAAGGGCCGAAATTGAAAAAAAATTTAAAAAAAAAATAAATTTAAAAAAAAAATTAAAAAAAAAATTTTTTAAAAATTAAAAAAAAATATTTTTGGAATGATTGAAGAAATAGCTATCTAAAGTCCTTTGGACAATTTTTGCTAGGACCAATAGGTGAAAAGTTACACTCATTTAAAAAAAACCCTGCATGACCAAAATGTCCAACTTTGACCCCCTCTAACTCCGGCAGTTCTTGAATGATAGAGCTAAAAATTTGTTTCTGGTCTACTATCTAATAGTACTAACCTTGGTGCAAATTTCATCCAAATCGGAAGACATCGATTTTAAAATTGGGTCACTTGACATGAAATGCACCATATATATATATATATCTATGTATGTACATATGTATGTATATTTCTTAAAAATGTCATAATTGTAAAATCCAAAAAATTTACTTCAAATATTCCATAATTTAGATGTTCGACCACATGTTGCATCACCCGCCTTATGGTCCAGACCTTGCCCCGTCCGACTACTGTTTTGTTTAGATAGATGCAGAGCGCTCTCTCTGAGAGACACTTCGAAATCGGCTTGGTTCGTTCTTGGCCTTAAAATATAAGCAGAAAGTTGGTAAAAGCACCTTCCGAGTGGTCAGCCAACAGGGTAGATGAGTCTAACATTTGAATGAAATTATTTTTAAAAAGTAAATGTCAAAGATTGTTCTTTCGGTAATAACAAAGATTACGACAACCATTTACATTCGAAGTGTTTTATTTCAAATTAAAAAAGGTCTAAATAAATCGCCGTATATATACACAATATTAATAAAGACATTAGACTCTTAAGGTGCGGTCACATTTGGCAAATATTTACCGAAAAAGACGTAACCACTAAATAACATATATTTGAACTTGTTTATTTATTAAAAAAAACTTTTCTTATTTAGGTCAAAGCACAACAAATATTTAGTTTTATTTTATTTGATGCTGTTTGATCTTGCAAAACTCTTGTAAGAGTAAACAAACGTCAAACAAATTTGCGCTAAAACATGTGGTTACGCTTTTTCGAGTAAATATTTGCCAAATGTGACCGTACCTTTAGCCATTTACTAACATTCAGACATGATAATGCCACAATTATAGCGTACAATTTTCTGTTATTACAAAAACCCGTCTACACCTTTTCAAGTTGAAATTCGCAAAGGGAAATTGATATTGAGAAATAACAAATTGAAATTCAGAAATGTAAATTAATATTGAGAATATACAAATTGAAATTGATATTAAGAAAATACAAAATAGAATTGAGAACTAATAAATTTGTATTAGATTTGTAACTCAAAATCGTGCTATGGATTTTATAAGTAAAAAAATATTTGAAAAATTTCATACAAATTTTATTTTTCCCAATTACAATTTTTATTTTCTCAACATCAATTTTGATTTCTTAATTTTAGTTTGCATATTCTCAATATCAATTTGCTTTCCTAAATTTCAATTTGTTTTTCTCAATTTCAACTTGAAAAAAGAGTGCATTTGATTTTTTATTAAAAGTTTTTATTTATTTTTATTCCTTTTTCATAATATATGAAGAGTAGTTCCTTTTATTAGGTGACATAAACAGAGAATAAACAAATAATTTTAAAGCCTTTGTATCGATTGATTTGCATAAAGTGGTAAAATGAAATGATTTAGTGACCAGAACACCAAAGAAAGGTAAAATAAACATAAAATGGAAATCAAACACCATCTAAAGCAGCCCCAAACCCAAACTTTTATATATTAGATGACCTTTCATCTGTTTAAAAAACATGTCATTTGCACACTTTTGAATCGGCATAATCATCGCATCTAAGGCAATATCATCAACAACAACAATAACAACAACAACAACTATGAAGGACTAATCGGCTAACAACAGAATAAAGTAAAAGGAAATAAATTATTGTTGTTGGTGTTTTTACTTTCTGTTTTCGTAAATAAATGTTTAGCAGTGTCACTTGACACACCATCATCATCCAAAGTACTTGTGCGAAATGTTTTCAAAATTAAGTTGCCACTCGTCTTAAGTAAATAAAACTCCTTTATCTTTTGCATTCTACATTCCCCTCCCCCCCCCTTCTTCTTCTTCTTAATCCAACACCCCATAATAATGGCAACCTGTCCTGCTTTCTTTACAGTATTGCCTTGACTGCAGACAACCCACTGGCCTAGTGGATGGTGAATGTCAGCCTCAGGTTGACAGACAAACATTCAAATGTTAAAGATACTTTTCACTTGTTTCCTCTTCTTATTGTTGTTGTTTTTATAATTTTTTGTACTTTTAAATATTCAAATGAACTTTTTAATTAATTTTGTTTTTCTTTTTCTTTTGGGTCTTTTGTTGAAATGTGATTGTTGTTAATACTAAGTTGTTGTGTTTGTTGGTTTTACTGGTGGCAAAGAAAGTTCTGTTTTTTTTTTTGTTCAATCCCTGTACAAAGTGTACGACCGATATTCATTCATTTCACACTCATCTCACTGATTTAGTGTTTTTAATTTCACTCTAAAGAAGTCTTTAGTATGCAAATTTTGGACACAGTTGACACTCGCACACGTTCACAACCTCAAAGAATGAAAAAAAAATGTTAAGTAAAAGTAATTAAATTGGTTGCAACGAATTTGTAATGTTATATTTGTAGTAACATACGAGTATAAAATGAAACAACTGATATGTTTCCACATTTCTGCCGAAATTATACAATACTCATGCAAAATGTTATTGTGCCATTCTAACAGACACACTACCGATATGTCTATGCTTTACAACTCCATTGGCCGACTATTGAATTAACAGCCGTCTACGGATATACAAACTTATTAGTCTGATGCCTATACCAGCATCTCTTTAAGAAAGATCATCCGCCATAACATTTTGGCCCCTATTATGAGCTGCATTCGACAATCGATATTCGCTGGCTATTGAAAATCGACTATCGAATGTAAAGTTTGTATTATGAGTTGGTATCGCTGTCGAAAATTTCGTTGTTCAACGAATTTTTTATCGAACACAAATTTGCTGTCGACGGTGTTTAAAACTGTGCAAAATTTATTCAAAATGTATTTGTTTTTTTTTTTTTGGTTTTGGTCAACCAAATACTACTTCTAAATTACTTTTGTTAATATCCTGCAGATCGTAAGTAGAAAACAGTAATTGGAAAAGCTCGTTTCTCTCATGGAAGAAGATCCACTGTTGGCAAAATGTATTTGCTCTAAAGTTCAGGCAGCCAAAAATTGGGAGGGCATTACACAGAAGCTTAATTGTATTCATCAGACGAATCATTAAATCATAATTCGGTGGTGCTCATTTCAAATTGAATTTATATTTCTTTAAGAATTTGTAAACAAATATGGCGCCAGCTGATATAAATGTACTATTGTGAATAACCCAAAAAGAGTGATTTTCACAATAGCGTTCTTTCATCGAATGTGCACCATAATACCAAATGAAAATTCGTCCGATAAACATTTTCGACCACAGCATTTTGCTCATAATAGGCACCTTTATTTGAATTCGATATCGAGTTCAAATATAACAGCTATTATTTTCCTCAAGAACAAAGATTAGAGCTCTGACCACCATCTTAAGTATTTACTGCAATAGACAAATTTTTTTTTTTAGTTATCAGTCAATCTATTATTAAACTCCATAGTCCAAGCTATTCTGCTTAATCAGTCGTTAAAAATCCTTCTACTATTGTAGGTAAATCATTTTGTCCGGATTTTGGGGGAGCATACTCAGTTGTTCTTTCGATATCGAGTAACAGGAATCCAATAATCTCTTTGGGGTCCCAAAAGCAGTAAAAAAGTATGGCTTTGGAAGATAAGATATGTCACGGTAGATGAAAATGATGAAACTGATGTTAATAAATGATGTCTTTGGATGACATTTAAAACTGTAAAATATCCAAAAATCCAAAAAGACCAAGACTCTTTGGCCTTTAGTTAGGAATACATCAAACTTCTTATTGTATGACGTATGCATGTCGAAACGTGTGACTTAACCACGTTCTAACCACTGCAGAAGTTGTTTGTAGTAAATATTTTCATCTCTCTACAAAGGAGATGTCTTGATGGATTAAGATACCTTGATATGTACCGTCTTAGAGAATTTTCGCTGGTGAATCTGATCAGATTCCTTAGGATCATGAATTGCATCTTTATTCATATTACAGTGAGATTTATAGCGAAGAACTGAAAGTAATAGTACATCAAATTTACTAACATTACAAAGATCTCAAATAAACAATATGATAGGAGTCTTGTACAGCCATCAACTGTTTCTGCAGTCAAGAGTTCCTATTTCGAGATTCTACCTACTGCAGAGCGGCACGCAGAAGCATAAATGCTCAGATACTTGCCTTGTGTTGATGTTTATAACGCCCATAAATATTGATCCAACATTAATTTTCTGAGTCGATTTAACGATTTCCGTCCGTTCGTCTGGCTGGCTGTACATGTAAAGCTTGTACGCAGAGTACAGATTGCAATTTTGTAGACATTTTGATAAAATTTGGTACATGGTATTTTGGACGCTTGGGATTGACATCGGTCCATTATCTCACCTATTCTATCTTATCCTATCCTATTTCACCATACAAATGTCCTCCCGAAATAGGGGTTTATCATAAATGTTTGAGGTAAAATTTCTCCAGAAATAAGTTGTACATGAAGATTTATTTTATAAATTTTGTACAGATCGGTCCATAATTGAACATAGTTCCCATATAAGGCCAACTTCACAAAATCTCTTCAGCAACCATAAATCTCTTAATAATGTTAGTATCCAACTAAAATTGAACACAAATAAGTTTCATATATGCATATACGAGGGCAGTTAGGAAACTTCTTAGCCTAGCACAGAAAGAGAATATTTAGTTTTTCAAAAACATTTTCATTTTTCAATATAATCTCCTGAAATTTCACTACACTTGATCCAACGCTTATCTAATAATTCTATCCCTTGATTAAAATAGTTTTCCTCAAGGCCTTCAAAATAGTGGTTTACAATTGTCATTGCATCTTCATTTGAGATAAAACGCTTGCCAGCTAGGAATATTTGTATTTATATTTGGGAACAGGTCACTGGGAGCTAAATCAGGAGAATCAGGTGGGTGGTCAAGCAACTCGTACTTTAATTATTGATTTTAGCCATTGTTAAAACACTCTTGTACGCTGGTGCGTTGTCTACTTGAAAACTTATGTTTTTGTGTTGTAAGCCAGGACGTTTTTCTCGAATTTTTACATATAAGTGATCCAAAATGTTGCAATAGTAGTCTGAATTTATTGTTTTACCCTTTTGCAGGTTGTTAATCAATAAAATACCTTTGAAGTCCCAAAAAACCATTTTCATAAACTTACCAGCCGATTGAATTGTTTTTGCCTTTTTTGGGGCACTTCCTCCAGCATCAATTTATTGCTTAAATTGTTCTTTTGACTGTGAAGTATGGTGGTGGATCCATGTCTCATCCACAATTATGAAACGATGCTTAAGATCCATTTTATTTTTCTTAAGACGATCCAAACAAGTTTGAGAAATTTTCATTCTTATGCGTTTTTGGTCGACTGTTTCCTTTTTCATCTGTAGTTTTTTATGCAAAATTAAATGAAGTCGATCATTTAAGATGCCCATGATATTAGCTATTTCAAGCACATTTATTTTTCGATCATTTAATATTATATCAAGCACTTTGGCTACAATATCTGTTGTTGTTGCTGTTTTTGGATGTCCACTATGTGGTTCATCCTCAATGCTTGTACGACCACGTTTGGATTCATTAACACAATTTTTTACTGTTGCATATGAAGGAGCACTTTCACCTAACACATTATGAATTTCTTTATGAATTTCTTGTCTCGATAAACCTTTTTTATTTAAATATTTAATGACACCACGAATTTCTAATTTTTCCCTTGGTAAAAAATTGCGAATGCGTCTTTTTTGAACACCTGTTCCGATATGAAAGAGTTGGCAGATCGAAAAGGAATTTAACATGTGTTCATAGCACAGATGGAAGTTTCCAAAACACTTAACTTTTTTCTTTCCATTTTAGGCTAAGAAGTTTACGAACCGCCAACTTTAATACAGGCATATCACTTTAATCTACATATATACAACTAGAAATCTGTTTATATCGAGATAAAATTTAATGCCAAGAATATTTTAATGCACAGATGTCATGCTACTATATTTTTGGATGATCGGTTCGTATACAGCCCATTTCTGAAAACCTGTGTTTTCACATATGTATACTGGGTGAAGAGTATTATATGGTCGGGCTTGACCGACTATACTTTCTTACTTATTTATATGTATCCTCATTCTGGTTCAACTTGGTGGACTGTTATTACGGTTCTATGCAACAATATTATTTACACTGATGCAAATGCATTGAAGGACTAACTATGCCACTCACTCAATTACAGTATATTCAAGAATAATAAAATTGAAAAACAAGCTGAAGAAAAGTTTGTTTGCTGGTTGTTGGTTTAAATAATAATGCGATGGAAAACAATTTATGCATAACAAACGAACTAAAGAATGAACGAAAAACTTTCCTGTTTTACATTTCAGTGCGAAAGTGTGAAAATTGAAAAAGGGGGAAAAAAGTTAATTACAAATATTGTTTTAAACAAATCTCGTTTACGTTTATGCCGTTCTCCTGGAAAACAGAGAAAAGGATACGGAAATTAAATGAATTTATGTGTATGTATGTGTGTGTATGTAAGAATGTTGGTATTGTATGTTAAGTTTTGTCAACAATCATTGCTGGTATTACTGTTGCCAACAATTAAATGCAAATCACTACGGTTTATTTAAAAATCTCTTTATAGATTTTAAGATTATGCTGGAAGAGAAACAAGTTTGTACTATAACTAAAGTTTAAATGGTTTGCGGTTGTTTAGTTGAGCAGTAATTGGAATTATTTTTAGTATATATATTATAAATGAAGTGAAATTATACAATTTAATGACATAAATCCAAATATTAGTGTATTACTAAATATCTAAATTAAATTTAACAGCTCAAAGTGGTTGCTAATAAACTAGATTAGGTATAATTTCCAAAATTCTAATTTCAAAGAAAATCGATTGATAGGTGTCTTTCATCTTGATATATCACTAAAATAAGTTATATAGAACTGCAGTTTTATGTTCTTCGTATATGTTCTAAAGGACTAAGTTTTTCCTCAGAAAACGGAGATACTCTATTCACACATAGAAGAATACGCGTTTTCACGTTTTCCCCACGTTTTTGTAACCTTTTGTAACAAGTTTCGAGGTATAATTTTCGATTGTAAAGATAAACGTATATAAAGTGGTATCAGCCAATGTATTACTATCGGATTTTAATAGGTAATATTTATGTACCTCTGATTTACTTATGAAACGGATATAACAGCTCAAATGTCTAGAGCTACCAAGACAAAGTGCAGATCAATGATGGCAAACATGGTACAATTGTACTTTTTATACCCTACACCACAATAGTGGGGAGGGTACATTGGATTTGTGCTGATGTCTGTAACGCCCATATATATTGCTCCAACACCCACCTTAAATTATACCAATCGAGTCAGAATCACTTCCTGAGCTTAAAGCTTGTGCGCAGAGTAAAACTCGCAATTTTGAAGATATTTCAATAAAATTTGGTATGTGATATATTTTAGGTCCAAAGACGGATGGGATTTAAACTGGTGGAACTCGGTTCATTATTTCACCTGGCCCCATACAAATGTCCTCTCGCAATAGGAGTTTATCGATCATAAATGTATGAATTATGCAAGTATCCACACAAATTTCACCACAAGTGAGTAGTAAATGAAGTCAAATCACAAATTTTGTACAGATCAGTCCATAATTGATCATAGCTCCCATATAAGGTCCACTTCCAAAAATCACTTTAAAGTTCATAAATCTCTCAAAAATGTCGATATCCAAATAATATTAAACACAAATATGTTTCGTATATACACAAATAATATGGTAGAATTTTATAATGATCAGTCCATAATTAGCCATAGCTCGCATATAAGGCCCACTTCCGAAAATCACTTTAACGACCATAAATCTCTTAAAAATATTGTTATCCAAATATATAAAAGTTTTTATATCGAGATAAAGTCTAACATACATAATAAATATTTATATTCACAAAAGTCATGACACTAAATTTTTGGATGATCGGTCCATTAAAGTTCATAGCTCCCATTTCTGAAAAACTGCTTTATACATATACTGTGTGTAGGGTATTATATGGTCAGGCTTGATCGACCATACTTTCTTAGTTGTTTTGATACATTTGAGACACAGTTGGTACTGTGGTACTATCACGAGTCATTTGGTACAATTCACTGTTGCATCAAAATTTGGTATTTCAGATGAAATAGATAAATTTTGTATATCATTTAAGTTTCTATTTGTGTAATAGTGCAAGCAAAAGATATTTTATTAAACTTCATGAACATTTTGGAACTGATATCAATTTGATCTTTAAATATGCATTCATAAGATGATTATTACGACAAGAAATTTTTGGTTGTATTATCGAACAATGGGAGCCTTTGACATATTAATTTAAGCACGATGGCCACGTATCAAACTGATTTGACAAATAATATGTATGTATTGGTAATATTTAGTTTGAAGTAGCGGCGGCAGTGAAATCTAAATTGTTTTGATTTTCGTCAAACTCACATCAACATATACGTGTGAGATTTTTTTCACTAACACAATCAAAAAAAACTGAGTTTGTCAAATCAGTTTGATACGTAGCCATCGTGCTTTACATTAAATAATTTTGAGGCTGAATTGAAAATCTAAAGGTTAAAATGTAGTTAATGAGGATTGCAAAGAAGTTAATCCTTCTATTTCTATTTCTGTTTCTTTGTCATTCCAAGAAAAAGAGGTTCAACTTTCTTTGTGGATTTTTTTTAGGGGAATGCACTGTGATAGGTGAGAGCTCACATACATTTTATACTTTAATCAATTTGTGTTTCTGTTTAGATAGGAAATAAAATATTCAGCTGCGCCGTCAGAGTTGTCTTCTAAAATGAGGATTCAAGGTGAATGATTAGACGATAGATCATAGGAGGAACTAACTAGTACCTGATCGCGCTTGATGGTTTTAATTACAGCAACGTTTGCAGTTACGGTATTGTATAGCTGATTACCTCTAGGATTAATACGACTGGAGCCCCAATATGTATGTTTAGCGTTGTAATCGCCAGCAGCAATGAATTTCTGGCCCAATGTGGAGAAGAAGTTGAGAAATTTATCGTGTACAATATTCTGCATCGGGGGACAATAAACGGATGACAAAGTAAGTTTGAAATCAGTAAGATTTATAGATGTGGCCTGGATACAATCTTCTTCGAACTCTGGCAATGGTAAGTGTCTGATGTGTTTGTGCACAATTATGGCTGTGCCACCACAAGCCCGTCCGCTGGGATGTTTTTGTCACTACATGTTGAGTGTCTTTACAGCTATTGAAGTATTTGCACAAAGTTCATAGGCAAAATGATGAGTTTCTGTGAGAAGTTGGGTGTTATTTGCAGATCTGATATGAGAAACTTAAGCAGATATATTTGCTGCTTCTGCATATGCTAGGCTGACAGTCGAGCTGCTATTAATCACTCGGTAATAAAATTAATTGATCTAGGATAGAAAACCGTTCTCAACGAATAACATGCATTTATATTGTGCTGGGTACCAATGTTGTTTAAAATAATAAAACTGCGGATGTATTATCAGCCAGAAATCCCAAATTAATGCACTCACACTGCAGAATAATTATTTACGATGTATGCAGATATACATACGATATACATGTATTGAAAGCTGATGTCATAACATTATTGGAGATAATGCAACAACTGATAAATTATCATGGGTCGGAGGCGATATTCTTACGGAAATCGGTTGCGAAGATATATACACTGACGTTGACTTTGTAAACAAGATAATAAAGTATAAATTCGAACTCGATATTGGCACTTGGTGGATTAATATTATCATTTATTAGAGACAAGCCTTTGAGTAAATTAATAGATAACACCTTTCTCGTCCTCCTCCATACGTAATATTTTCTTCAAAGTCCAGTTGTCTATGCTTCTTGTGTCAGTGTTCTACACTAGCATGTAGTGTATAGAGGAATTGAAGATAAAAAACACGAAGCTAAGAAAACTCTTCTGGAAAGACGAAAGGCAATAATAAGAAAGCTTGTATCAATTTTTAAGAAGTCACTAGGCAGCAATGATAATATTTTAACCTAACCTACTGATGTTGTGTCTGTTGTCAGACACAACTTGGGAAGTCGAAATTTTTGCCAATTAAATGTGATAAAGTAACAAAGTCACAATATCTTTAAATGTCCCTCCATCATGAACAACGACACCCTAAAGAACAACAAAACCAGACGCCAGTCTCAATTGGTCATAATTCATGTATTTTTTAATTTTGTCATGTCATGTAAATGGAAATATTCTATTTGAAATCTGTAAAGCCTGTCAACAAGTAAAAGGACATATGACACGCATACAGCACAAATAATTGGACAAAAAGAGCAGAAAATATTGGAAAACGGGGAAGCGAAAACCAAAACTTCATAAAGAATCATTAACACAGTTATTTATGGAGTTCAATCTACATGCTCATCTTAATCATTGGGGCATATACATATATTTGCCTCCGCAATCGTTTAGCGGCAGAAAATATTCACTTTGTAAAACGATAATGACTACTATAATATGGTTGTTGTTGTTGACTGCAACGACGATGATGCCACAAATAAGAAGCCGCCACAACTTGTCCTGGTGGTTGGTTTATCTTTTCCTACACTGGTTAGTCTCTTAACTGAAAGATTAATGGAGCGTGGCAATATGTTTGTATTTTTCTTTTTTTTTACATATTTACTACATTCATCCTATCTACTGTAGCTGCCTCTGCTGCTGCTGCTGGTGTTGTTCTTTTTGTTGTATTTAGCAAACCACAACAACTAATATGAAAAAAAACCACCAGCGCGCAAATATTTTAGCAAGATGAAAAGCAAATAAAACTGTCGTCATAAAGTAAAATAAATGAAGGGGGAAAATGGCTTTAATAAGAAATAAGTAGTTTTTAATATTTATATACTACATATGTACATAAAGCAGTAAACAAAAACTTATGTTGCATTGCCATATACAACTTGGTATGCTAAGCAGTAGCATGCAACTCAATTGAATTCAAGTTAATATTCATTTAAATTTGCACAATTTTGTATACTGACTGTAATGGTCGTAATGGTTTCGCCATTAAGATTAAAAAATAAATATGTATTTAATAAGAAAAAACTTTAAAATAATCGCCCGGGCGCATAAACGTTAAAGAGTTTGGCCAAAATGCAAACTGCAAAGCTGACTAAATTGTCTTGTAAATATTTTGTATGAAACAACTGAAACACTAAAAGATGTGAAGTGTAATCCTCTTTAAGTATTTATGAAATCAAATCCGCGATACTGATAATTTAACATAAATAAATAATTAAATAAATAAATAAATGAATTAAACATGCAAAATGTTTGCAAAGTTAAGTATCAGAGTTATATCATGTTTTACACCTTGTTATTTTGCATTGTATGGTGTAATTACTTGTCGCGAACAGTGGTGTCTAAGCAGAAAATGCAATGTATATTTATTTTGGAGGTGCGATTTGCAAAGAAGTACGAAAATCCTTTCAGTTTTAATGATAGTATTGTATATATTCATATTCCTATACCATCAATAATAACTTCAAGATAATGTCGGCTCCATAAGTCTTAAGGTACGCTCACACTTGTCAAATATTTACTCAACAAAGCGTAACCACTTGTTTTAGCACAAATTTGTTTGACGTTTTTTACACTTGCAAGAATTTTGCAAGATCAAACTGTATCAAATAAAATAAAACTAAATATTTGTTGTGTTTTGGCCTAAATAAGAAAAGTTTTTTTAAATAAACAAAACGAGTTCAAATATATTTTGTATATAGTGGTTACATCTTTTTCGGCAAATATTTTCCAAGTGTGATCGTACCTTTAGAACTCTACTTATGGTAAATTTTACAGGGATATGGGTTGAAAGACACCTTCTCTCCCAGAATCACTTGGTGGTTATATTATGAGCAATCTATATATAATTTTATATCATTACATTTTCTCACCCAGTATGGACTTGGATTCCAAATGATTACAAATAACAGCATCTTCATTCAGTATCGAATATTACCACCTAGAAGATGTTAATATTATAATCATATATTGCTAAACTAACAGTCTAATGGCCAGTTTTTAACTTAAAAATTAAATTGTGTTTAATCTTAAGTTCTGTTTAAATACCAAATTCAGTTTTATAGATCATATTCAAATATAACTTAAATCACTGACTATGTCCATTTAAAAACAACGTAAGTTTTTCATACTACCATATGATTTTGACAGTTCTGCAAATTATGAAAATTGCGCATTAAAGTTTTTTTTATTATTTGATAAAAATATTCAATAAATAAGCTCGCTGCGAATAAAATCATTGTGCTGATTATTATCAATATCAATTAATATCAACTAAAACAATGAATTTAGATGAAAAGGACATGAATGATGCAACTTTTGTCCATTTAGTTTACAACAATTTGTAAACAGCTGATGCATCGTCTGGACTTTGTACGGAAACATCTTCAAATCTTGTACCAAAATTCGGTGTAAAGACCGTCAACTGATACCCATTGGCGTGGCACGTCGTCTGGTCGACGGCGCTTCCATGACATCCTCTGCAGAACGGCTACTCCGGGGTCTGCCACGCCTGGCAGCATCTCGTGTTGTGCCAGTCTCTTCGAGACGAGCGGCTAAACGTCGCAGTGTTTCACCAGTAGGCGTTGGACGGCCAGGAAATCGAAAAAAACGAAATTCACGTTGTGCCAAAGTCACCGACCGATTATTGGCCAAATAAATAGTCAGCAATATTCCGCGGAGCAGTGTAGCGTAACATTGTTTATTAACGTGTATTTCTCATGTGTTTACTACACAAATGTCAAAACAGAACTGACATTAGGGGCTAATCGCAAAATTTATAGCATTTTCTGATAGGAGGATTATTTTTGCGCCACCTTGTACAACTTAGGTTTAAGGAAAAATTAACTTATTTCGTATTTAAATATCAAGTTAAAAACTGGCAATAAGTGTTACGATTTCGATTTTGGACTTAATTTTATCTTAAATCTTTAAACTGCAAAGAGGATAACTGGCAATGCTTAACAACATTGAACAAATTTATTCTAAAGATACAAAAATAAGTAAAGTAGCATTAAAATATCCTATATATATTCCGAGGATTTCGGTTTGCCCAATAAGTTTCATTATTAATCTAGACAAACCCACTACAAATGAAAACTCCTACGCTCAATTTTGAGGAGAAAAGTCGGCCCCAAATAAGCTAAATAGGTGAATAGAAGCATGAAGTGTAAGGACATGCTATTGTAGTATTATCGGATGTATACAATTCTTAATTAATGCAGGCTTCGCTCGTTAACATGACGAGCCTTTCCATATACGCGGATGGCTTTAAGAAAGCGGATCGAGTTGGCGGAGGTATTTTGATACATGAATTTGGGTTAAGGATGTCCTTCAGGTTTACAAATGGATGTAGGATTCTGCAATCTAAAATATCTGCTATTAAAAGAGTGGCTAATTGGCTCAGATATAACCGAATATCAGGAAGAGATAATCAGGCAAGAATACTTGAATTACCGTATCAAGTAGCTGACTTGCAGTATTCTTCCCCATCTTTACTATATTACACTCTATGCCGTAATTATTCGCAACAGCTCAAACTTCTCTTCTATCTTCACCTCCATCCTTTCATGCCTACCTGTCTCTCCATTTCGTATCTGTCCAGGCAACAAAAAGCGACCAACTGAATGAACCCAAGTGAGCTGTGCTTTTGGACGGGCACCTGCCAAACTAAATCTACGCAAAATAAAATTTTTTTAGCTGTAGCAACTGATTTTGCTGTCACAAAAATGATGTCATGTAATTTAGCAAAACTAAAGTTATATGGCTGCGACTATGAGGGATTGCTTCAACACACTATTGTTGTACATATCATTGCATTTACAGTGGGAGGCAAAACTATTTGGATGTTTTGCATTAAGGATGGTGCTTTTGGATGCGCCCATGCGGCCATCTACCAATAGTATTAATTTCCATCAGACTGGTTGACTTTTTATTCGTCGCTCCAAATAACCCGTTTTCAGTCATCTACTGTCCCATTTTTGTGAGTTTTACAGAAATTAAGGCGTTTTTCCACATTTCTATCGGAAAGAGCTGGCTTTTTCTTTTTCACACTGGCTACTAAAGCAATTCTATTTAATGCGCGTCTAACAGTCTAGGAGCTGACATCCTTGCCAATACTTTTTGCAGCATTTTTCGGGATCTTGTGTGAGTTTTTGTGCTTTATAATTTAGAATAAGGTTCAATTAAATAAAAAAACGCATACTTATATATGATAATATACATACCTATATTTGTTTTATTTTCATTACCTTTACTTCCTTAATGCAACATCCGGACAGTTTTTCTTCCCACTGTATCTACGGTACTTTACACAAAAATGGCAAACATTGGACAGCCAATTGCAAGGGTATATTGCAGGATATAATCTTCCGATATTGTTCCTGCACACCCATGATATCGTATATATGTAGATGATGCACCATCATTTCATCTGACGTGGAAGGACTTCAGAGAAAACATATGCTGTATCTGCAGTGACACTAAATGACCAGTTTTTAACGATCCCAAATTATAGACTCTGAATTTCAACCGGATGTGTGTCAGGATGACTAATATGTATCAAATATCGGTCATAGAACAAAGTCTGCTGTCTGTGATTTTTAAAATCCTAAGAAACTGGCTTTTATAAATTCTGCTACATTTTCTATGGTCTGAAAATAATCATTGGAACTAACCAATATATTTGATAATATTCTTCTTAAGGCTCTTTTTATCTTTTTGGGGGCATATTCTCAATATTAACTTCTGTCTACATAATTTTAAGAAATTACTCAGAATTATCGATTCCTGTAAGAATTATTTTTGATACTCTAAAATAATTAGCAATGGATTATGGCAAGCTGCCTTATGGAGTTGGATCTTGCAAATCTATCTGAAACATGAATAATAAATTATTAAAAAGTAACACGTACTAGTCTTCACATACTTCAAAAATCTTTCAATGATTATAATAAATTTGTATGCGTTTTCCAATTATTTAGAAATAATGTAAAATTAAAATCTCGAAAGCTAGAAACTTTTGTCTTTAAACCGTTGAAGCTACTGTACAGTTGTTTTACAACTTGAACTTATTTATGCTATTTTACATTAAGAAAAATAAAACCGTATGATCTCTTGTTTGAAATTTTGCATTAAGTTGTATCGTACAGAGCAATTTTCGCATTTTCCTTATTTACAATTCCTGTTAATTTTCGTTCTCATTTGCATGCAAATCTGTTGACAAAATAAATAAAAAAAAAACACACAAAAATGAAAATAAAATATAAAAAAAAAAAATTGACTGAAATAAAATAAAAGTAACCCTGAATACGATCCCAGCAAGCCATATGAGAAAAGACACTTTTCTGACACCATGTTCTTTATGAGCCCAAAAAACAATCATTACATTCGAAAATGGTCCGTCAGAAAAGTGTTCCGAAAATGCTCTTTCTGACTCCTTTTTCGGAGCGCTCCTAGAATGGTATGCTGGGATGCTACGTACGTTTTGTCATTGTAAATAAGTAAGTTCAAATGCACAGAGTATTTACTGGTTGTAGAGAAAAATGGAATAAAAATGTATTCAAAATTTTATGCAAACATTTATATTCGTAATGATATTCAACACTTAATAAACCTTTTTCTACATACATACATACATACATACAATTTTATTCTGTACTTTTTCATCTCTGTTAAATTTTTTTATGATTTGGAACAAGATTGACACTCAAATGACTGAACAAGGTTGCATTTATTTCGAAAAACATTTGTTTAAAAAAATATTCTAAAATGCAAATATTCTAATTTTTCAGCAGGGGGATTAAAGTTGTTTATGGAATTGAGTTGAAATCATTATCATGCTCATGGTCATCATCAACATGATTCCCACTTTCGCCATTATTAACCCCCCGCTGCAATAAAGGAAGTTGAAGAAAATACGAGTAGATTAAAAAAAAAAACTAAGACATTTCAATGCCCTGATATTAAATTGACAGAATATGTTCAGTGTCTTTGCTGGCTCTCCATTATATAACTACATTCTCATATACTTGGAATAAATATGGTCGGTCATTTGTTCTTTGTTTAATTAATTCTTCTTCAAGCTCCTCTAACTAAATAAATGAAATGAAACTTTTCTCATGATAAAATTAAATTAAAAGCACTTCAAGACGCTACAAGTGTAGTACTTGTAGAAAGCGTGTAGTTTATGTTGATTTTTTTTTTATTTAAAATGCTGCTGCATTTCGCGGCATGATGTCAAATAAAAGAGGCATTTAATATCAATTTATGTAGTATGTGAACAAAAACGGCAGCATGATGAAAGAACTAAAAACAAGAAAATCTCATCCATCTTGAATTTTTTGTAGCAAGTAAATATAAATTGTTGTGGGTTAAGGTCGATGGATGGAGCTTTTCAGTTAAGAATTTAGTTTATAGGATTAGAGTGGTTCATCGTTAGATGGAAAAGTTCATTGCAAACAAGTGTATCAAAAATAATATCACTCGAAATATCTATGTTCAAAGAGGAACAGCTTTATTCTAGAATTAGTTTTTTTTAGAGACTTTTGTTTTGGAGAGTTTTATAACGATTAATAATGCATCCAATATTGTGGAATATCGCAACATATGTATGTAACATAGCATATACTCGTATATTACATCAGCAACTACGAAATTTAATCTTTTTTGAGCTGGAATACAAAGTTTTAAAGATTTGAGACATTTTACGTTGTAGAGAAAACCTCGAGCCTTGAGAGTATGCATTCATTGTTCTTGTAAATTATTATCCACTGAAAAACACTTTTTGTTGGTGTGTCAAAATGATACCACTTTATATATGTCCTATATCTATTCCTCTCTAGTACGAGTATCTTTAAAAAAGACGTTGAACTGATATCAGGAATATTGGTTTCAAAGAAGTTGTATATTCGATAGCTATGTTGACATACGATTGACGATTGTCTCTAAATAATGTGAAGATAAACTGCACGATGAAACTCTGATGTGAGTTTCGGTTTGTTAAAGCTGTCCTGGTAGCTATCATATATATATCTTCAATTATCGGAAAACGAATTTGCTCCAATGAGCAACTTAGAGCGCTCTTGCCATTACAATAAGACTTTTGCAGGAGTTATCTTGTTAAAGGTATTCTGAACTGCTTGAGCCATATTACTTGGCCATTCGACTCCTGTTTTTTTAGCCTTGTGTGAGTCAGGCTACAAAAACTCGAGTAGAGAAACAGAATGAGTTTGAATTGTTAATACACAGCAAGTAGCACAACGGAATGATCAAATAACGAACCCAAATGAAATGAAAACAAGACGATAGGCCAGAATCATATAATCAATATATTAGAAAAAGGATGAGTATCATTACTCTAATTAAATGCCAGATTATTGAAGATTAAAATATTGTGGGTGAGTTTGTAAGGCAGGACTCAAAATTCCAAAATCCTTCCAAAATTAGTGGATTGTATTAGAGGAGATTTTGCTTTGGACTAGATAAGACTGTCTGGCATGAGCAGATTAGGCTGTAGAATCTCTAATACCCCGTAACGCACACTGAAGGCATTAGACCATTAGACTGAACAAGAACATGAGTAGTGTTAAAGCGATCTATGTATGATCACAATAGAATGTTAAATTCCCAAGACAATTGGATCTTTGCTTCTCAACTACCTAAGCCTCCTTCGCCTAAAGGTTGTCAATATATCTGCCATAGCCCTAACTGGGCGGTTGTTGTTACATTTTCTCTGTTGTCAATAGTTTTTTTTCTGAAAATAAGCTAAAATGACAATCATTGTCCGAATGGGACTAGAGCCGTTTTGAAGATAAGATCCAATTGTTGTGGAAACTTCGTCTGCTTATTGAGTAGCTATAGAACTTTGAGATATTCAGCAATTGATAAGATACAACAATACGAATTGCAAGAACATCTACATTATACTTATGAGGATATGATGGTAGGAAAAGGTCGGGCATGCAATGTCAGTGGACTTTAATTTGAGCCATGTGATTGTGAGCGGAATATTGATCAAACAGAAATTTAAATCACCAGCAGCATCGCTTTCACAAGAATCTACGGTATAAAAATTAAATGAACTTAAATCAACCGAACTATTGATTTTAATTTTAACCCAGACAAATTTGTTTAAGTGTTGTTGGTATTGATACACAACGTTATTGTAGTGTCTTAGTGAAATTTAACAAGCTAATGATAAAAGAAAAAAACTCTTTCGGGACCACTTACATATTGTAGGGTACCAGCAGATATTTTATGGCATCAAATGACAACTAAAGCATTCTGAAAAATATACCAAATACCCTTAAAAGAATCAAACTCACATGAACGGAAACTGAAACGAATGCTTATTACTTTTCTCTGCACTAATTGAAAATTAAATACATCCAACGTAGAGACAATTTAAGACTATTTAACTACAACGTTACTGTCATTAAGGTACGAGTACACAATCTTTAGTATCTAAATAAAATGAGCATAAAAATGACAATAATGTTGTACCAGTGCATGAGTTGGAAGGTTGAATGGATGGATGAATGTTCATTTCATTGAAGTTTACTTTAAATAAAATGCTATCTAAGCAATTTCATTCTATACATTCTATCACCACCCACATCCAACAAAGTCTTTTCTTTTTAATTTTCAAATGCTTTTCAACTTGTAGTAGTTTCTAATGAATCAATTTATTGCTGAATTCATTGAGGACTTGTTTTCCGAAATTGTGTATGTTGGTTCATCATTGTCAGATGTAAGATGTAGCTGTTGTTACTGCTGTTGTTTGGCGTTCATTTCAATTGTGTTAACATTAAATGTTTGTTCACTTTCATGGTTTTTCAGTTGGTTTGGGTTTGCTTATAATGACTACAACTTCAATTGGAATGCTTAAACTTATAAACATTAGCGCAATTCATAATATTGTGCAAATGGTATTGCATCATTGTATTTGAAAAAAGGTTTAGCATATTTTTGCTCTACACTAGCAAAATACACAGCAAGAACAAAAATAGGCTAAACATCTTTGCAAATGCAATGATGCAATACCATTTGCACAAGATTGTGAATTGCGTTTTTTTTCATTTACCGATTAACCGTACGAGGATAAGGAAATTCAGGAATATTTCATCATTACTTAACATAAGGATAATCAAAATTAGTAATTCTTTACCCGTAATAAGAGCACCATGTCCAAAATTTCTAACAATTTATACCAGCTTTAGTAATTATTTGACTAAACTACTTTTATAATAGAAATACATATTTAATTTATATTTACACAATTTTTATCTGATATCCCCAATCAATATTTTAAAAGTCAATATCAATGTGCTAAAATTTGATTTAATTAACATCCATTTAAGCTATTTCCTATTACATAATTCTTTTTATTTCCTATTTAAAGTGCTGAGATATAAAAACAAAATCCTACCATTTTCAAACGGAATGGTTATTTTCATTTAAACTATTTACAATGAAGACTTTGAAATGCACAATTAACAATTATTCAAAGAACATCTAGAGATGTGTGATGATAATGAGTCAAAAACCATGTTTGTCTGCGGTTTTGCTTTCTTTACTAATTAAAATTGGCATAAAATGCTAAAAAATTTTAACACTTTTTTTAAGTTGTAACTATAAAAGCAATTGTGTTAAATGTAGTATGAAATATGTATTCAATTTGAATCCAAGTATGAGACTAATGTATGTACATACATTTATAATTTTAGATATTTGGGAATGTGCTCTTATTATCAAACTTAAAAAAATAAATACATACATATGAGCGTGTGAGTTCCAAAACTCTATCGTACCAAAAATTTAAAAATTGAGATAACAATGGATGCTGTTAGGTCTTTTGCTGCTTTATAAGGATAAATATACTGATTGTATCAATTCATATCCTTTCTTATGTCGTTTTATATCCTAAAATTGCAGTTCGTAGCAAAACTGTTTCATTCCAATTAACAATCATTGTCAAAACTATCTCGTTGCATATTTCGTAGCAAAACTCGTTGGTTCCCTGTTTGAAGTGAGCCAAAGTACCATCGTGTGTGATGAAATTCCAAATGTTTTATGTATTAATTTTTCCTTATATTACTGTAATTGTTAAGATTATTACTCGCAATTATTAAAATCATTATTGTGATTTGTTGGAAATACAACAACCATTAAAATGGTCAGAAAACTTTGCAAGGGGAAATTAATTATAGAATGGATTCCTGCAACCCTGAACCATTTTTGAGGTCAGGAAAGAAATTCAAAGATATTATTCGATTAAACATGAAAAAGAAAAAAAAAAAGATGTTGGAGCCAATCTTTTTGGAGAAAATAGGAGACAAAACGAAACCTTGGAATTTTATGTTTCGATTTTCGACAACGACAATGCTGGCCATGACGTGGAAGAAAACAACGAGGAGTAAACTGAAGATGAAGTAATTTCTTTGTCTGTTTAAAAGTTCATATGTTTTATTTTAATTTTTAACAAGTTCCCTTCGTTTTAATAAATTAAAATATAGTCAAGCTAAATAATTTATTTTACTGGTGGGTTATTGTAAGTTGCAAAACTCGTTCGTTCCAATATGGAATGTAGCAAAACTAATTTGTTTCGAAAATTCGTAGCAAAACTTGTTCGTTCCAAACTTCAAAACTTAATTTTTCTTTAGTTATGGAGTATTGATTTTGTAAATTTTAAGGTTTTAATAAAAAATATTCTAATATTTAAGAATTAGTAGCTTTCAACTTATTTGGCTAATTTACTAAGCTGTAGCAAGTTTTTAGCTTTTTACCAAAATTTTGAAAACATGGAACGAACGAGTTTTGCTTCTCACCTCCTCATATGTAAGTTAAAGTTCGTCAATCGATTTGTGAAAAAAAATATAATTTTTAAGGCGCCAGTTTGAATAAAACACTTGAATTTATTTTAATTAGTATTAACTTGAATTTATTTATAAGCTTTAAATTATTAATCTATTAATATACACTTTAATAATTAATTTAAATGATTACAATAAGTTTAACCGTTCTATACGAGCGCGCGATCAAGACAGCCCAAAATTAGTTCTTTTCTCCATTTTGCCAATTATGTAGATCATGTTGCATTCAAATGCGCGAGCAAAAATGAACTTAATAATTATGCTGACACTGTCCACTTCCTTATGTTGCAGTGTTGTCACCGTTGTTAACTTGTTCATATGTATGTTTGTGTGTAAATAGGAAACTATTTATTTATTTATTAAAAAAAATTATTATAATTAAAATTACCATAAATCTAAAAGCTAAACGCACTAGCATCAATAGCTATCGGCTTAATATTTCTTGAATAAGTATTTATTAAGCTATGTATAGACGTTCGTCAGATATTACAATGTTGTCTGAAAAATGTTCAGAAAATGTCTAACAACCGTGTGAACTTAACATTTTTGTCTTCCAACGTTGTAAGAAATAGCATTTTCAGTACATTGCAAGACAAAAATATTGTCACACATCTAACAATCGTGTCATTGTCATTGTTTTAAGACAATTGTCAAACACTTTTCATTGTCATATGTGCAAAGTTTATGCATCTGCCAATGGCAGCATTGTCATAGAAATTATTTCTAAATGCAACACTGTATATACATACATAAATAAACAAACAACCAAAAGTACATTAATAACATTTTATATGTATTTGTATTAAATATTATTTGGATACCAACATTTTTGAGTGAGTTATGATCTTTAAAGTGATTTTCTGAAGTGGGCCTTATATGAGAGCTACGACTAATTATAGACCGATCTTCACAAAATTTGTAGATGTGATTTGGCTTTATTTACCACTCATTTGTAATGAAATTTGTTTGGATACTTGCATAATTCAAACATTTATGATCTGTAAACCCCAATTTCGGAGGACATTTGTATGGGGGCCAGGTGATATAATGGACCGATTTCCACCAGTTTCAATCCCATTCATCCTTTGGCCGATAAAATATCACGTACTAAATTTTATCGAAATATCTTTAAAATTGCGACCTGCACTCTGCGCACAAGCTTTACATGGACAGCCAGCTAGATGATCGGTCCATAATTAGTCGTAGCTCCCATATAAGGACCACTTCCGAAAATCACTTTAAAGAGCATAACTCTCTTAAAAATGTTGGTATCCAAATAATATTGCACACAAATATGTTTCGTCTATATAAATATCTAATGGCAGAATTTTAACATGATCGGTCTATAATTAGACGTAGCTCCCATATAAGGCCCACTTCCGAAAATCATTTAAAGAGCATAACTCACTCAAAAATGTTGATATCCAAATAAAATTTAACACAAATATATTTCATATATATACAAATAATACGGTACAATTTTATTATGATCGGTCCATAATTAGTCGTAGCTCCCATATAAGGTCTACTTCCGAAAATCACTTTAAAGAGCATAACTCTCTTAAAAATGTTGGTATCCACATAATATTGAACACAAATATGTTTCGTACATATAATATGGTAGAAGTTTATGGTGATCGGTTCAGAATTAGACGTAGCTACCATATAAGGCCCACTTCCGAAAATCATTTAAAGAGCATAACTCACTCAAAAATGTTGATATCCAAATAAAATTTAACGCAAATATATTTCATATGTATACAATTTTATTATGATCGGTACATAATTAGTCGTAGCTCCCATATAAGGTCCACTTCCGAAAATCACTTTAAAGAGCATAAATCTCTTAAAAATGTTGGTAATCAAATAAAATTCGACACAAATAAGTTTCTTATATACAGAAATAATGACATTTTGTAATGGTCGGTCCATAATTAGTCGAAACTCCCATATAAGACCCTCTCCGTAATTCACTTTAACTTCCATAAATCTTTTAAAAGTATTTATATCGACATAAAATTTAACATATATAATATTTATATTCACAGAAATCATGACACTGAATTTTGGTCCAAAATAGGTGATATCTCTCATATAACGCCCATTTCTGAAAAACTTTTTTATATTTGCATATACTAGGTGTAGGCTATTATATGGTCGGGCTTGACCGACTATACTTTCTTACTTGTTTTTTTTTTTTTAAATCGTGACTAGAATTTGACGTGGTAGTAAAAAATGATTAAGGACAGAAATGTAGCCATTAGAGAGCTAGTTATGAACACCGGTATACAAAATGTTATGATCGAACTAAAAATAGCGACACAGTGAACAAAATACTGAAAGGGCGGTACTTGTATTTCTGAAATTATTTTGACATTATCTAAGGGGTGACTAACACAACTTTTTTTCGAACGACTCTACTGTACGGGGTAAGGTCTGGACTATAAGGTAAATGAAGCCCTACAAATACAGATAATGATTCGGTACAAAAATGATTTCCTTTTATTACGGTAAAGCAGCATATGAGATTTGCAAAATCGTATTTCAAGGTCCCTCGGCTTCAATTAATATGATATTCAATTACTTTTGGATGAATCCTGCAACACGCAAACGTTTTTAAATTGCTGCTTAAGTAGCATGCAATGATTTTGCAAGCTCTTGTTGAGTTTGACAATAATCTTCATGTAACAGTGCCTCCAATTCTTGGTCTTAAAACTAATTTGGCTGATCTGGGTGAGTTTTGTTTTTGTCAAAATCAATACTTCTTAACCGCATACACCGTATCTCACTGAAACCGATTGAATTCATATTCACCATAAGTTATGGTGAAAAATCGGTGCACTCACAATATTATTTTTATTTTATTTTATTCAGGAAGTATTCCGTGAAATTGTTTTTAACTAAATAAACATTTAAAATTCTAAGAAAATTTATTTTTAACTGAATCTAACATTTATTCAAAAAACTAAGTGAACATTAATACGGATTTTCAGTTGCATTTGATATTGACAGTTGTTTACGTTAAAGTATTTTGTATGTAAAATTAAATGAAACTGTAATTTAAAATAACTGAAAATTTACTTAAAAACCGATCTACATATTTTTCATTTAATTTTAACAAAAAGTTCATTTAATTTTAAATGTTATATTTCTCAAACAGTCAATGTGAATTTTAATATAAGATATGTATATGTAGATATTATACGGAAGCTATGACTATGTATAGACCGACCCTTAAAAAATTATTGCAAGTTATTTTCAGTTATTTTTTTTAGTTAATAACTAAAATATATAAAATAACTGACAATTCTGTTGATTTTACGGAATTCGGAGTTGAATTTTTGACATTTAAAATTAAATGAACTTTTCTTTAAAATTAAATGAATAATAAGTAGACTGAATATTCATTTATTTTATATTACAATTTCAGTTAATTTTACGTACAGAATTTTTTGAGTGTGTTCTTCAGCGTCATATTTTTAAAAATTAAATATGTGTATGTAACTACATATGACGCTTTGTTGGCACAAAATTTGACATACTCGAAGCAAAAGCAAACTTTCTTGTTTACACTTTAATGTTTAATAACTAAGTAATAATAAATGAGGGATATATATCAGCCATGCCACAGAATTTAATTCCATTCGGAAGTGGAATTAAATCTGTATTTTGCTTCTATAGAAAAAGTACAACGAAACTAAAAGTACAAGAAAATAATTAGATAATGGCTATAAAATCAATCTTTAAAAATAATGCGCCTACTCACCATTAGAGGCGCTGCAATGCTGCACTAAAAAAACATAATGCGCAATTGCAGAGTTGTGATATAAAGCTTTCTTCTACTTTCACCACGTTTACTTCTTCAATCTATCCCCTTTCCAAAGAAAGTGACGCAATTATATATAGGAATATTAATTGCCTGACTGTTAGATACTTCTCTTAAAAAAAAAAAATTTAAAAATGTTTAATACCAATCGGTCTAAATATTAAGAAATTAAATAAAATATCAAAACGCATATCTTTAAAATTGCGACCTGCAGTTAGCGCACAGAGTTTATATACTTAGCAAGCCAGCCAGACTGACAGACTTGCAGACATCGTTAAGCTAGAAATTGATTCTCTGACGAACGTTATACTTTAAGAGGGGTGTTAAAACAATTTGTTTGGTGCGTATTGTTGGGGCATATTTTTTCTTTGTTTTATATTGTTTTGAAAAACAAAGTTCTTATTAATTCATGACCATGTTCTGCTTCCATGAGTGATTGTAAACACAAATTTTACCAACACTGTGAATACGGCTCAACTAACTCGTCTCAAATATCAGGTTAAATATTTAGAAATTCTAAGGTATTCTGAAATGTGCAATCTGTAGCAACGGTCTGTAACTCTATAAGAAATATTCGTTTAACATTTAAGACATCAAGTCTACTTGTTCAACGTTTTACAAGCTACAACAGTCTTATTATTATTTCTATAAAACAGAGTGGAATTAAAAGCCTTTAATTTTAAAATTATATGTATAACATGCTTAAACAATTACACTTGTATGAAACAAAATTTGCCTAGATTTAAGGATGTTTTCCTAATTACAATAATACTTTTTTAAAAGTTTTGTAAAGTGGATATTCATGATTTTGTTTAAATAAACTTTTCTAAGTTGTAACTTCATAAGTTTGTGTGAATGCCTCCGTTGGATATGAGTGCTTGGACATGGTCTGGAACGTACATTGGTTGTGAAAAGTAACATGACATTTTAAATTTGCCATTATAACTTTTAGCCTGAAATATGAATTTATCTTGTTGCACAAACATATACATACCTACATATGTATATGTATATCATACATTTACATTTATGTTGTAGTTGTTAAGTACATTTACCATTTTATGATGTAAATGATGTTTTTTTTGTTGGCTGTTTTAATTTTTTTCTTTTCGTAAAAATGTTGCAGATAAAATAACTGACAACTTTTTTACCTTTTTAGCCATGCAATATTTGTAACTTTATGTTTTCTGTTTTGTTATTTATTGTAAATAGGGTTTCTTAATATCATAGACCTTTTGCTGTGGGAAATAACTTTTTTCATTTTCTAAATTCGTTGAAAAATCAAAAAGAGAAAAGCACAATTCGATGTGAAAGAATCCGTGTGTGAATTACAATGTCATATTAGTTGAAATTCATTGTACTTCAGAATTATTCTTCGTGGAACCCTAATGGTAAGAAGAACGTATGAGATATACAAACATGTGAATTTATATTTCTGTAGGTATGTACTGTGATGCGTAAAAGTGACACAATTTTTTTTTACCAAATTTCACAGAAATAACAGAAATATTATTAAATGGGCATCTTGTTTGCGATGGAACTAAAAAAAATTGAGAGTGACAGTACAAAATTCTATATATACTTAGTTAATTCTACATACATACATACGTACCGCAAGGCTAAAGTACATACTTTTAATGTAGAATATTGGAGAATCCCAATGGATGAGCTTGTTTTGAAAAACATGTATTATGTAAAAAACTGAAACAGGAAACAGGAATATGTTCTAAAACTGTTACTTCACACTGCACCAATATTGATGACCTATAAGGTCTGATAAACAAGTAAATATCGCAATATCCAAATTATCGGCAATACTCTGCACGTAGGAGTTCAAACTCAATATTGAAGTCGTAGTCGATGCAGTTCAAATAGCCATAGAGATCCACTCATTCCAATGAATTAAGCTCAAATTGTCAATTAGAAACAAAATGTTTAAAGAGTTTATTTAAAGCAGTCTGACTCCCACAGGACGATTGCCTGGTAAGTTTAATGATTAATACCCAGTGTAGATATATTCAAAGCTGGCAAAATGTTGACTATCGCTGGCTGCAAGATAATTACTTCAAAGCACCATCACCAAGAGGAAACCAGTGCCATGTTAAAAAACAACTCCTGCTGTCTATAATTCGAAGGGTTAATCTTTGCTATAATATCATATAGCTGGAGTCTCCCCGCAGCATGTCAGGTAGAACCTTCCTGTGTGAATATGTTAGGTGAAAGTGCTCCTTTATATGCAATAGTGAGAAATTGCGTTAGTGAATTTAAACGTGGTCGTACAAGCATTGAGGATGCACCACTCAGTGGACGTCCAATAACAGAAATTGTAGCCCAAGTGCATGATATGGGCATTAAATGATCGACGAATAAAAGTGTGTGAAATAACTCAAATGATCGAGTTCGTTTAATTTTGCAGGAAGAACTACAGATGAAAAAGCTTTCTGCAAGATGGTGCCGCATTTCTCAACAGTCGACCAGAAACGCATAAGACTGAAAATTTCTCAAGCTTGTTTGGATCGTTTTAAGAAAAATAAAATGGATTTTAAGCGTCGTTTCTTAACTGCTGATGAGACACGGATCCACCACTATATTCCAGAGACTGAAGCTGGAGGAAGTGTCACAAAGAAGGCAAAAGCAATACAATCGTACGGTATGGTTATTGCAACGGTTTTTTGGGATTTCAAAGGTATTTTATTGATTGACTATCTGCAAAAGAGTAAAACAATAAATTCAGAGTACTATTGCAACATTTTGGATCTTAAAAATTCTAGAAAAACATCCTGGCTTACAACACAAAAAATAATTGTTCATCAAGACAACACACCAGCGCACAAGAGTGTTTTAATTTGGCTAAAATCAACGAATTAAAGTACGAGTTGCTTGACCACCCACCTTATTCTCCGGATTTAGCTCCCAGTGACTTTTACCTGTTCCCAAATCTAAAAAAAACTCTTAGCCAGCGTTTTAAGTCAAATGAAGATGCAATTACAATTGTAAACCTCTATTTTGAAGGCCTTGAGGAAAACTATTTTAATCAAGGGATAGAATTGTTAGATAAGCGTTGGATCAAGTGTAGTGAAATTTCAGGAGATTATATTGAAAAATAAAAATGTTTTTGAAAAACTAACTATTCTCTTTCTGTGCTAGGTTAAGAAGTTTTAGAACCGCCCTCATATCGCAGCAATATTATACTTAGAAAGTTTGTGGTTGAGGAGAATTTAAATGCTGTAGGCGAATTCAATGTATATATGGATGATGATCTGTTGTTCATTTTGTAATCTTCTAACTATAATATAGTCTTATTGTTAGATTAATTGCACGGGACATTAGAATACATCTCTCCATTCCCTATATAAAGTAAAGAGTTTTGTATATCTTTTCATTACTAGTGCCAAAGAGATTCACTCCAAAAAAAAGTCTTAAGATGGATATATCACGTACATCCCATAAACCCGTAGTTGACCTCCATCAAATGGAAAATGGAATGCAACTCTCATGTACGGACTGGTGCTTCGAAGTCTATTTTGGAGTTACTCGACCGTGTACAGGAGAAAGCGAAGATGCTTATCGGTGACAATAGGGTATCCAACTCTATTGATTCATCGTCGCAACGTGGGTTGTGTTTCACTGTTCTATCGATACTATAATGGAATGTGTTCTGCTGAAATCAGGAAACTTGTTCCTGAAACACATAGTTTTTTACGTAATACACGTTCTTCAGTCAGGGCTCACCAATTTGTGGTCGACTGGACAGTGGATCGCACAACACACTACAAGGAAAATTCGTTCTTTAGCCGTACTGTCCGTATGTGGAACAAACTACCAACACAAGTATTCCCTGCCACTTTCAATATAGGAAAATTCAAGTCAAATGTTCACAAACACTACTCCCCCTATCCTCCCACCCATAACCTATTTTTCTAGTTCCAATACAATGCATTGTATAAGTAATGGTCGTCTCCTGAGTGCTGGTCTAAGAAAAAAAAAACAAGAAAAAAGCGATCTCAGCCGTTAGAGGCTTCTCGCTCATGAGCTTGCTCATTTGTCATTGATCCAATACTTTAAATTTGCACCATTTTAATGCCATTGATTGCGCTGTAGAGTGAATGCTGGAAGTTAATCTGGAAAAGGCAAAGAATTAACCTAAATTAGTTGAATTAGCAATACTCTTTTAACTGGCGACCATTTTGTCAGCTGTCAAGTGATTTATGTTTAGTTTGGCATTTGAAATGAAAAACATTTCCAAATTATGTTAAAGGCCCCAACACAAGATAGCTGTTGATACCGATTTATTAAGCGAATTTTGTTTAGCGATGAAGCTCACTTTTGGTTGAATAGATACATACAACTGCCGTATTTGGATTTATGATAATCCTCAAGTGTATGTTGAGACACCGTTACATCCACAAAAACTGTCTGTTTGATGTGCTTTATATGCTGATGAAATAATTGGTCCGTACTTCTTTAAAATTGAAGCTGGCCAGAATGTTACAGTCAATGGTGACCACTATAGAGCCATGATTACCATGACTTTTGCGTTCATCAATTGAACAATAATGATGTGCAGGAGTTGTGGTTTCAACAAGACGGCGCAACATGTTACACAGCTCGTGCCTTAATTGATTTATTGATGGAAATGTTTGGTAACCACATAGCTTCACGTTTCGGACCCATGAATTGGCTTTCAAGATCTTGAGATTCACCGCCACTTGACTATTTTCTGTTGGGATATGAAAACGTTGTTTCAACAACAGCAACACTTTGGTCATCCATAATTTTACATAGATTCAAATCTACACATTAGCTAGACACTGTGCATTTGTGCATACATATTTATTTTTCGGTAAAGAAGTGTAAATGTTCATAATGCTGCCTTTTTACAACTTTAAATATTATAAATGTAAAATATAAAATGTTAAGAAATATGAATGAATATTCTTACAAACATACGAGTAGATACTCGTGTTCGTACTTAGTTAGTTACTTACAATACTCGTTACTGCAATACAATTCTTTACTTATATATATTTTTTTGAGACCAAAATCAGAAACATTTCCACATATAAACATTTTATTTTTTCTAAAAGAAAACATAACTCTTCTAAGTGTATGTGTATGTGTGAAAGTGGCATGAATGTTGGTGTGTTTCTTCCTTTACTCTTGAAAACTTTTCAGTTTTTATTTATTCTTTTATTTGAGCTCATCTTGTAGTTGTTGTTGCGATACAGCAACAATGAATTATGTTGGTCCTACATATTGCAGTGGTAGTCACTATGAATCTTTATGTTGCAACAACACACACGGTCGCACTGAAATATATCTATATGTATGTACTCGTACATGTACAATAAACTACATAAATACATCTACAACATAACAGTCATTCATTAAACAGTGAATGGATTTTGCAGCAGAAGTTTAAATTATTGATTTTTTCTTATACATAAATACAAATCTTCAGGATTGGAAGAAAATTATCTGGTATAATTTATAGCGCAAACGGATTTAACAATTGCTTTTAACTCTCTATGGAGCAGAGAAATTTGTAAAAATATATTTGGTGAAACTGAGACACTTTATGCCGAGACATTGAGCTTTTGCAAACATTTTAAAATTTAGCCACAAATGTTATTAAAAGATTTAAATCCTTTAGATAATTTGTCTAGTTGAGTATGTGCCACATTTAGCATATAAAATATTTTGGTTTTGAACAAGGCGTATGGAATAGTTGTAGTTGTTGTTGGCTGTTGTCGGAAATGATTGCAGTTGGTTTGCATTCTGTGGCAAAGTAATTTGTTTTGAACACATAAACATACTCGTGCACAAATATACTCGTACATGTACTTGTAGATGCAGCACATGGAGTTTGTTTTGTTTTTTTTTTCATAAGTTAGCAGTAGCATCAACAAATTGTATACAACACAACGCTGAATGAAAAATTTTTAAAACAAAAGCATGAAAAGAAGAAAGTTACACAAAGTTAAATTGTTTTAAATTGTGTGCTAAAAATGTTCTTTTATTTCTTTGACAGAGATAAAAGTCTTTATTTGTGTGAGTTAAAGTGAGTGTGTGTGTGTGTGTGTATGGTGCGTTTTAATAAAACTTATTTCCGATTATTTAAAAAGAAAAGAAAAATTAACTTTGTACGAGAGTAAAACGCTTTATCAAGCAAAATATTCTATCAAAAGGATTAGTAGGAAAAATGTTTCCTTTAATGGAATTAGACACAACTCTTTTTTTTTTTTTTTTTTTTGTTATTTTAAATGTAGTAAAATGTTTGAAATCGTCAAATCCTTTGAGTGTGCAGATTTTAAGCTTTTGTTTTATGTCAGCAATTAAGCTTTAGTTTTTTCTGTAAAGTCTTCTTATTTGAATTGGGAAGTATTGTAATTGTCAATTGCTTTGCAAATAATCCGGAAGCCTTGTGGTGTTGCTTTGGAAAAGAACAAATACTCGTGCACTGCGTGAGGAAAGGCTTTAGAAATTGGAAATTAACAAAATAAAACTTCATAGTTTAGATACAAATGTGGACAACGTTTTAGTTAAGCAATAAATTAATTTTCAAAATAATAGTCTCATCAAATGTACAATTAAAAAAAATAACTGAAGTCTTAAGAATTAAACATTAAGGCGCTAATTTTGTAAAACGCCAAAATTTTCTAAGCGTTGCGTTAAATTACATTACGAGCAAGTGATTGTTTGCGTTGTAACAGCTGATTTTTCCGTTGTATTTAATACAACTGTTTGAAATTGTGTAACTCAACGCTGAATGTTTTCTCACTTGCGTTGTCAAATTTTACGTCTCGATTTTCTTGGCATTAGTTTTAAAAGTTGAATTAAAATATTAATAAAAAAACAAAATTATTCTATTAATTTAATATTTTATAGGAACTTTATTAATACGACTTACATAAATATATACAAAATATATATTTATTATAATGCTTTATTTGCATGTTTCATTAGGTTAAAAGAAGCTTTCATTGTCAGCAGAAAGTAGTGCTCGAAACCGGGAACACCTCATACAAAAATCATGCATCCCATCAGCAGGTTTGAAACGATTTGAGGTATGAATTCATACATAAAACCTGCGCCTTTTGGAGCACATTTTTACTACACTTTTATATGCAAAGTTCTTGAAAATAAATTCCATTTTCAAACATAATTAAGAACACAAATTTAGTGTTATTGTTACAAAACACTAAATAAACATTTCATTTACTTCATACATACTCGCAGACTTAAATATTTGCTTAGCAACTTCAATTTAATGCAATTGGAATTTGTCCTTAAACCAACATCCTTTCGATTTGAATATTAAATACTTGAAGTGCTGATATTAAGATGAAGAGCAAAATAACTGAAAACATATAGAAATCGCATTGATAGTCCAACCATAATTTGTCAGAGAAGTTGAGATGAGATGGCAAGTTAATAACAAATATTGTGAACTTTCAATTTATCTTTAAATTATTGTCGTATTTTAGAAAATTGTATATCAAGTGTTCTATTTACCAACCAACCATCAGTGCTAGAGTGCTCGCTCGTTTATACCCAGAGGAATTGCTCCTTGCCACTTCCTCTTTTTGGTTGTCTTGTGCAAACATCATATTTACTCGAATCTTTTCTGTTTTCAGTTCTTTTATTTTAGTTTATTTTAGGATTATATTTCTTTTCTTTTTTCTTTTTTTTTTTGCCAGTTTGATTATTTTCCGAAGAAGCAAAGGACACAGCATTACATTTTACTCTTGATTTAATTTTGAGATTTTTTTTCTGTGGCCCCCTTAACTCCTCATGTACATACATACATGTTTGTGTATGTTTTAGGAACATCCTTATCTAGGATGTTTTTAAAGGAACTTGTATATACATTTTAAACGCCTCACCAACTGCTATAAATATTAAAAAAATTGAGGAGAGGGAGAAAAAACTTTTGATTTCGCTTGATTTTCAATGTTTGTCTATTCGTCTCTTTGATTTTTTTTTAGAGTCGCTACTGCTGATTGGTGGGTGGTTAAAACATGTTGTGAAACTTAACACAGTTTTAGGATTAAGCTACTAGAGCTTGAATATTTACTGTTCATGTTTAATTTTAAAGCGGTATTCCAATGTTACTTAAATTTCCTTAATTCCAAAATTTCAATCCGCGTTTGCGGATTATAACAGAGCTATGCTAAAATTGAGTTCAGACCAATTATTTGTTATACACATCCATTTTCTTGGGTTTACTATTGTTAAGAATTACCTCTTAATTTTGAGCTTTATTTGGCTGTAGTGTACCTCAAATTCACCGTCTTCCCTTAACTATTGCAGACAATGATTGTTTGTGGGTGTGATGTGTATTTGCTGCTGAGATTTTCCTATTTTCCTGCTTTTTGGATTCATCTGTAGCTGCTTATTGGATTTTACCTACACACTAGCTGGCTGGCTGGCTGGCTGGCTGGCTGGCTGGCTGACTGACTGACTGAGTGAGTGAATGACTATTTATTTGATTTTGGCCATGTTTACTTTTTTCCTTATTTGTTTTTATTGGTTTTAAATTATACTTGTAATCCAATTTTAAAGAAATGAAATCAAAAAATCTTGTAGTTTTGATTGAGTCCCTCTAGAGTGGCTGGTGCTTGCTGGTTACAACGTTACTCTATCCACCAATTGATTCCAAAATAAAATGGAAGGAACAAGTAAATAATGAAATCAAGTATAAAATAAAATATTAAATGAAGATGATTAGAAAAAATAGATAATACTTTTTTTGTCCTTTCTAAAGAGTTTCAGTTGATAAGAAATTTTTTGAGGAATAGAAAAAAAAAACTCCTTCTCTTTATTTTATGAAACGTGAGTTTCTTTAGTTTAGTAATGAATTTTATTATTGTTTTTTTTTAGAATAACAATAACACAATAATATGAGTTTGAACATTTCCAAAAATTAAATTTAGATCAGAAGACAAGTGGATATTTTAAATTTAATTCGTTTTGTTTTAAGTTTTAAACAACTAAGTAACAGTTTAGCAATTTTCGAATTAATTTGATAGACATACAATGCTTTCTTTTAATTAATTGTGTAAGGAGTTTATATTTTTAAAATAGTTTATTCGACAGAAGGAAGAATTAATTGAAGTGATTTTCGGGGGTTGATCAAAAACTTTGTATTAAATGAGAGATAAAAAATGCATGTTTAATCACAAGTTTTACCCCCTGGTCCACGATGTCGAACGATAACTTTCGCTTAGATAAGACTTAAGACACAAACTTGATTGTGGAATAAAGAAACTTGATTGAGTAAAAAATAGATACGATAAAAAGTTTGTGTCTTAAGTCTTATCTAAGCGAACGTTATCGTTCGACATCGTGGGCCAGGCAGTTAATTATAAAAAACTGGCACATATGTATCTTTCAAGTGTCCCCGCACTTTACACTACTATTTTAGGTAAAAAAAAAAAACATAAATATGAGAGTGATCAGCGAGGAATATGTAAAAAAAACGTAATCCTAAAATTTGTATGTTTGTTTTTTTGTTTATTCAGAATGGTGTTTTGTTTCTCCCTCTGACTGCTTCCATACAAAAGCATGTGTCCCCCGTTAGAATTTTTAGTAAACAAAATAAAATAAAATCAAGAAAAAAGTAAATATGCAACATTTAATAAAAGTATTCGAATTATTGTGTTCCTTTCTTGTGTTTTGAATTGTTATAGTCGTCGAAATTTAATTAGTGCGAATTTAGCGTTGCAAAGAAAGGTTGTCCCCACAATTTGCATTGAGCGTCACTTTTTTATAAATCAAGTAATATTACTACTTTTCAATTTCAAGTTTAAGTAAGGTAAATAACGTAAGGAAAAAACAAACTTTAATTATTACAAAAGTGAAAAAAAATTATTAAAAAAAGTGTGCATTTGCGTAGTTTTTGTGAAGGGCGCGATAAAATTTCTTGAGCGTCACGCAAATTTTTTTAAATGTGAATATATTAAATATAAAAAATTAAAGTTGACAATCATTGTTTACATGGTTTCAACTCATTTTTTTATAATTTGTGAATTCGAGAAATAAATTGTCTAAGAAAAAAAACCAAAATAGGCAAATATTTCATGAGCATCACTTTTGAAATATATTGCTTCATAGCTTAAAATGCTTAATTTTGATTTAATTTTTTTAAGGCGGCTCGAGAGAAAATAAAGCTCGATAAAGCGCGTAATGACGAATATAAAAGAAAGAAGAAAGAAAGGTATAATCGTGGTATATTTGAGTTTAATTTTTATTGTTACTGGTTTTGCCACAAAAGTGGTAAAATAAATGAGAATGGAAAAAAAACAAAGCCGCTTGTCATTTCATGAAGTTTATACAGATTCAGAATAAGAATTCGAATGAAAATTTATAAATTAAGTTAAGTTATTGTTTTGTGTCAAATATTTACATATGTGTATAAGATTCTTCAAGAATTACTTCCTTTTTTGTTAAAGACATCAAAGAATATGTACATGTTTAATTTTTTATGAAAATTTTTGTTTTTTGAAGAATTTTTTTTTTTTTTTTATTTTCTTTTTAGAAAAGAATAAACTTTTTTTCGTTAAACTTAAGATTTGGCATTATTTCTTGTTTACGTGCAACAAAATCTCTTGATCGTCACAAAATATCTTGAGCATCACACTTGGTTTTTTTTTTCCTTAAAACGCTTATAATTGCAGTTTTTTTTAAATACATTGTTACAAGCCTATTACTTTGCAAATAACCTCTAAGTTCAAGTTTTTTTTTAACAAAAATTTACATATTTTCATCTTAAAATTTTAAAATAACTAGTCACTTTAAAAAAAAAAAATTAAAAATCAAGTTGAAAAGTGATTTTTTGTTTATAATCGAAAAGATGATTTTTGCAAAAGTCAATCTTGAGAAACAAAAGATCATCGTGGTATGCTTGAATTTCAAATATTTTTGCATTTTTAGCGATTTTTTATACATATTTGGTGAGTGTCGCTCAAGATAGAAATCATAGAAAACTTAAAAAAAAACTTTAAAAATAAGCAAAATAAAACACGTTGTGTACGTTTTTTTTTTGAATTGACCCATATAAATTATGCATTCAACAACATATGAAGAACATAAAGAATATGCTCTATTATAAGCTCTATTGTGCCCTCAAAAGACAAACGGATATGGCAAGATCGTCGTAGTATCTTATAAGGACCTATATTGTTTCTACGACCAATATTTCCATGTGTTGCAAACGGAATGATAAACTTAATATGCTCCCATCTTTTTGGTGGTAATTATAGAAATATTGTAATAGTAGCCAGATTTGTCCAAAATCTTCTGATCTGATCGCTTTGGAAATAATTTCACTGTAACCTGCTTTTATTTGTTCTTTCGATATGTATTCTAATTCTAAAAGCCCGCTTTTCAGAACTGGGTTAGTAATAGAAACAATGCATAACATGCTAGTAAAAGAAACAGCATTGCAATAAAGCCTGTACATAATTAAGCACGATATGAGATGAACAGCAGCGGTACCGAAATAGGTTGTGCTATTACCGAACAAACTGCACAAACGTCTCCTGTAATGTGGTCAGAAAATAAAAAGTCGAAGGAGAGTTTAAACTGCAAATACTTAAATAAACCACAAGCAGTGGAATTGACAGATAGATGCAGAAAACCAACTTTAATGCAGAAGAGAGTAAGAACACCAAACCCCGAAAAAATGATAATATCAGCTGTCGATTAAAACTGATTCTGAACTAAAAGAGTTAGGAGAAGAACTTAGAAAAGTGATCTAACTACAGAATGATTTAAGGAGAACATATATCTAAATAACTGAAACATGTAGCAGCATGCCATAGATGTCCCGTTTTCTAAAAGGTGTGAAGTCAATTAAACGTAACTCACCCACGTGGAAAGACAAAACTAATGAGCTGGGTAAAGGATAACAAAGACCTGCAAAAAGCAACTGTGCAGATGTCAATCCGTGTGGTAATGAAAAGACTTAGAGGAGAAAAACACATGCCTAAACAATATTGATAAAATAGTGAACATGTTAGAAAAAGACCATTACTACATTGATGATTGCATTACCACGAATCAGAACGAAGGCGAAATCACTAAGGAAGAAATAATGAAAATTGGAGACCAAGATTCTTCGCTCTTCTATTCGAAACCTGACAGAAAAAAATACAGATTCCCAGTTATTTGGATACAAAATGCGAAAATTGGTTGGAGAACCACAGACATATAGACCTATGTGTCCACTGAATGCTCTAGGAAAATGTCTTGAGAGCATAATATATAATTTGGATTTCGAAAGGCAGAATCAACTATTGAAATCTACTATAGAACTAGACTAAATACTTTTCATAATTGTTAATTAAAGTAGTAAATTTTAACCAAAGTTAAATAAACTTTGTACTTGGTCTTGAGTTTGAAATGTACGTTTAACAAGTTTTTCGTTTACTTCAAAAATCATTGCAACGTTTAACTTGATTAACGTGCATTCATTCATCAGTTTCGCATTAAAACAACTGATGAAATACAGAAGCAAAACTAACCGAAGACAACAAAATGCAAAAGATTGTTGTCTTATCTCTCATGCAACAATTTGCAATGTCTGTGGCAGCAGTCTGCATGACAGCTTGTGTTTGTTTGTGTGTGTTCTTCGTTGACGTGTGGTTATGTTAAAGACAATAACTGCACATAATTGATTTAATCTTTTCAACAAACTTCAAACCGAACTCAACTCAACTCCAAACTACTTGAAGAGTGTTTTCAGCAGAAAATTGCAGGGGAAAAATACAACGAATCATTTAATCGTTCAAGAGTAAAAAGTTACACAAAATGTTGTTCATGTTGTTTATGCTTTAACCAATCATCAATCACGCAATCTCTACAACGTATTGAAAAATCAAGATAAAAGTTGGTAACATAAAAAAAAACAAGGAACTGAACCAGAAACAAAACTAATTCATCTCTTAGTTTGGGTTCTTCTGGTTGCTTTCTTTAATTTGTTGATGTTGTTGTGTGATTTTTGGTCTTGAGTTCATAAATGACACAAGAACATTAAAGTTTTTGTTGTTTAGTGTGGGAGCTGGAATTTAATCACACATTCAAGTTCATTTTCAATCCAAACTTTTGTACAACGACAGACAGAAAGTTAGTAAGGTTTTGCCACAAATAGTGACAAGTACATGTTGTACACGCAGTGTTTTTTTTTTTGGTGTTTCTCATAACATTCATATTGACATTCCTGTGGTTGTAAATTCACACATTGCCTCACAAATACATGCACACTTTCAGTTGTGTATGTGTGCAGTGTTTTTAACACATACATAATTTTTGTCCCCAAGCGGAAATTGATTCTTAGTTTGAGAAAAACTTTTTGAAGAGTGTCGCGTGGGATAATGTTGTTTTTCGTTTTGTTTCTGATGTTTTGTTAAAGTTCGCTTTGTAAAAACGTGGCCTGTATTGTTAATTAAGTTTAATTTAAGAAGATTATAATAGCTTTAACTGGTAGCACACTGAGCTTTGCTTAATAGAACCATTATTAGATTATGTCGTGATAAAATCAGTCCATCCAAAATATTACTAACAGCGAACTGTTGAGTATTGTTCCATCCGTAGAAAGACTATTGGTTTAATGAATAATACTGTTGATTTGCTGTTTCTATAGAAGCCGATCTTCAAGCAGTTAACTTGGGTCCAAACAAACTAGTTCCATTGTGATAGTCAAGGGATAAACAGTAGGCCCCTCAGTCGACACATGTAATTTACACACTGAATCAACCAGATTATTTATTAATTAAGAAGATGTATTTGATATTCATTCTCAACGACTTAACCCCCTTGCATGGATTAAGGTCCACCAAATGTACGATATATCACAAATCCGAGTCCACCATCCTTTTTTTCCATTAAGTCAACTTCTGCAGGGGTCGTTTAAAAGTGAATCAGTCTCATAACAAACGTTTAAATGGATCAGTGTCCCATTAATAGTAACCTTGTGTGCTCGTGAAGGATCCAAATATGTAGATTTGTTCTGACAGCATCACCAAGTCGATTTCCATTAATCTGAACAAGCCACAGCAGTTCTTGTTGCCTCTTTAACGGTCATCTTTATATCACTAAATAACAAATACTACTATATTCGATAATACCTACGTTTGTATATTGATATTGGCGTATGCCAATTTTGAGACACCAGTATAGTCTATAGTCTGCCCTAATTGACAATTTGATTCAATTAAATCTTCTTGCAGTTGCCATTAACCAACCATTATCTTAATGCTGACTACGTACAATATAATGTTGCCTCTAGAAATTTACCAGACATCTATACTAATAAATTGGTCACATATGCGACAGATTTACCCCTCCTATTTTCCAACTCAACATATTGTTCATAGCAAAGTTCCACAAAAGTGGATATAATAACGGCTGCTTTGAGAAGATACTACCACGTCGCTAAATAGTTCCCACACATCGCATTCATTATTCTTGAAGTGCTTCACTGAGGCCTTATTACCAGTTTTCATGCATTTGCTGACCAAACATGTCAGTTCTAATCACCATCTTACACCATTCCTACGAAAGCCGGTTCTAGTCATCTGAATGAATCGAACTATTCGTCCAAGGGGCAATTTTGTCGCGCCTTGCTACCAGTGGCAAAATTCATCCATCATTCTTATCTATATTGTCAATAAACCTACACAACAATTCCACTCTCCCCACCTACAGATACAGTAGCAACAACAACAACTACAGCAGCAAATACCACCATCGCTAATAACACACATGATTGCGTTCCGGAGACCTGTTGTGATAAAGAACCTGATATAAACAGATTTATGCAGCAAAATAGCATTTTGGTCGCCACGATCCAGTAAATTAAACTGACTAACAATTCCAACCTGCACAGTTGTAACGGATTTAATGTTCTCACATACCAAAACAACCAGCTTTGATGGTGGAGGCATCGTCTTCATCATCCGCAACACAGTGCAATATAACACCACCGCAATATTAATCGCTATTACTACTCAGATCTCACAAGTAGTCTTGACACAACTGAGGTGGGGATGTAGCAATAGCGAGTGTCGTCTAAATTTATGTTAAACATGTTGTAATTGTCCTTTTAATGCCCCCACATTTGAAATTGCCCAGCCAGCCCTAATTCACTTTGTCCAATAGATTTATGGACTAACCCAGTAGAATTAGCACAATTCTGTGGCATGGACCTCGTAGTAGAAGATAATTATATAGAGTGAATAGAAAATATTTTCAGGAGACGTCTAATAGCACCTCCATAGAAACAACAAGATTATATTGCGAGTCCTTCTGAATTTGGTGACACTGTCATATACAAGCAACTCAAGCGAAACTGTCTGCTAGCTCATGGCCAAAATAAATGATTGCAGCCTCTGCCCTACGTAAAAAAAACCCATACGTCCGTAATGTTTATCACAGCTTGTAAAACCATAATCCGAAGTCATCAAATACAATTTTGCCAGATAGTTTACGAATGAACGGTGTAAACGAGCTAGCAATAGCGATTTCAAATTTATCTCGAAACCAGTTTATAGAGATTTTTATTTGTGTTCTCGGGGAGTGTAAAAGGAGTTTGGGTAATGACTGGTGAATCTGAATGATTTTCAATTACGACTTATGTATGTGAGTTGTGGTGAAATCTTTAAGAGTAATTACAAATTGATCCACGTTGCATCAAATCCACATTAAAAACTTACAAATGAAGACATCATTTCCTTACATTACTCAACTAGACAAATTTTTATGTGTTTTTGCTAAATTTCATATGGATCCGAATGTTTGACTGTGTAAGGCTGTGTGAGTCTGTGTATATGGATATGATGTATAGTTGTATGTGTGTATGTGTTGCTGACTTTTAACATTGAAAATATGAACCAAAGTCAACGAGACTGTCTGCTGAGAAGCTAGTTTTTTCTTTCTTTTGGAGATTTGTTTTGTGGAATTTTTCCTTGTTCTTATTTCAATTCTCAGGGTGTGCGTTTGTTTGTGAGTCTGAATTATTTTTTTTAAGAGACTTCAAGTGTTCTTTTGGCTTATTTGAAGAACTGAAGCGGAAATAAACTTTTAAAACGCAATAAAAGTTTACACAGTTGCTTGTAATAGAAAAGAAGCAGAAACAAAAAAAAAAATAAAGATGAAGAAAAAACCCCAAAACAACACGAAACAAGAGCAGAAAAGTACTGAACATTTCATTTATTTTATGAACACAAGTGTCCATGTTATTCTACATTAATGGAATAATATTTGTCAAATAAAGAAAATAAAGCAAAATACTTACAGACATAAATAGTACATACATATGTACTCGTAAGTACCTATGGAATGTTTAACAACTAACAATAATTGTTAAAATGTTGGAAATATTTACTAATTAATATTTAATTGGAGAAGTAAACTCATTTAAGAAGTTGTCATAATGAAAGTTTTTAATTAGTAGATTGATAAATATAAATTCATAAACAATGCAGGCCACCAAACAATATCAACAGTGAATTGAAAAGGAAATTAAAAGTTTTTTTTTTTAGGCTGACAATCTATCTACTGACCTCTAACCTTTTTCTACGAGCGAAAACATATTTGGTTTTTCTTTATGTTAAAGTTGAATTTAACTTTTACATATTTTTGTTCGTGTAATCTTTGACTATTTATTTTATTTTTGGCATAAAAAGTTTAGTCTGGTGCAAGATGAAGTTTGTAAAAGTTAGACGCTAAAGAAATGAAATACAAAACAAGAAAAACCTTTAAAACACCTGATTATTTTTCAACATTAAAATAAAAGGCTAATATTTTTTATGTTGCAACAAGAATTTGTGTGCTTGGGTTTTAGTTTTGCATAAAAAATAGGCTTTACCAGACGACATATTACGTGTACATTAAAAAGTGGTTACAGATAAAAAAAAAATTTAACAAAAGTTTGTGTTTATACTTAAATATTTGCCCAAAAAGACGTAACCACTAAATAAAATATTTTTGAACTCATTTATTTATTAGAAAAAAATTCGTTTTTTTAGGACAAGACACAACAAATATTTAGTAGTATTTGATTTGATGCTGTTTGATCTTGCAAAAAACTCTTGCAGGAGTAAACAATGTCAATTAAATGTGTGCTAAAATAAGTGGTTACGCTTTTTTGAGTAAATATTTGCTATGTGTCATGCCTTTAGTTTAAATTTAAAATAGACTATAACAGAACTTTTGTATGAGTGACCTGTTCGAGTTTCGAATTTTAAAAAATGGATTTTGAAGTTCCATTGTTTTAAGTGCACAAGTACAAAACGCTGACAGAATTGCTGACATAAATTTGTTCATGTTCTACTGTGTGGTGAAAACTTGCAGGTGTTCATAGTTTTGTGTTTGTTTTTAAATGGCGGTCTTTGCATCGACAAGAGTTGTCCATTCTTAGTTAAGTGTACAAATTTATGTTTAAAGTGCACAAGTACAAAACGCTGACAGAATTGCTGACATAAAGTTGTTCATGTTCTACTGTGTGGTGAAAACTTGCAGGTGTTCATGGTTTTGTGTTTGTTTTTAAATGGCGGTCTTTGCATCGACAAGAGTTGTCCATTCTTAGTTAAGTGTACAAATTCATGTTTTAAGTGCACAAGTACAAAACGCTGAATATTTGCCCAAAAAGACGTAACCACTAAATAAAATATTTTTGAACTCGTTTATTTATTAGAAAAAAATTCGTTTTTTTAGGACAAGACACAACAAATATTTAGTAGTATTTGATTTGATGCTGTTTGATCTTGCAAAAAACTCTTGCAGGAGTAAACAATGTCAATTAAATGTGTGCTAAAATAAGTGGTTACGCTTTTTTGAGTAAATATTTGCTATGTGTCATGCCTTTAGTTTAAATTTAAAATAGACTATAACAGAACTTTTGTATGAGTGACCTGTTCGAGTTTCGAATTTTAAAAAATGGATTTTGAAGTTCCATTGTTTTAAGTGCACAAGTACAAAACGCTGACAGAATTGCTGACATAAATTTGTTCATGTTCTACTGTGTGGTGAAAACTTGCAGGTGTTCATAGTTTTGTGTTTGTTTTTAAATGGCGGTCTTTGCATCGACAAGAGTTGTCCATTCTTAGTTAAGTGTACAAATTTATGTTTTAAGTGCACAAGTACAAAACGCTGACAGAATTGCTGACATAAATTTGTTCATGTTCTACTGTGTGGTGAAAACTTGCAGGTGTTCATAGTTTTGTGTTTGTTTTTAAATGGCGGTCTTTGCATCGACAAGAGTTGTCCATTCTTAGTTAAGTGTACAAATTTATGTTTTAAGTGCACAAGTACAAAACGCTGACAGAATTGCTGACATAAATTTGTTCATGTTCTACTGTGTGGTGAAAACTTGCAGGTGTTCATAGTATTGTGTTTGTTTTTAAATGGCGGTCTTTGCATCGACAAGAGTTGTCCATTCTTAGTTAAGTGTACAAATTTATGTTTTAAGTACACAAGTACAAAACGCTGACAGAATTGCTGACATAAATTTGTTCATGTTATACTGTGTGGTGAAAACTTGCAGGTGTTCATAGTATTGTGTTTGTTTTTAAATGGCGGTCTTTGCATCGACAAGAGTTGTCCATTCTTAGTTGAGTGAACAAATTTATGACTTGCCAAGACAATGGGTAAAACTTATATAAAAAATACAATTAAATGTCAAATCCTAATGGTGTTGCTATAAAATAGGCACCCATATTTTAAGAAAAAATCGACACATTGTTAAAATTTGTAAAAGAGGCTGATAGATAAATTCAAGCGGCGTGAAATCGGCATCGGAATTTACAAATTTGAGAACAAAGAGGAAATGGAGGAATCTTATTAATCCAACAATAGGAAATTGTTAGCTAAAGAATAGAAATGCGGCCTTAATGTTAGACTTATGTGGGCGATGTGTGTGCTGGGTGATGCAAAGAAATTAACGGTAAAAGAAGATAGAAGGCTTACCCCAAATTAAATATTTGCTGAAGGATCTATTGAAAAAGTTATATTAAGCCCTTCTGCACAGTTGATAAATGTCTGCTTATGCTGTATATGGGAAAGTAGAGACGGCAAAACGGCATGAAATCTAATTGTGGTGTTATTCTCTAAAATCAAAAAAGTAATGAGGAGATTCCTGATGGTCCCAGTAGTGTGGCAAAAATCATAGAAATTTAAAACAACGTTTCTATTGGATCGGCTGTCAAAAAGCAGCAGTCAGCTTCCCTATTTAAGCGTGATCATGAATCAGTTGCCAACAGAGTTAAAATGACTAGTGACAAAATTAAAGAAAGATGCGAACGAGCTGTGAGCTTTGAAGAATTTAGTGAAGGCCAGCGGATACTAATGTATAATTCTAAGGAAAGAAAGGTTTGTCATACAAATTACAAACTCAGTAGGACAGTGGAATAGAAAACATAAACATAAGAGCCGCAGGTCAAAAATGAAGGAACAATTAACTGACTATCGAAGTGGATGAAGTTAATTCAGAGACAGTTAAAGCGTGATCTATAATAAATAGTGACAAAAATCTTGAACAAATTTATGTAATTTCTCTGTTTAAATTTCTATCTAGGAAAACAATTATTTGAAAAAAAAAATACAAGAAAAAAATCAATTTGTTTCTCTAAACAAACCTATAATAATTTCCACTTGAAAACCTCTGCCAAGTTATTATGTTTAAAATAATTGTACTTCCCCAAAACAACATACATCATCATGGCTGGAAATCGGAAAATTAACTAGGAAAATTAACCTCGCAGCATATCTACCACCAACAACACATATAAAGTATTATCGTATCAACACAAATCTTAAGAAAGTAGCAGACAGAATTGATAATCCAGAAAATGAATATACAAAATTCTTTAAAGGCTCTATCACCTTAAACGAAATCAAATCTAAAGCACTACTACTAAATCACTCAACTGTAAACGTAAACTGACATTTACGACGTCAAAAACAAGTAAGAAAGTATAGTCGGTGAAGCCCGACCATATACAACCCTACACCCAGTATATGTATAAAACAGTTTTTTAGAAATGGGCGTTATTTGGGATATATAACCTATTGTGGACCGATCATCCAAAAATTTAGTGTCATGATGTCTATCTCGATATAAATACTTTTAAAAGATTTATGGAGCTTGAAGTGATTTTCGGAAGTGGGCCTTATATGAGAGCTACGACTAATTATGGGCCGATCATAATAAAATTGTACCGTATTATTTGTTTACATATGAAATATATTTGCGTTAAATATTATTTGGATACCAACATTTTTGAGAGAGTTATGCTCTTTAAAGTGATTTTTGGAAATGGACCTTATATGGGAGCTACGAGTAATTATGAACCGATCTGCACAAAATTTGCAAATGTGATTTGGCTTCATTTACCACTCATTTGTGACGAAATTTGTTTGGATACTTGCATAATTCAAACATTTATGATCGGTAAATCCCAATTTCGGGAGGACATTTGTATGGGGGCCAGCTGAAATAAGGACCGATTTTTACCACTTTCAATTCCATCCATCCTTAGGCCGAAAAAATATTATGTACCAAATTTTATCGAAATATCTGTAAAATTGCGACCAGTACTCTGCGCACAAGCTTTACATGGACAGCTAACCAGCTAGACGGACGCACGGACAGACTGACATCGTTAAATCGACTCAGAAATGATTCTGAGTCGATAGGTATACAGTGCACTCGGGGTATACTGAACACTTTGTAATATGAACTATCCGATATAATGAACTGGCTATTTTTTACATTAGTTACTCTAAATAGTGAACTCCACAAACCTCTATAAAGTGAACACAGTTTTTTGCACAATGATTGACAACAAAAAAGCTATTTCTCTTGTATATATTCATTGTTTTTGCATTCTTTTCTTGTCTTAATACACATTTAATGAGATGACTTCAGTTTAAAATTCGATCTTGACAAGTGTTTATTTGTAAATTGATTAAAAAATGCGTGCGCAAAAAAAAAAAGAAATTTTCTTTCCATTAAAGTGAAACGAGAAATACTAAAAGAACTAGAAAATGGAGTAGAAGCTACTGTTCTTGCAAAAAGATTTGATGTAGCAAAATCCACAATAAGTGGCATAAAAAACAAAGTGGAAGCCGGAGTTCCATGCTTAAGTAAAAGTGCCCTTAACAGAAAGACATTTCGAAAAGCAGAAGAGCAGTGTCGTGGTTTTTAAAGCAGCGATCTAAAAACTTACCAGTAAGCGGTGAAATGCTTATGCAAAAAGCCAAAACACTGCATGAACTATTGAACAAAGCGGGTGGTTTTTATGCAAGTCCAAGCTGGCTTCAAGAGTCGATACGGAATTCGTTTTTTTTATTTTTCTTAAACTGTATATAGTGAATATCTTGATATAGTGAACAGGCCTGTGCATTAATTAGTTCACTATATCCCGAGTGCACTGTACTTTAAGGTACAGTTGGATTTAAGCTTGGACATAAGCTCAAATCCAATATACCCTCCCAACTATGGTGGTGTAGGGTATAACAATATGAGGGAGGAAAGCAACTGAACAATTAAATTCCGCGGGAGTTTTTTCCCTTTTTATTTTTTTAACATTGAATTTGAATAGGAAAAACTGGAAAAGGGAAAAAACTCCCACGGAATTTTTATTCATGATTGGGCTGATAATGTAGCCAAACTGATATTTCTGCTAGAAATGATATGAAAACTGACTTGTTGCAAATAACAACTATACTTCTGATTTAGTTAAGAACAGAAGAAGAAAATAGGGAACACGAAAAAGAAATTACAGAAATGGACACGACAATCAACCAAATGCAAAAACAAAAAATGATAAGCAAATATTCGTATATATAAATTAAGGAAGTTGCAAGCAAAGAAATTCATGCTAATGTTATTGTCACAACAATAAATGCATCAATAATCCATATATAGTAAATATGTATTAAGGATTCCAAACAGGACTGGTTTTTCAAATCCCGGGAGTCGAGATTTTATAAATGAATCCCGAGATCCTGGAATCGGTATTTTCGGGATTTCGGGATTTTTTTCATATTAAAAAAATTGGTTTATAAATGACTAGCTGAACCCGGTGTGCTTAGCTACCCTGTAAAGCCGTTAATAAACATTGTAAAAAAGTAGGTGCAGAAGTGTGTATGGTCGAAAAATATTATCATTTAATAAGTATTCCTGAGTTAAAGCTGCACGCTGTGAAAATTTAAATTTAATTTAACAGATCCAGCATCCAATATGTCGAAATCAAAGGGGCGTGCTCCTCCCACTGTTTATTTGGTACATATTTCTATTCATGTCAATACCATATATAGCAAATACTGACGCTGTTGGTAAAAAAATGCCCAAGATATGACGATTTTAAAATTTAGGTTATAGGGGCGCGGCCACGCCCCTATGTCGACTCACAACTATGTACCAAATATCATCGACCTAGGTCAAAAAAATTCCCAAAATATGGCGACTTAATGTTTTTGGTTATGTGGACGGTGCCACGCCCATTGGTCCACCCACTAAAGAGAAACTTGATTTGATTTTGTTACCAATATATGAAGCTGATGATTTTTTCATCATTTCTATCTCATTATCAAATTCACTCTTCAAATTTGGGTTTTTTATATTTAAAAGTGTTGAGTAAATCATCCTTTCTTTTTGGTTTCTTTTAAGGAGAGATTTCACCAGATCACTTTTAGATATCTCTTTGAGCACAAATAAAAGTGGAGAAATTCATATCTCTGCAACAAAGAGCTTTGTCTGTTACTTTAAGGGCAGTGCTACACGTTAAATAAATATCGTGATATTTGAATCACGATCCATTTTAAAGTATTGATGGATCACGAGCGTATGCTACATGTTTAATATTTATCGCGTCAGTATTTATGCTATTTTTGTGCTGTGCGAGTCGTTTATCAATTTCGCGAGAAAACCAAAAGAAAGCCTGTTTAGCAATTTTGCTTGCTTTTTCATTGAAGATAAAAGTGGAAAAAATAATTGGAGCAAAAAGTGGTTGCAGGATCGGAAATAATATATATACACTTAAGTTTAATGGACACAATTATTATTATTTGTCACTTTTTACTGACTGAAAATGCTACACGTCGAATATTTATCACGAGATCCACGATCCGCGATCTGGATTTCATATTTTAGGCCATTCTGCGATATGGATCGGGATACATCAATATTGCTAGCTACACATTCAATAAATATCGTGATACTAGAAATATAGTGATTTAAAATAGCAGCTACATATTTGTTTAAGTAAAACAAATTCTTCATCTCTTTAGGTTTTAACCCTTTTTTGCATAATATTGGAAATTTCTATCATAACACTGAATGTCCTCTTTTAACATTGTATGATGTTTTTTTGCTAAATTTCATCATATTAAGATTCATCATATTAAGATCTTTTTAACCATTTTTTCTTTAATTTTAAACATGAATTATATCACCTTGATTTATTTCACGAATAAAGAAAAAATCATGCAAACAAGAGTTAAATCAATCCACTGCAGTATAACGCTCCTTACTGGCAAGTTAAAAAATGTCGTCAGATGTGTTTCAGCATCAGCATGGGTAATTCTACGTGTACTTTAGCTTTTGAAGGCATAACTGTGGATTTGAGCGAAAGACTACAATAGTCAACAATGTTCAAACAATTTGCGTCCGGTACTGGCTGTACTAAATAATTAAAATTTATTAGATATAAGATTTGAAATACTGATTGTTAGTTCGTTTTTAATGAAGATACAATAAGTAAACAAAAGTACAAAAAAAAGTTAGCGTGTAAAGTTGTGGTACATCCGAGACTGAAAGATTCTCTTTAAGTATCGATGTTACTGCAAACTGAATCGCGACAGTACTATCCTTCTTTCTCGGGTTGAAGAGACACCGAACTGTAGACCACAACTTGCAAACTCCTGAACTAAAGCCGCAGTACCTCAGATGATCTAAGCATTGTCAACCTATGATATTAATCCTAGGGATAACATTCCCACGACAGCCGGTTCTACTTAACGGAATGACTGGAATTTTCTTGGCCAAATCCGGCAACAAAAACTACAATTTTTGAATTCTGTTCAATTTTCTCTTGATTTTTATGCTGGAATTATTCAAAAATATTTACTATGTATTAAAAATTCTATCCATGAACATTATTTTGACTGAAACTAGTTCTTTGCTATTCCATTTAGTTACTATGCCTTTGTCTTACTAAATTTTCAAATACTTAACTGTCTCATTTAAATTCTATACTGATGGTAGACCGTTTAAAGAGTTTTTTAAACAACTCATTTGTAATATTTGCTAGACTGTAAAACTACACGATGTACGAGTATTTATAGAAGGAATAAAGTGTTACTACAAAAACTGGATGATCAATAGAATAATGCAGGAACTAGAATATATTTAATGGTTCAAACGTCAAAATGAGCTCATACAGGATATACGCAGACACACACACTCAGTAACGGAGTGAAGTGTTTATGTGTGTGGTGTTGACGGTAAAATATTTTGAATGTATTAACGGTGCATCAACATATATGCACCTACTGTTATACATATTGTACAATTGTTGTTCTGGCAGTTGTTATTGATTTTGTTGCAGTGTTGATTTTTCTTTAAATGACATTTTTGCTACTTCAACCACAATTGAAAATCGTTGAACGGTAAAATAGGCGTTAATAACGACAAATCGATCACATGCAATAAGCCGCAAGCTACATGTAAATGTGGCTACAAATGACTGTGGTTTTTATGCTTTTGCTTAATAAATGAACCCATACACAAACGTACACTCACTCGTACACACAATCAAAAAAGCATTGGAAAAATGTCAACATTTAAACAAAAATGATGGCCATCGAATAAAAATCACCAGTAACAGTAAAGTTCATCAGAAGGAATTGGAATTGGAGATAAATAGATCATGCAAGACAATTTATTTCTCTGCTTAAATGATTTCAATTTGAAATGTTTATTTTCTCTTTAAGGTTTTAGGAATGAAATTCTCTGACGAACTTGAGCAAACTTTATAATTTCTAGACTAAATTTCTTTGTATTATGTTGAATTATTAATATCCAATTGACAGCATTATTTGGTATATTACTTAAGGTGCTATCATACGGGATGTATTTTACATATGTACTGTCAAATATTCCATATGTAAAAGTTGTACACATCGTGTGATACTTATAAAACTTTGCATGGGTAAAAAACATGTGGAAATACATGTGTAATTTTTTTCGATTAGAACACGCTCTATTTTCCTGTGACAAACATTAACAAAACAGCTGGTTTGTTTGAAACAAAATTGTATGAAAAAATAAAATTAAAGAAAATGGATAATGAACATGGAAAAGTAAGTATTTTTATATTTTTAATAAATGAAATTATGTTTATTATATTTATTGCAGTTAGATTGGCCAAAAGAAGCAATTTTTGAAATTTATACACGTTAAAAAGACAGCGGCAAAACATTCGCAGGGGCCAAATTACCGCAATCGATATCGAGTAAAATTGATCGTAATTTTCTTATTTGAGATCATGGCATTCGATATCGAACAAGAAATTCAGTACATTTTATCATAATTTCGATATCGAACTAATTTTTCCATGCGATAGCTCATTCGATCACGAATGCGGTAATTTGGCCCCAGGTGTGATAGCAAAAATTATGAATCGTATGTAAAATGGAAATTTTGACATACATACGGAATTACATATGGGTAAGAAAAGTGACAGTACATATGTAGAATACATCCCGTCTGATAGCACCTTTACTAGCATTTTCAGCGTTGTTGAAATTTCTTATGACCTTCACTGTAAATGACTTTTTCAATGTAATCTGTAAGTTACTTTACAATTCTATGGATTGTCATTGTAAAAATGTTTGTGACTGTTTGAATACAAATGTATGTATTTGTTTGTGTTAGAGTGTGTTAGCTTTCAAACAATGTTCTTATTTAGTGCAACTTATTGCAATTCAACAAAAACAGACCAGCAACACGAGTTGACTTATTGCTCTGCCTACTGGCCATTTAACCGCAAAAAAAGTCATTGTTGCACACACAAACATAAAACAAGTGACAAGTGGAAAACTACGCAGCCAACTGCAGTCGGAATGCAAAGTCATTGCAGTCATTTGGTATGAGCTTAACACCCATTTAGTAGCATTTAAAAAAAATTAGTTTACAATTGACACTGAACCATTTGTTCTAGATAGTTGGCTTGGTAAGCTTTAAAAACCTTCAACTTTTGTTGCTGAAAATCTTTAAGAAATTTTCTTATTTATGCAAATATTCAATTTAAATTGCTTTTTTTGCGCAGCAAATCGTTATTGACATTTAACCACATTTGTTGTAGCTGTTTATGCCTGTTGCCACAATATTGTTTATTTTAAGCCATAAAACTTTAGTGTCGTTATCCTTTTCTACTTTCGTTGGTATTGAATATGGTTACATATGGTTCTGTATGGTTGTTGAGTGTGTGTGTGTGTGTGTGTGTGAAAAAATTAGCCTCCAGTGTATCAATCATTATAGCAATATGACATTTTTCCATATTTGTTGTTTTTTTTTTGGCTACATAAAGAAATTTTATTACCCTCTAAGGAAACTTGAAATGAGTAGCCGGCTTATAGACAAAAACTCATAAAAGTGTAATAAAAGTTCAGGCTCCTATTTAATTGATTCAATAAATTTATGTTCTTCGTTATTATACGCAAATAAAAGCAAATGAAAAAGTATGGAAATTTAATATCCAAACACATAAAATAAGTACTTGGGTACAAGAAATTGTAATAGATTAATGCCGGTCCTTATTGATCCTATTTAAGTATTTTTGCTAGTTAGTAAGAAATACGCTTCATTTACCAAATTAAAGCTTTTTAATATAATTTTTAATAAATTAATATGCCCTTGATGATTAAGAAATAACAACGAATTCTCCATTGTAGACTCACAGGCGTAAACGTATGTATAATCAAGTAGCTAAATATACTTTTTTCAATAGCCTTATTTTGGCAGATCACGTGTGAGTCGTATCATGCTGTCATGTTATTTTTGTTTAGTATTGTTTGGCATTTCATAACGAAACACTAACGCCTGAACAACGTTTACAAATCGTTCAACTTTATTACGAAAATTCACGTTCTGTTTGGAATGTGTTTCGTGCACTTCGCTCAACTTATGGTCACAATAATCGGCCTACTGAGCATATTATTTGCAACACCATCTCCCATTTTGAGACCCAGCATTCATTATTGGATAATATTCGACCAAATAGACCACGCACAGCACGGTGTGAAGAAAATATAGCGGCCGTAGCTGAGATAGTAGATGAAGACAGTGGAGAGTCGATTCGGCGCCGACTGACGTATGGAACGTCTTGGCGCATTTTTCGTCGAGATTTTAAATTGTAAATATATAAACAAACAAAATTGCAGCATTTGAAACGAAGAGCAACCTGAGGAGAACCATCGGTCCATATTATTTTAAAAATGATGCCGGTGCGAACGTAACCGTCAATGGCGACCGTTATCGTGCCATCAAAACCGGCTATTTGAAGCCTAATATTAAAGCTTGTGATCTCGACTATATTTGGTTTTAGCATGACGGCGCCACTTCCCACACATCACATTAATCAATGAATTTATTGAGATAACACTTCGGTAAGCAAATAATTTCACGTTTTGGACCGGTCGATTGTCCACCAAGATCGTGTGATATCACACTATTAGACTTTTTCCTGTGGGGATATATAAAGTCTTTAGACTGCGGACAAACCCGCTTCGATTCAGGCCTTGGAGGAAAATATCACGCGTGTCATACGCCAGTTACCAGACGAAATGCTCGAACGAGTCATCGAGAATTAGACCCAACGGATAGACCACCTGCGACGTAGCAACGGCCAACATTTCATAGACATAATCTTCAAAAAATAAATGCCAAAGAATGTTCTTTCAAATGATAATAAACATTCCTTATTAAATTTAAATTTTCTGTGTTTTTTTTTTCTTGAAAAAAAAATAGCGAACTTCGAAATGGATCACGCTTTATATTCTAGGTTCTTATGAAACTCTAAAGCTGAAAGTCCATACCAAACGTTTACGCGTTTTTCACGTCCTTAGCAATTGTATCTAAAGAAGCAGAAGGCAGCTATCTCAATTCTTTTAGGCCACTCCTTGACCTCAATAATTGTCTTCGGCATTTCTGTTGGTTCTTCACCAAAATTCACATGATTTAAATATTATCTTTGCAATTGTAAGATCGAAAGTTATTAAAGTCAATTCATTAAGTTAACATATTATATGAGATTCAAAACTAATTATATACAATTTAAATGCGAATAATTCTCAAACAGTTTTATTGAATTTTTATATAAGATAGGTACCGATCGAGTTATACTTTGCTACCGGTTAACAAAGCATAACCAGACCAGTCTTAAATTATTAGTTGGTTCGATAGAACTTTAAAAGAGCCTTGTATTTACTGTTGCGTTGTGTTGATACGATCTGTCACTATTAGTCTAGTACCAAATTCCTGTTTGGGTTAGTTGTGGATTATAGTCGGGGTTATTAGAAGTTGGTGGAACATCTTTCCCTATACTACAACGACATAAGCTTAACAATCCTGACAGACGATACCACGACAAAGAGAATGGCACACTGTGGAATATCATAAGGGTGAATAGTGGTACTGGTGATAGTTGAGTGCGATTCTATTGGAGTTCCTAAAGCATTAAATACATTCGGCACAGCAGGCTACATGAGTACAAATACCAGCTACTTAATTATTTTAAAAATGACAGCTACATAATCAGCAGATGATCCCGAAATCTGACGTTTTAAAATATAAATTTGTTCTTAGAATTTTTTAAATAACATAATAGCTGAAAAGAATTTTGTTGATTTTATAGAAGCTATTACTAAAATACAACAAAAAAAAGTAAATAAAAAACATTAAAAAGAATAAATCTTAAACAATAAAACACTTGCAAACCATGGTGAAATTATATATCAGGTGCCAGCATTGCTACAACAATTACAACAAGGCAAGAACAACAGGCGTTTTTGTTTGTGTAATACTTTCGTTATTGTCAAAAACATCTGGCATAAAATAAAGAAAACAAAATAAAAAACTAACACTTTTATGGCCGAATACTCAGTCATTAGTTAACCATTGGTAAACTAAAATACTAACTATTGTTTAACTATTACTTGTTATTCTTATGTCAAACTAAGCATTGCGAATAAAGAATCATTAGTTAAGCCTTTGGTTTTAGCTAACTAAAGACTGTGAATTCGGCCATTAGTAAAACAACTCAAAAAACAAACACACTATTTAATATAAAATAGTTCTTTAACACTTTTAAACTATTTTACGCAGATAAAACGGCGACAAAAACTCTCTTTTTCAAATACAAAATAATTTTTTAACTTTTTAATATAAACTTTGACTATTTGTAAACAAGTTTTTGACATTTTCATGATATCATGAAAAGAGCAAAATATAATCAGCTGACGCTATGTTGTCACCTGATATATAATTTCACCATGTTACAAACTATAATCAACCAAAACAATGAAAATATAAACATCTATATTTCAGTGGTGTCACTTATTGTATTTTTTTTTTTAAAGTAGCGTTTTTTTCATCGAACAGGTTCCTTGCAAATTAAAAAAAAATCTCATTAAATTGAGCCCTAAAGACTAAAGAAAACTGTTAAATTTTCTTTTTGTCGGTCACGCTAATAATAGAAATACATATAATATAATAACATAATATAATAATAAATACTTCTAAGCACTAATTGGCTGCATATATTTAGTTATATGGTCAACACTGCTTATGTTTTGTCGCCAACAAAAATAGAAATTAATTTAATTTGACAGCGACGAAAAAATCAGCATGAACCTGCAACCTGCAGTGTATTTTATTTTTGACATATTGTATTCGGTAGCCTGCTGTCTCGAATGTGTTTAATGCTTAATTTTCTACTATTTGTTTTTATAAATTATGTGTTTACCTCCCATATTTTCTCTTTTAAATTTTCTTTGAACTTTCTAAGGAAATCACAACCCAGCATACCTTTCTAGGAGCGCTCCGAAAAAGGAGTCAAAAAAGAGTCCAACTAAAGAGTATTTTCGGAGCGCTCCGAAAAAGGAGTCAGAAAAGAGTCCAACTAAAAATCATTTTCGGAGCGAAAGAAAAATTTTATATTATTTTTTTTACTGTAAATTTATTTAATTTTTTTTTCCATTTCTAATTTAGTTATTTAGTTCTTTTATTCGACCTTTTTTTAATTCTATAAGCTATCCATTGTGATAGCGAAATATTGGCTATTAAAATATATAAAGATATAAAACATTTTTATATAAATATTAAAAGTGACCTAATTACTTGAAAAAACAAATTATAGAATTTCTAATTTAGTTTATTTGTAAATGAATTTCCTTTTTGTTTAAGTAAAAACAATTTTAAAAAAATAATAAATGTGAACTTTTAATTTTTTGTATTTAAAATTGCAATGACTCTTTTCTGACATGATGTAAGAGCTCTTTCTGAGCCCAAAAAAACCGTCATAAAATACTCTTTTCTGATATTATCTAAGAGCTCTTTCTGACGGACCATTTTTAAATGGGATGACCGTCTTTTCTAAAGGTTTTCGGAACAATAATGATTGTTTTTTGGGCTCATAAAGAGCATGAACTCTCCGGAAAAGGTGTCAGACTCTTTTCTGACTCATATGGCTTGCTGGGAATGTGCTCTAAAGAGTGCATACTTATTAAAACAGAAATTTTCTCAAACATAGTGCGTAAATTTTCTAGCTATGAGATATAATTGAAATTAGATAGTTCGACAAACAGAAAAAAATATGTATGTTTCTCAGACCTTCGAAAAACTTTCAGTAAAAATCAGTAAATTGATTACATTCAATTATACATTATAATAGACAAATGTAGAAATTGCATGTAACAAATATTAATTAAAAGTTAATATAGGCATGTGTCCTTTTAAAGAAATGCAAACAAATTTGGATTGAAATTAATTTTGTTTGACAGAGCAAACTAATTAATTTAAATAACAGCCAATAAGTAAAGTGACAATTTTTTATCACCCAATCTGTTGAAGTACATATGCTAAAACTCTGATGACTCATACTATGACATGTGTGTAAGTCTACATAACAACCGGATATTTATTGACAATGAAGTTGTAATTTACCTTCATAGAAACCCAAACCACTGATCGATCCACCATGTGGTGTCTATCGTCTGGCTGTACAAGCATATTGTTGGGTTTCACTCTGTGTGAATTTTCTTAACGCACGTTTCATATTAAGCTAAAGTTTGTCAACCTGACACTCATATCCTTTCTGTTCACTGGTTTCTTTGTCGTGCTTCCTTCTTTCGATTAGAAAAAAGCAAAAGTAGCAGCAAAAAAGTACATAAGTAGATTGTAAATGAAGTTACCATAGAAAAAGAGAAGGGACTAGAGTGGGAGAAGCATCGACATAATGTTTCCGTTTCCTTGATGAGTTTTTGACTTTTTGGTTGTTTATTTACGGGTGGATGTGTTGTTTGCCATCGTGTTCTTCTTAGAATATAATATACAAATTCGCAAAAGAATGTCAGTCCCGGAGAATGAAAATGATTCGTGTCTGTTGTTCATTTAAACTTTGTTTTTCTACAATATCATATCTAAACATATTAAGATACTCACATACATATTCCTAGTCATACATACCTGTGTTGTTTGTTCTGTGTTTGTATTTAATTAAAGTTTTAAATTAATTTTAGTACGTTTTATTTAAAACATACTCGTATATACATAACGTACATAAGAACTTCTATTTATGCATATGATGTATGTATGTATGTATGTATATACATCTACATAAGCACATACATACGACATTTACAAGTACGTATGTATGTATGTATAGTTACAAAGAGTTTAAATGAAACATGTTAACAGCATCAAATTGATTTTTTGTTTCTTTTGTATTCAGGAAATGCTACAAAAGATTTTTTAATACTCACTCACTCCTTATCGTCCTGCCATCTACTCGAATGTAGGTCACTGAACACTGAGTTGTTATTTGAGAGAAAAGAATTTATAAAAACTTAAAGGATTAAAACATATTTTTTGTACAAATTAGTTTCAACTTAATTCGTTTAAGTTCTCTTAGCTTTTTATCATGTTTTTAAATAAATATTAAATAAATACTTTGTATGTTTGGCACGTAAAACTTTTTTAGAAAATTAATGCATTTCCGAGTTATTTTCAAACGTTATTTGTATTGTTCATGAATGAATGGATCAGTTTAAAGTTTGGGTTTAAAACATGAGAAAGCAAGATTTTAAGATATTCTAGTATTTGTAAATTATTGTTAGCAAAATATACTTTGGGCACATTATTCCAAACTATATAATAGGATTTTCGACAGACCCAGATCTTTGAATCTTTTTGTTGCCATTTTCGATCGCTTTTTTGTCATACCTTTTATATATGACCCTCTTTACTGCGGATATTAATTTGTTCCCTCTGCATTACTTTTCACCAACAAAAGTGGTTGACAGTTTGGAAGTACCAATATTTCCAATAGTTCCAATGAGGTGCTGCGATGGTAGAGCAGATTGATGAGATAAACTTTTGCAATATAAACAACGATGCCCATACAAGTAATATGGCTGATTACTCAAAATTAAACAACTGTGCTTGTCTGGTCAACTGTACATCCTGGTGGATACATCACTTGGATCAGACAACTAGCAGATAATAGTCCCTCTGGATCCAGCAAACGACTCACACAAATGATGTCGAAGAAAGAAGTCTAGAGCGGATTCCGTTACTCAAGTTTTATAAATGTGAATGAAATGTCCTTGTAGCATCTAGAAACCTCGAGTATCCCTCTGTGACTGACGTGATTTTGTTCTCACAATTCCATTGACGTGGTGTCCACCAGGCACCATTTTCATGACCCAATATTTTCCAAATAGTGTTTCGTGAAATTTTTTCAACTATTTTTATTTCTTAGTCATGAATGTAAGTTTTTATTAATATAATAATTTTCTAATTAAAAACGGACAATTCGTATTAAATGCAGTTTCTTGACATAACAATTATTTGCAAATTACTTTTTTATGTTTGTTAGTATCTGTTAGACTACCACGTCAGTCGCAGAAGGATATATGTACATCAATCCTCTCAACCGTAATACCGAAAAATATTGTCCTTAGGAATCTTAATTGAACTAAGAGTCTCACAAGGGTCCTGTCACCCTTGCTGTTTAGATCTGTAAACTACATGCACCTCTTCTTGCTGTGGATATCATTTTGTACACACTGATGAACGTTAAAGACGATGACCATCTTTTTTTTAAAGAAAGAAATGGGTATAATTACCGAGTCGCCAGAAAAAAACCTTTACCTAGAGCTGTTAATATCCAGAAGAAGAATATGCCCTAAAGTACGAAAATACTCATTTAAATGAACCTACATTTTGGGAAAGGGTAATATTCACAGATCAATGTAACTTTATGGTTTTTGGAGGTGATTTGCGAATAAAAGTTCGGAGAAAGCCTAATACAGAGTAATTGCCACAAAATGTTAACTGCACCGTGAAGCATGGAGGTAGATCAATCATGGTATGGAGATGTATGGCTGCAAATGGTGTTGGTAAGATTAGGTTCATCGATGGTACTATGGATGAGGCCATGTATATCGATATTTTAAAGGATAGCTACCTTCCCAGCGTCCACTTGTTAGATCTGAAGGAAAATCCTATATTTCTCCAGGATAACGATCCGAAGCATTCTTCAAAGATAGTTAAAGAATGGCTTCTATACAATGTAAAACAAACACTGGAACATCCCCCACAGTCCCCCGATCTTAATGTAATCGAACATTTATGCATGGGATATTTTAAAACGAGGTCTCAAGGAGCAGCACATAACATCAGTTTCGTCTTAGGAAAGTGTTAACCCTTGAATGAATGGAGACAAATTAATAAGAGCAAGTCTAGCGAGTCCACGTAGGCAAAATATCAGTAATTGTTTTTGCACAGATTCTATTGTATTGCTGTAAGTAACATGAACTGTATTCCAGTATCGGTCGAACAAGTGATGTATATAAAGTTTTTGCAATATACGGATCATTAAATTCTTTTGCCCATCGTTTAATAAAGCCTAGTGTACACCTTGCTTTATTTATTATTGTAGAAATATGTGGAACGAAGCTCAGTTTAGAGTCGAATAAAATGCCTAGGTCTAGAAAATTTTGAACCATTTCCACTTCGTAGTTTCCCAGAAAAAAATTTCTTGAAATTGGTATGTGCCTTGCAAAGCGCTTTACTTTACATTTCTTTAAATTAAGTTCCATCAAGTTAAGCTTCCACCATTCATAAAAAGAATCCAAGTCGGTTTGGAGACGAAGTGATCAAAAGGTTGGTTATAGGCCAAGAAAATTTTTACGTCGTCTGCATAAATTAAAATATTAGAAAATTTAATTACTTTAGACAAATCGTTAATAAAAATGGAAAATAACAGCGGCCCAAGGTGAGTCCCATGTGGTACTCCAGAACGAACGTTAATTTTATATGAAGACGTGTTATTAAAACGAACGGTTTGTATTATATTGGACAGATAAGATTGTATCCACTGTACGCTAAGGCTGTAAACCTCAATTTTTGCAGTTTCTGTATGAGAAGTAAATGATTTATTTTGTCAAAGGCTTTATTGAAATTCGTATATAACGGGTGGTTAAATTTCAAGGGCCGATGTTGATTTTGAATAAAACACAAACTATTTAGGAAATTATTGTAATTTTATTTTATTATGATATTATGGTATTACTCAATTATGCATGGAACAAAATATCGGCCAAATGGGCGCCGCGACCACGGCGGCACACCTCCATCCGATGGTCCAAATTTTCGATGACCCTGAGGCATAATGGAGGTTCTATGCCGTTAATGTGCCGAATTATCTCATCCTTTAGCTCTTGAATTGTTGCTGGCTTATCGACGTACACCTTTTCTTTCAAATAACCCCAAAGAAAAAAGTCCAACGGTGTCAAATCATATGATCTTGGCGGCCAATTGACATCGCCATTACGTGAGATAACACGGCCATTGAATTTGTTGCGCAAAAGAGCCATTGTTTCGTTAGCTGTGTGGCAAGTGGCACCGTCCTGCTGAAACCACATATCGTCCACATCCATATCTTCCAATTCGGGCTATAAAAAGTTCGTTATCATCTTACGATAGCGAACACCATTCACAGTAACTGCCTGACCGGCCTCATTTTGGAAAAAATACGGACCGATGATGCCGCCAGCCCATAAGCCGCACCAAGCAGTCACTCTTTGTGGGTGCATTGGTTTTTCGACAATCACTCTTGGATTCTCATTCGCCCAAATGCGGCAATTCTGTTTATTGACGAATCCACTGAGGTGAAAATGTGCCTCATCACTGAAGATGATTTTCTTCGAAAAAATCACGAAGTCCACGATATGCATTTTGATTTGAACGCCCATTTTCATAATAAGTCTGGATAACTTTAACACGTTGTTGGATTGTGTATCTCCCATGGTTCAAATTGAGTAAGTCTGAAATAGAGAAATATCAAATAAAATTCGGAAAAAAGCTTGGCGTTTAGGTGTGGTTCACATTCAATATCGACCCTTACAATTTAACCACCCTTTATAACATCAGTTTGCATCCTTTGAATGAAGCCGCGATTGATGACTGTTGTTAGATGCAGAAGATTAGTAGAAGTAGAGCATGATTTTTGAAAACCATGTTGAAATAAAGATACTAAATTTGATACTTGATAGTATAATGATTGCTTATTAATTTTTCAAAAAGTTTCGGTATAATACATACTTAGTTTTGCGATACCTCGATAATTTTCGACATCGGATTTGCTGCTGATTTAAATAATGGAACAATATATAATACATTCCAGATTGCTGGAAAGTATCCATCAATAAGAGAAATGTTAAACGAGAGTGTTAATGGAGGAGCTAAGACTTTGGCGCAGTTGATTAATATATTAATGAAGATATTGTCAGGACCAGAACTATATGAGAACTTAAGCTTTTTAATGAATAATAATTTTACATAAAAAAGCCATTAAATTTGTGTTTATTAAATATTAATTTTTTTTCTTTGGCAAGCACTTAGGGGACGACCCCTACTTATACAATACATGGTGATGCAACTAGGAAAATAGGTTATGGGAGGGAGGATAGAGGAAGTAGTGTCTATGGACATTTGACTTGATTTTTCCTATATTGAACTTGGCAGGGAATACTTCTGTCCAGTCGACCACAAATGGCTGAGCCCTGACTGAAGAACGTGTATTACGTAAAAAACTATGTGTTTCAGGAACAAGTTTCCTGATTTCAGCAGAACACATCCCATTATAGTATCGATAGAACAGTGAAACACAACCTACATTGCGACGATGGTCCAATGAATCAATCGAGAAACTCCAAAATAGACTTCGAAGCACCGGCCCATACATGAGATTTAAAAACAATATATATATATATGAGGGGTACGTAAACATTTGTATGACTGTGTATATCTATTTTTTATATAACATTACATCACAAATTTTATATGTTCCAATATGTTCATAATTATTCTGTAAAGGGGTTTAAATTTCTCACATACCCGAGGTTCACCACCCTGGCCAGCGTTGTCAACTTTGAAATTTCAAAACGCACCAAAATGGAGAAAAAAGCGTACCATTTACAAAAAAAAAAGCACCAAGTTTAGAACTTCGTTTTTGTTTCGAATATTTATTGAATTAATTTGAAATTTTTTAATATTATAAATACTATAAAAAACGATTATTATTAAATAATGTAAAAGCCTTTTTTAAATAAATGAGCTAATAAAGATAAAATAAGCATTTAACCACTCAAAATTTAACTCACAATATGATATTCGGAACTAAAGTACTAATTGGTAAAAAAGTTAATTTCAGTTCATATTTGGTACTTTTTTTTATATATTTTTGTTTTCTAGTTAAAGTACTTCTATTTGATTTTTTCCAATAAAATTTGTTAGGATTCCACTGGTACTCTAACCCTGGTTGTTCGTCTACAGTTTAGTAGACCAAACCATCAGGTTATACAAGAATTTTTATTTACATGTTTAAAATGTTAATTTGATTTTCAAAGAATTTGATTTCATTTATCATACATTCGTATTTAAAATACATTTTTTCATCGTATAGATTTCATGAGTTATGAATTATTACAAAACTGCAATTAAAAATTAGTAAAAATAAAGATTTCATCACATTTTCGAAAAAATTAAAAAATGCACTGAAATACATGGTACTCAAACAGGTGTATTTTATTGTAGAACGATTTTTTCTCCCACCAAAAATGTAAAAAAGCACCAAAAATGGTGAGAAACACGCCAAGTTGACAACGCTGCTCCTGACACCAGCGCTGGTGGGTTGATGAGGTGAGAAATACAGTATTCATACAAAATTCCGCAATAATATTTGTCATGCAAGGAAAAAATCATAAAACGAAATTTTGTTTGCATCGGTCCATATTTTGACCGTAGCCCCCATATAAAGTCTACTTCCGGAAATTACTTCAATGCGCATACATCTCCTTTAAGCATCAGCAGAAAGTTTGAAGTCGACACGAATATTCATATCCAATTTTATGACAATCGATACATATTTTACCGCAGTCTCCATATAAAGTTCACTTCGACAAGTTCAATTAAACGCGCATAACGCGTTAGAACTCAACACAAATAATTTGCATATACATATAAATCGTCGTACAGGATTTCATGATGATTGGTCCGTAATAGGTCATAGTTCCCTTATGATGACTACTCCCGAAAACTCATTGACCTACATAAACGAATCATATCGAACGGAAATTTTACACAGATCAGTTATAAGTGTGTAAAAATTATATTATAGAGTTTTGTGAAAGTGGGTCCATAATTGGGCAAAACTGTTACTTCTGAGAATAACCACGGAGTATACAGAGGTGACAATTTTGACGTTTCAAAAAGCCAAAATCAGTTTTCTAGGGCTTATTGGTATTTAATTTATTGTATGTTAATGTAAATCGCTTTATGTTACACACTGCAAAGATGTAAACAAAGTGTAAATTATTGATTATAACTGGAATATGCATAAAATTCTTATAAATATCGTGATTGAGATGAAATTCTACTAAAATAAACCTAAAATAAATAGAAATTACGGTACAATATTTTATGAAGTTCGCCGCATAATAGGTGGTATCTACGAGTAATATTCGGCATAGGCGAATATAAACTCTTACTTGTTTCCATTATTATTAAGCATTGGCCTATTAGTATCATAAATAATATAATTTCTATTGTATTTATAGCAATTCATAAATTGAATTTTGATTGTCTTATACGCCTTATAAGCAAAAGTTAAATTTAACCACATTTACAAGTAACAAATATAAATTGTTGTTGCTTCCCAGCATACCATTCTAGGAGCGCTCCGAAAAAGGGCTCAGAAAAGAGTCCAACAAAAGAACATTTTCGGAGCGCTCCGCAAAAAGGAGTCAGAAAACAGTCCAACAAAAGAGCATTTTCGGAGCGAAAGAAAAATTTGTTTGTTACTGTCCTGAGTTGGCACGCAGTATGACTCAAAAATTCCACTTAATTATGTGTGTACCAAAGCGTAGTTGTCCTGTTATTTGTACTTTGAACAAAAAAAAAAACACATAGCTGTGCCACACAAGAATGATAAAAACAAGATTACACAGAGCCCAAAAACCCCTCTAAAAGACTCTTTTCTGACATTATCTAAGAGCTCTTTCTAACGGACCATTTTCGAATGAAGGTTTTCGGAGCAATTATGATTGTTTTTTGGGCTCATAAAGAGCGTTAAGACTCCGAAAATGTGTCAGAAAAGACTCTTTTCAGACTCATATGGCTTGCTGGGTTTATCCGGCATTAACTTTAAATTGATTTCAAAATTTGGAAATTTGTGTCTTTGTGTTTAACCAATTTCTAAATAAAGAAAATATGTATTGGCCATAAATACTGTATTGTAAACTCAACAAATCATGGTAATGACAATTAGTGATTAATTAAATCCTAGGACAAGCATAAATTGAATAATTTTCAATAAATGCATAAATCTTTCGAACCAACCACAAATGTTTACTGAAAGAAAATCATTAGAAAATATGACTATATTTACGCATGTAAATATCCATGAATGTATGTAAATAAACACATTTTAAAACCTAATATACATACATACATACATGCATTATATTAACCACACACATTAGTTTGTAGACACACTTACTCACAATAAACTTTAATGTTTTCTTAAGGATTTTAAGCAAAAAATGTTTTCATTAAGCAAGTTGTATAATTACGTGCATGGTAAATAAATACAAACATTTACAAACAAAACACTATACAATACGAGTATATTTACGTACACCTAGATGTACGAGGGCTGTTCAATGTTGAGGTTTGTTTAAGAAATTGTAAACTGAGAATTACAAAACAGCGGTGGGATTCATAACATAACCCTCGTAGCTTTGTAATCACTTTCACACATGGTTATCTAAACACATGTAAAACTGTAGACGATAGTTGTTGCCTTTAATGCCACGTATCAACGAACGTAATGTATGTATATATATACTATGTGTTCGCAATTTTAATCCGATTAAATTTCATATTGTAAAATATTAAATGCTGCTTAGAAGTATTTCGAATACCTTATAATACATATGCACATACACATATTCAAACTATATACATACAATTACACACAAATATACATTTATTTATTTACTTTACATTCGTATTATTCGTATACCAGTAACTCACACCTTAAGTGTTGGAATCAACACTATACAGGTGATAAGCTCATAGTATTCTAAGTGCACACACAGCCCCACATTAAGCCATTCTCATTCAAATTCACTGAAATCTATATACCTACAATACACATTCCCATTTGCAAGGAATTCATATAAGGATTCATGAATTTAGTTACTAAATGACAGTTTCTACCAACACCGCCACTATTTTTAGCAACCACCACCATCACATTCCACCATTGTATCCAAATGTTTAGCTATACTGAAAATGAAACAGATGTACTGCTCGACAAAATACAGCTAAATTCCTGGTAGTTCTCTCTGAGTATTTTGTTGGTTTTTCCAAGTTGGCTGGCAGGTTGTGCAGCAAAGACTAGCAAGTAAGAAAGTCAAGCCCGACCATATACTACCCTACACGCAGTATATGCATAATACAGTTTTCAAGAAATGTGCGCTATATGGGAGATATGACCTATTATGGACCGATCATTCAAAAATTTAATGTCATGATTTTTGTGAATATAAATATTGTGTACGTTAAACTTCATCTCGATACATACATACATACATTACATGGTGGTTAAAGTTGATTACGGGGAGGGTCTTATATGGGAGTTTCGACTAAGTACGGAGCGACCATTATAAAATTTATGGGAGCTACGAACCGATGGACCGATCATAATTGTACCGTATTATTTGTATGCATATGAAATATATTTGCGTTCAATAATATTTGAATACCAACATTTTTGAGAGAGGTATGCTCTTTAAAGTGATTTTCGGAAGTGGGCCTTATATGGGAGCTACGAGTAATTATGAACCGATCTGCACAAAATTTATAAATGTAATTTGGCTTCATTTACCACTCATTTGTGATTAAATTTGTTTGGTTGCTGCCGTAATTCAATTTTGGGAGGACTTTTGTATGGGGGCCAAGTGAAATAATGGGCCGATTTCCATCATTTTCAATCCCATCTATCCTTGGGCCAAAAAAATATCACTTACCAAATTTTATCAAAATATCCTCAAAATTGCGACCTGTACTCTGCGCACAAGCTTTACATGGACAGCCAGCCAGACGGACGGACGGACGGACATCGTTAAATCGACTCAGAAAGTGATTCTGAGTCGATCGATATAATTTAAGGTGGCTGTTGGACCAATATTTCTTGGCGTTACAAACATCAGCACAAATCCAATATACCCTCCCCACTATGGTGGTGTAGAGTATAATAATGTTTTCGAAACCGTACATCTTCCGTAAAGTCTTTTGAAGGTGCACTTACAAAATACCAGTGGTTGTTATAGGAATATGTAGTGCAACACACACATTATTAGAGTTGAGAGAAATAGTTTTACCATGCAACACTTAGGTAAAATGCAGAGCTTTAAAAGAGTTATTTGATCGGTAGGAATATGTTTATAGCAGAGTACCGCAAATGATCGAAATTCAAACGAGTTTATATTACAAATGTAATTTGAATTTTACTTTTCGGTTGGCGAATTTAAATTAAATATAAACAAGTAAGAGTTCTATATTCGGCTATGCAGAATCTTATATACCATTCACCTTTGTTGTGGATGCATAATTATATATTTTGTTTGATAGTTTTTTTGATGAAATTTTCAGAGATTGTCTCGGATTTTTGCTCAGATCTCCGTTATTTATGGACGGATTTCGCTGATTTTAAATAGCAAACTTCTCTAAAGCATGTCTGACAGAATTATTGAAGATTTGGATCCCGAAGATATCTGGGGACTTCAGAAAATAGATTTCAACAGACAGACAGACGGTCATGGCTTAATAGATCTATAAGGATCCAGAATATATATACTTTATAGGGTCTGAAAATTATATTGTGAAAATTACAATATATACATATATACCCTTCTAATGAAGATGAAGGGTATAAAAATGAAAAATAGATTTCTTTTATGAATTAAACTTAAATTGACAAACAATTGTATAACGAAAAAATTAGTGAAAAGGCAAGATATACTACGGCTTCAAGAGTATAATGCTGCGTGTCTACAGTGGTGATAACAAGACCAAACCCGAAACTTCCAGTGTTTCCAGAAATTTCTGCAGGATGTGGAATGCACCAAAACTGTCGACTCATCAAACTATAGAAATGGAATGTATAACCAATCAAATTTCCATATAGTTGTAGATCTTAAGTTATCTGGGCAAAGTGGATGATGAGCGTGCGATTCTACACTCTGATCCTGAAGACTTCGACGTAATAGTCGTCTATGATGCCGGGTATGGTAGAGAAGATCTAAGCAGTATCCGTATTCCTCCATATTCCTGGGTAGAACATAGAGTTGGTTCAAAAGCCATAGTTCCATTATGGAAGATACATGGAAATAATGCAAAGAAAAGATTGCATTATTTCCATGTAAACATGAAACATAACGTAGATACTGCAACTGTAACTTGGGAAGCGAAGACATTAAAGACAAGGATGTTCTCATGATATAGTTGAACCGATAACGTTAAACCAACAACCTGATCAAAAATATGATGCATTCTGCTAATGCAGCATGGGCAAATGCTGGTAAAAGCTCAGCTGTCATACTAGACTTTATATTAGATGTTAATATATGGGTGGTCAACAATAGTGACGAACACACTTTTAAGGTTGAAAATAGACAGGAGGTTTATGCACGCAAGACATGTGCATATGATAAAATGCTTGTAAGTTTCTGATGATTGCACATTCTCAGACCATAGATATCTGATTTGTTCAATAGTATTGAAATTCAATTAAATGGGAGGAACATAAATAAATCCTAAATACTAAAAATGCTGTCTAAATGAGCAACTACACAATCGCGAATACCCTCTATTAGTAGATAGGAACCAAGACCTGCATAACGAAGCTGACGGAGACTTTTCAATGTGGCGAAAAGTTTTGGCAACTGGCTGACATATACATAAATTAGCGTTGAACAAATATAAAAGTCAGAATAGGAATGTAAAATGTAAATCTTTGGCAGTGGCGTCAACAGTTCTCACAACAACAGTCGCTTGTGAAAATTTCTTTAGAAAACACCAACCGTTCAAAGCTACACTCAGAAACTACTACTGAACTACTGATGGACATGAGACTCTGGAACTACTCATTTTAATTCCAGTTTGATACCCACGATATTTGATTTGACAAAGAGGGAGACTTGGATCTCAGAAGTACCTCGAAGTATCGATTCTATGGAGTATGCGTATGATTCTAATGCGACTCTGTAACTATGCACAAATAAGATGGTCCACAGAGACTACTTGGAGGACAGCGACATTTATAGCTATGAACAAAGTACCTCTGGCGCGGCTTCAGAATATAGTAACTACTTGTTCGATTGTACTTTCATGTTGCCTTTAACAAATCTTTACATTAAGGCAGGGTCACACTTGGCAAATATTTGCAGAAAAAGACGAAACCACTAAATAAAATATTTTCGAACTCGTTTATTTATTAAAAAAAACTTTGTTTATTTAGGACAAGACACAACATATATTTAGTCTTATTTTATATGATGCTGTTTGGTTTTGCAAAACTCTTGTAAGAGTAAACAACGTCAAACAAATTTGTGGTAAACCAAGTGATTTAGTCAAATATCGTATTATGCATAAACATTAGTTTCTTAATTTTCTTACTGTGGATCCTACTGTGGCTCCAACGCATAATCGGACAAGTGTTTGTCTGATCTAAATATGCTCCTGACAAAGACAAAATGTACTTAAGGTATTGTTTTAAAAGTTTAGTTAAGTCCTGATTAAGATTCGGCACAACTGAATATAACACATTCTTGTTTGTATATCAAAAGTTTTCAATCGTACATCCCGCTAAGTAGTCAAGCAAAAGTTTTAAATACTTTTAAATTGCATACAATTAATTCCTTTTAATCGCTTTTTCTTTATATTTATACAAATTGTACAAGTGTGTATTCCAGTAGGTAGTGAATATATAAAAATTGTATGCATTATTATCATTCATCTAATGTTAGTAAAATATGCAGTAATATTTTCCAGTTCCTGCTCTAATACTACTGCTACTTACTTACACCAACACTTTTTCTCTGACTGACCGAATGACTGCCTGCACGGGCTGGCTGACTGACTGGCAGCCTGCATTCCTGCCTCTGTTCCTGTTGTCGACTTACGAGTCGAGTAAAACCATTTGGGATATAAAAGTGAGTTTGGTATAAATAATTTTCACAGTTTCACGTTGTTGTGTGCAGTTGGTTTATGTGCAAGTTCCCATTTAGTATGAGAGTGTATAGGTTTGAAAAAGAGTTTGTATTTGAAGTAAAATGAAACGAATATAGAAACTAGAGTAGAAAATTTCGACGTTAGAAAGTAAATGGAACAGATTCATTTAACATTATACACACACTTTCCTTTACTTACAAACGTTTATATTCATATGTATGTACTCGTATATTATATCTAAGTTTAATAATGTGGGTGAATTGATATAAAAGTCATATTTTATTTTTATTCCATATATATAGTTACTAGTAATATACAGTATATTTAAGTTAAAAAGCGAAATTAATGTTAAAAGGCACAAATATACATACATTATTAAAGACATGCTTAATGCAACTCAAAATTAAACTTTAGTAATGAAATGTAACTGTTAAGGTGCATATACACTACGTGTTTTTTACATTGTATATGTCAAATTTTACATAAGGGAGTAAAAACATGTAGTTGGTGACCTCAAAAACTTTGCTTGTGTAAAATACATGTGGAAATACATATGTATTTTTTCGATTAGAACACGCTCTATTTTCTTATGTTCAAACACATGTTTTCAAATGTATATGCCAGGCGAAAAGATTTGTCGACGGTTAAATCTGCGCTGTCATTAGCCGGCCGTATGAAGAATTTGCATAAGTGATAAATTAAATATTTGTTTTATCCCATTTTGATAATTTAATAACAATGATATAAATTATTTAAACATTTTTTATACAAGCTCCACATCTTGTATATTCAAAAACGCAAAACCTTAAATCAATATTTTTGACGACGGCAGTTAAGTGACGCTACCAAAAATGTTTGCAGCGGCTTTAACGCATTTTTTAAAGAAACGACATGGAAATTTATGTGTGAAAAAAGAATAATATTTAATATTTAAGCGTATCAGCTGTTGTAAATAATCATGGCGATGTCACGTATAATTGTACATACAAGTTGGTGACCAAAAATTAAAACCCTTATGTAAAATAACCAATTTTGAGAGAAAGAAAAATATGTGAGTTGTAAAGCAAAAACACGTAGTGTATAGCCACCTTTAGTAAATGTTAACATTAAACTGCTATTTTATGCTAAACAAGTAAGAAAGTACAGTCGGTCTAGCCCAACCATATAATACCCTACACCCAGTATATGTATAAAACAGTTTTTCAGAAATGGACGTTATATGGGAGATATAACCTATTATGGACCGATCATCTAAAAATTTAGTGTCATTATTTCTGTAAATATAAATATTCACCCTTGTTCCAGTTGTCGTCATTGACACTTAACAACGTCGTTTTGTATCGTTTGTTTCAAATTGGTATTCTAGTTGTCGTTATTGACAATTATCGATTACTATTGACAGATATTTGGTATTCTGTAAGAAAATGTGAGGACGATATTGTGTTGATGCGACTCTGTTCTTATCCTCATCATTTTTGTTAACGACTAAAGTGTTTTAAAGAAATTTTTGAAGAAATTAAAAAAAATGGAAGAACAACAAAACAAGAAAGTAAAAAGAATTGCAAAAAAATCCTTCTCGTGCAAAAGGATTTCAGAGAGGTACAGTTAATAGTAATTTAAAAGAAAAGTGGAAGGAAATTACCACAGCATTAAATTCCTTTGGCCTGCCAAGGAGAGATGGAGATGGTTGACATAAGGTAAGGAAACCATTAAAGTATTGTAGTATTAAAATATAACAAAAAATGTATTTACAGGTTTGGCGAGACTTAAAATTTAAAGTCAAAAACAAGATGATCGCCAACAAAGCTGAATGCAATGCTACTGGTGGCAGAATATTTAGAAAATTTACACTCAGTCCATTGAACGAAGCTGTTGCGAATCTGTTAGAGTTGCAGAAACAGCTGAACCCTGAGGGCGCCGTTCAGGGAGTACAATGCCAGAATTTGCTCCCGAAAAGTATTTTGCCAGAGATAGAAAATATTTTGGATATGGATGAAGAAATTACTGGCAGTAATGACTCTTGTGCAATGAATTTACATACTGAACAGGAGTTACCTCAAACTTCATTCACGAGCACCATTCAGCACTCAAAGCTAATGGAAATTTCTGATCGCATAGAAGCAGTTACACCTTTGAATAAGAAGCAAAATACTGGTAACAAAAGAAAAAATTGTGAAAGTGGTTGTCAGGATTTGCTAAAAAAAAACCATAATGACGAGCAGGCAAAATTGTTGGCGAAAATTTCTAATTCCATGACGTCCACAAAACGTAACTTGAGAGACCTCATTTCTTACCAAAAACTAAAATTGAGTATTGAGGAAAAAAAATTAAAATTATTGGAAGAAAAAAATATAAGAGATAAAGAAAGAAGTAAACGGGAAGAAGAGATGCATAAAGCTGAAATAAAACTTCAAAAAATAAAAATATTAATCAAAGAAAAGGAGCTTGAACATTTTAACAAAGAGACGTTCTAAATTTTTTTGTTATTGAATAAGATTTTAGTTTTTTTTTAATTTGTTTGTAGTTAAGTTTTATGAGAAAAAATAATAAACGTGTGAATTTAATTTATTGAAAACTCAGTTTTATTTGTTCTCTAATATCGGATGCCTAAATACTATCAGTACTTTGTGCTTCATGTACTTCAACATCAGGTTGTATTTTTTCTGCATTGCTTATATCCTCAACCGTATTATCTAAACCATAATCAATACATACATTGTGTAGTGCAGCGCAAACATTGGTAATTTTAGTTGCTTTTGCTGGTTTGTAATGCAGTTGACGAGCTCCTAGGAGACAGCGAAATCGGGTTTTTAATACACCAAGAGTTTTTTCCACTATATTCCTTGCTTTTGCATGCTTTGTATTAAAATAAGCCTCTGGACTTCCTTCAACCGTAGAACGATATGGTGTCATAAGATATTGCTGAAGTCGATAACCTGCATCACCTGCAACAAATCGGAAAAGCCTGATATTCTGAGACTTTCTCTATATGAATGGTTTCAAATAAAATGTTTACCTAAAAGCCACGTATTACGGTGAACGTAACCTTCATATCGTTCTTGTAACACACTTTTTGCAATGCTACCATTCCAAATTAGTGAATCATGAGCAGAACCTGCATATCGGGCATCCAAAAACTGTATTCGCATTTTATGATCACATATCTATAAGGATGTAAATATTTACGACTATAACAAATGTACAATTAAATTTTTTACAGGCATACATACAAGTATATATGCTGGTCTTTTTTGTTTGGAGCCAGTATTTTAATGTGGGTCCCATCCACACAACCAATAATGCTGGGAAAATCTGTTTTTTCAAAAAAATGTAGTTTAGCTTTGTTATTCTCCGCATTGGTCATTTCAAACTTGATCCATTGGGGACAAATTCTGCTTTCTAAGACATTCAATGTTTCAGACAGAATCTTGGAGACGACTGGCTATGACAGTCCCAAGTTAAAGTCGTTCCCAACACTCAGTTGGTACGATCTATGGGCTAAAAATCTTAATGTGGCTGCTAATTTTATTGTTTTTGAAACAAATATTGATCTAATTCCATTTTTCAAATAAGGATATATTGCTTGCAACACATACTTAAAGGCTGCTTTATTAAGTCTAAAGTAATTTTCAAACCTTTTGAAGAAATAATAAAATAAACATTAGGAAATCATTAAATGTAACACCCACTTTTTATCTGGCAAATTGAAGATGTCTGACTCCTGTCTGATTTGCTTTCTTTGTAGTATGTATTAGGTTTCTTTTATTTTGTTCATTACTCGAATCCGAATTTGATTCGCAAATAACAAACATTTTTGCACAAAAACATGAAACAAATGAAATATACCACAAAAATTTAAATTTTAATCAGACTGAAAATATTTTTTTTCGCATCAAATACCAAAACAAAATAAATCAACTGACAAATATTAGAGATGTGTTTACAAAAATCGGTAGACAGTCGTCATCGTCGCAAGATGTTTATAGAATACCAAATTAGTGTCGATGTGATGTCGATTTCGATACGAAGTGATGTAGACTAAAAAACGATATCGCTATTGACGACGACAACTGGAATAAGGGTGATTATGTATGTTAAACTTTATCTCGATATAAATACTTTTAAAAGATTTATGGAGCTTAAATTTAATTACGGAGAAGGTCTTATATGGGAGTTTCGACTAATTATGGACCGACCATCATAAAACTAGGTGTAATTATTTCTGTATATAAGAAACTTATATATGTCAAATTTTATTTGAATACCAACATTTTTAAGACATTTCTGATCGTTAAATTGAAATTCGGAAGTGGGCCTTATATGGGAGCTACGAGTAATTATGGACCAATCTGCACAAAATTTGTAGATGTAATTTGGCTTCATTTAACACTCATTTGTGATGAAATTTGTTTGGATAATTGCATAATTCAAACATTTATGATCGGTAAACCCCAATTTCGGGAGGACATTTGTATGGGGGCCACGTGAAATAATGAACCGATTTTTACCAGTTTCAATCCTATCCATCCTTGGGCCGAAACAATATTATGTACCAAATTTTATCGAAATATCTTCAAAATTGCGACCAGTACTCTGCGTACAAGCTTTACATGGACAGCCAGCCAGACGGACGAACGGACAGACTGACATCGTTAAATCGACTCAGAAAGTGATTCTAATTCTTTCGGTATACTTTAAGGTGGGTGTTGGACCAATATTTCTGGGCGTTACAAACATCAGCACTATGGTGGTGTAGGGTAAATATTAGATAAAATAGTAGCTGCATTAAAAATAAAACTATAATTTATATAAAATAAATATATATAAGAAAATAATAAATACATGTTTTAATCAAAAAACAGGAAATATTTGAAATCGCACTTTATTTTGTCCGACAGTGTATTATGTAGCTCGGTTCCTAAACTGATTAAGTCAATGCACGCTGCAATAATACGTCCAATATTGACTTGTAGATATCTAGTCTGGAGTACAAAAAAAAAATTGTTATGTTTATGATGAATCCATTTTGCATAATGTTTTGCTCTTTGATTACGATAGAGAACAACATAATATCTTTCATCATAAAACTGATCGCCATAAACTTTACATAATTGCTATAATCATATATATGATTGCTATAATCATGTGGATGGTAACTTAACCATATAATGGTTGCAGAAATCACATAAATAATTACAGAAATGTTGAAATAGTTGTGGTAAACATGCACAACTATATTTTTTTTCTTTGCATGTGTAGAGTATATAACAAATAGTCATATGTTTAATCAAATATAAATTGAAGTTAGTGAATATTTTTTATTTATATTTTACATATTAGAAATCGTTAAAATGTATAGTTTATTCAATAAATTATTGCCACAGGCATAAATGAAAATTTGAACAATATTTAGTGTTAAATTTAAAATTTCCTTTGAGCCTGGACGCTTTTGCACAACAATACATAAAAAAAATAAACATATCTTTTGCTAAAAGTGCATAATCAACAAAAATTCATTAATATTTAACTATGTAAATGTAAAAATTATATTTTATATTGAAATAAATACTATTCATAGAGATACATTTAAATGAATGCATACATACACACACACACACATACATAAATAAATATTTTTTACGTGTCTTTCTTTTTATAATAGTTTTTGTTAAAGAAAAAACGAATTACATCCACAAACATCAATTTTTATGTGCAGTCATTTTGATTCAATTTGATTGGTTTTTTTTTATGATATAGTCGTAATTTTCTTGTGGATTTTTATGATATTGAAAATAAATCCTAAAATTTAAAAAGCGACACAAATACTCGCACTATAAAACAAACCAACAAACAACCATCACATAACAACGAACACAACATTGTACAAATGAAATAGAAGAATTATTTCCAAATACAGACATACATACATTCAACCAACAACAGTAAAAAAAAGTGCAAAAAATTGGGAACCAATTACGAGATTTCAAAAATTGAATTTCAGTTGTCATCACCAGAAAATCTGTGATGTTGTTGTTGTTCTTCTTTTACGTATTTATACATGTACTATTTGCATGTAGTTGTATACGTATGTGTAAAAGTCTCTCTCTCTCTTTATCTCTGTGTGTGTGTTTGCAAAAACTAGGAAAAGGAATAAAAAAGGAACCTAGAAAAAATTACTAGGATAAAAAAACGGCAATAATGCCATAAAAATTATAAAATTTGGTAGTTGAGGTTTAAACGAATTCAATTTATCCTATAGACATATGTATGTATACTGGTAAAAATACCAATTTTAACTTTTTAATTTTCCTAAATGCATTACTTTGTAACCTTTCTCGCTACTCTCTGCATTGCCTTGTAGAAGCGGCCGCTATGCACTTTTATGGACCAATTATGATACAATTATTTTATCCCGATAGTTGAAAGTGATTTTCGGAAGTGGGCTTTACTTATATGTAAGCTATGAGTAAAGAAATAATGAATGTGCTCAAGCAAATACTATGAAGTAAGCATTTGTATAACAGATAATAAGCCATTATACAAATACTCCTAAGTAATGCAGACAGTATGCAATTGCTAGTCCTCACCAAGGTTTAGCTGAGTATATTTTTGTACCCTAGTGGGGAGGGTATATTGGATTTGTGCTGATGTTTGTAACGCCCATAAATATTGGTCCAACACCAACACCTTAAAGTATACCGATCGACTCAGAATCACTTCCTGAGCCGATTTTCGGCCCAAGGACAGATGGGAATGAAACCGGTGGAAATTGGTCTATATTACCTGCCCCTATGGTAACTTAACCATATCATGGTTGCAGAAATCACATAAATAATTACAGTGACCATGATATTTAAAAAAAAAATGTTTAAAAATGTTGAACTAGTTGTGGTAAACATGCACAACTATATTTGTCCTCCCGAAATAGGAGTTTAACGATCAAAAATGTTTGAATTATACTGTGGAACAAATTCCGGTTAGCAAAAGTTATGTCGATTCTGAGAGTGAAGGGTGAAAATAGAGATTAGAAGACCCGTATTGCGGCGTTTGTTTATGTTATGCAAGTATCCAAACAAATTTCACCACAAATGAGTAGAAAATTAAACCAAATCATATCTACAAATTTTGTGAAAATCAGTTCATGATAAGTCGTAGTTCCCATATAAGGCCCACTTCCGAAAATCACTTTAACGACCCTAAATCTCTTAGAAATGTTGGTATCCAAATAAAATTCAATAAAAATAAATTTCATTGATCAAAGCTTGATTTATAGTCATTATTTTAATTATTTTACTTCGGTGGCGTTTGAATGCTATACCACCGAAGGAGGACGCTGTGATAAATGTTAGTTATGATGGATAGAAAAAGAAACCTAATAATTATCAGAAACTGATGTTGTTTTTGAGTGGCAGCAGCTGCAAATCGAACCCAGGCCACAAATACCAACTCATGCGTAACGATCAAACGCGCTGCAGCACCCTCACTTAAAACTTGATGGGTTCACATATCATGGGTTCACATATCATTGAGGATGTAGCAAGGCTTTTTGAAATCACTGTGCTATCAAGAGAGTGTTTTGGACCTCGTAGAAGTTCTTCAGTGAAACGATACTCCTGACGTGAACATTAAACAGTCTTTCCAGTGTTTTCGATAAATACCTTTCCTCTGTTGGGAGTAAAAACTATTTTAACTTCTTTTTATTAATTAATAATATATCTCGATAAGCGATTGCAGCTAGAATGATTTAGACCCTGGTGATTTGAAGGACTTAAGAGATTGTTTTTCTTCGTCAAAGATAATATAATCTACCTGTTCACAAATTACACACATATGTACGTCGTGAGGTGTTCCGATTTAGGGCACTTATTGAAATCATCCCAAATACCCAGAAAACTTAAACTTACAAGTCCATGTAGCCAAGTATCGATATTTCAGTAATAATTTCCAATAAATTGCCATGTGCTGTCAACAGGAAACCTGCAATACTGTGATTTTCAATTCCGATAGAAATTTCTTCATACTCGTTAGAAATTTTAGCACAATTACATTACATTACGCGATGTTTCTTTTACTAGCAATATACATACATATGTAGTTTCATACAAGCCAAAATATTTCGTATTCAGATTGTCACCAACACTTTGACACACTAAACATACCCCAAAACCAGCGAAATAGGGAAACATTGAAATAAAAATAAGCGAACAGAGAAAATAGCTATTTTTGGCAATCGAAGCCAATTTGGAATTATTTTTATATACCGTCATGAATTTAAAACTGCCAACCAAATACTCGTAAAATGTGTGGAGAAAAAAAAGAAAATCGCAATGTTGGATACCCGTAACATGTTACAATGTGAGTGTTCATGATGATGAAATGCAAGTTAAATGTGTGTATTTGTGTAGATATGTGTACATGCATACATATATACATCTATGAATGAATGAATATATGTAACTATAAATGTGTGAATATGACGGCAAGTGAAATAAGCCTAAACATGTTATCTCAGCATATTTTCCAACTCTGCGGTTTCATTTAGTCCTTTTTATTTTGTTTTTGTTTGTTTTTTTTTTTTTTTTGTGCAAAAATCATTTGTAAGGCAATTTTACCTTTTTTCATTCTCCTTTTATCCTTTACCACATCTTTTTTTTAGTAGAACACGGAGTTTGCATACTGGCACCATAGTAGTCTAAATGCTTAATATCCTTCCGTCTCCTGCCATGTCTGGCTGCGAAATATGTGTAGCAGTTATTGTGACAAAGTAACAACGTTTTAAAAAACGTTTTATATGGAGTTTGGGCTGCTTAACTCATTCTTTTTCATATTTTCCTGCTTCTGCCTGTTCTTCTCTTACGAACAGTAAAAAGAATCATTTGCAGCAAAAAGAAAAAAAAAGTATGAAAGGATTGTTGAAATTCGCCAACTCATCTAACAACTCAAGCTAAAAGGATGAACATTTTAAGGAATAGAACGGCAAAGGAAATGAAAACTGAAATTGAAGGAAGAACAATGTCATGTTGCTTTTAGAAAGTTAACTAAATAGAAAATCCACATACCTATACTCGTTTACTTAGAACTGGAAAAAAACACACAGCAATACAATAAGAAAAATACTTCAAAAGGACCATATGAAATGAGTTTGCGAAAAATAAAATGCGGTGAAGAAGGAAAGTGGAAGGGCTCGAAGTGAAATCTTTCAAAAACTAAAAACAATCATAACAATTGCCATATACCATTTGCATGATTGGCCAAGGTAAATGTACACTTGAGAATATAGCAATTAAATTAAAATGAATACTGCACGCCAAGGATTATGATGTTTTCAGGAAACTGTTAAAACTAGATTTCCATACTGATGTATGAGTCTCTTGTACGATATTTCGAACTTCTCAAATATGACTTTCTAATGCGAGCCTATGTTAAACACTTCAGGCTTGAAAAATAAATTGATCTGCAAGAAGTTTTTGGTCGGCTTTCAGTTAATCTTGGATTTTTTTCGTTAATATTTTAGTACAAATTGCTGGAAACATTTATAGAATCAAAGTTTAGCACGTCATTTTAAAACCGAATTTTTTAAATTTTTTATACCATTTTTGAAACGTTACTTGATCTCTCTCATCTATTTCTTAAACCTTCTTCCTCGGCCCTCGTAACAGTTTATATAGAATTTATTTTTCACTTCAAACAATGATTTTTGAAAAGCCAAGAAATAAAAGAAAACACATTTTGCATCTTTAAAGGTATGGTCACACATGGCAAATATTTACTCAAAAAAGCGTAACCATTTGTTTTATTACAAATTTGTTTGGCGGTGTTTACTCTCACAAGAGTTTTGCAAGATCAAACAGCATCAAATAAAATAAGAATAAATTTTGTAGTATCTTGTTCTAAATAAACAAAGTTTTTTTTAATAAATAAACGAGTTCAGAAATATTTTATTTAGTGGTTACGTCTTTTTGGGAAACTATTTGCCAAGTGTGACCGCACCTTAAGTCTTTAACTTGTAATTTGTAAAAAGAAAACAAAAAATTGTAAAGTGCTTTGTTCTTTTATGAAATTTATTTTTGCAGGTGTCCAAGAGACAAACATTTCATTTATCTTTTTACCCAGACTCATTCAGCAGGAATACATTGAAAGAAAAGCATCATTACTTGCAGATTGTATCTCTCAATATAATTGATGATGGTCATAATAATCTGTAAGTATGTGAACAAAAGTTTACAACATCGCAAGTTCACCCAACATACACAACATAAAAGCTTTACAGATTTATTATGAGTTAGTTACAAACATTGTGATACTACACTCAAAAAATTCACGCTTAAGAATGCATTGCAGGTGTAAAAAGAATGTTGTAAATGTAAATATTTTTGCAAAGTCATCATGAAATTAATATTTTAATTTTAGCATTTACATATTTTGTTGACCTCTTGTTACCTCCTTAAAATAAATATTGATGTGTCATTCAAAAAAATATTTTTGCTGAATGTCTAATGTTTGTTGATCAATAGTTCAAAAAAACACTCAATGTGTCAACTACAAAGTGTCCAAATATTAGTATGGTTAAAGACTTTATTGAAAGCATTCATCTATGAAATTAGTACTATTGCAATTCCCTCAATGCCTCGAAATACGACGTAACTGACTGAAATGATCAAGAATACACAAAATTTGCTCCGCATCTTACTGGTCCGCGTCGGATTTGAACAAGATACTGGACTATGGTTCTATCAGAACCGATAGTATCACACGTCAAACCAATGTTGGGCTGTTATGCAATAATTAATAAAAGGAAATGGTCGAAAATGACTATGCTGCCTTCTTCGGCATCGTCAAGGTCATCATTAAACGCTTTAAACCCAACATCCCCACTATAATCGCAACAATAATAATTCAAGTCTGCAAAGTTGAAACGTTATCATAACACCGCTCTTAATAATGTCAGTAGCCCTTGGTTTGTAATGCCCGTTTGGTCCTTCTTAACTTTAACACGCACTCTTAGATCTGGAACGGAGAAGTCCAGAGCGAAGCATTGTTGACTGTCGAATTCATATTTTGCTTGGTATGGTCTTCTCTGATGGACCTACATGAAAAATGTATGCCCAGTATAATAGCTAACTAAGCTGATTATCTTTTAGTCATCGTGGTGAGGGGAATATAAGACGAGTGCACAGTTGATTGTACTACCAATTCGTGTTACTCTCTTATTCGTATTACATAGGTGTACACAAATACGTGTATACTCTCAAATTGAAAGAATTGTGCTGTGTGAACGCCGAGGAAATTTCAAGAAAACAATTGTATTAATCCTTACAATAAAAATTTCTTCGTTTAAATTGAGGCTAAGCAATGGAGGAAGTATTAAATTCATCATACATACAAAAGTGCAGTAGCCATACATCAGTAGCCATATTGATTTGTAACACTAAACTGGTGCTCCTTGAGCAATTCGAAGCACACCATTAAATCCGGCACAAAGAAGACCATATCGAGCGAAGCATCGTTGACTATTTAATTCATATTTAGCACATTGAATGATAATGACTCTACATCGAATGCGTTAGACCCGTTTTGATTAATTGTAAAACCTGTCAAACCTGTGTAAGTGGGATCAGACGATCTGTTTGAAGTTTAAAGAGATGGCTAGTAAATTATCTGAATTAAACGCAGTTGATTTTAGAGTCGAGTAGTCTAAACTCCGTGAAATGAAGCAAGAAATACCTCATGACGGTGTACTATCCAGTTTAACTTCTATATTAACAAAATTCACAGGTTTGGATAATTATGATGAAGAATGGCTATCCCAGCTGTGTGTAGTACAGATTCGTGCTGATGTTTGTAGCGCCCAGAAATATTGGTCCAATACCCAGCTTAAAGTTTACCGATCGACTCAGAAACACTTCCTGAGTCGATCTAACGATGTCCGTCTGGCTAGCTGGTTGTCGATCCAAAGCTTGTGCGCAGAATACAGTTTGCAATTATGAAGATATTTCGATAAAATTTGGTACATGATATTTTTCGACCCATGCACTTGGACCCTATACAAATATCTTCCCGAACTATCATAAATGTTTGAAATGGGTGGTAAATGAATCCAATTCACATCTACAAATCTTGTGCAGATCGGTCCATAATTGATCATAGCTCCCATAAATGGTCCACTTCCGAAAATCACTTTAACGATCATAAATTTCTTAGGAATGTTGATAATCAAATAATATACATATATACAGAAATGATGACACCTAATTTTATAATGGTCGGTCCGTAATTAGTCGAAACTCCCATATAAGACCCTCCCCGTAATCAACTTTAACCTCCATGTAATGTATGTATGTATGTATCGAGATGAAGTTTAACGTACACAATATTTATATTCACAAAAATCATGACACTAAATTTTTGGATGATCGGTTCATAATTGGTCATATCTCCCATATAGCGGACATTTCTGAAAAACTGTTTTATACCGGCTTGACCGACTATACTTTTTTACTTGTATTTTTTTTTTTTGTTATTTGGAAATTTTTAAAATCACTTCAAAATATGCAAAAATATGTATTAATAAATTTAAAATATGCAAGAAATATTCATTTTAAACCAAAATATGCAAAAACAAGTCGATGTCATTTTAGCACAAATTTCTTGATTCATAAAGATAATAATTGGTCGACATCGCTCATAGACTATCAACAAAAAACTTGCATTTGCATGGCAATCGCAGCCCTTTTTTTTCTTGGACCAGCACTCAGGAGACGACCCCTACTTATGCAATGCATTGTGTTGGAACTATGAAAATAGGTTATGGGAGAGAGGATAGAGGGAGTAGTGTTTGTGAACATTTGACTTGAATTTTCTTATATTGAAAGTGGCAGGGAATACTTGTGCTGGTAGTTTGTTCCACATACGGACAGTACGGCTAAAGAACGAATTTTCCTTGTAGTGTGTTGTGCGATCCACTGTCCAGTCGACCACAAATGGATGAGCTCTGACTGAAGAACGTGTATTACGTAAAAAACTACGTGTTTCAGGAACAAGTTTCCTGATTTCAGCAGAACACATCCCATTATAGTATCGATAGAACACTGAAACACAACCCACATTGCGACGCTGCATTATTAAATCAAAGAAATATCAGAGATCTCAATTGGTAGTCCTGGAAAATGAAAAATGACATTTTCCACTCCATATGCGTTTCATTTATTACATTACCTTCCTTCTACACATTTTCCGAGTGTTTAAAACGATTATATCTAAGGATAAATAAACATAATATTTCATATTAAAGAATAGTTGTAACAAGTTTTGTACAAAAATGATCATTTTATTTGTGATATGTGATTGCAGTTCTAATAAATCATAATTGATTAGTTTTACAGAAGAATTTAGAAGAGAAATTTGCAACAAAATTGCATACAAACAAAATACGGGTTTTCGTTTTCAAATTTCAATATCAAATGCTTTTCAGAGATTTCCATGTTGCTACTGCTAGTGCAGCTGATGACGATGGGATTTGGTAACAACATTTACCACCATTCGCAATTTATCTATGTCAATAACAATTGACTTTAAATCTCGGCAAATTGTTGATGTGACAAAAAAAAAAAAAAAAAAACAATAGAGGAAGAATTTCAATTCTCTTAAAATCTTTATTTTTTTGTTCTTATTTTTTCTAAAACAGAAATTCTTCTGTAGAACATCGATGCTACAAGTCTATATACATATATATTTATGTATTTATGTATGTATGTATGAGTTTTTATTGATGTTGTTTGTATCTATCTGTTTTTAGCTGCTACTGTTCTATTGTTACGTTTTCGTCTATCGTATTTAGCCATTTAAATCTCGTCTAAATGTAGGTTAAAAACAATGAAACTAAATCCAAATACACATACAATCATGCGAGTATTTTTGTATCTATGTATATATTTTAGTCACATACTTTAATAGAATATATAAATGTATTAGTTTATTTGTTCACAAATGCATGAATTCTATACATGTACATACATATGTATGTACGAGTATGTATGTTTATACAATTTGTTTTAGTTTTTTTTTTTTTTTTTTGAATTTAGCCAGTCAGTTGTCATTTTAAAGCATTTATCAAAATGGCCAAAAGTAAAAGTAAATATGTATGCGAAACGACATTCACATATAAAACAGTTTTTCCATGATTTAAATTTATTGTTCACTACAGGAAATGTTTAAAAATGCTGGCCTGGCATTGAAGGACATGGTATTGGCCTAACATTACATCAGTAGCTGAGAAGATTTTGTATTTAAAATCAACTGACAAGCCATATTCGAGCTAATGAATAATTAATTAAACACATTTCAATGACAGGAAAATCTAACAAGTAAGAGTTTATATATGTATGTAGATGGCGAATCTTAAATACCCACCACCAAATCATTTATTATGGGGCCAACTTCATATAATATTCTACCGTAATTTCTATTTATTTTAGGTTTATTTTGGTTGAATTTCATCTCAATAACGATATTATATTTGTCTCTTTTTTTTAGAACTGCAGTTTGTTTATATTTTTGCAGCGTGTAACATAAAGCGACAATAGACAATAAATTTAGTGTCACAAAGCCATATGGAAAGGATTTTGGCTTTTTGAAACATCAAAAGTGTCCCATCTGTATACTCTGTGGTTGTTCTTGTATTAGAGCTGTGGCCAATTATGGACCATCTTCCATAAAAGCCAATAGTAAATATTTACATACTTATAAATGATCTGTGTAAAATTTCTGTTCGATATGGTTCGATTATGTAAGTTAATGAGTTTTAGGATGTAGTCCTCATAAGGGAACTATTACAGGACCTATTACGGGCCAATCATTATGAATTTCTGTACGACGATTTATTTGTGTATGCGAATTGTTTATGTTGAATTCTTGATAGTGATTTTAATAAGAGATTTATGCGCATTTAGGTGATTTTCAGAAGTGGCCATTATATGGGGCTATGTCAAAATTATGGACCGAAGCGAACAAAATATTGTGTTGAGATTTCACTGTGCATGAAACTAATTTTTGTAGAATTTTGTATGGATACGGCTTCTTTATAGACATTTATGTACCATAAAGCTATATTCCGGAAAGACTTTTTTGTGTTGGCTATGAGAAATCGTGGACCGATTCTTACTACTTTTAACAGGACTTGTGTTCCTATAATAAAAATAAGTGTGCGTGATATTATCTGCATTATAACTATTTGAAGAAAATAGCAAAAAAAAAAAAAATATCCGAAAAATTTTGAGATTGTGTAAAACTTTTATCTATAATTTGGATCCTACTGTACCGATTTTCAATACCAAACATTTTGGAGGATCAAAGAATGTTTGATGAAAATTTCATTGTTTCAGCGTTTGTTTTTTTTTTTTTGAAGCTCTATTTTGCCTTCAACAGACGGAAGGACATGGGTACATCCCTTAAGATAAGGTCCCAGAATATAATGATTTTTTTGGTTCTACCACCAATACAAAGTAATTTTATTCAAAGAACAAAGTAATTTATTCAAAGCTTTACCCCATTAACGATACGATCCTGTGTTAAGATATCAGATTTCCATGCTCTATGCAGATGCGGCTGTAATAGTTTAAGGAAAATACACTTTTTAATAATTATAATAGCCTCAAAATGTCCTTCCATTTCATATTTAAGATTTATATACTGCGATTCTCGTTTTATACGGTTCACAATTTTTTGAGAGTCTTGCCTGTTTCAAGATAGTACCACATATTGTCAACCCTTTGAAGGTGTGTCAGAAGATTCTACTATTAATGGTCCCAAGCTTTATAACGTCAGTTACAGCATCTGAGACATTTAATACGTATCATTGTACGACCAACTCGTCAGTCTGATTACTATCGTAGTAATTGCAAAAAAATGATCGAAATTACACTGATGTCAGATAGATGACCACTTCTCGACAGTATTACTAAGGTAAATGTCAAAGTGTGAACTAAGAGCCTAAGTTAAACTTGCCATGGATGAAAATGCTAGTTCTCTCACAAATATACCTTTGGTGTAAATGTTTACATGGCTCGCTGGTTGTCAGTAAATTAGCCTGAGATGTTTTGACTTAATCAGTATCACAGAACACACTTTGGTGTATCTCGGAACCATAAGTGCCAGCAGTCCTATGATACCTACGCAAACACATATCTAAATTATATACAGTTGCTACAGTTTCTTATTGGAGGCATTGTATTCAACCAGCTTAGTTCTCAACACCTTTGTATACATGCTAATTTAAAGTCCATGACAATTGTTTCTTTTAAAAAATTTTAACCACAAAATTAACCATTCTGCTATTCACTAACACTTTAACGATTTCTGTTGACATTTAAAGTCAGCTGTTTCAATCAGCTGTTATTTTTAACTAAATAAATTGTGATTTATTAACGCCAACATTTTTGGTGCTGTTTAAAGTGTATTTAGAAAAATGTTTCTTTATATAAATAATAAATGGTAATTTTAATCAAAAAAAAATATAATGGCTTTTGAGTATTTAGCCTACAATTTATCTGATAATGAGCTAGCTGATAGAGCTCCCTCAATCAACCGGCGTGATCTTCGTGACTTAGATAATCCTTTTGAGTTGGCAGGAACAGAATTTAAAAAAAACTCTATCGCTTAAATCCCGAATTGGTTGAAGATATTATAGGTGAACTTGGCGGTCTTCTAATAGGTTCTAGGATCACTGCAATATCGGCTGAAAAACAGGTATATATATATATATGTACATACATACATATATTTAGATAATTATAAAATTTGCCGTACATATTAACTTCGCTGAAACTTACCTCTTCCATTGGAATATTTTCAGCAACGGATATATTCCTTGCCAATAATAGCATTGACACGTTTTTCCAATTCACTTAAAGCCTTGAGTCAACGGCTTGTTTCCGGTAAGCGCTTGTTGTCTTTTCCGGTCGCGCACTTTGGTGATAGTTCGGCTTTTGTATTCTTTCTAAACCTATGAACAATTTTACATTTCATTTATATACATAAGAATGTATTTATTTTCTTTCTGTGCACCGCCAAGACAATGAAGAGATTCGGCCAGTTCGCTCCACATCTTGTCAAACTCCAATTTTCCGTGGAGTTTCTTTAATTTTCCGCCAGTAAGTCCCGGATGCTTCATCATGTAGTCAACCATTTGACTCAACTGCTCACCAGACGCCCGGCTTCTTTTGGTGGTAGTAACATTATTCATCCTATCAAAATTTTATTATATTATTATTATTTCTTTATTAGTAGTATTTTAAATACTTTTATAATGCTCTTTACATTTTTTTTTACAAACTATATCTTTTAACTTTGGTTTACATTGTTAGTTTTTACAAATGATACAATTTTTCTTCTAAATATGTTTGAATTTAATTCATTTTTAATATTATTTGGCAATGTATTAAAGAGAGTCAGTCCTTTATAAAATAGTGATCGTTGCATAGTGTTGTTCTCCGCTCGTTGAATTCTAAAGTCTGAAGCGTTTCTTAGACTATATGGTTGCATTTCACCCACGTATCTTAGTTGCTCAACCAAATATTCAGGAGCATTTCCTATTTTCATCTTTTGAATAAAGTTGATTGTGTTTAATTCCAGTCTTTGTTTTATGTTTAACCATTTAAGCGTAGATAGCATATTATGTATTGATGTATATCGATTACATTTAAGTATTGAACGCATTGCTTTATTTTGTAATTTCTGCAGTCTTGATAATTGCTGATCTGAACAGGATGTGTATAGCACAGTTGAACCATATTCAAAGTGCGGCTTTATCATTGTATTATATATATTTACTGCTGTTATAATAGATATTTTGTTTCTTAAACGTTTGAAAAAACCAATTTTTTTACCAATTTTTTTACATATATATTCCATATGATCTTTTAATTTTATGTCTTTATCTATAAGAAAACCCAGATATTTTATATTGTTCACTTTTTCTATTATTACATTATTAATTTTAAATGTTATATTGGTGTTCATATTTATTTCCATTATTTTTGTTTTGTTTTCGTTTAACTTTAATTTATTCATTTTTAACCATATATTAATGTTGTCCATATCATTTTTTAAATTGCTGTAACACATCTCCTCTGTGGCTGTTTCTGTGAAGATTAGAGTATCATCTGCGTATAAGACAATTTCACATTTATCTAAAACTTTCTCCATATCATTAATATATATTATAAATAAGAGTGCTCCTAATATTGATCCTTGTGGTACTCCAAAATCATTTTCAATATCATTTGATAATATATTGTTAACCTTTGTGATCTGTCGACGATTATTTAGATATGATTCAAACCATTTGAGTTCCGTATCTTGAATTCCGTATTTATATAATTTTTTTAGTAGTATATTCCTATCTATTGTTTCAAATGCTCTTTTAAAGTCCAAAAAAATTGCCATTATTTTATTATTTTTCTTCATAAATTTCCATCTGTTTATTACGTAGTTAACTGCTGTCTCACATGAATGTTTTTTTCTAAAACCTGATTGATATTTTGATAAAAGCATATTTTGTTCTAAATAATTTTCTAATTGACTTTTTACAATTTTTTCAATAATTTTTTCAAATGTCTTAAGTGTGTTTATTGGTCGAAAGTCTTCGCATTTTTTAGTGTTTTTAATTTTTTCAATAGGTGTTATCATTGATTATTTCCAGTTGTTAGGGAAAACTCCAGTTTCTAAAGATTTGTTTATAATATTTAGCATAATATTGCCGATAATATCCCAGTTATCTAATATTAACTTGTTGGTTATTTTTTTGTAGTCCGGTTTTTTATTGATGTCCTTACAGACTATTTTAAGTTCTTGCAAAGAAATTGCACGAAATTTAAATTTTAGATCTATCACAGATATTTTATTTTCATATTGCACATATTCGATGGTACCTCTAATTTTTTTGATACTTTCAACAAAATAATTATTAAAATTTTTAGCTATTTGTAAATTATCCTTATATTCTATTTGGTTTATTATCACAGTTTTTATAACATTTCTGGGTTTTTTTAGTACAAGTTCTTTTATTTTTGACCACATTTCTTTTTTATTGTTTATAAATTTATTTTTTTCATTTTCAACTTTAACTTTATATGCATTTCTTATTATTCTGTAGTTGTTCCACGCTTCATTAGTATTTTCAGTAATTGCTATTTGGTATTTATATATTTTTTCATATTTCAATCTTCTAATTTCATTATTGAACCATTTATTTTTAAAAGTTTAATTTATTTTCTTTTTTACACTAAAATTTCGTATTGTATGTTCGAAAGCATTATCAAAATTAAGTACGTTATAATTTAAATCTTTTGTCTCATCATATTGAATTATTGCATTTAGTTCTCTTTTAAAGCTGTTCTTATTGTATTTAAAAATATCTATGTCTTTAGTGTGATATTCTTGTTGTCTTGATTCATATTCAATAAAAATGTCTATAGCTTCATGATCTGATATTTTATTTTTAATATTAATTTTTGCCGATATATTTTCATTATTTGTTAAAATATAGTCTATCAAAGTTTTTGACGTTTGTGTTATTCTCGTGTATTTATTCATTACATGTTTGAGGCCATTATCGTTAAGAATACTTTGTAATTTGTTTGTGTAGAAATCTTTATTCCAGTCAATATTAAAATCCCCGGCAATTAAAATATCATAGTTTCTTTCGCAAATTTCATCTATAAAATCTTGAAATGTATCACAGAACTCGGATTTTGAACAACTTGGCTATAAGTATAAATGATTTTCTTTCATTTTTTGCGATATAAGCGCTAATCCATTGTTTTGATTCGATAATAATTTCTTTAATTTTAGTTACGTTCCATTGTTTTTTAAAATAAATTATTACTCCTCCAGTTTTTGATGAATTCGATAATGTACTGTAGTTATTGTATAGATTCATTTCAATTTCGTTGTCATCTCTATCTTTAGTTTGATGTGTTTCGGAAAGAATAATAAAATCAGGTTTCGCCGTTTCTGCTACTATTTCTAATTGGTCGAAATTATTAACTAGACCCTGAATATTTGTATATATGCCATATATTTTCCCTGATTGTTAGGCTGATATACCCATTCGCCTCTTTTTTAAATTTAACTTATTTTGATACACCGGACATTCTCGGCTGTTAGTGACATGATTTTCATCAAGTCCTAAATTAAGTCTTTTATTCTCTCTAATACAGTTAATACATTTCATTATTGTTTCTTTATTGCATTCTCTACCTCTGTGGTTTCCATGGCATTTGTAGCATTTATCTTCATTTTTACAATCAGATGATTTATGGTTATAGCCTTGACACTTAAAACACTGCATTACGTTTGTACCATCAAAAACTCTACATCTATCCCATCCTACATTAAGTTTTTCTCCAGCTATTACTTTTGGATATGTTTCATTGTCAGTTTTCAATTTTGCATTATATATAGTTTTATTATATCGTTTTGTTTCAAAAATTTTAATTAGCTCTATTTCAATATTTTTTATTATTTCGTTTTGCTTTCTCAATTTTTCCAATAATTCTTTTTCGGACATTTTAAAATTTAAATCTGTAATTATTATTTGCATCTCAACTTCCTTTGGAATTTTTACTTCATAACTTTCACTAATTTCATTTTGTACTGCTTCTTTAATTTTTTCACGTTCCTCTGTATTTTCACTCTGGATCACTATTGTTCCATTTTTTCTGTTTTCAATATTCGTTATTTTAAAATTCATAGGATCTACTTTTTTGTTTAGTTCAGATTTAGTTTTTTCTATACTTTGTTTTTCTTTGGGCTTTATAATTAATGGGACATTTTTCGAAATATCTGGCATCACCAAATTACTTGTCAATGTTTGCGCATATGACATTTTTGTTTTACCGTTGTTGTTGTTTTCTTTAATAACTTTCTTTAGTTCATTACACATCTTTACATTGTTTTTTTCAATAGTCTCATACATATCTTTGTTTTTATTTTCAACTTCATTTACATTTCCATATAAGCTTTTTACTTCTTGTACATTTTTTTCACATAGTTTTTGAATTTTGTCTATTTTTCTAAATCTTTCATCATACCGTTTTTCTATAGCTTCTAATAGCTTTTTAATCTCATTTTCGTTCTGTTTGAGTGAGCTTTCGAATTCGTTTTTGTATTCTAATAGTGCAATTTTATTTCTATCAACACCATCTTGAATTTCTCTAAGTACCAGATCTACATTCTGAATATATTGCATGCAATCTCCACAAATAAATCGAACAAAATTATCTTCATCCATTATTTTTGCAGTATACTGATCAATTCCAGCGCATTTTTTTGTAAAATGATACACTTTATCACATACACCATTACATCTAATTCCGCTTTCGCCTCTAATTGCTGATTTGCATTTACTGCAATCAGCCATATTATTTTGTTTTAACAAATATTTTATTAATTATTAATATCACACTTTATATTTTCTGTATTCTTATGTTTTAATAGTCACTGTCTATCATTGATTTTTATTTTTTTATTTTTTTATTAATTAAATAATTAATTTTCTAGAGCTTCACTTTTATTTTTTGATGAGAATTTTGATGAGATAAAAATTAGAATAAATAAAATAATAATTATTTTTAATGTTTTACTTACCTTGCTTATTAAAATTGCAAAAAAATGACAAGTTAGTGAATCACATAGTGGTTAGTGCAAACATCAAAATGTGTGGTTAATGGTAAAACCTGTTAAAAGTTTTAAAAGTTAGTGAATCGCACTACTGGTCGGTCTAGCCATCATCAATATACTTTCGTTTGCCTCTCCCATATTCACACTAACGACTCCTTGTTCACCGTCTCAATCACGTCTGAACTTATATTTTTGGGAAGGTAGAACTCTTAGAGTTAATGAAATTTCAAATGTAACTTTGAACCATATAGCTATTGCGGGTTCGTTTGTGAATGCAATATGTTTGTAATAAAAATGTAACCAACCAGAGACAATATCATTCTCAATGTATTAAAGAATGATTGACTTTAACACATATTTATGGCTCTTTCCTCTTTTTAGAACATCTATGGAGGGAAGGAACTAGTGATTGCAGGGATTCCTCAGTGGTAGAGGCCGATTCAACTTTATATAACATTAACATTGTAACAGCTCTGGATTCACATATTTTAAATACTCTGAGATGGGTGAAAAACACGAAATTTAATTGAAATTACTTAATTATTTAAAAGCAATTGATAAATTGTATAATAAAATAATGCAAGGTCTTCTTATCTCTTAGATTGCAATTGTATCCATGTTATTCTTAATCATCCTACATCCTTAAGCTGTATATTTTTCCATAAACCCCATATGTACTCTGAAACCGTGCCTCGGATTTACAGATTTATGCTACATTTTATTTATTTATTGCTCCACTGAGATCTCCTAGATTGAGATGTATGAATTGTTTACCTGTCTTACCTGTTTTGATATTAATTTCATTATACTCTTAACTCCCGACCATTATCTATATAAATCCATCAATCATATTAAAGGATTTAACTTACATCAACATTAAGTCCTCCTTAAGAATGCTTGCGATTGCTCTGAAAATTTGAATTACAGAGATTGTCATCAGATATCGTTTACTTTATGTTTTATACATATTTTTATTTTACAAACATGAAACCAAATAAATTTGTCCATAACATTTTTATGTATGTATGTATGTATGTATGTATGTAAATAGATTCCAGAATACAAATCTTAAGTCGTAATAAATCCTGCATTTGCCTTTAAATAAAACAAACATGTAAAACACGTGACACATAAATGCTGCAATAATTTTTAGCACATACTCGTATGTATGTGTGTACAAATACACATAAACACACACCCAAACACACATATCCCTATACACTCACATACGATTATATAGACAAACTCAATAAGGATAAATAAAGAAGTTAAAGAAGAGAAGAAACAAAGAAAATCCTTGAGCTTATCCCACAAAAGTTTTCAGAATCCTCTGATTGATAAATTACTTCATGTTCACATGTCATTTTGATGGAAAAACTTCCATATGATTCTTTCTGTTTTGGTGTTTTTTTTATTGTTCTTTTTACTGATGATGTTGCTTTAAATCAGAAGCTGCAGCAAAAACAACAACAAGAAAGTAAAAAAAATAAATAAAAACTACAATAACAAAATTACAAAAACTAAACAAAAACAAACAAGAACGAACTAGAAAAAAGTTCTGTGTTCATTTATCCTAAACATTAGGATAAAATCAATATACTTGCAAAAGATACGGACATAGATACATACATACGAGTATGTAGATAGTGTGAGCAATAATACTTCATACATTGTCTTTTGCATATAATATTTTGTTCTATGCGTATTGGGTTGTATATTGTTTAGAATCAATGATAATATATACTGTTCTATATCAACCCAATATGTTCGAAGGACGAAAAGAATTAGAGTTTATTAACTTAACTTAAAATAGTTTACTATTTTAATTTGAAAGAAAGTGCCGATTTATAAACGATGTTCGGGCGTAAATCTTTCCATTATGAAACGCCAAACAATACTAAGCAACATGACAGCATGACAGGACCCACACGTGATCCGTCAAAAGTGCTGTAGCTTAATTGATTAGCGCATTATTAATTAAGCATGAGTTGGTATGTGTAGCCCGGGTTCGACTCTCAGTCGCTACTACTCAAACAACATCAGTTTCTGATAATTATTAGTTTTCTTTTTTATCTATCATAACTAATATTTATTACAGCGCCCTCCTTCTGTGGTATAGCATTTAAACGCCACCGAAGTAAAATAATTAAATAAAGGCTATAAAATCAAGCTTTAACCTTAATGCGCCTACTCACCACCAGAGGCGCTGCAATTCTGCACTAAAAACAAAAACAAATACAATGCGCAATTGCAGAGTTGTGATATAAAAAGCTTTCTTATTTCACCACCTTTACTTCTTTCCAAAGAAATTAAGTGATATATAGGCTTGAGTGTTACTTCTCTTTAAAAAAAAAAAAAGGCTATTGAAAAAAGTATCTCTACTTGAATCACCCTTTATAATAATTTTTAAATAATTCGTAAGAAATTGTTTGATTACTCAAACGACATTAGACGAATGGATAGCCACTACATAGTTTTTTTTTAAATAACTTCCTGATTTGCACCGTAGGAATAGTGGAGTCGGTATGACGAACATTGTCACGATTGTCTATGAATGCTGCCGGGTTTTGCTTAACAATTCCATGTCACACTGTTTCATATTAAAGCTGTAGATATTCAATGCCATTGTTGATAATAAAACATTCGTATTCGTACAACTAAAATGGAATCATATCGAATTTCAAATGCCAACATTTCTTTATTATCTGTTTATGACTGTGGGTGTATGTCTTGTATGGAAGCGTGGAAGTGTTACAATAGTATTTGTGTATGTTTTAATGTGTTTGTATGCCCCATAACTATGACTGTGTGGGTGTGTGTGATTATTTAAGTTATTTACTCACACTCTCTCATCATTTACATCTGGCCCAGCATAACTTTGTGCACTAAATAAATACTCGTACGAGTATAAATAAATTTTTTTCTATTTTAGTTTCTGTTTTTGTTTTAGATTTTTCTTGTTGATTTTTATTATTTACTTCATTTGTACGAGTATGTGGATTTACGACCAAAAAAGTGCTAAAAAAAAAACACATACAGAAATGTGTGTTAGTCCTTTTTTTATATATGTACATTTTGAATATGGCTGTAAATACGTAAATATTTGTGTATGTTTTTATTATTTTTTCTTTCTTATTTTCGGGTGGAAAATATCAAACAATATACATATTAGTTGTATAACAAATTCTGTTTCAATGATTACAAACAATTTGTGGAGGATCTAAATGGATACCATTAAACTGTTCTTTTGGAGGAAGTGGATGAATTTATAATTTCCTAAAACAATTAATAGTTTTTAAAAGAAGTAATTGAAGGAAATGCTCTACATATTAGAATTTTTAAATCGAATCACTTACTTATCCTAAATACTGGGCACTACATACATATATACATATGTATATATTCAGATGAGATAATAATAGATGAAATCTGCAACTGGCATGTGTCTCATCTAATTCCTTTTCAGACCCATTATATTTTTCTGCTTTTTGCCCACACATCGCGAACACCAAACTGAATGGAATGGTGGATTCGGAACTTAAAAGACTGAGTTGCTACATTAGAATTAGGTCCGTTTGAGAAAATCACTGTATGGCTGAGGAAATATTAAATCTCAGAAGCTAAACTAAAATCCACTGAAGGTATTGACTCAATCGGATTCTTTCTTTAGGCTACTTTCCTATTTGTTTCAAATATGACTACAAATCAAAAGCATGGCAGGGTCGTCTTGGTACCAGTAAAGAAAACCTTTGCAAATCCAAAGGAAGAGAATCACATTTGAGAACATTTGTTACTAAAAAATAAATTATATTTTATAGAAATAAAAGAAATTATGTAATTTCGTCAGAGAGCAATTTTTTTTAATAACTAATGCACTTAATAAGTCATCTTACATCTGATTTCATATTTTCAGCCCGGAAACTCTTTAACATTATTTGGATATTTTTTGTCCGATGGTACTTCCTTCATGTAAACCGAATTTCCCTCTGAAAAGATTTCCACCTCTTGATGTTATAATTTTGTAATTTTATTTTTCCAAACACATTGCGTTTTATAACCTGATTTAAGGATATTCCTCCAATTGTGAATCAAAAACACCATCATCATCATCATCTCTAAAACCTCATGAGATATTAATATTGTCAAATAGATGTACATTTGCTGTGCATAAAATTTTAACTTTGTATTGTAGGAAGTTGTTATGTAATTTATCAAGGACATCAATACTGTCCATTAATTGTACATATTATTGGAAATCCGTAGCATTTATAGATGTTCATAAAGAGTTCCCATATAGCATCACCTATAAAGAGCGTTGGCTATACGTCAGATTAATACTTTTACTACAACCTTAAAATATCTATATACTAAAATATATTTATATGAGAAACATGATCCTCATTAGCTTCTTTTTATTGCGTTATTTATTTTAAGAAACAAATATTTTATCCTTTTCCACCTGGTACAGACATCTAGGATGCGATAATATACTTTGTTGAATTCTTCCTTTATATACAGATGGTTTTCATTGAAGTTCCAATTTGTAAAAGTCGTAAAACAATAAAGTAAATTAATTGGAATATTTAATTTGTATTGCAGTTTTCTGTCGAAGAAATTAAATTATTATACCCTCCACCACCATAAGTGGTGAATGAGTGTATATATAAGTTTGTCATTCCATATGTAGCACTGAGAAATATTCATCTGGGACCCTATGGAATTTTAAGTCGATTGAGCTATGTCCGCCTGTCTGTCTGTGTAAAACACGCTCACGTCTAAATGACACAACCGAAATCAACAAAGTTTACAAAAAACCGCTTAAAGTTCTCCTAAGCAGTTTCATATTGAAAATCAGCAAAATCGGTGTAGTAGAACAAGAGTTATGGACAAGCTCCATTAAAATTTGATATTTTTAAAAATGTTTCTTGCAATTTTTTGGAATATATTGCAGATATTGCCATGAAATTTTGAATACGTTGTTTTTATGATAAAAGAAGAAAGTGTGAGGAAAATAGTCTAAATACGTTCATGATTTCTCATAGCCCCCATACAAAAGTCTTTCCAAAATATTGCTCAATTATACATAAATGCCTATAAAATTGGAATATCAAAACAAAATTCAGCAAAAATAAGTTTTATGCAAAAAGAAATCGTAAAACAAAATTTTTTTAGTTCAGTCCATATTTAACCATAGTCCCTATATAAAGACCACTTCCAAAATTCACTTAAATACGTATAATACTAATATAAATAATGGTAAAAGGTTAAAATTTGACATATACTATACAATCCTTATAGATAAAAAAAATCTTATACTAAATTTTATGGTGGTCGGCCCATAATTGATCAAAGCTCCACATCAGTAAAAGCCATTAACGTTACATATATATTATAAATATCGGTACCGGCTCAAAACTTTGTATAGATCATTTACATATGTATATACAAAAATTATCCCACAAAATTTTTGTCCATTTTTAACCGTATCCCCCATATAAAGCCCTCTTCCGAAAATCACTTCCATACTCATAAATTACTTTGAATAACGGTACCGATGCAAAATTTTACACGGATCATTTACATACACGTCAAAATCAAACTACCCCCATATAAGATCCACGTTCGAAATTCACGTCAATAGTAATATGTCTCTTAAATATATCGTTATTATGTTGAAATTCGACGTGAGACATCCTCATATGCATGAAAATCACTGTTCCAAAATTTAAGAAGATCGGCTCATAATTTGTCATAGCTGCCATATAAGAACCATTTCCGAAAAGAATACAGAATACAGCGACTAAAAATAATGCCGCATATTCAGAAATGATATCTAAGTTTAAACTTTTTTAAGTACCAACTAAAGTTATTCTTAATTGATTACGTTCAGCACGAAAAGCTACAACTTTATTATGGTTAAAGCTGTAACTAAATGTCAACTAACAATTACATTTAAAGAACAGCTGATTGATTTTATTTCTTGTCGTCGATGATGTTAACATATTTGGCCACCAATTTTTTAAATGTAGTTTTTTCATCTGGCGACCAATTTGAATCTCTCTAAAATACACAAAGCAATAAATATATATTTTTTCTAACAATAATAATAAACTTATCTTATTTTCTTTTTTAATTGTGTCTATTTTGACCATAAAAAACCACAAAAAAATGAATATGCGCCAATAGGGATTAACTACAGCAATCCAACTTATGTTTTTACGGACAGTCAGCCGGTTATAAAAAACTGAAGGGGTGAAACAAACTCATACTATAAAAGAAAAAAAATCTTAAAACCTTTCCAAGATTTAAAGTTTAACTGACGAAGTGGACAAAAAGCAAGTTTTTTAAAATAAAAATAATAAGCGTAAAAAAATTAAAAAAACAAGTAAGAAAGTATAGTCGGTCCAGCCCGACCATATAATACCCTACACCCAGTATATTAATAAAACGGTTTTTCAGATATGGGCGTTATATGGGAGATATTACCTATTATGGACCGATCATCCAAAAATTTAGTGCCATGACTTCCGTGAATATAAATATTATGTGTGTTAAACCTTATATCGATATAAATACGTTTAAAAGATTTATGGAGATTAAAGTGAATTACGGGGAGGGTCTTATATGGGAGTTTTGACTATTTATGAACTGACTATTATAAAATTAGGTGTTATCCTATTTGTACATAAGAAACTCATTTTTGTTAAATTTTATTCGGAAGTGGGCGTTATATGAGAGCTACGACTAATAATGGATCGATCATCATAAACTTCTACCATAATGTGTGCATATGTACGAAACATACTTGTGTTCAATATTATTTTGATACCAACCCTTCTAAAAGAGTTCTGCTCTTTTAAGTGATTTTTGAAAGGGGGCCTTATATGGGAGCTACGACTAATTATGGACCGATCGTCATGCAAGTCTACCATGTTATATGCATATATACATAGCATATTTGTGTTCAATATTATTTGGATACCAACATTTTTAAGAGCGTTATGCTCTTTTAAGTGATTTTCGGAAGTGGGCCTTATATGGGAGCAACTACTAATTATAGACCGATCTTCACGAAATTTGTAGATGTGATTTACCTTCATTTATTACTCATTTTTGGTGAAATTTCTTTGCATACTTGCATAATTCAAAGATTTATAACCGGTAGACCCCAATTTCGGGAGGACATTTGTATGGGGCCATGTGAAATAATGGACCGATTTCCACCAGTTTCAATCCCATCCATCCTTGGGCAGAAAAAATAACATGTACCAAATTTTATCGCAATATCTTCAAAATTGCGACCTGTACTCTGCGCACAAGCTTTACATGGACAGCCAGCCATACGGACGGACGGACGGACATCGTTAAATCGACTCAGAAAGTGATTCTGAGCCGATCGGTATACTTTAAGGTGGGCGTTGGACCAATATTTCTGGGCGTTACAAACATCAGCACAAATCCATTATACCCTCCCCACTATTGTGGTGTAGGGTATAAAAACATTGGCACTATCCGATCAGCCTGAAAATTTGCTACATCAATTTTGACATTAAATCGCATATTTTCATCACTACCCATATTTAAGTTTCCAAACAAAGTTTTTAACGCCAGGTGTAATTTACATACATTTTATCTGATATTTGTGTCGTTACGGTATCTATATATAAATAGATCACTATAGTTTTGGGTTCTTCCAATATGTCAATACAGCAAAAACTGCTATCAAGTGAATTCTAATATCGTCATGAAATTGTTATCAATTGTTAAAATCTTTCCGACTTTCGTTATATTTAAGAGAAAGCATATCTGACTTCTAATATATGTATCCTTTAAAATTACTTCATATTCAATCCTACCGAAAGAATCAAATATATTGTATAATTCTGAAAATTTCTATCTGGTTGAGTAGAAGTGAAAGATGATTATTATTTGAATCGGAACCGGGGAATTTTAGTGCAGATGAGCGTAACAGACTTTGTGAACGATTATTGTCCTTTTCTTTCGATGAATTTATTTTACTTTCAAGTAATTACCGATTACGCCACGTATTCTCTGTTGAATGAGTACTACATAAAACTAATAGTTGAACAGCTAGTTTGTAACCATGAATACTGGCTGAAAAAATATTTTTTAGATGATACATTCACCACATAAATACGAATGATTTTTGCTGGTTTAGCAAAAAAAAAATAAATTTATTTACACCAGACAAGAGTTTAAACACATAAATTTTGAAAAACGTTACGATAAGGAATAGAGTTGTAAACCCAAAACTATTTATTAGAAATTTAATTTATTTTTTTTCGTTATTCGCTATACAATTCCCTACATATTCGAGGAATATAGAGTATCAGGTGTAATTAAAAGCATTTGAAAATATTGGTCATTCTAGTAAATAATAAAGATATAGAAATGCATTGTACTGTACTGTATTTTGCATAAAACAAATGATTTATTAATTTTTAAATTTTGCATGTTTTTCGTCCGCGAAGAAGTTGTGGTCCTTCCTGCATTTAAAGTTTGCATACATATAAATGTTTGTTATAACTTAGCGGAAGTATGTTGTGCATATGTATGCATGTATTAAAATGTTTTCATTTCCCGTATTTTACATTCATAATTTAGCAATAAGTCAAACAATATTTGTTTGAAGTAAAAAAGACAAAACAAGCTACAAACATTTTTAGTTAAAACCCGTATGATATTTTATGATTTGGTTGGTTGTTTAGTTAGTTGCCTGTCCGTCCGTCTGCCAAACGGTCTGTCTGCTTGTTTTACTGTCTCTAATGATGGCAGCATGCACTTTGACTCATTGTAGCCTCTAGGTTCATGTGAAAGTCACGGTTTCATGTTTGACGTTTTAAATATTTTTCAAACATTTCGTATAAAACTACGTATAGACAATTCAAAAACAGCATAAGAAATTATTTAAAACAAAACCACAAAATCCATCATTATTAAATTGGATTTTCAATACTTTTTTCCCAATAAAGTTCACAACCTTTTTTCTTTCCTTTATTGTCTTTCAAAGATAATTATGATTTATAGTTACAAAGTTAGAGAGGACTTTAATAGTGGCAATAATAAATGGGTTTTTAAATTTTTTAAAGAATCTACTATTTCTGATTATAATACATAATTCGAAAGGCAGTAGAAACAAATCATAAAACCAAGGAAAAGTTAACAGGCATGTCTGTCATGTGTGAAAGTATGTATGTACGAGTATGTATGTATACTTTAGAGTATGAGTGAGTATGCATCTCTAAAAATGTATTTTTCATGTCACATCTATGCCATGCATCGATTAATTTTGTCACTTTATTGAACATCATCAGTTTAAAAAGATGTTTTTTTGGAAAGGCATAAAAAAGAGTTTGTAATGTGGTTTGATTGATTATTAAAAGACGCCTTTAATTAATGGATACAAATGGAATTGGGTACCTATAAGAAACACTTAATTATTATAAGTTTCTATGGGAAAGAGTTTTAATTAAACATATGTATGAAAATAAAATAAATGAAATTAATAAATTAATGAATATCTAGAAAACTTCTAACTTTTAGGGAAGGTTAATTCCATTTCCATTCTCTTCAGGTTGTATTGTCCAATGTGCTAGCCTTTAATTTGAAGACACCAATCGAGATCATGGATAATATAATATTAAGAAAATCACCTGGAAATGATTCAGTTACACCTGTTATGATTAAAAACCTACCGAGTGTGGCAATAATTGTGTTGTCTATAATATTTAATGCGATCTTTAAACATGGAGTTTTTCCGACAAATTGAAAAACTTGTCAGATAATAATGATGCCAAAGCCAGGTTAAGACCAATAAGCTTACTTCCTTGATTATCTAAGCTATTTGAAAAGGTGTTCCAGAAGAAAATCATACCATTTTTAAATGAGAAAAATATAATCACAGTTCATCAATTTGGTTTCCGGGAATGCCACGGAACAATTGAACAAGTTAATCGTATAACCGGAGAAATAAGGAAATCCTTTGAATTAAAGAAATATTGTTCAGCAATATTTTTGGATGTCGCTCAAGCCTTCAATAAAGTATGGCACAAAGGACTGCTAGCACCATGTACCCATTAACTATTGCAATCTTATCTATTGGACAGTTAAGTACAACGATTACGTTACAAGGGATTATAGGCTTGGAGCAGGAGTACTACAAGGAAGTGTTCTTGGACCTACCCTCTATTTGATTTACACCTCTGATTTGCCAACGAACGATATATTAACTATTTCTACATTTGCTGATGATACCGCAATTATTATAATATATATAAATGCCATAGTTCGCATGAAAATCCATATATAGCATCTAGTATACTAGTATACTAGATCTAAGATGTGTGGAACCATGGTTAAACAAACAAATGGAGAATACGGGTAAATGAGTTAAAAAGCAAATATGTTACGTTCACATTGAGGCTGTCCACCTGTCACACTTAACAATGTAAATATACCTCAGTCCGATTATGTTACATACCTTGGTATTCACTTAGATAGAAGACTTAATTGGCGTCGTCATATAGAAACCAAGAGACTTCACATGAAGTTAAAAGCATCTAGCCTTCACTGGTTAATCAGTGACCAATCTAAGCTAAGCCTGGACTATAAAGTCACCCTGTATAAAACCATTTAAAAACCAATTTGGACATATGACATCCAATTGTGGGGAACTGCTAGTAATACCAGTATTGAACTTATACAGAGGGCCCAATCAAAAATTCTTAGGACCACGACGGGCGCACCATGGTATATAAGAAATGAAAACATCTACAGAGATCTAAAAGTACCATTGGTAAAGGATGAATTCAGAAGGGTCCATGAGAACTACATCAAAAAGCTACAAACCCACCCAAATCCGCTTGCTAGAATTCTAGCTCAGAGCCAGACGGATTCGAGACTTCGTAGAGCTTAACAGCCAATAAGAAATTAATGCTCTGTTAGAGATTAATTAGATTTATTTTAGTTTTAAGATTTGAATACTTATTGTTAGGCCTAAGAAAACAAGGCAGATTCAAAAAATCGAGATCTAGGATAAGCATTAGACTACTTGGTCGGGTAAATGATTTTCTAAGCGCAATACAAAATTCATTTACACTTCCTAAGCTTAAACGTGATTTCATTAGAAGGCACTTGAAAAATGGATAAAAAAATCTTTTTGACTACCCAACTACTGCTCCTTAAGAACTATCACGGACTGCATGCAAATTACCTTGGAATACCCTTAAAAAGTTGCTCCATTAATGAAACATAATTTTGGATATCGATATATAGAAGAACTACCTGTGCTTAATTTAGATCTCTATTTCGGTTTTGTTCATATTATCCCTTTGCATATTTAACTGCCCAACCAACCCAACTCCAAATCGCCCAATCCCAGCAAGCCATATGAGTCCGAAAAAAGTCTTTTCTGACACCATTTCCGGAGCGTTCATGCTCTTTATAAGCCCAAGAAACAATCATTATTGCTTCGAAAACCTTCAGAAAACAGGGTCATTACATTTGAAAATGGTCCGTCAGAAAGAGCTCTTAGAAATTGTCAGAAAAAAGTCTTTTATGAGAGTTTTTTGGGGCTCTGAAAGAGCTCTTGTCATCATGTCAGAAAAGAGTCATTGCAATTTTAAATGCAAAAAATTAAAAGTTTACATTTATTATTTTTTTAAAATTGTTTTTACTTAAACAAAAAGGGAATTTATTTACAAATAAACTAAATTAGAAATGGAAAAAAATTGAATAAAATGCTTTTTAGTTGGACTCCTTTCTGGCTCCTTTTTCGGAGCGCTCCTAGAATAGTATACTGGGATGTACCTATAGTTATGGACTAATCTACTAGAAGTAGTTAAATACCCACGCTTTGATCTTGTCACACTAACAACTGCTAAATCCCGTTATACCGATTGGCGTCCAAAGTAGAAACCTCCAGACAAGGTGCGCACAGCAACTTATAACTTGGTCTGTGTTCCTGCTGTTATATCTACTGTAATGTCACATCGTCTTATGTATTATGGCATTATGGCAAATGTTCATACACTTTAACATGTACATGTATTTGATGAAAATATTTATATATTTTTCTTACAATAATTACAAGGACATTTTGTCTGCTCCCTATAAAAGAGGGTTTAAGGTGTCCTTCAAAGTTATATTTTTGGATCATATTAAAATCGATTGCCATTATATTTCCACGTACATATGTACTCTTGAGCATACCAGCCTGACATGATGTTTCCCTGGTAGTGTCATTAAATAGTGAGCTTGATTTATGTGTAGCTCTTACCTCGATTGACTTTCGCATTACAAAAGCTGATTGATTATTCGGCAGGCGCACGTTTTTACACATGCTTATAAATGCTAAACACTTGTTTGTTGCGTGAAAAAATCGCGTTAAATATAAAAAATGTATGGCATTTCTTTACAAAATTTTGGAGAACTTCAGAACAATGTGTTCAGTGAATTGAAATTTCTCTTCGATCACAGGAAAAATAAGAGAGTTATTAATAAAACAAAACCGAAATGATAACCCGGGTGGGCATTGGTAAAGCGAACTTTAAACCCGTATCGTATACCGCTCCCTATACACATACATAGTTTACAAGTTACCTAAAGTTCATGATCACGAGAAAATATTCCACATCTAGTTACTATATTCCTATATTGGACCGACTCTAAAGACCGAGGTTCTAAAATTTGGAATAACAAAATTTGTAGTCCTGGTTCCTTAGGGCAGATGTCAAATCCTATAAATGTTTTAGGATTCATTGGCTTTTTTTGCAGTTTACTTTGCATTTTTATAGATTAAATTACCATTCTTTATCTTTCAGTATTTTCGTAACTGCTTTCAAGTTGTATAAAGTTTTTGGAACGGTCCCCATTTTGAATTTCTAATGAGCGGATTGATTCTGAGTTCATTAATGGCCTTCTGCATATAACCCATATTTGATGATCTTCGAGTACAATATTTCATTACAATTCATTTGTAATTCAGGGGATTCATAAGTGAAAATTGCTCGAATTCGTTTTCTGTAACTAATTTCGAAAATCTTTTCTTTTGAATCGAATTACACAAAACGTCGAGATTTGAATGATCTGGTAATATCAACAATAATTTGCTCTCACCATTAAAATAAACTAGAGAACTGAATCTCATCAGTTGGGAAAGCAACTGAAATTTAATGAGTTTCGTGAGTTGATGGACATTTTTATATGAATAATGAGTTGGGTTGGGCGGTTAACATTCAGAAAAGAAGACTGGAAGGATTTCAGAAAATTCGACCACAGTCACTACTTCTTCAATTGTATTAGTACCCTAAAAAGTAGCAGATTTCTTCCTGTTTTTAAACCCTGAATCAAGTATGGAGAAATCAACTTGTCTCACCACAAATTTTCAAGACTTTGCACTGTATCGAAAATGCATTCGACAGATCCGTTCATTCCATTCAACCCTTTAGAAACCATAACGATCTGCCTATAGTAAGTTGTGGGGACGACACTAGATAAACTTTGCGTATACATCTGAAATAAAATCTTTAAGAGCTCTAAAAGTATTCAAAACCTGAAGGCGAATTATTAAAGAACTTGTCTACTATCATGAGTTAATTAGACAGGTCGACTTTTTCACGCATAACATTGCAAAGATTAAACTTAATGAAAACGGGAAAAATCGCAAGCCGACAGAACTTTAGGTTTCCACAAAAAACATTGTTGGCCACATAAAAGAAAATAGGGGCATCACCACAGTTTAACTGAGTGACAGGCGATTGAGAAATTTTAAACATATGTACAGTAAATGTAAGTGCCATCGTCACAATAAAAACAGAAGTCTTATAAACAAGAGAAATAAACAAACTTTTTAAATATGGACGACTGTGCAGATTTTTTGACGCTAAAGGCACCGTCACACTTGGCAAATATTTGATGAAAAAGACGTAACCACTAAATAAAATATACCTGAACTCGTTTATTTATTAAGCAAAACTTCGTTTATTCAGGAAAAGACACATCAAATATTTAGTTTTATTTTATTTGATGCTGTTTGATCTTGCAAAACTCTTGTAAGAGTAAACAACGTCAAACAAATTTGTGCTAAAACAAGTAGTTATGCTTTTTTGAGTGAATATTGGCCAAGTGTGATCGTACCTTAAGTCTTTTAATAAGTGGCATTTTTAAATAAGATGACACCATTTGTAAATGCAACAACTATCATGGGAGAAAATTTCAAAGGGACAGAGACTTTCTAGCATTGTGTTAAATAAACATGCCTTTCTGTTTGCAAGTCGACTGTATAGTCCCTTAGTGGTCAGGGTCTTCTTTACAATCCCTTGTAAAAATCAATGATGTTTTCAATGAAATTTGAACCAGTTTTTTTAATAGCTTTCCTTTCATAATAAATAAACCTGGTCACAGATTTATGACATTAGTTATTAGCAAAAATATTGATTGTTCTTTAGAATCTACATAATTACCAAAGAGACCTTATAAAGAGCACAACATCATTCAGTTTTATGAATAAGAAAATCTATTGAAATTACGAACAAAAACTAAAAGAAACACCCACCCAAATATTAATTCTTACAACATTGACCTAAATTATTCATTGTGTGCACATAAATTCTGAAACCACAAAATTGCCAAGTTGTAACAAAAAAAAAAAAAAAAAAAGGACATAAAATTGTTGGCAAACAAAAGATAATTGAATTGTATTTATACGATAATCTTTGCTTTAATTTTCTTTTCGCCAGCAAAAGAAAAGTAAATATGAATATAATATTCAAGTACAAATTCTTTTTGTTTGTCCTTTATTCAAAATGTAATTAAATGTATGTATTTATGTGTGTATGTGTGTGTATATTTAAAACGAACATGTATTGTGTGAGGATAAATCAGGATTACAGTTACACTTCTTGTGCGTATTTAATGTTATTTTATGAATGTACTTTTGTGTCTTTTGAATTTTAATATTTAGGAAATATTAAAATAGACACACACACCTAAATGATATAAGCAGGGTGTTTAAGGAGGATATTTGTGTGTGGTCAGTTATTCTCATACTTGGACTTAACATATACCTACACAAACTAATCCTAAATAATCACGTAATTATATTAGGATTGCCCTATTTGGTTATGAACAACCAGAGTTGGATGGAAGGATCGATAATTTAAAAATGCACATCTAATTGCTTCAGTACTTTCATAAATGATTATTTTTAGAATTCTCTTAAATTTTTACTTCTTTCACACCTTCATTTTAGATTCTAGAAACTTTTCTTTTGAATCTCGCCTAATGTATTTGTGTATATAAATAGAAGAGAGTATGACACAAGTCCTTGCGATTACAGTTACCATAAATCACAATTATAATGCATAATCCAGTAATATGAATATTTTACTCTTAAATCCCTTTGAATAATAAAGATGAAGAAAATAGCAACAACAACAAAAAATAAACTAATAACAACAACATCACTGAAATATATACATATAAACGACCACACGTAAATACATAATAGTACAACTTGTAGCAGGAGCTGGAGAAAAAAAAACCAAAATTGTTTTATCCCTTCCAAAACAAACAACGAAAAAATGCAAAACTTGTTACAAACACACACAACAAGGACATACACATACACTTACTTACACAGACATACTCTGATTTTACCTATTTTATACAAAATGTAGATTATTTTAAAGCTTTCTTTTACAGTAGAAGCGAAAATCATTAGACCAGTTCGGGAGGTATTCACTTGAATTGTTTTACCCTCCACCAGCAAAGGTGTTGAATGAGAATAGATATACGTTTGTCATTTCGTGAATAACATTGGGAAATATTAATTTGAAGCCCAACAATTCTAACTCATAACATGTAATAAGAGATATTTTTAATTCCCGAAGTCTAATATATGATGTTTACAAGTAGATCTTGGACAATAAACATTGCTGATGACGCCTTTGGCAGGGTAGAAAATGCATTACAGTGTGCCATTTGTCTAGAAAAATATAACTTTACAATGGTATTCTTTGAGTTATTAATTAAATGAACTTAAGCCGAAATAATAAGAAAATTTCTCTAATAATTAATATAAAAAGTTCAGCCATTTTTCATTATGAAAAAACAGTAGTCCCTGAAAAAAAAAAATTATTCTTATACCCTTTTAATTGATCTATGTATGCTAGTCAGTCATTCAGCCCGTCTGTCTGTCTGTGTAAAACTCTTCCACGTCTAAAATACCAAATCCAAATAAGCAGTTTGGTATTGAAAACCAGTAAAATCGTTCGAATAGAACCAGAGTTAAAAACGAAAATGTAAGAGAACCTTTAACAAATATTTTTGATATATTATACCCTCCACCACCATAAGTGGTGAATAAGAGTATATATAAGTTTGTTATTCCACGTGTAACACTGAAAAATATTCATCTAAGACCCAACAAAGTATATATATTCTTCATCCTTATGGAATTCTAAGTCGATTGAGCTATGTCCGTCTAACTGTCTGTCTGTCTGTCGGTGTAAAACTCTCTCACGTCCAAAAGACACAACCAAAATCAACAGAGTTGACAAAAACCCGTTTATAATTCTCCTAAGCAGTGTGTTATTGAGAATCAGCAAAATCGGTATAGCGGAACCACAGTTATGGACCAAAATGTGAGACAACCTCTATATAAATTTTATATTTGCAAATATCTTTCTTGCAATTTGTTGACATATATTGCAGATATTGCCATGAAATTTTGAATACGTTGTTTTTATGATAAAAGAAGAAAGTGTGAGGAAAAAATAAAAATCGTTCCATCATTTCTAATAGTCCCCATACAAATATCTTCTTTAAATATGGCTTAATGTAAAATTGGAATATTAATACAAAATTTGGCAAAAATAAGTGTCATGTAAAGAGAAATCGCAAACGAAATTTTGTTTTGTGCAGCACATGTTTGACCATATACCCCATATAAAGTCCACATCTAAAATTCCTTTAAATACGTATAAATCTGCTACAAATATTGGTACCAGGTTAAAATTTGACACAAATAATTCTTATAGATATATAAATTGTTGTACTAAATTTTATGACGGCCGGTCTAACATAGCTTTCATATAAGGATCACATCCGAAAAAGTCATTAATCTTTATATATATCTTATACCGACTCAAAACTTTATATATATCATTTAAATATATGTACACAATAATAATTCCGCAAACTTTTGTGAATTTCGGTCCATATTTGACCGTATCATACTCATACTCATAATTCTCGTATAAATAACGATAGCGATCCAAAATTTTACACGAGGCATTTATATACATGCCAAAATCAAACCAATGTCGGTCCTTATTTGACTATATCCCCCATATAAGGTCCACTATCGAAATTCACGTTAATACTGATATGTATCTTAAATGTACTATTATTATATTGAAATTCAACGCGGGATATCCTCATATGTATCAAATTCTCTGTTCCGAAATTTAAGAAGATCGTTTGTAATTGCTTACATATGCGTACCACTTCCGAAAAACAAGGTTATTCTCAATAATATCGAATCAACATTTTATACAGATCAGAAATTGTAATCCTGAAATCATACAAATATCAGTTATATGGCAATTATTATTATGTCTATATTATATTTGGCAATAGCGCCCAAATACAACTCTTGTAAATAACGTTATTGGCCAGGCCATAATTGGTATTCTTCTACTATGCCACATATAAATCTTTTGTAAATCATTTTATTGAGATCAACTTCAACCAAAAGAAGCCTCACCTGTTTCTTAACTTATTGTGAATATGGTAAAATGATTTTTTTTTATTTTATAAATTATTAAATTACACTCAAGATTATTATTAGATTATTATCAGACAAACTCTGTAAATTATGGCGAGAATTGGTAATTACCTCAATTTTAAGTGGTCAAAATTAGTTAACATTTCTAAAGCTTTGAAATAAATTATGTTGTTCGTAAAGTTGCCTTTTAAACAATAATTTAAATGGTAAACTATTATTATAAAAGGACACTGAAAAAGGATATTCTAGTCCTAGTTATAACCAGTGTAAATTTTGTATTTCTCATTATATTTAGGTGGAGGGTATTTAAGATTCGACACAGCCGAATATTCACTCTTCACTTGTTTGTTATAAAAAAAAAGAAATAATACCATTTTTAAGGAATTCGAATAAAATAAAAAAAATATTCATATTAAAAGATTCTTGTGCAAAAAATATATTGAAATATTTGTAGAGAATGGCTGCGGACGATATTGAATTTATTTAACTCGGTAACGCAGTAATATTCAAAATTAACAAAATTTTTAAATTTAGACCACTATAAAGTAAAAACTTTTAAAGATATGAGCTACAGTCGCAAAATCAACAACAATTTGCCCTCCCTTCCCTTAACAGTGAGTTTGGTGACAGCTAGTGTCAACTGTCCAAAGACTTACTTACATCACATATCGCTAGCGATTCAACAACATGATCTCCAAAACACTCTGGCAGGAGTTGTTCTGAGTCGTCTAAAAGTTTCATATTACTGGTTCATTGTGTTTCCATAATAATAATGATGGTTCCCTACATCATATCTTCCATTAATTTGGTAAGAGCGGGAGAACTCAATACATTTAACATATTCATAAGGTTTTTAATTAACTCGAATTATTTGCAGCAATTTTCGAAAGTTTGAAAAGAAAAACATTTTAAGTTTCTCAGCAAATTGTTGACCAATCGTTCGTACTACATACTAAATATAATATTTAGGCCTTTTTTTTGCTCTTCCCTAATTTGCAATTAGCTGTCAATATAAAATATGTTTCAGCATAATGTTGAAATATTGTTTATTAAATAAATGGCCGCTAAAATCACCCATTTAAAGAAATACAATAAGTATGTTGTTGTTAAAGTACGGTCACATTTGGCAAAAAAGCATAACCACTTGTTTTAGCACAAATTTGTTTGACGTTGTTTACTCTTACAAGAGTTTTGCAAGATCAAACAAAACTAAATATTTGTTGTGCTTTGGCCTAAATAATAAAAGTTTTTTTTTAAATAAATAAACGAGTTCAAATATGTATACATGTGTTATTTAGTGGCTACTTTTTTTTAGGCAAATATTTGCCAAGTGTGACCGTACGTTTAGTTTATGAAGAATGTAATATCACATTGTTTTTGTTCATTGGTGGTGAAAATACTGGTTACGCTTCTTAACAAATTTTATATGTACCTAGGGTATATGTACGAGGTCTGATAAAAAAATAACCGTTATTTTAAAATTTCGTGAGTTACATATGTTCGATTTTTGCATTTTTTTCTGTTATGTTGCTACGTACACATGTCTGTTGTATATGTTGGTAATATCAGCCATTCTGGGTTGTCAGTTTGTTTTTGACAGCTAGAAAGGTTAGTCGTGTTTTGGTGTGCTCTTCGATTTTTTACTATTCGAAAAAATGGATCAAAGAAACTGTATTAAGTTGTGTGTAAAAAATTAAAATAAATGCGCAAGGACATTTGAAATGTTGACTGAGGCGTTTGGTGAGTCTACTATGAGCAGAATACAAGTTCAATTGTGTTATAACCGGTTTAAGGAAGACCGAGAAGATGTCAATGACGATGCTCGCCCTGGTCGCCTGAGCACGTCAACAACCGATGAAAACATTGAAGCAGCGAAGAAAATGATTTTAGATAATCGTCGAATCACTATCAGAGAAGTTGCCGATGACATTGGCATATCATTCGGCTCATGCCAAGCAATTTTTACGGGTGTTTTAGGCATGCAACGTGCGGCAGCGAAGACTGTTCTAAAATTACTAAATTTTGAGCAAAAACAACATCGCATGAACATTGCTCAGGAGCTGTTGAACATCGATCCAGATTTCCTCAAAGAGGTCATAACTGGTGACGAATCATGTGTGTATGGCTATGACATTGAAACCAAAGCCCAATCATCCCAATGGAAACGTCCAAGACCGAAAAAAGCACGTCAAATTCCGGCAAATGTGAAGGTTTAGCCCACTGTTTTCTTTGACTGCAATGGCGTGGTGCATAATGAGTTCTTGCCACAAGGTCGTACGCTCAATAAGGAATACTACCTTTAAGTTATGCGACGTTTGCGGGATGCAATTCGTCAGAAACGCACAGAATTGTGGAAAAACCAATCATGGATTTTACACCATGATAACGCACCAGCTCACACATCGATGCTTGTGCGTGAGTTTTTGGCCAAAAACAAAACCGTTATCATGCCTCAACCACCGTATTCACCGCATTTGGCTCCCCGCTGACTTTTTCCTTTTACCAAAACTGAAGACACCGATGACAGGAACGCGTTTTGCTACAATTGAGAAGATGAAAGAAAAATCGAAACAGGAGCTGTTGGCGATACCAAAAAGCGCGTTTCAGAAGTGTTTCGAGGATTGGAAAAAACGCTGGCATAAGTGGGAGAAGGGACAAGATAGTTATAGATGAATAAATAAATACTTTTTGAAAAAATTGAAAATAACAGTTATTTTTTGATCAGACCTCGTATGTGTATATTTTGAATACAAAACTTAAACTCAAGATTCTCAAACATATGTAGATATGAGTTAAATGGAGATTATTTTTAAATGCAAAAAAGAATGTTGGTGAAACTCGTAGCCGACCACAAAAAGCAATTTGTTCTCTAGGGCTTGGAGCTGGTCATACATAATATTTTAACCACATACTGTACTTGACTGTGTTACTACTGCTGTTGTACTAGTTAATGTTTGTGACCAATGTGTCCTTTTTTCAATTTTTCACTTTCGGTTTTTTTCCCCTGCATTTTCATCTTCACAACGACCAAGAAATACATGATAAAACCAAACAAAAAAAAACTTAAAGAAGACAAGAAAAAAAGAAAGTTGTTTTTATTGTTTGCTTTCTCTGACACCATGAATATAAATATTTTGGTATTGTCAGTTGGTATTTTACTCTTGTTAACAACTGCCCGAGGAGCTAAAACAGCTGGAATGTAAAACATAGAAAGATACAGCGCATAAACACAACAGGAGGAAGCATACGAAGGATCAGTATGTGGAAAAATTTTGGTTTTTGTTAAATTCTGTTACATATTCGTACGAGGATGTGTGTGGAAATGTGTATTTGTGTTTTTCATTCTAATGGCACATGTTCTGTATTTGATTTGCGATAAATGCTGACCTCATTGTCTTGTGATTGTAAAAATGGTAAAAGCAAAAAAAAAAAAAAAAAAAAAAAAACATTTCCAACTAAAAACACATACAAAAAGTTAAGAAATATAAAAAAATATATGGAGATACATTGTTGAAAAATGGTTTTTAGACGAGTGGCTATTTTGTTAACTTTACGACTACAATATGTTGGTTAAAGTTTTGTTTTTCATGCTACGACTCTTTAAAATCGAAACTTTGCTTAAATGTGGAAACAAATTAAAAGTTTTGTTTCCTATTCTAGTTGCGGCAATTTAGACAATCGAAAGGATTAAGGATAAATTGCTAATAATTTCCGCTTAGAATAATAAAACACCATAAATTATGGTGTGTTTTAAAGTCTTAAAAGGAACACAAGTAGTTATAAACAGCAATAGAATTTGCATACAAGTTTTTTGTTTATGACTTTCAGTCACATTAATGTTTATACTCTCCATGACCTCAATCTGTAATTGCGAAAAAATCAAGTCATCAAGAGAAGACATAGTCATACGGATTTCTGTTTATGTGTCACATTCGCAGACACTTTAATGTTTTACAAAGAAACTTCCAGCTGTGGCCAACCTTGGCCTGGTTGAGTTTGTGATACATATATGTAAAATGTTTGTACATTTTTGAGTTTAGTTGCTCTAAATGTGTCTTCTATGTTTTACTTTTATGCAGTTATTTTCATTATTATAAATATTTGAAATAGTATCTCTAAAGAACGAAAAATTAAATTTAAATTTGCTGAAGATAAACGTTATCTGTGTTGCATTACTATAATTACACTTGATTTTTGGTATTTGTTATACAGTTAAAACCCGTTTTTTTTAAATATATAAAATTTTTTAAAAGAGATCATCATTTTTATCCAAAATTTGGGCGACCAAGAGAGAATTAATATTTTGTCAGTGTTTCATAACTATAATTACATTTTATGACAAACAAAGAAGAATACCAGTATAAAAGTATAAAGTATAACTGCTATTTATTCTTGCTAAGCAATTTTAAATAATTTGCTATAAAATGTCGCGTGGTGCGTACCTTATTGATTTTGAAAAACGTTAAACTTCAGTTTATATATTATATTTACACCGACTTTAGCAAAGCATTTGATAAAGTAAACCATAAACTCCTTATTAAAAAACTGCAATTAATGGGATTGTCAAAACTTTTAACAAACTGGATATACTCGTATTTATTAGGCAGGACGCAAAACTTGCTTTTTAAAAGTTGTATCTCCAAAAACATACATGTATTATCTGGAGTACCATAGGGCAGCCATCTGGGGCCTCTACTGTTCTCACTTTTTCTTAATGACTTACCGAACGTAATAAAATCTTCGAATATCTTAATGTACGCAGATGATGTAAAGTTATTCTTAAGCTACAAACAGTTAATAGATCATACACTTCTACAAAAGGATTTGAACTTATTTTATGATTGGTGTGCTAAGATCTTAATGGAACTTAATATAAAACAAGTGTTGTAGATGCAATTCTTACCATAATTTACAGAGTTTGTCTGATGTTCATAATAATCTTGAGTGTAATTTAACAAACAGAGTATAAAAAAGGGGAACAACTCGGTTTTAGTGACTTTGCTCAAAAAAAAAAAAAAAAAAAACTTCATCAAATAGGGCTAGCAAAAAAAAATTGTTGGCGGCCACGCCTATTTTCAAGGGGGCGGGCCCTTAAAGTTAAAAATATATAGGCCTATATCTCGGGAACTACTGGGTGTCTGATAACTTGTAATACATTAAATTTCCAACGATATATATCATGATTATAAAATACCTTTCCAACGATATATATCATGATTATAAAATATGGACCGAATATGGGTTAAATCCGAAAAGAAAATTTTTTGACCCGAATTTATTTGTTTTTTTGGAAATAGTTCTTATATGGCAGCTATGACAAATTATGTGCCGATCTTCTTAAATTTTGGAACAGTGAATTTTATGCATATGAGAATATTTCACGTCGAATTTCAACATAAGAACGGTATATTTAAGATATATATTAGTATTAACGTAAATTTCGGAAGTAAATTTCGGAAGTGAACCTTATATGGTGTATATAGTCAAATATGGACCGCTATTCTTAAAATCCAGCAGTTTGATTTTGGCATGATTGTAAATGATCCGTGTAAAATTTTGGATTGGTACCCTTATTTATTAGAGATTTATGAGTATTAAAGTGATTTTCGGAAGAGGGCTTTATGAATTTTATGCATATGATGATATCACACGTCGAATTTCAACATAATAACGGTATATTTAAGATATATGTATATTAGTATTAACGTGGATTTCGGAAGTGGACCTTAGTCAAATATGGACCGATATTCTCAAAATACAGCAGTTTGATTTAGGCATGCATGTAAATGATCCGTGTAAAATTTTGCAATGGTGCCCTTATTTAGAAGAGATTTATGAGTATTAAAGTGATTTTCGGAAGAGGGCTTTATATGGGGCATACGGTTAAAAATAGACCGAAATTCACAAAATTTTGTGGGATGATTTTTGTATATATGTAAATGATTTGTGTAAAGTTTTGAGTCAGTACCGATATTTATACAATATATATAGGGATAAATGTCTTTTTCAGATGAGGTCCTTGTATGGGAGCTATGACCAATTCTGGGCCGACCACCATAAAATTTAGTACAACAATATATTTGCCTATAAAGATTATTCATGTCAAATTTTAGCCGTTAAACAATTTTTATATCTGTTTATACGTATTTAAGTGAATTTTGGAACTGTACTTTATATGGGGGCTTTGGTCAACCATGGATCGAACTAAAAAAAATTCGTTTTGCGATTTATTTTTGCATAAAACTTTTTTTTGCTGAATTTTGTCTTGATATTCCAAGATTTTTGTATGAGGGCTATGAGAAATCATGGACCGATTCATACTATTTTCCGCACACATTCTTCTTTTATCATAAAAACAACATATACAAAATTTCATGGTATTATCTGCAATATACTTCAAAATATTGCAATAAAATGGACAAAAAATATCAAATTTGTATGGAGGTTGTCTCACATATTGGTCCATAACTCTGGTTGGCCTAAACCGATTTTGCTGATTTTAAATATCAAACTTCTCGAAAGCATGTCTGACAGAATTGTTGAAGATTTGGATCCCTAAGGTATCTGGGGACTTCAAAAAACTGATTTCAACATCCAGGCAGACAGACGGACATGGCTTAATCGACTCCGCTATCTATAAGGATCCATAATATATATATTTTATAGGTTCGGAAAATTATATTGTGGAAATTACAAACGGAATGACAAACTTATATATACCCTTCTCATGAAGGTGAAGGGTATAAAAATGTAAAACTATGAGCTTTGCAAGATGTAAGCCAATAACTGCAAATTACTTTTTGGGAAATCATAAACTGGATTTGGTTGAAAGCTTTCTGGACTTGGGTATATTATATGACCCTAAATTAAATTTCACCCCACATATAAATTCTATAATATATAAAACCAGGGGTATGCTTGGCCATATAAAACGTTGGTCTAAAAAATTTAATGATCCGTATATTGCAAAAACATTATACATGTCACTTGTGCGTCCGATTCTTGAGTATGGCTCACTTATTTGGAATCCAATTTATCAGACACATTACAATGCTATTGAATCGATGCAAAAACAATTGTTTTTTTTTTGCCTTCGAGGATTATGTTTTAACCCACTTAACTTACCATCATATCCTGCTGGTCTAACTCTTATTAAGCTGCCAACACTAAAAATTCATATAGTTATGCTGAATATATCATTTATTTTAAATGTTATTAATGGTGTTACATGCTCTAATTCTCTAATAAATGAAATTCTTTTCAACGTTCCACAACGTCATACCAGAAATTATATTCCATTGTCAATAAGATTTTTGAGAACAAACTATGCTGATGCTGACCCACTAAGAAGGATGTGCAACACATTTAATCATTTATATAGATTTATAGATTTTTCATTAGATCTGTTCTGGTTTATAAGTTTTAAGTTTGTTAATTTTTAAATTTTTATAAATGTCTGTAAGGAATAAGATCCATAGACAATAAATAAATAAATAAATAAAAAGTAGCTTAAGTCTTCGAGAAGTTTTCAAATAAATAAATCGGTCACATGTTGCAGTAACAAATAAGAGCAGAATTATAAAATGTGCCAGCAACACAGTGAAGAATCTTGGTCAGATTATAAATCAATCTATATTAGGTAAATGTGTACAAATCAACAACAAGTAGACCACTAAAAATAATTCCCAGACTGTTGCTGGACAAACGATGTCCTCTGTGCCACAAATCTGCTAAACTCGGATTCAATAAAACAAAACTTACAAACAAACATGAAACAGGTAAATCGATAATATTTGCAATATTTAAACGTATGTACATAATACACTGTCGGACAAAATAAAGTGCGGTTTCAAATATTTCTTGTTTTTTGATTAAAATATGTATTTATTATTTTCTATTAATTATAAATTATAGTTTTATTTTTAATGCAGCTACTATTTTTATCTAATATTTATTTACATCTTTGCAAAGTCTAACCGTTTTTTTTTATATCTGCAGGTCGTAGTAGAGGCTTTGTCTTAGCAAACGTACTTTTGAGACCGCTTTCGTTAAGTCTTCTTTGGACAGTTCGAGTTGAAATATTTAATTCTATTTACTTCTTTATATCACTGGCTGTGGTAAAAGAATTTCCTTTTGCTAGAATTGCAATGTAATCAACATCTAGCTTTGTAGTCTTACGTTTTCTGCCACATAAGTTCTTAAGGCTTTTGTTTGACTTTCTTATTTTATACAAAGCAATTATTTTTCTGACCGCAGATTTCGATATCTTATACTCCCATTTTCACGATCCAGTACCAACAAATCTTTTTATTATTCATTATTCACTTTATTATTTTTTAAAAACTTACCACAAATTTTTCAAAGAAAAAAATCAGGAATACAACTCTTATTTTAAGGTTTACAGAAAACTGCACTTTATTATGTCGCGGAGATTTCTTGTGCACTTTAATATATTTACATCAGAAATATAAATGGGCGACTTTATAAAATTGCAATGTTTATGTAAATAATTCAGACACTCCAACAAATATCGGGACTGTGAATAAATAGTAAATAATTCATGTAGAAGAAAAACATTAAAAAGGAATGACAAAGGTTACAAAACCGCACTTTATTATGTCCGACAGTGTATATTTATTTACCCTGCCTTTACACATGCATTCGTACGTATTATATACGAAAGCTTATTCGAAAAACTCGAGTAGCTCTGCAAGTGAAAAAATGTGAGTGTATTGAGTTTTTCGAACTTGCACTTGCATGTGTAAATGCCGGGTTAAGGTAATTTTTTCTGATAAGAAAATTGTCTAGATGGTTTTCATAGCTATTGGAGAGACCTACGAAAGAAACCACGAAAAATCTTAAATTAAATTTCGGAGATGGTTCTTTAATGGTTTGGTGAGCTAGTAATAGTAATGTACTTGAATGGCCCGCATGTTCTACATTGAGAACGACAATGAAAGCATTCATAACCTAAAAGAAGCTGTTCTAGATGCTTGGAGATCTATATCGTAAGATATAAGAATAGAATAGTTGAATTTCTGATTTGATTCAAAAAAAAGTAAGACTTACACATTATTTTTTTTGCTTAACTTTATTATTGTTTACATCCCAGCAAGCCATATGAGTCCGAAAAGAATCTTTTCTCACACCTTTTCCGGTGCGTTCATGCTCTTTATGAGCCCAAAAAAACAATCATTATTGCTCCGAAAACCTTCAGAAAAGATCGTCATTAAGTTCGAAAATGGTCCGTCAGAAAGAGCTCTTAGATAATGTAAGAAAAGAGTCATTGCAATTTTAAATACAAAAAATTAAAAGTTCACATTTTTTTTTAATTGTTTTTACTTAAACAAATAAACTAAATTAGAAATGAAAAAAATTACATAAATTGTATTTACAGTAAATAAAATAAAATGGAATTTATTTAAATAAAAATTTTATTACAAAATATATAAAAGTGGAAACAAAAATTATTTTTTAAGCAAATTTTTCTTTCGCTCCGAAAATGTTTTTTAGTTGGACTCTTTTCTTACTCCTTTTTCGAAGCGCTCCTATAATGGTATGATGGGTTATTGAATCTGCCTTTACTTCATAGGGCTTACAATATGTACTTAAATCTTATACCTAAAACTTAAAAATTATTTGCTCTCAGTTGAGAGAGCCATAATGGAAAAATGGGCCCTAAATTTGCAGGGTGGTAGATCAGCTCTACGAAGTTTGAGTTCTATAGTGGCCGAAGTAGGAGTAATTTCAGTTTGAAAAGGCAAAAAGATCCCTAGGTGCCTTCCCATTCAACGGAGGGTTAAAAAATGACATGCAAATCTTCACAAAATACAATTTTTTTTAGATTTCAACTCCAAAATATTTGAGTTTTAAAAACAGTTGAACATTTATTTTAAATGTAATTTAATCTGTAATTGAATTAGTTTAGCAGATATAAGATCAGCGAATTTCCTTTTTTTCCCCCATAAACTGTGCAACCAATAATTTTTTTAAAAGAGTTCTTTTGTATGCCTTAACTTTACCCTCTTATTAGAAGGTTGTGCTTCCTGAAAGATTCGCGACAAAACAATAAATATTTAATTAAGTTGCGCACCCCTCATTTGACTTCATTAACATACGCCAAACACAAAACCAAATCTAATCAAAAATCATTTTAGACGCCTTTTTTAAAAGTCATCTATTTCAAAAGCACACACATATGAACTCATACAAATGTATGTGCGCGTATGTATTTATGTGTTTAATAAAATAATTTTTGTATTTTTTTTTTGCAGCTCAATGATAAATTGTTTAAATTTGTTTGTAGAGAAAGTGAAAATATTTTCAAAAGAATGTTTGAAACACTGTTGAAAGGATAAGTAATAAATGTATGTGAGTGAGCGAGTAACAGCACCCCTTTAAACCCGCATATTTTATATATTTACAAATAATCTAACAGGAGCTGTCTGTCTGACAGCCAGCCAGTAAGTCTTTGTGTCTGTGGATCTGTATGACAATGTCATCTATAACGAGTTTTATTTTTTTTTTAAAACTTGTTCGTTATTATTCTATTATAGTTATTCAAGAATTTTTATTTCGACTTACACGCATTCACACATGTACATTTGCATTTACAAGTACATACATACATACATTTTGTTCTAGTGATTGTATTTTTGCAAATTTATGTCAACGGAATTTTATTATTTCAAAGCACACAAAAGGGGTTCCTTTCTGAAACCTTTTAGATTGGTATTGTAGTCGCATGAGTTTGAAAATTTACATTTCTCTGCACTCACTTTAACATTTGTATTTACTTTGTTTATGTATTTACAGAGTTATTTCTATTTTATTTAGTTTTATCATTAACAAGGACTTTAAATCGTTTGCAGAAAGTTTTAATTTTTGTTAAAAAAAACTTTTCGGATTGCAAGTTAATGTTTTACATTAGCTTAGTAAATAACACAACAAATTACTTTACCTACATAATATTTACAAAAAAAAAAAACTACATTATTTACATAATGTAAATTAAAGAAAATTTATTAATATTAAACAAAGTAAAATTAACAGTTAAATTATGAAATAATAATTATTCTATTTCAAAATATTTAAAATAAATTATGTTGGTCGTAAAATTGTCTTTCAAACAATATATCAAATAATAATAAAATTTGCACTAAGACTGAATAGAAAACACAGAATAAGGATATTCTAGCCCTATAACCAGTATAGTTTCTGTATTTCTTATTACGTTTAGGTGGAGGGTATTAAAGATTCGGCACAGCCGAATATGGCACTCTAACTTGTTTTATTTATCTTTAGATGTTTTTCGGAAATGGAGTTTATATGGGGGCTATGTCAAAATATGGACAGATGCAAAGAAAATGTCGTTTTATTCCATGAAACTCATTTTTGTTGAATTTTGTATGGATACGGCTTTTCTATAGGCATTTATGTACCTTAAAGCCATATTCTGGGAAGACATTTGTATGGGTTCTTGGCGAAATCATGGACCGATTCTTAACACTTTTAACAGGACTTGCCCTCCTATAATGAAAATAAAGTGTACTAAATTTTATGATATTATCTGCATTATATTTGATTTCAAATTTTAAATATCGATAAAAGACAATTAAAGTTTATTATCAACATATTTCTAGGCTAATTAAAAAATTTTTGGAGACTGGTCGCACATCTTCTACTCATTCTGGAGGAAGGTCACGTGGAACTTCGCGACATGAAGACTCCTTAATTAAAAGGACAATCCAAAATGATCCTACAGTATCTTCTAGTCACATACGAAATCGCTTAGATTTAAAAATTAGCAAAAGAACGATTCGCAGAAGGGCGATAGAGGCCGGATTATTCAGTCGACGACCAGCAAAAAATCCTTTCATATCGTCAAAAAATAAAAGAGTCAGACTCGAATGCGCCAAGACCCATCTCAACTGGAGTGTCCAAAAATGGAGGCCTGTGTTGCTTTCTGACGAATCTAAGTTTAATTTAAAAGATTCAGATGGCATAAGGCATGTAAGCAGACCAAATGGACAACGGTTAAATCGTAAATATTGCAAAGGCACTGTAAAGCATGGAGGCGGCAACATAATGGGGTGGGGTCGTTTCTCTGCGCAAGGGCTTGGGCCAATTCATAAGATTGATGGAATTATTAACCGTTTCATGTATCGTGACATATTAAAAGACGTGATGTTGCCATGTGCTGAAGAAGAGATGCCATTTAAATGGACATTCCGGCAAGATAACGATCCAAAACATACGTCAGCCTGCCCAATCCCGTGATATTAACCCAATCGAGAACTTGTGGGAGATCGTTAACTTAAAAATCAAACGAGAAAAGAAGATAATAATTTAAAATATCCTCTATGCCTAAAAGATGTGCGTGTGTCAAGCAGAATTAAGGATTCGCAACGAAATAGTGATTTCAATAGTTTTTTTTTGTACCTTAAATTGGGGGTGCTTTAGTTTAGTCCACTTATATTTCCGACTGCTTTTGCTTTTTGAATTTTAACTTTTTTTTCTTAAATTCTGAATTCCTTAAGTTAGTGTTTTTCAATAATAAAGATATAAATAAATAAAAAAAAATAAAAATAAAATTTTGATAACTTTGCTTTCTTAGGTTTCGGCCGATACTGTACATTTGGGAAATTCAAACAAAACCGATAAAAAAGATAAGGATTTGTGAATATGTTTTGGTACAACTACTAAATTTGTGATGTAGCTTTATATCTACGTCTCTGTGAATTGTGGTCCCAGAAATAATGGACGAATTGAAAAGAATATATTTTTTGGTATAGATGCATTTTTTCGTAGGGGTTATTTTGCATTTTAAGAGAATTAAAAAAAAACTGCTAAGAAATTTTGTTTGGGACTTTCATTCATTCTTTAATTTTAGGGTAATTTTTCGCCATTACTATTAAACAATATTTTATAAAAATTCAAGTTATTGTAAAATTTTCAGTATTTGTCTAAGAGAGAATTTGAAGTTAATTGTGTTTAATTTGAAATCTTAAATATACAATATAAATCAATAAAGTGGTAATGATAATAATAAAATCCTCTTTTTTGCAAAAGAAGCCAAAATTAGGCTCTGCGAATAATGGCCCTAAGAAAATTACTCCAAAGAAAGAAACGAAAAAAGAAAAATTTTTTTTAAAGAAAAATCACCCCAAGGTTAAAATAAAAGGTGCCACCAAATGTTGGGGTGTTGTATTGGTATAAATATATTTGCAACCCAAATTTTGTAATTTTTAGAAAATATTGCTAAATATTTTAGTAATAGTTCAAGCTAATAAAATAAAATATAAATAATAATGAAAAACCCAAAATTATGAATGAGGTTTTTGGGGTAATTTTTCATTTTTATATTTTTAGTAAAACAAAATTTCTTGCGCTCTTTTTTCATTCTACAATTTTGGGGTAATTTTTCATAGCTCTTAAAATAAGAAATTACCCCCAAAGAAAAAGTGCATTCTAATCCCAAATTCGTTGGCCAAAAATTTATAAATCAGTGTATGAAGATATGGTAAAGTTCAAATGTTGGTACATATAATGAAAGAAAAAAATATTGTTTTCTAGATTTATTGCAAATGTAAATTAAACTAATTACATGATTGAACGAAAGGATGTGTAATACAATCGAATCAATATTAACAATAATATTTTAAAAATCGTGTGATTTTAAAAATATTATTGTTAATTTTCCTCTATAGAAATATGTATGTGTCTAATTTATTTAAAACTATTACCTTTAAAAGGATTTCTGATGGAGAAATTATTTTTAAAATTAATTTTGTGTATGTTTGTGTAAAGTTACGACACAAATTTGGTAAATCCTAAAACAACAGCAACAAAATCTATCAAAAATATAACAAAAATATAACAAAACATAGGTGTACTTGTGTTTTCACCATAAGGAATAAAACATAAGGAATAAAAACATTCATAGAGATTTTGAGGTACCATTGGTTAAAGATGAATTCAGAAAAATTCGTGAGAGATATATCTTGAAGTTACAATACCATCCGAACCCGCTTGCGAGAGTGCTCACTAGAACTCAAACTTCGTAGAGCTGATCTACCACCCTGCTAATTTAGGGCCCATTTGTCCATTATGGCTCTCTCAACTGAGAGCAAATAATTTTTAAGTTTTAGGTATAAGATTTAAATACATATTGTAAGGCCTATGAAGTAAAGGCAGATTCAATAACCCATCATACCATTATAGGAGCGCTTCGAAAAAGGAGTCAGAAAAGAGTCCAACTAAAAAACATTTTCGGAGCGAAAGAAAAATTTGCTTAAAAAATAATTTTTATTTTCACTTTTATATATTTTGTAATAAAATTTTTATTTAAATAAATTCCATTTTATTTTTTTCTTTACTGTAAATACAATTTATTTTATTCCATTTCTAATTTAGTTTATTTGAAAATGAATTAATTCCCTTTTTGTTTAAGTAAAATCAATTTAAAAAAATAATAAATGCGATCTTTAAATTTGTTGTATTTAAAATTGCAATGACTCTTTTTTGACATGAGCCCAAAAAAAAACCTCATAAAAGACTCTTTTCTGACGTTGTCTAAGAGCTCTTTCTGACGGACCATTTTCGAATGTAATGACCCTCATTTCTGTAGGTTTTCGGACCAATAATAATTGTTTTTTGGGCTCATTAAGAGCATAAACATTCCAAAAAAAGGTGTCAAAAAAGACTCTTTTCGGACTCATATGGCTTGCTGGATAACAGCTAACAACCATAATAAAATATATACATACATATGTATGTACTGTACATATATGTATGTAATACATTATTTTATATTAAGTTTGCAATTATCAGCCCAATCATGAATAAAAAATTCGCAGGAGTTTTTACCCTTTTTATTGTTTTAACATTGAATTTGAATAGGAAAAATGGGAAAAGGGAAAAAACTCTCGCGGAATTTTTATTCATGATTGGGCTGTATGAATTAATTACCTTACTGCATATTCTCTTACTAATTTGTCATAAGAGTCAAAGAGAATACCTATACTTAATTGTTTGTAAATAATGCTTTATATTTTTTTAAAATTAAAGTGCCATTAAAAGGTCACATGGCTGCTGCTTGTTTAAGCAATTCATCAAAGGCTTTAGAGTATGAATGAGCACACTAGTGTGTACGCTGGCTTAAGAATTCATAATTATGGTCTACAATATCGCACAGACAAAGGACTTGTAGTTAATTGTTTAGATTTCAGTGCAGTTGACAAGTTTCTCAGCATAATTTAGAAAAACAAATTACATACATATCTATGTAATATAAACACGCACTCATCAGACTCACCCACATATTCTCATTTATTTATTCATTCATTCAGTCATTCATTACTATTTTTACATTTCTATTAACAAAACTGTTTTAAAATTAACCTTAAGCTGAAAAAATACTCGTCTAAGCATGATGCTTTTTATAATTGTTTGATATGAATGCAAACGCGTACAAACAAAGAATGAATAAAAATATCCCTGCATCTGCATTTTCAGCAGTTTAGTTTGAATGCGCTGCATTGTGTTGAGATGTTTCTTGTACAACTGCAATTATGTGTTTTAAGTTTCTTTGTGTTTAAGCTAAAACATTTAGCCTTTGTTACATTTCGTTCTCTTTTCTACATGTGTGTCGTTGTATTCACGATGTATGTATATACGATGATATTAAGGACTTTATGTTTCAGTTTGGCGCTTTTGAATGTATGTTTTAGTCTTGTTTTAGTCAGATCCTTTGACAATATATAATAATGTTGACAATGGTGATGCAACTGCTTGCTGCTGATGATGAATCTACTTTTTTCTTGTTTGTTTGTTTCATTCATTTTACTTTAATTTTTGATGCAAAATGTACAAACGAAAAACCAACTGCAACTCAAGTATCCTTTTTTTCAATGTATGAGTATGCAGTTCTCTTACCCTTTTCTCTTGCACTTGACAAAAACCAACTCACACGTAGACTCACATGGTTGCTTTTTTATTTGTATAAGTGCCAATGTGTGTGTTCTGTGTACTTTATATTTAGATGATGATACTCATTGCATTGCACATCTTTTTGGGCTCTTCAGACTCAAAAACATAAAAAAACACTAACAGCAACAGCAACAACAACAACTGCACAGCGAATTAAAAAACCGTGTTCCTTGTAGAAAATGACAAAAAGCTACCGACACTTTTAAATGCTTTGACATGCAAAACCCATCCCTTTGGCAGTTGACGAACTGCACGCAGTCATCAAAATGTCATCGTTCCAATTTGAAGAAACGACAACGCAGGGAAGAGAATACTGAAACAAATAAAACAAAAAATCAAAAAAAAAAAAAATGGGAGAACAAGCGACAAATCCCTTGATTTTTTCACCCCATCTTCAATTTTCTTTTAAGTTTGACAATTTTTTCTACCAAATGTATGCGTGTATGCAGGGCTGTTATAGAATTAATTCTCTGAAAATATTTAAAGATTATACGAGTATACCATTCGCAAGCTGCTTATTTATTTTGAACATTAAACACTTGCTTAATTAAGTTTATCTAAAATTAACCAGGAAATTATGAAATTATCATGTAAGGTGTATAGAGTGATTCATCTAAATGATTAGGTTAGGTTTAATTCGCAGCTTCATTTTTCAGACAGTTCACTTGGGTTACGTAGTAATACCTAATCTTTAGAGTTCCATAAGTCCTAAGTTTCTGTAACGCCGTCGTTCTGCAGCCATCATATTGTTTTATTAAAGTTGTAAATCTTAAACCACCCAAAGAGAGAAGTATTTTTCGAATATTCCTTGTCCTTCTACAGAAGTAATATTAAGAGATTTGTAGCTTTTATTTGTGTGCACCTAGATGACAGTGAGCTGGGGGGTTTCCGTTATAAGATTTTATTAATAGAATATAGCATTGATATTAGGCCTGATTTTTTGGTCTCCTTATAATTAAGTTCTCTCTCCCATCTGTCTTTGGTGATGAAGTTTATGTGAAAAGAAATGCTTATGCTTTAAGAGAGAAAGAAGAATGCCAATATTACGAACAATTCAAATTCAAAAGTTGGTGACAGTTTTCGCAAGCTTTCAGCATCCTTGTATCCAGGAACACATGCAAGAGTTACCAATGAATTACTCGCTATCTCCTTTAGAGATACTTGTCAGTATTGGACTATTTTCGTTATACACATTTATTACATCAACTATTGTCTAGGGATTTAATTTCCCGGGTTGTTAATAAATATTTGAAGATCACTCCTCGTTATGCATCGATATTGAAATTATTGTGCATCTACCTTTATAGCAATAATTTCTTCTTGAATGTCCTATTAATTTCCTATATAATCTGCTAGCCTTAAGATCAATAGATACCATACCAGACTTTTTTGTGGAGATCTTGATCTGTATATTTGAATTATGTTCGCCGTAAGGTAAGGAGGCCATTGTTACAATCAGAACTATAAAGCATATTCGTCAAAAATATATTGGAAATATTTCATTTATTTTCATGCTTTTCTGGCGGTATTCGTGAGAAATTCTTGTATTGGTAACCAGTCAAAAAGAATTAACACTGCATTTAATAGAGTAGTTTGTTCTCATAAACACGTTCGAGCTTTCTTTGGTGATTTTAAAAAGCTTTTAAACAAACTGAACCACACACTACCAATTGGTACAAAATTTAAATGTTTTAGCGAAATCGACTGCAATGATAAGCTTCTTAGGCTGCAAAAATAAGATTATTAAAAATACAGAACATCCGGTCTATTTACTCCTTAGGCGAGGTATACTATAATAAGATCACTTTACAATTTAATAAATATCCCATATGGACAATTTAAAATATATGTATCAATTAAAATCACATTCACTAGATACATAACTATATATGCCGCAAATTGATTGAAATTATTGAAAAATTCAATTGTACTTATGGTATTAATAACCAATACGTCTACACTCACAAGGTATCAAATAAATATCCCTCCCGCCATGTCTGGGGGCTACACAAATACATTATCCTATAAATTGCATACATCTACGATTAAAACTGATATACAGTAACTAAAAACAAATAAAAAAGTATAGTCGGTCAAGAAAAAATGGGCGCTATATGGGAGAAATGATCTATTATGGAACGATCAACCAAAAATTTAGTGCCCTGATTTCTAATTAGATACCGACCATTATAAATTTAGGTGTCATCATTTCTGTATATATAAAACTTATTTCTGTTGAATTTTACTTGGATATCAACATTTTTATATGATATATGGTCGTTAAAGTGATTTTCGGAAGTGGGCCTTATATGGGAGCTACGACTAATTATAAACGTATCATCATAAAATTGTACCTTATTATACGTAAATATATTAAACATATATGTATGTGTTCAATCTTATTTACATACCGACATTTTTAAGAGAGTTATACTCTTTAAAGTGATTTTCGAAAGCGGGTCTTATATGGAATAAATTATGGACTGATCTGTACAAAATTTGTAGGTATAATTTGGCTTCATTTAGCACTCATTTGTGGTGAAATTTGTTTGGATACTTTAATTGTTCAAACATTTATGATCGTTAAACCTCCATTTTGGAAAGATATTTTTATAGAAGCCAGGTGAAATAAGGGACCGAATTCCACCAGTTTTAATCCTATTCATTCTTGGGCCGAAAAATTACCATATACCAAATTTTATCGAAATATTAAATCTAAAAACCTCGACCTGTACTCTGCACACAAATTTTACATGGACACCCAGCCAGACTGACGGAGTGCACATCGTTAAATCGACTCAGGAAGTGATTCTGAGTCGGTCGGTATATTTTAAGGTGGGTGTTAGACCAATATTTCTGGGAGTTACAAACACCAACACAAATATACTGTGGTAGTGTAGGGTATAAAGATTTGGAAAAATAATGTGGCCTTAATAGTGATTCATGTTTTGTACTTCTGAATTGTTTAATATCTCTTTTACTTTTTTTAAACCATTAACTTTTTAACAGAATTTTTAAAGAAAATTATATATGTAGGAACATTAAATTAAATTAATTTTAATTATTAAATTAAATTAGAAAATTAGAAAATCATGTGGAATTTACAGAGATAACTTATATTATTACAGATTACAATATAAATTATACAAATTTGTACTTTCTCAAGATGTATTGTTTAAAGTTTATATATATAAAACTATTCCTGTTATATTGGGAGTTCCATAAGGTAAACATTTGGAAACAGCATTATTCTTTATTATACTTCGGTGGTATAGCATTCAAACAACACCGAAGTAAAATAATTAAATAAAGGCTATACAATCAAGATTTAACATTAATGCGCCTACTCGCCACCAGTGGCGCTGCAATTTTGCACTAAAAACAAACATAATGCGCAATTGCAGAGTTGTGATTTAAAAAGCTTTCTTCCGAAGAAAGTAACGCATTTATATATAGGCATATTAATTGCCTGAGTGTTACTTCTCTTTAAAAAAAAGAAGCACTTCTGAAATGTCCTCCTAGTGTGCGTTAAAGTATATTAAGTATACTTTCTTAAAAAAAATTTTATGTAAAAATTGGAGATACAAATATAAAATTCGTTAAGTTTTATTAGATTAAAGTTATTTTGATTATTTAACTGATTGTTCGACCTTTTTATTAATTAAACAATATTATTTTTCGAGATTAAGGTCAGTTTTTATTTTTTATTTTTTAAGATATTTTGCAATGTGTAGCATCTTCAGAGAAAGAATAACAAAATTTAAAATTAATAACAATAAAAATATTTTTCAAAAAAAAAAAATAAAATAAAAAATCTCGTAGAAATTTAAAAAGTTTAATAAAAATTTCCCATATAATTGAGAAAATCTATTCATATTTGTGCTAATATTGTTTGAGAAGTATATATATTTAAAAATCACAATTATTTTGCTTTCCAACACCATTTGAATTTCAAAAATCGGTTAATAAATAAAAAAATTATAAATGTTTAAATGTAACAGCCTCAAAAAACAATTCTTTGACCCATAACTCGGGAATTTGGTGGTATATTGAAACTTTTAAAACCGGTTTTGTAATACACTCATTTAGACATATAACATACACTACTAGGTCACTTTGAAAGTGCTTCCAAAAAAGGAAATTTTGTAGCACCGTGTAATCATTTGATCTGGATAGTAAGTATATCTGGTTCTAAACGATGGTGCAACATGAATTTAATGAATCGAACTTTTCTACAATCCAGTAATCTGTAAATATATGATTAATGAATATAAACTGGAAAAAGTTGAAGTCTTCTTTGCTTGCAAGACAACTGAATCTGTCCAAAAACCATTTACTTTATCTCCGAAAATTGACATAGTATAATATTTATTTATTATTATCGATGAACACTTCATTAATGGTAGATTTTATGAAAAGTGTAACAAAGTTCTCGTTTCGCAATATCCAGATTATAGTTTCAAACGCTATAATAATAAATTACATTAAACTTCAACGTTTTCATATTTTGTACTGTATTGCATTTTAAATTTCTTGAATTATATTTTTATTTCAGTTTATTTGACTTGTAAAATTTTCACTTTTATTGTATTTAGGCTTGGATAAAGTGTACCAACTTTCTTATTAATATGACTAGAGAAATTATTTTCCGAAATCTTAAACGCAATCATTGGCGTCCTGACAATAGTTATTTCCTCTCAATCCCTCTTTACTTTTTGAATAACAGAACAAGAAATTGTTTTATACGCCATGGTAAATCCAACATCGAAAGTTTAATCAATTAGCAAAGATCCGCTGATAAACGAATAAACTCCTTGAAAAACTGTTCCATGATAAACACGGGTAATTGTAAATGTCATACAGACGAAGTAAAAAAAGAACCTTTAGATTTTTAGTAAGTGCCAAAGTAAAATAAAGTGTGCTGCAACAATAAAAAAGAAACACTAAAAAAACCAAAAAAAAAAAAAAAAAGAAGGTGACAAACTTAAGTGGAAGGTATGGATAAGAAAGCGCTACACAAAACTCATAAAAAGAAAACAATTTTATACGTTCAACAAAAAAAAAAAAAGAAAAATCTCAAAACATAAAAATGGAGGCGTTTACCCGGGGTGTCATCATCTCCATTACCATCAGCAGCAGTAACCATCATCACCTACATTGCCATCACTTTTGTAATCATTGTCGCTTTAGCCTCGACTACGTTGAAGAGAGCTACGGCACAAAAAGAAGTTGAAATTGAAGCAAGCTTAAAGAAAAACATAAAAAACACTTTCTGTCAAAGATGATGAATATGTCGTGATGTACTTGGGCCAAAGGAAGATGATGATGATGACGATGACGATAAAAAGGGCGAAATAACAGAAGATACATTTTAAACACTCTCTAAACTCTCGAACTCACTTAAGTGCCAATATTTAATAACAAGAGGATGACGAAGAAGTCGTCTGCCTGCCTGCCTTTCTCAAGTTGTTCCTGGGGTTGTAGTGTGATTATGAGATTTTGTCGCTACTACTTCCGTTCAACATAAGATACGCTGGCGTGTAACGCAAATTGCTTCCTTCGCTATTTTATACTTGAAGCTTTTCATCGCAGTTTTTTTTTTTTTTTTTTTATATGCAAAATCGTAAAATTGTTACCATCACACAAATTAGATTTAAACTAATTGTAGGCATATAAAAAAAATTATGGAAAATGGTGTAAAGTCTTTAAAAGCAGTGTTTATAATTTAATAAAGTGTGCTTTTATGTTGACCCAGTAAAATGTTTTAGGGGATGGTCCCACTTAAACAGTGTACTGTGTGTTGACAATCAGGTTAAAGGAAGTTTATTTTAAAAGCATAAGAACCATTTGTTTTTTGTTTTATTTTGTAATTAAGCGTTCCAAGTGAATATCAATCTCGTTGGATCCAGTCTACTTCTCCGTAACATTAAAATGTATTAATTTTTATTATTGTTAGAAAAGTTTAGCACCTCCCATGTTTCGATGTTTTAAGAAAATTATCATAAAATTATTTGTGCAATGCATAAATAATCTTGTAGTTAATACGTTATATTGGTTTTGAATCCTTGCTAAACGAATCATAGACTTTTGCATTTACGTACTATGTGCGACTAATCTCGACTTCTATTAGTCGACTTCCGTACTTTCTTTACAACTCAATCTTAAAAAGCTGCTTATTTTATAAAGAAAAGTACATACATATACGCAAATAATTACATTTTCAACTGAAATCTGAATATCAAGAATTATATTCCACTACAACTAATTAATTAATTCTGATTGAGATGAAAGCCATAAATACCACAGATCACAGCTAGCAAGTCTCTACTACTACTACTGCACTCCAGATTAATATTAATATTTCCATTCATCAGGAGATTCCATTTAAAGTCTTCACTGATAGTTCAATAATGAAGGAAGGATTAGGCGGTGGCTTTTACATTACGCGATCACGGCCTGTGAGGTTGATTATTATCAGCTAGGTCACTAATGTTTTCAAATCGCTTTGATATTTTTTCGGCTATTACATGGATAACATTAAAATAAATTATTTAAATAAATTAATCAATATGTTTTTTTATTAATTTGCTTTTACAACAACACATTTTATTCAAAAAAACAACACCTAAAAATTAATAAAAAACACTTGAGACACATTTTTTTCCTTAAAAAATTTATTTACTTTTGTGATTTTATGCTTGTTTTTAGTTGTCAGCTGTTTCTGATTTTCGAAAATACACAGAAGCTTGCCAGATTAAATTTTTTTAATGGTTGTCTAAAATATGTTCAATATCATAAAATTTATTATCGATTTCAGTATAAAATGTTTAATATTTGCAATATTATATTATTATTTATCAATATTTATCAATGTTAAGTTTCTTTTCGCTAATTGGATAAAAATTGCAAAAATTGCGTTCATCTCTTAACTGCTTTTTTGTAAACTCAATTAAATATATTAAGCTCCAGGCATTTTATTTTACATATGTTTTATTGTGTTTGTTTTAAAAAAAAAATATTTCAAAATAAACAAATCAGCTGTTTTCTTGTGCTTTCGACAAACTAAATCACACCGAAAAACACAACAATGGTGTGATTTACAGAACAGCACAAAATCACACGTGTGATTTCAAAACGGTATGTGATTTGAAATCAAGTGATTTTCAGAACATGCCTGTATTATTAAGTTTGTTTAAATTTTTTAACGTAGTATATGTTGATTTTTATTTAATTTGAACTCTCAAAAATTTAAAATTATTGTTCACTTCACTGTAGCTCCATCTTGCTGGAACCATATGTTACGATTATTGAGAACTATCGGACGTAAAAAATTTTCCAACATGGTCCGGTATACCACCCCAGAGACGGTTTGTGGTTCATTAAGCTCATTTTCGAAGAAATATGGACGAATAACTTTATCAGCCATGATTCCACACCAAACAGTGCATCTGACAGGGTGTAATTGTCGCTGATGCAATGCTCTTGGATTCTCTGTACCCCAAATTCGGCAGTTCTGTTTATTCTCATATCCATTTAAATGAAAATGTGCTTCATCGCTCATAATCAGATTATCCAAAAAATTGTCATTTTCTGTAGCTAGCAAAATCAATCTATTGGCATATTTTTTTTTACACGTTCTTCCACTGAGTATGATGACATTATGAAATTTTATAAAATTCTGTATTATCTGCAAAAAAAAAAATTAAAAAAAATTAAAAATGCAAAAGTTATAAGCATTTCAAATCAGTCAGTCCAAGTTGGCCCACCCTGTAGAAAAGTCTAATTTTTCCCTGACAAAAAAATATGTAAACATTAGATTTGTTTGCAAAAATTAATAATTAAGAGTCGTTGTGTAATTTGTGTGCGAATTTTTATTTTAATATTCAAGTTTGCCTAATTTACAACAAATAACAATTAAGAAAGTATAGTCGGTCAAGCCCAACAGTTCTTCAGAAAAGGGCATTATATGGTAGATATAACCTAATGTGCACCGATTATCCAAAAATGTAGTGTCATGATGTCTGATAATATTCAGAATGTTGAACTTTATCTCGATATAAATACTTTTAAAACATTTATGGAGCTTAAATTGAATTATTATAAATTGAAGTATTATATGGGAGTTTCGACTAGTTAAGAACCGACCATTATAAAATTAGGTGTCATTATTTCTGTATATACGAAACTTATTTGTGTCAAATTTTATTTGAATACCAAAATTTTTAAGAAACTTATGATCGTTAAAGTGAAAGTTTGGGTCATCTAATGGGTAATTGTTTTTACAGATATTAAAACTTTATTTTTTTCAGAAAGCTTTCTTCAATTCAAATTGTTTTTTGACACTTCATCTACGATAGATAGATATATTACCAATTCGAATAGCTGGTTTCATGCAGGGGAATAGGACACAGCGAAAAAGTATTTTTAAAGTTTCTAATAATTTTTTTTGATTTTTGGATATTTATAGGAAAGTTTCTGTCCAAAACACACTGGCATTATGACAAATACCGGACATTTTTCTCAAGCTTTTGTTTTCTAAATTTATACTTTTTTAAAAAAATTATTTATAAAAGTATTCTGATAGAATTTTGATTTATGCCTTTTTCACACATAAAATTTATTAAATACTTAACATTTACGCCATTGGTCGTCGACCTTAACTTAAATAATTCTCAAAACCTTTTTTTAAACAAAACGTGAAAAAATTTAAAAAAAAATAGAAAAAAAACTTGAAAATCATAAACATGAAGAATTCCTGATTTATTCACGCAACATTTTCTATAATAAAAAAAACACACACGCACATAAATACAAGAGTATTTGCTGGAATTTTATGATTTGATACTTAAATATTAAATGAAATGTTGGATAGATTTTAGTCGAATGATTTTAGTATGTGTCTAATATTGTGTCTGTTGGTGAGGGGAGAGTGAGATTGAGTGCGAGTATAAGTACGAATTTCCATCTGATTTTATATCTGGTACACTTGATGTACTTAAGAAAATAATCACTACAAATGTGTGGAAATGTGTGGTTAGTCAACATCCACAAACTTAACAAATTGTACGATGTCCATGTAATATATACATGCAGGCACACAGTTACACAAATGTATTACTACTCATTTATGTTTGTGTTGTACATGGACATGGACTTAGATACAACATGTACAATATACAGATGATATTCTAAAACAGATGTAGATATTGGTGGTGTAACTACTTGTAAATATTCACTTAACACTCACATATTCTCAGATACATCACAAATAACACACCTGACCATGAAGTTTGAAAATTATAACAATAACGAACTATTCGCTAACGTTTCTCAACAAAACAAACATCGTTCTTGGTGGTCGTTATTTGCTTGAGAATTATTCAGGCATTTGATGGAAATCGAAATCGAAAACGAATCAGTTTTGGAAATACATTTTAATGCATTTATAATCTAATTTTTAAAATTTTTTGTTTTAAGATTCTCTTTAGTAGCCCAAGATCTTTATATTTTATGTGATAAAAGTTTTTCAATACAGAAATATTACGAAAAAATTGACTTCTAAAATCCATTCGAATTCGTTTTCGATTTCCATCACATGCCTGATTAACTTGTTTTTATTTCGTAACATTTGCAAGTAGCCAAATGTTTGGTCACTTGGGATGCGCCAGTATACTCACATATAAATAACGATAAGATCCTTAAAGTATTTGTGTATTGTCTTGTATGTCCTGGTATTGACTGTATGCATACACAGTCAGTCACAAACAAATACGACCCTTATCACCATCATCACATTTGAATGACTATTGCTTTTCTTATTATATTTCTTTTTTACATTTTTCGTTTTTTTTTTCGATTATTGCAGTGGAGTCCTTAAAGCAAAATCTATATAAAAAAATACCTGATTGGAAATACTTTTAAAGCAGCTTGTACCTTTAATATGAGGGCAGAATAGGTTTGGAAAGGAACGTGCGTTTTTTGATTTTGAAAATACACACTTGGATGTTGGCTGAGTCATTTTTGACAGAAATCATTTGTGAGATTTATAATAATGTAAAAGTTTAACCATATAGAGTATATGTTGTTTCCTAAAGATATTCCGACAATTTCCATCGAAATTTTATCATTATTTTGAATTTTACGCATTTGCAGTATGAGTAGAGTGCTACAATCGGAAATTTATATAAGTATACTTTATATGGGGGCGATAGTCAAATATGGACCAATGACCTGTGTATATTTTTTTTTTTTAAAGAGAAGTAACACACAGGTAATTAATATGCCTATATATAATTGCGTTACTTTCTTTGGAAAGGAGATAGCTGAAGAAGTAAAGGTGGTGAAAGAAGGAAGCTTTTTTTATATCACAACTCTGCAATTGCGTATTATGTTTGTTTTTAGTGCAGAATTGCAGCGCCTCTGGTGGTGAGTAGGTGCATTAATGTTAAAGCTTGATTTTGTAGCGTTTATTTAATTATTTTACTTTGGTGGCGTTTCAATGCTATACCACCAAAGGAGGGCGCTGTTATAAATATTAGTTATGATGGATAGAAAGAAAACTAATATAATTATCAGAAACAGATGGTGTTTTCTGGGAATCGAACCCGGACTACAAATACCAACTCATGCTTAATGATAAAATGCGCTGAGCACCCACATTTTGGTTCGATGTCGATATTTATAATATATTTATTTAGATTACTGTGTTTTTTGGAAGTGGTCCTTATATGGAAGCTATGACTAATTAAAGGCCAATTGAATTCAGTACTATCTATATATATAAAAATTAATGTCTGTCTGTCTGTATGTTTGTGCTTAATAGGAGGCTAAACCCTTGGACCGATCTTACTGAAATTTTTACAGCATGTTACTGTGTTACTCTGGAAGGAATAATAGGTTATATGGAGTTTTGATTGGACAAACGGGAGTGGCACTACCCATTGAACCCAAAAAATTTAAATCGTTATATTTTGGCATTTTTTTGACCTACATATGTAGATGATATTTGGTACATATGGTATTGGCATAATTAGGAATACGTACCAGGCGAAAAGTGGGTGGGAACACGCCCATTTTTAGGAAAACTAAAAATACGTCGATGATATTTGATACATAGTTGTAAGTGGACAAAGGGGCGTGGCCTCGCCCATATAACCCAAAATTTAAAATAGTCATATCTAGGGAATTTTTTTACCAACAGCGGCAGTATTTGCTATATATTTTATTTGGACACAATTCTGTACCTTTTTAATCAGCTAAACTACTAAGAAATATTAAACAAGTAAGAAAGTATAGTCGGTCAAGACCGATCAAGTATATATATAAAACAGTATTTCAAAAATGCTATATGAAAGAAATGACTTATTATGAACCGATCATCCAAAAATTTAGTGCCATGACTTCTGTGAATATAAATATTATGTATGTTAAACTATGTGTAGATATAAATACTTTTAAAATATTTATTATTATTAATTTAGAGAGGGTCTTAGATGACAGTTTCGACTAATATTGGACCGACCATTATAAAAGCTTTAAAAACGTAAAACTTGTTTGTGTTAAATTTTATTTGGATACCAACATTTTTAAGATATTTATGGTCGTTAAAGTGATTTTCGGAAGTAGGCCTTATGGGAGCTATGAGTAACTGTGGACCGAATGGTTTTTGTATATATGAAACATATTCATATTGAATATCAATTAGATATCAACTTTTTTAAGAGAGTTATACTCTTTAAAGTGATTTTTAAAAGTGGACCTTATATGGGAGCTATGATCAATTATGGACCAATCTAAACAAAATTTGTAGATGTGATTTGGCTTCATTTATTACTCATGTGTGGTGAAATTTGTTTGGATACTTTCATTGTTCAAACATCTATGATCGTTAAACCCCCATTTTGGGAAGACATTTTTATAGGGGCCAGGTAAAATAATGGACCGATTTTCACCAGTTTCAATTTCATCCTTAATGGGTCGAAAAAATATTATATACCATATTTTAGCGAAATATCTTCAAAATTGCAATCTGTACTCTGCGCACAAGCTTTAGATGGACAGCCAGCCAGACGGACGGATGGACATTATTAAATTAACTCAGGAAGTGATTCTAAGTCGATCGGTATACCTTAAGGTGGGTGTGGGACCAATTTTTATGGGCGTTACAAATACCGACACAAATCCACTATTGTAGTGTAGGGTATAAAAAGATTTCCGAAGTGTTTTCAACAAAACAAAAAGCTCATTTTAAAATCATAATACAAAATTTTAAATGCAGCTTAAATTTTCCTTTATGATAAGAAATTTAAAATATTTGACATTTAATTGCAACCTTTCAGTCTTTTTAGTTAGGCTGAATGATTTTAAGCTTTCTAAATCTTTAGAAAGAATTTTATAAACTTACTATTTGTATTTAGTATTTGGAAATTTCTGTATATGCATGATGAATCATGATCTTTAAAATATTATAAAGTGACAAATTGACACACATTTCCACAAATTAATGTCATCTTCCTCTAAAACTTATTGCTTTTCACAAAACCTACTATCATCCGGAAATACCACCTACTAGCAGTGTAATTAAGCACTTATTTAAAAGATCCGTTCCACATGCACAGTGGTATTTCCTGTTGGGTTATTTAAATGTAAAACTAGTGTTATGTACTAAGGAATATTTGTGGGTAAATATAAATACACACATACATACATATGCGCATATGTATATAATACCAACATATTATGTTATTATACTTTACGGCTATAAAAGCAAAATAAAAAGAAACCCAAGATGACGATGCGATGGAAAAGAAAACACTTAATTTCTTGGGTCAATGTTAAAAACTTAATTGATTGACGTTGGTGCAAATGAAGATAATGTAATAAAGAAATACTACAACAACAACAACTACTACTACTACTACTACTACTGCTCTTACTTCAAAACTTTTCGTTTACATCTACATACTCGATTACATACACTCCAGCACAGTAGTACATATTATGTACACTTAATATGTAGATGTGTGATGTAGATGTATGAATATTGTTGTAAAAATATTGACAAAGCAATTTCCTTAGACCGACAATTAAGCACATAATGGGATGAATGGTTGGATGGATCGATGCACGGATGACGGTTAGAAGGTTGGATACATGGATGGTATTTCTCCTTTTTGTGTTTATTTATTTTTATTTTCTAGTTTTTGTTATGTTTTTATTTTTAGTTTGGTAGAATTGCAATTTCATTTGGCACTCAAGTGTAAATACCAAACTACATACAATATGTATATGAAATCAACATACAAACACCGCCTAATGTTTGTACCAATTTGTATTAGACATGTAAAAAGCGGGGTTGGTATGATTTATGAAGTCGAACGGTTGTTCTCTGAACTTAAAGTGCGCAAGGAAATGGAATACAGAACCTTCTAATGCAGCAGTTCCTTCTCCTGATAGAAAGTCAAAAGTTTTGATCTAAAAACCGATTTGTTAGGAAGCGCTTTTCTAGCGCCTTTACGTCTTAACTAGTATACAACATTTAAAAATGTCCATACTCAAACACACAACCCTCGTAGAAACATGTAAAATTGAATTTCTAGTTTGTGAATGTGTACAAAACTTATTTCTTTTTTTCTTTGGTTGTAATTTTGATGTCGGTATGAAACAAAGTAAAAGAAAACATGAATCTTGGGACATGATTCTTAAGTCGACAGCAAAAGAAAACACAAGACACACAATTGATGTGGGAGTTTTAAGGGGCGATAAGAATTATTGTTCTAATCACAGCCTGAGTAAAAGCAAATTAAAGAGTATTTTATAGAATAGTTATAGTAAAAGTGGATACTGGAAGAAAAAACTTTAATTTAAAGTGGTGGCTTTTAGTACTGGGTTTGTGAATTAATTTGTTTACTATGCTGGGCAATTGGGTAGAACTAATAACAATTGTTTAATTGTAGAGAGCATTAGAAATGTCCTTAAAAAGATGAACTTAAATATGCTTTAAAGTAGTAAATACTAGTAATTTTTGTTACAATCTTTAGAAATCTAAATCGCTTTGCAATGATACGATTATCGCTGGGCCAGGGATTGCAAATTAAGTACTCTGTGGCATGAAATCTAAAAGCAGAAGCGTTCCCCCTACAATTAAAACTTTGCTCAGCAATGATACGATTATAGCTGGGCAAGAGAGTACCACTGAAGTATGTACTCTGTGGTATCATAAACATAAACAAATTGTGTTCGCTTTCCATCTCGTGAAGACTATGGAACTCAACCAGTGCAATGGACGTGATCGGTATGTCAGGGTGTAATACGAAGTAATAAGTAAAATTGTTAACTTTGGTCTCGCTTGAAGTAATACAATAATATACGTTCACTGACCGCTTTAGAAACAGTGAGAACTCCAGTAACTAAGCAATTAACACCCCATAGCTTTTCTGTGCAAATACCCCAGCAAATGCTGCATCTGGTACTGGCAAATAGTCAGTAATTTTAGATCATGCAGTAAACAGCCAAGAATGTGAGCAACACAAAATTCATGCAAGAAAACGAGGTTTGTTTATTCTCATCTTTTGGGAATTAACACATCGTTTGAAAGATAGAGACTTATATGAAGAGAACTTGCCTTGTCAAAATGTGAAAGTCTTTCCACTTTCCTAGCAGTAATGCGCATTTTAATAGAGACTGGATGCTTAGAATTCATTATCGTAACGGCTAGTTATTACATTAGCATAAGCGGTAAATGAGGGTATATATATAAGTTTGTCATTTCGTGTGTAACACTGAGAAATACTCAACTGAGACCCAACATATATATATATTCTTGGTCCTTACGAAGTTCTAAGTCGATTGAGCCATGTCTGTCTGTCTGTCTCTGTAAAACACTCTGACGTCCAAGGGAAATAACCGAAATCAACAGAGTTTACAAAAAACCGCTTATAGTTTTCCTAAGCAGTTCGATATTGAAAATCAGCAAAATCGGTTTCGGCCAACCAGAGTTATGGACCAAAATTTGAGACAACCTCCATAAAAAATTGATATTTTTAAATATTTTTCTTCCAATTTTTTTAAATATATTGCAGATAATACCATGAAATTTTGTACACGTTGTTTTTATGATAAAAGAAGAAAGTGTGAGGAAAATAGTAAGTATAGGTCCATGATTTCTCATAGCTCCCATACGAAAATCTTTCCGAAATAATGCTCAATTATACATAAATTCCTATAAAATTGAAATATCAATACAGAATTCAGCAGGAATAAGTTTCATACAAACAGAAATTGTAAAACGATTTTTTCCTAGTTCGCTCCATTGACCATAGACCCCATATAAAGTCCACTTTCAAAATTCACTTTAATATGTATAAAACTTGTATAAACAATGTTAAACGTCTAAAATTTGACATAAATAATCCCTATAGGTAAATTAATTTTTGTACAAAATTTTATGGTGGTCGGCCATTTATCTTTATATATATATCGTGAATTTCGGTCCATTTTTAACCGTATCTCTTTAATACTCATAAATCTCTTATTAACAATGGTACCGCTCCAAAATTTTACATGGATCATTTACATATATGCCAAAATCAAACTGCTGGATTTTGAGAATATCGGTCCTGATTTGACTATATACCTAACGTGAACATACGTCCCGTTTTGAACGGGACCGTCCCGTTTTCAGCTACTTTGTCCCGTTGTCCCTGACAACGCAAAAATGTCCCGTTTTAAGAAATTCGAAAAAATAAATATGTAGTTGATTTGTTCAAAACAAATCTTCAAATTCCTCAGAGTTTTTTTTAATATATGTATATATGTACAAAGCTCTAGAAAAACTTAATTGGGCAAATTTAACAAAAGTACCACAGTGGGAAGATGTTCACAAAGTTCTAGATATATTGATCGAAAAAGAATATATCGATTGCAATAAAGATGCAGATGTATTCGATGAATATTCACTCGCATCTAAATATGTAACATCGCAGAAAATTGATGAATGGAATCAACAAAATATTTCTACGGAAAATCGTTGAGTGAAAGTATTTAAACATTTCAAAAGAAATTACCAAAACCATGCAAATTTTCTAATTATCGTTGAATACATTTTATGTTTGCCTGGAACAAATTCTTTAGTTGATCGTGTATTTTCTTTGATGAACAAGTTGTGGACCGCAGATAAAACTCAATTAAGGGTATCAGTGCTTAAGGCTATGCTAATTGTTAAAGTTAATATTAAAAAATCCTGCCAAGAGTTCCACACATAGATATTTGAAATCGTCAGCCAAAATTTTGAAACAAATTTGTACCTCCGGAAAATATAACAATTTTTTTTTTGTAGTGTAACGTCAAATAAATAATGCCATTCACTACGGACAAATAAAAGAAATATTTTATTATCTATGCATTTTTATTTCATATAACCGAACCCATCAGAATTATTCGATGTCCCGTTTTCAGATAAAAAAAATATGTTCACTTTATATATACCCCAAGGTCCACTTACGAAATCCACGTTAATAGTAATATATATTTTAAATATACTGTTGTTATGTTGAACGACGTGAAATATCATCATATGCATAAAAATTTAAGAAGATCCGCCCATAATTGGTAATAGCTCTTATATAAGGACCACACCCGAAAAACAATTTAACCCACAAAAATGTCTAATAAATATTGATATCGACCCAACTTTTAAACAGATCAGAAATTTTAATCCAGAAATCATACTAATATCGGTTATATGGCAATTCTGCTACTGGATTTTGTAGCTGTCAGTCAACAATAGCTCCTGAATTAAGTCCACTTCCGAGCATAACAACCAACCATACAACGTTATTGTGAATAACGTTATTGAGATGAAGTCCCACCAATATAATCCTAAAATACATAGAAATCACATTAGTGGATACTGGATTTAAAAGCTATCAGTCCATAATTGGTATATTTGTACTATGCCACCCATAAATCTTTTGTAAATAACGTTATTGAGATCAAATTCAAACAAAAAATCTTACACTTTTTTATACTCTGTTTCTTAACTTGTTGTTGAATATGGAAAAATGTTCTTTTAATTTAATAAATTGTTAAATTACACTCAAGATTATTATGAAAATCAGACAAACTCTGTAAATTTTGGTAAGAACCGGTAATTAAATCAATTATAAATGGTCGAAATTAGATAAAATTTCTAAACATTTGAAATAAATTATGTTGGTCTTAAAATTTTCTTCCAAACAATATATCAAATTCTAATAAAATTTGCACTAAGACTGAATAGAAAACACAGAATAAGGATATTCTAGTCCTATAACCAGTGTAGTTTTTGTATTTCTTATTGCTTTTAGGTGGAGGGTATTTAAGATTCGGCCTAGCCGAATATAGCACTAACATTATTATTTTTTAATTATTAATTTTTTATCAGTTTTAATGTAAAAAGTCTAAAAAACTATTGCTTTGTAGATTGTGTGCAGGTGTAGCATCGATGCTGTTGAATGCAAATAAAATAAATGGAGCAATATCCAGCATATTACATTTAACATGGCCAGTGGCCAGTAAACGGCTTTTGCTTCACAGTTTGCATGTACTATACACCAAAGGTATAATGTTGTGTCGACAGAAAAATTACCGCTTGGAGCTTCTTGAGCGCATATGAACCTAAAGCAATATCACATTCGTTAAAGTCGCACAATGTGTTGTTGATAGGATGCTTACGATTGTTTGGAACTCCCCTGGCACAAATGTCTTATTCAAGCGCACTGTTCCAACATATGCAGTTTTATTTCGGATCAAAGTTAGCGCCAAATCCAAAGTTTTGAAAAAATTATCAGCATAAATTGTGCGGCCTGCATCAAAATATATCTCCGAAGGCTGAAGTACAACCCTTAATTAACCTCTCGTGTCTGGTCAGACAATTTGCCAGGGTAAATCATTCCTCACTTGGCAGACTGCAATGGAATGTATTGTGTGAAGCGGGTGCGGCCTCTATATGGGAATAACTGCTCTCCAGCGGTCACTGCATCATGCGGAGTATAAGCTGCTGCCAAGTTAGACTGCAACATTTACCAAATATCATCAATAGCTGCAGTTTTGCTGTTGATTAGTCCCAGCGACTTTTTCACACGTTCCCGTACTGAACACCTTTAAATCTCAATAAAAACTAAAATATAGGCAGGATCGCCTTGAATTTTATGTGATCGCTTTGAACTACATGTGGGGGTCGGGTATACTTCTCATGAACCATCAAGCAGTAATTTCAGTTTGAAAATTAAAAAAGTACCCAGGGACAATCTTACCTGATATGAATATTTGTTTTGTTATACTGTAAGCCTGAAAAGTGAGTAAACACAACAAATTATTTGATTTTTTTAAGATAATGAAAGTCCTAAAATCTATCCATCAACTGAAATTTAAAAGTTTCGTTTTGTTGGATATTTGGTTGAATAATAGATTCGGTTATGAAAAAAAAAATTTAAGTTGAACAATAATGCTTTTCATAATCTTAAAAAAATCAAAAAATTCACTGGTGCTTACACACTTTTGAAGCGGTGTGTACATGTAGATTCAACTGTTTTACTTTTTCTGTAACTAACAAATCGAGAAAAGCTTTATGTATTTATAGTTATGCAATGCTGAAACATTCGCTTTATACACTAAAATTATATCAACAATTTTAACATCATAATTGTTCAATAAATGTCTACTCTGATAATTATTTTCTTGTTATTCAACAAAACATATTTTCAATTGTTTTTCTCTTAGAATTTCATTAGCAGTTCATTAGAGTTGAGCATACAAAATTCAAACTCATTAAATCATAAGAAAAGAAAGTAACTAAATCCTTTTGAAATTATCAACACACAGAACAATTAAGATAAGGTCAATGCAGTGCAACCGCATTTATAATTGAGAGCTCACACAACAAATTCTGATAGTAATTTGTTTTCAAACAATTAAAATAATTTTCTATTAAAATTTCGAAATAACAATTGTTTAAAAGGTGCTGATCTAAGCCCACACACAAAGACAGACACCCACCCACATAACTGGGAAAGACTGGCTCAGACATAATCTTACATCTCTTAACATCAAATTCTATTGTTTTTGTTTTTTATCTAAAGGATAATACGTATTGTTTTCTATGTTCGATTAATGTGTGCATTTCAATAGATTTAAATACAAAATATTGTATTACAAATAACTGTCTGGACTTAACAATACTTATGTATGTACTCGTACATATGTATGTAAGTAATGAAAGTATACATTACTGGCTGCCTACTGTCTACTTTAGTGCTGGCATGTGTGTGGCTGTTGCAATTAAATAATTGTTTGCAACTCAGCCAGCAAAATGTTGTAGTACATTTTTACACAATTAACAATATAGTGAGAAAGTTTAGGTATTTGCAAATTAGTTAGTTAAACCATTCAGCAGATGAATGTTTTAGTGTGTATTATTGGCATTGAAGTATTCATTACCAATTCCATTTTCAATAACCTTAAAATAATCACTAATAATTACACCATGTTAAGAAGGGCACTTTACATGGAATTATTGTCTTCAGAATTTTTTGTACCCGATGAATATTAAATGTTTTAATTTCAAATTTTTTGTATTTGCACGTCATGTTCGAAAAAAAATTCTCAAAAATACTTTACCCTAAAATAGGGTGGGGCGATTTAGTATGGAAGAAAAAAATCTTAGTGGGCGAATAGCGTTTCTGATTCTTGGGATTGTACTGAGCAAAAAAAGCTTGCCAATTTTGACTTGAAATTATTTTCAAAGACTTTATTTTTTTTGGAAATTTGCAAATTTTCTTGAGCTCATATTTCGAAATTTTGACTTATTTTCAAGAGTAAAGTTGTAGCTATTGTCTCGGGCTACAATTTCTCTGAACATATTACTTAGAAAAAACTTCGTTTTCATGGTAGAAAATTTACTACTTTTTGTCACGTTTTTTTTTTCTTTTTTTTTTGATATTTTGGCCTATAACAGCCAAACCTTTGAGATCTTCGATCCAATACTATGACAACAATTGTAGCCAAGACAATAGTTAAGAACTCTCTAGTACATTGCAAAAGCATTGGAACGTTCCTTTCGGGCGATTTTCGCCTTGTGAAAGTGCAAATTTTTCGTGAAAATATTAATAAATTAACATTTTCAGTTGTTCATAGCGCAAAATCATAAAAATTTTCTATTTCTTTTTTTTATCCAAAAATTTAATGTTTTTTTGTTTTGTTTAATATTTATTTTGAAAATTATCAAAAATTCATTTAAAGAACAAAGTAATTGTATTGTTTCGTGTTTAAACTGCGCTCTGCTAATAAAAACATTTTTTTAATTTAAGATATAAAAAATATGGATAATCCAGTGGTTCTGATAATACAGAGAATATGGAGATGGAGACGCAGCCAGAATCATCAGCATCATCATCAAATCTCAATTAGTCGATATTTCGCTTCCAACTACGAGCGACATTTTGAAACAATTTTTTTTCTTGGCCGCTCGTTGTAAAAACGCAAATAAAATGTTTTCATACGACACATTCACCCCACACGTTTGCAACAAATTGATACAAATTTGGAACAAATTAAATATTGAGATTATTGAAAAAACAAAAATATTATTACGAAATTGGGCATATTATTTAAAAATTGTAAGAGACAAACAACAAATTATGCTAAATTCAGAGAATTTGTTGACAGCACAACGAAAATATTTTACACCGGAAAATGTACTTTTGAAAATAAATCAAAATTTCAAATAGTTTACGAAATATGAGCCCAAGAAAATTTGCAAATTTTCCAAAAAAAAAAAAAATAAAGTCAGAGAAAATATTTCAAGTCAAAATCTACAAGCTCGATTTTCACCGTAGACGTATGGTCTAGTGGACTTTTTTGCGCAGTACAATCCCAACAATCAGAAACGCGATTCACCCATTAAGATGTTCAAATCACAATCATCCTACCCTACAAGCTTTCAAATTATGCTTGAGCACCCATGAAAATAAAAAAACAAAAAGTATTCAGGAACAAATTACCCATATCTAACGAATTTGAGTTCTCAATCAAACCATTTCGTTGCTAGAACGACCACCTTCTGACGTCCGTCTCTCAGATATCCCTCCGAACGTATAAGAAAATGTCACCCAAAATTTGCAATCTTTCGGTCAGTGGTAGAGGTGGTTTATGGACGTTTAATTCCCTTCTTCATCCAGATAAATCCTGAAGAAATAATTACCTGTGATCACTGCCAGCATATTGCGTATTCCATCACTAGTATCTCAGATCAACTGGTATTTCAGCCGGGAAAACAGTAATATGATCTGGTAGTTGAATGAAAATTTCATATCTGTTCTTTCTTACTCTCCTTACTTAATCCCATTCTTCTGCGTCTGGTATCACGCGGTGACGCAGATTGTTTTGACATATTCTGTTCGAATTCTGCCACATCTTTCAGTTGTAATATAGGCTGATTTATTGAGACCTTTCATCATGTTATATAAAACACTTTAAATAGAACTGAATGTCGGAATTTTCATTATAGCCCGAAACATGGTGCAACTATACAAGGTGAGTGCAAATCGACAACAAATACAACACAAAACAGAAACAACAGGCATTTTGTTTATGTAAAATAATGTACTACTGTCAAAAATACTTGAAAAAGTATTACTTTTGGCATTAGTAAATTGTAAACAAAGTCAATCAGCTGAGCTACTGCACTCACCTTGTATAGTTGCACCATGGCCCGAAAGAACAATATTTGACATTTGTTTTTTTTTTTTTAATAATTGTTTAAAATTTTAACATCTGGTTGTTCATTCGGATGGTGTAATTTTCGATCAATCTTTTCAGCATTATTACCAGTATCTTGTCAATTACGACTCTTTCCAGCATAACAACTTTGACTATACAGAGTTTGGAGACGTTGTTGCGGTGTGAACATTTCCATGGTAAGTTGTCAAACAATACTGAATAAACTGAATAAAAATATGTTGACATTATACTCGTAACACCAGTCAGGCGTAATCTGTGAAAAAAAGAAGTGAAAAAAGGTCTCTATCCCCCCTCTGGTGGGATATTTATTATCATTTGGTGTCTGCTGGTGTATGGTAATTTGCATTAATGAAATATCGATATAATCTTTTCAATAGCTTTTGCCGATAAGGTTTTCATTGCTCCACAGATGCTTCTAAAGCATAATCTTTTGAATTTGTAAATAGGCTTTATATTCTCCAAGGACAGCCGAGGCATACTTTAGAATCTGGCTTACACTCTTGTATATTCAGTGCGTCATCTTTGGGTTTATTATCCTGTTTCAAGCCTATCGCTACTCTGCTGAAACTCCTGAATCAGCTATCTATGTGGTCTAGTATAGTCATAAATGCGTTTTAATTCAGGGTATTTCATTTTCCTCGTTATTTGTGTTGTCTTTATATAAAAGATAATTGGGAATTATCCGCTACACATACAAATTTCATCTTATCTGGGTTTAAATTCTGTACACACCCTGTGTCCCAGTTATCAAATATGTGGAGGGCTATTATATCGATAGTATCAATATATCGATATATAGGCTTAATATAAAAAGGGCCTAATTCGACTTTTTGTTACTTTTACAGACGAAGAAAAAAACTTAATCAAATCCGTAAAATTTTAGATACAACAAAAATTTTAATACAATTTTTTATAAAAAAAACACCGCATTTTATTTCTCATTTAAAAGTTTTTTTATTTTTGTTTTAATGAAGGCATCGGAGATAGACAGTTTTTTCATTGATTTTTATAACCTACACCACAGTTGTGGGGAGCGTGTATTAGATTTGTGCTGATGTTTGTAACGCCCAGAAATATTGGTCAAACACCCACCTTAAAGTATACCGATCGACTCAGAATCACTTTCTGAGTCGATTTAACGATGTCCGTCCGTCCGTCCGTCTGCCTGGCTGGCTGGCTGGCTGTCCATGTAAAGCTTGTGCGCAGAGTACAGGTCGCAATTTTGAAGATATTTCGATAAAATTTGGTACATTTTATTTTTTCGACCCAAGGATGGACAGAATTGAAACTGGTGGAAATCGGTCCATTATTTCACCTAGCCCCCATACAAATGTCCTCCCGAAATTGGGGTTTACCTGTCATAAATCTTTGAATTATACAAGTATCCCAACAAAATGTACCACAGATGCGTAGTAAATGAAGCTAAAGCACATCTACAAATTTCGTGAAGATCGGTCCATAATTAGTCGTAGCTCCCATATAAGGCCCACTTCTAAAAATCACTTAAAACAGCATAACTCTCTTAAAAATGTTGGTATCCAAATAATATTGAACACAAATATGTTTCGTCTGTATACATATAATATGGCAGAAGTTTATGATGATCGGTCCATAATTAGTCGTAGCTCCCATATAAGGCCCACTTCCGAAAATCACTTAAAAGCGCATAACTCTCTTAAAAATGTTGGTATCCAAATAAAATTCGACACAAATAAGTTTCTTGTATAAAGAAATGATGACATCTAATTTTATAATGGCCGGTCCATAATTACTCGAAACTCCTATATAAGACCCTATCCATAATTCAATTTAACCTCCATAAATCTTTTAAACGTATTTATATCGAAATAAGCGGCCATGTCACAGAATTTAATTCCGTTCGGAAGTGGAATTAATTCCGTATTTTGCTTCTATAGAAAAATCCAAACGAACAATTTTTTTTGGAATGAAACCACTTTTAATTTGCTATATGGAACTGTAATTTCAAGAAAAGAAAAAAAATTTCGTTTTACTTTTTTTATAAAAGCAAAATACGGAATTAATTCCACTTCCAAACGGAATTAAATTCTGTGACATGGCTAAAAGTTTAACACATATAATATTTATATTCACAGACATCATGACACTAAATTTATGGATGATCGGTCCACAATAGGTTACATCTCCCATATTACGTACATTTCTGAAAAACTGTTTTATACAGTGTGTAGGGTATTATATGGTAGGGCTTGACCGACTATACTTTCTTACTTGTTTAATATGATAATATGATTAATTGGACAAACAAGCGCAATTCTAAGCTTCTAGACAAAAAGCTAAATCTGTGAACTAACTCTCCTTCCACAGGCATTAACAATAAGTTTCTATAAAGAAAGATTTTAGCAATACAAAAAATAAATTTGAATTGTATATTCTATTGATAATCGTTAGCTTGAAATCGAAACCGCAAACAACAATTTAAATGTCTTTACCAGCCAGTCATTGTATTTATTTAGTTATTGTCGTTGCTTTTAAAGTTGGTTAAAATGACTAGTTGACGGACAGGTTTGTTGGTTGGTTGGTTGGGGTTGGATGTTTGACTGTTTGGTTTAATGGTTGTAGTGAATGTGTTGTTTGTTCACAGTTCAGTTGGACTTTTGAAATGTGAAACTTTATTGTCTGAGCTCTGTCTAACAACGTAGATAAAGTATTTTGAGTAAATAATCTATTGAAAAACTAAAATAATATCAAGAACACAAAAGCAAAAACAAAAGCAATAGCAAAAGGAAAAGGAAAATAACAAGCAATTACATAGAAACTAAAAACTATTGTAAGTTGGTAGAAAAAGGAGCATGTACAATGTACATACGAGTATGTACAATTGTACCACAATCATGTTCGCCTTCATGCCTTGACAACTCAATAAATATGTTTTGTCTGGCAATGGGATTTAGTGATTAATTGTATTAAATCTTAAAAGACCGAATTGGCTGTAGAAAAACCAAACAATGTTCACGAACTCGTTCTAAATAGTCATAGACAATGAAATAAAATAATGAACCTGCCCTCCTTTTTTTCTTTAATTCGAAATTATATACATACATATTTATTTATTGATGTGGAACATTTTGCGTAGTTGTACATAGTTTGCTTTTCATTCTGCAGTTAAGATCATGTAGATACTCGGTAGTTGTAATTTAATACTTAAAATGTGGTATTTCTTCTAATTATACCCTATACCACAATAGTGAGGACGGTATATTGGATTTGTGCTGATGTTTGTAACGCCCATAAATATTGGTCCAAAGTATACCTATCGACTCAGAATCACTTTCTGAGTTGATTTAACTATGTCCGTCCGTCCGGTCGTCTGGCTGGCTGGCTGGCTGGCTGGCTGTCCATGTAAATCTTATGCGCAGAGTACAGGTCACAATTTTGAAGGTATTTCGATAAAATTTGGTACGTGATATTTTTTCGGCCCAAGGATGGATGGGATTGTTTCACCTGGCCGCCATACAAATGTCCTCCCGAAATTGGGTTTTACCGGTTATAAATCTTTGAATTATGCAAGTATGCAAACAAGTTTAACCACAAATGAGTAATAAATGAAGCTAAATCACATTTACAAATTTCGTGACGATCGGTCCATAATTAGTCGTAGCTCCAAGGCCAACTTCCGAAAATCACTTAAAAGAGCATAATTATTTAAAAAATTTTGGCATCCAAATAATATTGAATACAAAAATGTTTCGTCTATATACATATAATATGGTACAATTTTATGATGATTGGTCCATAATTAGTCGTAGCTCCCATATAAGTCTCACTTCCAAAAATCACTTTAAGGACCATAAATCTCTTAAAAATGTTGTTAGCCGAATAAAATTTAACAAAAATGAGTTTCTTATGTACAAATGGATGGCACCTAATTTTATAATAGTCAGTTCATAATTAGTCGAAACTCCCATATAAGACCCTCACCGTAATCAACTTTAACCTCCATAAATCGTTCAAAAGTATTTATATCGAGATAAAGTTTAACACACATAATATTTATATTCACAGAAATCATTACACTAAATTTTTAGATGATCGGTCCATAATAGGTAATATCTCCCATATAGCACCCATATCTGAAAATCTGTTTTATTGATATACTGGGTGTAGGGTATTATATTGTTGGGCTTGACCGACTATACTTTCTTACTTGTTTTATTTGCGGCCGTTGGCGGTAACATCCGTATAACTACATCGGACGATTATTGTCTTTTGGAGTTGGTGGGAACTGTGAAGAGTGATTGTGTTGTGTTGTGTCTTTCGAAGAAATAATTCAAGCGTAAAATTATTTTGTTGAAAAGGAAGGTTCAATTTTACACGGCTCAGTATCAATTACATAGATTTTATTATAGGATTTGAGAGGAACATTAGTAGTTAACATTTTAAATACTTTTACAAACATTGACATGCTGACATTTTAAAGTAATAAAATCTTTAACAAAATGCTTTTTATGATTTTTTTAATGACAAAATAATTTCTTAACACTCGATAGTTAACTGTGAGTTAGTAAAAACTTCGTACATTGTCCACAGTCTTAATAAAAATGTTGTAAATATTAAATACATTAAGCAGCGAAAGAGTTGAGATAAAATCCATTAGTTACGGCTGGTATTCATTCAATGATTTTTTCCCAGTATATAAAAAAACAGTAAAAAAGGGATTATAGGCCATATTAAAAATAAATTTATATTAAATGGAAAACAATGTGCCCTGTTTTTGACCGAATTAAGTTACTGCAGTTGTAGCTGTAAATAATAACTCTTTTTGTCATACTTTTTTGTATATTTGGGCCCTAAAGATCACTTTGTAAGGATTTTAAATTTACTTCAAAGACTGGCATGAAGTCAAACCAAAAATAACAAAAGTGTGTATCCTGGATTTGTTGTAATAGCTCTACGTTTTTTTCTTACGGGTTATGTGCAGTCAAAGTCGTAATTCTTGAGATACCAGTAGCAATTCGCAAGATACTGGTAATAATGCTGAAAAGATTGATCAAAAATTACACCTTCCGAATGAACAACCAACAGTGTATTCACGGTCAACATTTGAATAAAATCATTGTAAAAAAGTAAATGACAAATATTGTTCCGATATGCCCAAAATATGTAGATGTGATTAGGCTTCATGTAACTATAACTTATTTTTAGAGAAATTTGTTTAAATATGTGCGTAAATCAAACATCATTGACCGATAAACCATTATTTGGGAAAGACATTGGTTTGGTCGCAGACCGATTTCAACCAAACCGTCCTTTATATAAATATCTTCAAAATTGCGACCTGTAATCTGCGCACAAGCTTTGCATGGATAGCCAGCCAGACGGACGGACGGACGGACGGACGGACATCGTTAAATCGACTCAGAAAGTGATTCTGAGTCAATCGAAAAGAAGACCGAAAGGACGGATATGATATGTATATGAATTAGGCATGTGAAAAAATCGGTAAAACATTATTTGACAAAAGCATAATTTTGGACTGACATCAGAAATATTATATTTAAGAGATTTAAATATGTGTTGTAATTTACTCAGAAGTCTGGTCTAACAATTAAAGTGAAAATAATAAATATTTTGCACCATTCAAATCTTAAGGTGCGTTCAGATTGGTGAAATATTTTATAAAAAACATAAAATATTTCTCTAACGTAGTCTGAACACAAAATAATTTTGAGGGTTTAACATAACAAAAGCTGTTTTTGAGCAAATAAAATTATTTGTTTTTATAGTTACAAATATTTGTCCAATGTGAACAAAGTGTGAACAGAAAAGAAAAAATATTTTTCTTATTTTTGAGCAAACATTTATTTTTTCTTCCAAAAAAATTGTAAGAAGAAACAACGACAAATAACAGCTGAGTTCTTTACAAATGATTGTATATGCAAATTGATAAAATAGCTCTGTGTAAATGTTTAAAAATCCAATATGGTTAACAAGAATATTCATATCGCGATAAATGTACAAAAAAAAAGAAAAATTCGGAATATATCACAATCACAAACATTTTTGCTTGAACTTTTTTCCACGTTTTAGGCGGATTTCGCGATATGCGTATTTTTGATTAGCCTAATGTTTTCTAACTTCATAAAACTTATTTACAAGTCATATACACATATATTTTTTTATGTAGAAAGCACTTTTATTGTAACACCCCATCTTCGGCCATTTGTTCCTACGTCCGTCGATGTATAAAAATGTGTACGCCGCATCAGAAATAGCCATGAGCACAATACTATGTTAACCTACAAAAACATTTAATATAAATAAAAAGAAATTGAATTTAGGAACTATTGCAACTGGTATCTTTATAGTTATAGTATATGCTACCAGAATGTGGTGGTGCGTTCATCACGACATGTTTCCCATCTATCGACCCGATACAGTTCGGAAAGTTCCATATGTCTGAAAACTTTTGAGACACTGATTTCCATTCCTCTTCAGTGGATGGCACCTAAGTTTAAAGCATTAAAACCCTAGCAAAATTTCTTATTAATTTTACCTTTAAGTACTCCGGCTGCAATATCTTAAAAATTGCATCGCAAACTTCTGGAACAATAACTGAAATAGTATTAAATGGAATACGAAAAACTTATTGAAGTGATCTGATAATAAATAAAAAGTTGAAATCCTTTGAATTCATGCGCAAAAAGTTTTTATAGAGTGCAGGTGTCTCTTACTCCAGTTCTTTTAACAATTTTGCACAACAACCGTCTTCTTTGCGTCTACGTAGCCAATTCCGTACCCATTGTCTTCCCGTTTTTTTTTTTTTTTTCTTTTATAGTCTGCTCCTCCAATACCACCAGAGATGCGGCTCCACAACACAAAACAAATAAATCCTCTTCGTTTGTTTGCATTTTTTTTATTTATATAATGTAATATTTTGTGGTAAATAAAATTATATTTTTTGACACTTTTATCAAATAAATATTTAATGCAAATATTTATTTCTGTCTGAACACACAAAAAACTATTTTTCTTTTATTTTATTTCACACTAATTTTAGGCTGTTTCAACAAACAAAAATTATGAAATATTTGTGTTTAGTTTGAACATAAAACAAAATAGTTTTTTATTTAACATAATTTGAAGCAAATATAATATCAAATATTTTCTTCAAATATTTCATCAATCTGAACGTACCTTTAGTAACAGTAGATCTTTGTTAATTTCAGCTACAATGTGATTTAAATTATATTTCCAAGAGAATGAATTTCAATATTTCTTCTGACACTGATATTTATATTATCCAATCTCTAAAGAAGTCAGGTTCTTCTGTTCAAATTTTAAGAAATTTTATTTTTCCCATCTTAATATCTTCGAACATAAAATATCTTTTAGGTAATAAGTTTACAACAGATACATTTCTTTCAACATTTTTAATAAATTTATGAACAATTTAACTACATATCAACATGTAATAAAGCAATTTCTCAAATAATATACTGGGGAATATTGTTCTCAACAGCTACTAGTTGATATGCTGTAGTAGTTTAAAAGTGCCTTAACATTTTTTTTTAATTTCACAGCAAATAACTTAAGCATTTGGCTGATCATGTGGATCATAAATAATAAAAGACTGATTTTGGCTGCAAAGCCAAAATATCTAAAATATGTAAATATTAAAATGCATTCTTTTTCCCCATACATACGAGTTCACTTAAGTAGACTACAAAGAAATGACATAAATTTCACTATAAATATTCGGCGCGTTTTACTAAAGATCATCATAGAGTCTAATATGTCTAATAAAAAATGAATAAAGAGCCAAGAAATATTTGATGTTTTGTAACAAAAATATGGGCGATAATGTGGATAATCTTGTATGATGCGAATTTTATTAATGTAAACACAGGCAAAGCTAATAATTTATAGGGTGTTTTAAACAAAACGAAATGTTTGTTCACAAACTACCGGTATAACTTAACAACGCACAGTGGCTCAAAATTGTAATTTCATTAAAATCGGTTCAGTAGTTGATGGAAAAGTTAAGGTCAAAGTGAAAATGCGGGATTTTTTTTGTTGAACTACCGGTGTAACTTAACAACGCACAGTGGCTCAGAATCGTAATTTCATTAAAATCGGTTCAGTAGTTGATGGAAAAGTTAAGGTCAAAGTGAAAATGCGGGACTTTTTTTGTTGAATCTAATTTTATTAAAAAAAGGCCCAAGCAGATAAATAAAAAAACATTTTAATAATACATACGATAATGTTGTATCTTTATTTCTTTAATTCTATACTAGGCTGCATTAGAACCGGTTCGAATATAACCGGTTCTCTCCACCACCATAAGTAGTGAATGAGGGTATATATAAGTTTGGCATTCCGTGTGTAACACTGAGAAATACTCATCTGAGACCCAACAAATTAAATATATTCTACGAAATTCTGAGTCGATTGAGCCATGTCTGTCTGTCCGTCTGTCTGTCTCTGTAAAACACTCTCACGTCCAAGGGAAACAACCGAAATTAAAAGAGTTTACAAAAAACCGCTTATAGTTCTCCTAAGCAGTTTGGTATTGAGAATCAGCTAAATCGTTATAGTAGAACCAGAGTTATGAACCAAACTGCGATACCACGTCCATAAAAAATTGATATTTTTAAACATTTTTCTTCCAATTTTGTTAAATATATTGCAGATATTCCCATGAAATTTTGTACACGTTGTTTTTATGAGAAAAGAAGAAAAATAGTATGAATCGGTCCATGATTTCTCATAGCCCCCATACAAAAATCTTCCCGAAATATTGCTCAATTATACATAAATGCCTATAAAATTGGAATATCAAAACAAAATTCAGCAGGAATAAGTTTCATGCAAAAAGAAATCGTAAAACTTTTTTAGTTCGGTCCACCAAAGACCCCATATAAAATCCACTTCTAAAATTCACTATAAAACTGGTATAAAAGCTAAAATTTGACATAAATAATTCTTATAGGCAAATAAATTGTTGTAGTGACTTTTATGGTGGTCGGCCCACAATTGGTCATAGGACCACATCCGAAAAACCAATACATATATCGGTACCGACTCAAAACTTTGTATAGATCATTTACATACAAAAATTATCCCACAAAATTTTTGTCCATTTTTAACCGTATGCCCCATATAAAGCCCTCTTCCGAAAATCACTTTAATACTCATAAATCTCTTATAAATAACGGCACCGATCCAAAATTTTACACGGATCATTTGCATACATGCTATAATCACACTGGTGGATTTTAAGATAATCGATCCATATTTGACTATATCCCCCATATAAGGTACACTTCCGAAATTCACGTTAATACTAATATATATCTTAAATATACCTCATATGCATAAAATTCACTGTTCAAAAATTTGAGAAGATCTGCCCATGATTTGTCATAGCTGTCATATAAGAACTATTTCCGAAAAACAATTTAACCCACAAAAATGTCTAATAAATATCGGTATCAAACCAACTTTTATATAGATCAGTAATTTTATTCCAGAAATCATACTAATATCGGTTATACGGCAATTATGCTACTGGATTTTGTAGCTGTCAGTCAATAATTGGCAATAGCTTCCGAATTAAGTCTACTTCCGAGCATAACAACCAACCATACAACTCTTGTAAATAACATTATTGAGATGAAGTTCAACCAAAATAAGCCTTAAATACGTAGAAACCACATTAGTGGATGCTGGATTTAGGAGCTATGAGTCCATACCTGCTCCACTTCTTCTATGCCACCCATAAATCTTTTGGAAATAATAATGTTAAATAATAATTTTTATACTCTGTTCTATACTCTGTTTCTTAACTTGTTGTTGAATATGGAAAAATGTTCTTTTAATTTTATAAATTGTTAAATTACACTCAAGATTATTATGAAAATCAGACAAACTCTGTAAATTACAGTAAGAGCCGGTAATTACATCAATTATAAATGGTCGAAATTAGATAAAATTTCTAAACATTTGAAATAAAATCACATTAGTGAATTACGACCAACAGGTGATATTGTCTTTCAAACAATATATCAAATACTAATAAAATTTGCACTAAGACTGAATAGAAAACACAGAATAAGGATATTCTAGTCCTATAACCAGTGTAGTTTTTGAATTTCTTAATACGTTTAGGTGGAGGGTATGAAAGATTCGGCACAGCCGAATATAGTATTCTAACTTATTTTATTTAAATAACAATAGGACAAACAAATTTTATTTTTTACTTAAATAACAGTAAGAGCAAATAATAATTATTATTCACTCGATTGGAAAATTGTCTGCAAATATTTCATATTGAGTTCTGTATTTGTTTCTGTTTCTGTCCTCTAGCAACCCTTTTGCTTCTTCATCTATTGATTTCGAATGTTAGAGATGAGCGGATCTGAAGTTGCCAGTAATATATTAAATAGATCTTCATTTGTTAAATTTTGTTATATTTTTCTGGTAGTATGCTCTCTATAATATATGTAATCTTTATTCCTTTTTTCCTGAACTTTTTCTGATAGATCTCCAAGTGGTACTAAATGATGCTTAATTACATCCTCTTCATGATATGCAGTTTCCTTGGCATAGTCAACAGATTTTGTAGCATCAATTTGTTAATTGCACGCAAGTACTTCGATAATTGTTTAAACCTTGAAATAAGACTTATATCAACACCTGTTATTTCAGATGATTTTTCGGGATCAGAAAAGAACCTTCTTGATGTATTTCCATCGTTCGTGTTGCCTGATCCTTCTTTTGGTTGATCGTAGAAAAAGATAGAACAGAAAATCTTTCTGGCAACATATGGGTTCTGCGCCAAAAGAACGTCTTATCTTTTGAGGGCAAGAACGAAACAAGCCAACTTTGGATACCCTGTTCTGAAGTGAAACGTATCGCAAACTGAACGTTATGCACCAATCAAAACAAATAGTAGTCGGCCAAATGGCGCAATGCCTATTCAAAATTATTTAATTATTATTATTTAATTAATTGCATTTTGTAGAGGTTTCTTATGATGGTCTGGCCAAATGACAGCAGCTTATAATAAACAGGACTCTTTTGATCCCACCAAATACTGAACAATTCCTCCAAGGATTGCAGGTAATGTTTTGGTGCAAAAATTATTACTTTGTATAGAGTTTAAGCAGCATTTCGGACATGCAAAATCGTCTATAACGATCTCTGAACTTTAATTCTTATGGTACCCAATTTCCCTTCCTTGGATAAATCCTGCTGCTCGTAAACGTTTTAGAATTACGGCTTGAGTAGTTTCAAATCTGTTTTTGAGTTTGACAACAATCTTCATCTTCTTGGTCTTTAAACTTTTTTTAGCTGGCCTAGGCTATCATTGTCTTGCGTGTCAAAAACACCGCACAAACCATCTCTCGCAGCTTGAAATCGATGGAACACACTCACCAAAAGCTTCGGTGAGCAATTGGTAAATTCGACATTTTCGAAGCCAAAATATTTGTTGTTTACACTAAAATGTTCAATAAATGACAACTATACATACCTTGCAAAATGGCATATAAATTGTTAAACACAAAAACTTCAACTCATGGTGCAACTATACAAGGTGAGTGCAGTAGCCCAGCTGACTGACTTTGTTTACAATTTACTTATGTCAAAAGTAATACCTTTTCAAGTATTTTTGACAGTAGTACATTATTTTACACAAACAAAATGTATGTTGCTTCTGTTTTGTATTGTATTTATTGTCGATTTGCACTCACCTTGTATAGTTGCACCATGCTCCATCTGTTACGAATCCCCTATTTATACAAGTTATAACCAAATATACATATAAACTTCTTTGACATTAGTGTTGTTAACAGGTAAATATCTGATCATTTTCCCACTCCAGTGTATATGAGAGCCAACTTTTTGTTTTTTTATATGTACTAATGAATCTGGAAATATTATATTAGAAACAGATGCTCATGAATGTGTGAGGAGAATTTAGAAAAACAAAATGCTTAATGGAACCTTTTCTTACTTACTTAATAAAATTCAAACGGAATTAAACAAAGCAAACAAATTAGAGAAATCTTAAAACATCTCCTATCAAATGACTCTTTTGAAGTACATGATTATAAACACACCACACTAACTAATAAACACATTCATATACATTGTCAACTCATTGTCATTTTATGAGGCTTAAGAAGACAAAACATTTTATTTAATTTTATTGTCATCCTCCACATTAGTAGGCTGGTTGGTTGGTTGGTTATTTGATTGTTTAGATAGATGATGATCCCATCATTGTCTCATCATCATTAAGGCATTTCACTCATGTGAGTAAGTATCGTATGGATGGTTATACATACATATTTATTTAACTCAACTTCTTCCTTTCCCAATAATTGTATGTATTTGGTTTGTATTTTTCTTTTTTGAGCTATAGAGCAGTATTTGCTTTAAAGGCCACCCATTTAGTTTGACAATAATGAAATAAAACTAAAAGAATTTCGTCTGGCACTTTTAATGTTTCCTCGTTCCTTGCGTCATTCCACTACACTACACTCCACTCCATATCCACTCCAAATATTTAATGTGTCAAAAGACATTTTGAAAATTTATGTTTTATTTAAGTGTTGTGGATGTTGGCTTGTTATTTTTTTCTCTTTGCTGCTTTTGTTTTAAATTATATTTGAGTCCATGGATAAGAAAGTATTTTTTGTGTGACAATTTTCATGTGAATTATAAATGAGAATGTTCCAAAAAAAAAAAATCCGAAAAATAATCATCTGCATGTACAAGTATTTGAACAGAATAATTTTTGTACGAACCAAGAAGGAGTATTTGTCATATTGGTATCACTTGACATGTTTTAGTACAACGTACGAACCAATTCAATCCAACCAACCAGCCAACCAGTCACACATACGAATGCATTTATGAGTCTTAACAAGCTCTCTCACATATTTACACATTTTAATTAATAATGCACAGAAGATATTTTAATTATTTCTTACGAGTAAATGAAAATTTTCAAATTTCTTATTGTTCTGAAAATGTTATAGTATTTCTGTATACGTACATGCATATGTACATACATATATACTCGTATGTGTATACGTGCATTATTTGTTCTCGTATTCTGCAGCTACCCAGCAAGCCATATGAGTCCGAAAAGACTATTTTCTGGCACCTTTTCCGGAGCGTTCTTGCTCTTTAAGAGCCCAGAAAAGAGGGTCATTACATTCGAAAATGGTCCGTCAGGAAGAGCTCTTAGATAATGTCAGAAAAAAGTATTTTATGAGGGTTTTTTGGGGCTTTGAAGAGCTCTTAGATAATGTCAGAAAAGTGTCTTTTATGGGGGTTTTTTTTTTGGGCTCAGAAAGAGCTCTTACATCATGTCAGAAAAGAGTCATTGCAATTTTAAATACAAAAAATTAAAAGTTCACATTTATTATTATTTTTTGATTGTTTTTACTTAAACAAAAAGGGAATTCATTTACAAATAAACTAAATTAGAAATGGAAAAAAATTAAATAAATTGTATTTACAGTAAAAAAATAAAATAGAATTCATTTAAATAAAATATATAAAAATGGAAAAAAAAATAATTTTTTAAGCAAATTTTTCTTTCGCTCCGAAAATGCTTTTTAGTTGGACTCTTTTCTGGCTCCTTTTTCGGAGCGCCCCTAGAATGGTATGCTGGGTAGACACAGCCTTTTGAATATGAATGAGAAAGAATAATTTTAATTAAATTATAACAGTGAAAATCTCAATTCAAATATTTGTTTAATGATGGGAATATTTTCATAAAGTGTATTTAAATTGTAAAATTATATACATAAATGTATATATGTATACGACTATATACATATATACATATGTATTACTTTTATTAAACAAAGTTTAAACATATTTATTTATTTATTTACGGACTGTATTTAAATACTAATTTAAAAGGAAGCAAGCACATATTTAATTAAATATATTAAATAAAGTAATAGATAAATAATTATTAAACTCAACCACATATTCGATGTGTTCGGATTTAGTTCAGTTTATAATTAAATGTGTGCAAGTAAATTAGGGCACTTACATACATTAAATGGAATAATCATTTGCAACATTTTGTAATATTGATTAGCAGCACTAGAAGTTTCGTGGTGCATCTTCCCACTTTGGAAAAGATGCCCAAGTAATTATTTTATATTGTTTTTTACTCTAAGCTCACTTTAGTTTAAATGAAATACAAATTAAATGACAGAGATACTCCTCAATTCCGTAAGCATCGCATAAAGCATTGTTCACATAAAATGCGGTCGCACAAATGTTCATAAATATATTAATATTAATTTAAGAAATGCAAAAAAAAAATGTACTAAAATTAATTTCTTCTGATACTTGATAAATTGCGCGTATACATATTGACAATACACTAACCCAATACTGATCATTTGACTACAAAGGGACACATTTGGGTAAGTTTAGAATAGAACTTTGGGTTCCCAAGGTGCTTTTTTACATATTACCAAATCAACATCATATACCCAAAACCTCAACACCATTTGTTTAAAACCAACCAATACATGTATATTTCTTAAAAAATCCTTCGCCCCGGTGTTCAACGATATCATCTTGCGGACTGCAATCAAAATATGTGATTCAGATTCATTGTCTCGTGAAATCTTGTGAGAGATACAAAATCAGAGATGCCTAAATGATAATGATAGTATGCATAGTTTCTTCAAAACAGTATTCTAGTAAATAATAATATGGACCCAATGTAATTCCAGATGAATTTGCTTTCCATCACGAAGATATTGTTTAGAGATCATGATGACGTCATCATTGTTAGTTAGCTTCAGTCATTTTAACATATAATGAACAATCTAAACCAGCGAAGATATTTAAACTTAATGAATTCCTATCGCCAGGCATGTGGTATGAATTCAGGGTTCCTCTTTATAAATGAGATAATATTCTAGGTTCTGTTAATTAGTAAGACTCTCGTACGAACTCAACACACAAAAATGTTTACGAAAGCATAGTTTTAAAGTCAGGCCAGGATGACATCAATGTCATAGTGCACTTTAATTATAACAATTACCGGAGATGGAGATGATAATGTTAGTTAACCTCCTCTCTAGCATCGTTTTTGGTTAAAAAATAAATTAATGCTTCGTTCATTCATTAATGAATTTGTTATTTTAACAAGACATTACGAAAAATTCATCAAGTCATGCAGAATCGAATTGTCCAACGTCTCTACTCTGCATTCTGATAGGTTAGAGCATAGTATTCAAGTCCTATCTGCCTTATTATTTTTTGAAGGGAATATTTAATATTCTCGAATGGCTCCCAAATGAATAAATTCCCACCAAGTTCGACAGCTGTTAAAGTAAGATCCCTAACAGATTTAGCATTAAACCTAATTAAATCATATATAAACTTGTCCAATATACATATTTCAAAGAATTAATAGAAGGCATTTCACAGCTTGTTTACATTAAGAAATAATAATTATATGCATCAAAATTATGTATCACCAAGACAGATTTGGTTTTACTGCTCCACCGGTTAATTGCAATAGAGTTAAAGTTCATAGTGGTTGATGCACCTAGATTTTGTGGACAAATGTAAAAGCCTGCAGGGAACAAAACTTGAATATATCATGTAAAAGATTTGATTGTGTCTAATAGCCAAAAGAAAGTTGCACATTATTATTCCTTCTTACGGTGAAGAATCCCATGATCTTGGAAACAACCAACTAATAACAATTTTCACGACATTGTAATCACGGCTAACTACATGATTTCACCACTAATGACTTTCACCATATTGATCGGGAAAGATCGGATCCAAGATAAATTGCATTGTTTATGTTAGATATCATTCTATGTATTAATCTCGAGGAATATAAAATGAATGAAACGTTTGTTGTAGCAATTACAAAAGCGGATTTAAATGAATTACGCTGGGTATGGGTGTATTGGGCTTTTAGTAGCTACTGGCTTTCCAATCATTGGTAGATAAATAGGTAATGATTATTGATTATTGATAGTGAAAGTAGATGCTAAATATGTTTTCATTAATTAAGAGCAAAAGTTAGAGGTTCGAAGGCGATCAGATACCGCTCTTGTTCTAACCATAAACGATACTATCAAGAAATTAGATGTAGCTACTATCATGGCTCTCCTAATCTCTTCCAGAGAAACCAACGATTTTTTATTCTAAATAGTAGAATAATATTTATTCCCATTATGAACTACGATCATACGGCATCGACGTGTTATAGAAAAGCATTCTAAAGTGGCAATAACTGCAGTCCACACCTTAACTAATGGCGTTTTCTTTTCTGGCAAAAATGTTACACTTTTTTCCTTTTTTATATGGGAAATGGATAAAAAGTGTAACATATATGTAACATTTTTACCAGAAACGAAAACTCCATAATACACAAATAATGTTACACTAGCGCAATTCACAATCCTGTGCAAATGGCTTTGCAAAATTGCATTTGCAAAAAGGTTTAGCATATTTTTGCTCTACACTAACAAAATACACAGCAAAAGCAAAAATATACTAAACCTAAAATATGTACATATGTATGTATTAAAATCAAATAACCTATTTTAATCACAGACAAAAGAACAGAATGACGACTAGGTTCTTCATCGGCCTTAGAATAATTTATAGCGAATATGTGAATAAAAAATAAAAAAATTCCTCAATCTTCATGACACACATATACGACTTCTCTTTGACTTCTAGTGCTTACATGCATGTATACATACATACATTTCATAAAACACATTGCTACAACAAATATTCTTTGGCATTTAGAACAATAAAATCTCCATTAAGTGGCTCATAATTATGCCGACACCCACAGTAATTAGGTTTCCCCCCTTTTTTTACACAAAACTACAAACAAAAAATTGTCGCCACTATGACAAATTACACGAAGACGGCGACCCCCACTCTTTGATACTCAAGCACTAGCAGAAAATAAAATGGGATTTTTGTCTCCAAATGTGAATGGTTAGAAAGCAACACACTCAAACATACACACATACATACATATGTATGTATGTGCATATAATAATAAAGAGCGTTGCCATTCAAAACACTTTCACACAATTAGAATTTGACATTCACCACTGGGAAATAATTATTTCCAAATTGTATTCCTTTTTTTTCTCTTGTTTGGAAATTAATTACAAGGGATACGGATGGACACATTTAATGCACAGAGTTTTACAACCATAATGAATAAAACAACCCACTGTATTTTACAGCTACAAATATCTGTACGAAATCCAACATTTGTTTGGAATTGTAATAAAAATTCAAAATATATGTAATTAAACTTTTTGACAAGTGTCAGAGCAAACTAAAAATTGTACAACACAAGTATTTAACAAAATCGTATAGAAACAACAGAAACAAACACATCGTATATCATTATGGTTTAAAAGCGAAATGATATTCTACGTAGAGAACGATATGATGGCTCTGTCATTTCTAATAAGCCCATCATGGCTTACCATTCATCAATTTTAATGGCACATCATAGTGGATTGAAATGAAGTCATTGAGGACATGAATAATAAATAATAATAAAAAGTTACAGCTTTAAAATAGCTTAAAGTGGTATTATGTGTGTCAAGTGTATGTGAAACATTTTTATTATTTAACTTGAACTTTTTTATTTGATTGACAGTATTTGGGAAGTGTATACCCAGTTGACATCTGTACATCTGTCTGCCCAATCTAAGGATGCACAGTGTTTAAGGAACTTTTTTATTTTAAAGTTTGGAGGCTGAGAAATTTCTAACCCAAATATCTCTAGAACTAAAATCATGATTCAATGTAAACTATAATAGCGTAGTCAGACGACACAGTTAATTTGCATTAGCAGTCTTAATTCAAATTAACTCGTGAATTATCCCCATCGTAAAGCGCATTTTCAGAGTGAATTTATACTGCATTTAGCTATTTCAATATGGCAACATCGTCGACAATCAATCATATGTTATCAAATTGTTTACTATTGTAAAAGAAGAAGAAGACAATTGTAAAAATTAAATAATAAAAATAAATTTCAACAATTGCCGTTCTCTTATTTCAGAGTGGCCTACTGCGGTCCCCACTTGTAGCAACACGTTCAGGTTGACGGTTGCTAGTGCATGAACAATTTTTGCATTATGGAGCAGTTTCAGCAAAAGTAATTTCAGTTTTTTTTTTCAAATAAATACTGATTTTTCACCAAATGCCAAACACATTTTTTCGCAATTAATCAGTTGTTTACAAACAAACAGCTGCTTACTAAATGCAAAAACTGTCGTCTGTCAGGGTAAAATCTTAATTCACATTAAGGTGCTATCAGACGGGATGTATTTTACATATGTACTGTCACTTTTCTTACCCATATGTAATTCCGTATGTATGTCAAAATTTCCATTTTACATACGATTCATAATTTTTGCTATCACACTTGCTTATGTTTTTCCGTATGACATAACCTATAAATGTAATCAAAAACTGTCTTTTTAACGTGTATAAATTTCAAGAATTGCTTCTTTTGGCCAATCTAACTGCAATAAATATAATAAACATAATTTAATTTATTAAAAATATAAAAATACTTACTTTTCCATGTTCATTATCCATTTTCTTTAATTTTATTTTTTCATACAATTTTGTTTCAAACAAACCAGCTGTTTTGTTTATGTTTGTCACAGGAAAATCGAGCGTGTTCTAATCGAAAAAATTACATATGTATTCCACATGTATTTTACATATGCAAAGTTTCATATGTATCACACGATGTGTACAACTTTTACAACTTTTACAGATGGAAAATTTGACAGTACATATGTAAAATACATCCCGTCTGATAGCACCTTTAGTGAGATTTTAATGCAAATTAACGCTGTCGTCTGTCTACGCTATTAGGTATAATTTCTGAGAAATAACATTGTATTTATTAACTCTATCTACGAGTATATTATCTAATATACTGATTACAAACTAAGTAAATTTACCTTATAGCAAAATAAAGGGTGATTTTTTAGCAACTTTCTTTTTGCCAATAGTGTTTCTGGCATGTACAGTTTGATTTATAATTGAACCATAAATCGATTTACAAACGAATAACGCTTGCAAATTATTGAATTTTACTATCAGTTACATGAAATCATCTTTAAACACTGAACTATATGTATATGTAAGTAGATCTATCGACACAAATATAGATTACAGTATACTCTCTCCTAAAGGACACCTCCCATAAGCGGGCACTTTTTTCAGTACCAAAAAAATTGTAAGGGATTTTAAAAATATTTCTCTCTTAAGCGGACAACCCTCCCATTACAAGACGCGGATACTTTTTTCCACGATGTATGACATTTTCTTTCCCCATAACCTGGTTTTAGAGAAAATTATAGCAAAAATGATGATGGCTGTTGGACGGCAGAAGATGAGCTTCCACTATCAGAGCTTCGTCAGTTCTCCGATATTGTTAATCGCGTTCAGAGCCAGATACAAGTTGACGTCGAAGATTATATCAATTTAGATAATGACATAGTTATTAATGATGCAGATGTGGAAAGTATTAGTAATGAAATGTCAAAAGCTTCCGAAGAAATGGTGGAAAGCTAGAACAAGCTAACTTCTTATAAAGAAGCTTATTTAGTCATGAGAAAACTTAAAGGGTTTTCTTTATATGTATCACAGCGACCTTGAAAGTGTTAAAATGCTGACTGATTTTCAAATGCGGCTCCAAGATATTGAAATTAATGGAAAAACTCGCCAAGCTAAAATTTCGGACTTTTTTAAATCCAGTTGAATATCTGGTCTTTCAAGCTTTTTCTTTTTTATTCGCAAAAATATTACCGCCTGGCCCACGATGTCGAACAATAACGTTCGTTTAGATAAGACTTAAGACACAAACTTTATTGTGGAATAAACAAACTTGATTGAGTAAAAAATAGATACGATAAAAAGTTTGTGTCTTAAGTCTTATCTAAGCGAACGTTATCGTTCGACATCGTGGGCCAGGCGTTTAATCAATATTTTGTTTACTTTGCCTTATTTTTTTTTAAATTTTTTTCGTTTTTCGCAAGAAAATAAATGAAAATTCTGTTTATTTTGTCTTATCTTTATGTGTAAATATATGTGTTTGTTTTGGAAATAAAAGTGTTTAAAGATAAATCTATGTATGTATGTATGTATGTATGTATGCACAATATTACAGATTATTGATTACTCTTTTTGTGTTTCTCTCATGAAGGGACACTTCTCATAAGCGGACAAACTCGTCAGTCCCTTAGGCGTCCGCTTAAGAGAGAGTACACTGTATATACATTTCTGTAAATTGTGTGTGTGTGTGTGCTTTTTTTTAATCAAATTCGAAAACTTTTAAAAAATCACACATTATATGACTAAATATTTTATATTATTTATCAGATTTGCGGGTATAAGTGGAGTTTTCATGAATACATTGTTATACTGATTTAAATTGATAAATTAATACAACAGAATGCTAATGAAATGATTATTGAAATTAGTAATTTGTCACAGTCACGTTAATCTAAAATGTAAACTTTAATAAAATTAAATTGATTTGATTTAAATACATATTTAATAACTGTTCAAATTGTTTATAAATGAAATTTGTAAATAAATTTAAATACTTGTATGCAACATTTCAAACAATAGCACTTAAAATGTTTTAAGTAATTATTCATACAAGCACATTAAAAATTCATAGTAAAATTATTGCATTTATTTAAGTGGTTAAATACAATAATAATAATAATAATAATATTAATAATGATAATAATAAAAATAATAGAAATTTAATAAAATGTCCACATAGTAATAAATACGAGTATGTATGTAAGTATGTACGAGTAGTTACACGCACAAACAACAATCGGTTGGGCCTGGGTATTGATTATGATTACAGTTCAATGATAAATCGATTTGGCATGATTTTGACATTAAATTGACATTTATTGGCCACACGAGTGTTGAGTTTGACACAACACACTTGTTCATACACAATTACACACTGCAGAAATATAAAATATGTTTATACTATGTATTAGTTTCTATACTAGAAATATACATACATATGTACATATCGTCACCTAAAATGCCCAAAGACGTAGCCCTCATTATCATAATTTTACAGGAGAAGCAAAAAACATTCTAAAATGAAAACTGTTTAATTGAAAATCGCGATTTCTTCACATCTTGTCTTAATATATTTTATAGTTATATGTCGTCTATATATTATTTCTGTAAAAAAAATGTGGGTTAAGTCTTTTGTGTTTTATGAAAACGTACAAATGATGTTACGTCTTTTTCCATTTCTTGAATAGAATCGTTAGTTTGTAACATAGAAGCTTAAAATTTTTATGAGCATTTTATTTTAGCCTTGTGTTCCAGATTCAATCAAAAAAGGAATTTTGATTTTTTGAGGGTTACGTCTTTGGGCATTTCAGGTGACGATATGTATGTATGTTTGCTGTGTTTAGAAAATAATAATTTTGCTCTTAAATCTGAAATAATAAATAAATAAATTGAGAAACAAAAAGACTCTATGGGAAATGATATGAAATTTTAGAAAATGATTGATTTGATTTGAATTGTTTACCACAACAATCAATGTCAAATGGCTACTTAAAAATGTATTGACAGAGGATATTGACAATTTGTATGGCTTTTGTCAATCAACAACATCTAATTAGTTTTAAAATGATGAATTGGAGTTTAAGCACCATTCGTTTAAATGTTTTGGCCGATTAATTGAAATCGTTTATAATTTAATATTTTTAAAACAAGTATTTGAATAACCCTGCCTTTACACATGCAAGTACTTGCACTAGTGCTGTGCACATACTATATACGAAAACTTATTCGAAAAACTCGACTAGCTCTGCAAGTGAAAACAAGCAAGAAAGTATAGTCGGTCAAGCCCGACCATATAGTACCCTACACCTAGTATATGTATAAAACAGTTTTTTAGAAATGGGCGTTATATGGGAGATATCACCTATTTTGGAGCAAATTTCAGTGTCATGATTTCTGTGAATATAATTCTGTGTTAAACTCTATCTCGATATAAATACTTTTAAAAGATTTATGGAAGTTGAAGCGAATTACGGGAAGGGTCTTATATGGGAGCTACGACTAATTATGGACCGATAATAATAAAATTGTACCGTATTATTTGTATATACATGAAATATATTTGTGTTAAATATTATTTGGATAACAATATTTTTAAGTGAGTTATGCCCTTTAAAATGATTTTCGGAAGTGGGCTACGACTAATTATGGACCGATAATAATAAAATTGTACCGTATTATTTGTATATACATGAAATATATTTGTGTTAAATATTATTTGGATAACAATATTTTTAAGTGAGTTATGCCCTTTAAAATGATTTTCGGAAGTGGGCTACGACTAATTATGGACCGATCATAATAAAATTGTACCGTATTATTTGTATATACATGAAATATATTTGTGTTGAATTTTATTTGGATATGTACCAACATTTTTAAAAGAGTAATGCTCTTTTAAGTGATTTTCGGAAGTGGGCCTTATATGGGAGCTACGACTAATTATGAACCGAACTTCACGAAATTTGTAGGTGTGCTTTAGCTTCATTTAGTACTCATCTGTGGTAAATTTTGTTTGCATACTTGTATAATTCAAAGATTTATGACCGGTAAACCTCAATTTCGGGAGGATATTTGTATGGGGGCCAGGTGAAATAATGGACCGATTTCCACCAGTTTCAATCCCATCGATCCTTGGGCCGAAAAAATATTATGTACCAAATATTATCGAAATATCTTCAAAACCTGTACTCTGCGCACAAGCTTTACATGAACAGCCAGCCAGCCAGACGGACGGACATCAGAAAGTGATTCTGAGTCGATCGGTATACTTTAAGGTGGGTGTTGGAGCAATATTTCTGGGCGTTACAAACACCAGCACAAATCCAATATACCCTCCCTACTATGGTGGTGTAGGGTATAAAAATGTGTGTGTATTGAGTTTTTCGAACTGTTACTTGCATGTGTAAACCCCGAGTAACATTTTTATACCCATCAACAAAAAGATGGGGATATATTACGTTTGTTATTCCGTTTGTAACACATCGAAATATTATAAGATTCTAAGACGATCTAGCCATGTCCGTCTGTTGAAATAACGATAGAGCTTCGAAAAAAAGCCATCGAATATTAAAATTTTTACCAAACATTTGGTATTGAAAATGACAAAATCGGTCCAGTACCAGCCGAGTTGTAGATCAAAGTTTCAGACTATCTAGATATTTTTCAAATATTTTTTTTGCTATTTTCTGCAAATATAATGCAGATAATAACACGCACCCTTATTTTTACTATAGAAACACAAGTCCTGTTGAAAATGGTAGGAATCGGTCCACGATTTCTGATAGCCCCATTACAAATGTCTTCCCGGAATACGGCTTTATGGTACATGAATGTCTATAGAAAAGTCGTATCCATACAAAATTCAGCAATAATAAGTTTCATGCAAAGTAAACTCTTAAAACGATATTTTGTTTGCATCAGTCCACATTTTGACTATAGGGGCTATAAATACCAATTACGAAAATCACTTAAATGGGCATAAATCTTTTATAAAAATCAGTACCAAGTCGAAATAGAACAAAAGTAATCCGTAGACACATCTAAATTGTCGTACTAAATTCCATGACGATCGGTTCATATTTGGCCCCATATAAAGCCCATTTCCAAAAACAACCATAGACTATACAGGGGTGAGAATTTTCACGTTCAAATGAAGCCAAAATCAGTTTCCTTGGGCTGTTTGGTACCTTATTTATTGTGTGTAAAGTAAATCGAGTGTTAAAGTACACGCTGCAAAAATATAAACAAATTGTAAGTTCTTGATTATAACTGGAATATGCATAAAATTCTTAAATATCGTCATTGAGTTGAAATTCTACTAAAAGAAATCTAAAATAAGTAGAAATTACGAAACAATATTTTATGAAGTTCGCCCCATAATAGGTGATTTGGTGTTTAATCACAATTTTCAATAGTTAATTAAAGAACTTTGCAGTAAAATTGTACTTACTTTTTTACTATTGTAATTTTTACATTAAGGTCCTAAAAATAAATTTCCTTTTGTCATTTATTTATTACACTTTAAATATTGTATATGTTTGTCTACATACGAGTTACAACCAAGATAGTAACTACCTACAACTACTAGTCTCTATCTAAATGTATCCTTTCAATAGCAGTCGTTTATAGTTTTTTCCTGTGGAAAATAATGTGCCTTTGAAAATATTTTCACAATAAATATTCTTGATAGATCAAATAAATTATCAAAAACCATTTGTTAAAACAAAAGCAATTTTGATCCTTCTTATAAGTTTATCATATTACATTGTAATATAAAATTCATATGTACATACATACAAACATGCATGTGTGTTTTGGTGTATGTATACTTTTGTATAACGATGTAATAGCAGTGAAGAGCAAATATTGTTTTATCACATTTCGAAAACTAAAATTGCATAAAAAAGAAACAAAGTGTACTGAATTAACAAATTTAATGCAGCTTTCTTTCAATTTAGATGTTATTAAATGCCACTTTTCAAAAAAAAAAAAAAAGATTTCGGTAAAGTATAGTTCACATAAAATCCGACTACATACATGTTTTTATATTTATGCAACAAAAAAGTCAATGTTACTTTTTAACCACAAACTGAAGTGGGAAGCACAAATGGGTTTTTTTTTTACTTTAGGTTGAATGGTAATTAAAGCAATTTCGAATAGAAAATATTCGGGAAATAAACAATAAGCAGTAAAAACAAAATAAGCATATGGGTAATTCCATAGTCACATACGTGACAGTCGCACACTTCAATGACACAAAAACCAACGAAAGTGTTAACAATTTCTTTTACTATATAGCATGAAAATGTATACATTTGGTAAAAGAGAAAAAGCTATCAAGCTTAATTGAGGTGATGATCACAATGTTATGATTTTTATCTTAGAATAATGAAACCGTGGAATCGTGCAACTCCATAGAATAGTTTTTTAATTTAATAAAGTTGAAGTAAGAGAAATTGAAATGTCTAGTCTCCACTTCAAGTGGAATTTACTTGAATCATAACTGCTGCTATCTGATATCAGAACTATCATAATGTAGTGCTTTAATTGCATGTAGGAATGTAAAAATGCTAAATCAAAATGTAATTCCATTTATGTATGTCTTTTGCTTAAAGTACTTTTGACACCCACTGTATTAGCATATGTGTAAATGTGTTACAAAGTAGTGAATCTTTCAAATGCATGCAAATAAACTTATAGATAGATGTCTGCAACAATAAATATGCATACATATGTATGTGTAAACGTGTGAGTGTTATGTCTGGGTATTTGTCTAAAAGTGTATGCATTGTCTGCATATTCATATGCATTTTTTACCACCAAAAATAACAGCAACAAATAACCCATAACATTTTAATCAAAGTGACATTATCCATATTCATACACAAAACGGAAGTGCAACAATAAATTTTTATAAATACAGATCTGTATTGAGGACGAAGGCGACGACTACGACGTACAAATCGAAAAAAAATCAAATAAAAACAGTAGTAAAACAAAAACAAAGAACCAAATCTCACATGGATAAAGATGTTTTAGTTTTCGTAAATGAACGAACAAGCGTACAAACGAATTGCATACAATTTATGAGGAAAATACACGTTGCAGAATATAGCTTCATCCTTGTATTTTGTTTGTGTAGGTAAGAATACGTACAATATCATGAATTAGTATGTTTGTATGTATTTTTTTTTTTTTTTGTATTTTTCTTCCTCCGCATAGTTTCGATGAGAAACTACGCCAAAGCAATCAATGGGTTAATACCAAAATAATTTATGATCTTTACACAATCATTCATACACACGGACACTGTTACACACACAACCATGTTCACACACACGCTCGCAGGAAAATAACTACATGTGAGCCCAACATACGAGTGTACATAAAATAACTGAAAACAGGCAAAATTTTTGGGGGTAATAAATTTGTTGCAACTACGTTTACTACTTCTGCTGATACTTCGGCAACTGCAAAAACATTAAACTATTGAAAAGCGTTTTATAGGAAGAAAAATATAAAAAACCCTTTTAATTTAAAAAGGATAATGTAAAAAGTACGTGTGTCTTTGTTTGTTTGTTTGAAGAGTGGTAGTGCACTCAAGTGCTTTTTCCACTTCCCATCGAATCTGAAAACATGAATAAAGTTGCACAAACTTAAAAAATAAAGGAAATTTGTATACCCTCACCACCATAAGTGGTGAATGAGTTTATCATTCCGTGTGTAACACTGAGAAGTATTCATCTGAGACCCAAAGAAGTATATATATTCTTGGTCCTTATGGAATTCTTAGTCGATTGGCCCATGTCCGTCTGTCTCTCTGTCTGTCTGTGTAAAACACTTTCACGTCCAAAGTACACAACCGAAAAAACAAAGTTTACAAAAAATTGCTTAAAGTTCTACTAAGCAGTTTGGTATTCAAAATCAGCAAAATCGGTGTAGTAAAACCAGAGTTATGGACCAAACTGTAAGACAACCTCCATAAAAATTTATACTTTTAAATATATATTTTTTTTTTTAAATTTTTTTAAATATATTGCAGATAATACCATGAAATTTTGTATACGTTGTTTTTATGATAAAAGAAGAAAGTGTGAGGAAAATAGTAAGAATAGGTCCATGATTTATCATAGCCCCCATACAAAAATTTTCCCGAAATATTGCTTAATTATACATAAATGCCTATAAAATTGGATTATCAAAACAAAATTCAGCAGGAATAAGTTTCATGCAAAAAGAAATCGTAAAACTTTTTTAGTTCGGTGCATGTTTGACCAAAGACACCATATAAAATCCACTTCCAAAATTCACTATAAAACTGGTATAAATAATGTTAAAAAGCTAAAATTTGACATAAATAATTCTTATAGGCAAATAAATTGTTGTAGTGAATTTTATGGTGGTCGGCCCACAATTGGTCATAGGACCACATCCGAAAAACCAATACATATATCGGTACCGACTCAAAACTTTGTATAGATCATTTACATATATACAAAAATTATCCCACAAAATTTTTGTCCATTTTTAACCGTATCCCTAATATAAAGCCCTCTTCCGAATATCACTTTAATACTCATAAATCTCTTATAAATAACGGCACCGATCCAAAATTTTACACGGATCATTTGCATACATGCTATAATCACACTGGTGGATTTTAAGATAATCGGTCCATATTTGACTATATCCCCCATATAAGGTCCACTTCCGAAATTCACGTTAATACTAATATATATCTTAAATATACCGTTATTACGTAGAAATTGGACGTGAAATATCCTCATATGGATAAAATTCACTGTTCAAAAATTTGAGAAGATCTGCCCATGATTTGTCATAGCTGCCATATAAGAACTATTTCTGGAAAACCATATTTAACCCACAAAAATGTCTAATAAATATCGATATCGAACCAACTTTTATATAGATCAGTAATTTTATTCCAGAAATCATACTAATATCAGTTATACGGCAATTATGCTACTGAACTTTGTAGCAGTCAGCCAATAATTGGCATTAGCTCCCGAATTAAGTCCACTTCCGAGTAATAAGTCTTGTAAATAACGATATTGAGATGAAATTAAACCAAAATAAGCCTCAAATATGTAGAAACCACATTAGTGGATACTGGATTTAGAAGCTATCAGTCCATACCTGGTCCACTTCTACTATGCCACCCATTGTAAATAATAATATTAAATAAAAATGTTTATATTCTGTTCTATACTCTGTTTCTTAACTTGTTGTAAATATGTAAAAATGTTCTTTTAATTTTATAAATTGTTAAATTACACTCAAGATTATTATGAAAATCAGATAAACTCTGTAAATTACAGTAAGAATCGGTAATTACATCAATTATAATTGGTTAAAATTAGATAAAATTTCAAAGCATTTGATATAAAATCACATTAGTGAATTACGACCAACAGGTGATATTGTCTTTCAAACGATATATCAAATACTAATAAAATTTGCACTAAGCCCCGATAGACTAGGCAATAGAGTGCCCTACTATCAGTCAAAGGGTTGCGGGTTCGATTCCCGCCAAACCCTCTGAATAGAAAACACAGAATTAGGATATTCTAGTCCTATAACCAGTGTAGTTTCTGTATTTCTTATTACGTTTAGGGGGAGGGTATTTAAGATTCGGCACAGCCGAATATAGCACTCTAACTTTTTATATAACACATTGCTGGTATTGGAAGAAACAGTGGTATGTATCGTATTTTGTATTTTAGACAAAACAACAAATATGATTGCTGCTTATTTAGTACTGCACAGTAGTAACGATTTTGTGCAACTTCTCAATACACCCCAATACTCTTCAAATTAAATAATTTATAATAAGATCGATTTGTATTTTTGTGGAGAGAATTTTTTGTTAAAATATTCATGATATCGGCTGTTTTCATAAACCCAGTATGCAATGCAACACTGCAAACATATGCGTTTACAATGCAAAGCAAATACTTCATGTCAATGTAAAAAAAAAGACAATGACGTTTATGAACTCTATGCAATGCAGTACTGCATTGCGTACTGCGTTTATGAAAACAGCCATCCATCCGTTTTCGATCAAATTCTCTCTCTCTCTCTAGCTTATAATGTTTCCAAGTTATAAGAAAATATTTTAATTTGAGGTTTACTCTTCGCCAATAATTAATAACTTATTGTATAAAAATCTCATGTCCTGTAATCCTGTCCTGTAATAAATACAATAAAGAAGACATTTCGTCATTTATTTAAACATTTATTGCAATTAGTTCATTGCCTTGATTGATACAATTCTGTTCACGTACACAGGTACATAATAGTTTTCAGAAGCTTGGAGATTTTATCCAAGCGGCCAAGGTTATAAAGGAAAATTTCCGAGCCTGTTGCCGTTTCTGAGTTTAAATATTCAGATTTAGTTTATTGAGATCGGACAAAGATTGCGGCCCTGTCAACATTCGACGGCATTCATATCGTAATGGTAGTAGTAGTACTTTCTGTAAGATGGTGTAGTGACAAATATTCGAGAATGATGAACACAACTACAAAACAACTAAGAGTTTATATTCGGCTGTGCCGAATCTTATAAATCGGCCACCAATATACCAGTAGTGTGATTTATTCATACTTAAAATTAATTTGTGTTATATTTTGTATCGATAACGATATTTAAACGAATTTTTTTATTTTTCGGATACCTTATGTGACGATCGTCATAAAATATTGTGCCATAATTTCATGTACATATTTGAGGCTTATTTTGGTTAAATTTCTTCTTAATAAGGATATTTACAAGAATTTTATGGCTAATCCAGTTAATCTCGGAAGTGGATTTTACATGTAAGCTATGGCCAATTATTATAGTTTTTGCATACATATAACTGATCTGTCTAAAATTACCTAGGTAAACGTAAGTTATTGTGTTTTCGATATGTCGATGCTATGATTATTTATGGACTGATACATGGACTATAAAGTTCATTATATACATACATATATGTATGTATTATTTATGTCGAATTTCTACCCGATAAAGGTATTTAAAAAATATTTAGGTGATTTTCTGTAGTTTACTTTATTAATGGCCTATGCTCCCATATGGACCGATCGTCATAATATTCGGTACGCTGTTTTATACATACACGTGGATTATTTGTGTGGAATTTCAACTTAATAGTTATTTTTATAAAAGATTTTTTTAGCATTTAAGTTATTTTCGTGAGTGGACTATAGTTGGGATATATGGTAAAATATACCATTTATACATACATACATAGCGTTTTCCAACAGGGACGTTACAAAAGTAGACCAATAGGGACAGCAAACGACGCCATTTTTTTGCCGCTCTTTTGACATTTCTCTTCAGTAAGGTTTGCCATTTCATGATGGAAAGATATACGAGCCAACAACGAGTCGAAATTATTAAAATTTACTACCGTTATTAGTCAGACAGCAATCCACACGTACTCCATGAGTCATCATTGCATCACGAAAAAATTACGGTTTGGTGCGGTTTATGGGCCGGCGGCGTCATTGGGCCGTACTACTTCCGTGATGATCAAGACCGGCACGTTACTGTGAAGGGGAATCGCTACCGTTCAATGATAACAGAATATTTTTGGCCCCAATTGGATGATATGGACTTGGAGCACATGTGGTTCCAACAGGACGACGCCACAAGCCACACAGCAAATGTCACAATCAATTTATTGGAAACCATGTTTGGAGAACGTGTTATCTCACGAAATGGTCCAGTCGATTGGCCGCCTCGATCGTGCAATTTGACGCCGTTAGACTATTTCCTGTGAAGCTACTTCAAGTCTGTGGTCTATGCCAACAAGCCAGCGATGATTGATGAACTTCGTACGAATATCGAACGTGAATTTCAGCAGTATCGGCCGATTTATGCTTGAAACCGTCGAAAATTGGGTTCAGCGTCTGGACTTCTGCAAGCGTGTCCGTGGTGACCATGCAAAAGAAATCGAGTTCCATACATAATGGCATCGAACGTACTTTCACAGGAATAAAGAATTTCATTGATATCCGAAACCGTTTATGTTTTATTTAACAAAAAACTTTTGTAGCGCTCTTATTGAGCGCTTGTATGGGAGCTATGACCAATTCTGGGCCGACCACCATAAAATTTAGTACAACAATTTTTTTGCCTATAAAGATCAGTCATGTCAAATTTTAGCCGCTTAACATTATTTATATCTGTTTTATACGTATTTAAGTGAATTTTGGAAGTGGACTTTATATGGGGGCTATGGTCAAACATGCACCGAACCAAATAAAAATTCGTTTTGCGATTTATTTTTGCATGAAACTTATTCGTGCTGAATTCTGTATTGATATTTCAATTTTATAGGCATTTTGTATAATTAAGCAATATTTCGGGAAGATTTTTGTATGGGGGCTATAAGAAATCATGGACCGATTCATACTATTTTGCGCACACTTTCTTCTTTTCTTGTCCCACATATTGGTCCATAACTCTGGTTGGCCTAAACTGATTTTGCTGATTTTAAATAGCAAACTTCTCGAAAGCATATCTGATAGAATTATTGAAGATTTGGATTCCGAAGGTATCTGGGGACTTCAGAAAACTGATTTCAACAGACATACACACAGACGGACATGGCTTAATAGAATCCGCTATATATAAGGATCCAGAATATATATTGTGGAAATTACAAACGGAATGACAAACTTATATATACCCTTCTCATGAAGGTGAAGGGTATAAAAATATCGTGTTCATATCATATCATAAATCATATTTAGGATACAAAATTATTAAACATTGACTTGACTAGAAGCAATGATCACAAAAGCTTAAAAACGCATTCCACTGTGCTTCATTTAAAGCTGCAGTCAATGTATTTGTGTATGTATTTATGCAAGAAATGAGTGGGAAATATTCACGAATACATATGAGTACATACATACATACAAACATTCATTCGTTCATATGTATAGATACTAGTACATGTATGGAAGTAAGCAAAGTGAAATACGTGAACTCCTAAATATGTATGAACGTGTTCGTAAACTAAGCTAAAAAGGATGTAGGATGTGTTGCTTCCGGGTTTTGTTTACACTGAATGCAATCAAAGTTTTCCGCATTACACACACACACACACAAACACTCTCATACTTACTCGGGTTTTCACATACGATTGAATTTAAATGAAACTTTGTGCAACATTTTTAGTCAAACACTCGTGCATACATACATATTGTTACGCTGTTGCACATTCTCATTCAACCCCCGTTCTTCATTCTGTTGTTGGTTGCTGTTGCCGTTATTTTTCGGAGTTTTATCCCGCTTGTACGCGGTTATTTACATCTGGAATTCCGCTCGATTAAGCACAAAGGCAATGTGAATTATTCGTATGACTTTTCTCACTTGCATACCGCTGTGAGACTTACTGAGCATCCAAAGGACTGGACGTACTGTTTGTTGTCTGTGTACTCATATATTCATACGTTGGTGTATTCTTGGGTCACGTGCAGCAACACCAACGTGTAACGCATTTGTGTACTCTTCATTTAAACCTAGCGGATTGTTGTAATTGTTTTTAATAGATACTGTTGCCATTTATTTGTATTACATTGTCCTTCCTTTGTGTCTGGATGTATGTTAGAGTGTGTCTGTATACTTTTTAGATCCTTTTTTCTATTTATTTATAGATTTATAATATTTGTATTGGGTTTTCACTTAAGGATTTATAAGGACTTTTTCACCTCCCTTCTCTTTTAACATGGTAGTTTGCTACGCTGGGAATTTTATTTTTATATCATTTTTTTGTTTTCAAAGCAACATAATTACAAGTGATCATTATTGCCATCGTAATTTATTGTCAAAAGTTATTCAACCAACGTGCATATTGTGGCTTAATAAAATATTCAATATTTTATGTTTTAATATTTATTCTGAACGTCCTTCTACTCGTACATGTGTAATAAAAATGATAATTACGTTGATACTTTGCAGCGAGTAGTATTGTGGCAAAGTAGTTTAAGGGGATGATATGTTGAATGTAATGAATGGTTGGCGTTTTTTATCAGAGGTGTAGTATAAAAGTTTAAAATCTAAAAGTACTTTTTGTTATCATATTTTGTTTTCAAGTACTAAAGTAGTTATAAGCGAATTTTAATTAAATATTCGAAACAAAACCAATTCAAAATGGTTTTGTTACGGATTACTTGGTGATCACTGTAAAAGTTGTCAACTGAATGCTGATCTGGTTTCACAGTGATTATATATCTACATAGAAAGGGTGGTTAAATTGTAATTGAATGTGAACCACACCTAAACGCCAAGCTTTTTTCCGAATTTTATTTGACATTTCTCTATTTGAGACTTACTCAATTTGAACCATGGAGAGATACACAATCCAACAACGTGTTAAAGTTATCCAGACTTATTATGAAAATGGGCGTTCAAATCAAAATGCATGTCGTGCACTTCGTGATTTTTTTGGTCAATTTGATCGTCCAAATGTGCGTACAATCGCAAAAATCGTGGAAAAATTCGAGCAAACCGGGTCTGTAGAAGATGTGCAGAAAATATTGCTGCTGTTCGCGAGAGTGTGGCTGAAGAGCCGTCCACCTCAACTCGTCGTCGTGTCCAACAATTGCACCTCTCACGCTCGTCGTTGATGAAAATTATGCATAAAGACTTGCATTTACACGCTTACAAGGTGCAATTGGCTTCAGAACTAAAGCCTCTTGACCATTCCAAATGTCGTGAATGGGCAGAATGGTGGCAAGAAATGGCAACAGTGGATGATCAATTTTCGAAGAAAATCATCTTCAGTGATGAGGCACATTTTCACCTCAGTGGATTCGTCAATAAACAGAATTGCCGCATTTGGGCGAATGAGAATCCAAGAGTGATTGTCGAAAAACCAATGCACCCACAAAGAGTGGCTGTTTGGTGCGGTTTATGGGCTGCCAGTTACTGTGAATGGTGTTCGCTATCGTGAGATGATAACAAACTTTTTATGGCCCGAATTGGAAGATATGGCTGTGGACGATATGTGGTTTCAGCAGAACGATGCCACTTACCACACAGCTAACGAAACAATGGCTCTTTTGCGCAACAAATTCAATGGCCGTGTTATCTCACGTAATGGCGATGTCAATTGGCCGCCAAGATCATGTGATTTGACACCGTTGGACTTGGCATTTTCTATTATGCCTTATAAAAAATTGCAAATATTTTGCAAAAAATTGTAATGTTTTTTAGAAAGTTTAGTTACTTTTATTCAATAACACACATACATACATATCGCACCTGTTCAACAAAACGGTAGTAACTCAAAATTTTCTATTTTTCAGTAGAGTCAAAAAACTGTTGATATATAAATAGTAACTCTGAAGATTTGACGAAAGAGTCAACAAAATAATGGGAGATTTTTACAGTGGGTAGAGTAGATCATTATGTATCGTTTTTTAATAAAAAGTGAAAGTTTGAAAATTTCAAGTTAATACCCTTTTGTAGAACAGGGGCGATATATACAGTTAGGGACTTACATAAGTCTTCATACATAACCAACATTTATTATTTTCCTCAATTAAAGAGTAACAGAAAATAATCTTTAAATCAAAAAATTCAATTCTATTTTAATTACTACACGAATAATCAGTTAATAAAATTTGTTCCCAAAAATCAATGCCCTTTTTTAAATGTGTTTTTGCAAATTCGAGTCGCGGTCTTCGATTCTTTTCAGATATCATGGTTTTTCTGCGGGATATTCGGCTTGCATACCCTTGATCTCGTAATGCCTTTTGAATAGTTCTTGGATGAACTTTTTTATCCGTTGAATTTTTGACTCTTTTCGTCACTTAAAATAAAACTGACATCTCGCCTGGAGAGTTTCTTTGGACGTCTTGGTCTTGTCTTGTTTTCTACAGGGCCAGTGTTTTTGTACTTTGTTTTAATGCACTGAACCGTAGGAAAAGGCCTGTTAAAAAGTTTACTGATTGCATGGTAAGATTTTTTCTTTTTTATGCTCTTGAATAACAAGATTTTTTACATCGACCCTAATTTGTTACGCGTGCTCATCTTGTTAATTTGTAACAACTTATTTGACTGGCAAACTGCTAAAAAGTATTTCAGCAATCACGTACACTACCTGAAGTGCAAAAACTAATAATTGATGCAATGTTTTCCTTAAATTTTCTTTTATTTTTACACAGCACAATTTTTGTTTCTTAAATCACACGTATTTTTATTTGAGTGAGAGTAGACACACATTTCTATACACATATGCAAGTGTTACTCTCTCATTTGTATGTAAAAAGTACAAGAATTGCTAGTACAATCAGCGCTGCCAACTTTGACGAATTATCGTCATTTTAACGATTTTTTAAGTCAAATTTATTAAAATGACGATTGACGATTTTTCATTTTTCCCGGGAACAAAAATGACGATTTTTTAAAAGCAAAACAAAACATATCTTGGCATTTACGTGCAGGAGAACCAATCTAGTTTAAATATTGAATATAGTCAATATAATATTTGTTGAATTCTGCGGCCAATTTGATATTGAGTTGGTTTCACAAATTTTAAAACGTTTTGATTTTGGCGATAAACTTTTAGAAGGATTAAACTTCATTGGTCCAAACGTAGCTTTAAACAAAAAAATAATTAAATTTTACAATTGACCATTTTTTTCCAAATTTATTAAATGGAAAAGAATATCAACAACTTGATAATAAAGTTCGAGAATTACGTAATAAGAAACATTGGCCTTTTGGAAAAATGTTTCTAATTTAAAGAGAGCCAATAATGCACAGGCCTTCCCAATTTCAATACAATTTGTTTCGAGTTTAATGGCACTACCACATTCGTCGGCCAACGTTATAAGAATTTTTAATATTGCAAATTTAAATAAAACAAAAAACCAGAAATGCTTTGGATTATTCAACATTACAAGGAAAATTGTTTTCAAAAAATTATCTTAATTTAAATAATTCTCAGTGTTTTAATATAACAATTAAAATGAATTATTAAAAAAATGTCACACAGAAATGTACCAGAGTAAAATCACATAATACCAAAATTGAATTAATTATTATTTTTTTTAAATAATGGATGTAAATAAAATAAAATATTTAAAAAGTTAATAAAAAAAAATGTTTCTGGTATTTTTAACGTATTTTTGTCTTGACGATTTCTTGACGATTTTTTTCTTTTTAACTTCACGAGATTTTGATCCTTTTTTTTTTAAATTGACGATTTCTTAAAAAACAAAGTTGACAGCACTGAGTACAATCGAGTGTGTACTCGAATGTGTTGAATAAAACACAAACTATTTAGGAAATTATTGTAATTTTATTTTATTATGATATATTGGTATTACTCAATTATGTATGAAACAAAATATCGGCCAAATGGGCGCCGCGACCACGGCGGCACACCTCCATCCGATGGTCCAAATTTTCGATGACCCTGAGGCATAATGGAGGTTCTATGCCGTTAATGTGCCGAATTATCTCATCCTTTAGCTCTTGAATTGTTGCTGGCTTATCGACGTACACCTTTTCTTTCAAATAACCCCAAAGAAAAAAGTCCAACGGTGTCAAATCACATGATCTTGGCGGCCAATTGACATCGCCATTACGTGAGATAACACGGCCATTGAATTTGTTGCGCAAAAGAGCCATTGTTTCGTTAGCTGTGTGGTAAGTGGCATCGTTCTGCTGAAACCACATATCGTCCACAGCCATATCTTCCAATTCGGGCCATAAAAAGTTTGTTATCATCTCACGATAGCGAACACCATTCACAGTAACTGGCAGCCCATAAACCGCACCAAACAGCCACTCTTTGTGGGTGCATTGGTTTTTCGACAATCACTCTTGGATTCTCATTCGCCCAAATGCGGCAATTCTGTTTATTGACGAATCCACTGAGGTGAAAATGTGCCTCATCACTGAAGATGATTTTCTTCGAAAATTGATCATCCACTGTTGCCATTTCTTGCCACCATTCTGCCCATTCACGACGTTTGGAATGGTCAAGAGGCTTTAGTTCTGAAGCCAATTGCACCTTGTAAGCGTGTAAATGCAAGTCTTTATGCATAATGTTCATCAACGACGAGCGTGAGAGGTGCAATTGTTGGACACGACGACGAGTTGAGGTGGACGGCTCTTCAGCCACACTCTCGCGAACAGCAGCAATATTTTCTGCAGCACTAGCTGTACGAGCATGCACTGGTGTTCTCACATCTTCTACAGACCCGGTTTGCTCGAATTTTTCCACGATTTTTGCGATTGTACGCACATTTGGACGATCAAATTGACCAAAAAAATCACGAAGTGCACGACATGCATTTTGATTTGAACGCCCATTTTCATAATAAGTCTGGATAACTTTAACACGTTGTTGGATTGTGTATCTCTCCATGGTTCAAATTGAGTAAGTCTCAAATAGAGAAATGTCAAATAAAATTCGGAAAAAAGCTTGGCGTTTAGGTGTGGTTCACATTCAATTACAATTTAACCACCCTTTCTATGTAGATATATAATCACTGTGAAACCAGATCAGCATTCAGTTGACAACTTTTACAGTGATCACCAAGTAATCCGTAACAAAACCATTTTGAATTGGTTTTGTTTCGAATATTTAATTAAAATTCGCTTATAACTACTTTAGTACTTGAAAACAAAATATGATAACAAAAAGTACTTTTAGATTTTAAACTTTTATACTACACCTCTGATAAAAAACGCCAACCATTCATTACATTCAACATATCATCCCCTTAAACTACTTTGCCACAATACTACTCGCTGCAAAGTATCAACGTAATTATCATTTTTATTACACATGTACGAGTAGAAGGACGTTCAGAATAAATATTAAAACATAAAATATTGAATATTTTATTAAGCCACAATATGCACGTTGGTTGAATAACTTTTGACAATAAATTACGATGGCAATAATGATCACTTGTAATTATGTTGCTTTGAAAACAAAAAAATGATATAAAAATAAAATTCCCAGCGTAGCAAACTACCATGTTAAAAGAGAAGGGAGGTGAAAAAGTCCTTATAAATCCTTAAGTGAAAACCCAATACAAATATTATAAATCTATAAATAAATAGAAAAAAGGATCTAAAAAGTATACAGACACACTCTAACATACATCCAGACACAAAGGAAGGACAATGTAATACAAATAAATGGCAACAGTATCTATTAAAAACAATTACAACAATCCGCTAGGTTTAAATGAAGAGTACACAAATGCGTTACACGTTGGTGTTGCTGCACGTGACCCAAGAATACACCAACGTATGAATATATGAGTACACAGACAACAAACAGTACGTCCAGTCCTTTGGATGCTCAGTAAGTCTCACAGCGGTATGCAAGTGAGAAAAGTCATACGAATAATTCACATTGCCTTTGTGCTTAATCGAGCGGAATTCCAGATGTAAATAACCGCGTACAAGCGGGATAAAACTCCGAAAAATAACGGCAACAGCAACCAACAACAGAATGAAGAACGGGGGTTGAATGAGAATGTGCAACAGCGTAACAATATGTATGTATGCACGAGTGTTTGACTAAAAATGTTGCACAAAGTTTCATTTAAATTCAATCGTATGTGAAAACCCGAGTAAGTATGAGAGTGTTTGTGTGTGTGTGTGTGTAATGCGGAAAACTTTGATTGCATTCAGTGTAAACAAAACCCGGAAGCAACACATCCTACATCCTTTTTAGCTTAGTTTACGAACACGTTCATACATATTTAGGAGTTCACGTATTTCACTTTGCTTACTTCCATACATGTACTAGTATCTATACATATGAACGAATGAATGTTTGTATGTATGTATGTACTCATATGTATTCGTGAATATTTCCCACTCATTTCTTGCATAAATACATACACAAATACATTGACTGCAGCTTTAAATGAAGCACAGTGGAATGCGTTTTTAAGCTTTTGTGATCATTGCTTCTAGTCAAGTCAATGTTTAATAATTTTGTATCCTAAATATGATTTATGATATGATATGAACACGATATTTTTATACCCTTCACCTTCATGAGAAGGGTATATATAAGTTTGTCATTCCGTTTGTAATTTCCACAATATATATTCTGGATCCTTATATATAGCGGATTCTATTAAGCCATGTCCGTCTGTGTGTATGTCTGTTGAAATCAGTTTTCTGAAGTCCCCAGATACCTTCGGAATCCAAATCTTCAATAATTCTATCAGATATGCTTTCGAGAAGTTTGCTATTTAAAATCAGCAAAATCAGTTTAGGCCAACCAGAGTTATGGACCAATATGTGGGACAAGAAAAGAAGAAAGTGTGCGCAAAATAGTATGAATCGGTCCATGATTTCTTATAGCCCCCATACAAAAATCTTCCCGAAATATTGCTTAATTATACAAAATGCCTATAAAATTGAAATATCAATACAGAATTCAGCACGAATAAGTTTCATGCAAAAATAAATCGCAAAACGAATTTTTATTTGGTTCGGTGCATGTTTGACCATAGCCCCCATATAAAGTCCACTTCCAAAATTCACTTAAATACGTATAAAACAGATATAAATAATGTTAAGCGGCTAAAATTTGACATGACTGATCTTTATAGGCAAAAAAATTGTTGTACTAAATTTTATGGTGGTCGGCCCAGAATTGGTCATAGCTCCCATACAAGCGCTCAATAAGAGCGCTACAAAAGTTTTTTGTTAAATAAAACATAAACGGTTTCGGATATCAATGAAATTCTTTATTCCTGTGAAAGTACGTTCGATGCCATTATGTATGGAACTCGATTTCTTTTGCATGGTCACCACGGACACGCTTGCAGAAGTCCAGACGCTGAACAAATTTTCCACGGTTTCAAGCATAAATCGGCCGATACTTCTGAAATTCACGTTCGATATTCGTACGAAGTTCATCAATCATCGCTGGCTTGTTGGCATAGACCACAGACTTGAAGTAGCTTCACAGGAAATAGTCTAACGGCGTCAAATTGCACGATCGAGGCGGCCAATCGACTGGACCATTTCGTGAGATAACACGTTCTCCAAACATGGTTTCCAATAAATTGATTGTGACATTTGCTGTGTGGCTTGTGGCGTCGTCCTGTTGGAACCACATGTGCTCCAAGTCCATATCATCCAATTGGGGCCAAAAATATTCTGTTATCATTGAACGGTAGCGATTCCCCTTCACAGTAACGTGCCGGTCTTGATCATCACGGAAGTAGTACGGCCCAATGACGCCGCCGGCCCATAAACCGCACCAAACCGTAATTTTTTCGTGATGCAATGATGACTCATGGAGTACGTGTGGATTGCTGTCTGACTAATAACGGTAGTAAATTTTAATAATTTCGACTCGTTGTTGGCTCGTATATCTTTCCATCATGAAATGGCAAACCTTACTGAAGAGAAATGTCAAAAGAGCGGCAAAAAAATGGCGTCGTTTGCTGTCCCTATTGGTCTACTTTTGTAACGTCCCTGTTGGAAAACGCTATGTATGTATGTATAAATGGTATATTTTACCATATATCCCAACTATAGTCCACTCACGAAAATAACTTAAATGCTAAAAAAATCTTTTATAAAAATAACTATTAAGTTGAAATTCCACACAAATAATCCACGTGTATGTATAAAACAGCGTACCGAATATTATGACGATCGGTCCATATGGGAGCATAGGCCATTAATAAAGTAAACTACAGAAAATCACCTAAATATTTTTTAAATACCTTTATCGGGTAGAAATTCGACATAAATAATACATACATATATGTATGTATATAATGAACTTTATAGTCCATGTATCAGTCCATAAATAATCATAGCATCGACATATCGAAAACACAATAACTTACGTTTACCTAGGTAATTTTACACAGATCAGTTATATGTATGCAAAAACTATAATAATTGGCCATAGCTTACATGTAAAATCCACTTCCGAGATTAACTGGATTAGCCATAAAATTCTTGTAAATATCCTTATTAAGAAGAAATTTAACCAAAATAAGCCTCAAATATGTACATGAAATTATGGCACAATATTTTATGACGATCGTCACATAAGGTATCCGAAAAATAAAAAAATTCGTTTAAATATCGTTATCGATACAAAATATAACACAAATTAATTTTAAGTATGAATAAATCACACTACTGGGATATTGGTGGCCGAATTCTTGTAGTTTACTCAAAGTTCAAAGAAATATCTAGCACGAAAAGTGAATTTCCTGTAAGAAGTTTGGTATTAAATATAGCATGAACGCTCCAGAAAAGGTCTCAGAAAACACTCTTTTCGGACCCATATGGCTTGCTGGGATGAGCCCAAAAAACAATCATTATTGCGTAAAACCTTCAGAAAAGAGGGTCATTACATTTGAAAATGGTCCGTCAGAAAGAGCTCTTATATAATGTCAGAAAAGAGTCTTTTATGCGGGTTTTTGGGCTCAGAAAGAGCTCTTACATCATGTCAGAAAAGAGTCATTGCAATTTTAAACACAAAAATTTAAAAGTTCACATTTATTATTTTTTTTTTAAATTGTTTTTACTTAAACAAAAAGGGAATTCATTTACAAATAAACTAAATTAGAAATGGAAAAAAATTAAATAAATTGTATTTACAGTAAAAAAATAAAATAGAATTCATTTAAATAAAATATATAAAAATGGACTCTTTTCTGACTCCTTTTTCGGAGCGCTCCTAGAATGGTATACTGGGATATACGTACCTACATACATATATTAAAACTGAGCTATGTACCAGGTCAATAATATTGAATAGATATTTCCGCGAATGATGGGGAAAAATAACTAAACTCTAACTGTTAGTAGGCTGATAACAAGAAAACTATTAAAGATTGAATTGATATAGATTGAAAATGAATTCTTAAAATTTCTTGCAAATAGATACCAAATATTTCTTGTTCCATTTCTAATTTATTCTGTGGAAGACGAACCCACAATTACTGACAAAAAGATGGTCTGAAATATTTTTACCCCATAATTAGCTTAAAAACAAGTAAGAAAGTATAGTCGATCAAGCCCGACCATATAATACCCTACACCCAGTATATGTATAACACAGTTATTCAGAAATGGGCGTTATATGGGAGATATTATCTACCAATTAGGGACCGATGATTCATAAATTTGGTGTCATGATGTCTGTGAATATAAGTATGTATTATATGTGTTAAACTTTATATTGATATAAATATTTTTAAACGATTTATGGAGCTTAAAGTGAATTACGGAGAGGGTCTTATATGTCAGAATTATGGAGCGATAATCATAAAATTAGACCGTATTCTTTGCATACATATGAAATATATTTGCGTTAAATATTATTTTGATACCAACATTTTTGCGAGAGTTATGGTCTTTAAAGTGATTTTCGGAAGTGGGCCTACGAGTAATTATGGACCGATCTGCACAAAATTTGTAGATGTTATTTGGCTTCATGCACCACTCATTTGTGATGAAACATTTATGATCGGTAAACCCGAATTTCGGTAGGACATTTGTATGGGGGCCAGGTGAAATAATAGACAAATTTACACCAGCTTCAATTCCATCCATCCTTGGGCCGAAAAAATATCACATACCAAATTTTATCGAAATATCTTCAAAATTGCGACCTCTACTCTGCGCAGAAGCGTTACATTGACAGCCAGCCAGACGGACGGACATTGTTAAATCGACTCAGAATGATTCGTGATTCTGAGTCGATCGGTATACTTTAAAGTGGGTGTTCGACCAATATTTCTGGACGTTACAAACATCAGCACAATTCCAATATACCCTACCCACTATGTTAGTGTAGGGTATAAATAGCTAACCTCCTTATAGAAAGAGATGCTCCAGTAGCCAATGTGCAATTCTTCCTAAATGAACAAAGTCCTCACTATTGTACACTAATGAAACATTAAGTACCATTATCATTTAATTAAGTACTTTACATCCGTTTACATTTTGGTACCATTTTGCCCACAAGTAAATTGTAAATAAGTGCATATTAGCAAAAAGTGGTTGAAAAATAGTGTTAACTATAAAACTAAAGCAAAACTCCATGATTTCCAAAAGCCACGCGCTATTAAACACTTGGATTAGTCTTCCTTTAAAAACAATCAAGCCAACAAAAACAAACAAACAGTCAGAAATTACAAAAAGTTTTAAATATTCTTCCCATAGAATTACAGAATAATGATAACGATGACAAAGTCTGCGATGATGTTGATGATAATGAGGATGATTTTAATGTTGATGGTGATGACGATGACGATGATGCCTTTAAGGCCAATGGTTGGCCCTTATGCCGTTTGATTGTTTGTTTGTATTATTTGAATCATAAAAAATATGAAAGATAAACGATGTTTGTTGTTTCATCTTATCAGCAGTCTAGATTAAAAGTATTTTTTTTTTTATTTATCTTTCTGCTTTGGTGTGAGCATTATGGTGTCTGTCTATGCGTCCGTCTGTCCATTAGTTTGTCTGTGTAATAAAATTATGCATGGCTTTTTTCCTCTAGTTATTAACATAATGAATCCATTAATTAATTTTATTTGAATATAGAATTTGGTTGTCGGCCTGTTTAACATCATGGTTCTTTCCATACGTTCTACTGTAAGTAATCATAATCATCATCATCATCATCATTATAATAATCATAAGAAAACACGCGCTTTTATAAGGGAGTGAGTGATAGTCAAACAGTCCAAGAGATGGATTTTCCCACTCTTTTCATTCTTCCCATTTTCCATGCCTGGAAAAAGTTTGTAAACAATTGTGTTTACTTTTGTATAACGTATTTATGATTTATTGTTTAATTGGAACACTGTGCTGACCATAGGGTAGGAAAAGAAGCGAAGGTTAGGGCTTCTATGCATATTTACACAAAACATTGACATTGAGACAATATTATAAATGTATACGGTCTGCGGAATTCATAGGGAAATTGCAATGTGTTTATAATATTTATTTTGTTTTTTTATTTATAAATTTTACACGCATATTTTATGATGTTTTTTTACTGAATTGTTAATATTGAATATCAACCCTTATAATCTGCTAATCATGAATACAACTTATGTACGATTATTGATTAATGCATAGTAGAGGGGTTTTTCATTTATTATTTTAATAATGTTCAATTGTTCTAACACACTTCAGTCATGTTGTGACATTTCCGGTGGTCTTTATTAATCAATTGAATACCTGGTATCAGAATTTAGTTATGTAAGTTGCAGCACAGGATGTGAGTGGAAAGATATGAGCGATTTTTTTATATATTTAATATGTTCATTGTCTAATGTCAGGTATGGCATTTTCTGATGCTTTTCAAAAAAATTAATTGATATTTTTATAATAAATATTGAATGATTGTCAAAAGACATCGTCATATGTCGAAATGTTGGTAATTTAATACTCGTGTAGTGTACAAACTACAAATACAATTTTTATTTTACAAATTAAATTTCAATCTTTTTACCTTTGCTTTTTGTTTTATGTTTTATAAAAATTTTCAATAAAATTACCATTCTTGATTTAAATTTTAATAAGAAAACATCTTAAATAAGTCTCTACACATCTTAGCATACTCTACTACCCATGGTGAAATTATACCAGGTGACAGCATAGCTCCAGCTGATTATTTTTTGCTCTATTCATGGTAAGTTCGTGAAAATGTCAAAAACTTGTTTACAAATAGTCAAAGTTTATATAAAAACGTTAAAAAATTATTTTGTATTTGAAAAAGTGAGTTTTTGTCGCCGTTTTATCTGTTAAAAAAGTGTTAAAGAACTATTTTATATTAAATAGTGTCTTGTTATTTTACTAAAAGTGTTAGTTTTTTTTTTAAATGCGTTGTTGCATCTTATGCCGTATATACAACACTTTGTTGGACTCTACTAAAGAGTTTTACACTTAATGGCAACATGCAAGAACAATATCGTTTGCTGGTGGCCAAATTACTGTGTGAAGAAAAACGAGATGATTGAGTTTTTAAATAACAAGGAGTTATTGATATTACAGTCATTTCAGTTCTGCAGCAAGGAAGACAAAAGTCATATATTGTTAAAGGATACATTAACCATTTTGGACGAATGCGATAATCCTATCATAAAAAAGAAGGAAATACTTATCCAATTTAAGGAGAATTTAGAACAAGTCCTTAAAGTTCATGAGACCACTGAACACACTTTAGAAATATATCCTACCTTAGATGATTTAAATCTGGGGCTTTGCTCTGCTTTAGTACGAATTACAATTCCGATAATTTAATATTGGTCACTGTTACGTACTCATGTATGAAAGAAGGATTTGTAAGTATAAAAATTATAGCCGTTTGGCGTAAAATTTACGTTAAAATTCTTCAAACAATCTTCTACAAAAATTTTGAAATTGATTTTCAAATACATACATCAAAATTGTCTACAATTTTGATCTATACACTTTCAGATTGGCATCGAAATTGTACGCCAGTACAACATTGGCAACATCTACAACCATAAACTATTAATGTTTGAGACACCAGCATTTTTTTGAACCATATTACCATGTTTTCAACTACTTAAAAAATGCACTATAACCAATTTTCACATGAAGTAGTACATTGTGGATGTAGATAATCTCATTTACAAGATACTGTCATATTTAAATTCAAACCATTCAACGAACACATGCTGATCGTAATATTTGACTTATTGGGAGTGAAAAAAACTAACTCAAGGCGTATATTTTTGGGGATAAATAAATATATTATTTTTTAGGAGCATTAACTATCTGTATACGGGAGAGTTGCCATAACATTATATTTTCTATTGAGTGCCTGATACGCAACGGGTGCTTTGAACAGTTAGCAGGGATTTCTATAGTCCTTTGCAGTATAATAGGAACAACATCAATGGTTCTTTATAAATCATTTTAATGATTATTAGTTTTAATGTTTAACCTTTACATGATTATCTCTTCGTCCTTATTGTTTCCCTCTTGAAATGGTTGCAGTTGTGAAAATCCTCCAAACTCTTGCATTCATGCCAGCCTATGAATATGACTGTAAATGTTTCCAAGATCCTTAAACAAAGCATAGAAAATATCACTAAGATTCCCATATGGAAACATCATCCAGATAATATAATACAATCATTCCTATAGCGAATATTCAAAAGAATATTAAATCCGGGAATCCAAAGCTAATGTTCCTGAAAATTCGAAATACTAAAACTTAAAAAAACAGTAACTGGTTAATAACTTACACATATCAATCAGAGAATCAGTCAGATTTCGATGAATAAAGATATGGTGGTCATATTTTTCGTATTTAGTCTATGGCAGAACAGAAAAGGCCTAAATAAAGTAACTTCACATTATTCAAAAATAAGTGAATACATTTTTAATAAGGCATCAGAGATCACTGCAGGGCTCAAAATATAAGTTGCAAAGAATGTTTACCTGCATACTGGGTACAATCATGACTACATTGTCTCGTGAGTTATAAAATTCATTATATTTCATTACCTAATCCCTTGTCAATGTAATATTTATTAGAAATATGAATCAGAACTTTATCTCTCCTTTTTTAACTTGGCTAAGAATTAATATTTTATCGTAAATAAAAATTGGAGTGTCAAACAGTTGATATTAACCAACAGATGTGATAGGATTCCAAGTATTTTGCTAGTTTCAACTTCTCAATATATTGAGGTATGTAGTGGTTATCAGTGTCAGGTATGTAGTCCTCGTAAAGGCGAATTGGTCAGATTCCAAGTATTAAAAATGAGATGGAAAATCATTGGAATGTATTGAGTAAGTAACTATAGATATAAAAAAGATATTAGATTGGGTTGTTGATGTTTATGGGGAACAAATTATAAAGAAAGCTGTTGTGCACAACCTCAATACAACACATTTGACATTGAATGAATTCCAGATGATTTAAAAATATTGCTGACTTCGTCAATATCAAGAAAAGCTTATAAAGTAAAATCGTTATATCAAAAGAAGAATATATGGTGACCTTTACTTTTTCCAGATCTACTAAAAGCCAGATGATTGTCAATTGCTCCCAAATATTGGGTGTATAATATGAAAATACGAGATTTTTTAAAATTTATTTAAAGTATTGGTCATTCTTAGCTATGACCTTTTCCTATCCTTCTGTTAACATATGGTTTCCGCTACAAAAGAAGTGCTCTACTTTTGTAGCCAAAAAAGAATCAAGTTAATTCCGAATACCCTGTTCTGAAGTTAAGCGTATTCTGAGTGTTTTTCGGCTAATGCTCACTTCAAACAAATCAGCATTTAGTACAGGTTCGCTGTTTTTTTAACAGCTCATAATAGATAGGGCCCTTTTGCTTCCTTAGCGCAGTAGATGATGATTTTGCAAGCTCTTGTGGTAGCGACACCAATCTTCATGGAGTAATGTCTCCAATTCTTGGTCTTCAAACGCTTTTTGACTTTCATGTCTAAATCATGACCATCTCTTGATATTGAAACCGATGAAATGCCTACATTATAAGCTTCAGTTAAAGAAGTAAAGCAAAACTTTTCACATATGACGATATGTTAGCACAAAATGCTACATTTTCGAAGCAAAAAAACGTTGTTGTTTGCAGTACTAAGTGAGAATAAATGACAGATATGTACTCTTCAAAATGGCATATCAGTTATCAAACACTAAAAACTACGTTCAAATCAAGTAAGAAAGTATAGTCGGTCAAGCCCTACCATATAATACCCTACACCCAGTATATGTATAAAACAATTTTCAGCAATGGGCGCTCTGTGGGAAATATATGACCTATTATGGAGCGATCATCCAAAAATTTAGTGCCATGACTTCTCTAAATATAAATATTATGTATGTTAAAATTTATCTCGATATAAAAACTCTCATATGAGAGTTTCGACTAATTATGACCCGACCATTATCAATTTAGGTGTCATAATTTCTCTATATATGATTCAATCCCATCCATCCTTTGATAATATCACGTACCAAATTTTATCGAAATATCTTCAAAATTGCGACCTGTACTCTGCACACAAGCTTTACATGGACAGCCAGCCAGCCAGACGGATGGACGGACGGACAGACATCGTTAAATCGACTCAGAAAGTGATTCTGAGTCTATCGGTATACTTTAAGGTGGGTGTTGGACCAATATTTCTGGGCGTTACAAACATCAGCACAAATCCAATATACCCATCTGTCACCTTACTGTACATTCTATCCGCTTTCTATTTTAAACTTTTATAAATCGACAGGTTATTCTCTATGATTATACTCGTATCGCTAGGACAATGCTCTATAGTCCCGGTTTACATTATGAAATGTTTATCGCTGCGATTCTTGCTTCGTTGGCGAGAGCGGTGAGTCGTATTAAAAGGGGTACACATATGCATGTACTCGTGAGACACGCTTTGTTCCCTCATTCGTTTTCATACATGTATGTATGTATGTGCTAGCTACAATCAAATACATGTGTTTATTTGAAAATTTTTTGTTTATTTTGAAAAGGAATTGTCAAAAAATATATAAAAACATGTATACATCCACGAAAAATCTCTGCAACAAAAATCTCACAATGTAGACGCAAATACAATTTTTAAAAAGATACGACAAGAATCGCAGCAACAAAAATTTCATAATGTAAACCGGGACATACTATTTCTATCGTTACTTCCCCGTAATAAGTACTTTTCATAATCTTAATACTTCTAGAATTTGCTTCAAAACTTAATTCGACGTATTTTCAAATATTACTTTAAATGCGGATATCAATAATTAATTAATTAATCTTCAATCGACTTTGATTTATATATACAGATCTAGCCATCAGAAAATATTTTTTCGAAAATACTTTTTATTGTGAATATTGGCTTTTACTTTAACACATTTTTAACAAAGTTATCTTAAGAAATTGTATGGCAGTTACTGTGTAACATTTAAAAATTTCAATTTCCAAAATGCAAAAAAACAAAAAACTCATTACTAGATCGCCTGAGAAAGTAATTTTGGATGATAAATTAACTTTTTTTCAAAAATTTCAAACATAAGTTTTATTTTTCATTAAACAAATATTAAAAAAATGTGTAATATTGCGTTTGCCTTATAAATTCATCTAATTCTGTTTTTATACGGTCTTTGTTTTACACGGTTTGAAAATAAAGAAATTAAAAATTTTTTTTACACCATTTTATTCCATTTACCACGATTTTTGTAAATCCTTGTTTTTCATTAATTTCAATAGGTTTTAAAGATAAGGAACCAATCACCTATTTTGCATACGTTCAATGTCTGAAAGTTTCCTGAAACCAATTACCGTGTAAAAACAGAATTAGGTGTAGGTATTTAGTTTACAAATACATACTTAACAAAAAAATATTTACTCATTTTAGATAATCTTTTCAAGTCTCTTTTTTTAATATTGTTATAAGATGCAATCAATTTATTTGTTTGACTTCAAATGGATTTGTATCTTTATTAAGAAATATTTATTCAATTATTTCTGAAGTTCAAAATACATAAATAAAAAATGAAATTACAAAAATCAGTTTTTCAAAAGAAAACATCATCTGTAAACAGAAAGACAGATGAGCAATCATCAAAACATCACAGCGATTTATACACTCAGTTCACTTCACATCACATCGTTTCATTTCATTTCGCTGCAGACATAATAAAAATAGACCTATGAAAATATTTTGATTGCAAGGCAGACTCCCACTCAGTGATGGTGGGAAAAAAGTTTAATTACAATCATTAAATACACGCCAGTACACAGATACGTACGCACACAATCACACATGCAGTCTAGTGACATCCAGTGACTAATGAAAGAGAACATTTTACCACAAACGTCAACAGAGACAATCGACAAAAATATTAACGATACTAACAACAACAGCAACAATGATAATAATGGCAATGACATTCATTGAATAAGAAGGAGGAAATGTAAACAACTTAACGGATTTCTTATTGAAAACCAAAAGTTTATATACATCCATCTATACCTATACATACGAGTGCATACATACATACATATTTATGTACATATATGTATATGCCTATTTGAAAAGTACTTTCAAAATGCTAAGGAATTTAATCGTTGGATCTAAAAAAGCTTTTCATTATTTTCGCAATCGGAACTGATCAGGTATCTTTCACGACAAGCTGCTGACCAACTAACAGTCGAAATACTTAGTTGAATTCAATCTTGAAGATTAGCACCGAAGAAATCTTAAGATTTTTTCGCTCAATGAAAAACAATGAATGTCGAATATGAATGCAATATCGGCATGGAGGTCAAAGGACATTATTTTACTAAAAAAAATTGTCGTGCTTTAAGGCATAGCATAGGAACATAAGTGAGTATTCAAAAACGGAAACCGGATACCGGTTAAGCGGTTTTTTTCTATTTGAAAAACTTACCGGTTTCGTATATTTTTCTTTCAATTGTAACCGCATTTAAAACGGGTTTGTTTAAAAAATGCAATTTTTCGAATCATCCAAAAAAATATTTTCTAAAAAAGTCGGTTTTTTTTTGAATACTCTAGTACTCACAGTAAACCAAAACTAAACCGTATTAGATCTCTCTGCTTATACAAATTTTGGTCCGCTGAAAATATAATATCATCTTCGTAGGTAAAACAGCACTGTTTTCTAAAATTCTATTGTTTGGACGGAGTCAAAATATTCGAAAAACGCTAAAAAAAAAAAAAAAAAAAAGTTAATTGAGATTTTGTATTTAATAATTTTAAAGCACTTTTCTGCCTGGCCTCCTGCATATTGTTCATATTGTTTGTATTTCGATATGTGTATATAAAATACATGTGTGTGAACGCTCTTTATCAGCAACAGCATAAAATACAAGAGTTTTCTTCGCAGAATGTTTTCACACACAGCAAAAGTACCGTGCGAATTTATTTAACTCACACCATTTATCCATCTACACTTATTAACACTCACATGCATACATACATACAGTCACAGAGACACAAACACATCCGTTCAGTGTGTCTAAGTAAAGTTAACAAGTAGACACTTGTGTTGCAGAGTCTTGTTATAATCAATGTAGCAAAAACTTAATTGCAAGGGCGGGTGTCGACTGCAACAACCGCAAAACATTACGCGAGACAAAGTATTGTTGATTTTTATTTCTAGTATTATATTTACGCCAGTGATAGGGTGACCTTATTTATATTAAGGCAGACTTAACGATATATAGTACAACAGTATCCACAATCTTCCGAACCAAGTTCAATCAGATCAATTTAGCACATGGTTAAGTTGTTGTAAACTCTTAATTGGTGTTAATTATATCCTTTACTATTTGTTTTTGGTTCTTAAATTTTTACATTTTCCAGGATGGTGAAGACAGATATTTTATTACAAATACGTACATATGTCTTGTTATTGTTTCAAAAAGCTGATTATATCAATTTCAAATGACTACTCTTATCTCAGCAGCTCTGGCAGTAATCGAAATATTCAACGATATTCCGTGTTCTGTTGCCGTAGACACTAGACACCAGTTATCTGGTTATTATCTTCAGATTGATCAGCTCTATGAATAATGTAGGGTAGTGCTAAATCTCGCAAGTTCTTTCTGCCCGAAATTTCCATGGGTAAATAGTAAAAGTATATAAAATAAAGGCTAAAAAGGAAACTAAACAGTTCTAGTCTTTCGACAGGATTGAGGCCACGATGTTACAAGAGTTTTTCAAGATCAAACAGCATCAAATAAAATAAAACTAAATATTTGTTGTGTCCTGTCCTGTCCTAAATAAACGAAGTATTTTTTAATAAATAAACGAGTTCAAATATATTTTATTCAGTGGTTACGTCTTTTTCGACAAATATTTGTCAAGTGTGACCGTACATTCAACTCTTCCTAAGTCATACCATCCTTATGATTATACAGGTAACTTCACTCGCCCACATTATCTAATATCATAGTAACTTTCAGTAATATGTGGTTACATGTAGACATCGAAATGCTCAAACATAGGAATATATTTTAAGTCATCAGCAAGATAGTTGCATGTTGCATCCAGGCAGTTGTTGGCAGTCAGTATTTATATATCGATATCACTACCGGGTATTGTGTTATATAGCATCTAGTTAGCTGCTCCCTTTATTATACAACCTGGATCCAGTTAAGCATCATAGAGTGCAACGTCGTAGGAGTCGGGCTATTCTGTTATCGGCAATGACATTCTCATTAACAAACTCTCCGAATGGGTGCAATATGAGGGCTTGTCTAATGATTGACAAGATAGTTATCCCATAGAGTAATATTGTTCTAGTAATTGAGTCAAATAGCCAGTTTATGATGGGAATTGGACAATGTTTTTTGTATTCCCCATCTTCATATCTGTCCGTAGAGCGAAGCCTTATCAATTTAACAAGGATCAACTCTTCAGAATTGATGTGATCACATTGGAGGTAATAAACTTGGAAATAGAAATGTCAAACAGCATAAAGAAACCCAAACTCCACAGCCTCTCAAAGTATCTTAAGTGAGAAGCCTTCAGACTAGCTTAAACTAAACAGCATAAACTAACTAATGCTCCAGATCATCAACAATAAAATGTGAAAATGATATTGTTCAATTTTAATTAGTTAATATCGCAATATAGATACATATGTATATCTAGCTTGTCAAACCTCTTGCTATTCTTATCTCTGCAGATTCAAAAAATAATCACCCAAACATGATTTTGTAAAACACTTTTGTAATTCAACGCATCACCTACGCTTTTGCTAACGCATCTCCAAAAATTTGAAATTTTGTAAATCCCTGCGTCATTACGTCTAGCGAACGCTGAAATATTACGTTGTTACAAACCTATCACATCATTGCGTGGTTAATGTTGCCATTTTAAATGTTGATACAGAAATTTAAAATAAAAAATTACTTATTTTGTATTGGCAATACTACAAACCTATCAGCTGTTCAATAATATTGTTTGGTTATTTATCAAGAAAATATTTCAAATTATGAAGAAAAAAGTCTTAAAGCAAATAACTATAAATACAGAAATACTAAGGGGTATAAAAAAATGTTTGCACTTATGGATATGTCTTCTGCTTCGGATGATCAAGAGTCTTCAAGGGTCCTGGATGTATCTATTGAAAAAACTCAATTGCGCTCTACTATCAACATTATAAATTTAGCGAATAATGATTAAGTAAAATAACACTGTGAAGATTTACAATATTTTTGAATGTAACTTCGCAGGTGTTCTAATTGGTGGCCCAATTGCATTCAGGAGTCAAACAGTTGCCTTTGAGCTGCCAAAATTAGGAATTCCACCAGCCACATCTGGATGCTTTTCCATTTTAGCTATCAACAATTCTTTTTTAAAAAGAGAAGTAACATTCAGGCAATTAATATGCCTATATATTTTGTGTTACTTTCTTTGGAAAGGGGATTGGTTAAAGAAGTAAAGGTGGTGAAAGAAGAAAGCTTTTTAATATCACAATTCTGCAATGGCGCATTATGTTTGTTTTTAGTGCAGAATTGCAGCGCCTCTGGTGGCGAGTAGGCGCACTAATGTTAAAGCTTGATGTTATAGCCTTTATTTAATTATTTTACTTCGGTGACGTTTGAATGCTATACCACCGAAGGAGGGCGCTGTGATAAATATTAATTATGATGGATAGAAAGAAAACTAATAATTATCAGAAACTGATGTTGTTTGAGTGGCAGCGGCTGGGAATCGAATCCGGGCTACAAATGTCAACTCATGCTTAATGCTCAAATGCGCTAATCAATTAAGCTACAGCACCCTCAATAGGTTATGGGAGGAAGGATAGAGGGGGTAGTGTTTATGAATATTTGACTTGAATTTTTCTATATTGAAAGTGGCAGGGAATACTTCTGCTGGTAGTTTATTCCGCATACGAGACAATACGGCTAAAGAACGAATTTTCTCTGTAGTGCTCCAGTCGACCATAAATGGATGGGCCCTAACTGAAGAACGTGTATTACGTGAAAAAAAACTACGTATATGTGTTGTCAAAGGTCTTTCTTTTCCGCTAAACCCACATTTGAGAATCTGGTCACCTCATTATCTGCAACGATTTAGTGGTATGAATTGTATGCTTACAAAATATGGTTTGTGTATTTAAGAGCTTAAGGGAAGAAATAATAATCGCTACAATAACGTTGTTTAGTTGAATGTTTATCCGCTGATACATTCGAGTATTTACGAGATACACGTGCTGCAGCAACTTGAAAAATGATATTGAGTAGAAGCAGCAGAAATAGCAAAAAAAAAAACTATATGAAATAAAAAATTTAATTATTGGCAAAGAAATCATGTTGGTAAAAATAAACACATAGTAAATCATCATCATATCATTCCTAGGTGGAAATCTTTCTTAATTTCTTTCGTAGAATCTCATAAATAACAATTTAAGACACGCACATTTGATTAGGAAATCACCATCATTAGTTAAACCGTTCAAATGTGTTGATTAATTTTATAAAACGTTTCTGGTTTTTATTTATTAATTAATTTTATTGGATGTTTAAAGCACATTTTACATTTTACCGATTAAACCCTTTTTTCTTATCCAGTTTTTAGTACGAACAACAACTTAAGCTCATTAATTTCAGTTTAAACAGAAGTCATAAACACTTTTCTTAATGTTTCACCTCTTTTTGAATTATTTTTTTTTTTACTTCACATTTCAGATAAACACAGCCTCTTGCAGGCTTTTTTAAGAATAGCAGGCATGTAACACAAAATAAAAGTAAATAGGAAAAGAAAATAAAACGTAAAAGATTTAAAGTCACAAAAAAGGTCTATAACAAGATTTATGAACCTAATCAGTATTTGAAATCGCTTCATTACACCATCAACGCTGTTTATTTTGTGTGGAGTGAAAAAAAAAATTGAAATAATCTTGTATTCAAGATTAGAAGGCAGTTAGTTGTTAGGCAGAATTTAATCAATAAAATGTTTAAATATCTTTGGAAAAGATGGTAGGAAGTGATTACTATGGAAACGGAAGATGGTGGGTATATTAGAAGCTTTTTTGAAGCCCAAGACCAAGATCTTAAGAGGTCCTAATTTAAAGGTACTAAACATTTTTCCTCTCTACTTTAGTTAATACTCCCTAACTAAGAAAGAGTTTTTGTTTTACTTGATTAATACCTTCGCTGTTTCCTATATTTGGTTGACATAACCAGTATTATCATTTCGAGAACGCCCAAATGTTGTGACAGATGATTCAGCATTATTCCTATCAAATTTGTGTGTTAAATATTGTTGTAAGACCCCGTTTTCCTCAATATCTAACACACTTCTTTCATAATCGATTGGATACGAATTGCTAATAGATTAAGTGTCCAATTAAAATGGCGAAGCTGAGCTATAAACCTGTTCGTTATAGATAACTGAGGGTTTCGCACTTGTTCGTAAAACATTATGGGAACGTAAAGGGTCCGCCAAATAACTTTTTTTTTGAAAATGCTATAAAAAAACTACTGAATATTTTCTCAAATTTCTTTTTTTATTTGAAAGTACAATCCCTCCGATTAATAATGGAAAATAATTTCATTCAAATGGCACGATCGGTCCAATTTTTAACCATATTATCAATTGTGTGCAGCTGTATTGTACCAATGGCTTCACGAATATTATCCTTTAAAGCGTCAATTGTCTCTGGCTTGTCGGCGTAATACTTATCTTTGACGGCACCCCACAAATAATAGTCCAACGGTGTCAAATCGCAGCTCCGAGGTGGCCAAACGACATTAGCTCTGCGGCTGATAATGCGATCTTTTAAAACAGGGCGCAAAACATCGAGTGTAGCTTCGGCTGTGTGGTACGTAGCGCCGTCCTGTTGAAACCAAATGTTGCCAATATCCTCCTTATAAATTTTTGTGACCAAAAATTTGTTCAACATGGCCCGATAACGATCGCCATTGACTGTAACGGTCTCTCCTTGCTGATTTTCGAAGAAAAATTGCCCAATTATGCCTCTGGACCAAAATCCGCACCAAACAGTGATTCGTTTTCGGTGCATCAGATTTTCAATGTATGCGTGCGGGTTTTCTGTGCCCCAAATGAGACAATTTTGCTTGTTTACATACCCGCCAAGTTCAAAATGAGCTTCATCTGAAAAGATGATTTTTTCGCACACATTCTTCAACATTACCATGATTTTCAAAAAAAGATATCAACGGTCGACGTCTCAAGTTTTTAATTTCGGATTCTTCTTCTCGTATTCATGGCATAAAACTAGAGAAACCCATAGTTCAAGTACATCAGAAAAAATTCTCGAGCCAATTTGTGCCACTAATGTAGACTTTGATGTCCTCAACAAAGAGGTCAGAGTTTGCAACCCAGATATCTCGTGTTGGTATTTTTATCTTGAAGTTTCTATATAATTTAAGTGTAGGTAATATATAATTTATCTCCTGGATCAGGATTTGCCAACAGACTTTATCAAGATGATGTGGACACATTCAGCTTCAGTTTAGAATCTTAGAGCAGATGTTTGATGTAGATATAAAGAAGAGGTATGGCCATCGTCTGAGGAATGGGACTCATGAAGGCAGTAATAGCAAAATATGTTGCCTGCCTGTTTTTAGTTTTGAGTCTTAAGGCCGACCTTAGAGCCGCTTGTTGAAGATGCTGAGGAGAGATGTGTACAACATCGTCAGGGACCTAACATGTGGAGTGGAATTCATGGGCATATACCGAGATGTGCTAGACTCTGTAACCTGTACATCATATGTGAGAGGATGTGTATATCCTCTATATATAAGATTATATTAGATATTTGTGTATACAATTTTTAACGAATTCATTCTCTAAAACACTGACAATAATTTGAAGGTATAACAAAACAAAGGATTGAATCAAAACAATAATTTACCTTTTCTTTAGTATATTTTTTTGTTTTTTTTTTGTAGTTGTTGTGTGTATTTTGTTTTTAATTGATTGTGTACGTGATTATCGGGACATATCTAATAAAACAGCAACAAAAACGAACTCAGGAGTGACTCCAACAATAAGCAAGAGTGGTATGAACATTCTTGTATTTTTTAATTCCCCGTTTCTGGTGGTGTGCTCAATAGCCAGCAATAATTCTTAAACAGTTTATGTCTTTAGCAGCACAACAAAGAACACACCAACAAACAACAACAGCAAACAATATCTGAACAACAGATAAAAATCATTTTTACCTTTATTTTGTAAATCGTACGTTTTTTCCCCCTTCCATTCGATTACGATACTTTACTCGTAGTGTGATGAGGTTGCATGCTGTGATACTGTATCTGTTGTTGCTGTTTTTCTTTAGTTTCTGTTAGATGATGAACCCTTCCTCCTGGTCTCATCATAACGTTCATGATAATTATTGTTGTATTTGTTTAGTGAATGGTGAATGTTTGTACCTTTGTGTGGTTGTTGTGTTTCGTTGTCTTTATTTCGTTTTAACTTTTGCCCTACACGATTTTTATCATAAACATTATTTCTCTGCCAGATAATATAGTTTGTACAAGAGCAAAGTACGTATATTGTAGTGGTTCCTGTTCTTTAGCTTTAGGAGTTTTAAAACATCACTACCATCCCATCTCATTCCAAACTCTGGCAGTCCATATATTGTAAGCAATTTAATTCATGAAGATACAAGTCGTATTTCGGATTTCATGTGTGTATATTTAAGGTTTATTGGTTGGAAATTTATGATTGTATCTTATTACGGATTTTAGTGTTTGTTTTTTTTTAAAGGTGATTTTTTTTTGTTTCTTTAAAAAAGGAGAGAAAAAAACTTAAACAAACAATAATCAAACCCCCTTTGATTTTCAGTTGAATTTCGGTGCCATAACATTTATGTTTTTTTCTTCTTTGTTGGAAAAATTAAATTAATGTTGACAATTTTAACAAATTCCCAAGAACAGTAAATGTGTTTGAACAGACACTTTGATTGTATCTGCTGCCTCCTTCGCTTTCTTTACATTCCCAATTAAATAAATTAGTAAAAAGTCTAAAGATTTCGAGCAGACAATTAATAAAGACTCAAATTTCAAGAAATTAATTCGTTTTAAGAGATTTAGTTACTCATTTTATAAAAATCTTTTACATGCTTTGATGTAAGATTTCCAGGAATTTCGTGAATTAATTACACAAGTATACAGGGTTTTGGATCTAAGCAACCAAAAGCTGTTTCTAAGGTTATTTTGGGGCTCTGAATCCGAATCTGCACTCCGTTTTTTTAAATTGGTTCTAGTTTTCGAGATATTTAATTAAACATTTAATTGAAAGTGGACCGATGAAATAATTTGTAGTATCAATTAAAATATTTTGTAAAAATTTAATTAAAAGTAGTTTTAATTAAAAAAATATTATATTATTTAATTGAAAATTGTTTTTCAATTAAAAATTTAATTGATATGATTAAAAGTTTAATTCAAAATCAATTAAGACTCAATTAAAAGTTTAATTAAAATTTGTCGGGCAATATTTTTTTCTGTGTAAACAAATTTTTTTAAATTTTTGACAATTAATCTCCATTTTATTCATTAAAATATGTTAAATTAGAAATGAAGAGCAGTCGAACTGAGTCGCTTGTACAGTTTGGGATCTGTTTCACGCATTAAAGTCCAACAGTAGTCGCTCATCATGCCCTCGTCCCAAAATCCTTGGTATCGTTTTTCGATTTTCGCCAAATCTTGGTGTAGTCGCTCTCCTTGCTCGTCGCTTGTATCACCCAAGTTTTCAGGAAAAAATTCGAGATGGGAATGCAGAAAATATATTTTGAGAGACATTCGAGCTCCAATCTCCAATCTCAATAATTTTGCAACAAAGTGTCGATTATCTGCTCGAAATCCGGATATTTGCGGTTACCGAGAAAGTTGTGAACAACATCTTGAAATGCTATGGAGGTTAAACATTTTGTAAAGTTTCTGTTCGGCCATTAATTTTCGAATATCAGGTTCGACAAATATTCCCTCTTTGATTTTGGCGTACGACGATATGGGAAATAACTTGGTCAAGTACTCAAAAGCCGGTCCTTCACGGTCATAAACTAGAACCAATTTTGAAAAACGAAACCCGGATTTGAATTCAGCACCTCAACTAATGTCGAGATTTGTTCTCATCTGCTCTGATCTAAAAGTTGACCGGAATTTGTAAACTTGTGTTATTATTGGTGGTTTTGTTTTAGTTAATTGGGGTCAAATAATTACGTAGTTACAGCTATTGTTACTCAGAAACGAATCCTGTTATTGACATCTAAACACAAGTATGATATAAAATTTTATTTTCCATATAGGGCCCGATTATCGTTCACAACGACTACAACACAACATGCATTTTTCATACGATTAAGCCCATAAGTGTTGTGAATCGTAATCGCAGTTTACAACATACTACATCAAAATACTTGTGTTGTGAACGGTAATCGAGGCCATAATAAACATACAATTAAGATCAATATAAATATGATATATCGACAGCTCAATTCCAAAACATGCTAAGTCGAAAAAGTGAGTTTTGCAGGAAAAGCTCCTAATATCTAAATAACCATATGCGGTAGAACTTTGTTGTTTATAACAATTGATTAGACTAGCCAATCACAACCAAAATTTGACAGAATTTAAGTTGAAAAAATCTAAATTCAAAAACGCAAAAAAATTAAAAACATGCTAAGTCGATATAGCATGGTTTGGAATTGAACTGTCGATATATGTAGTAATTGTTTCTTCCTCCACCTCCTCCTAATTATAACAGCACCGTCAGTAACCATTGTACCGTAGGCCTAGTCTAGTATTTCAAAAGTACAGTGTCTTGTAGATACAGAAACAATAAGCCTTATTTGGTCACAACGAAAGCTAAACAAAGAATTCGTCCTGCCTTTACTAAATACGGGCCAAATTGACCTCTTTGCCTGATCAAGTCTAAACAATTCTTTTTGCATATATATTTTTAGACTCGTAATAGTAATAACAGTAAAGGGGTCAATCGCCTCCTCGGTCCTCATTGTACCTCTTCTGGCCAATTTATTAGCAAAATAGTTGCATTGCATCTCCAGGGACCCATATTAGCATTGGAGGCATTACTTCATGAAGATTGTTGTTTCCTTTCTCCAATGTTCGCTTATTGTTATTAACTCTGGTCTGAATATTCATAACTTCAGTATCATTGATGACCAATTGCTTTTAAAGTAATTGAGGGTTCATTAATTTCATATAATAAGTATAAAAGTCGTAGAGAAGGTAATGCAATAAATAATAAAATAATTGCTGGTAAAATTGTTCAAATAATTTCAATAGTTTGCTTTATTAAGAATTTTAATTGCGCTAATTTTTGTCCTGTTTTATTCCCTTTAAGTTGGGTTCTAATTTACAATAAGTAGGATCTAACTATTCAAAATGACCTCCAAATAACTTTTTTAAGCTGCAACAACCCAGCATACCCTTCAATGAGCGCTCCGAAAAAGGAGTCAGAAAAGAGTCCAACTAAAAAGCATTTCGGAGCGAAAGTAAAATTTGCTAAAAAAATTTATTTATTTTTGCATTTTTATATATTTTATTTAAATGAATTCCATTTTATTTCTTTTTACTTTTACTTTATTTATGTAATTTTTTTCCATTTCTAATTTAGTTTATTTGTAAAGTAACTGACCCTTTTCTGACATTATCTAAGAGCTCTTTCTGACGGACCATTTTCGAATGTAATTACCCTCTTTTCTGAAGGTTTTCGAAGAAATAATGATTGTTTTTTGGGCTTATAAAGTGCATGAACGCTCCGGAAAAGATGCCAGAAAAGACTCTTTTCAGACTCATATGGCTTGCTGGGAACTCTCCAACTTATACTACTGTATCAACTTGCTGATGAATCGTGTTTTCTGCTGTCAGTAACTTGAAGTCAGCCACTGCTGGATATGGCTTCACTGTAGTTTATATTAAAGGATTAACAAAGATTAAGACGCTAAATTTTTCTAAATCTGCCTGGTGAGCCATCAAAAGAAACAGTTCAGTGTGAATTACTTTCACACAAAAACGAACTGGAATTTTTGTCAAGTTTTGTATTCCAGACCTCAGAACTTTCGTTGTCATATGAATAATGAAATCTTAGTGATTTTTTAGCCGATGCCATGGCAGCTCAACTGCATTATGAATATTTTTATCTAAAATAAAAGTTAGTCAATGGCAAACTTCTTACATACATACATACGTGTACATATATATTTCGGTCAGCGTGTTTAAGATTGTGTCGACTATTTTTGTTTCTTTTCTGAAACATATCCTACATTTATATAAATAAAATGGATTCAAAACTTTTACTTACATATACAACTTGTGTCTTTGGCCTGCAGAGAGTTTAGTAAAACTTCATTTAAACTGTTGCAGCTGATAACATTTTCTACTCCATATAAAACTCTATTCAACTACTTGAGTTTAAAAAGTTCTACCTAAAAAAAAAAACTAGAAAAACAAATTGATAATATCACATAATTTGTGTACAGACAATGGAATTGTTCTAATACCAGCTGCAGTTTTTTAAACTTTTTCAATTTTACCTAAAAACTTTGCTACTCGTAGAGTAAATGAAAGAAAAAGAAGTCATTCAACTTTTTAGCTATTTGACCGAGTTTAAAAACAAGCAAATCTACAAATATTTTTCACGCAAACAAATATTTTTTTGTATTTTTTTAAGTGCATAAATTTGTTTTTTTTTTGGGAACTTCGCTGTAGTAATTTTATTAAAAATGTTCTCAATGTTCAGAAAAACAAAAGCAGCAGTGGCCAAATTAAAGGAGAGGAGCAGGTGCAGCAACAGCAGCAGAAGTAACACACAGGTTGTTGCAAATTGCCAGTTTCCTTTTTTTAGTTACACCGGACATGATGTTAAACAAAAAAAAAACAAGAAGCAACGAAAAAGGAAAAAAGCTAAAGCAGCAAAAAAATCACAAACAGACTCAAAACAGGAAGAATCTCTGTTTAAAGGTGCATTATGAGAAAACATCAAGTCACAAACTGCCCTTGAACACCTCATAAACATTGTACTCGAACTCAAAAAGAGACCAACAAAAAATGACGCAGTGTGCAATCATTGCCAACTGTTAATTTTTGCTGTCGTTGGCTGGCGGACTGAATGGCTGGCTGGTTGGTTTTTGGTAGTTCACTAGTACTTGTATGCAAAAAGTAGCTACCAAAAGAAAACAAAAATTCAGACGACAAGAAAGGTTTGAATGGAAATTTAGTCTAGAAATACTGTTTTTTTTTTTGCTTGTTTTATTTGTGTTTGCTGCATTTGCAGCAGAGTTGAAATGCTGTTTCAGTTGTGTTATTGTTGTTTAGGTGTATGTTTGGTTTGGTTCGGTTCAGTTCACTACATGTTCTTCTAGTTCAGACCAGACTGACTGACATTCATGTCTGGCCTGCAGCCAATGTAATGAATGCGATAATATACAGTAAACTTTGACACTTGCCAAGAACAATTTTAGCCAAAGGAGGAGAGAAAAAACACACACAAACAGCAAAAATTCCTGTTCCCGTTGCTGTTGCAACAGCAACAGCAGCAGCAGTGTTGCTGTGGCATTGTGTTTTGTTATTGTTTCATTGTTGCTGATGGCGCACTTAAACAAATATTTTTTTGTGGGCTAGCAAATAACTACATATATACTACTTTATATTCGAGCTTACAGGATTTCAGTTATTTAGCATGTGCTAAAGATACATGAAAAAAAAAACTACAAAAATAAATACGAATAAAAACCCATCATATTTGACTTTAGTTTTTAAGGGGATTTACATTCACTAAACATGTTTTTTATGACATAATGCTTTTTTCGCTTTTATTTTTATTTTTCCCAAATGATAAGAGTTTTTCCACATCTGGTCTTTAAGAATATTGGCTAAAACAATGAATTTGAATATGAATATTAAACACACACACATTCGAACCTAAGGTTAAACTCACATTAAAACAGTGGTAGTGAATTTAAACTCCCAAGCGGAAAAAAAATTCTGTAAAGAGAAATTCTTTGGCAGTGACTTTGGCACCTTCGGTCGCCTTGCCAAATCGTTTCAAATCAAAGAATTTTATATGCTTCTATTAAAAAAACACCTTGTCGTTTAAACTATAGGGTTCAATAATTAAGTGAGACTAAATGACAGATATGTACCTTTCAAAATTACATGTATATATTACTAAAACAAAAAACGCATTCATTAGACTTGTCATTTGTCCTGCGTCTTTAAGCTATACACCCAATACTTAAATAGGTCAAATATGGCTTTCATATTTTTTTCATAGAAAACATTGACAAAGCAGAAACTCACAAACCCACTTGTGGCCGAATTCTCGGTCATTACTTAACCATTGGTAAACTAAAATACTAACTATTGTTTAATAGTAATATTTAAACTTAAGTTAAGACTGTGAATTTAGCCATTAATTTAATTTGTAAGACATATTTACAATTTGTCACCGAAAACAATTGTAAACTTGATTTTCATACCAACAGCTGTTATTTGACTAATAGTTAACCAAAGACGTTTGGGGGTTTAACTAATGGCAAACTAAGCATTGCGAATAAAGAATCATTAGTTAAGCCTTTGCCATTAGTTAACTAAAGGCTGTGAATTTAGCCATTAAAAACACACTTACTTATACCAACAGATATACAACTACTACAACTACTACTACTATTTTCAATTGGTAACCAAACGAATGATTGAGCAAAGAATTTATTTAATATGGTGCATCTTCTTCATTAATTTGAAATGAAGCCTGTGATTTTATTTGCTTAGAGCAAATTCAATTCATGAACTCTACTTCAATTTAAAATAAATTTGTACACTATAACGACAATAAATAGACAGACATGTCAGTTGAAGGAAATGTATCCTTAACCCCACAACTTTTCAATTTGATTTCAATTTAATCACATAGAAAATATTACTTTTAAAGGACAATCAAGGGGTCAGTAGACGAGAGGAGGGTAGATGGATGTAGAAAAAGGATTTATTTTATTTCTTACTTGTAGCTGCACAAACAATGAAAACTAATGAAGTGAAAGTTGTTTTATTGAGAATACAAATATTGATGCGAGTAAGAGTATTGTTTTGATTTTCATCTATTTCTTCTTTTAAATATGTTTTGCTTTTGTATGCGATGCTATTTGAAAATGATTTTCTTGTCATAACGCACAGGAAACATAAATTCAGGAAGTAATATTACCGTCTATCCATCCTGAACAATAAACACCCACCCTTCCTTCCTTTCTTTCTTTATCCCCCTCACAATGTCCATCATCTTAAAGATGTAGCAAAAAAGAAACTATAACAATGTTTATATTGGAAAATATGTACACATACATACATACATATGTGTATATAAAATTCTTTGGACATTGATTCAACATGGATAAGCAACGTATGAGTACGAGTATTTATGTTTAGATATACATACATACATACATACATATGTACATATGTATGTATATACATAAGTCTGATGTACGGACATGTTTTCGCAGTGGGTTTTTCTTTCAAGTACCATTTTTGGGAAAGTAATAATCATTGATTGCCAACAACATAAACCAACAACAACAGTAACAATAACAATAACAACATCACCATCGACAATAAACAAACATAATCGTCTACCAAATAAACAAAACCAACAACAATCTTATAAAACTATTTCTACATTCACACATTCATTCATGCATTCACTCACTGATTCAATACGACATTCATCAACGGTTGTGTACAAAGAACAAATTCATTCATTTTCTCAACCAAACATGCATTCTATCATAGTCGTTGTCGTTAATATTGACTTTTCGACCAAAATTTTAAAATGTTTGTGTTTTTATATAATGTCAGCCCTGCTAAAGTTGATATTGAAGATAAAATTTAGCACAAATTAATTCCTAACTTCAGTAAAAATAATTTAATGAAAATTAAATTTAATGAACTCGAGCCTAACTAAAATTTATCAAGAAGTACAAATTAATAACTATATAAGAAACAAGTTAGAGTGCAATATTCGCCTGTGCCGAATAAGAAATACAAAAACTACACTGGTTATAGGACTAGAATATCCTTATTCTATGTATTCTATTCAGTCTTAGTGCAAATTTTATTAGAATTTGATATATTGTTTGGAAGACAATTTTAAGACCAATACAATTTATGTTAAATATTTTGAAATTTTGTCTAATTTTGACCATTTAAAATTGATTTAATTACCAATTCTTACCATAATTTACAGAGTTTGTCTGATGTTCATAATAATCTTGAGTGTAATTTAACAAACAGAGTATAAAAAAGGGGAACAATTCGGTTTTAGTGACTTTGCTCAAAAAAAAAAAAAAAACTTCATCAAATAGGGCTAGCAAAAAAAAAATTGTTGGCGGTCACGCCTATTTTCGAAGGGGCAGGCCCGTAAACTACTGGGTGTCTGATAATTTGTAATACATTAAATGAAAGGTATTAACGATATATATCATGATTATAAAATATGTACCGAATATGGGTTAAATCCGAAAAGAATATTTTTTGACCCGAATTTATTTGTTTTTTTTGGAAATGGTTCTTATATGGCAGCTATGACAAATTATGGGCCGATCTTCTTAAATTTTGGAACAGTGAATTTTATGCATATAGGAATATTTCACATCGAATTTCAACATAAGAACGGTATATTTAAGATATATAATAGTATTAACGTGAATTTCGGAGGTGAACCTTGTATGGGGTATATAGTCAAATATGGACCGATATTCTTAAAATCCAGCAGTTTGATTTTAGCATAATTGTAAATGACCCCTGTAAAATTTTGGATTGGTATCCTTATTTATAAGAGATTTATGAGTATTAAAGTGATTTTCGGAAGAGGGCTTTATAAATGGACCGCAATTCACAAAATTCTGTAGAATAATTTTTTGTATATGCAAATGATTTATGTAACATTTTGAGTCGATATCGATATTTATAAGATATATATAAAAATAAATAACTTTTTCGGATGTGGTCCAATTATGGGCCGAACACCATAAAATTTAGTACAACAATTTATTTACCTATAAGGATTATTTATGTCAAATTTTAACCTTTTAACACTATTTATACCAGTTTTATACATATTTAGGTGAATTTTGGAAGTGGACCTTATATGGAGATATGGTCAAATATGGACCGAACAAAACAAATTGAACGTGTAGACCAAAAATTTTTGGAAAAAATATTTTTGCGACAAATGTTATGGCTATTACTTTCATCGGCCGGGGGATATACTTTTCTGGATTCGCAGCAATACTCTTCATAATTAGCATCTGTTTAGATAGTACGCCGATTAGCTCGTGGTGATTAAACGGAATTAAACATCAATTCGGCGCCGGCTGCTATGGTGCATAGAAACTTTGATTAATATCGATTTTTGTTTTAATTGGTGTCTAGAAAACCATGTTATTTGCCTAATGAGCTGGATTTACAACTAATCGCCATCCCACTACAACAAATGTTGTTTCTAATGGCTTCTTTTAATCCCAAGCATCAAACATTCCTATCATTCCTAGATCAACGATTTTAAGCTCCTAAAGAAGTGGTTTTTTAGGGTTTAAAGTAATTGTCTGGAACTTTACTCGTTTAAATAGAAAAATGTATTCAAGCTCCCTTAGACTGGACTATAGTATGCTGGACTATTAGTCAAAGCGTTGCGGGTTCGATTCCCGCCAAAGACTCTGGGTGTTTTCTGCAGACAAGCCAAAAGGATTCGCAATTTGTTTTTGTTTAAATCAAAAAATAAAATAAATCTTAGGGAAGAGTATTTTTGAAATCATAAAGAATTGTATAAGTTATTTCAGTTAAAAACTTTATTTTAATTCAAAGCCAAGTGAAACAGAGAGACTTAGGCGCTAATTTTGTAAAACGCAACGCCACAATTTTGGAAATCACGGCGTTCAAGCAAGTGATTGTTTGCGTTGCAACAGCTGATTTTTGCGTTGTATTTAATACAACTGTTTGAAATTGCGTTTTGGTAAAACGCAACGCTGAATTTTTTTATCATTTGCGTTGTCAAATTTAGCGCCTCCATTTTCTTGGCGTTAGTTTTAGAAGTTGAATTAAAATATTATTAAAAAACAAAAGTATTCCATTAATTTAATATTTTATATGAAATTTATTAATACGATGTATGTAAACATATACAAACATATTCATTTAGTATAAAATACTACTAAATTTTTTTTTAGAGCGAAAAAGAGCCACAACGGCAGCTAAATTTGAATTGTTAATAGCTGAAATGGAAAAGCATCCAGTTGTGGCTCGTGGAATGTCGAATTTTGGTAGCTCAAAGGCAACTGTTGATAATGTTTGAAAAGCTATGTCGAAACTCCTGAATGCAATTGGCCCCCCAATTAGAACACCCGCGAAGTTTCATTCAAAAATATTGTAAATCTACACAGTGTTATTTTACTTCATCATTATCCGTTATATTCATGATGTTGATAGTAGAGCACAATTGAGTTTTTTCAATAGATACATCCAGGACGCTTGAAGACTCTTGATCATCCGAAGCAGAAGACATATCCATAAGTGCAAACATTTTTTTATACCCCTCTCTGTATTTATAGTTATTTGCTTTAAAAGCTTTTTTCTTAATAACTTGAAATATTTTCTTGATAAATAACCAAACAATATTATTGAACAGCTGATAGGTTTGTAGTATTGCCAATGCAAAATAAGTAATTTTTTATTTTAAATTTCAGTATCAACATTTTCAATGGCAATATTAACAACGTAACATTTCAGCGTTCGCTAGACGCAATGACGAAGGGATTTACAAAATTTCAAATTTTTGGTGATGCGTTCGCAAAAGCGTAGGTGATGCGTTGAATGCAAGTGATTTACAAAATTAAGGCCTTTATAACTCTGCTTACAAAACTGCCTAATATTACTTTGCTTTCTCAATAATGTATTTTATGCCCTTTTATACTTTCAATTCTTCAAATTTTGATTTTCATCTGTGTGAAATAAAATAAAAACGAAAAATAAATTGTAGTTGTAATAAAACCTCATTGTGGTTTGCTTTTTGTTTCATTTCATTTTGTTGCTGGCAACAAGCAAAAAATATTGCTTTGGATTGTTTTGTTATAAAGATATTCGCATTAAGGTCAGCAACATTTCATTGTTGTTGTTGTTGTTGCTGTTTCAATATTTTTCATATATGAAAATTCACTCATGAATTTCGAAATTTCTATTATTTTCATCTTAATACGAAAAGAGCCTGAGGGCCTACACTACGTGCAGAATTTTTATAAACAATTCATTTAGATACGGATAGGAATTGATTTGCATATAAAATATACTACTATGTGTAAGATTTAGATTTAAAGATACTATTTCATATAATAATAAATTGGTTTATTTACAATGATATTTATAAATTGGATCTGCAAATAATTTCAGATTGGAAGATGTGTTTTTTGCTAATTTGACTTCGAACAGCGAAGTTCGCTTAAAACAAGAATGTCTTCTTATAGTTTTTAAGGAGTTTCCTTCAGGCTAATTTGGTCAAATGTTTGTTTCCAAACGTAAATAAAAAACTTGTTCGATTTTTATTTTATTTACCCAACGTTTCGTTAGTTTTATTCTAACTTCTTCAGGGGCTTCAGAATGTATTCTGTCGATTTAAACTATCTGCCAATCCTGTTCCAAAAAGGAATCACAAACTGGATCAGGACATTTTATAAATAGATATATATATCATGTTATTGCTTTGTGGTCCTAAGGCCTATTAACGACCATTTGTTTGTACCATCCGAAGTGAAATTGTAGAGAAATTCATGAATTTGCTTTAATACCAAAGATATCAAAACTTTAGACATTCTTTAAAACACGACTTTGAATTATCACCTACTGCTTTCACTACAAGGCCAATAGCAGATGCAAATACACGATAATTTATTACTTCCTACGATTTCAATCAGAATTGGGTGTTAGGAACTATTTGTTTCACTATCGTTAAGGCAAGTATATGAAATCAGTAGGGAAATGTTTAATCGTTTGATTAATTGTCAATCTTTATCTGTCTTTGAACTAAACCGGCAGGCAGACAACCTTTTTTCTGTTTAGCTGAGTGCCTGTCTTGCAATGTATCTACATACATAAAATTTGTATGCCCAATATGGTTTGTCTGTTTTCTTTTTTTTTTCGTTTTTGAAAAATGTGTTCAAATTGTTTTGTCATTTCCAGTTTAAATTGAGTTGAGGTTGTACGTAGTCGTATGTGAGCAGTTACTAAAACAATGTACAAATTAGATAATGATTAACTTAAGACAATTTCGAAAACAAACAAACAAATAAACATACAAGTACTCAGTCGTATGTATGTACTGAAACACAAACAGTTTCCGACAGTAGGCGACATAAACATGTCAAAATCCCAGAAAGAAAGCAAAGAAAACAAGTAAGAGTTTATATTCGGCAGTTCCGAATCTTATACACCCACCACCAAGAGTGATCTATGAATACTTGAAACCAATTTTTTTTACATTTTGTATCGGTAACGTTATTTATACTGGTTATTTTATTTTACGGATCCCCTACATGTGTGATATAAACTAAATATTATGGGGCGATCGTCATAAAGTTAATTTTGCTTAAATTTCATCTTAATAATAATATTTACAATAATTTTATGCACATTCCAGTTATTCCTCAAAGTATAGGGAGGTTTATTTATCTCTTTCAGAACTGCCCTTTTCGGAACTGGCCGTTATATGGGAGTCCACGACCAATTATGGACTATTTTTTATAAAAGCCAATATTATAATTTTTACATACTTATAACTGATCTGTGTAAAATTTCAAATTGATATGGATGTTTATGTAAGTTAATGAGTTTTTCAGAACTAGTCCTCACAAGAGAGTTACGACCTATTATGAATTGTTCAAATTAAATATATTTATATGCATAAGTATGTGAATGATTTGTGTTGAATTTCAACTTGAGATTTATTTGCATTTAAGTGATTTTCGAAAGTGGAGTTTATTCAGGAGCTACTGTCAAATATGGACCGATTATCATGAAGTTTAGTACAACGACTTGTTTGTGTTGAATTTCGAATTGTTAATGATTTTTATAATAGATTTATGCGCATTTAAATGATTTTCGGAAGTGGAGTTTACGTCAAATATGGACCGATTATCATGAATTTGGTACGACGATTTATATGTCTCTATGGATTATTTGTGTTTAATTCCAACTTGGTAGTCATTTTTATAAGTGGAAGTGGACTTTGTATGAGGCTATGTTCAAATATTGACCGATGCAAACAAAATATCATTTTGAGATTTCTCGTTGCATGAAACTTATTTTTGTTGAATTTTGTATGGATGCTGCTTTTTATAGACATTACGAAACGAAAGCGCGGTATAAACAGAAAAAAATTTTAAGTGTTTTGGAAACTTCCATCTGTGCTATGCACACATGTTAAATTCATTTTCGATTTGGCAGCTCCTTCGAATAGAAACAGGTGTTCAAATAAGACACATCCGCGTTTTAAATCCGCCATTAAATATTAAAATTAAAAAGGTTTATCGGGGCAAGATATTCATAACGAAGTGATCCTTCATATGCAACAGTAAAAAATTGGGTTGCTGAATTTAAACGTGGTCGTACAAGTATTGAAAACGAACCACATAGTGGACGTCCAAAAAAAGCAACAGCAACAGAAATTGTAGCCAAAGTACATGATATGGTATTAAATGATCGACGAATAAAAGTGCGTGAAATAGCAAATATCATGGGAATCTCAAATGATACAGTCGATTTTATTTTGCATGAAGAACTACAGATGAAAAAGCTTTCTGCAAGATGGACGCCGACCAAAAACGCATAAGAATGAAAATTTCTCAAGCTTGCTTCGATCGTTTTAAGAAAAATAAAATGAATTTTAGGCGTCGTTTCATAACTGTTGCTGAGACATGGATCCACCACTATACTTCAGAAACAAAAGAACAATCCAAGCAATGGACTGAAGCTGCAGGAAGTGTCCCAAAACAATTCAATCGGCTGGTAAGGTTATGGCAGCGTTTTTTTGGGACTTCAAAGGTACTTTATTCAGTGTACTATTGCAACATTTTGGGATCAACTAAATGTAAAAAATGGAGCAAAACGTCCTGGCTTACAACACAAAAAAAAAATTCATCCAGACAACGCACCAGCGCTTAAGAGTGTTTTAAGAATGGCTAAAATCAACGAATTAAAGTACGAGTTCTCCCAGTGACTTTAACCTGTTCCCAAATCTAAAAAAATTCCTAGCTGGCAAGCGTTATGAAGATACAATATTATTGTTGGATAAGCGTTGGACTAAGTGTATTAAAGTTTCAGGAGATAATATTGAAAAATAAAAATGTTTTTGAAAAACTATCTATGTATTCTCTTTCTGTGCTAGGCTAAGAAGTTTCCGAGCCGTCCTCGTAATGTACCATAAAGCCATATTCTGGGAAGACATTTGAAATCACATATGAGAAATCATGGACCGATTCTTACAATTTAAAAGTGTGAAAAATTTCATGATATTATCTTCATTATATTTGAAAGATCGAGGCTGTCTGAAACTTTGGTCTATAACTCGAATCAATACTAAACATTTCGGTGGAACAAAGAATGTTTGATAAGATTTTGATTGTTTCAGTATTTTTCTTTTTTTTCGAAACTCTATCGTGCCTTTCACAGACGGACGGACATGGCTAGATCGTCTTATAATCATATAAGGACCCAGGATATAAAATTATAATATATATAGATTTTTTGATTCTACCTCCAATATTTAGATGTGTTACAAACGGAATGACCAACTTAATATACCACCTTCTGTGGTGGGTTTAAAAACACAAAAAAGAGGAGAGGGAGCAGCAATTGACTTGACATGAAATTAACATTTTCTTTATTACGAGGGCGATTGCAGTGTACGAGCAAAACCAGTACGATTACATTGACAGCAGGACGGACATGAAGAAATTTTTAAAATACTCGTACAGCGTGCACATCGTACTACACATGTAAACTGACTGACGTTGTACCCGTACACTGACGGAAATGAAATGTGATACGAAAATAATCACCATGTTCAAAAATTTACAAAATAGAAAAACACTATAAATTATTTAAATTTCAATTCAATACAAATTCTAAATACAAATAAATACATACGTACGAGTATGTACATATGTATGTATGTATGTTTGTACATCTGACAACATTCACCAAAACGAAACATCAAGTCAGACAGCAAATGTCAATATTTGCTGCATTTGTTTTGTTACCTTCAGTTTTAGTTGTATGTATTTATTTGCTTCTTGTTTTCTTTGGAAATTTATTTATTTACATATTTATGTATTATGGGTGCCTCAACTGAGTTTTCTTTAATTTATGCAAAAATAAACAATTTTAAGAAATTGGAAGACGTAGCAATTTATTTCGAATTGTACATGATGGTTTTGTGTTATATGTTAAATAGGCATACAGTGATGGGCAGAAGAGTTTCGAAATCGGATACTGTTTATGTGCGAACATACATATTTTTTAATTTTATGATTAACATTTATGAATATCACATTCTATACGTACAAAATCCCTTAATTTGTTACTGGCATTATCCGATACTGCCAAATATCTTGGACTAGTTCTAGATAATAAACTAACTTGGAAATTGAGTATACTATTCAGGTAAAAAGGTCTTGTATATAAGGCAATTGCCCAATTCTATACTATAGGACAGCGGTTTGGTGGACAGTGTTACAAATGAAAAGTCACCAAAGAGATTTGAATGTGTAATGGGAATGGTGGTACTCCATCTAAGGCATTGTTCACCACCAGATAATATGTCAAAACAAACAGTTGCGAACACCGTAATGAGAATAATCACCACAAAAGAATTGAAACAATGATTAGGCAATATTTTAGGTAACGTTGATTATACGAACCCGTTTTAGATCCAGGAGTGTCATTCAAATTCAGAACAAGACCATACTCACATTCTTACAATGATTTCTGAACTTATTCTCTGGAACTATTCTGCGACCTGAGAAATAATCGACAGTCAAGCGATCAAGAAGTGATTTAGTTAAAGCAAGAAGGCTGGAAAATAACAGCGGCCAAGAAACACAGATTGATAATCACAAAGGACCAATCATTGGATTCAAGTGAGCTCTGCTTCAGACCGCTGCCAATTTAACCTAACCTCACCTAAAGACCAATTGTCTAGTTTCATCTTTCTAGTATGCATAAATACTCTGGTATAAATTCTGGTCTCACTAGTAACATGGCAACATAAACCTATGTACAGTGCACTCGCGAAAATATGAACACCCTAAATATGAACACTTTTTATATGAATATGAACATTTATTATTTTTTTTATTTTGAAACGGATTTCAGTTACATAATATGCATAAAAATTAGGGGAAACCCCGAGCTATTAAATAAAACAAACAAGTGCACTTTTCAATTAGTTTTTACATGTTCGCATGTTTTAAAAGAACATACATTTCTAACTTTAGATGGAAAATATGAAGTTTTGGAGAATTTACAAAAAGGTGCAAGTGTTACTAATTCAGCGAATAAATATTGAGTTACAAAGTCCACAGTATCTGGAATAAAAAAGAATAAAAATGCAATTTCAAAATGTGTCAACAATACATTCATGGGACCTAGAAAAAGAAAAACTATTGGTTTTATTAAAATTTTGTGCCATTTGTAAATATGAACAATCCCAAAAATTGTAACTGTCCTTGATTGGTTGGTTGGTTTACGTGGTAGTTCACTACGAGCGAACACTTACATAAGTAGAGTCGAAGGGACCCCGTTTTAATCTGACGAGTGGCAGAATAAATGTCGTTTACATCAAAATGTAACTAAAATGTGTACAAAAAGTCGTGCTTGCTAGACCCAACCTGTAGCTGTGAGATATCTGAGTAGGTCATTGAGTTTTGAACCGGCTACCTCACCAAAGGTGTTCAATGTATAGTTTCCCATGAATGTATGTCTCTTGACACTCAGGGCTGGGCATTCGCATAGAAGGTTAAAAATCGTTTCCTCTTTTTCCCTATCCTTACTGCGTTCACCTTCATGAGAAGGGTATATATAAGTTTGTCATTCCGTTTGTAATTTCCATAATATAATTTTCCGACCCTATAAAGTATATATATTCTGGATCCTTATAGATAGCGGAGTCGATTAAGCCATGTCCGTCTGTCTGTCTATCTGTCTGGATGTTGAAATCAATTTTTTGAAGTCCCCAGATATCTTCGGGATCCAAATCTTCAATAATTCTGTCAGACATGCTTTCGAGAAGTTTGCTATTTGAAATCAGAAAAATCCGTAAACAAATAAGGGAGATATGAGCAAAAAAAACTAAGTGTACAATATTGCTACAGGTAATTTTCTCATAAACAGATGGCGCTAATCAAACAAAGTGTTTAAGTGTGTTCTTAAACCGTAATATAAATGTGTAAAAAGACAGTGGTTAATTTTTTTAATTGTGTTTGTGTACATTTAAATAAATAAAGACTCGTTATATTTTCTTCAAAGTACTTGGGGCTTTTATTTTGCATTTAAAAAGAATCCGGTTTATTTAAAGGCAATAAACCACCGTTTTTAAAAGATAAAAACGTAACAATATAATATATACAATATGTATGTATATAATATAATTATGCATCCACAACAAAGGTGAAGGGTATATAAGATTCGGCATAGCCGAATATAGCACTCTTACTTGTTTTCATTAGTTTATATTATCGCGAGTGCACTGTATTCATAATTTGTATTAATTTGCTAAAAGTATTTGGAGAAATAAAGAAATGGTAATTTCAAACACAGCTCATACTCCACAACAGACAATCTGAGCTCTAAAAGCTTAATTCAAACATATGACTTATAAGGAATTCAAAACGTCTATCTACGACAGATAGGTTGAATGAATTGAAATCAAAGGATTCTATAAGGATATGCAATTTCTCCTGAATATTGGCTACCATTTGGAAGCGAGTCTAAGAGAATATAGGAGACAATTCATTAGACCTTCAGAATATGTTTTCACAGAATCATTATCAACAGAGGAAAATACTATTGTTGCGTACCAGCGTGAATACCGTTAAATGCGCAGCACCATCACAACATTATACGACATTGTAAATGTACGTGGCGAAGGCATTCGAGACTGTCAGCCACGCTACACTCTTCCATCATATTTGGTAGTCCACAATATGCAATAACATAAATACCTACTCGTATAAGATCGTAAATTATCTGAGTCGTCCGCAGAGATAAGTAAGCAGTTCCCAAGGAAGTGATTTCAGTAACAGTCATTCCTGTCTGTGAATAACAATCTCAAATGAATAAACATTTCTCCATTGAGCGTAATCTGCGGCTATCGGTAACGAAGTCTTAGGCAAAAATCATCACCGCTTGGCAGAAGGAAGTAAAACTTAAACTTGACCTCATCGAATTACAAAATTGCGCTGTTAATTACGCATCACTTTTGGCTGCCACCTTTGACAGTCTGTGCTTAGCTTATGCCACGAATTGCACAATAAAGTTAACACAAGTTTCTAATAATATGATTATTCGGTCAGTGGTCAATTACACTACTCCAGTGTGGCCATCGTCGTTGTGTGATATCCAAAGTACAAAACTGCACGTAAATGACTTAGGAATGTCATCTTTATAAGAAAACGAGAACCTTCGTTCTTAAAGTTCACAACGTAATCCTGATAAAACAGTTCCTGCAGGTATTTCATAGAAGAAGGCATCCTTCAAAAACACTAAGCTGGAGTCTCCCAAGAAAAGAACTTCGAATATACAATGATAGCATTTGTGCAAAGTCAATTTCAAAAATTAAACGCCATTCATAGTGACGTCATCAACACTTTAGTAGCCAGGGTAGATCGCCCAAAGCTAACATGAGGAAAACTCTATCGCGGGAAACTATAGTGTGTAATCCAGTAACAGAATTAATGTCTATTGGTACTACACAGACCATGCAGCCCCAATGTTATGACCAGCTTGTGTTTAGGGTCTTACATATAAGACTGCCCAGTCAATCGTTTTTTACTTTATCAAATGGATTTACATACTAACCCATCAATTTCGGTAGTCTAGACCTCGATCTAGGCAAAGCAGAAAGCAAAACAAACTGAAACTTATATAAAATAAATATTTTCACCACCTATGAACAATAGAGTCGGGTTTTGTTTCAGATGACTTATAATTTACGATTTATAGTTAAAAAAAAAGCACATCCAAATATCATGATATTACGAGATAAATGAACAATTCTGGGTAGTTTTATATTTTTAAAATTTGGGAATCATGGCAAAACAGCCATAAACAGTCGAACGAAATGAACAGTCGTCCAAATTATTTTTGAATTTATTTGGAAGACTATTAGTTTCAGGGTTCTGTATGACCCACGTATGCATCGTGATTGTGAAAGAAGATGACGATAAACTCTGTTTGATAATTCACAATGGCTTGAGGGCACATGTAATCAATATGAAATTTTAAACGTATTTGAAATTTAGACACCTGTTGTCATGCAGGAACATCTGTTGACAATAATTATATCGTTAGGTAATACGGCAATGAAGACAGAGTTTTTATATGGATAGTTTCAATCTTAAAAATTAAGTCACAAATTGTGTGAAATTGAATATTTTGATGATCAAAAAATATGTTATACTTAGAACTTGGCAGCTGCTTATCTCATTACAAAAAGGTAGAGCATATAAACATCTCAGTGCATAGAATAAAATATAATTGAAACGTTACTGTGAGGCAGATACACGCGATCTTGACCAGTCGTCTAACAAACTGAAACCTTGGCAAAGGACTAAAGAGTTGGTCAATTTAGAATAAATCTGCGTATGAAGATGACGTTCCTAGCTAATCTGATAAAATAAATCGTTCAAAACAATTTGCTTAATTGGTCCTTCACTGTAAAAATTACTCACATTAATATAGACTAATTTACTTTCGTACCAGTAGCCAACAATTTTCCATGCGGCACCATACACTTCTATTTCAATTAATTTTTATTTTACTTTCAATTATACACACACTTAAACGCCAAATTTCTTTCGGAGAAGAACAAACAAATTTCGAAAAGAGAAATAAAATCGTTTAAAATGCAAATGTGTCCTACCAAATACAGTGGAACACACAACAAATACCTATTTAGACGAGTATAAAAATAAATGAATTGTGCGTGCGTGAATGTGAGCGAGGGTGTAAGTAAGTGTTTGTGTACAAGTATTTAAGAGCGCCTCCAATTACGGATGTGTTAATTGTTAACGGTAAGTTTGTTAAACAAATATTCTACCGTCCATTCTATTCAGTCATGAACATTCGTTCACTCACTCAGTCAGTCAGTCAGTCAGTCAGTCAACCAGTCGCTCGCTCATTTGAACATTAAATTTTTAATGTTCAAGATTGGAAAGGTGTCCAAACTCCCATTTCACGTACGAGTACATAATTATCTGTACTCGTATGTATTTGTGTGTGCAGATGTGTAGGTATATTTCGTTATTTGTGCATAAATATATGTATGTAAATGGTATGATGTGCTTATGTTGTGCTGTTGTATCTTTAAAATAAATATTTATTGTTTTCATTCTGCATTTTGAATGCTTAAGTAAAGATTCTCTATGGCTCTTCTGGGTATTTTGTATTCAAATTAATTTCGAAGACAACACCAGTTCAAAATGTAGTTCACTTTTTAAATTGTTTTTCGTTTTCACAACTCGCTATATCTACAGATTTTATGCTACAGTTGGTTATAAACAACATACTCTAAAGCATGGTTCACACTAAATACGGTAACATCAATGTTCTAAAATGTATGTAGCAAAAATTGCGATTGAATACTTTTCAACCACAAAATAATATTAATTTATTACTATTTAATAAAAGCAAAAAGAACATTAATTTCATCTTATCGAAATCTGTGGTTTTGTTTTAATGGATCGGTTTAACTTTTTGATCCACCTGTGCCAACCTGATATGTTAAATCGGGCCAAAAATTTACTAAGGAGTGGCGACATCTAATAGGAAGCTGCTAACTTTTCTGGATGAATGAAAGGGTGCTTTTTCCGTTTGCCAGCATTGTTTCAGAGTATGACATTGCATACTGCCATTGAACACTCACGAGGTTAGTGGTAGCGGGGTTTTAAAGCGTGTACTAAATTGTTTATTTAAACCTGTTATTGTATAAATTTTAATAAAAGGAAAGTTCTTACATTTTTTAAACTATTTGGGGCTTAAGTTACAAATAATCCAAAAATAAATTAACGTTTTTTCAGGGATTAAAACGTAGCGTTTCTTTGTATATTTCTGGGTTAGTTTTGTTTACGATCTGTGCTAAAGTTTACGTTGTAATATCGGATTTTCAAGGAATTTATGACGGATTTTCGTTCCATTATACAATAATTTTTCATTACACCGGGGTCGGGGTTACGTTCAAAAAAAACACGACGCAAGTTGATTTTCTATAACAAACCATTTAACGATCGAAGATAGGTTCTTGGGTTACGAAAATACAAAGTGTCGGCTTTCTTTAACAAAAAATTGGTCCAATGTTTGCTGAACAGCTTTTTTATCAACGTAAAATAAATTTCTTCCTAGCAATTGTCTGTATTAATACCACTAGCATTATCGTTAGATAATGCTTTACTTTTTATGTCGTCAAATAAGCTTTCTGCTTTTGTCTGAAATACCATTTTACTTAATGGTACGAGGGCTGTTCGGAAACTTCTTAGCCTAGCAGAGAAAGAGCATATGTAGTTAGTTTTTGAAAAACATTTTTATTTGTAAATATAATCTCCTAAAACTTTAATACACTTAGTTCAACGCTTATCTAGCAATTCTATCCCTTGATTAAAATGGTTTTCCTCAAGGCCTTCAAAATAGTGATTGTTATTGCATCTTCATAACGCTTGCCAGCTAGGAATTTTTAGATTTGGGAACAGGTAAAATTCACTGGGAGCTAAATCAGGAGAATAAGGTAGGTGGTCAAGTAAGTCCTACTTTAATTCGTTGATTTTAGCCATTGTTATAACACTCTTGTACGCTGGTGCATTGTCTTGATGAAAAAGTATATTTTTGTGTTGTAAGCCAGGACGTTTTTCTCGAATTTTTATATTTAATTGATAGAAAATGTTGCAATAGTAATCTGCAGACAGTCGATCAATAAAATAACTTTGAAGTACCAAAAAGCCGTTGTCATAACCTTACCAGCCGATTGAATTGTTTTTACCGTTTGTTCTTTTGTCTCTGGAGCATAGTGGTGGATCCATGTCTCATCAACATTTATAAAACGACGCCTAAAATCCATTTTATTTTTCTTAAAACGATCCAAACAAGCTTGAAAAATTTTCATTCTTATGCGTTTTTTCATTTGGAGTTCTTTATGCAAAATTAAATGGAAACGATCATTCTTCGATCACTTTTACTCTTCGATCATTGTTCGACAACGTTTAAATTCAGCAACTCAATTTTGTACTCTTGCATACAAAGAAGCACTTTCACCATAATCGTTATAAATTTCTTGCCCGGATAAACCTTTTTTATTTAAATATTTAATGGCATCATGAATTTCTAATTTCCCATTGTAAAAAAATCGCGAATGCGTCTTTTTTGAAAGAGTTGACAGATCGAAAAAGAATTTAACATGTGTTCATAGCACAGATGGACGTTTCCAAAACACTTTATTTTTTTCTGTTTATACAGCGCTTTCTGTTCTAGGCTAAGAAGTTTCCGAACCGCCCTCGGATTCTCTGCGCAACTTGATTTTCAATCCAAATAGAAAGCAAGGACTCCATTTCGATCATCAAAGCACTTCTTGTACGGGTCATCTTTTTACCATCTAATGATGTTGCTGATTTTGCAAAAATTTCAAAAAAAAAAAAAAAAACTTATACACTCGAACTCAAAACAACACAACCTCGAAAATCTAACGACGCACAGTGAAAATTAGTACTAAATAAGCAACAACGCAACTTCGGAAAAACGGAAAACGAAACGATGCAAAGCGAGGTATTGGTGTATTCAATAATTGTACAAATACAGTCCAACTGATAACACGTTCTAAAAAATGTTTCTGTATATATACATATGATCGTAGTAATTATGTCAAAAAGGATTATTCTGACGTGTATCCGTTTCAAAAGACTTCTTCAGCAAAATGTATATTCTCCTTTAATTTCATTTTCAATCAGGTACCGTAAAAGTCAAACAAAACTTATTACAAATCAAGTGTCATCTGCTTCAAAAAAAAAAAAAAAAATAAGTTAAATTTATTGTAGTGCAATACTTGAACGACCTCTATCACGATCTCTTTTCCGTTTCTCACTGCTTTTCAAACGTATTAGTTTGGAAATTGCCACAAGTATATTAATTTTAATGAGAATTTTAGTGTTTTATTAAAAGTGTGTTAATTGATTACAGCCAATTAGCATGTTTTATGCATACAACAATACTTGTACAATCATAATTACCTTCATCGTCGTCATTATCTCTTTATTAGCACAGCTACAAATTTAAAATAAAACAAATATACTCATGCAAGTACATACTCGTAAATACATACAATAAAATAAAATATGCACCCTTTTTAACATTCAACAGCTATGGAAAGTTTGAATTTTCCTGGGAAAATTAGCTGGCAATATTTTTCTTATTTTTCTTACTTTATGAAGGAAATGTAATTTTTAGGAAGTGTTTACATAAATTGTATTTAAATACTTAACATACGTTTATTATTAATAATGAGTTCTTGAAGTAGTTTTTATGGTAAATTTCCTAAAATTTTGTTATTGGGGGTAGTCCTTAATATTTACTGAGGGGAAGAAAATTTTCAACGAAAACATTGCTCTCAATATTAACGAACACGAAGTGAACTGTTGTGGACACTTGTCCAAAAGTTTCATTATTTATTTAGAAATAATGAGAAAGTAATTTCTATTAAAATTAATCTTTGATCTTCAAAATTGATCAAAAAGTTTCAGATGGACAACTAACTAGCAAGTGGGCGGGCTGAAGGACATCATGTTTTTAATCACTTTCTAAGTCGCTTGAAACATTTATGATCCAAACGCCAGCACAAATGCAGTTTTAAATATATAAAGTTAATGCGATACACATGTGCATTATTTCTTAATATTCATGCATATGAGTTTTATTTAATTTTTATACCCCCAATGTGTATTACGTTTGTCATTCCGTAGAGTCGATACTGGGTCCTTATAAGATTCGAAGACGATTTAGCCATGTCCGTCTGTTGAAATCACAATAGAGCTTTGAACAAAAGACATAGAACAATGAAATTTTTACCAAACATTCTATGATCAACCTAAATGTTTGATATTGCAATTAAGCAAAATCGGTCCAGTAGGAACCGAGTTATAGATCAAAGTTTCAGACGACCTCGATATTTTTCAAATTTTTTTGCTGTTTTCTTCAAATATAATACAGATAATATCAAGAAATTTTGCACGTTTTATTTTTGTTATAGAAGGACTGTTGAAAGTGGTAGGAATCGGTGCACGATTTCTCATAGCACCTACACAAATGTCTTTCCGGAATATGGCTTTGTGGGACATAAATGTCTATAGAAAAGCCGTATCTAAGCAAAATTCTGCAATAATAAGTATCATGCAAAGTGAAATCTCAAAACAATATTTTGTTTGCATCCGTCCATAATGTTGACCATAGCCCCTTGCAAAGACCACTTCCGAATATAAATCTTCTGTAAAACTGACTATCCAGTTGAAATTCGACAAGCATAATCAAAATATATATTTAAATCGTGTTACCAAATTTCATGATGATCAGTCCATATTTAACCGTAACCCCCATATAAAGTCCACTTCCAAAAATCACTAAAATTTGCATAAATCTCTTATCAAAATGACTATCAAGTTGAAATTTGACAATTGACAAGCATAATCAGAATATGTACATTTCAATTGCTGCACCAAATTTCATGATGATCGGTCTATATTTGACCGTAGCCTCCATATAAAGTCGGGTTCCGTAACAACTAAAATACGCACAATGCCCTTATAAAAACCACTACCAAGTTGGAATTCAACACAAATAGTCCATAAATATATAAAAATCGTCGATCTCAGATTTATGATGATCGGTTCACATTTGACCATAGCCAGCATATAAAGTCTACTTCCGGAAATCACTTAAATGCGCATAAATCTCTATAATATATAATTTGGTGGTGTGTATATAAGATTCGGCACAGCCAAATATAAACTCTTACTTGTTTTTGAAGAAATACGTTCTACTTTCTCTGTCAATGTCTTGTATTATATCGTTATAGCTCTAAATGTTTTAAAAATAGATTAATATAACCTAGATATTAAAACCGAATTCTTCTCTACAGTTAAACTAAACTGGAAGTAACTTTCATTTTGTAACAATTAAGACAACTTGTATAATAATTATTAAAAAATTAATTTTTAAATAAAACGTTATATAAACGTTATATTTTCTACAAAGTTATCTTTTTAACTCTTGATCATTTTAGTTTTAATGTACCTAACTTTTGACCTAAAGAATTCATAAACATCTGGAATGTTATAGTAAAGACTACGTCTTAACTAAACACTACGTCTTATAGCAAAGACTGCGTCTTTACTAAACATTACGTTAACATTAAGACTACGTCTTAACTAAACACTACGTCTTATAGCAAAGACTGCGTCTTAACTAAACATTACGTCTTACAGTAAAGACTATGTCTTAACTAAACATTACGTCTTACAGTAAAGACTATGTCTTATAGTAAATACTACGTCTTATAGCAAAGACTGCGTCTTAACTAAACACTACGTCTTATAGCAAAGACTGCGTCTTAACTAAACATTACGTCTTACAGTAAAGACTATGTCTTATAGTAAATACTACGTCTTATAGCAAAGACTGCGTCTTAACTAAACACTACGTCTTATAGCAAAGACTGCGTCTTTACTAAACATTACGTTAACATTAAGACTACGTCTTAACTAAACACTACGTCTTATAGCAAAGACTGCGTCTTAACTAAACATTACGTCTTACAGTAAAGACTATGTCTTATAGTAAATACTACGTCTTATAGCAAAGACTGCGTCTTAACTAAACACTACGTCTTATAGCAAAGACTGCGTCTTAACTAAACATTACGTCTTACAGTAAAGACTATGTCTTATAGTAAATACTACGTCTTATTTAAAGTCTACGTCTTATTGTAAAAACTACGTCTTACAAAAATGAATAAATTTAGTGAAAAAGCAATGGTTGGGCAAGTAATTTGAAGAGGTTATCATCACTTCTATTGCGAAATTTTTTTTTGTAAAATAATGCCTGCCGAAACGTTTGCTGCCTTTTATTGAACTTTACCACTATTCAAAAAATTAATAAAGGTTGTGGAAAATAATTTAGTTGTACAGCGCGTAGATCGCATAGTTGTGCAACAGTTAATAAGATCCTTAAAAACAAAAACAAGGATTTCTTTAAAAGAAATTAATTTTAGTTTCGTCTTTTTGCTTTTTTATTAACTAAATAATTAGTGATACTCAATTGTGGTTTAAAAGTTTTTTTTTTATAAAATTCTTCATTACGAAGTCTTGTGTTGTATGAGTGTAGAAATCGTTTGAAAGTGTGTTACAATAAAGACTATTGACGTTGAGTATTCCTAAATCGGCTGCGATATTGTTATTGGATCTGATTTTATTGCTTTTGTTGATGTAGAACTGCCCCAAGAAGTAATACCATGTCTTAAAGCTCCGCAAATAATTGGAAACCAAATACTCCTAGAGAAGAAACAATTGAAAGTTAATCGCGGTTTGATCTTCAAAAGGAAATCTGTGGATTTCTTTTAAATAATTCCAGTGTGTTTGTGCTTTTAAATGTTGAAAAAGAACAATTGCAGCATTCTGCCGGAAAACAAGACAATGTAAATATTATAAATATGTATATGTATGTAACTTTGCTAGCCCTCCTTTACATGTACATTTTATAAATAGTGGTAAAACACATATTAGACTTAAGTATATATGTATAAATAGAAAGAATTCTTTACACAAAAATATATGACTTTTCTTAATTCTAATAATATTTATATTTTAATAAAATTAATAAAATTATGTATATTAAAAAAATAAAAATCTTTCATTTTGTTCGCTGGATTTATAGAGTAAAAGACATTCGAATTTCGAAAAGCATGAAATTAAGAGGGAACGTTCTTGAAATAAGAATAAAAATTCTTCAACTAACCCAGAGTCAGATTTGAAATAAGCCCATATTAATCTTACTTTAACAATGCATGATTCTTAAAACAAGATTTTTATTCTTAAATTAAGAACGAAGCAGCTTAAAACCAACCTAAGAATAATCGTTCTAAAAATAAGATTTTCGGCTTGATTTTAGAATTTCCAAGCTTATAGCATGGTACTCTGTTCAAATTTGCGAAATTTGTTGAGCAACATCAATTATTTCGTTTGAAAATTTTGACAATTAGCGGCTTTGCCGCGATTTAGAAGAAAATTGTCGTTTTTATTGCCCTTAGGTATGCAACATTGTTTCTTTTATGTAAACAAAAACCATATGTTTTTGGCTGTTTTTTTCAATTTCGTGCGAAATAAATGCCGCTTACATTATTTCATAGTTGGAAAAAAATGTTGCCATATACATTTTTTTGTTGAAAAAACATGCTGCCAGAAACATTTCGTAACTTTTCACAATGAGAACAGAGTACAACTTCAGCAGCATTAGTTCGCATTTATTTCGCATCAATTTTTTTTATATGGGCTTTTGATAGTATTTCGCACGAAATGATAAACAGAGTACCATGCTTAAGACTTTTATGACGTTTTCGACTTGATTTAAGTCCGATTAGATTATATTTTTCCCTCAGTGTAGTACAATTGCTGGCTGTATGCTGTTTTTCTTAAGCTGGAGGTCTCGCGTTTTAGCGTCAACGCGTTTTTAGCTTTCTATACGTTTTAAGCGTCAAGTATTTTAAGTTACATGTGAAGATTTTTCGCGTCAATCAGTTGTGTTTCATATATGTATCCAACTTCATAGTGAATACCCTGTAAACGGCTAATTTTTCGAAAATGACAACTATATAGCCTGAATCGTAGGATATTTGTCTATCGAAATAGATAAGTTTAATTTTGGCACAACGAAATTTATCGGTTTTAGGAATGAACAAACTATATAATGTATTATAACATTAATGATTTTTTGATAATATATATAAACGTTGTGGATATGAAATAACATAGTTGCAAAAATACATAAAATAATTGTTGTTGTAAAAGTATGTTATTTCATATCCACAACGTTTCTACACCTAATTCTGTTTTTACGCGAGTTTTTTTTTACGCGAATTTGATTTAACGCGTTTCCAAATAAATATTTCATTCTGTTTTTATGCGACTAGATTTGATTTAACGCGATCTAAAAATGTATGTATTTTTACCAGAAAACGTTGTTTGCACTGGTTTTGGAGAAATTTAAATTAAACACATAGTTGGCACCACTAAAAATCGTCTGGTACGAAAAACAACACTATCGAAACAGGGGATTCCCTTGTTTATTTCAAATAAATTTAGTTGAAAGTAAGAGTCTAAGAATTCAGTCAAATTTAAGTGTAAAAGACGAAAAGATATTGCATGTATGTATGTACTTTTCTAAATGAACTTTATTTTCTATTGTTTTTTGTTTAAATAAAATATGCTTGTGTATAAAGCAACATGAATTTGAATTATTTATCTTATTTTACCTGATATTTCATACGTAGAACCAATTCCCTCATTTAATATGGATACTCTATCTTTTTTACGCGGTTTTTTTACGCGAGTTTATACATATAGTAATTATAGTTGCAAAAATAAGTATTTTAATGCCTTTTTGTGGTTTACATTTTTAATCAACTGTTCATAAAAGTATGTTCTCGGTGCATGACAGCATTGTCATAGCAATTATTTCTAAATGCAACTCTGTATATACATAAATAAACAAACAAGTGTGCATTAATAAAATTTTTGAAAAAAGTGGAAGAATTAAATTAAAGAAAATAAAAAATGAATAGCGACATATCTTTTGATGAATCCTGTTTAATAGAGTGCAGATAAAATTCCATGACAATATTTAAAATTTTTAAACACACACACAGAGCTGCAAAACGAATTTGACAATGCCACACAACAATCTGACAACCGTGTGAACTGACAATTTCGGTTGACAAATAAATTCATTGTGTGACAATTGTGTGCAAATGAAATTGTTAGTTTTCTTACAGTCGTCTAAAGTGACAATTTACCTTTTGCTAAAAATTTTTCAATGCAACATTGCTAGATATGACACGTTGTAATATCTGACGATCGTGGACACATAGCTTAATGCGCATTAGGATGGGGATAATTCACGAGTTAATTTGAATTAAGACAAATTACCTGTGTCGTTTGTCTACGCTATTGTCATGTGCACCCTGTTGGAACAGTAGAAAGAGGTTGGCAACACAAGAGGGATTTTTTTTTTGACAGCTGGAAACAGAATGATGGGAGTAAACAAAAACAAAGACCGGCATAAAAAAATGTTATAATGAAATGTAAAGGCTGAATTAGGAACAATGGACAGGAAGCCATTTGGCTTGCCGAGGTATCGTGGGAAAATAAAAATGTCGGCTCTTTTTGATTTTTTGAGGACTGATGAAGGTGGAGTTTGTGGCAGAGCAGATAAAATTATTGCACTTAACTTTCAATTTTGATTGAGTTTCTTTTATTGGTCTTTAAAGTAAATACATAATCTTAAAATGTAAATTAAATAGAAAAACGTACCTTGTAAGAATAATAATAAAGCCCAAGAGCAGAGCCACACCATCGCCAACTCCATCCAACGAGGGAAGAGCGGAGCAGCACCACCACTCCAGCGGTGCATTGGTATTGAAGGTTTTCTGACAGGTACTAAACGCTAAACCCGAACTAGAGACGGACAAGTGAGTCGTTTCTTTTCCTTTATATTTTGTGCAAAAGAAAGAAAAAGCAGAGATAATTTACATAAAATAGAATAAGTTGATAAGGAAAATTATATACGCGCGTGCGCAACTGGTTAGGGAGACCTCTCGCCAACTACGATTAGCAGTGACAGCAATTTTTAAGTTATCCGAAAATTGTATGTGATTTCCCTTAACAAAAAAAAAAAAAGGCAATTTATAAGTAAAAGAAAAGGGAATCCTCAATAGATTTGTTTTGATACTCGAACTATACAAACCTCTGGACACAATACGGACGGACAGGAAAACCCACTTCCATCCCCGCCCTGTGATCTCCCTTGGTGCCTAGATAGCCTAATAAAAATCGTAAAAGTTGTCCTGCCTAAATTGGTTGCTTACGAGAGGGAGTCTGATCAACTAAAATAAAAACTCAACCATTTCTAGTTTTTAAAAAAAAAAAAAGGCATCATCAATTAAAAATCAAATTAATTTAATAATTTAAATTAAAGTAAAATTGAAATTAAATAATTCAAATTAAATTAAAATTAATAATTAAACTTAATAATTCGAATTTTAAATTAAAGTAAAACTAAAAATTTAAACGTTTGAACCCGAAATTGAAGTAAAATTAAATTAGATAATTCGAATATAAATTATAAATAGGATAAAAATTTAGTAATTTGATCTTGAATTAAATTAACTTTTGTACTAAATATTGAAAGATTTAAAAATTGTTTTGTTGGTTTTATCTACCAAACATTTTATTGTTGTTGCTAATTTTTTTTAATGAAATGTAATTAACTAAAGTTTGTAAAGGGTGGTTAAATTGTAAGGGCCGATGTTGAATGTGAACCACACCTAAACGCCAAGCTTTTTTCCGAATTTTTTTTTTGACATTTCTCTATTTCAGACTTACTCAATTTGAACCATGGAGAGATACACAATCCAACAACGTGTTAAAGTTATCCAGACTTATTATGAAAATGGGCGTTCAAATCAAAATGCATATCGTGCACTTCGTGATTTTTTTGGTCAATTTGATCGTCCAAATGTGCGTACAATCGCAAAAATCGTGGAAAAATTCGAGCAAACCGGGTCTGTAGAAGATGTGAGAACACCAGTGCATGCTCGTACGGCTAGTGCTGCAGAAAATATTGCTGCTGTTCGCGATAGTGTGGCTGAAGAGCCGTCCACCTCAACTCGTCGTCGTGTCCATCAATTGCACCTCTCACGCTCGTCGTTGATGAACATTATGCATAAAGACTTGCATTTACACGCTTACAAGGTGCAATTGGCTCAAGAACTAAAGCCTCTTGACCATTCCAAACGTCGTGAATGGGCAGAATGGTGGCAAGAAATGGCAACAGTGGATGATCAATTTTCGAAGAAAATCATCTTCAGTGATGAGGCACATTTTCACCTCAGTGGATTCGTCAATAAACAGAATTGCCGCATTTGGGCGAATGAGAATCCAAGAGTGATTGTCGAAAAACCAATGCACCCACAAAGAGTGGCTGTTTGGTGCGGTTTATGGGCTGGCGGCATCATCGGGCCGTATTTTTTCCAAAATGAGGCCGGTCAGGCAGTTACTGTGAATGGTGTTCGCTATCGTGAGATGATAACAAACTTTTTATGGCCCGAATTGGAAGATATGGCTGTGGACGATATGTGGTTTCAGCAGGACGGTGCCACTTGCCACACAGCTAACGAAACAATGGCTCTTTTGCGCAACAAATTCAATGGCCGTGTTATCTCACGTAAGGGCGATGTCAATTGGCCGCCAAGATCATGTGATTTGACACCGTTGGACTTTTTTCTTTGGGGTTATTTGAAAGAAAAGGTGTACGTCGATAAGCCAGCAACAATTCAAGAGCTAAAGGATGAGATAATTCGGCACATTAACGGCATAGAACCTCCATTATGCCTCAGGGTCATCGAAAATTTGGACCAACGGATGGAGGTGTGCCGCCGTGGTCGCGGCGCCCATTTGGCCGATATTTTGTTCCATACATAATTGAGTAATACCAATATAGCATAATAAAATAAAATTACAATAATTTCCTAAATAGTTTGTGTTTTATTCAAAATCAACATCGGCCCTTGAAATTTAACAACCCGTTATAATAAATGTAAATATTATAATGTTGAAATGGATTTGTCAATGTTTTGTCATTCAAATATGATGGTGTAATCAAAACAATAGGCGGTAAGTAAGGAAAGTAATAAATTTGCAGGATACGTTTGGGACATTCTTATACTTGGATGTCATGGCGGGCTCCTCTATCCCGAGTGGGAGGGTAATCGCTGGCGCAACACCAGTCAGCCAAATTGTTCGCTAGGTAATTTAGTAGGGAGACAGCAATAACCTACTCGGTGCCCCTTTTTCTTGTATTGACGTATTAATGCTGATATGATTATTTTTTTCGTGTGTCCTGAGTAGTAACAAGAACCACCCCCATCCGGCGAACTCCAAGCCCGGCAACCGCGAGCATATCAGCAATGCTACCCCTCTGGCAACACTCGTTTTATTATGTTTGGGTATTACATTCGCAATACCATAAATCACCACCGAACCACATTACACTATTTTTCGCTTTTTAAAAATTCCTACGTTTGAATGTATGGACAATATGTCCAATCAAGTAGTTTCTGTTAAATGTTTTTATTATTTTGTTTTCATATTTTCTTTCATTTTGGTGAATGGAAGAACACAATCTAACAACAATTTTCATTTTAAACTCTGATGTACGTATATACCAATGTATGTATGAAAAATCCTAGCAATATAAAAAACAACCATTGGCTATTACAAAGATTAACAATTTACATATTTCAATTTTCTCAATAATATTTTATTTTCCTGGCATTAAACCTAAACATAAAGTCATTTTAGAAATATGCACATAAACGTATATGTACGAGTATAAATAAATAAGTACTTTAAAATAATATTGATTTGTCCCAGTTTCTTTAGAATTTCATACAAATCATTGAAATTGGCAGTTAAAGTTGTTCTCATACAAACAAATTAATATACATACATACATACATATGTATGTATGTACACATTTCAGTAAATCAGAAAATATATGAATTAAATTTTAAGTTTATTTTATTTTCCATTGAATTGTAAATTCAATTCAGTTTGAAGAGTTTATGTAGTGATTTCTATGAAGTGCTGCTGAATAAATACGAGTTTGGAAAAACACACAAAATTGAAAAAATAAATAAATAAATAAAATTTGTAATTATGTACACGATGAAACATTAAAAGATGAATAAATATTTCGACACTCTTTAAATTAAATTAGTTGCAACTTGCAACTTCTGCTTCCCAAAACACAACCAACAACATCAGCACCACAGAGCTGCCACTCATTAAATAAACATTCGAAGAACACATTGTGGCCATAAATGATGGAAGACGATGAGCCTGCTGCCGTTGAGGTGATTTTATTTTAAGAATTTGATTTTAAGTAGATAGTTTTTATTACATTTTGAGAAAAAAAAAACATTAAAAATATTATAATTGTACCCTTTTATTGCTCCCATGATGTGTTGCAGTTTATTGAAGCTGCTATGAAATGGTGTAAATATGTTTGTTGTTTCTTTAAAATTTATCTATTGGAAACAAGAACTAATTTTTCATCAAGTTTATAATTAACTTAAAGCAAAATAAACAAAAAAAAAAATATTGATAATTCCTAAAATTTTGATGCAATTAAAAATGTTTAAAAACATTTAAATCAATCTACGCAACAATAAAATTAAACAAAATTTGTTGTACAGGAAAATGTAGAAATAAAAATCTTTGCAGGAAATGTTTAAGCAACTCACATGTCATGGATACGAGTATGTCTAACATCAGTTTAGTGTTAAACATTTACACATACAATGTAACCAATTCATAAGTACCGGATAACTAAATACATGTCGTATTTAAAAAGTTTTATAAATATAATGAAAAATAACAAAAATATTTGATTTCACAATCATTTGTACAACAAAAACATGTGCCAAAAGTTTTGTGTACTTTTAGGTATCTAACTTTCATACAAATTCTTACAAATAAGCCTTCAAGAATATGAAACCGCAATCGATTATTGACAATATGAAACAAATGGAAATTGATCCGGTGGCCATCTCATTTCTGGAAGACTCTTTAAACACTAGGCATATCTAACTTTTCCAAATGTTCGGTGTACATCATATTCTAATATAAACAATTTTCTAATAGCTGCAACAACTAGAATGATACAAAATGATACAAAATCCCTCAACCTGATACTTATATGATCAAAAAATATAATAAACTTGATTGAAATTCACAACTAATAAACGTATTCTATGCGCAAAAATCACCAAGCTAATTCGAGAGTCTGCTCTATTTAAGGCACTATCTTTAACCCTATCTTTAACTGTTTACCACCAGATATAATGCCAAAATATGAGGATAAATGCCATAATAAAGATCTTCCTGCTGATAGCTGATCAGCCTTGACCTTCTGGAGAATTTCATCCAAATATTCACTACCGTAACTATTCGGTTCAATTGAATTTTAGACTATCGCTTACAAGGTTATCCTTGTATGGGTTCCTGAATATGATATTTATTAAAAGCGCAGAACTATTTCACTTGCAAATCCACCACTAATTTGAACGACTTCAGACGGGATAATTTCACATGTCACATAAATTTTCTAATATCGATAAGCAGATACTAGATGCACTTCTTTATAACCACTTCTAGAAAGATGACTTTTCTGCCATTGTCCGGTATTTGGGACTTAGGATGTAGAAGGATTTTCACCCTTGCAAAATGGAGTATTTCGCATAATGACAACAACCATACATATATTTCCGAACGCAAACAAAATATCGTTTTAAAATTTCTCATTGCATGAAACTTACGTTTGCTGAATTTTGCATGGATACTGCTTTCTATAGACATTTATGTACCATAGAACCACATTTCGGGTAGACATTTGTATGGGGCTATGCAAAGTCGTAAAAAAAATTTGAAGAAAATTGCAAAAAATATCTAAAAAATATCGAGATTGTCTGAAACTTTGGACTACAACTCGGATCCTACTAGACCGATTTTGTTCATTTCCAATACGAAACATTTTGGTGGATCAAATAATGAACAGACGGACGGACATGGCTAGATCGTCTTCGAATCTTAAAAGGATCCGTAATGTGTAGACTTTTTGGTTTTACGACCAATATTTCGAGGTGTTGCAAACGGAATAACAAACGTAATATACCCCCCCCCCCCCATTTTTGTGGTGGTGGGTATCGAAAAAATGCCGCTGACACCGATTTCTCACCGAAACTTTTGGTAAATGAGATTCATCGGCTTTATTACACAAAAATAGTTGTCAAACACAACAATAGCTTGCAAAATAAGTTTAAAACGTTGGCGAGCAGCAGGATTCATTAAAAATGTCCAGAATATGCGCCAGCTTGAATGAACATTCCATGCTGACAACGCTCGACCACAAGTTGCAATATCTGTTGAAAACTATTTAGAAAGAATTGATTGGGAAATTTCACCTCATCCAACTTATAGTAAAGACTTTGCCCCGTCCGACTACTTTGATGTATGCAGAACGCTCTATCTGGGATACGCTTCAATTCGGAACATGGTGACCGAAATTGGCTTGATTCGTTGTTGGCCTCAAATGATAAGCAGTTCCTTTTGCCTGGAATCTATATGTTGGCAAAAATATGGAAAAGATCATGATTAACAACTCCCAATACTTTAAATAAATTTATATTGTACAAATATTTCAAAATAAAATCCAAAAACTTTAAATTTAGGTAAACGAAATTGGAAAAAACGGTAACAAATTAAACAAGTAAGAAAGTATAGTCGGTCAAGCCCGACCATATAATACCCTACACCTAGTATATGTAAATATAAAACAGTTTTTCAGAAATGGGCGTTATATGGGAGTGTCATGGTTTCTGTGAATATAAATATTATATGTGTTAAACTTTATCTCGATATAAATACTTTTAAAAGATTTATGGAGGTTAAAGTGAATTACGGAGAGGGACTTATATGGCAGTTTCGACTAATCGACCATTACAAAATTAGGTGTCATTATTTCTGTATATAAGAATCTTATTTTTGTCAAATTTTATTTGATTACCAAAATTATTAAAAAATTTATAACCGTTAAAGAGATTTTCGGAAGTGGGCCTTATATGGAAGCTACGACTAATTATGAACCGATCACAATAAAATTGTACCGTATTATTTGTATATATGTATATGAAATATATTTGGGTTAAATATTATGTGGATACGAACATTCTTGAGTGAGTTATGCTCTTTAAAGTGATTTTCGGAAGCTAAATTGTCATGGTAGAGACGACTTTCAAACCCATTTAGTTCACTATAAATTACCATACCTATATAAACACCATGTTAACCCGGAACCCTCTTTATAGGATTGAGATTGGGATTCCTGGAATATACAGCATAATCGAATCCTTGGCCTACGGCAGTAGGACTTCAAGGGTTCATTTCATTAGAACACTAATCGTTTAGTTTTAATGTAAATTTCCGTAAAACTGAATCTGCAACGGATACGTCTTCAATTTTTATTGTAGTTAGAAAAGATAGTTGTGATAATAGTTGTGCAAAAGATTAAGTCGAAAGTCAGATATCTTATAATTCCTCGTTAAGAGATTGAGTTAAGTTTTTTTTCTAGGATATATAGAAAATCTGTATTCCATAAATCGGTTGAACAAAATAGATAGACAGCCTAGTAGAATGTCGTTTTAACTGAAAAGAAATGTTATACGCAATTAAATCATCTAACTAAACATCGAGGGTAGTTTGGGTTCTTCTTAAATGATCTATTAAGATAAGTTAATTTATATATGATAATTTTATATAATTTTCAGGTCTAAATTCGTTAGAAGATTAATTCGGTAATAATATTGTAATAGTTGGTAGTTTGCTAAACACATAGTTATCTCAACGAAGTCGTCCTGAATTTTTACCAGCGAAATCAATAGCATCAAGAAGAAAGAGGTAAAGTTCAGTCTTGCTCATAGTCGTCGAAGATCAAACAAAACAACAATTTCAAAACAAATTTTTTGGTAAATGATAAATTTCGAAGACATGATTATTAAAGTTAAGCTATGTTCCAACTTAAATCCAATACTACAACATCTATTCTAGCCAGACATTGTAAGGAAAAACTGTCTAGGCTATGTCCTCTAACTGACTTTACTCTAGTTTGGAACCCTGCGCATAGGGACTACTATGAACACCAAGCCAGAGAAGGAGGCGCTTTAAATATCTCAACAGCTGTATGAGTTGCAATAGCGCTTGGGACCATTAAAAGTGAAATCTTTAGGCACTACTTTCAAATGGCTGATAATACCTATAGTTGGCGAATTCAAAACACATGTAAAAGACTACTAAGAAATGTGGCCAGTTTACAATGACGCAATACGCAGGTCGTGTAGAACATATCGAGAAAAATAGCGGTACTAACTGGCTACAGGACGATTGCTAAGCATGCAAGCAGACTCAGTCTTTCTTTTAATACTTAATGCCTCAGTTGCCAGAATCGGGAGAAACAAGAAACAGTATTTTATCTTCTCTGTGAATGCCCAGCTCTTGACAATTCGAGACAAACATTTTTCAACACTCACATACTAAACAATCTAGCAGAGACATTAAGTATCAAATGGTGAACGCGACAGGCTAGACTACGTACTCTCTAACTACTAGCATCTGGACATGATTCTAGTCCTATTTCAAATCTCATTGAGAGGTAATTTCAAAATGAAAACAAAAGCTCTTACTTGAAAGCTTGCACGTAGCAGGCAACCAACCAACTTAAGCTACAAATATGGCAAGCAGTCGCAAGTGTTTTTTTTTCAGACTAATACAAAATCAGATGAACCAGATTAATCAATTTTATAGTCGCAGTTTTTTAGATAACAAGAAAATCATTTGATATTCTTTGAAATTAATTAATTCAAATTAAAACCACATTTATTTAAAATAACAAAATTAAAATTTTAACTCAGCAAAGAGTAACCAATATTCAGCACAAATCTGTTTGACGGTGCTTAATCTTAAGTTACGGTTACACTTGGCAAATATTTGCCGAAAAAAAAAACACTAAATAAAATGTTTTTGAACTCGTTTAATTATTGGACAAAAATTTTGTTTATTTAGGACAAGACACAACAAATATTTAGTCTTATTTAATTTTTTGCTGTTTGTTCTTGCAAAACTCTTGTAAGAGTTTCATAGTTTCGTCAAACATATTTGTGCTAAAACAAGTGGTTACACTCTTTTAAGTAAATATTTGACATGTGTGATCATACCTTATAAGTGTTTTGTAAGAGCAAACAGCATTAAATAAAATAAAACTAAAGTTCTATTGTGATTTCTTTCTAGTAAATTAAGTTTTTCAAATAGACACAATAATTAAGTTCAATTTTATTAAGTGGTTACATCTTTTCGTAAAATATTTGCCTTGCGTTTTGCTCACTTACTTCTAATTAAACTTTAATTGTTTTATTCAATTTGTTTTTAATAGAGATGACCATTTAGTTACTAAAATTACATGTCATGGCAAATATTTACTTATAGAAATTGGCAAAAAAAAAAAAAACTAAAAGTATTGTATTTAACTGCATGTTTTTAGTAGCAATTCCAGCGAAGTGAACGTGTTGTATCTGCGACCGAAATATGATCCTTTTTTACACACAATCAAGCAAGCAAACATACATATCCATACATATCTGTATATGTAGATATGATAGATAGAAAATGGAAAGAAAAAATATAGTAGAAAAACTAAAATGCATTCAAATGTATAGAATACAGTGCAGACTCCAAGTACGTGCCCATACTACTTACTCTAAATTCTGTTTCACTTCAAAACAATTAATTGTAAAATCGTATTAGTTTTTTACTCGTACAACGTATGTAAATACAAACATACGTACGTATGTATATGACTATTTACTTACAGATATACAAACATACATATCTACATACGACTATGTATTGTAAAAATATACGTATGTATGTACGTAGTCGCTCGAGTATATTACTGGCTGGTATTGTTAAAATATGTTGGAGAATTGAGTTGAATTGTGTTTTCTAATACAAAAACAATATAAAAATTTTAATTAGTTTGTGAACATGAAACAAAACAATAAACAATATACTGTCATTGAAAGTCACGTTTTGCAAACAGCAGAATAAAAGCAGAATTAGAAAAAAAATCACAAGGAAAAGGAAAAACGAAAACAGAAGGAAACCAAAGCGAAACCAAAGTAGAAGGAAGACAAAAAGTAAATAGAACAATCCGGACAAAATCAACAAACCACAATTGAAATGAGAAAAATATGAGGACACACTGACTTGACTAATGAAATTGCCCGAGGCATATTAAGTTGTGCACATAATCTGAAATTTATATATTGTAACTATACATAGGAGTGCATAACTATGTTAGTCCCAATTTACACGAAGCAATTCTGTAAGCTTAGTTAATTAAATTTTAGACATCGCAAAGAATGTAAACAAAATTGCCTCTCTCTGCGCATGACGTCACAGGTTATCTTTTTCGTTTAATCAACATGTAAAAAACAACTTTTGTTAACAATATTTTGAAAGAAAATAATTTTTCTTAAATTTATTGATTTAAAATAAAACATTTAATTATTTATTATTTTATACATATTAAAATGTAAATGTATTTTTGTATTATCAATTTATTATTCCGTTTGTGTTTTTTTTTTGTATCATCCGCTAGGATTTGATTTCGTTTTCTTATTTAAAAAAAACATTCTCGATCGAAAAAGAATAAAGATTTGTATACAGCTTCCTGATTTTTAATTTGGCACATAAATTCGTAAGTAGGCATACCTAACTTAAGAGCCATCCCTAAATACCGGCTGCAAGCGTTTTTTAACTGTCAAAATATCTCATGCTCATGCATTTTGTATGCAGCATACCGAAACAATGCGACGGCAATGCTTTCTTTTGGAAAATCCGATTTTGACAAGGCGTTTCACAGTGAAGTTAGTTGCAAAAGAAAACAAAACAAAAAAAAATAAAACAACAATATCCAGCAGTTACAATAAACAGGGTCGTTTTATTTATTTGTTTGATAACCCTGTTTTTATCCTTTTGACATAACGTTGCCGCATTAACGCTCAGCGTAAAAAAACGTGCCGCTTACCGCCTGTATTTAGGGATGGCTCTAAGGTATCTTAAACGGAAAACGTTTCAGTTATGTACCTATTTTTAATTTCATATCTCCTTTAATGTATATCATCTGCTTTAAAATGTTCAATACAAACTCTATGGGACACTTAAATTTATTTCATCAAGGTGGCAAAATCGTGCCCATTATCTTTTGGAAATCGAAAAAAAAAACATTTACATTTGTGTTTTTTTTTTAATATTTCCACAATTTAAAACGGCACACTTCATTTTAAAACTTTTTTTTAATACAAATAATATTTAATAAATTTAATTTATATAGAAGTTAAGCGCAATGCGTAATTAATTGATTCATGGGTGAGGGGAAGATAAGACGAGTACACACACCCTAGATTATACTAGCAATTCTTGTTACTCTAATTTATATAGAAGTTAAGCAAACATAAAAATATTTTTGACTTGTGATGTCACAAGAAGAGCAGTTTACATTTGATTCATGGGTGAGGGGAAGATAAGACGAGTGTGTACACACACCCTAGATTGTACTAGCAATTATTGTTATTCGTATTACATAGCTTCCAGATCTGACGATTAATCGTCATCTTGACGATTTTTTGTTTCAAAAATAGCAAAGTAACGATTTGACGATTTTTTCATTGAAAGTGATGATTTTCTGAATTATTAAAATTTTCTATAATTTTTTTGTTTTTTTTTTTAATTTTTTGTTACAAAATTCTCTGTTTTTTTTTTTTTTTTTTTTTTTTTAAACAACTATTTTTCTCATTTTTATACACATACAAAATAATATTGAGTCAGGATAGTGGAAATTACTTATTAATCTGTAAACATAAACAGCAATTTTAAATGCTGCATTCCATGAACTAATATTTTTGGAGGAAACAATTTCTGAATTTCAATGGGAAAATTCTACAGAAACTTCTATTTTAACAAATTTCAGCCAAAAAAAATTAAAAAATACAGAATTCTTTGAAAATAAGTACCTGTCTACTCGTATGATGGATGAATTGGATTCTATACTCGAAATGTTATTTAAAACTTAATAAACTATGTAAATTGTTTTGACATTGTTATTTAACCTGAATTAATAAAAATTACTAAATTCAGAAATTTATTTATAAAAAAAACTGTAAGTCTTGTTTTACACTCTTCAGTTTTAGCTGACCAGTTTTTGCTCAATTCTCTTTTGAACTTGGCATTTCATTTACACACGTCAATTCAATGTTCGTACTTTTTAATGCAAATCAACATGCTTGAAACAAAAAAGCAAATAAGAAAATTGACTAGTAACGTCAAGTTTGTACGCCTTTTGTTCTCCTTTCTCTTCTCATCCAAAAATACTTGCCTTGGCGAGTCAGAATTAAAAAGTGTGAAAGCGGACTAAGATATTATAAAAATATTACACAAGTTGTGTTAAACAATATATTGTTTGTAATTTCTTATTTAAAAAGTTAAAATGATAAATGTATGTTTTTTGATATGTATTGTACAAGAGACTATACGAGTATAAACTTGAACTTTGATGTTTTCGTTTGAATAAAATTTCAAAATACTATTAGAAATAGTGACTTTATTTTTCCGATTTTTTTTTACGATTTTTAAAATTAGAAATGACAATTTTTTTCTTTTTTATCGGGTGTATACAAATGTGTGTATACTCTCAAATAAAAATACGAATGATTTAAGCAATTATATTGTGCTGTGTAAACATCGAAAAAAATTTCAAGAAAAAAATTGTATCAATTTTTTCAATAAGAATTGATTCGTGTCTTGCTCTTACAATGACGTATCTGATTATCTTTATATACTTATATACATATTTATATAAACTTTTACTAATATTACATAGTAATATACTTTCATTGTATTTTCGAACATTTACATATTTAGTTACTCTATAACTAACTATATATTGTCAATATTGTCAAAACTTTGCTTTATTTAAAATCTAAATGTTTAATGACATTATTATTAAATCAATTCATAAGTTATAATAAAATTATTCATATATTCTCTTAACTACAAAATTGTCTGTTTTCAAATTAAAATTTTTATTGACACAAGGACACGACAGTCATTATAACTTGTAGTATGTATGTTTTTCAATAAATACATTTACATACATACATATGTATATATACTATACCTAAAATATGTTAGAACGCTATTTTGGCTTAACTTATGTAAATTTTTCAACGCAGTTACTGGTTTCCTTTTTAAATATTTCATAAGATTTCTCAGAGAATCCCAACTATTTATTAATCGTTTGATAATATATCCCGTGCCATCATAGAAGCATACGAGTTCCACATAAAGTCTACGTACTGTAGCTTAATTGATTAGCGCGTTTCATCATTACGAATGAGTTGGTATTTGTGGCCTGGGTTCGATTCCCAGCCGCTGCCACCCAAAACAACATCAGTTTCTGATAATTATTAGTTTTTTTCTATCCATCATAACTAATATTTATCACAGCGCCCACGTTCGGTGGTATATCATTTAAAAAACGCCACCGAAGTAAAATAATTAAATAATGGCTATAAATCAGGCTTTAAAATTAATGCGCCTACTCACCACCAGAGACGCTGCAACACTGTACTACTAACAAACATAACGCGCAATTACAGTGTTGTCATATGAAAAGCTTTTCTCTACTTTCACCACCTATTCTTCTTTATATTAAGACCTGTTTTACACTCATCAGTTCTGACTGTCAAGTCAAGTCAATTATTTTTTTAAAAGATAAAATATAATTTTCTCTTTCCTTCTCATTAAAAAAATACTTGACTTGACAGTCAGAACTGATGAGTGTGAAACAGGACTTAGTACTATTTGTTTGTTTTGCTTTGTTCACTGTTTAGAAATACAGCGTTACTATTTTTATAATCATTGGCTTCAAAACAAGAACATAAAGCTATGTATAGACGGTCGTCAGATATTGCAACGTTGTCAGATCTAGCAATGTGCTAGCAATGTACTGACATTGAAGAATTGTTAGCAAAAGGTTTAGACGACTGTAAGAAAACTAACAATTTCATTGGCACACAATTGTCACACAATGAATTTATTTGTCAACCGAAATTGTTTTTCCAAAATGTTATTAATGCACACTTGCTTGTTTATTTAGAGTTGCATTTAGAAATAATTTCTATGACAATGCTACCATTGGCAGATGCATAAACTTTGCACATATGACAATGAAAAATGTTTGACAATTGTCTTAAAACAATGACAATGACAAAATTGTGTGTTTACTCGATTGTTAGATGTCTGACAATATTTTTGTCTTGCAATGTACTGAAAATGATTTTTCCTACAACGTTGGAGACAAAAATTTTAAGTTCACACGGCTGTTAGACATTTTCTGAAAATTTTTTGGACAACGTTGCAATATCTGACAACTGTTTATACATAGCTTAAGGAATGCACAAATTCGTTATTCATGTTATTATTAGTGTGAGTTTGTTTGCAAAAGTTGTTAATGTTGTTCAAGCAACCAATTCTAATGTATTCTTACTAAATTTCTTATGTTTCGTACATTTTTGTAATTCTCATTTCTTGTTTGACATTTTTTGTGTATTATATTAGTTTGAAAACTTCAAACATATTGGTGAAAGATCTATTAATGATATGGCAATAATACTAACAAAATGCAGACATGCTCATATCTTAAGTCACAACAAATAAAAAATTTTGAAACATATATTTTTACATAAAAAGCCTACTGCCGACAACTGTTTGAAAAATTGTTAATGGCTAAATTGATTCCAATTCTGAACGACACTCAATGTATTCAAAATCACCAATTCGGGTTCAGAGCTAAACACAGTACCATCGAACAAACACACAGATTAGTAAATGTGATAAGACGGTCGTTTGAAGAGAAAAAATACTGTTCCGCGCTTTTCATTGATGTTTCCCAAGCGTTCGACAAAGTCTGGCATGAAGGTTTAATGCATAAAATAAAATTAGCTCTGCCTGCTAACACCCACAAACATATGAAAAGTTATTTATATGGTCGCAAATTTACAATCAAAGAAGGCGATTTTTTAAGGCCCGCTCAGCCAATTGAAGCAGGAGTACCCCAGGGTAGCATACTGGGTCCTACTTCATATTTGATTTATGCCTCCGACATGCCGTCAGACCCCATAATACATACTTCAACTTTTGCAGACGATACAGCCTTTATTAGCGTTCATAAGGACCATCAAATAGCATCACAGAATTTGCAGAAATATGTTTATAAACTAGAGAATTGGCTTGAGCTTTGGAAAATCAGGGATAACGAACAGAAATGTATTCATATAACTTTCACATTGCGAAAAGATACCTGCTCGTTCATCAGAATAAATAACCAAATTATCCCGCAACACAATGAAGTCAAATACCTCGGAATCCACCTCGATCGTCGTTTAACTTGGAAGTCTCATATCGACGCAAAACTTACACAGATGAGATTAAAAGCAGTGCAACTTAATTGGTTAATCGGCAGAAATTCTACATTAAAGTTGGATTGCAAACTTTTGTTGCACAATGAAATTCTAGAGCCATTCCGGTGTTATGGAATTCAATTATGGGGTACTGCCTCAGCATCCAACATTGAAAAAATTCAAAGAGGTGAAAATAAAATTCTACGTATAATTACTGCATCCATGGTACGTTAAAAATTCTCGAATTCACAAAGATCTAGGCATTCCTTTGGTGAAAGTCGAATTTACAAAATATGCCTCAAAATATGTCAGCAAACTTGAACACCATCCAACCATCCAAAAAAAACATAAAAATTAATTAATTTTTAGTTTGTTGTTATAATAGTTTTTTTTTATTAAAATGAATTTATTTTATTTTTGAATTATTTTTAATTGGATTTTTAATTTTATTTTTGAATAAAAATATATATTTCCTAAAAAGTACTAAAATGTTGAAAAGAGTACTCTTTTTGTTGACGGTCAGTACCATTTAAATTTTTCATTTTTCCTTCACTGGCTAGGACACATGTCTCCTCCGAAACAGATACATATCTGAAAATTCTGTGGAAAACAAAAGCTAAACTTCCAGCTAATGGTAGCATTTGGGCGTACTGTTGTCATATAATGTGGTAGAGTACGAATAATTAAGGGCATATCGAAAAAATTATTAGCAAGTTCTATAATTTTAAGATTTTAGCGCCTATTTGAAATGGCTTTCAAAATTCCATTTAGTTTAAACATGAAACCAATTTGTCCCAATCGAAAACAATCATACAAAATATTAAGGTTTTCATTCCACACTAAATTCAAACAAAATTTATTTTCTTGACAGTTTAATATTTAATTTAGTTCCTATTCCCTTTTCTGTTTCCCTTTCTTTTTGAAATTTCCGCGTGTATTAAAAAATAAACCTCCAGAATTAGTGAAATAAATCACGTACGTTATATGCTGACCTCACGTGCCATTGGTGTGCCGCCATACTTTTGTTTACAAACTGACTCTATTGTTCTTAATGTTTTTGTTGGAGTTTGTGAGACTGGACAGACTCCCTCAAATAGAAGATCATGCAATAAATAAAATGTAATAAAAAGAAAGAAAAAAAAAAACAAGTAAGAAAGTATAGTCGGTCAAGCCCGACCATATAATACCCTACACCCAGTATATGTATAAAACAGTTTTTCAGAAATGTGCGCTATATGGGAGATATGACCTATTATGGACCGATCATCCAAAAATTTAGTGTCATGAATTTTGTGAATATAAATATTGTGTATGTTAAACTTTATCTCGATATAAATACTTTTGAACGATTTATGGAGGTTAAAGTTGATTACGGGGAGGGTCTTATATATGAGTTTCGACTAATTACGGACCGACCATTATAAAATTAGGTGTCATCATTTCTGTATATTTGTGTATCGAATTTTATTTCATTACCAACATTCTTAAGAAGTTTATGATCGTTAAAGTGATTTTCGGAAGTGGGCCTTATATGGGAGCTACTACTAATTAGTGGCCGATCATAATAAAATTGTACCGTATTATTTGTATGCATATGAAATATATTTGTGTTAAATATTATTTGCATACCAACAATTTTGAGTTAGTTATGCTCTTTAAAGTGATTTTCGGAAGTGGGCCTTATATGGGAGCTACGATTATTTATGGACCGATCACAATAAAATTGTACCGTATTGTTAGTATACGTATGAGATATATTTTTATTAAATATTATTTGCATACCAACAATTTTGAGTTAGTTATGCTCTTTAAAGTGATTTTCGGAAGTGGGCCTTCCACTCCTACGATTATTTATGGACCGATCACAATAAAATTGTACCGTATTGTTAGTATACGTATGAGATATATTTTTATTAAATATTATTTGCATACCAACAATTTTGAGTTAGTTATGCTCTTTAAAGTGATTTTCGGAAGTGGGCCTTATATGGGAGCTACGATTATTTATGGACCGATCACAATAAAATTGTACCGTATTGTTAGAATACGTATGAGATATATTTTTATTAAATATTATTTGGATAACAACATTTTTGAGTGAGTTATGCTCTTTAAAGGGATTTTTGGAAGTGGGCGTTATATGGGAGCTACGACTAATTATGGACCGATCTGCACAAAATTTGTAGATGTGATTTGGCTTCGTTTACCACTCATTTGTAAATTTGTAAATTGTTTGGTTCCTTGCATAATTAAAACATTTATGAGAGGTAAACCCCAATTTCGGGAGGGCTTTTGTATGGGGGCCAGGTGAAATAATGGACCGATTTCCACCAGTTTCAATCACATCCGTTCTTGGGTCGAAAAAATATCACCTACCAATTTTTATCAAAATGTCTTTAAAATTGCGACCTGTACTCTGCGCACAAGCTTTAATGGACAGCCAGCCAGCCAGACGGACGGACGGACGGGAATAGTTAAATCGACTCAGAAAGTGATTCTGAGTCGATCGGTATAATTTAAGGTGGGTGTTGGACCAATATTTCTGGGCGTTACAAACATCAGCACAAATCCAATATACCCTCCACACTATGGTGGTGTAGAGTATAAAAAGTAAATTGTACAAAGTTTACGTGGGATGTGTAATAAGTTGACTTAAATTTTCTTTTGATTGGATTAACAACAAATCCGGGTGTATTAAAGTTGTTTTGAAAAACTAAATCTAAACATGAAAATTAAATGTAAATACAAGTTGTTTACATATTCAAATACAATCATATTCATTCATACAAACAAATATTCAAATACATATGTATGTATAGGCATGTAAGTATTTGTCTAATGATATATTTACACTCACGCATATGTTTGTTTGTGTTGGCATATAAACATTTACACATAACATGACATCAGCCATAAGATTATTGTTTATGACAGCATTTCAAGTTAAAGGAGAAACCAACCACATACACTTCAATATTAGTTTATTATATGCTTACAGTGGAACAAAAGAGTCTTTAGGCAACCAACCAAATAAAAATTAAAATTTTTACTTGTTCAAAAATTACAATTCATGACTTATCAGATACTGGGGAAGGGGCGCAACTCCAACAAATCTATGTTGTGAAACCTGTTATTTGTCCAAAGACTCTCTTGGCATATTGTAAGTAGAGACTATGCACACACATATTTATTTATTTACATTTTTATTGTATATTGTGGTACATATTTGAAAATATATTTGTACTTCTGTCTGCCTGTCTCCCTGTCGGTGTGCTTGGATGTGTTTGTAAATACGATTTAAATATGTTTATTTATGTAAAATTTATTTCAATAAATAATTCACTTGTTCAAATGCCACAGGATAATAATAAAAAGAGGATTGATATTATTACACCAACTCCCACGCAATGGAATCTGGTTTATTTTACGAATATTTATTGTCGAGTTTATTTAGTTTTTGAAATATTTTAAAATATTTTAAGTATAATTGAATATATGTACATACATACATATATGTACATATGTAGGTATAATCATATAATTCAGTATTTATTTGTTAATTAAGTGGTTGTTTTGTGAAATACATATTTATATAAAACAGAAAGTATTTAATTGGATTTTGAGTTTAATCCAAATTTATAAAGGCTAATTTATTGGAAAAGTTTAGGGAAAATACTTCACAATCCTTATCCAAAATAGAGGCTATTTTTTTGATTACGAAAAACACGAAATTCATTTGAGACCGCAGACTTTTTTACTAAGAAGGGTTTTTAATACAGATCAGTATGTTAACCCGCTTCTTGTATAGTCATCGTTTTGTTCGCGCAGTAGAATTAGGGTCATATATATGTTCCTGTTCTTCTCTGCGGGGAAAACGTCAGCGTTGTCAACTTTGAAATTTCAAAACGCACCAAAATGGAGAAAAAACGCTCCATTTAAGAAAAACCGCACCAAGTTTAGAATTTCGTTTCTGTTTAAAATTTTTGTGTAGTTAATTTTACATTTTTTTAATTTCATAAACATAAAAAGACATAATAATCTTTAATAGCCTTTTTTTAAATAAACTCACAATCAGCGTTGCCACGACCAAGGAAATGTTGTAACCAATATGTAAAAAAAAGTAACCAAAAGCAAAAAAAAAAAGTAACCAAAATTTTTATATATTTAAAATTTTATTTTATTTATACTTCAGCTAAAATATTTATATATATGGTGCATTTCATGTCAAGTGACCCAATTTTAAAATCGATGTCTTCCGATTTGGATGAAATTTGCACCAAGGTTAGTACTATTGGATAGTAGGCCAGACACAAATTTTTAGCTCTGTCATTCAAGAACTGCCGGACTTAGAGGGGGTCAAAGTTGGACATTTTGGTCATGCTGGGTTTTTTTTAAATGAGTGTAACTTTTCACCTATTGGTCCTAGCAAAAATTGTCCAAAGGACTTTAGATAGCTATTTCTTCAATCATTCCAAAAATATTTTTTTTAATTTTTAAAAAATTTTTTTTTTAATTTTTTTTTTAAATTTATTTTGTTTTAAATTTTTTTTCAATTTCGTCCCTTTTTTTTTTTTCTCAAAAGAAAGCTTATACAATTTACTTTAAGGCCCATATAGGGATATCTATCAAAAAAATTATTTTTTAACTCAAGAATAGGATATTTCAACATTTGGCGCATGTATAATTTTCATTTTCCCCCATTTTTTTATTTTTTTTTTTCAAAATGGAGTTTTTTTTTATTTTTCCTCAAAAGTAACTTTATACCATTTCCTTTAAGAGCTTTGTGGTCACTTAATGGGATGTAAGTGGGGTATCTATAAAAAAATTGCAACTCAAAGAAGAAATTTTTACCATATGCACTATTTTCATTTTATTTCCTATTTATTACTTATAATACTAAATAACAATAATAATAATAAATAATTTAATAAAATTAGTATATAAATTTTGAAATTACCAATCTTTCTTCCTTCCTTCCTTCTTATTGCCTTTATTTTTAGATTTTTTTGCCAATCCTTTCTTGGAGTTACTAGGTTCAGCTGCAGATTTTGCTGATGCTGTCTATTTTGGCTTAGGAAAGAAATCGCATTGAGTAGATGCCGAAAACTTTTTCAACTGGAGTCTTCCATCGATAAGTGGTATAAAAGCATGGTATTGAGATGTGCCATCAATTGTTACAGCAGCGTCGAATCTGCACTTAAATGTTTTTAATGTTTCCTCATGATCAGCTTTGCTACTAAAAACTACTTCAGTATCTTTACAATGCTTCTTTGCCCATCGGAATAAAGCGTTCGCATCTAAGGTGCGATCTTGATGAGAGCACTGCAGACTATACCTCGCTGCATTTCTTTTGATATTTGCTCCAATGCCATCACATGCTCCTTTGCCATGTGCAGTTGGATAAAAATACCATTTAGCTGGAATTCCAAAATCTTTTTCGTGAGATGTAAGATTTTCGAAGCTATTTTTGTTTTTAAAATGTTGGCGAGCTCCATCCGAAACGTAGTATACCTTCTCCACTATAAATTTAGATTTTAGATAATTTAGAATTATCTTCTGGTATTCATAAACTGTAGGGGTATCATGGTTTAAATCATCGGATATGATTGCCATACTTTTGTGCTCTAGTTTTTCATCTTCTATGTAGTAAATAACAACTGTGAATATAGTTGCTTGGTCATTATTGAAGTGGAATCCTTGTATGGCATCCTGAATAATATATTTATAGTTCTCTGCGAAATCATATGAAATCACGAATTCACCAGACTTCAAATTTGTCTTCAAATCATTCACAAATGACCATTGCTGTTTGACTAAAAAGTCATGGGATCTCAAATGTAGCAAACCTTTGCATATTTCTTCCACAAAATCATCCACATTTAAAATTACTGTTTTTAAGGTACATCTTTCAGTCTGAAGCCAAGATTCAAATTTTATCTCATCAATACATGCTCGATCAAAAGAGTTCATTAAATTCTCCCTAATGAATGTGGTATTCGGGCAATTTGAACATTCGCCCAAGTGGCAACAAGTTGTTACATAAGGACACATAGTTAATTTAAGGCAATCACGGTAATCGTGCAAATCTTCTGAGGAATCATCTTTCAAATACTTTAAGTTGATTTCCTTCAACATTAGTTTAACATTTTCATGGTAAATGCAAACGCATACTGTGTGTGTTCCGCTGCTTCCTGCCAAAACGCAATGCTTTGGCCTCAGTTGGGTAAATTTTGTAAATCCAATTTTGACGTCATAGTGTTCAGATTGAAATGTTGCATATAACTCGTTCAGGTTACAGAGAACCATCCTCTTCTGCATTTGGACTTTCTGGCCATCGATTCGAACAGACACCCAGTCTTTCATTCCTGGCATCATTCGACTCATATCATCTCGCTGATAAAATTGAGTTACTAGAGCTTCAGTTTCGCACGCTAAAGGTTTTCCCTTTTTCTCGTTTGGAAGTGTGTGAATCCCATGCTCAGCAACCAAGTTTTTAACAATTCTTGCTTTTCGTTGAGACGTTCCAAACTCGGTCATTATTTTTGAACAACTCCATGACGATGGGACAAGAGTAAGAAGTTGAATTCTTTCAGATGTACTCTGTGACGATTTGTACTTCTTTTTTATTTGTTCAAAAACTTCTACTGCATCCTTATGATGTCGATTTTGGCACTCATTATTAGGTCTTATAAGTTTGTCTGAGAAGTTAGAACAACCATCATCTCCTGCAGAACTGTCATCGTTTTAAAAATTGATTTTGTTCTCATCTGGAATAACCGGTAATGTGTCCAACTTTCCCATCATTTTCCTGCACGATCCACAAATTAGCAAACGTTTTGAAAGCGTTGGGAATTTTTTCAATAAGTTTTCGGAAATATATCGCATATCTGATGATCTGTGCTTCTTTTTGTTTAAGGGATTACAACAAAAAGAAGTAATCATTTCCTTTTTGGAAGAGGAAGCCATTGTAAGGATTAATTATGTAAGTAATTAGTAAATAACGCACGTCCAAACTTTAACACTGTTTGTAAAAAACTAATTTCCGAATGTCCTTAGAATGAAAATAAATACTTTTTTAAGATCATTTAGGAGTACGTTTTTATGAAAGAGTCTAAAATCCTTTATTAAGGCCTATGTATAATGGCAAAATAACAAAGTACAAATCAGGTAGCATTATAATAAAGTACCTGTTAACTTCTACCTACGTAGTTTTCCAATTGATTCAAAAAGGGTCTGCTTTGATAATAAAAATTGCATTCAATATTACGTGCGCTCTAACCTACCTATAGAATTGACAAAAAAAGCCTCAATGAAAAGATATGTGACTTAGAAAATTGCAGGTAGAAATTAATAGCGGTTAATTCTCACACAGCACCATTTCATGGGCGTTTCTAGGCTATTATTGGAGTTTTTATTTTTATCATTTTAATAAAACTTACACACAAATAGGAAAAAAAAATGAAAATAGTGCATATGGTAAAAATTTAAATAATTTCTTCTTTAAGTTGCAATTTTTTTTATAGATACCCCACTTACATCCCATTAAGTGACCACAAGCTCTTAAAGGAAATGGTATAAAGTTACTTTTGAGGAAAAATAAAAAAAAACTCCATTTTGAAAAAAAAAAATAAAAAAATGGGGGAAAATGAAAATTATACATGCGCCAAATGTTGAAATATCCTATTCTTGAGTTAAAAAATAATTTTTTTGATAGATATCCCTCTCGCATCCCATTATGGGACTATATGGGCCTTAAAGTAAATTGTATAAGCTTTCTTTTGAGAAAAAAAAAAGGGACGAAATTGAAAAAAAATTTAAAAAAAAATAAATTAAAAAAAAAAATTAAAAAAAAAATTTTTTAAAAATTAAAAAAAATATTTTTGGAATGATTGAAGAAATAGCTATCTAAAGTCCTTTGGACAATTTTTGCTAGGACCAATAGGTGAAAAGTTACACTCATTTAAAAAAAACCCTGCATGACCAAAATGTCCAACTTTGACCCCCTCTAACTCCGGCAGTTCTTGAATGATAGAGCTAAAAATTTGTGTCTGGCCTACTATCCAATAGTACTGCAAATTTCATCCAATTCGGAAGACATCGATTTCAAAATTGGATCACTTGACATGAAATGCACCATATGTAAAATATAAATTAACCATTGCATTTCAGTTTGTAAATGATTGTGTTTGTTATGTTTGGAGACAGGCATGTATTTTTTTGTAAAGCTCTATATACACGATCGCCAGATATTACAACCGTCATGGTCCTAAGAATTTTTTTTAAAATGTTAATTTTATTTTCAAAGAAAGATTTTCACCCTATTCACCTTTAGCAATAACCTTCATGTGATGAATTGGATAGTAATCGTATGTTTTCATTTATTATACATTCGTATTTAAAATACATTTAATGTGGTCCTTTTTCGTAGAGATTTTATGATAATAATTTAATAATAAACAGCAATTAAAAATTAGTAAAAATAAAGATTTCATCACATTTTCAGCAAAATTAAAAAAAAAACGCACCGAAATTAACAAAAAAAAAAACGCGCGGCTCACCAACTAACGAATTTTTCGCACAAAAAAAATTAAAAAAGAACCAAAAATGGTGCGAAACGCACCAAGGTGACAACGCTGGAAAACGTGTCGATGTTAATGTTTATGGTTTTCTTTGTCATTTTTTAAAATTCCCTTCGTTAACATTTGATGGCATTCATAGTTGTTAGAACGAATATTCTGATAACTTTGTTCGACAAGAACATAACATCACCAATACTTGTCTAAACGAGACAAATTTATTGTACGCTGAAGAAGGATTTCTCAACCTATGCCAAAGTTCTACAAATATAATTCATTTCTGCGCTTATTTTTAAAATCACACTAGATTGACGCATTTAATTTAGAAATATTTACATCCTAAACCACCATAGTGGGGAGGATTTATTAGATATGTGCTGATGTTTGTAATGCTCAAAAATATTAGTCTAGCCTTAAAGTATACCAATTGACACAGAATCACTTTCTGAGTCAATTTAACAATGTCCGACCGTCTGGATGGTTTGCTTCCAATGTAAATTTGTGCGCATTGGTTACAATTTTGAATATATTTTGATAAAGTTTAGCATGTGAACTTTTTCACCAAGGAAGATTGCATTTGAAATTGGTTTACATAGGTGCATTACTTCCCTAGCACCCATACAAATGTCCTTTCAAAAAAATTTCCTTTATATAACACCTAATCACAACTACTAACTTTGTTCAGATCGGTGCTTAAATGAGCATAGCTCCATAGCTGCCAGATTTACCGATTTATCATCATTTTGACGATATTTTGTTTTAAAAATAGCAAAGGACGATTTTTTCATTGACAGTGACGATTTTCTGAATTATTACAATTTTCTATCATATGTTTGTTTAAACATATTAATGTTTTTGTTACAAACTTCTCTCTTTTTTGGAGAACATGACATATTTTAAAAATAAAACTAAATGATAATAATTTTTTCTTAATTATTGACAATTTTTAAGTTTAGTATAATAATTAAAAATAATATTGAGTCAGGATAGCAGAAATTACTTATTAATCTGTAAACATAAAAAACAATTTTAAATGCTGAATTTCATGAACTAAAATTTGTAGAGGACGCAATTATTGAATATCAACGGGGAAATTCTGCAAAAACTTCTATTTTAACAAATTTCAGGCAAAAAAATTTAGATAACAAAAATACGAAATTCTTTGAAAATACTCGTATAATGGATGAATTGGATTGGATTTGAGTCTATACTCAAAATGTTATTTAAAACTTAAAAAAACTAAATTGTTTTGACATTGTTATTTAAACTGAATTAATAAAATTTTTTTAAATTCAGATATTTATTTTTGTTTCACACTCTTCAGTTTTAGCTGACCAGTTTTTGTTCAATTCTGTTTTGAACTTGTCAATTCATTTAAACACGTCAATTCAATGTTCGTACTTTTTAATGCAAATCAACATGCTTGAAACAAAAAAGAACAAAAGGAAATAAGAAAATTGACTAGTAACGACAAGTTTGTACCCCTTTTGTTATCTTTTCTCTTCTCATCCAAAAGTACTTGCCTTGGCGAGTCAGAATTGAAAAGTGTGAAAGCGGACTAAGATATTATAAAAATTTTACACAAGTTGTGTTAAACAATATATTGTTTGTAATTTCTTATTTAAAAAGTTAAAATGATAAATGTATGTTTTTTGATATGTATTGTACAAGAGACTATACGAGTATAAACTTGAACTTTGATGTTTTCGTTTGAATAAAATTTAAAAATACTATTAGAAATAGTGACCTATTTTCCGGATTTTTTGATGATTTTTAAAATTCGAAATGACGATTTTTTCGTTTTAATCGAGATTTTGGCGATTTTTGTCGGTTCATAATTAGTCATACCTCCCATATAAGACACTCTTCTGAAATCACTTTAAAATGTATGAATATTTTACAAGTGTTGATATAGATAAAAATTGTATATGCACAGAAGTCACGCCTACAAAATTTAATTATGATCGGTCAATAGTAAGTTATAGCTGCCATATAGCACCCATTTATGAAAAACTATTTTTACTCACTTACTCACTAAATATTAATTCAATGCAAAACGACTTCAGAAACATGTTAATGTGTAACTGAAAATATATATAATCTTTGGTGCAGTTTTACAGTGGCGTTTACTTAGTTTTATTAGCTGTTGTTTAGATATGCCTAGTTATCAGAGTGTCTCCACTAATATCCTTTGATTCTAATTATAAAATTGAAATTAGGCTTTGGCAGCAATATTAACATCATCAGACGGACCATCTGAGTCTGTACTCCCCATTCTTTGTAATGGCTTTATATAGCAACAAAAAAGTAAGTTTGAAGTTGAATTCAGAATGAAATTTTGGCTTGAGCATTTAATTATTTGAAACGTTAAATCAAAAATCAGATATCTTACACTTTAATTCCTAGTAACTTAGAATACTTAAACATGTGGAGAAGGCAGTCTTGCTAAAGATGGTCCCTATATTGAAAGAAATCAACCAATAACAACAATATCAACATCATGGGAATAAGCGAAAAATTCATCACTATTTTTACAGATTCTCAAAAAGTGTCCTAAAGGCTCACATTGTGGTTTCTCATTTACTCAGGAGAGTAAAAAAAAGTAAAAGTGCGTTCTCACTCCAGAGATTAACACTCACACATTTCATAAATATTTAACTTTATTTTAATATCTATTATTATAGAAAATTATAAAATATTAAAAAAGTACTTTTAGAATAAATAAAAAGTTTTATAAATAACCTTCTATATTTCCTTAATATCCATTCATTTAGAAAACACAAAAAGTATCATTTGGAAGAAAGAAAGGTATTACAAAATTCTCCTTAATTCATCCAGGATCTCAAGAACAATGATAGCTAAAAATATACCCTTAGAATAAAAAAAAGGGTAGAAAATGCATTCCAATTTGCCAATTGTTCCAGTACTTTACAATAGTATTCAACATTATTCGAACTATTAGCCTGAATAAAAAACGTTTCTCTTAAAAAGTTCAATTCCTTCTCTAATTAATAAAAAAAAGTACTGCTTAGAACTTTATAATCTTTATATCATGTTTCAAAAAGAACCATTAGAAAGAAGAAAAAGTACTACTAAGTACTAAGTGTGCCGGACTATTAGTTAGAGTGTTGCGGATTCGAATCCCGCCAAAGACTCTGGGTGTTTTCTGCAGATAAGCCAAAAAGCTTCGCAGTTTGTGTTTGTTAATTATATAAAAAAAAATATTTCTACGTTAATTATTGATAAAAAAGTACCATTTGAAGTAGAAAAGTACCACTAAGCTCCACTGTGTAGAAATATGTTGTATAAAAGTGTCAAACTGTTTTCGCGATTTTGACACAAATTTAATTTTTGTGAAAATAAAGAAACCTATGTTTAAAATTTGCATTTTTTAAGTGAAATAATATACCGATTTTAACTAATTTTAATGGACTAATTTTTACGGGCGTTCAATCAGCATAAATCCAATTTACCTTCCTTACTACGATGGTATAGGGTAAACATTAATTAAATTTATTTAAATGAATATTTAAAAAACTATTGGATGTATAACTTAAAAATGGGGGATTTTTTAAAATTTATAGCTTTTGTTTTGAAATATTTGTACAATATGAACTTATTCCAAATTTGATATTTTTCTATATTTTTGCCAACTTATGGTTATTGCTATTTTCCTCACATACTTGCACTAATAAATAATGACCAAATTTGAAATTTATTTCAATAAAAATTAATTCCACCTTAAGGACTCCAAATGATTTTCGGTAAAAATCTGCAGAATGCTGTGTTTTTGAAATGTGAATAGTACAGAATCGCTAATTTCTATTGTTAATTTAATACATCTACGTCAATAGAAATTCAAAAGGCACCATTTAATTTTTTGTTGCAACATTGGCATGAGAAAAGTTTCTTACCCTTGATTCTCATTTGGATTGGGATAAGTTCATGTCTTCTCTCTATTGTGAATGGTTTTGTAAAGTTACGATAGAGCAATTCCATATGAAAACGATCAAAATTGGCAAATTTTTGGACGACCCCTCTCCGATTTTAAAATAAATAGTCTCAATCGATTGCCCAGCAAAAATAATGTTCCTACATATTTTTTTTTTTTTTTATAGTGACTGGTTTAGTGGTTGTGTACACCACTGTCATGTGACAAAATTGAAGAATTATTCATAAGGGACCTCATTGAAAGTTGTTTAAAAAAAAACTACTAAAGCGATCACAACGAGTGATAGCTCGTTGGAAAGGTATTGAATCAGGCTTTAATTGAAAAATAAAATTTTCCTAATTTTTCTTAGAAATTTACCTTTAAATTTTCCCATGAAAATTAAATTTTCCGATTTTCCACAGAAGCTCCTAAATTTTCCGGCTAATTTTTTTTTTTTTTTGGATTCCTCATAATTTTTGCTTTAAGAATCAGCAATAAAAAAATGGGCCCCGACTCCTTGTTTGGACAGGAGAAGAGCATTTAAGAGACCACCTTGTTAAAAATACATTTTAAAAATTATTTTACAGTTAAAAATACATTTATGAAGAAAAAATCTTTCTTATTTTGCTGCTTATATTTAATTACAATATTTATTAAAATTTATTTATTTCAATGAGGTCCCTTATGAAAAATTCTTCAATTTTGTCACATGACAGTGGTGTACACCACCACTAAACCAGTCACTATAAAAAAAAATATGTAGGTACATTATGTTTTGCTGGGCAATCGATTGAGACTATTTATTTTAAAATCGGAGAGGGGTCGTCCAAAAGGTGATCGCTTTCATATGGAATTGCTCTATAGTAATAGCAGAAAATAGTAAAAACTTTTTTTTATGAAAACTGAAGAACCAAATATTTATAAGATATAGTAATTTAAAATATACTTCATTATAGTATAAATGCAGGGGCGTAGTCCAATTGTACTTACCTCTTAATTTTGTTTTCAACTTCTCCATTTAAAAAAAAACTCATGCAATTTATTTGTCGGACGTTAAAATGTTTTATTTTTTTAAATTTATTTTGTTCATTTTAATTATTCTTATACTTTTCATATGTATTTATTTATGTGAGTGTGTATTCGAAGAAGTCATTCTTTTATCATTAAATTCTATTTTTTACAAGAAAAATACACATTCAGTGGAAAGTTAAATAAAATTTAGAGAATACAAATTATACATTATTCATAAATAAGGAATATAAAATAAAAGTGATTTAGAAAGTAAGTATGAAATTAAAAAGAAGACAACATACATTATTACAAATATTTACTACAGAGGACTACAGTCGGCTACACCTGAGTAGGGATGGGGGAGCGGGAAAACATAAAACGTAGGCCCAGCTCTACCTCTAACATTAAACATACTTGTTTCTGCTAGATAAACTTGAGTTAATGATTTATGAGGCTTTATGAACTTAAAGTACTAAAGTGGAAAATGGACATTTTCAATAGAATAGATAAAATATATTCGAATCTTTTTATGTACAACTTATTTAAATAAAACAAAATTTTTAAAAATGTTCAATTTAAATAAAATTTATATAGTTAAATGCAATTGAATACAACATACATAAATTAAATGTTAAAATTCATTTGTAGAAATTTAAGTTTAAATGTTTATTATCGTATGTATGTATGTACGTATGGCAGTTTAAATATACTTTTCGCTCAGTTACTCTTTCTCTTTTTTGTTTTCTTAAGGATTTAAAGATTTGTTTTGTTTTTTTTTTAACTTAAGACAATAGAAACTTAAATTTGTATCAAGGAGTGGAAGAGGGGTGGTGGGGGGTGGGGAGTTGTCAGGATCAAGGGGTTTGTTTGAATACTATCTACAAACTACAAAAATAAATAATTTATTTACTTGTTTAAATTATGTTTTTTCCACAGAATTTTTCATTTTTGTTTCTTTTGTCTTTAATTATTTAAATTTTAACTTTTTAATAATTATTTACACAAGTCATTATTATTATTATTAATATTTATGAGTTTAAGATTAATTAACTGAAAAGAAATGAAATAATCTTAATTAAAGAAATCAACTTAAACATTAATTAGTATTTATATATATAGATATAAACTTTGTATACACTTGAAAAAAAAATAAGAAATTAAACTAAAAATAAAATAGTTTAACAGTAAAGGGCAAAACTGGTGTGTTTACACATAGCGTGTAATTTGTGTGTGAAACTCCGAGAGACAAACTTGCAGCTGACTGAATGAGGGCCGTTCTGTGGGTAATGAGGCCCAACAATAAGCCATGATAGTGAATCTGCAAAGAAAATTAAGAAGTAGAAACAAAAACACAAAGATTAAGTTAAAAAGAAATTTACTTTAATTAACGTTTAAACTAAGTTCTGTAAACTTAAAATAACCACGAAAGTTGATCTTATACCTTGAATTAAGCTAAGTCCCAAATTACACGAAGCAATTCTTTAAGCTAAGCTGATTACCTTTTAGACATCGGGGTGAGGGAAAGATAAGACGTGTATACACTTGATTGTACTAGCAGTTCGTGTTACTCTTTTATACGTATTACATATGTATGTGTATACAAATGTGTGTTTACTCTTACAAAAAAATACGACCAATTTGAACAATAATTCTTATTGTGCTGTGTGAACACCGAAAAAAATTCAAGGAAAAAATTGTATCAATCTTTTCAATAAAAATTATTTCGTGTAAATTGGGACTAAGTCAATATCAATAGACTAACCAAATCAAAATCAAAATGAGAGAGATTCTCTTAAAAAAATTTATTAAAACTTAAATAACTTTTATATTTGAGAATTCATCAATACATATTTCTTATATTTGAAAATCTCCTAAATTTATAGACACCATGAAAGATTATGCCTTCAAATAGTATGCAACTCTCTCAAGTATACATTTCACAGGTCTTAAATTCAGTACCAGTTGTGAGCTCAGTTTTAATGAAACTTGGATTGAAATTTGCAGGCGCTGCCCTAATGAAGCGAAAAACAAGTTAGAGTGCAATATTCGGCTGTGCCGAATCTTTAATACCCTCCACCTAAACGTAATAAGAAATACAGAAACTACACTCGTTATGGGGCTAGATAGTCCTTATTTTGTGTATTCTATTTAGTCTTAGTGCAAATTTTATTAGTATTTGATATATTGTTTGAAGGACAATTTCTGTTAAATATTTTGAAATCTTATTTAATTTTGACCATTTATAATTGATGTAATTACCGATTCTTACTGTAATTTACAGCGTTCGTCTGATATTCATAATAATCTTGAGTGTAATTTAACAAACAGAGTATAAAACAGAGTATCAAAAAGGGTAAGATATAAGGTGAGGCTCTTTTGTTTGAATTTGGTCTCAATAATATTATTTACAAAAAATTTGCTTCTAAATCCAGTATCCAGTAATGTGATTTGGTTGAAATCCATCTCAATAACGTTATTTACAAGAGTTGTATGGTTGGTTTGTGTGCTTAGAAGTGGACTTAATTCGGGAGCTATTGCCAATTATTGACTGACAGCTGTCAAATCCAGAAGCATAATTGCCGTATAACCGATATTAGTATGATTTCTAGATTAAAATTTCTGATCTGTATAAAAGTTGGTTCGATATCAATATTTATTAGACATTTTTGTGGGTTAAATTGTTTTTCGGAAATAGTTCTTATATGGCAGATTTGACATATGATGATATCACACGTCGACATAAGAACGGTATATTTAAGATATATATTAGTATTAACGTGAATTTCGGAAGTGGACCTTATATGGGGAAATAGTCAAATATAGACCGATATTCTCAAAATCCATCAGTTTGATTTTGGCATGTTGCAAATCATCCGTGTAGAATTTTGGATCGGTACTGTTATTGTTAAAAGAATTATGATTATTAAAGTGATTTTCGAAAGAGGGCTTTCTATGGGTGATACAGTCAAATATGGACCGAAATTCACAAGATTCTGCAGACTGATTATTGTGTATACTTAAATGATATATACAAAGTTTTGAGTCGGTACCGATACTTATAAGATATATAAATATATATATATAGGTAAATGGCTTTATCGGATGTGGTCCTTATATGGCAACTATGACCAATTATGGATTGACCACAATAAAATTCAGTACAATAATTTATTGACGTTTAAGGATTATTTATGTCAAGTTTCAACCTTTTAACATAATTTATACTAGATTTATACGTATTTAAGTGAATTTTGGAGGTGGACTTTATATGGGGTCTATGAACGAACATGGACCGAACTAAAAAAAATTCGTTTTGCGATTTCTTTTTGCATTAAACTTATTTTTGCTGAATTTTGTCTTGATATTCCAATTCTATAGGCATTTATGTATAATTGAGCAATATTTCGGGAAGATTTTTGTATGGGGGCTATGAGATATCATGAATATATACTTACTATTTCCCTCACACTTTTTTCTTTTATCATAAAAATAACGTATACAAAATTTTATGGTATTATCTGCAATATATTTAAGGTTGTCTCACATCTTAGTTCATAACTCTGGATCTGGATTGCTTAGGAGAATTATAAACGGTTTTGTGTAAAGACAGACAGACGGACAGAATTTCATAAGGATCAAAAAAATATATACTTTGTTGGGTCTCAGATGAATGCTAAAAAAGTTTCACACGAAATGACAAACGTAATATACCCGGCACTAGAAGATCTACCAAGTAGGATTTTGACACACCGTTTATCCGAAAGTCTCTATGAACTATCGGGGGTGAAATTAGAGCGTACCTTTATCAGAAACAACAACTGGTTATCGTGACTTGATGTATGAATCTTTTTTTTTTTTTTTGTGATCTGACATATTCTGAAACTTTCAACTTGACTTCTTCTATGTTACAACTTTCCTCTATTCTGTTCATTTTTACCATTAATTTCTTTTCTACCTCTCTGTCATTTCTTATCGTTTCAGGCAATACGGAGGAAATAACTTAATGGACAATCTGTACGATTCAATTGCCGCCTTTTAAACTAAACTAACTTTAACAACACTAAACAACTTCTTTCATCAATTTATATTATTTAATTTTTTATGATATTATCGAATATTTTATTCTGAAATGTCTCTTATGCTTCAAGTATAAAATTTATACTTCATCAAATGTCATTATTAAATTTAAAAAAAAAAATTCATCTACTTACAATTCATCGGGACAATTGAAGGGTTGTGCCAATCGATAACCATCCTTAAGATAATGTTCCATTTCATATGGATCAATTTCAGCATAAGGCATTTTAGCTAACGTACACATCTCCCACATGAGAACACCGAACGACCACACATCGCTGCCCTCGTTGAAATGTTTCTTTTGTATCGCCTCCAGAGACATCCATTTAATCGGACGATTTTCACCATCGCCCAGACAATGATAGTCACCGGGGAATAAATCACGGCTCAAGGAACTGTCACACAGTTTAACGCGTAGTTGATCATCAATGCTGTAAAGGGAGAATAAGTAAACAAATATTGATTAGGAAAGTTGTCCAAACGAAGGAAGTAAACATTGGGAATTTAGAAGTAATTAAAAAGTTTAGTTTATTTCAAGCATTAAAAGATTATTTTTAATTGTGACTGACACAGCAAGCAGTTAAACCATTGTTAACATTTTAAAATTGCAGGTTTATCTCTATTTTTAAGGTTTATTTGAATTGTGGTCTCTTATTTTGTGATCTAGTCTCTTATTTTGTAAAACGAAGACCAACACAAATTAACACAAATTTCAAAAACAATCAGTTAAACCATTGTTAACGTTTTAAAACTAAAGGTTTAATCGGCAGTTTATGTATAATTTTAAGGTTTCCTCAAAAACCTTGATTCTTAGTCTCTTATATTGAAAATTGAAGCCCAATTAACTCAAACTTATAAATACTTAGCTGAGTTCAAAAGTTTAGTTTAACAATATTCCAAAAAAAGAATTCTAAACTTGAAATTAGTTGTGTAGTTAGTTAAACGTCTGACTAAAAATGGATTCGTTAAGAATGTGATGTGAATGTCTTGCAAGAAACATTTTATTGGGACCAAAAATGAACCGTATTAGATCTTGTAGAAATTGATCTGTTATTTGACTTATCCTTAATTCAAATGCCCTACTCACACATGACTTTATCGGTCATACATATCTAAAATACTTAAGTATCCTCACAAATGAAAAAGAGCAATGCTTCATTTGAACTGCTTTTTTGAAAGTTAAGGTTTTACTAAATGAAACTTGGAACTCATTGTTGAGACTTTTGTGAGCTTTCATGTTGTGTTTGGGTATAAAGCTGATTAATGTATGTTCCTCGGGGCAGTGTTTTCTCGTTGCTTTATAAAATGGCAAATGTAGAACTTACAAATGGAATGACAAACTTATCACCCTACTGAAAAGTATAATATAACACAAAAATTAAAAATTCCAATAAATACTTACACACAATTCCTAGCAGCAATATCTTTATGTATCACACCATGATTATGCAAATGCTCCATGGCCATGGCCAATTGGGAGGACATTAAAACCGTCTGTATTGTGGTCACACTGCGCGCATACGTTGGCTCTTGCAAAAACAATTTCAAATTGCGTGTGTTATTGCCCGCTGTATAGAGAACGAATGGTGTGTTGTAATCCTCAATCGAAACACCCAATATGGAGAGAACATTGGGATGGGAGGCCTCGTACAGCATCATACCCTCCTGCAGTAGTAGGGTCACTTGTATTTGATTGGCATGTTGGGCAACCGTTTTAACCAAAACTTCTTGACAGTCATTGTAAGTGCCACGATAGATGCGACCGTAAGTGCCCTCCTGTACCAAACATGATAAGCGGACACGACACTTTTGCACGTTCAATTCATTGAGACGGCGACTAAACTCTTCTGGTTCGTGTTCATATTCACGAAAGGGTCTCGTTAGGGTGGCATAGGTGGGCGTAATGGTGGAGGGGCAGGCGTAAATGGAATTGTGTGCGGTCGAAGAAATGGTGGGCAGACGCTGGAAACTGGCAGTTTTTATAAGATGGACACCGTGATTGGGCCGCTTGGTGGGTCCCTTGGCACAGTAGGCAATCAGTATGAGTGTAGTGACTAAGATTAAAGCCAAAATGACACCAATTATTAAAGTTATCAGGCCACCAGTAGGTGGAGCTATTGTCTCCTTTAACATGGGATCGAATTCATTCATAATACCAACTGGCATTTCCTCTTTATTATGTCTGTTGTTGTTATTGTTGTTATTTTGGTTTATGATGCTATTCCGGTTACGTGGATGATTATGATTATTTTCTTCAGCCGAGTGCTCTTCAATGCGATTTTGTTCGCGTGCTATGTCAACCACAGATGATGTGTCATGCATAAAGCCATTATTGCCAACACCACCACCGACCATCCCAGCGAATTTCTGTTCACGTTCTCCCGTACTATAAGGCTCATTGTTAACCTGATGATGGCTGTTTGTGTTGTCCTCGTGTAAGTCGGCTAAACAAATTTTCTTACGTTTAAATACCAAATCCGTAATGTTGTTGGTCTGCTGGTCGAGTATGATTTCAACGGCAATGGTCACCTCAACTTCAGCATCACGCACCCCCGAACACTTCATGCCAATGGCAAATGTCTGCGGTTCCATTGGTATCTCACCAATACGTGAAATGTTCACCGTTGGACGCGGCAGCACAGACGGATCCGAAGTGATTATGTTGAGACTGTATGGCAGGGGATTATGTGCCAGGCTTTGCCAGGTAAATGATATTTCGTTAATGTTTGCCGGCACTGGCACCGCAAAATTTAAAGCATAATCATTGACTTGTCCTTCGCGTACATAGTATAATTCAGCCGAAACACCTGCAAAACAAAACATACATAGAAGAAAACACGTTAAACAAAATTATACTAGTAAACATGAGGAGACGCATAAAAAATGTGGAGTATTAATAAAATGTCAGTCAGCTGGGTTATAAAATTTCCAAATAAAACACAAGATGAAAGCGAAGCAAATAACTGTCTACTGCATTTAGTAGACGGTGGATAAATCCTATGCTGTTATTTGTTTTCTCCCCCAAATACCAGCAGCAACAAAGATATTGTAGTATTAGTTAAACTAAAACTTTTATTTCACAAACGGGCAAAAAAAAAATAGGGATTTTCCGACAAGGATTTACATGGGTTACTTTTTCATTTGCATGGCAAAACATAAATAAATTAGAAAACACAAAGAAAAACTAAAATTTGTTACACGTAAAGGCACAAAATTCAATTTGATTTTGTTGAAAGTGAAATTGAATTTAAAACGGAAGTTGTAAGAAATGCTGTAAAAACATTGTTAATGGAAATTGAACCCCTGCCCCTGCCCCCTCCCACTCTGATTAAAAAGAAAAGGAAATTTAAAATTAAAAAATTTAAATAGCTTTTAAATATTGAATTTATAATTATATTTTGTATGTAACGAATAAAGGGGTAAATACGCCACTGGAACGTATTCATCAACCTCTTACAAGACTAAAAGTTGTGTTCTCAAGAATACAAGATCTCTTATTTTCCAGCACTTTGATTAAACCTAGTCCTTCTAAATTTCTAAAGGTTATTCTTTTGAATCTTTAGTGGAATATTAACATGCAGCCAAGAGGATTTAAGACGGTGGAGGAGTCCCTTGTCCAATGTATTGTATGGACTTCAAAATGTCTGTTAGACTATCGGATCATTGCGTCCTTCTCTAGAAACGGGCTGCGAGTGGACCCATGTTCAAACGGTTATAAGAAGAATTAAATATATTGATTTTTACCAATAGTTCGATACCCATTACTTATTTGTTACATAAAGTCCGTAGTCTTAACATTAAAGAGAAGTATTTGCTCAATTCACTAGGTCTCTTATCAGTCATATTGTCATAATGTCCTACTATATCAATACTCGGCAGCTCCGCCTAACCGACTCTTAGGCATTCGGCGCAGGTCTCTGCAATAAACATAGCATACAGAGTAGTATTATTTTAATAAATTTTTTGCTTGAAAAGCCATAAAAACCATTGTGAAATATTAGGACAATATGACATGATTAGAGACCTTGTGAATTGACCAATAAATTCATAAATTCAGGATTTCCCTAAAATATCCTCTTTATTTTAAACATTTACTTACATAAATTAAAGTATAAATTGCTTTTACTTTTAATGGGCTTTTCAGATTAACTAACTACCAGCAACAACATAAAACTTTGGACATTTGCAAGCTTTTGTAATAATTTAAAAAGTTTGTTAATACTTCAAAAGTACCTGGCACAGCTAGCTGGTCTTTTATTTATGTTTTAATAATAAAAGTCTGTAAATATTCTGTAATCATTGTCATTCATTAATCATTGACCTTAAAGTTTTATTTTCATTCTTTTGGTATAAATCTCCCCTTCCAAATTCAATTAAATCGAAATTGTAAACAAAACAAAAATTGCAAAAAAAAAAAAAAAAAACTTAAACAAGTTAGAGTGTAATATTCGGCTGTGCCGATTCTTTAATACCCTTCACCTAAACGTAATAAGAAATACAGAAACTACACTGTATACAGGGCTAGTATATCCCTGTTCTGTGTTCCTATTCAGTGTTAGTGCAAATTAGTATTTGATCTATTGTTTGAAAGACAATTTTAAGACCAACATAATTTATTTCAAATGTTTAGAAATTTTATCTAATTTCGACCATTTATAATTGATTTAATTACCGATTTTTACTATAATTTACAGAGTTTGTCTGATTTTCATAATAATCTTGAGTGTAATTTAACAATTTATAAAATTAAAAAAAACATTTTTCCATTTTCACAACAAGTTAAGAAACAGAGTATAAAAAAGTGTAAGATTATAAGGTGAATTTGAATTTGAATTTGACCTCAATAACATTATTTACAAGAGTTGTATGATTGTTTAGTATGCTCGGAAGTGGACTTAATTCGGGAGGTATTGCCAATTATTGACTGACAGCTGTCAAATCCAGTAGAATAATTGCCGTATAACCGATATTAGTATGATTTCTGGAATAAAATTACTGATTTTCGGAAATGGTTCTTATATGGCAGCTATGACAAATTATGGGCCGATCTTCTTAAATTTTGGAACAGTGATTTTTATGCATATGAGAATATTTCACGTCGAATTTCAACATAAGAACGGTATATTTAAGATATTTATTAGTATTAACGTAGATTTCGGAGTGGACCATATATGGGGTATATAGTCAAATATGGACCGATATTCTCAAAATCCAGCAGTTTGATTTAGGCATGTATGTAAATGATCCGTGTAAAATTTTGGATTGGTACCCTTATTTATAAGAGATTTATGAGTATTAAAGTGATTTTCGGAAGAGGGCTTTATATGGGGGATACGGTTAAAAATGGACCGCAATTCACAAAATTTTGTGGGATGACTTTTGCATATATGTAAATGATCTGTGCAAAGTTTTGAGTCGATACCAATATATATAAGATATAGTATATAAAGGTTAATGAATTTTTCGGATGTGGTCCTCATATGGGAGCTATGACCATTTATGGACCGACCACCATTAAATTTAGTACAACAAATTTTAACCGTTTAGCATTACTTATACATACAGATTTTTATACATATATAAGTGAATTTTGGAAGTGAACCTTATAGGGGGTCTATGGTCAAACATGGACAGAACTAAAAAAAATTTCGTTTTACGATTTAGTTTTGCATGAAACTTATTCCTGCTGATATTCTAATTTTATATGCATTTATGTATAATTGAGCAATATTTCGGGAAGATTTTTGTGTAGGGCCTATGAGAAATGATGGACCGATTCTTACTATTTTCTTACGCTTTCTTCTTTTATCATACAAACAACGTATACAAAATTTCATGGGAATATCTGCAATATATTTAAAAAAATTGGAAGAAAAATGTTTAAACATATCAAATTTTTATGGAGGTTGTCTCATATTTTGGTGTACAACTCTGGTTCTACTATAGCGATTTTGCTGATTTTCAATACTAATCGGCTTAGAAGAACTGTAAATGGTTTTTTGTGAACCTCGTTGATTTCGGTTGTGTCCTTTGGACCTGAGAGTGTTTTACAGAGACCGACAGCAAGACGGACAGACGGACAGATAGACGGTCATGTCTCAATCGACTTAGAATTTCGTAAGGACCAAAAAGTTACTCGTATATACTTTGTTGGGTCTCAGATGAATATTTCTCAGTGTTACACACGGAATGACAAACTTATATATACCCTCATTCACCACTTATGGCGGTGTAGGGTATAAAAACTGTTATTGAAGCTACTTTTATTGTTGATATTATTATCAGCAAACAACAACAAACAAATTGTGAAAAATAAAAACAAACAAAAGGAAACAAAACAGAAACAGAAACTGTAAAAAAGTTGATGTTTTTTTAATAAAAAGCGTTTAAGCATCCATCATTTTTTGACTGTAAAAGGGAAGTTAAAGGACACAATGTATCTCTAAAATGGATAATAAAATAGTAGCAGAGTAAAACATATTTTCCCACTAAATCTTTTCCCTAAGGCAAATTTACCCACAACTCGAAAAAAAAACATAAAGTATAGAAATGTTTGTGTGTTAAAATTTAGGTGTTTGTTGTTATTGTTTGGTTTTGTTAGTCTTATTGTGAGTGTTTAACCATTGGAAAGACTCTTTTACTTTTGGGCTAAGGAGGAGTGGGAAGGAAAGGCTCAATTTTTTGACAAGCCGGCTTTTGATAAATTTGATTACACTTCCACCATGTGTGTTTGTATGAAAATATTTTTTGGAATTTTGTTATAAAAACATTGATGGTTTCTTTTGTTGGTTTAGTGGCGAAATCCTTATAGTCAGAATTTTGGCTGGTTGTGTTTTTTCTTTACTCCTATCGGGCACGCTTGAATGATGGACAAATGTTTGCATTTTAAGGATTTATTACTTTATTTTTCTAACATTTTATTGTGTGTTTATTATGGCAACACAATGCCACACAATTTTTACAGTTTATTTTTTTTTACTGGAAACGTTTGCTTTTATAAAATGAAAAACTTTTAAACAGAGTTTTTTTGTTTTTAGTTTAATGGTAAATAAATTATTAAAATTATTGTTTGTTTCAGTGTAATAAATACAACTCTGTGGCCATTAATAACAATGAAGGTGTTTTCTTGCAAGCAATAACAATAAAAATGTAAAAAATATTAAACTGTTATAAATTAATTGAATTTGTTTATAATAATCGAAAATGTGCTAAAGATTTTTTTAGTAAAATAAATAAAATCGAATTATAGTAAATGTAAAGGAAATTGTTAAAAGTAGTTTTATGTAAAGAAGTATTAAACCTAAAGGGAAGGAAGCAGACACAAAATAATTCAAGAGATTGGTTTCCAGAAAAGGGAGTGGTTCTAATATTAACACTTTCTATGAAGGGTTTATGCTCTTTAACATGGCCTAGGATAAGGTAAAATGCCTTTTAGGAACTTCGTGACAGGCCACGTAACAAATACAAAGTAAAATTTTGTAGTTTGGACTTTACAATTTCGAAGTGGATATTAAAAAAAACGTCTAGATTTAAAATGTTTTTAAAACTTGTTTCTTTTACAACTTATCGCCTTTTACTAGCGCATGCTTGTGCATTCTAGGTATCACCTAATAATAACACTTATATGTTTTATTCGCCAGTTGAAAGCCTAGCCAGTAGATTAAAAGGTAACCAATGATGTTTTTTGCAGCTACACTGAAGAGTATCTTAAGCAATTAATATGTGAAAATAAAGTGTTGAAGCTTTGTAAAGCTTTCACAATAACATGTTAAATTCGACAGTTAAAAGTCCTGTAAGTAGGTTAGGAGGTAATCAATGATAAAAACGCAAACAAATTCGTAGAGTTCAGGTAACCTACAGAAACTACTTAAGGATTGTTTTTTCACTCAATAAATTTTAAACCTTGTACAAATTCTGAAATTTTAATTAGATAGAATGTAAATTGAACCGATATTTGTACCGACAAAAACATTTCGGTATTCCTCCTGTGTTGGCTTTTAAGATGCACAAAATTTGCAGTGGGATTTTGTGCAAAATTTCAAAAATATACTGTACTATTTTTGTTTTTTTTTTTACAAGTACAAGAATACAATGATTCTTTCATTATAATATAATAAATGTGTTGAAAACTAAAAACAAAATTTCTTTCTTTTGATATACTATTGTATGTGTCACCCTTTTCTTTATACTTTTCAAATAAGCAGCTGCACAGCTTTGCGTTTTCCAGCGCTTGACTTGTAGCAAGTTTATGTCTATTTATTTTGAAAAGTGGAAATAAAATATTAGGCATATTATATATCAAATGAAAGGTAATTGCATCTACTTTTCAAAAATATATTAAAAATTTATTACGAAATTAGTTGAAGTTAAATTTAAGTATAACTATAAAAGTGTATTTTCCTTATTTTAGGCGTTTCTTTTAAGTTTCACTATAATCATTTGTTTTTATATCCTTCACCTTCATGTCAAGTTTGTCATTCCGTTTGTAATTTCCACAATATAATTTTCCGACCCTATAAAGTATATATATTCTGGATCTTATAGATAGCGAAGTCTATTAAGCCATGTCCGTCTGTCTGTCTGTCTGTTGAAATCCATTTTTTTAAGTCCCCAGATATCTTCGGAATCCAAATCTTCAATAAAACTGTCAGACATGCTTTCGAGAAGATTGCTATTTAAAATCAGCAAAATCCATCCATAAATAACGGAGATATGAGCAAAAATCCGAGACAACCTCTGAAAATTTCATCAAAAAAACTATCAAATAAAGTGTATTAATATTGTTACGAACAAATTCATCAACAGATGGCGTGTTTATCGACATACAACTTGTTTGTATACATTTAAATAAATAAAGACTGGTTATATCTTCTTCAAACTACTTAACGCTTTTATTTCACAATTAAAAAGAATCCGGTTTATTTAAAGGAAATAAACCACCGTTTTTAAAAGGTAAAAACGTAACAATATAATATATATGTATGTATGTATATAATATAATTATGCATCCACAACAAGGGTGAAAGGTATATAAGATTCGTCATAGCCGAATATAGCACTCTAACTTGTTTTAAATTTAATAAAGAAGATTTTTTTTTCTAATAATACACTTGAACTTCGTATGAAATATTTTTGTAACAGTTGCTGATTTTAAAATGATTTTTTTAAATTATTTTCCTGTTAAAAATGGAATATTTTTGCATAATATTCTCTTAAAAAAATTATATTGTATCCTCCCAATTTGAGAATTTTTATTAAATAACTATTCTGTTCATATTGTTGGCAGAGCGGACAACAGTGTTACGAAATTAGAAAAAGAGGGCCAAAATACTTTACATTTCTTTACAAAAAAAAAAATAGCTAGGAGAATTTGGTTTCATCTTCGAAATAACAATTTTTAAATTTTTGTATATTTTTAAATTTCTGTATATTTTGAAAAGCTTCATTTATTTTTATTATCGATCCCACTGTTGCACCATTTCAAATCTATTTAACATTTAAACTCCATAAATCTTTTATTTGACAAATGCCTTGAATTAAATCAATTTCTAACATTTGATTTTACAATTTAAAAAAATTGTTTTGCTTATATTTATTTCCTTAAAACTTTTACATAGAACATACACACAATTATACAAACAAGTTGACAACAAGTATAATTTATTTTAAATAAATTCAAACATTAAACAACAAATACATGCATATATTGTTTTTTATTGCTATTTTACTACTAATCATTTGTTATATACTTTCTAGCCTTAACAAAAAGTATCTAAAAACAAAAACAAACTTAAGAATCTAATAGATTTATAGTAGACAAAGTTTATTTTTCCAATTAAAAACGCATCACCTTAAATGACATAAAAATTCCTTATAAACTGGGAGACAAACAAACGAACGAACGAACAGACGAACCAAATACAAACAGACAAAGTAGATGCTAGAGATGATGAGGAAAGACGACATTGATGCTTTAAGCCAACACTTAAATTATTCTACCATATTGAATGGCCAAAAACAACCATACAAGTACAGCCATATGTAGCCATATGAAAATGCCATGAATGATGATGAGGCTTCATCAGATATGTTGGATGCTGAAGCTGTAGCTGTAGCAGAATCTAGATGATGATAATGCCATAAGGCTTCTTTTCTATCTACTATATTTGTGCTTTTACAGCAAACATTGCTGCCAAAGAAAATTTACACTTCAATGGTCATTATGGCTGCAAGAGAAACGAAAAACCTAAAACAGCAGCCAGCAACACCACACACCAATAGACAGACACTCAGACACCTAAACACCCAGTACGTCAAATGTACATACATACATATATATGGTAAAACTTTAGGCCAAATATATACATATACTATATAGTATATATTGGTTTGGTTAAATGTATAAAAAAGAAGTCTGCCAACTAAAAAGCTCTACCAAAAGACTAAAATTCCTTTACACATTGACATTAACTTTTGCAACCATATTCCTTTTTATGGGCAAAACCAATGGTGTGCTCATGTGATGGAAGAAAGTTTTTTCGGTTCTGTCCTGTTTTGTTTTAGGTTTTGTGTCTGTCTAAAAAAGCATCAATCCATCCCATCCATCTATAGAACAAGTATATAGTTGTGAACTAAAAGTTAACCAAATATTACAACAATAAAAATGGTTTTAATACCAATATGTATGAAAATTTCATGTGATATATCCAGCATAAACTTAAACAAACACACACACACACACATGAAAATGGCAATTTCCTGGCAGAGTTCTGAAAGGATGAAATTTTTGAAATTGGATTTTATTGTATTCTATAAACCAAAGTTCTTAACACAGCTGTTAACCCATATGACACTGTGGTGTCGCATAGTGATTCGTTTCCTTGCAACGATCAAGGTCTTACAGACATATCTTCCATATATTCTCAGATTCTTATAATTTTAAGTACAAGTTAGTAACGTGAATATTCGTAGCAAATTTCGTCTCAGTATCACAAAAGTTAATAAAACATGCATATGTATGTAGAATTTCTTTATTAAGATAACGTATGAATAATATATGATTGTTCCATATTGCTCATACGCTGACACAATGAAACAATTGTTAAAATGCATTTTTCTACCTTTAGTCCACAGCAAATTTCTAAAGAACCTTTAAAGAATGTTTTCTAAAGTAAATAACTTACTAAGTGGGCAATAACTAAAGTAAAATGCCTTAAATTTTTACAAATATTCCCTTCTAAAACATTTAATGGTTACATTATTTTACACTCTGGTTTGTTCTTTTCCAGCACGTTGCAACATATTATTGCCTTATTTCGTTTAAAATCAAACAAAAAACCTAAAAAGAAGTCTTCTTTTACAGCAAAATAGCAAAAAAAAAAAAAAAAAACAACAAACATCAAAAACTAATAATACAGATTTCGAAATGAACAACAACAGTAAGCCAACTGATTTCATATGCACAAATACGACAACTTACCAACACACCGCAACACAAGTGTGTAACAACCAACCAAAGAAACAAATTTGTATTGCGGTGATTCTTGCAAGTATGTAGTAGTTGCCTTAACCTGAAGGCCTAAAAGGCAACTGCAATGCCAGCAACAGCATCAACGTCATCTTCCATAGTTGTAGAGGCAGCCCAAAAAGCTTAACATGGTAAATTGCAAAATAGTATGTTAAACATGGCTACATATTGAAGTCTGTGCCACATCATATTTAAGATGTTGCAGCAGAGTAGCAACTCAAAAGAAAATTCTTAGTAACAACAGCATAACAGCAACAGGAACAACAATAACATAAATGGCAACCAAGTATGAGCAACATCATGATGCATGATGCATAATAATTATTATGATGATGCTTCAATATGGATGAAACATATCTATTGAGAGTTTGTAGTAAGTTTATAGAAACACCTATGACCATGTTTGTAGGTCGATAAGCAAAAACATGTTTGCTTGTTAGTGGCAAATAGAACTGTATAATGTAGAAATTGTAGCAGTTAAGAAAACAATAGAAGTAACAACAAGGCCATAGCCAAGAGGCAAATGGTTGTTAGGCTAAATCCCGGCTTAAATGAATAAATATGTGTTCAGTTTAAAAGCAGAATACAAACTATTCTGGAGCTTACTATAAAAAGCTACAAAGTACACTGAGGTAAATGCTAAATATTTTAATTTTATAGTGTTTCCTACTAGAATTATTTAGTTTAGTTCTGTAATCAGTCGTTTGTTTTTTGTGACTCACCAAAATTGATATGTATTTACGAAAGTAGTTAACTTTGAGTAATATTTGTTTTTAATATACATATATTTTCTTTCAGTGCAGATATTTTCACCTATTTTATGTAATAAAAACTCCTTATAAAACACAAAAGGTGACCAGACATTATTAAACAGTTACAAAGTAATAAATTTATGTTTTCAGTTAAATAGTATTCTCAAGGAAGTTCGACTTCTACATAATATCAGGGACTTAATATCTTACTGTTCACTCGGCACATGAAATGATCAATAATTTCAAGAATTTTTCAGTAGATCACTAGCAATTTTCGTCAGACCCATCGATAGATGACAGTCAAACGTGGCTCTTGGTAAGACATAGAAAGCCTCTCAAGACCATTCTTCTGCAAACAATCACAGAGTCTCACTTGGACTCCACGTTTACGCGATGAATTGTTCAATTGCAATATAATATTTCACACATAAATACTAATGCAATAAAAAATATACTAAAATAATTGTGTCTCTATATTCCAGATTATATTATACTATACATCGAACCTGTTGAAAAATTTAATAGACATTTTACTAAATAAGTTGATTAGAAAAAATGTTTCAACTAATACCACTGCATAATTTTGCATTCATATTATGATTCTTATAAAATCATAATATTAAAAATAGTAAAAATAAAATAATATCAATTAAACATATTATGCTAAAGTACGATCATAATATGATTACTTTAAGTCATAATAGAATTATTATATCATAATATGATTAATTTACTAAAAAAATATATATTTTTTCATTACTTAACACCATATTATGATTACTTTATTTCTCAATATGATTACTTATATGGTTATTTTGGGTCATATTATTATTAGTTTGGGTCACAATATTATCATATATAAAAATATTAAATAATGATTAATAAGAATGAATGAATGATGAAATATTACGATGATAAATGATCATAATATGATATTTCATTATGTATTATTATGTTCATCATAATATGTTTTGACTACAATCATAAAACTTATCATAATATGTTACTCTTAGATTATGTTTACCACAATCATGGTTTTTCTCTGCGTGTGCTTAACCTCGAATATTGGTTAAACTCAGCATCCGAGAAAGAAGATCCACTCTTTTCCAGTAAGAAATTAATATGCCTGAGTGTTATTGCGTTACTTTCTTTGGAAAGGGGATAGTTGAAGAAGTAAAGGTGGTGAAAGAAGAAAGCTTTTTATATCACAACTCTGCAATTGCGCATTATGTTTGTTTTTGTGCAGAATTGCAGCGTCTCTGGTGGTGAGTAGGTGCATTAATGTTAAAGCTTGATTTTGTAGCCTTTATTTAATTATTTTACTTCGGTGGCGTTTCAATGCTATACCACCGAAGGAGGGCGCTGTGATAAATATTAGTTATGATGTTGATGTTGTTTGAGTGGCAGCGGCTGGGAATCGAACCCGGGCTACAAATACCAAATCATGCTTAATGACCAAATGCGCTAACCAAATAAGCTACAGCATCCTCAAATTTATATTTAATTAAAACAATCAAGGATAATTAGAGGAATGGAAACTCTAAAGAAACCACAAGAACGAGGAATCAGGACTACACAAATGTAACCTAAGATATTTAACTTGAACAACCTAAGATAATTAGGAGGATGGAAACTCAAAACTACACCAATGGAGACCTAAGGTAAAATGATCTTGTGTGATCATCAACCTTACCTTTTTAACATGAATATAAGTAAAAAAAAGGAAAAAATAGTATTTCATTATTAAAATGCTTCTTATAACATAAATTACTTTTCATCTCAGATCTAGCAGATATTCACTAAGGATCGACCTGAATGATCTTGTGTGATCCTATTTAACATGAATATAAGTAAAAAAAAAAAACAGAAAAGTATTTCATTATTAAAAGGCTCCTTATATAATAAATTACTTTTCAGCCCCAGTATTCTCTAGATCTAGCAGCCAAATACTAAAATGTATTCAATATTGTGGCAGTTAAATATATCTATTAATTGTATATTTATGAAGATGCACATCATGGCTCTTGTTATCCAGTAACCTAAAGAATATCATACATAGGAGACTCTTAGTACTTTTTGCATTAGACAAAATAAAGACATAAACACATTTCTTTGAAGTACTCAATTGAGAAGAACAAATTGGGGCATTACTACCAAGAATACCAACATGGTTAAAGTCTAAAGTGCTGTTTGGTGAACGGTTCTGAAGAAGTCAACACTTAAGCTTATTGGAAGTATTCTGAGGAATTTTCTATATCTCATTGTTTGAATGAACTAGGATTGCCGAACCTGTCTTGTGTACTTCAAGTTGAGAAGTCAGCCATATACTCGGCAGAATTACGGACACAAATTTGTTCATGTTCATTATGTATTTTAAAATGCCAGTATTTGTGTATGAAAATAATCGGACAACGTTATTAGAATAAGAACCTAACATCAACAAGAGTTCTCCACACGTGATGGTCGCTCAAAATGGGATGTGATATCTCTCTTGTGTGTCTACACGACACTTAATTTATTTGATGAAAGTCTTTTTTTGGGTCTCGGATTGTCAATTAATACTTTATATAATTTCCTCTAACTCTGTTTAATCTAACTAAATGGAACTGTAACAAGATGGAAAACACATTTTCAAAATCAAAATCTTCTTTATTAAATAAGAAAGTTAAACTAATCTTTACAAACAAAATTAATTTTCAAAATGGTCACCTTACTAACAAATATTACACAAATATATGTTGCTCTCCTAATAAGTTCTTGTTGCAGGTGCTTGATGTCATTACAATATTCACAATGCGTACGTTTTCAACAAACATGAATTTGTTTTTGGTTCATTTCAACATTTCTCACTCTATAGCACTAATGCTTTATACTGTGGCATGTCTGCATTTTGAGCTACAAATAATTTTAGCTAGTCTGCAGTTGTTCTTGCCAAACAGGGGGGAAAAAAGCTGAATTCTAATGTTAAATATTTTATAAGCAGCATTAAGAAGATAAGAGAACAAGCAGCTACTAAAAACAGTTTGTTTGTTTGTTTGTTACATTGCACACATACTCGTACAAGGTGTTATAGTTCTGAGGCAGGTAGAGGCATTACAGGCTTAATAATCTATATGTTCTCATTATGGAAATTACTTTTAACGTATTAAGGAATTTCAGTTTAGTTTTCTCTGTGGAAAGCTAGCATAAAGATAATTGCCAAGTATGTATTTGTTTAACAAGAGCAAAATAATGCTGCCTTGTTTTGTTTGGCAAATAAAGCCTCTTATTTATTGTTTAACAATTAATTTAGCAAAAAGGTAATAAATTTATTGAAATAATAAGGTTCGGAATTTAACAACGTCTTTATTGAAGTTAATTGAGAAAGAACTGCATACATTAAGGGGTTACACTTTAAAGTAATTGCATACTTACTCGGGATTTTCTTATAAAAAACTATTGCACAGTTTAAGGCAAAAACCTTAATTTAACATTCTCAGAAACTTTTTTTAATTAGGCTTAATTATTTTATGTTCTCTTAAGTGATTTTGTTAACTATTGTTTTACTGTTTTAATGTTATTTTCTCATAATTAAATTTACACTCTTTTTATAAATTCTTTCATTTATTTCCCACTTGCCAGTCGTTATTAATTAAGCATTTTTATACCAACTATTTTTTAGTTTCAGTTCATTTATTTAATGCTATTTTATTGTTGTAATTAAGTTTTGTCGAATTTCAAAAAGAATGAAATGAAATTATGAAATATGTACGAGTATACTCGTAATAATGATGCATATTTTTTTTTCATCTGTTTCTAACATTGTCTGTTAAATTCGTTAGAGTTTTTTGTCTTTTTTGATTCATTTCTCTTCATTGTATTTCGTTGATTAGTAGATTTTTTTATCAATTTCAGTTTGCTGCTAGATGTATTAAATTTATTTTAACAACAACATTATCATCATCAAATTGATTTAATTAGATTTCCCAACACATTGTCCGTCGTGGCCATAAAATAAACGGAAAATTTTTAGAAAATGTGATAAAATGTTTTTTAAATGATTACCCTCATAAAAACATTTTAGTTTTTATGAGTTTTGATGGGTGTAGAATACCAAAGAGTAGCAATATTTTCATTTTTTTTTTGAAATACTTCTTGTGGGAACAATTAAGTTAAACATTTTTTTATAAAAGATGTTTTGTTAATGAATAAAGTTTGAAAATGTGAAGGCAGCTATAACATTTTCCAAGGACTTTTTTTGGGGATAATATAACTTTATATTAATACAAATTTTTTTGTTTAAAAGTAAATGTTTGTAACAGCAAAATATTGGAGTCAGTTTTATCAAGTTTCTATAATCATAATCAGGATTGTTGCTATTTACAATTTCATCATATTTATATATTCTATGTCTGTATATTTATCTGATAATATATATCTGAAAACCTAAGAATTATTTTGAACGATTCTTTTAAGAAATGAGAGTGTTGATGATCCAGAATAGAGCTGATTTGCTGTATATTAGAATTTCACAGATACATTGCTTAATTTCTATTAAAATCTGTTAACAAAAATATTCACTCAAACAATGAACCACAATCCTCTTAAATCAATTTCAGGCTTAAGCCAATAAAATTTTCCCTGGTCTTATTTAACATTCACCAATTAGTTTTTAAACACCCTGTTAAACAAAACTGTATAAAAAAGCAACATTTTAAATCCCTAATATTCACACCCTAAAATTTATTTATAAAAAAAAATAGGAAATAGTAGTTGTATATATAACAAAGGAATTCTAAAAGAACTATTCACACACAAGGAAGAATCCTAAGCTATTTCAAAACTATTTTAAAACTAATCTACTCTGTACACACTGACCTTAATTGTTTGAGTATGTGTTGGAAAGGATATGGGAGCCTTGCAGTTTTTGGTACTAAAATGTGTAGGCTTCGGCACTCATCGCCACAAGTATATTTTTCAATATAGCTTGTTCAATTGCTCATCCCTGGTAATCTAGAGTAGACCCAACTATCTCCTCAGAGTCTCTAAGTGATGCTGAATTTAGTCTGTTTTAACTTTTTTTTTTTTCTTTTATTTGAGGATATAGTGATTTAATACATCATCATCAGTAGATTATGAAAGAATTATTTGTTACTTACAGTATCTTTGTAATACAAAGTGTAATGCATTTCAAATATTTTGTTTCATTTCACTTTATGTAAATATATTTACTTTGAGGACTACATAGCTACTTCACTAACCACATGCAATACAACTCTCATGTATGGGCCGGTGCTTCGAAGTCTATTTTGGAGTTACTCGACCGCGTACAGGAGAGGGCGAAGATGCTTATCGGTGACAGTAGGGTATCCACTCTATTGATTCATTGAAGCATCGTCGCAATGTTAATTGTGTTTCACTGTTTTATCGATACTATAATGGAATGTGTTCTGCTGAAATCAGGGAACTTGTTCCTGAAACACGCAGTTTTTAACGTAATACACGTTCTTCAGTCAGGGCTCATCCATTTATGGTCGACTGGACAGTGGATCGCACAACACACTACAGGAAAATTCGTTCTTTAGCAGTACTGTCCGTATGCGGAATAAACTTCCAGCAGAAGTATTCCCTGCCACTTTCAATATAGGAAAATTCAAGTCAAATATTCACAAACACTACTCCCTCTATCCTCCCTCCCATAACCCATTTTTCTAGTTCCAACACAATACATTGCATTGTAGGGGTCGTCCCCTGAGGGCTGGTCCAAGAAAAAAAAATCTGGTCAGATTCATTTTTACATATATTAGATACTGTTCCGTAGAAGTAAGTTTAAAAATCATATTGTATTATTTTTATAAATACTAGATATTTTACGGTTAATGCAATTGTAATTTGAAGTCTAATAGCTACTAGACTGTCTCTTTGTAATCTAGGTAGTGTCAATTGACTTTAAATTCAAAAACGAAAAGCGTTATAGCAAGAGAAAGTAAAATGTTTAATTTCTATCATTAAAACTGCAGGGTATGTGTTTCACAATACAATTTTACAAGTACCTACATATAAAACTGTGCAATAGAGTGAGTGTGTGTTGTTTTGAAAATTTTGTTTTGTTTTGTTTTTTTCGTAAAGAACCCTCCTTAATTTCTCTTAATTTGACATGTGAAGATAATCAAATTAAAAGTGTGAAATTTTTGTGTTGCTGCTACAGCTACTGGAAACAACAATAATGACACTGTAAATAAAAGGACGTACCAAAACAATAATTAGTTTAATTTTTAATCGGATTATATGGTATTTTCACTTCATTCATTTAGACACACAACGTACTTTCGAAATGTTGATTACTTCCTGTTTTTAAACACCTCCTTACCTCTCTCTCTCTCTTTCTCTGTCACTCTTATACCCTTTTTACTTTTGTAACTGTCAAATGCTACATTTAAAATTTAAATTGTAAACTTTAACAATGTTTAATAATTAATGTTAAGAGACCATAAAATTTGTATCAATTCTGTAGTGATTAATAAGAGGATTTTATGTTTTTTTTTTTAATATTTAATATATGTAGAGTAGAATATGTTTGTATTATATAAGCAATATTGTCAAATTTTTTACACTTTCAAGGATGATTTTATGGTAATTATATTTGAATTTCATCAACAAATTTGTTTTATTACTTAGGAGGACATTAATTTAAAGTTTGAAAGAGGGTTTTAGATAAATAAAAAAGGTTTTATTAGTAAAAATACCGAACTAATTAAATGTTGTTTAATTAATATGATGTTCTTAACAAGTGTCATTCAAAACTGTTATTGAAATTCTGTTTATTTGTCAAGTGCGAATGACTGTTATTTTTATATTATCAGTTTTATAATATCACTTTATCATGCTCTTTCTTTCCATTTATTGCTTGTAATTTTTATTACTTTTTAAAAACTTCACTGACATTCATATTATTAACTTTTGTATAAAAACCCGATCATGTTCTACTTCTGGTCGCTATGAGTGCTCTTGACCAACTAGAAATTGTAGGTTAATTTTCACCTCTGATGTTATTTAAAGTTCTAATTTGGATAAAAATCCGCTTGATATAGTTCTCGTTAAGTTGACAGTCTTTGGCCATGTGAACGCTTGTGTTTATGCACATTTCTACAGTTGAAAGTGTGCTGACGCCTCTCACAGTTTTTGGTAAATATCAATAATAAGACAATAAGACAAAATCAGGAACTAAAATTCAATAGATATTTCAGTTATTTTGACAAACTCCTGATTTTGTTCTGCTGACATTTGACTAAATGTATGAAATATTCAAGGGTTGTCAACTGCTTTCATTATTGCTTTTAAATTTCCAGTTTGATATTTAGCCAGCCATTATTTTTCTTTTTATAATTATTTTTCTCTTTTAAATTATTTTTCAAATAATTGACCAATAAAAACTTATTGCAAATCAATATTGAATTATGTACATAAAAATTTTCATATTAAAAAATATATGCTAAACATGATAAAATTTAAATATTTCTTATTAAAACAAATTCTACACAGAAATCTTAAGATTTCATTAACATATTGGTCAACAAATCTCAAACAATATTGATTTTCCTATGGCTTTTTTGTTTAAAATTCTCTTTATATTTCTAAATACTACTTCAAATTGTGCCATAGCACACAACAATTGACAGCAATAAAAATTTTAAAAATATGTATGTACATATGTATGTATAAAATTTAAATTGTTTTTATGTAGTGTATTGTTTGGGAAAACCTACAAATTTAAAAACAATACTTGAAAACGACCACAAAAATGTTCAAACAATGAATACAAAACATCACATGGATTTTAATAACAGGATCCTGGAGCTGGAATGAGTTGGAATACAACATACAAGCATTAAATTGCCAAAACAAATTCTATTTATGATTATTAAATAGAAAACAATTGAATTTATGTACATATAATAAATTTTTAAAAGAAATTTAAACAACAGTGAAAAAAAACTGAAATAAAATGCAAAGTTAGTAAGAAAGCAATACTTATGAATTTCAACTCAACAAACAAACAAACAAATGTATAAATAAATAGCAAATTCAATTGTTTCTTTTGGTTTGATAAAGGGATGCAGAGAGAGAGAGAGAGAGAGACGGAGAGTGCGAGCCACAGGATGTTTTTTCTGTGTTCCAGTAAAAGTAATTTATTATGATGGTATTTGTGTGACATAAACAAAGTACAAATAATATACAACATCAACAACAAAAACAACTACAACATTGTTGTGACACTGGAAGGAAAATCAACAACATGCAATCTAAACAACAACATTAAAATGACAGTTATTCATAATAGCGCAATTCACAATCTTGTGCAAATGGTACTGCATCATTGCATTTGCAAGAAGGTTTAGCATATTTCTGCTCTTGCTGTGTATTTTGTTAGTATAGAGCAAAAATATGCTAAACCTTTTTGCAAATGCAATAATGCAATACTATTTGCACAAGATTGTGAATTGCGCTAATGTTTTCGTTTTTTTTTTTGCTGGTTATTTTGTTTTATTCGTAGAGTATAAATATTGAAGAGTATGTACCCAGCTGTTCTGTTTGAGTACCCAGCGGTTTAAGGTCTACAATATATAACTAGATTGTCTGGTAGCTGGTCCAAAGTAGTCAAAGAAGGCCAATGCACTTGCTGTTTACAATGTGTCTGATATCTTGGACATTTATAATCATCTAGTAGATACGTTTCATATTAGTTATATAGCTTCCAATACGCATTTTTTATGAAATTGAAGTTGAAAGCAAGGGTAATTACAGCTTTGTATCAATCAATTGAATTATAGTTGTATTACACTTTATATCTTCAGTAAAAAGGAAATAAAAATTGTTGAAACTTTTACGTTCTAATTCATAAAAAATTAAAGTAGACTTCAAATGTACTTTAAGAAAATTTTGTATGAAAATTTTGTGTAAAAGCTAACGAAGTAACTAGACTGCAGTTAAAATACCGTCTAAAAGGAACACATTGTCCTTATCGAAACTGAAGTTATAATATTGTTTTTGTTAAATTAAATTTCTATTTTTAACGACACCATTTCCAAGAGTGCCAATAAGAGTTTTTAGTAAAATATTTGAGGAAGAAACTGTATCCCCACTTTTACAATTGCTGTTTAAAACAAGATATAGTTTACATTTCATAGAGATTTGCATGCATTCAAAATAATTTCTTAAGCTTTTCTTAAGATATTAATGTAACATAGAGCCATATTCTGGGAAGACATTAACATAGGGGTTTTGAGAAATCGTGGACCGATTCTTGCCATTTTCAACATTTACATATAATAATAATAAAATGTGCAAAATTTCATGATATTTTCTGCACTATATTTGAAGAAAATATATGAAAAATATCGAGGTTGTCTGAAATTTTAGTGTGTAATTGTAACCTACTAGGCCGATTTTATCCATTTTCAATGCCAAACATTTTAGTGGAACAAGGAATGTTTAGGAGAAGTTTTATTGCTCTAAGTCTTTCATTTCGAGATTCTATCGTACCTTTAATAGACGGACATGGCTTATTCGTCTTAGAATCTTATAAGGACCCAGAATATTGTATATAGACTTTTTGGTTTACGACCAATATTTCGACGTTGGTGGGTATAAAAACAAATGACACCTCTTTTATATGTCTTGAATAGTTTTGAAAAACACTGCTGATATTTTTAAAACCCCAATTATTAATAGAACAGGAGTTTATCTTTCAGAATATCGTTTATACGTATGTTTAATACAATCACCGAATGCGTTGGAATTCGTTAAAGTAAAGTAAATTCTGTACAAATTCTATTTGGAAATGGTGTAGACTCTTTAATAGAAAATGGTACTAAAAACAAATAAAAGACAAAATACAATAACAAGAAATTAGATAAATAATACCAGATGTGTCACCATGGGTTGCATAAATATGTAAGCATGTACACATAACTACATATATACTGTACTATTCTATACTCGTATATTTGTACTTAGTACGAATAACTTGCTACATGCTACAATTGTACATACATAGTGAACTTATAAAGTGTGGTCGTTTGTTGGTTGGGTCATACAAATGATTCTTTGTGAACTTCAACATAATGATGACAATAATAATATTAATAACGATGTTGATAAACACATGCAATTGAAGATAGTTTCATATGGCTGCTGCTGCTGCTGCTGCACTATATGTATTTATTTTCTTCTATTTGTTTTTCTACCTAAAAATGCTTGTTTATTTTTATTTTATTTACTGCATTTGTTTGTTTATTTTTCTATGAATCTCTCGTTTTATTTGTTTATTTTTTTCTTATGCCTCTGATTTCTACTGAATTTCATTTCCTGTAAATTGTAACTGTTTTTGGAATTTCTCTCTGGTTTCTGGTTTTTAGTTTCAAAGAGTGTGTTTTAAATGCAACCCATATTTATTTACTTTTCTAGATGTTGTAGGTAGGAAAGCTATGGGTGTATGTGTGTGTTCCTAAGTTGGCTTGAGTGCAATTTAGTTCAAGCTGTGACATTTTAGTAGTTAAATGACGTTTGTTTATTAATGATGCGGGTGACATTAAGGTTTTTAGTTATTTTTATTTTTATTTACTGCCCATTGTTGTTAAATAAACAGAAAATGATGCGTTTTGTTTTGGAACGTGCTGCTCATAATCATTTCTTAATGTCAATTGAATTTATTTTTTATGTATTACATACATACATACATACATATGTATTTTAGCAACAAAAATGTTTTGTCATGGACCACACATTTATTATAGATTTTTTTATTTTCAAGTCAATTTAATGTACTCGTAGTTAAAGATAACAACTAAAAACAAAAACTATTTATTAAAAAAAAAAACTAATTTTTAACATCTATATTATCAACAGCAAAATTGGCTCTAATACAAATATCTTCTATTTAGGAAATGTGTCTGTGATCATTAGCATCTTTATTTGGGAACAGCGACTCTGATTCTGAGCTGATTCAGAGTTTGTTCTATATTAAAAGTGTGTCTAAATCAGAGGTGATCAAAATTCAAAAGCCTATGTATTGGTGAGAAAATGAGACAAATTTAAAGGTACAGTAAAACGAAAAAGTAAACGTTAGATTTTCTAAAATAGTAATCATAATTATTTTGTTACTTGGTAAAACAGAAAATTTTACCTTATAGTTAAAAAATTAAAATCAATGAGAATTACCAAATGCATTTTTTATTACAAACATTTTTGAAATGGTACCATAATTTTTTCACGTACTGTATTTTAAAAATAATGAAAGCATTCGCTAAACATGTGTATAATTTGCCATGTGAAAGACAATTGAATTAAAAGAGCATAACAAAGTAGTGAGTTGGGCAAACAATTATCAGAAAATTATCTCCGATTTAAAGCTCCCTTCTATAGAGAAATTGTTTGTGAATCAGAGCTCTTTTTTATACTTAGGAAAAGTGTCTGTGATTCAAAGCTCTTTTGGAAGAAAAAAATACTTTGAGATAGACCCCTCTTTAATAGGCACAAATTAAAAATTTTACTAACCACCACCCGTTAAATTTCAAGGGCCGATGTTGATTTTGAATAAAACACAAACTATTTAGGAAATTATTGTAATTTTATTTTATTATGCTATATTGGTATTACTCAATTATGTATGGAACAAAATATCGGCCAAATGGGCGCCGCGACCACGGCGGCACACCTCCATCCGATGGTCCAAATTTTCAATGACCCTGAGGCATAATGGAGGTTCTATGTGCCGAATTATCTCATCCTTTAGCTCTTGACTTGTTGCTGGCTTATCGACGTACACCTTTTCTTTCAAATAACCCCAAAGAAAAAAGTCCAACGGTGTCAAATCACATGATCTTGGCGGCCAATTGACAGCGCCATTACGTGAGATAACACGGCCATTGAATTTGTTGCGCAAAAGAGCCATTGTTTCGATAGCTGTGTGGCAAGTGGCACCGTCCTGCTGAAACCACATATCGTCCACATTCATATCTTCCAATTCGGGCCATAAAAAGTTCGTTATCATCTCACGATAGCGAACACCATTCACAGTAACTGCCTAACCGGCCTCATTTTGGAAAAAATACGGCCCGATGATGCCGCCAGCCCATAAACCGCACCAAACAGTCACTCTTTGTGGGTGCATTGGTTTGTCGACAATCACTCTTGGATTCTCATTCGCCCAAATGCGGCAATTCTGTTTATTGACGAATCCACTGAGGTGAAAATGTGCCTCATCACTGAAGATGATTTTCTTCGAAAATTGATCATCCACTGTTGCCATTTCTTGCCACCATTCTGCCCATTCACGACGTTTGGAATGGTCAAGAGGCTTTAGTTCTTGAGCCAATTGCACCTTGTAAGCGTGTAAATGCAAGTCTTTATGCATAATGTTCATCAACGACGAGCGTGAGAGGTGCAATTGTTGGACACGACGACGAGTTGAGGTGGACGGCTCTTCAGCCACACTATCGCGAACAGCAGCAATATTTTCTGCAGCACTAGCTGTACAAGCATGCACTGGTGTTCTCACATCTTCTACAGACCCGGTTTGCTCGAATTTTTCCACGATTTTTGCGATTGTACGCACATTTGGACGATCATGCATTTTGATTTGAACGCCCATTTTCATAATAAGTCTGGATAACTTTAACACGTTGTTGGATTGTGTATCTCTCCATGGTTCAAATTGAGTAAGTCTGAAATAGAGGAATGTCAAATAAAATGCGGAAAAAAGCTTGGCGTTTAGATGTGGTTCACATTCAACATCGGCCCTTACAATTTAACCACCCTTCACATAGAAAAGTTTGTCATCTTTGGCCCAGTATCTTTAAATTTGACTTCTTTGCAAAAAATTGCCTGAAAGCTTAAGTCCTCTTCTATCAGCAATCTAGTTCTGTGAAAATTATAGGCTTTCAAGAAATTTTAAACATTTAATTTTATGAATTTGACAACTCAGGGGACATATGCTGAAAATTTAATTCCTTCTCTATTGACACGTCCAGTCATAAACAAATCTGTTTCAATTCCTATTCTAATAAACTTTTCTTTTAAAGAACTTGCTAAAAGACAACGCAAATAAATTCCCAAATATACTTGCCTCCTAGACAGCACACACAACAAACATAACATGTCATTACAATTTCAATTTGCTAAAACGAAAGCTGTATTGTCAACTAAAATGTCTAATCAAATTAACATCTACATAAATAAATTCACAATCAAATGAAGATAGACAATATTGCAATTTAAATCAAATTAACACTTATTAAAGTGGAATGTTGCAACAACGTTACGAAATATTACCAAACAAATAAATGAAAATTCTATCAAATAGAAAGCCTCACAAATAAAGTGGCAGAGAGAGAAAAAACCAAACAATGAAAGACATACAGTGCAGTCTGGCAAATGTGCAATATAAAAACAATGTGATCAAGACGGGGGAGAGCTGGGGGTTATTTAGTCTAATGTCTTCTGCAACACGTACAATTAAAGACAGATAGAGGACAATACTCACAAAGAAAAATATAGAATGTGACACGTGCAAGTCGTTTATTATAAAGCATACGACAACGAATACATACTCGTATGTACATATTGTCCATGAATGTTTAATCAAGAACATATGAAATGATTATTTTGCAGCATGCAACATACAGCGTACACACGTTGTGGAGCAAACTCGTGTATATATTAGTTAGATAAAGGTGTTGGCGTAGTTGTGTCAGTATTACACGTAAGCACAAATAATTGTTTTCTAGTGGCAACATAAACGTATAATTATTACCATTGATAACATTGCCACACATACCACTTAGAGTGGCTTATATCACTAATACTTGGACGTTTATAAGGGGATAGATACTCATATGCATAATTTTAACAATTACAAACAAATCTGTAATCAGTGATCATCAACATTAATGTAATTGAAACATATGGACTTTATGGAGTATTCAGTGAAATAATGGACAGATATTTCAAAGTATCTATTAATTGAATATAATTGAGATTTAAAATTTGTTCTGATTTTACAAAATCATTGTTATTGGTTCAATAGAAAATATTTGATTGTTAACCTATGAAAATAAAAAATATGAATTAATTCTTTAAATAAAATCTCTACAAAACTTTGTTAATTTATTTCAAGTGTGTGAGAGTTTCCTCATTTAATCGTATGTACATATGTACATAGAAGCATGTATGTTTGTGTATTCCCTGTTCAAGTGTTTGGGTATTGGGTTGCAAAAAAGGAAATGCATTTAAACACATATGCGTCACTTAACGATATATGATGTTGTTAAATTTTATTATTGCAGTGTGTAGGGATTGTTGCTGCATTTTATACTGTGTTTATTTAATGGTTACACCCACCATCCGCCTTCTAAATTAATCACAAACAAAATGCATCATCAGTTGGTTAAAGTGTTTTATAATGCAACAAAAACAGCAACAGCAATAACAACAATGGTAATAACACTCACATCTGGGTATGCACTCATGAGTGTTAAAAATCTCTATATGTACATGTGAGCATATGTAAAAGTTTATAAACGTTTTGGTGTGGGTGGTTTTAAGGGGTTGTGTGGAGTGAAGAGGGGAGCAGAGAGAATCTTCACACCAAAAATTGATTCATGTACCAACAAGTATCGCACTCATTTATTTGTTTGTGTGTTTGTAACTTGTTTACATTTAAGCTTTTAGTTTATTTGAATGTGTGCATGTGTCTCTCGGTTAGTGTACGTTTAATGGCTGTAATTAAGTTCTTTTTTTTCTCATCCTTTCAGTGCAATTTTCAAAAGAGGGGAGTTATTTTTGCTGTTGCTGTAGCAGTTGTTATTTTTAATGCTCTACTACAAGTTAAATTTCACAAAAATGTGCTTTATTGTGCTGTTAAAAACACTATTGCTGTTGCCATCATGACGTTTTTGCTGCTGCTGTTTGTAACAGATTTTTTTTTTTTTTTTGTTTTTATTTATTTTTTTTTTAATTTAACTCCATAACTTTGAGTGTGTTCATGTTTTTGAGTGTTAGTGTTCATGATGCATGTATTTATGTGTAAAGTATCCTATGTTGCACAATTATTTATATGTATAGAAATAAAAAAAATACGACAAGGATGTTGCTAGTTTGTTTCTGGTTGCCATAGTTGTATATTTTTATTTGCATGGCAATAAATGTGTGTTCAAAATTAAGTCACTGATTGAATTGAAAAGTTATTAAAAATAACGCAAGTTTAATTTTCTTTATATTATGGTATACAAATGCTGTAAAGCGTTTTTAATATTTCTGTTCTCTAGCAAATTCAGTTATACATACGATTTTCTCTAGAAAATTCTCTTATACAAAAGATTTTCTCTAGAAAATTTGTTATGATGTTATACACAAGATTTTCTACAGAAAATTCTCTTGTACACAAAATTTTCTCTAGAAAATTTGTTATGATGTTATACACAAGATTTTCTACAGAAAATTCTCTTATACAAAAAATTTTTTATAGAAAATTTTCTTATACAAAATATTTTCTCTAGAAAATTTGCTACGCTGTTATACACAATATTTTCTATAGAAAATTCTCTTATACACAAGATTTTTTATAGAAAATTCTCTTGTACACAAGATTTTCTATAGAAAATTTGCTACGATGTATATACAAGATTTTCTACAGAAAATTCTCTTATACACAAGATTTTCTAACGAAAATTCTCCTATACAAAAGATTTTCTCTAGAAAATTTGCTACGATGATATACACAAGATTTTCTACAGAAAATTCTCTTATACACAAGATTTTCTCTAGAAAATTTGTTACGATGTTATACACAAGATTTTCTACAGAAAATTTTCTTGTACACAAGATTTTCTACAGAAAATTCTGTTATACACAACATTGTTTATAGAAAATTCCGTTATACACAAGATTTTCTAAATATACAAGATTTTATTTTAGAAAACACACACAAGATTTTCTATAGAAAATTCTATTATACCCAAGATTTTCTATAGAAAATTCTGTTATACACAAAATTTTTTATAAAAAATTCTATTATACCCAAGCTTTTTTATATCAAACTCTGTTATACACAAGATTTTCTAAATATACTAGATTTTATTTAGAAAACAGTTATACACAAGATTTTCTATAGAAAATTCTGTTAAACACAATATTTTCTATGGGAATTACAGTTAAACACAAAATGTTTCAAAGTCTGTATTGAATTTCTACTGCGGTAGTACTAAAGTTCATTTGATTTTATGAAATATACGCAAAAACATAAACTTTTCCATTTCCGACTTCCTTTAGTTACTGCTCAATTTACCCTCCTTAGTGTTGTGGCATAAAACTGTAAAAGTGTGCATAAAAATAACGGAAACGAAAAATTTTGTTGTTGCAGTAGTTTTGTACTTTAAACGAAGTTTATGGGAATATGTTTGTAATTGCAATTTAATTATTAAATTTAAAACTTTTTGCTGTATTTTGCCTCGATGTCAGCAGGAGCCAACAACCAACAACATCAGTTACGCTCTAATGTAAGTCAAGAGGTTTATAGGAATTTTAAATGGAAACTTTTTGAAACAAATTGAAGATTAAATTTGATTAATTAATTTTAAATTATAATAAATCATTTTTATTAAAACAACAAAACTAAAAAAAAAATTAAAGCAACCACTTAAACAAATACAAACACTTTGCAAACGCACAACTACAAAAATGCATGGGAAAATATTTTATAAACCAAGGGGTAATTAAAAATTTATTAATCCCTGTGCCTGCAACCACGTAAAGTGATACTGTTGCATTTTCCTATAGAACCAGGGAATGTAGACAGAAAAAACACCCCATAAAATGAACATTGAAATGCAGTTTTTAAAGGTTAATTCTACTATGGTGGATAATATTTACAATGTCATCTCTTCCTGACAATGTTCAAAGAAAAACTGCAACAAAAAAAATAATCACAAAGGAAACGTGCGTAAGTTCAATGGTGTTGGTTAGGTTATAATAAAGGGACTGAAACTCACAGTCACCCACCACCAACCGCAGGCCAGTAGTATGTACGTAGTAGTAACAGGCAGCAGTGTGAGTTTGTTTCCGGATTTTGTTTGCATTCCTGTTTGCAATTGTTGTTTTAAATAAATGTTTATTTTTCCTCTTTAATGGCACTGTTACAAAGGTATATTTATACAAATACAATCACAAACACGTTGACACTAACTCACACTCTTTGACAAATACATATATCCCAGCAAACAGAAATTATAGAAAAAGATACTAATTTTGTTATGAAAGCTGTCCCAAACTTTTAGGAAAGTTCTGCAGTAAGTAATGGTCTTGTAATGCACTAGTTACTTGACTAGCCAAAGGGGTCATTACTGGATACTTTGCAAGTGTACTTAGATTATTTGAGGACAGTCATTTAATAGATAAAACGGTAGAAGAAACAATAGACGCATTCCTGAGTCATTTTTAAGGGGCCAATGAGATCCAAAGTTTGTGGAACCAGTAGGAATAAGGAATACTAATTACAACTGCAATAGTTATAAGAAGTAGTAAGTCCTAAGTACACTATTTCCACCACAATAGCTAGCTTGTGACAATACCGTGTTAGTTGGATCCAAAATACATGACTAATTACCAACTCTTTAAATGTTTTAGGAATTATAATAATTTGGTAGCGTAACATTTGACTGTGCTGTGAAATTGAGCATCGCTTAGGACTGGTAACGTAACTAGTCATTTGTAACTATTATTTTTTGACTAGGAAATATAGGAACAGTATTTTCACATATAACTAAATTCAATTTCCCTTGAAATTGTGGGACTAGTAGAGGATTAGTCACATGAGAAGACAAAAGGCTGTCCTAAGTAAACAATTTATATCACAATATATAACTTGAGAATATTAAAGTCGATGTCTTGTGTGAGGCACTAACAAATTTGATTTCAATTGGAATTTGATTTCAAATTATTGTCTGTTTGGATTCAAACCTGTATGTTTGTTGGGCTCTCATTTTCTCATAAGTATTTGTGTGCAAATATGTGTATGTGTGAACATATTTGAAAAAGTGTGTGTGTAATGCAGACATTTTTGTGTTTTTATTACAAACATACTTATATACTTAAGAGAGCAGAATGAAAAGTTATTTTAAAACAGTTAAATCTAAAGCAAAGGTTTTATAATTGTTTATCACATTTTAATGAAAATTGGTTTCTTTTGATTAACAACTATTTGAAAATTTAACTATTCCGTCCGTATTCTTGTGTAATCATTATTCTCAATGAAAAAAATTGATATTGTTGGCACATTTTTACTGTTGTCGAATGAGAAGGAACTAAAATTCCAGTTAACTTGACAATCTTTGGGATTGAGAGGGATTTGGTTGATTGTATGAAACTAGATCCAGTTCTGTTGGAACCTTGAATGCAGGAAAAATAGTTAGATGGTTTATGGTTCAAAATTATCTGATTGACCAACTTGTTTCCTAAACTGATTTTAAATTATTACCTATTCCTTAGTTAAGAGGGGACTTTTCCGTCTAACATCGTCTATATACATACCTACACATACGAGTATGTATGTACGTATGTGTGTACGTATGTATGTACATATGTATATCTATCTGTTTATTTACGTACTTTTGTATCAATATTCATTTAATCTAGTGCTCGCTTCAAGTCTGCCAGTATATTTGCACTCATACTCACATACATACATTTGTATGTATTGTACTCATGTGTGTGACTGACTGACTGACAATCTCTGTATTTCTCTGTTTGTGTTTACACTGGGTATTCTGCTCGATTAAGCAGAGTAAGATTGGCAAAAATGTTGTCAAAGTTGTCAGACCGTAGACAACTTTTCTCACTTTATTGTTAGAAAACGAAATAATGTACATGTATAAGTATGTTCATACTCGTATACTACATTCATATGTATGTACCTATACATATGTATGTATGTATGTATGTACTTACTAGTAAGTGCATAAAGAGTACTTTAAAAGGGGGATTTTGTTGTAAGAAATACACACTTTCATTTACTTACAACTCATACTGCAGTATTTCTTTTGCTGCCAAACATGTACATATGTTATACATATTTGTTTTATGGCTTATCGAGAGTAAATCTAATATTGAGCTTAAATGAAATAAACAATAACAAAAATTCTAGTTAAAATCTTGTGACAACCTGTCACATTTTATTTGTCACTTTTAAATGACAGTTGTTCGCATTTTGTAGTCTTTAAAGCTTTAAAGCTTTTAGGCAAGGTTAGTGTTGTGAATAAGAAATACTTATTAATTAAATTAGAAAGATTTCAGAGATGCATATGTAGGTAGTAAGTAGAGACGGTGACTTAATTATATTAAACAGTAGACTGATTGAAAATTTTATAAGAAAAACATTTCTTTCAGAAATATACTAGAATTGAACAATAATTTTATTTTCTAAATCCAAATAAATATTCCCACATAAATACATAAATACTTATTTTGGCACAAAAAACCAATCAATTAACTTACAATCGTTTTATAATTACTCCACGCACTAAATAATTTACTAAATGATATGATTACATTATCATTATTTTCATTTATTAATGTATATATATATATTTTTTTTTAATTTTTAATTTATTTTAAAAGCTTTTTTATATTTCTAATAAATAACAATAATAAGTAAGAAAATAAATATATAATTTAATATAGGTCGGGCAGCATACTTTAAATAAATTCATTTTAATTAAATTCAATTGCTTGTGTCCACTCAATGTGATTTATGGCCATTACTCACGGACAGAACAGAGTGAAATGGGAAGAAAATAGAATGAAGCTCAAAGAGAGAAAGAAAATACACAAGAAGATAATGGCGCATACAATGGGTCACCAGAGGCTAAAATGTACATTATACATTATTGTTATTATTACTTTTTTTTCATATATGTACATATATATATATGTACATACATACATACGAGTACATACAAACTTACATAAATATATACTTTTCCTATTTAAATTTCTTTTACATTAAAGATTGCATATAGACAAACGTATTTATGTAACAAAAAAGTAATAAAATAAATTTGACAAAATAAAAGTACATTTGAAATGTTAATTTAAATAAATAAACTCTCTTTAAATTGTAATTTCAAGTAAAAAAGATTTAACATACGTGTATTGTATGAATGTTGCTAAAACAAATAAATATTAAACAAATGCAGCAGTAACAAATAATTTGCCATCACATTTAATTACTTGTTTGTGTAATATTTTATGAACAATATAGAATAGATTTAAATACAATTATTATAAATTGTATTCGAAAAATAATTGTAATAACATAAAATATTTTCAGTGTTTGCATTTGATATTTATTAAATATGGCAACAGTTGGTGACAAAAGTAATTACTTTCCATAGAAAATTAAAACAATTGTCTCACAACAAGGCAACTTTTCTATTTGTCTCACAGTGCCACTTTAGAAAAAGACAACCGTTCAGTGTAAAATTTTATTCAGAAAGAGGCATCATTTTCCTAAAAAATTACCTCTTTCTTTTCTCTAGAAAATTTGCTTCGGAAACACACAAGTTTTCTTTGAAAAGGGAGCCAACTTCTCAGCATTGGAAAAGTTGCTTCAGAAGGAGACAACTTTGCTCTAGAAAAGTTGCTTCCAAAACAGACAAGTTCTCTTTAGAAAAGTTGCTGCAGAAAAAGACAATTTTTCTTTGGAAAGCAGACAACATTTTTACAACCTCCACCAAGAGTGGTGAATGACGTTTGTCATTCCGTGTAAAACTTTTTTTAATATTCATCTAAGACTCTTGATCCTTATGAAATTCTAAGTCGATTCAGCCATGTCTGTCTGTCCGTCTATCCGTCTGTGTAAAACACTCTCACGTCCAAACTATACAACTTAACTAAAAGAAATTAACAGAGAAATATTTCTTATTTTGCAGCTAACTTTGGTATTCAAAATCAACAAAATCGGTTTAGGTCAACCAGAGTTTTGGACTAAAATCTGAGAGAACCTCCATAAAAATTTTATATTTTTTGTTCATTTTATTGCAATATTTTGAAATATATTGCAGATAATACCATGAAAGTGTGAGTAAAATAGTAAGAATCGGTCCATGATTTCTTATAGCCCCCATACAAAACTCTTCCCGAAATATTGCTCAATTATAAATAAATGCCTATAAAATTGGAATATCAATACAAAATTCAGCAAAAATAAGTTTTATGCAAAAAGAAATCCCAAAACGAAATATTTTTTAGTTCAGTCCATGTTTGACCATAGACCCCATATTAACTCCACTTCCAAAATTCACTTAAATATGTATAAAACTTGTATAAACAATGTTAAAAGTTTAAAATTTGTCACAAATAAACCTTATAGGTAAATAAATTGTTGTACTAAATTTTATAGTGATCGTCATAATTGGTCATAGCTGCCATATAAGGACCAAATCCGAAAGACATTTATCTTTATATATATCTTATAAATATCGGCAACGACTCAAAACTTTGTACACATCATTTACATATACACAAAAATCATTCTGCAGAATTTTGTGAATTTCGATCCATATTTGACCGTATCCCCCATATTAAGCCCTCTTCCGAAAATCACTTTACTACTCATAAATCTCTCATAAATAAAGGTACCGATCCAAACTTTTACACGGATCAATTACATACATGCCAAAATCAAACTGCTGGATTTTGAAAATATCGGTCCATATTTGACTATATTCCCCATATAAGGTCCACTTCCGAAATTCACGTTAATACTAATATGTATCTTAAATATATCGTTCTTATGTTAAAATTCGAAATGAATTATTCTCATATGCATAAAAATCACTTTTCCAAAATTTAAGAGGATCGGCACATAATTTGTCATAGCTGCCATATAAGAACCATTTCCAAAGAAACAAATAAACCCACAAAAATGTGTAATAAATATTAATATCGAACCAACTGGTATATATATCAGTAATTTTAATCCAGAAATCTTACTAATATTGATTATACGGCAATTTTTCTACTGGATTTTGTAGATGTGTGTCAATAATTGGCCATAGCTCCCGAATTAAGTCCACTTCTGAGCACACAAACCAACCATACAGCTCTTGTAAATAACGTTATTGAGATGAATTTCAACCAAATCACACAACTGGATACTGGATTTAGAAGCTATTAGTCTATAATTGGTCCACTTCATTTTTTGTAAATAATGTTATTGAGACCAAATTCAAACAAAAAAGCCTCACCTTATACATATCTTACCCTTTTTGAGACTCTGTTGTTAAATTACACTCAAGATTATTATGAATATCAGACAAACTCTGTAAATTATAGTAAGAATCGGTAATTACATCAATTATAAATATAAAAATTTAACATAAATTGTGTTGGTCATAAAATTGCCTTTCAAACAATATATAAAATACTAATAAAATTTCCACTAAGGCTGAATAAAAAACACGGAATAAGGATATTGTAGTCCTATAACCAGTGTAGTTTTTGTATTTCTTATAACGTTCAGGTGGAGATTATTAAAGATTCGGCACAGCCGGATATTGCACTCTAACTTGTTCTTTATAGGTTGCTTCAGAAAAAAACAAAGTTGATTTACAAGGAAACAATTTTTCTCTACAAAAATTGCTTCCGAAACAATGAAAAGTTGCTGCAGAAAAAGACAAAATTTCTTTGGAAACATTATTTCAGAAGGCAAGGAGACAACTTTTCTCTAGAAATGTTGCTTCAAAAAAAAATGTTTTTCTCTAATAATAAAGAGAAAGATTTGCTTTTGCTGCATTTGTTAATTTCTATCACCAACTGTTGGTAGAACTTTTTCAACACATCACATTTTAAGTAAATATAGACATCTGTTTAATAATTTATTAAGCATAAACCATCATAAAATTAAGCAAATATACAATATTTTAATACATTTTTGTTTTGTTTTGTATTTATAAGCATAGGTACATTTTTTGTGTGGCATATAATTTGGCTATTCAAAATAATAATAATAATAATAAATATAAAATGTGCCTGCAGCAAAAATTAACACAGAAATGCATGCATCCACACAAGAGCATATTTAGTTCTAACCGCAGACAGACAAACTAAACCACACTATAAAATTAAAGCAAAACAACACAAAAAAAAACCTAAGAGAAAATTGTTAAATTGTGAATAAAATTTAGTCCGATTATAAACTGTATACAGAATCTAAAGGATAACTAAAGGTGAGTTGCACAGTGAAATGTTAACAATATTTAAAGCAATGAAATTAGTATCTAGCATAAACTTAAATTAATAAACAAAATCATTATCTGAAACATTTATTAAACGGGCAGATCCCGGTATAACGAATCTCACTTTAACGAATATCCGTAATATCGTAAAGCAAAGTATATAACATTAACTTATCTGGAATGGGTTTTTACTCTGATAAAATTATTTTTTCATCTGGGGGGGAATACTCTACATTTTTTAACGATGAACGAGTTTTTGATCAATTCTTTTTATAAAATGTCGATGTTTAAAGACGGCGCAACATGTTACTCAGCTCGTGCCACAATTGATTTATTTGTAGAAAATATTTGGTAACCGCATAGTTTCAGGCTTCCGACCCGTGAATTGGCCTCCAAGATCGTGCAATTTAACGCCGGTTGAATATTTTCTGTGGGGATATGTGATGTCGCTAGTCTACGCCGATAAGCCCGAAACGATTAACCACTTGGTTATTGCCGATATACGGTTAAAAATGTTGAAAAAAGTCATCGAAAATTGGACCTCCAGATTAGACTACGTCCGAGCCAGGCATATCGGTTATATGTCATATTTAAATTACAATTTCAGAAGATTAACTTTCGAATAAAGTAAATTTCATGTCAACTTAAAAATCTTTGTTTTAATAGATTTCAAAGTTCTATACATCTAAAAAACCCCTTATAACGATAAGAAACGAACTTAATCAGAGTAAAAACTAATTCGAGTTAATCGAGTAGCATCATTTTTAGAACTGAAATCCTTTCAATGAAGACTTTATTAATTATCATAATACTCCAAGTCACCCTAGATAAGAACAATTAGTAAAAACTACAAAAGGTGGAACCATTTTAATGATAACTAGGGCTCCTAATGTCACCATTTTATTAAAAACTTAAATCTCAATATAACGAATTTTTGTATTTTACAAATAGGCCTGGTAACTTATAATTCGTTGTACCGGCATTTGCCTGTATTTTGAATATAAAGTCAGATGTTATTCTTAAGCGAAACTGTAACTTAAGAGTTAAGTCGAAATCTACTTTTAATCGCGGTTTATTTTACTTAGAGTGGAAGGCCAATGTAAGCGGAATGCGGCCGCGTGTGGCAACAGTATTACCAAATTAACAAAATTATTCATACAAAAATTTTGAAGTATCGCAATTTACTTAATCTGGCAATGCAGTGAGAAGCGGCAGTGCGGCTAATAGTGGAAGGCCAATGTAAGCGGCATGCGGCCGCGGGCGGCAATCAGCTTAAATAAACGTTTATTAGTGTGTACACTGTGTATAAAGAATTAGGAAAATGGAAATAAATTTTAATTTTTAACTAAACTCATATGTCACATATTATATACATGTGTATGGCAACATCGTTTTAAGCGGCAAAGTTGAAAAAATTCTACTTTTGCCGTCCGCGGCCGCATGCCGCCTACATTGGCCTTCCACTATAAGTAGAAATTTGTTCAATTTTGCCGCTTAAAACGATGGTGCCATACACATGTATAAATATGTAATGTGTGTGAAGATAAAGTCGAATTTGAGTAGCACAGACAAAAACCATATTTCCTAACATTGATAATGTTACAGTCAACAGACCACTGTTAAGCACTTAACAGTCAAATTTACTTGCATTTTGAAAAATGTAGCTTTTAGGATGAAATTCTCTAGAAGAATTTGGACAAATATCGAGTTGCACACGTATCCCACTATATAGAAAGGGTAGTCCAAAGGGTCCTAAATGACACTACATTAGTTGAATTTCTGAAATAATTTTGGAATTTGAATAAATCGAATTTGAAAAAAATGTATTTCTGAAAAAAATAACTTTAGGATGAATATGAATAAATCGAATTTGAAAAAAATGTATTTTTGAAAAAAATAACTAGGATGAAAAGTTAATTTTTTCAAAAATACTTTTTTTTCAAATTCGATTTATTCAAATTAGGACCCTTTGGACTACCCTTTCTATATTGTGGGATACGTGTGCAACTCGATATTTGTCCAAATTCTTCTAGAGAATTTCATCCTAAAAGTTATTTTTTTCAAAAATACATTTTTTTCATATTCGATTTATTCAAATTCCAAAATTATTTCAGAAATTCAACTGAAAGCGGCCGCATGCCGCTTATATTGGTCTTCCACTATCACTTTAAACAGCTTTAATTTAAAACTTCTCCTTAATATTGCTTTTAATACTTGCATGTTTTTTAACAATTTTAAACAATTTATTTTTAACTGAAACATTATTGTTTAATACAAAGTTTAACCATAATTAATCTACGTTTATTTATTTAAGCTTATAAATCCTTATTTAATCTATTACTTATATATTGCTGCTTTTGTTCTTTCTGTTTTATTGTCTGCTTTAAAAATCATACAACTTTAATATTGTTAAACAAGCCTTTTAACTTTATTATTAAACTTCCCTCTCTTTTACCGACACTAGCACATGCTTTTGTTATTACTCATCCAAGTATGCAAATATCCTTCCTGTTGGCAAAATTCTAATATTTTTTTTATTCATATTTTTTTTCTGGATTTTTTTTTAACATGTAGGATTAGTTGAATGAGTTGGTTTAAATTTTTAGCACGCCTTATATTAAAACAATGTATGACTGTCGCAATGAGATCAAATGAAAGAAATATGTTTGTATAAATGTGGGCGAATAGAAGTGAAAGAAATGCATATATGCAGTGGTGATATTCGAAATATTTAACAACCGGTTCGCTTATAAAAATTGTATTTTTGTCAAATTTGATAAAAATAGCGAAAATTTTAAAATTTGTTTATGTTGAGTTTTCAACTGTCAAATTTGGTCATGTTTTTTGTACTCAAAGTAAAGTAAATTTGTTTATTTTAAATTAATAATAAAAACTGAAAATTTGGAAAATGATAAATAATGATTTTTGAAAATAAATCCAATTTAATACATAAACTAGCGTGTTAAATACTATCATGTGAGTAGCTGTAGGATAAAATCATCCAAGAATCCAATGTATGACCAAAATAAAAACAGTTGTTTGTACGTTTGGACAACTCAAATCATTTGACAACTGAAAAATATTGGGCCAGAACCATAGACAAACACTAAAGTCGGTTCTTTTTAAAAACAACTTTAAACTTAAAATAACCTACTTTTAATTAATTTGTAACTACTATAGTCAAAATGGTTATGGTCGATTGTGTTTGTTGCCGAGACTATATCACCTTCATAAATACACATTGTATAAAAACCATAAAAGCAAAAAACCTAATATGCAACAACCGGTACGGAAAATTTTAACAACCGGTTCAAGCGAACCGTTCCGAACCGGCTGAATATCAGCACTGCATATATGTATATTGACTGAAGTTAATAAAATGTACCAATGTGACAAGGAGCACAGACATGGTTCGAAGTATAGTAAAGATATGTACATAGTTAGTTAAGACTACTAAAATAAAGCCAAGTCAAAAGAAATCGGATTTAGGGTCTTCTACTTTCTTAACAACAATATTAGATTTTGAAGACTAAGGGTACGGTCACATTTGGCAAATATTTATTCAAAAAAGCGTAACCACTTGTTTGACGTTGTTTACTCTTGCAAAAGTTTTGCAAGATAAAACAGCATCAAATAAATTAACACTAAATATTTGTAGTGATTTGACCTAAATATGAAAAGTTTTTTTTTTAATAAATAAACGGGTTCAAATATATGTAATTTAGTGGTTATGTCTTTTTCGGCAACAATTTGCCAAATGTGACCGTACCTTAAGTCGGTCCCATCTAAAGAAATCTCTACTCTTATTCTACTCACTTCTGTAAATGCATGTAAAAGAACATATTGAAATATGTTTATACCAGTATATTTGTGTGTCAACTCCCAACTAACTAACTAAGTATGAGAGTAAAGAAAATCTGTTACAAGTTAATTTAGATTTCTTCTAAATATTAAACTGTCATATGTTGCAATGTTTTATTACTCGGTGTGTGAGTTAAATAAGTACGTGATTTACTATAATCAAAATGTTTATAAACTTTATATGTAAATACAAAATACATACACATACATATAAATATAAATATGTTGTCTCTGTGACTAAATATGACTGGGTGCGTATAAACGATGATATTCGCATCTTATAGATCTCAATTAAAAGTTTTCAAATCATTACAACAATCACGTTTTAAACTTCTAGTGACATCTTCCCCCTTTTAATATTTTCACATACACATGACTACATATACTTACACAGGCATACACACACACATACACATACACATACACATACATACATATGTATTAACGTTTAAATGTGTGAGTTTCAACAAAAAAAGTTTAACCTCGTATAAAGTTTATTATCGAGAAAAGTAAATCTAATTTAAGTGTATAAAAGGAAATAGGATTTTGATTAAGTGACAGTTTGTCTATATGAATATGAAAAGCAATATGTTTGTATCTATGTACATACATATGTAAAAATACATATACAGATTTATATGAATACATACTCGTATGTATACGTACATATGTTTAAAGTTTAATTTACATATTGATTAAATTTGTAATGAAGTTAAAATTTATACAAATTTTGAAATATTTTGGATTTTACACATAAATATAGCACCGAGAATTTTGAAAACTTTATTTTATAAACAAATTTGGATTAAGGAAACTAATTTCTGAAAGTAAGTTTGGCTTGCAAAGTGGCAACATTTCTAGGGATAATGGAAGAAACTTTTCCAGGACATCATTTATATAGAATAAAGGCTAAATTTCAATAGAAAACATATGTACTTATATTTAAATTTTTCAAGAAGGGAAACTTTTTATACACGACACGCTCTAAATAACATTTCTTTCTCCAAGTGAAGGCAACTTTTCTAAACAAAACTTGCTCCAAAAGGAAGACAACTTCTCTATAGAAAACGAATACTCTAAATGAAAGCTTTTATTAGTGAAAAGCAACTTTTTTACATAAAATTTGCCTTAAGCTGTTCTACAGAAAACTTGTTTATTTGAGCCTGTATGACTTAAACGAATAAGGGTCTTCCCCACTGCTAAATTTAACACTTACTTACGCCTGCAAACGCCAAAATACGCAACTTAAGGTATGGTTATACATGGTAAATATTTACTCAAAAAAGCGTAACCACTTGTTTTAGCAAAAAATTTTTTAACGTTGTTTACTCTTACAAGAGCTTTCAAGATCAAATAAAATAAGACTAATGGTGTCTTGTCCTAAATAAGAAAAGTATTTCTAAATAAATAAACGAGTTGAAAAATATTCTTTCTAGTGGTTACGTCTTTTTCGTCAAATATTTGCCAAGTATTATATTATTACAAAAGTATTATTTTATTGTAATTAAATGGGATTTTATTAATAATTGTTGAAATCTTAATAATAAATAAATAACTATTGTAATGCTTTGTAATGAAAAGTGACATTTTTCATAATCCATCATAAATTAATGTGTGTCAGTCTGTGCGGTAGACTCATAAAAATATCATAATATATTATGGGCTTGATAGAACGTTCAATAGATACTAAATGATAAATTAAACCCTATAAATGAAATGAGAAAAAAAAACTGAAAAAAAAAACAGAAAACTGACATCACACAAACATAGTGACTGAATGATTGATCGATGATGGACTGTAATGATTGAATGAAAGTATGAAGGAAAATAAGAGTCACTGTTTGGACGGTTTAACTGTGACTGAGTGGTTGATAAAAAACAAAAACGAAACAGGAAAATTATGAATGAGTGACATAAATATTTAAACACATGACAGCAATGATGTTGACGATGATAATGATGATGTTAGTTAGATTGATATACATACATACGTGTGATATAAACATACACATATAAATATGTATAGTTTTTCTCTCTTTTCTTTATTTTTCTAACAACTAATATTTTTGATTTTTATCGCCATTTAATCATAAGAAATGAAAAGTAGCCACACACAATTTCATATACATAAATACATATACATATACACATACATCATCACTGTTATAAATGTTTAGACATTTGTAACTAAATGATGACATGTTAACGATAATGTTTAGATTGTTTCATTATTCCTAAATAGGAAAACTGAAGGAGTAAAAAGAGATAAATTAGCACTGGCGCTTATTACAACAATAGTTATCATTGTTTTGGTTACAATGGGGCGAGTGTTTAGGAGGTATTGAATTGCATTTGTTTGCTTTGGAAACCACTAAGTAGTAGACCAACAAGACGCCACTCTGATAACGTTTGCTACAACCACTGCACTCTGCCATTATGTATGAGTAAACACTTGGTAGTGTTATAATGTAAACGTATTGTTTACGCTTTACGCTATAATTATTTTGTAGGTTGGTTTTGTTTTCATATCGAATTTGTAACGGAAGGCATAGAAAGAAAATTTCTATGAAAAAGCAAACAACTTCTTTGGAGAAAAGTTACTGTACAAAAGACAACTATCCGGCATGTGATGTAAATCGATATCGAAAACGAATCAGTTTTGGAAATACATACATTTTAATGCATTTATAATCTAATTTTGAAAATTTTTCTTTTAAGATTCTCTTTAGTAGCCCAATATCTTTATATTTAATGTGATAAAAGTTTTCAAATACAGAAATATTACGAAAAAAAATTGATTTCTAAAACTCATTCGCTTTCGATATCGATTTCCATCACATGTCTGAATGATGAAACTGAACTGGGGCTGAACGCTATTTTCCATACAGTTTGACATAAAATTTTGCCAGAGAATACGGTCGTGAAATAGAATCTATTTTATTTTGATAGCATTTTTTCTTATGCTCTCTTATTAAATTTTATACATTTTGTAAACAAAACCATGTTTTTGAAGCTTTGGCGCAAGAAAAATAAAAACAAAAGAAACGTTTCAAAGTGAATTTAAAAGTGAGATTTTGTAATTAAAAAAAAAAATGATTGATATTATAGAAAAATTAATTGAAGAAGTACAAAAGCATGATATATAATTTGCAGTCGCCATTGTACAAACATTTTTATGTAAAACAAGATTTGTGGACAAAAATTGGAAAAGCTGTCGGCATTACAGGTTGTTACACAGAAGAAATATAAAAATATTAAATAACAGTTCGTGAAGCTGCAGCCGTCGTTTCAATTATGGGCCTGTTTTCTCTGACAGTCGTTTTTGCTTGAAGTTGCGGTCGTGTTCTGTTTCATCATTTAAGTATGTAAAAAATACATCTTTACTGATGTTGCTGTAAAGAAGAGATCTAGAGATTACATTTGCTGTAAAACAGAAACAATTTCTGGACTAGAGACAGACAACTTGTCTTGACTTGTTAAATGTTCTCTTTAATTTCATTTAGGAAGTGTATCGTATAGCCTATGTTAACTAACATCTTAATGGCACCTTTATTAGATTTGTGTTAAACGTTAATTTCGATAAACCTGACACTACCGTTTAGCCGGTTATCTACCATGTTTTTTTTTTAATTTCTATGGAAAGTGTAAATAATGTACATAAAATAAACATACTGCAGTACTATAAATAAATCAAAATGTTTTAAGCATAAATATTTGTTCTAAGTAAATAAATAATAAATTTTAAATAACGTATGTTGACAACCATCATTATTAATATAAGATAAAGTTTAGTTGCTTTCTAGTTGCAACCTCAAGTCACCACATAAACTACATAATTGTAAAGCCAACTACTAAGTAAATATTAAGTGTAAATGGTAAGTGTTTGGAATGCGATTTGGGTTAACGCCGATAACATTAGAACAAAATAAACATTAAAGTATCTAGCAGCACCAATCTAAACCAGCAGGTAGTTTTCTTATACGACACACGAGCATTAACATAAATATGTATGTATGTATGTATGTATGTATATGCATCTAAGACAAAATAACATTAGTGTAATATAACATTTAAATGTTTTTTTTTTTTAGTTGTACTAAGTGGTTCGGGTTGCGCCACCAGTTACTAAATAAACACTCAAAGTGTTAACTTTGAAATTCTATCACTGGCAAATTTATTTAATATGTAGTTTATTTCAAAGATATTTTATCGCTGCCAGCAAAAGGTAGAGTAAATCATATAATCATATAAAGGCTGTTTGGCAGGCCCCCATCAATCGATCAATCACTTATTTTGTTTATTTAATGCAATTGTAGGTTTATCTCTTCAAACTAATTTCATAAATAATAATATTAGTTTTTTTTTTATAGATTTATAACATTTCTAAAGGCAGAGCAGAACATTTATGATTTATGATTTTATTTAGCATATATTTATTGTTTGTTTTATGGAATATAGTAATGCTAAATACACTGAAAAAAAGTATTTTTTTATACAAAGTTTCCGCTGTTGTTCTAGAGTAAAATGAATTATAGTTGGAAGAATTTAAACAAAACGAAATCATTATAACCCTTGCATTTTTATGAAGATTTACAATTGTCTTAAATTTTTAAAGAATTTTATTTTGTGTTAATTCCGCTTGTTGTCTGCTTTGATTTGTAGAAATGTTTTTATAGAAAAGTTTGCTTAAGAAATTGCTTTAATTAACCATTAAAAATTTCAATTCGATTTAATTTGACTTAATTTATTACCTTGATTAGAGGCAATTTTTCTATCGAAAAATAATTAGGATGCTTAGTTTTCTATAGGAAAGTGGTCTCATTTTAAGATTTTTCTATGAAAACAGTTTGTGACTGCTTTTCCCTATAAAGATATTTTCTTTTTATTCAATTCGATAGTTGATTTGTGTCTTCTGTTAAATCATTAGCGCAATTCACAATCTTGTGCAAATGTTATTACATCATTGCATTTGCAAAAAACAAAAATATTTTTCCTCTTGCTGTGTATTTTGTTAGTGTAGAGCAAAAATATGCTAAACCTTTTTGCAAATGCAAAAATGCAATACCATTTGTACAAGATTGTGAATTGCCTTATTGTCTTGACTTGAACCACTGCATATAATGCATTTTTTCTTTACAAAAATGTCCTTAATCGATACAAAAAAAATTGTGTCTTCATTTGATACTGCTCTTTTATAAGAAAATTGTCTTTATTTGAAACTGCATTTCTATTAAAAATTTGAGTTGATTTGAAGACCCTTTTCTATAGAGAAGATGGCTAATTTTCTACAGACTACTTGCCTTGATCTGAAGCTTTATATGTGATATAATTTTTCTCTAGAATAATGTTTTGAGGCAATTTTTCTATAATAATTTTTTTTTTCATTTGAGGTAATTTCACTATTGAAAAGTTGTCTTAATGTGACACTATTCCCATATAAAAAAGCAAACTTAAGTTACGACTACAGGTCATAAAAACCCAGCAAAACCTTTGCTTACATTCTTAATTTTAATAACTTCCAGAATTCATTATTTTGTTGCTTTAATCGCCACTTTTTGTATTAATAATTGTATATTAAAGAATTACTTTATATACATATATATGTATGTATATATTTTAAAAAAGTTATAATTATAAAATCAAAAAAGTTTACTTCAAATAAATAGATTTAAAGAAGTTAGTCCGCTTTCACACGTTTCAATTTTGACTCTTCAAAGCAAGTTTTTTTGAGTGAAAAGGGAAAAGAGAATAAAAGGGGCGCATACTTGACGGCACTAGTCAATTTTCTTATTTTTTTCTTCTCTTATTTTATCCGCCTATTCTACGAGAAGTTGATTGCATGAAAAAGTAGTAACTTAAAATTAAAGAGCACGGAAATTAAAGTTACACGTGTAAACGAAATGCCAGATTCTAAAAAGAATTGAACAAAAACTGAAACGTGTGAAACAGCACTTATTACATGATTATAAATCTTTATTAATATAATTTTTTTCAATCTCAGGCTGCTTAGTTTGATTGTAGATAATTTTTTAAGAAAAGTTGAGAGCTTCTCGACAACAAATGCATATACATACATACATACATAACAAACAGTATTTAGTTTAGTGTATCTATCTTCAACGTCAAAATAGCCGGCATATTAAAAATATAAAAACATGTACATACATATGTATGTATGTATGTATGTACATAACTATCTTTTCAATTGCAATTTTATTCTTAATTTTTAATGCAACATGTTTTAAATTGAATTAAATTTTTTGCTTTTTTTCCTTATAAGAAAATTAAAAAATTTTAGTTTTTTCATTTTTCAATTTAAATATTTTTAAAATGTCAAAAAAATTTAAAATGTCAAAATGCAAATCTTTTGAATGAAAATAAAAAGTTTTCTTGATATGAAATATATTTTCCAAAGAATATTTACTTTAACTTAAGTCCACTTTTCTATAGAAAAATATTCTTGGTTTTAGTATACTTTTGATTTGATTTAATGTTTGTAGCAAAGTTTGATGAAATTTCTCTGTCTTGAAAAAACCAAATGTTCTTATAGAAAACTTAATTTTTAAAGTGAATTTTACATACACACTACTTGATTTGAGTTAATTCTTTTATGTATTTGTTATGTATCTGTGTGTAAATTACAAGTCAAAATGTTTGTTTGCAAATTAAGTTAGTTTTAGATGAAGCAATAGCAAAAATATATTATTGTTAAATGAGAAATATTTGTAAACAAATGTTTACCCTTATTATTATTATTATTTGTTTTAACATAAAACACAACAAAATTATTTCTCAACGTGTATTTGCCAGTAGATGTCTGCATATTTCAGTAATACATACACAACAATATGTTGCAACATGCAATTCACATGCTTTCCATTTTATTTTTATTTAAATTCAGTTGAGTTTGCATGTCATTTTATTTATTTAAATATATATGTATTCAGAAATTGCTTTATATTTAAATAAATATAACAACATTTTATTTGATTTTACTACATACGAGCATGTATCTCTTGAGATTTACGAGTGGTGTATATAATAATTGTCTTATTTTTCAAACTACATACGGGGATTTATATTATTAAATAATCAAAATAAATAATAATAACCAAAACCAATCATCACATTATTTATTTAGATACAATTTATATGCCTGCACGGGTTTATTTGAACAATTATCTTTATGTTTGTGTAATTTGTGGTTGATGTTAAAAGCAAATCATGCACGAATAACAAAAACAACAACAACAACAAGAACATTAACAGAATTAATAACATCATCTAACCAGTAGCATACAATATTATTTACCATTATAAACATGGTCACCATTATCAATGATTATTATCATCTGGTTTATAATGATTACAATCATAATAAACACTTGATTTTAGATTATTTTTTTTCTTTTTTTTTACTGAAGTTTTTATACAGAATTTATAATTTAAGTTCTACTTTTTTTTAGAGATTTTTGTTGAAAAATGCTTTAAATTAAGTAGTAGCTTAAATGAAAGTAATTCTGTTTGTATAAAATCTGGGTGGTTATAAGTTTTATATACAGATGATAGCTTAGGTCCTCTTATATCATATTATTAGTTTAGAAGATATATACTCGTATATATATCACACCCTTAATACAAAAGGGTCACAATTCAAAACTGATTTTTTTCCATAAATTAATTCAGAGTACACATCTCTAACTACTAAGTGTGTTGCTTATGCATGATGAAGTTTTTTGGCTCTTCTGAAACTTTTACTTTAAAATAAAGCAGGCTTGAAGTGTGCTTTATGACAAAATTTTCATACAAAATTTTCTTAAAGTACACTTGAAGTCTACTTTAAGTTTTTATAAATACGGCAGTTAGTATTTTGATTTGTGACCCTTTTCTATTTAGGGTGCGATATGTATATATATATTTAAAGCATTATTTTTCCAACTTATACTAACTTATTATACTAAACCGAATGATTATTTAAGTGACCAATAATATTACTTCTTTCCAGTAAAAGTGTACTCGCTCGCTAAGTGATCAAGGTCAAAGGTCACTAATTATTTAATCGATATCTTTTGGGCTTTTAAATATCGCATGTATTTTCTTTAAGTACTATATATGGATTTTTGGTAAATCGTCTGATGATGCATATATGTATGTTTCAGAAGATACAATTTGTAATTTGAAAACCAAAACGCAATTCATATTTCTTTTAACCAGCTTTCTGTGAAGAATCTAAAGAAATGATGTAGAACTTTCTATCTTTAAAAAATATACTTTTGATCTGAATTTCATACGATTTCAAAGTTTCATTGTTACATGTCTGTTTTACACCATTTGAGTTCCCCTTTAGGTTTCAATGTAAAGTCGTGCGAGTTTCAAAAAATCATTAAATCAAGTATTTTTTTACTCTACCCCAGAGAATTTTTTTTATTAATCAGCCTAATTCAATACGTTCAATTCTAATAAAGTGCGACAGTGTAAAGTAGGCTTAAGTTTTAAATATATCAGAGCTTCGAATTAATTAATTAAATTTAAGGTTAATACATTTCGTAACATTATTCCAAACAAAATAAATTATTTATCTTAATTAAAAACCCCTAATTTGAATAGAATTAATTAATTCTTGAATTAATTCATGATGTAACTCATTCATAATAATATTGATTTAAAGCTCTGAATAGTTAAATTTTTGTTAATTCAAATTCAATCCAAATTGTAGGGAAATAGTTTCTACTTCATTCAATTTGTATTTGATTTGTTTTTAATCATCCTTCTTTAAACATTGCTTTTTTATAATAGATTTGAATTAAAATTAAATCAAAGAAAACTTGAATGATTTTATAAGAAATTAATTCAATAAGAAATGATTTCTCCAAGATACTTAGTTTCTTAATTAATTATGACTATGAATTAATTCGTAATGAATTCCTTACTGGATAATTTTGAAAATTTAAATTAAAAATTATGGTTTTGATTTAAAGAAATTAATTCTATAAGAAATCATTTTTCAAACCGTTGTCATTTCTTAAGTAATTTAAGCCTATAAATGAATTGTGTAACGTAATGGTTAAGAGATAAAATTTGGATTCTGAAATTTGAATTAAGTTATTAAAATCATTTGAAGATAGCTCTAATAAGTTCTGATTTCAGTTTTTAAGTTCAAAAGTCATCATTATGTACTTACATTCAACATTATTTGTTAAACTTCGAAAAGTTTGAAATTTTTTAATAATTTTAATTCGAAAACGGAATTTACCAATTTAAGTAACATTTGAAAGTAATTCAAAAATAACATTTTCATTAGCAAATGTAATTAAATGCAAATAAAACTTGCTACTTATTAGATTTCTTATAAATAGAAATATTGAAAACCACTACTTTCAAATTTTATTAATCTAAAGATACAATTATTTAAATATATTTTATTTTTGAACGTCATTATTAACTTAAGGTACGGTCACATTTGGCAAATATTTACTAAAAAAAAAACGTAACCACTTGTTTTAGCACGAATTTCCTTGACATTGTTTACTCTTACAAGAGTTTTGCAAGATCAAACAGCATCAAATAAATTAAAACTAAATATGTATTTGTTGTGCCTTGGCCTAAATAAGAAAAGTTTTTTTTTAAATAAATAAACCAGTTCAAATATATGTTATTTAGTGGTTCCCTCTTTTTCGGCAAATATTTGCCAAATGTGACCGTACCTATAGAAATTTAAATTTAAATATGTATATAAAAGTTAACAGAGGATAAACCTCCTAAAAATATGCTTTTAAATAATAATAAACATATAATTACACCTATTCACTAACAAATATATTTTATACAGATCATAACTTTAAGCATTCATAGCTCTTTTATTTTAAAACACATTTTACTAATTTAAATTTAAAGCATTTGAGAGGTATTTGTTTCCTCTTTTAATCAAATAATTTAAATTTTACAGTCTCATTAAGAATTATTTTTATATTTTAAATTAAAATTTCTTATTTTTTATATATAAAATATATTTTCTGTAATATGTTTCGACAAATTCAATGGTGTTTATTTTTGAAATATTTTTGTTTTCTGAAAATCTACTTCGAAATTTAATGAAATATATTCATAACTAAGTCAATTGTATTCGGTATTAAGACATTTGCAGTAAATTAAAGGATTTACTTTCTGGATTTCTGAGCTACAAATAACAAAACCTTTACAAAATTTAAGCAATGTTTTTCATTGGTTTTAATAACAACCAAAATATTTTTAAATAAAGCCAAAGTCACCTAAAAGTATGCTTTAAAAAATAACAAACTTATTATTACACAACTGAACGTATTGAAAGTGTTTAAAATTCGATTTAAATTCAGAGTAATTTCTTATGAAAGACTTTTAAAGAAAGTAATTTCTAAAACATTTTTAGAATATTCTGGATTTTAATTAAATGTATTTAAAATCATGAATTGTTTTTATTGTTCATTCTACTTAACTTTATATTGATATAAAACTATTCAAAAACATTTTGCCAACTTTAGAAACTATCATTTGACAATAAGATTTAACAACAAAACAATTGCAACCTAAAAGTATGCTAAATATTTTGCACATTTCCATTCAAACTGAAAGAAATCCTTAAGTATAAAAAAATTAGTTCTATTCAACAATAATAGCAAAACTAAATTTCATTAAATGACTTTTAGTTTGCAAGTTTTGTCAAATGAAAAAAGTTTTAAATAGTTGGTTATCCTATTCTTGCTTTATAAACCCTTGTAATGAAGATAGTGGCAAGACGACTGACTGACTTACCTATAAGACGCATAACCTCATGCAGATTAAGATACACATTGAGGTGACTCTGGGTAAGTGAGCATAAAGCCAAGAATATTAATCCAATTGTAAAGAAGGCGCTGGTAAACATGGTTGATGTTTTTCAGATTTTTATTTTCCAAAACAAATTAAAACTTTTTTAAACACAAATTTTTTTCAAATAAATTTTTTTGTAGAATTTTATAAGGAAGTTATATAAAATCTACTTCCACATAATAAAAATTGTATATTTTTTAACACCTTTTCGTAATTTTTCAACAATACAATTTCTAAAAATTTATTGAAAATTCACTGTAATCCATTTTTATTTAATTGTTATCCATTTATAGTGATTTTAAAATTTATTCCCTTTCAATTCCTTTTTTTTAATATTTTTTTTTAAATTTACAATTCTTTTAATCTTTTAAAATTCATCAATAATCTCATAACTGATTGGTTTTGACAATGATGATGATGACTTTGTGGTCGTTGTATTACTACGAGTTGTTTATTGCAACTGCATTAAAAATACGTTTGTTCTTGTTCACTTTTTTCTTGAAATTTTTATTTCTCTCGTTTTAATATAATTATTCTTTCGAGTAAAATATTTTCGATATTTTTGTAAACTAATTTGTATCAATTATCGTGTCTGCGAGCATCCGAGTTTTTAATGTGCACACCGTGACGAGTTTCCAAGAACTGTCAACTGGATAAATAAACAAATCGCATCTAAGCCAAAGGCAGGCAAAGCAGTCAACCAGCCACCAAAAACTAAAAAAGAAGACAACGAGAAAATAACACACTACAACTCTATAGCGCCAGAGCCAGCCAGCACAGGAAAATATCCACACAAGCACAATGTGTGTGAGTGTATGGATGTTTTCTTTATTTTCTTATTGTAGCCATGGAGATGCATTCTAAAACCCAATTATTCTCCTCTCTCTGTATTACAATGGTTTTTCATGTAAGTATTACTCTCTCGATTGCGTTACAAAGTGCTGTTAATGGTGTTTACAAGAAAAGTACGATATTCTAGTACACTTAACGCCATCTATGTTGAAAATTATGCATAAGAAAGTAAATATACATATCACAAAGATAATCGTATTCCCCTTTAATGTAAGAAGAGGGGAATGTGGAATCTAATGCCTCAGTATAAAAAATTTCAAAAATATAAAAATCATTTGTGGAATTTAAGAGCAATAAAACTTATTTTATACATTTCGCGTTTTACGATTTAAGGGGAGGTTTCAGAACTGAAAATTATTTAATATAACAGTTTAAAAGAGGAGACATTTGAGTATAAAAGTTAAAATAATGTATGATACGTAACGTAACCGCCCTTTTTTGAAGACCAAAATCCCGCTTTGTGCTAATTTGGAAGAAAATATAAAAACTCAAAACTGTGATCGCTGGCCTCTTCTTTTTGAATGTAATTGTCGTTATTTTAGTAATAGATTTTAATGACCGTTAAAGTATTTTACCAGCAACCACATGGCAAACAGAGGTGTCATGGAAAGGAAGATAATGCATTTTTATACTTGTCTCTTCCTTTGCGAACTGCCTTTTTGTTTTCTTTATGTTACTATTTTTCTGGCGCAATAAAATTCATTTTTGGCACAGAGTATTTTTGTGTTGTTTGATACAATCATAAAAATATGCATTTATATCATCTAACGAATGCACAAACTCCACAATACAACCACAAAGTATAACAATTATTAAAATACAATTTAGTAAGTTATTGAAATCACAAACATATAAACAAAATTTCAATTCAAATATTCTAACTCAAATTGTTTTGTTTATTTTGTTTTGTCCACAAAATTCTTTCTCACATTACCAACATATTACTACTACAAAATATTTTCTTTCTCTTTTTAAGAGAACTTGCCTTATTGTAGCTGATTGTTGCGATTTTGAAACTTCAAAATAGTCCCCTCTGTATATTTTGTGCCAGCAACGAATGAAAAGTAAAAAAACCAGTTATTGGAATTTTCCTCTCATTTTCTGAGTATTGCGAGGATATTCATGTACTTGATTAAGATAGTCCTGATCGGACCAGCCATTTAGAAATGGCTGAATTATTTCTAAAAAAAATTAGATTCTGACCATTTAGATTTTAACGTTTCTTCAAGACCAATTCAATTTTGAAAAATGTTCAGATTCATGTTATTGTTTAAATAGTCACTGGCCTGTAAATCGATATTTTTGTTTCAAGAATTTGGTAAATTTTATAAGTTCTAAACAAAAATATAAATACATATGTATGTATGTATATGTATATAATTTTTAACAGTTCAAAATATTAATTCGCTAGAATCCTTTTTGTAAAATAGATTTCGGTAGTTTTAGAATTAATGATTTTACAAAAAAAAAAATACATTTTTAAAAATTTAAAAGTAATAAATATGTAAAATATGTAAAAGTAATAATACATAATATGTATAAAACCAACTTTTTCATATCATTATTTTAAAAATCCCGTCTTTTCATTATATTTACTTTGCAATCCCGCTTTTTCATCCTTAACATCCCGATTTTTGAGCTTTACGTCATGTCATATAAATCGCAAAACAACAACACTTTCAGAGTCGATTTAACGATGTTTCGTTTATTATTTCGTTGTCCTTGTAAAACTTCTACATGAAGTACCTACGAGTGCTTCTTTTTAAAAGTACTTCAATAAAATTTGGAATTTTTTCAGCCCATGGACTGAAATTAGTTGAAATCGGTTTACTCTTCATAGGACTTTTCGGTCACAAATTTATGATTATGTTTATAAAGAGTGTTTTTTTTAGATATGTATATAGAATTTTGAAATGGAATAAAATAAAGATGATTTTTTTTATTGCCAGGAAATTTACTTTATTCGAAAGATAATATTCTGGCATTATGACTTCGACACGGATGTCCAACTTTTGATGATTTTTTCCAACATTTGTGGCCGTATTTTGGAAACAACGCAGCGAATCGCCGTAGACTAGCAAGATCCCCACAGAAAATAGTCAAGCGGGGTTACGGGTCCGAAACGTGAAACTATGAGGTTACCAAACGTTTCCTTCAATAAATCAATTGCGGCACGAGGTGTGTGACATGTTGCGCCATCTTGTTGAAACTACAACATCATGATTGTTCAATTGATGAACGAAAAAGACAGTAATCATGGCTCCAAAGCGGTCACCATTAACTGTAACCTTCTGGCCAGCTTCCATTTTAAAAGAAGTACGGACCAATTATACCACCAGCCCATAAAGCACACCAAACAGTCAGTTTTTCTGGATGTAACGGTGTCTCAACATACACTTGAGGATTATCGTCACTCCAAACATGACAGGTTTGTTTACTGTCGTATCTATTTAAGCAAAAGTGAGCTTCAACGCTAAACAAAATTCGCTTTTGAAAATCGGGATTTCGTATTTCAAACAGAACCATGATTTTTAAAATAAATTTGCACAATTTGGAAGCGTTGTTCAAACGTCAGTCAACTCATGTTGAAATACCAAACCAAACTAAACATAAATATCTTGACAGCTGAAAAAATGACCGCCAGTTAAAAAAGTGTCGCCAACTTACAGTTCTATACATCTAAAAAAAAAAACACCCTTTACAAGCCATTTGTAAAGCCGGTTTCCAAATAAAATTCTACAGAAATAAGTTGTATGATGGGTGCATAACTTAAAATGAGAGATTTTTTAACATTTTAGCTTTTATTTTGAAAAAATTGTACTTTATAAATTATTAGCCAATACAGATCCTTTTCTAACTTAAAGAAAAATTCTGGATTCCGCGCAAAAAGAACTGCTCATCTTTTGCGGCCAAGAACGAATCAAGCCCATTTTGGATACCCTGTTTAACGATCCTGGAAGTGAATGTGGGATACACATAAAGTATCTGCATCTTAAAAAAATAGTAGTCGGACGTGGGAAGGTGGTATGGTGGTATACGACGGGTGAGACAAAACTTCCCAACCACTTCTTAAAAGTATTATTTACATATACACAAATTATGCAAAATAATTGTAATTGTACGCAAAGCAACCATCCTGGAGTCCTATATGTTACTTAAATACATACAAAGTGTTTTTACAATCACACGGTAAATATTGTCACAGTGTCACTTTTGTACGAGTATAAAAGAAACTCAGTTTTTGAAACACATTTTCCCTGATTTAGAAACTTTGGTACTTGAAAATTAAAAATGGCAAAAATTATAGCCATTGACTTAAGAACATTTGAAAATATACACTGCGCGTCATCAGGTAAGCTCCCTCCATTCGATTGTTTGTTTTTGATTTTTTCGATTTTTTTATTCCAAATTTGTAATTTTTATTTTGGTTTTTCAAATATTATATGTGATTACTCTCATAACAAATTAAAGCGCGAAAGAAGAACCGTTTATTATTTGATATTTTACTTTCTGTTATTCCATATATTTTGCGTCATCAGATTAGCGCCCCAAATGAATTTTTACTTTTCTCGCTTGTTTTGACAATCACGGTTACCAATTTTTTTGATTAAATTAAAATATTATTTATATTTAAATAAACACATAAAATGGGAAGAGGGACAGTTTTATCTTTGGAAGAAAAAGCTAAGATTGAGGCTTACCATGATTCAGGGGGGTTATTGTGTATTTCGATTCGAAAACAAAAGCTTTCGAAATACAATGTAAAAAGTATACAAATTCGAACGATTTTCTTTTGGAATCGAAATACACAATAACCCCCCTGGACTATCCTTTCATACTGCAATACTGAGGCAAGCATAAAATTCGCACGACTCGTCTACCAAAATCAAAGACAAAACTGGTATTAAGGCGAGCTTGTCATAGGTTCAAAGAGTAATTAGGAAAGCTGCTCACATACAGAGACAAAAATTAAAAAAAAAAAAAGCACCACTTAAGAAAGGAAATGTGGTTAAATTTTGCTCGAACACACATGACGTGGTCTACTGAGTGGCATTACGTTGTCTTTCAATATGATTATAATTTTCATGACCTACGTAAGGAGGATCATTATTTGGACCGCCTGCACTGCCGAGTGGGGGGTTTGATGGTGTGGGGAACAATATCCTACTATGACACCTGAGAAACTACAACAGCGTTTTGAAAACGGCTTTTTCCCCACTTTCAAAACTTATTTTCAAATTTAAAGTGGTATTTTCAGCACGATAATGCTCCAATTCATACAGCCCGATCCGTGAAATCGTGGAATCAGAGCCAAAATGTTGACGTCCTTGAATGACCACCATACTCACCCGACTAAATATTATCGAGAACGTCTGGGGATGGTTGGCTAGGAAAGTGTACGAGTCCAGAAAACAATATGAAACAATATCCGAATTAATCGAAGGCATCAAATATGCTTGGTCCACTAATTCGTTGGATTATATTAAAAAACTATAAAATTCAATTCAAAATCGAATTTTTGAAGTCATTTCTAGCAAAGACGGCACCACGCATTACTAATTATCCTTAATACTGTTTAAAAAATAATATGTAAGTATTGAAAAGCTGTACAGTTGTTCAAAATGCTAATTTAATTGAAAATATTGCAGATGGCGCTATCCTGTTGACCGATATTTTATATAGTATTTTATTATATAGTTTTTCTTAAAAATGAATTAAAATATTATCTTTAATGCTACAGCAGTCATTGTTGTTTTATTTTAAAGAGAATTGATAAAAGTCTACTGGATAAAAACTTGAAGGTTATAGCTCAATGGATTCAGATAATATTTGATACTAACGATCTGTGAAAGCGGGGGGCGCAGTGTATATATTAGTACAAAATTTTGTTATGATATTTTTAACCGTTAATATTTTACATTATCATTATCATTTTTTAGTTTTTAAGGTAAATGATATAAAATTTATATAAATATTTAGTTTCTCCCAAATAGTGATTTTTATAAGAGATTTATGTGCATTTAAGTAATTTTCATACGTGGACTTTATATGGGTCTATGTCAAAATATGGACCGATGCAAACAAAATATTATTTTGAGATTTAACTTTGCATGAAACTCATTATTGCAGAATTGTGTATGGATACGGCTTTTCTATAGACATTTATGTACCATAAAGCCATATTCCGGGTATGGGGCAATGAGTAATTGTGAACCGATTCCTATCATTTTCAACAAGACTTGTCTTTTAATAATAAAAGAAAAGTTTGCAAAATTTCATGATACTATCTGCACTATATTTGCAGAAAATAGAAAAAAAATATCTGAAAATATCGAGGTAGTCTGAAATTTTAATCTATAACTCGGATTCTACAGAACCGATTTTGTCCATTTTCATTTCAATGTTTGGTAAAAATTTCATTGTTCTATGTCTTTTTTTCGAAGCTCTATTGTGCCTTCAACAGACGGTGGTGGAAGGTGGTCCAGAAATGGTACATGAGCCGTTATTCAGGTACCAATAACGCCTCCTGAAATATTAGGACCTGAAATGTTCATCGCATTGGAGAAATATTATCTTCTGGCGCAATTTTAATGCCCGGAATATGGTGATGCAGCATGCAGAGAGTTAACCAATTTAATGAACTGCTGGGAATAATTAGAAAGTCGCTTAGAAGATTTAATTGTACTATGTGATAATGCTCCTTGCCACAGCCAAATGTAAGCTATGTGCATGCAATAGAATTTAACAATATTCCTGATAAAGAATTCTTTGCTGTATAAGTACTTGATATTGGTGAAAAGCTTATTACTTGAATACTGAGAATTTAGTGAAATGCATTAATTTTATAATTTTTTTTATTAAATTTTTTCTATGTCAACGGGAATGACGAGCACCAATTTTTGCCATTCTTTGAGCACTTTGAGAATCGGTGCTTATCTTTATTTATTTATTTATTTATTTATTTAGGTCAATAGATTTTACATCCTTACTGACTACATATAAATGACAAAACAGTAATATATGTAAATAATAAGTTCAACAATTTAGATATAAAATAATATTTCTCTTCAGTACGTCATTACTCTCAGATATGTCCATAAAATTTTGATTTTCTTTCCAGCCTGTTTTTCTGCCATCTTCTTATATTCATACATTTTTCTAAATATTGACTTTTATGGCGAATAAGAATAATAATCAATAAATGATGCAAAGTATAGACTACTACCCATTGATTCATTCCTTATTGGACCACAAAGATCAGTATGAATAAGCGCAAGGACTTCAGACGTTGATTTTTCAATATTTGTGGAGAAATGGTTTTTGTTTGTTTACCACAAATACACGAAACTCAATTTATTTCAACATTCTTCAATTAAGGTAAATCCTTAACCATGTTCGGAAATGCATTACTGCACTGCATTTGATGCGCAATACGTTCGGAAAAGCAAAATGCATTGTGTTCTAAAATGCATCACGGAAGCAGATGATGCGCAAAATTATCCAAACTGTTGGTGAGAGTACGTTTGGACATGGAGGAAGAATTTTCTTCTGGATGGAAGAAAAAATTTGTCCTCTGAAGAAGGTTATTGTTCGTCTGCGCATCAGCATCGCAAATTAATCAAATATGCGCATCAAATGCAGAGCAGAGATGCATTTCCGAACAGGCCCCATATCAATTGGTTTAGATTTAGGTGACCATATCTTTAATGCCAAATTTCCAAATTTTGAAATCATTAAATTTTTCAGTTGTATGCATTATATTTTCGTTATTTTCGAATATTGCGATATAATATAAGTTATCTCTTTCGTGGCCCCGAATTATTCTATCTTCTCCTTTATAGACCACTACTTCTGTTCCTTTCATAACAAAAGTACAACCAATATCAGTCAGTTTACTGGTTGATATAAAATTGCATCGTAAGTCGGGGACATATAGAGTGTTACAGTGTATATGTCTTGCATTTTCCATTTACATATACAGATACATAAACCCTCCCGATACCTTTTATATTTAGTAGTTCATTATCATCTGCCAATCTGATTTTACCACTAAACTGAGCATATATAGGTATATTTTCAAATAAAGATATTTGGGTGCACATATGCGATGACGCACCTCTATCTATTACTTGTTTCACGAGAACCTGTTCAACACACCGAGCGTTTTCACTAGTCCTGCAGTCTTTAGCTTTATGACCTTTTCTTCTACATCGAAAACATTTATAGTCAAATTTTTGAACTTACCTCTTTCTTAATTTTTATATTTATTTGGTTGGTTTGTATATTTATTTTTATAAAACTTAGTTTTAAATGCTAAATTGATTGCATCGTTTTCTTCTTTGCCACAAATTTCAAGTAAATATACAATTCACCTTCATGAGAAGGGTATATATAAGTTTGTCATTCCGTTTGTTATTTCCACAATATAATTTTCAGACCCTATACAGTATATATATTCTGGATCCTTATAGATAGCGGAGTCTATTAAGCCATGTCCGTCTGTCTGTCTGTTGAAATCAATTTTCTGAAGTCCTCAGATATCTTCGGGATCCAAATCTTCAATAATTCTGTCAGACATGCTTCCGAGAAATTTGCTATTTAAAATCAACAAAATCCGTCTATAAATAACGGAGATATGAGCAAAAATCCGAGACAACCTCTGAAAATGTCATCAAAAAAACTATCAAACAGAGTGTATTAATATAATATATATAACTAGTATATGTATGTATATATATAATGATTGGGCTCATGAATAAAAATTCCGCGGGAGTTTTTTCCCTTTTCCCATATTTCCTATTCAAATTCAATGTTAAAAAAATAAAAAGAGAAAAAACTCCTGCGAATTTTTTATTCATGATTGGGCTGAATATAATTATGCATCCGCAACAAAGGTGAAGGGTATATAAGATTCGACATAACCGAATATAGCACTCTTGCTTGTTTTGATATTAAAACTGCTATATCGAAGCATAATAACAAATATGGACTGACAGCTACAAAATTCAGCAGCATAATTGCCATATAACCGATATTAACATGAATTCTGGATTACAATTTCTGATCTGTATAAAATGTTGATTCGATATCGATATTTATTAGACATTATTGAAGGTTAACTTGTTTTTCGGAAGTGGTACGTATATGTGAGCAATGACAAAACATAGGCCGATCTTCTTAAATTTCGGAACAGAGAATTTTATACATATAAGGATATCCCGCGTTGAATTTCAATATAATAATAGTACATGTAAGATACATATGTATTAGTAATAACGTGAATTTCCGAAGTGGACCTTATATGGGGGATATAATCAAATATGGACCAATATTTCCAAAATCCAGCAGTTTGATTTTGGCATATACATACAAATGTAAATGGTCCGTGTAAAATTTTGGATTGGTATTGTTATTTATAAAAGATTTATGAGTGTTAAAGTGATTTTTGTAAAAGCGCTTCAAATGGTGAATATGGTCAAATATGGACCGAAATTCACAAATTTCTGTAGTATGATTTTTGTCTATATGTAAATGATATATAAAGTTTTGAATCGATACCGATAGTTATAAGATACATATATATAAAGATTAATGAATTATTCGGATGTGGTCCTCATATGGGAGCTATGACCAATTATTTAGTACAACAATTTATATATCTATAAGAATTATTTGTGTCGAATTTTAACTTGGTAACTATATTTATACCAGACTTATAGGTATTTAAGTGAATTTTAGATGTGGACTTTATATGCACCGAACAAAACAAAATTTCGTTTTGCGATTTCTTTATTGTCATTATTTTTGCTGAATTTTGTATTATTAAAATTTTATAGGCATTTATCTATTATTAAGCCATATTTCGGGAAGATATTTGTATGGAGGCTATGAGAAATCATGGACCGATTCTTACTATTTTCCTCACGCTTTCTTCTTTTATCATAAAAATAACGTGTACAAAATTTCTTGGCAATATCTGCAATATATTTAAAAAAAGTTGCAAGAAATATGTTCAAAAATACGAAATTTTTATGGAGGTTGTCTCACATTTTGGTACATAAGTCTGGTTCTACTATTCCGATTTTGCTGATTTTCAATACCAAACTGCATAGGAGAATTATAAACGTTTTTGTATAAACTCTGTTAATTAGGTTCTCTCTTTTGGACGCGAGAGTGTTTTACACAGACAGACGGACGTAGCTCAATCGACTTAAAATTGCATAAGGTGAGAGTTTTTCAGTAATATATATAATATAATAATATGAATAAAATTCCACATGAAATTTGTTCCCTTTTATTTTTTTAACATTGAATTTAAATAGGAAAAATGTGAAAAGGAAACAAATTTCATGTGGAATTTTTATTCACGATAGGGTTGAACATTTTTCAGTGTTACACACGGAATGACAAACTTATATATACGCTCATTCACCACTTATGGTGGTATAGGGTATAAAAACAGCGTTTTATATTAGTATAGTATAGTCTGTCTGGTATAAAGCAATGGAGAGGACATCAAATTGCATACTCACCGATGTAGTATCAAGGAGATAATCATGAAAATAAGTGTCCTGTGTACGATGCCAATGAACTCTGTCGTTACGTTTCTAAACATATTGACATATTGACTAGGAACTGTTCATTGAATACGATCTTTATTAGCGCGATCTATGCATAAATCATATGGTAATGTTAGTATTACTGGAAGTACTATGCAAAATCTCTAGGAGCATTCCTAGAGAAACTTCAGTTTGATACGGGATTGCAGGAAGCTCTCTATCATATTGCAGGAAGGAAGATCGAGTTGGATTAGATTTCTACATCCAGGATCAAGTTAAAATTTTTGGCGCTATAAAGTGTAACATCAGGAATATTTTTTTTACTTACGTTACATATTTTTAGCTTGCGGTCCAGTAAAAACTATATAATTTTGTTCTACGGTTATATTTTTTTATTTATTACAAAAATTAAATGAATTTTCAAAAGTCAAAGTAAATATTATTAAATACAAAAAAAAACATAACTAGTATTAGAAAAAGTAATACATATATCTCTTAAAAATAATTTATGTAAACAAAGAAAAATATTAAACATTTAAAAGGAATGATAGATGGAAATGAATTAATCTTAAACTTAATTTCAAAAATGAATATAAAAAACATGTGAAATAGCCTCAAAATACAAACAAAAAATAATATAATTACATATACATACATTAATACCCGACAAATACATTAAGTAGTTGGCTTTAAATGCTAATGTATACTGCGCTTAGAGTATAAATGTAATAAATATTTTTAATAAAATAAGTAAAATCGAAGAAATGGCACATTGGATCATTAGTTAACATTTAAATGATCCATGGATGACACTGTAGTTTCAATAAGTAAATTGTAATCTAATTCATTAAGACTAGCTTTGGCAGTTAGAAGATCCAAAAATGAATCCAATGGTGAGAGTTTTTCAGCAGCAATTCCTAACATAAAGAAATTTTCAATAAAACAAATTTAATACATAAACTTTTAAATTATTACCATTTAACATCAAACAATAAAAGGATTTTTCAAATTGTCACATAACACACAAATACATACATACAAACATACCCAGCATACCATTCTAGAAGCGCTCCGAAAAAGGAGTCGGAAAAGAGTCCAACAAAAGAGCATATTCGGAGCGCTCCGAAAAAAGGAGTCAGAAAAGAATCCAACTAAAGAGCATTTTCGGAGCGAAAGAAAAATTTGCTTGTTACTGTCCTGAGTCGGCACGCATATGACTCAGAAATTCCACTTAATTATGTGTGTATCAAAGCGTTATTGTCCTGTTATTTGTGCTTTGAACAAAAAAATACATAGCTGTACCACACAAGAATGATAAAAACAAGATTACACAGAGCCCAAAAAAAACCTCAAAAAGACTATTTTCTGAAATTATCTAAGAGCTCTTTAAGAGCCCCAAAAACCCCTCATAAAACACTCTTTTCTGGCATTATCTAAGAGCTCTTTCTGACGGACCATTTTCATATGTAATGACCCTCTTTTCTGAAGGTTTTCGAAGCAATTATGATTGTTTTTTGGGCTCATAAAGAGCTTTAACGCTCTGAAAATGGTGTCTTTTCGGACTCATATGGCTTGCTGGGATATATAAATAAAATATCACATGCACATATTTATCTAAGACGCGAAAAAAAACTTAAATTTTGAAGAAAGTTATACCCTACACCACCATAGTGTGGAGGATATTGGATTTGTGCTGATGTTTGTAACACCCATAAATATACATATGTCCAACTCCCATCTTAAAGTATACCGATCGATTCAAAGTCACTTAATAGGTCGATCTAACGATGTCCGTCCGTCCGTCTGGCTGCCCGCTTGTCCATGTAAAGCTTGTGCGCAAAGTGCAGGTGGCAAATTTTCAGAATATTTCGATAACATTTGGTATGTGATAGTTTTTCGGCCCAAGGACGGTTATGATTGAAATTGGTTGAAATCGGTTTATTATTTCACCTAGTCCCCATACAAGTGTCCTCTCGAAATAGGGGTTTATCAGTCATAAATGTTTGATTTATGCACGTATTCAAAAAATTTCGCCACAAACAAATTATATGGTAAATATCTATATGCAGAAAAATCATGCCTCAAAATTTTTGGATGATCGGTCCATAATAGGTCATATAGCGCCCGTTTGTGAAAAACTGTTTTTACCAATATATTGGGTGTATGGTATTATATGGTCGAGCTTGAGCTACTATAATTTCTTACTAGCTTTCAATATACTATTGTGTATCTTGTTTCAAAGTACAAAACTGCACATGTTGTTATTAATAGTAAACACAGTAATAGTTGGGACATTTCACATTAATCTTACCATGTGTGGTCATGTATGAGTATGTACATAAATTATGTACTAAAGTTAATTTCGTGTTCATATTTAAATGTAAAGCATACTATGGCAAATGCTAAAGTAACGAAAAATGCTACTACCAGTAAAAGTAGCATTAAATGACACAATAATGAAGGTGTTTGTTTAATATCTAAATGAAAATAATAAAAATAATAACTTTAAATAAATGATGAAATGAAATACCTACAGTGCACTAATGAAAAATACATTTGTGATAATAAATTTACATTGGATTTGGATATATCGAGATTTAATTCGTTTTCTATTAAAGCACCTATTATTAATACAAAGTTTTTTATTGTTTTTAAATTTGCATAAACAATTATTGAAGCCACAGAATATGTATGCCCGAGCACGTAAACAACCGATGAAAACGTTGAAGCAGCGAAGAAAATGATTTTGGATAATCGTCGAACAACTATCAGAGAGGTTGCTGATGATGTTGGCATATCGTTCGGCTAATGCAAACAATTTTTGCGGATGTTTTAGGCATGAAACGTGCGGCGGCAAAGATTGTTCCAAAATTGCTAATATTTGAGCAAAAACTACGTTCAACGTCAGGAGCTGTTGAACATCGTCAACGACGATCCAGATTTCCTCAAAAAGGTCATAACTGGTGACGAATCATGGGTGTATGGCTATGACATTGAAAGCAAAGCCCAATTATCCCAATGAAAATGTGCAGAAGAGCCAAGACCGAAAAAAGCACGTCAAGTTCGGTCAAATGTGAAGGTTTTGCTCACTGTTTTCTTCGACTGCAATGGCGCGGTGCATCATGAATTCTTGTCACAAGGTCGTACAGTCAATAAGGAATACTACATTGATGTTAAGCGTCGTTTGCGCGAAGCAATTCGTCAGAAACGCACAAAATTGTGGTAAACCAGTCATAGATTTTGCACCATGATAACCCATCAGCTCACACATCGATGCTTGTGCGTGAGTTTTTGGCCAAAAACAAAACCGTTGTCATGCCTTAACTACCGTATTCACCGGACTTGACTTTTTCCTCTTCCCAAAACTGATGAAAGAAAAGCGTTTTGCTACGATTGATTAGATAAAAGCAAAATCGAAACAGGAGCTGTTGGCGATACCTAAAATCGCGTTTCAGAAGTGTTTCAAGGATTGGCAAAAACGCCGGCATAAGTGTATTATATTTGATGGGGATTACTTTGAAGGAGACAAGATACTCATTGATGAATAAATAAAAACTTTTTGAAAAAAATTAAATATAACAGTTATTTTTGATCAGACCTCGTATCTGTATGGGTATAGACAGAATACAATTTTGGTCATTGAAAAATTATCTTAACAGGATGATTTTTAACGCAACATAATGAGACAACTCAATATGAAGGTAATAAGACCTAAGCATATTTTCAACCAATTATTACAAAAAAGTACATCGGCCTTAGTTTCAACATGACAATTATAGACAGCGGAAAATCCCTATAACCGAACCTGCATTTTTTAAATGTCGACTATAAATAAAAGTATCAAAAAAGTGCCCACGAATTAAACTAGGGACGTGTTCAAATGCCTTCAATCGTTCGACTTTGTATTCTATTTTTATATATTTTTTCTACAATTTTCACATTGTGTGACTTTAACTATGATGTTTAATTCTATCCTTACTTTTTTAGTCCATTGAAGAGTTACGCATTTCGTACAATCAAACTAGATATATAGACTTAAACATTAGTATCAGATATTTTAAAACTTCCAGGACTTCGCATATGGGGCGAACAATCAGAGGCGGGTTATTGTGTATTTCTTTTTTTTTCGGATCGAAACAAATAACCTCCAGGAATATGCGTATGAGTATAATCTCTATGGTTCTCGCATATAGACTATAAATAACAAAATCTCTTTGCTACCATGATCCTCTTATTCATATTTAGGGAAACCTCATTAGAAGAAGTTCTCAAATTGCTAGCCTATTCTGAGGAAAAACCCTAGGTTAGACTATTTGCTTAACGTAGATGGTATGAAAGGGGAAGTGAAAGAGAATGTCGAAGACTATTATTAATACAAGAGGTGAAGACAAAGAGGATTTCAAAGCTGATGACATCAATTTTCTTTAAAAGTATGTAATGGAGGCCAGATGAATGATCTGAAGAAAATTAAATGCATTCATATGCGTACGACATCTTGGAATGGTTATGCAGGAAGCGTTATAAGACAGATTTTAAAGAGCATTATTAAAGTACTGCCTGTGGTACGCTCATTATAATCTTTGATATAGATTTAAGCCTCTGAACCTTTGTCAATTTATCTTCGTATTTGTCAGTATAAAGGCATCAACTGTATCAAATGGTTCAAAATAATAGCGAAATCGAGAGACAGAAGTTTTTGTAAGGTTCTTCAAATCTTAATTATTATATATCACTGAGTACGTAAGACCGACTAATCGCCTTACAGGTAACCAACAAGGTCATTGTCCATACCCCAAGTGCTGCAACAACTACAACAACTACTTATTTGTTATTAAACGTAGTTGGAAAATGTGGTAAAATATTTTTGGCTCATAATGCAGAGAAAAAACGTCCGGCCAATAAAAAAAATATTATCGGCAACTTTGCCACATGTTGTGGGAAAAATAATGTGAAAAGTTGGAATGTGGTCTTGGATAAGAGCATACTTAGCAGGCGGTGTAAGCATGTTCCATCAAACTATAGAACATTTTTAGACAGCTTGAGAATCTAGCTTATTATTATTCTTGTTGAGAAGTCATCATTAAGACGTCATATCAGCTGGCACCATTTCGAAGTTAATAAATCCAGCTCTTATTGAAATACTTATAAATTCTATCGACATTGTTGGTTTTAAATCGAAATCTCAAATATATTTATTATCACAAATATCGTTAATGAATTTTCTTATAAGCAAATAAACCTATTCGACAAAATCATTTGAAATTTAGGCTTTACTTACCACTTCTAATATTTGAACGTACTTGGGCATTTGCATTACACACACTACCTTTACGTTGCTGCACCGGATTTCCTGACAATATATTGGCAGCATGTTCACGTCCCCGTATCATTAAACTTTCTGGATGATTCCAATTCTTTAGTAAACGTTGAGCACGCTGTTTTGGCAGAGCGGATAATAATGAAAGTTTCTTTTCAATGCCCTCTTTAGAATCATCAATATCTGTTAATGGAATTAAGCAATAATAAAACAATTAAAAATTTCATGTTCTATTGTTAAACATTGTAATTCAGTAAGACAGTTGAAAATCAGAACAAAAATATACCATTTATAATAGTTTTCATGACATCAACTTGTAATTCGAAAACATGATTTTGAACATACTGCAAGAACATATCAAAAGAAAGAGCACGATAACCGAGATAGGTGAAGAAGGAAGCAAAACCTTGCGGCAAAGGAAATGCTATAGAATCAACAGCTAAACAATAGCGTTCCAATATAAGAAACAGTGAATACTGTTGGCCATTACTCATTTGATCACTGCAATGTAAATATTTTTGTAATGACTAAAATAACTAATTATATTAATATACTAACATCAATTGAAAGCCTCTGGCTGTTTCGTGGCGAGCATCCAAACCAGCTGCTCTACATACTAGAGAGCAAAGCGAACGTGAAAGATCCAATTGTGAGGTGACATATTGCGAGGCCACAGCATGAACATGCGCCGGAGCTTGCGAACGCTCGAAAAATGTTTCTTTTAGCCAGCGAAAACCAGTATTCGGTTTAGAGGAATTTTTAACTAAATGGACACTCAGTTCCCGCAGAGTCTGCAAATAAGGTTGTTACATGAATAATTAATAAGTGTGTAATTCAACTTACCACCGACATTACATGCTCTTGCTTGGTAGCTGTGCACGTTTCGATTTCAATAAAGGGCATCACCTCATTACAGATACGACGACTAGCCGAGGAGAAGTCATTTAAATTATTACCTGCTGTACTAGGTGTCTGAGGTGTGGTGCAGCGTGAAAGTGCCTCCGGCTGGTAACAGGCTAAGGAAAACATTAATTTTTCACTAACTTGTTCCACAGTAAAACGCCGGGTGGCACAATTACTGTTCTCTTTTTGGCCGGCTTCATTCAAATGCTCCCACAAGCGTGTCCAAATATCAGCATTGTATGGCGACAGTCTTTGCTGAGGCGATAACAACATCATGCTGGTATTGTATAAACTTTCATGTGATATACCCACACTTATATCGGCCACCCGAGCTTGTATTGGCTTTGTGGCATCTGCTGTAGTTAACGGAAGATATTTACACATTGCGAGGGCCTCCGAGGGCAAACTACGCAAAGCGGCTGCATAACTACCAGCAACTAGAGACTCTTTTAACAGGGCCACCGTATCCAATGATAACGGACGTTCCATAATAATACTTAATAGCTCCGATAAAACATCTAATTGATCATTGGATGAATGCACCAAAAAATTATGTATAATACTGAGACGATTATCTACCGAAGTATCATTGCGAAAAGCTTCAATTAAATGCGAGCGTGGTACAGACAATGAAACTAAATCCAAGGTGGCCGTGTCGTAAGCCATTGAACCCCATTTTCGGCAGGGCACTAGCTGGGTCAGGGGATTGCGATTGTGGGCCGGGCATACAATGTGACAACAGGGTTCGTGAGTCAAGCCCACATCCAAGAGATGTACAAAGAGATCTGGTTGGAAGACCAATAAGTTATGGGCACCATGCAAAGCAAATGTTGGCTTAAGTAGACGAGCCTTTTCCCAGGGCACTCCAGGCATTACACAATGCACCACACAACCATGATGTAGCAATGTCACCGAATAAGCAAAATGCACATCAACTTTACGAGCATTTGTGGCCGAAGAAGCCGAAGATCCAGCCGTGGAACTACCTGCCGAAGGAGTTTCACTTTCGTCCACATTCTTTGGTTGTATTGGCTGATACAAGTAATAATGGCAGACAAACAACATGCCACTCGGCTCTGCCAATATAATTAGATTTAAGGAAGTGTCATGCACACGTAGAGGCATAACATCATCCTCATAGGTGGGATCATCATCATTAAAAGATCCTGTTGGTAGTTTGGGCAAATTTAAGGGAATATTAAGCTGTAATAAAATGTTAATTGGTAAATCGATATCCTGTTCGACACCGTCAAATACTTACCACAGTTTCTGTGGGCAATTTATCATTAAACTGGAATGCCGACAATGTGGGACTCATGATGTTCTCTGTGACCTCATTTTCATTTTCTGGATCTAGTAGACTAATACTTTTGGCTTTTGGTTTCATGTGTATATAGTAGAGAGCTTGATTATCACTGTCCCACTGGGCCCATGTGAAACTTTTCGCCAAACATTCAGAAACCAATATGGTAGTGTCTAAATACCAGGTTTCTTCTAAGGTAAAATCTAAACTTAATGCAGTAGGATCGTTGGACTTTATGGTGCAAGTTATTTGTAAAATATCTGTAAAAAAGTTAATTTGCATGTGAATAAAAGTTTAAGAGTTAGCCGGTTTCGAAGAATAAGACTCTATTCCATAATTCTGAAATCATTGATAACAAATACAAAAACAGATGTTTGCACTTTTAGCTGTCGTCCAATGCGAGCTGCAATATTACTTACTTTGTCCATGTGTCATCACCAACAACTTATCCTGCCACACCTTATCAAAGCGATTTTCGGAACGCCATAAAAATTGTGTCATTACTTGACGGCGACATGGCTGCTTAAGCAAATGTGATGATACTGCATTCCCATTACTTCGTATTTCTACAATATAGGCGCAGTAATGTAATACTGTTTGTTTACCCTCCATATTTTCATTGTCCTCAGACCAAGGCTTCTTGGCTACATACGTTAGTAAACTCAAGGAGTTATTGACAGTGGCTTGCACCACTTCTACTTCTTCATTGAGACGATGTAGTATGCGTAAAGTTTTCTTAATAGCGTTAAAGTGACCGATACAGGATTCGCGCACATTTGTTTCCAAGTGTTCAAATTGCCAAGAAGCTAACATAGAACCATCTTGTTCTTGGCCCAAAACACGCCATTCTATTGCTTTATCTGCCAGTAGCGAGAAGTTATTTTGTTTGCATTAGCTTTTGACGAAGTTATGAATATTTTTAAACTTACCTGTATAACCCTGACTGGCTAATAAGCCGCAAAAGTTAGCTGCCAAATTTTCTTGTCGTAACATTTTTTATAAAATTTATTTTAAAGAGAGCTGATGGCCAATGTAGCTAGTGCTCCTTAATTTAAATTTAATCTGAAAATTAATTTCTTGTAGATTAAATTAATAAATAAATAAAATAATATTTTAAAGATTTTATCATTTTGATATAGACAAGAATTTTTTAATTTTTATTTTACACAAAATCAATAACTCTACATCACGTCAATTTATGTTCACGGCGATGTCAATTTATATACACTTGTAATTCACAATAATGAATGTGTGCAGTTGACACTTGTTAAGAGCACAGCTGTTAGGGTATCCTAACTAGAATATATTTTTACCAAGGAATTATAAGAATGTCGCAAAGCTAAATGATTTCCAAAATAATTACAATTTCATATTTAATTATTATTTGGTTTATTATATATTTTTGTTCAGTAATTTATTTATAAAATACATTATAGAAATAAAATATCTATTTGTCGGTTTTATTTAAAATAAATTCATGAAATCTATCTATCATTTCCTGGTTATCTTTAAATCCTACTACTTCTTTAGCTGCATCTTTGGTCAGCCACTTCATTTCTGTATGTTCTTCAGATAGTACAGGTTCTTTAGCAGGATTTTTCAATTCAGCCAGCCAATATATTACAACTTTAGGATTGCCTTCAACTTCGTAATTTAACGTAATTGGATTATCTTTATATATAGTCAAATCGATTTCAGTATAGCTAGCAAAACAAAAATATTAAATTTATTAAAGTATTTTTACGATTTTTATTAAATTTTAGGAAAGTAATATACCTATAAGACAATGTTTTTTATATAATCATGAAACAAATTAACTTTGACGAATATGTATATGTATTTTTCTTTGATATACCTACATAGGTACCTAGTTAATAATGATTAAAATACTTTGCCCGATTATTTTAGATATATGTAGGTATATTTAATATTCACAATACCAAGAAGTACTAACAACTTAAACATTGGTTGCCAAAATATTTAATTGATCTAGAAACTTTTCTCCAGATTTCTTTATTGAATATGACATGCAAGTAATACAACGCATAAATACTATTGATGATCAATTGTGTAAAATGGTAAATTCCAAACAAATTTCACATATATTTATTATATTTTATTTACTTTTTGGAACTGTTTATTTATATTATTTATATATTTCTTTGAAAAAGTTTAGTTTTATATATGTACGTATGTATGTACATAAAATGTATAGGTCGAGGAATACCATCAAGTTTTTATGAAAACATTTTTGTGTATAAATTGATTATTAGAAACATATAAATAACTCTGAAACTTATTATTTTAATTTTGTTTACTTTTACTAATTAATAATAAAGTCAGACTTACCCGGCTTCTTCCCTGGTCTCACGGGCAGCAGTAGTATAATCATCTTCGCCAGGATCAACATGGCCTTTTGGGGAACTCCAATGATAACTACCATATGAGGCTTTTAACAATAGATATTCAATTTCATCACGCATACGACGAAATATTACAAATCCTGCAGCTCTTTTGGCCATTTCGGAATTTTCATTTAATCTTTTTTAATAACAAGGGGTTAAAAAAAACAAATCCAATTATAAAAAACAGCCGAAAAATAGACTTTAGCGTATGTCAAGATATAAACAGTAGAAATCAACCACAAAATTAGTGATATAGAAAAAAAAATTCATATGGTACGTGCTTGTATATATGTATGTTGTTGTTAGAATCATATAAAAAAATACACGTGCTTGGCAAACCACAACAAAAAATGTAAACAAAAAATGAGAAAAATATACATAGCAAAGTTTCGCTTATTACCAACAAGTCAATTTTTAACGAATTTTAAAATGTTAAAGAACCATGGACCACAGAGAACACAGAGGCGTCAATTTTGAAGTTTCAAAATCGCTACAATCAGCTAAAAAGGCAGGTATATTAAAAAGAGAAAGAAAATATTTTCTGGTAGTAAATTTGTAATGTGAAAAAGCAAAGCACTATATACAACAAGAATTTTGTGGACAAAACAAAATAAACAAAACAATTTGAGTTAGAATATTTAAATTGAAATTTTGTTTATATGTTTGTGATTTTAATAACTAACTAAATTGTATTTTAATAACTGTTATACTTTGTGGTATGCATTGTGGAGTTTGTGCATTCGTTAGATGATATAAATGCATTTTTTTATGGTTGTATCAAACAATACAAAAATACTCTGTGCCAAAAATTAATTTTATTGTGTCAGAAAAATAGTAACATAAAGAAAACAAAAAGGCAGGTTCCAAAGAAAGAGACAAGAAAAAAACTACACTATCTTTGCTCTTCTGTCACCTCTGTTATACTCTGTGCCATGGACAGAGAATACACACAGGAACTTAATTTTGTGGTGCCCACGTAATAAATTTCAGTATTTTTTTTTAAAAGTAAGGTTTAAACTCAAACTGCTAACTTTGAAAGAGTTACTCAACACCAACCTTTTTGAATTTTTTTATTATAAAATGTCCCATAATCGGCTTACTTTTTCAAAATCAGTCAGGCTATTGAAATCAGTTTTCGAAATTCAAAAACCGCACCACAAAATTAGGTTCCTGTGTGAATTTTCTGTCATGGTTCTTGAAAATCTTAAAACTCATTAAAAATGGACTTAAGCGACCTTTGCTATATTTTTTTGTTTACAGTTGTTGTTGTAGTTTGCCATGCATGTGCATTTCTTATATGATTCCAACAACAACATTTACAAGTACGTGGAATATGAAGAAAATGTTGCTGTTACATTAAATTTGAGGTTGATTTATTTATTCGCATACGCACAAAAACCAGCAGTTAAGCTATTGTGAATTGTACCTGTTAGAGATGGTACTTCAAAGAAAATGAAAATAGTCTAATATACAAACAAAAAAAACGAATTTTCTAATCAAAACAAACTTGACTATGATAAATAAATAAAAATTATAATAGCACTTTGTGATAAGAATTCTCGCCTATTGTGTTAAAAATAACACAAAGAATTCTAATGTATGAGTAATTTTAAAACGGATCTCAGCATAATTACGCTCACATAATGTAGTTTAGAGTTTTTGAGTGTCAAGCCAACCTAGAAGTTTGTGTACAAAAATGCTAAAAACTTTTGTTAATAGATGGAAAAAGTTATTAATTTTAATTATTCTGCTGGTCTTGTTTGTATTAATACTGGGGCAACTGTTACAAGGTCATGATAAAAAGAAACACCAACGTGAATTGCAAAGATCAAATTCCATTCCCTTAATAATATGGTGGACACCTCTATTGAGCGGCTATACGGAAACCCGTATGTGTGATAAATATTTTTGTAAATTTACAGCGCACAGAGATGAAATAAATAATGCTAAGGTAGGTTAAAGGCAACAACTACTGGTGTTCATTTTTAATAGTATTGATGTTTACTCTTTAAGGGCTTTCTATTTTACGGTTCTGATGTAGAGATTGATGACTTTCCACTACCACGTCAACCTCATCATTTGTGGGGTCTAATGCACGAAGAATCTCCTAGAAATGTTGCATTTATGCCGTACAATGATTGGTTGCAGCACTTTAATATTACCTCTACATTTAGTCGTCATAGTAATTTACCATTAACCACTTATTATTTGCCAAATCCTGATAATTTAACTACTCCCGCCTATACTGTTCCTATTGGTGAGAAATCTAGACATAAAGACCAAGCACTTGTGTTATTTATGCAATCTGATTGCGACACCATGTCCGGACGTGATGATTATGTTAAAGAATTGATGAAATATATCAGTGTGGATTCGTATGGAGCATGTTTAAATAATAAGGAATTGCCAGAAAGGTAAATAAAAATTACATATATGTTAACATATATAAATAATAAGGTCGAGTTTTTTATATGCATATTAAACCGAATTTAAATATTATCTAGATTACGGTAATTTATGAAGACCATTTTAATTGTTGTAAATAAGTTGTCCTTTCTTTTATAAAATATTAATATACATACATATTACGTATTCTCTTTTAGTTTACAAAAAATACAACATGATTATCTCAACCAGTTGTATGCTCCCCAACTTTTAAAATTTATGGCTCGTTATAAGTTTATAATTGCATATGAAAATGGAGTTTGCGATGATTATATTACTGAAAAATTTTGGCGTCCCCTCATTGCCGGATCCATACCGATATACTTTGGTTCTCCAAGCATTATAGTAAGTACTAAGTATAATTTAAATAATTTGCCTTTAATAAATGTTACACTTGATTTTTTTTTAGGATTGGTCTCCAAATGAAAAATCCTTTATCGACATTTCTAACTTCAGCAGTCCCGCAGCATTAGCAAAGGTATTAAAGGAGTTAGACGCAAATGATAGAGCTTATAATTCGTATTTAAATCATAAATATAATATCTTGCAACCCATCACCAATAAACGACTTTTAAATGAATTCGGCCGTCGTAAATCTGCCATGTATAGTGACAATCAATTTCAAAGTTTTGAATGTGCCATTTGTTCTTATCTGCATGAACATGCCCCGAGTCAAAAACTTATTGCAAATGAGCTGCATTATCAATGTCCACACGAACCGGTATATCCACCCATGACTAATAAGCCATCCAATTATGATGATTGGCATTCAGTAATGTCAATTGGAAAGTGCAAAGCTGCAATACTGGATAAACTACTTAAACGTAACAAAAATTATACCAAAGAAAAATTTATGGATTTATTGGCGAAGGAAGTAACAATGGGTAAATGTTAAATATACGTATGTATATAAATGTATGTAGTATTTATGTGTAAATTAACTGCTGTTTCAATGGATAAAAGGGTATCAAAACTATAAAGATATGAAATCATTTTGTATTTGTGTTTCACCCAAAGGATTTATTATTAGAAATTTTTTTGAAATTTTTGTATTAAATAGAGAGATTTTACAATCATATGTGTATATATGTACATATGTATATATGTACATATTTATATATCTATTGCAAAGAAGAAGTGTCACGAGACGGATATTAAACTTTTTCGTTCAGGACTGCCTTTTGTTTATATACATATTTGCGATACACGCTTGATGTTACTTGGTAAATTAGGTACCAAAAAGTTCCCTTTTTCTTTCTACTAGAACTGCCTTAGAAATCTGATTTTCGATTTTTTGAAACGTCAAAATTGTTACCTCAATATACTTAGTTTCCGCTTAATTGACCCCCGCTTTATTGATTTACCCGCTTAATTAATACAAAAAATCGCAATATACATTTCCCCATAAAAACTATATGAAGATAAATGAATCGGATAAATGAATTTTCGGTTAATTGATCCAAAAGCTATGCATTATCAAAATTTTACAGGAGAGGCAAAAAACGTTATAAAATGAAAACTGTTTAGCCCTAGGAGGTATAACAAGGTCTGTGCAGACTTTTTGCATATAAAAGTGTGTTTAACTTAACTTTAAAAGTGTCTATAAATGCATTTTATGCTAGGAAAACCACAAAACGAATAATTGCATTTTTATACATCTTAGGTAGCTATTAACGTCATTTTATTACTCATAAATCCATTTTTGAGTGGTTTGGTTATGAGTTGTGTATACAATATGTAGAGAAATTTACGCTTTTATTGGCCTTACTTTGTTTGCCGGCGTATTCGGGTCAAACGGTCAGCCAAGTCATGAGTTGTGGGGACACAATGGAAACCCCATATACAGGGCGACGATGTCTGCTGTGCTATATAAACTTATTTTAAAGTATATTAGATTTTATGACGGTACCACGAGATCCAATCGACTTGCAGAAATCAAAACGGCCGCCATCGACGACATCTGGAACATGCTCATGTACAACTTAGAGCGTCGATATGTTCCGGGTGCCCAAATAACTGTGGATGAGCAATTGTTTGCGTACCGAGGCCGCATGCGCTACTCCCAATATATTCCATCAAAACCAACCAAATACGGCATAAAAATCTGGTGGGCGTGCGATGCGAACTCAAATTATCCATTAAAAGTAATTGTTTATGTTGGAAAACAACCAAACGAAGCACCTGTTGTTCTCAAATTGGTGGAAAGGTATAGTAGTTCTGGACACGGCTTTGATGACAAAACGGTTGGCTTATGTAGGAACAATAAAAACACAAGGCCTGCATACCGAAGGAGATGTTGGATCCTAAAAGAGAGGTGCTAAGCACATTATTTGGTTACAGCAACAATGTCGCACTATGCTCATATGTGCCAAAAAAGAAAAAAGGAGTGGTTTTCATCTCCACGGAACACTATAATTCCACTGTCGACATATCAAAACCAACGCAGAAGCCATTCCAAAAATTGGACTATAATATATATAAAGCAGGAGTGGACACCATGGACCAGATAGTTGGTAGTTACACCTACAAACGGGCCACAAACCGATGGACGTTGGCCATGTTTTTCAATATGCTGGACGTTGCAGGATTGGCTGCATTTGTCATACATGACAAATTGTTTTTTTTTTTGCAGGTAGCTGCACGCCCGGCAATAGGTGACCAACCAGCCCATACGCATCCTCTGCCAGCAGACCATCGTGCTCGCTGTGTTTTAAGTTGGATAAAAAACAGCGAAAAACGCGCTTTCATTGCATAAAGCCGGTATGCCAAAAACACTCACATGTCAGGTACTCCTGCCTAGAATGCCGTACATTAAATGTATTGTTTTCCATATGAGTAATATATATACATAATAGCGTTAAGATGTATAAAAATGCGTTTTAATTATTTGTTTTGTGTTTCCTAGCATAAAATGCATTTATAGACACTTTTAGGACAACTGACTATGCATTTCCATGCAAATCCTATTTAGGTCTGCACAGACCTGGTTATACCATTTAGCGACAAAAAACCCTTATACCTCCGAGGGTTAATTGAAAATCGCGATATGTACATATCGTCACCTGAAGTATGACGTCTATGTTAAGGCAAGATGTGTAGAAAACGTAAACGCTAGATTAGCCCCCGTTTACACATGCGAGTAACCCCTGCCAACATTTTCTATTGCGGAAGTGACTCAGAAGTGACGCTAAGAAGTTGAAACTCATCTTCTGCAATACCATTTTTTCATCGTAGAAGCGTCTTCCGTATTGAGAAGTTGTACCCCCCGGAAGGGACTTCTTAATAACTTCAAGAAGTCACTTCTTAGTAACTTCAAGAAGTCGCCTCTCTTCTGCTTTTGATTTTTTGCCTTTACAGATAATACACTCATATTGACAATGGGATAACATTTTACCACAGACCGACCACAGCAAATGACAAAATAAAACTAATTTCGATGATGTCGAAAACTTCTTTTTTGCATTCTTTTATAACGGGACATGTCATTTTCGGCTGGTGTTGTAAACAACAAACAATCTTCCAAACGTCGTCTGGATGATTAAAAGACAACTGCAATGTAATTGTTATCTTCCAATTAACATCTGTAAGTGAGTAAGACTTAACGTATTTGACGATGGACGATGAAATAATCTTCCAATTGCTGGCAGGGACAGTTCGAAAAACTCAATACACATATTTTTTTACTAATACACTCACATTTTTCGCACTTGCAGAGCTACTCGTAACTAAATTTGCATACGAGTGAATGTTTGACACTCTCATGCCAGTAAACGTCAAATAAAAAAATAATGTTGCCATGTATATTTTCTAATGAATAGAAAATGGATAATATAATATGTATTTATAATTGAAATTTTAGTTTGTTTTATGCGTGATTGTAAACAAATTTCTTTCAAATAATATTGAAAAACAAAATGTTTTAATTTTGGAGAATAAATATCATTAAAATCATAATAATTATTGTTAATGAAAATTTTCCCTCATGAAAAATGTTTATGTGAACAACTCGGCACCTCTATTTTTCAATAATGTGGGATATGAATAATAAAGCATATAGGAGGAACGATTTGAAAAGCAAGGCCTTTGACAACATTTTGAAAATAAACTCTCACTGTCCTGTGTAAACAGTAAAGGCTTCATTAGTCTTTACTTTCTGTTGCTGTTCTGTTCCGTGTCGTTCTGTAGTTAATTTTTCCGTATAAACATACCGCAAAAATAAATCAAAAAGTTTTTCGGTTTGTTTGTTTTCGCTTCTTTTCAGGTATTCTAGTTTTTATGGAAGTTATTGTACAATATGTCATTACTTTCGACTAAAGTAATGAGTTTTTCGTCATCCATCGTTTATTTTTTATATTTTTATACAAAAACTTAATTAAAGCCAAAGAAATTTAAAATTTTTGTAATAAACCAAAATTTTTTTGTTGTGTGGATGGCAGCTGTTTTGTGCCTTCACTTACAATTACTTAGCAAATTATTGTTTTCAACAGGTTCGTCCGCAATGGCACGGAAAGTAACAAAACAACTAACGACTTCTACACATTTTCTATTTAACAGAATCAAGTCAGCTGATTCGGAACGGAACAGAAAGTAAAGACTTAATGCTACTTGCAAATGATTCGAGTTTTTCGAATAACAGCCTGTTTATGTTACACGTTTAAAGTTTGACGAAACTGGACGAAACGTCAACGATAACGTAACAATTTTCGTTTATGTAACGCGCTCTCTATTGTTCGTCTTCATTTGCGTTATGGACGTATAAATTAACAAAGTGTCAAATGACAGTATTGTCTGTATGTAAATATATTTGTTTTGTTTACTTTTGTTCATATTGAATATCTTAATTTACTATAAACAATGGCTACCCTACTAAGAGCAAAAAAATAATCTTCTGGATATACATTATAAACAAATCAAATTATTTACAAATTTGTGTAACTTTGAAAAATTATTAAATTAATAAAAAAATGTGTTTTCATCATTATTATACATTGCTTTTACATAAATAAACATAATTGTTTGTGTATATTTACCTTTTTTAGTTTCAATTTTAAAATTTTTAAAATTTTTCTGTTTCTTATATGTATATTTCTTTAGGACGAATGAAATATTTTATTCGTCTTTCTTTCGTTTGTTTGACATTTAAAAACGCGATACACAACCCAAAAAAATGTGTCAATTGTTACGTTATTCGTCAAAAAAATTGACTTTTGACGTTTGTTTAGTTATTCATCTTACATAAACAGGCTGTAAGTTTTCGTATATAATACGTACACAGCACTCGCATGCAAGTACTTGCATGTGTAAACGGAGGCTAATAACCATAGCCAATTTTGCTTTTCAATAAGGATATTTTCTAAAAATCTGGCAGCCCTGATCCCATCTGACAGCCAGCTGATCAGGCACATGTAACAATTAGTTTCTTTGTTTTGGTCTTGCTGCTATATATGTATACATACACATTCCTCTAGTCGGATTTACAAAAAAATACCAGAAATTACATAAAACGAAAATTTATAAATTAAAAACACCATGTTAAATATTTGTGCGAAAACCTTATGGAGATGTCAGCCATTAAAACAAACTTACAGGATCGTATCTCTGCAGAGTTATGCATCATTCAGTGTGAAAGATATACTCTATGAGACCTCGGATGAAACTGGCACATTGCTAACACGTTTTGCCAAACATGTAGCCCAAGAACGCCAAAAGGTTTGTGAACAAGTGCCCAGCGATGTGAAATATTCTAATTATTTCCCAATAAGTGATGTGAGATATTTTCAAAAAGAATTACAAAAAACGCCCAAGGAACAACTAGCAGCTGTTATAATTTATGCTTTCACTTATCGTTCCAATGCTGATCCCGCCAAATTTTCCATCATACTAAATGATCTTGATAGATATGCTTTGGATAATGTTGAGGAAATGAATACTGATACTATATTGAGGACATTGTACGCATTTTTGTTTCTCATACCAAACTGGATGACTCGTTTAGATTTCTATGGAAGAGCCATGCAACGTTTATATGAAGAGTTCAGCAATGATGCCAACAAATCCAAGGAACAGTTTGTTCAGTTGTGTTTTTACATGGGTTTAAGTAAAAAACAAACCAAATTCAATGTTAATAAGTTATTAAAGGGACTATTGGATTCTCATTTAAGTGAATATATGAAGGACTTGAGTACCATTGATATGGCCTTGGTTAGTAATGCTGCCTATAAGACATCAACAACCATAAAAAGTGAAGATTTTGATCAGCGTTTATTAAAAGAAGTGCTGGACATTTCGAACACCTCAAATGGAAATGATGCACTCTTGGTTACTTTTATTAAATCAATGCGTTTACAACGACTACGTTCCCACACAGTGTGTGAGTATATTACTAATATCTGTCAGGATACAGTCAAACTACAACAATTGCAAGCCAGAGGTCAGGTACATTTATTTGCGTATCTGGCTGAAAATCTTTGGGACAATAAAGAATGCACTCAACCTCTTATAGACACAATTACCGAGCAATTGACACTTTCCCGCCATAGCAAAACAAGTTATACCCCAACAATAAGGGGTAAAGATATTGCAACATTTTTATGGTCATGCTCCCAGTTGAATTGTAGTCTATCTTCTATGCAATTCCGCACTATAGAAAATAGTCTTATACAAAAACTAAATGTTAATGAATTCAATTATTTCTCCGATCATTTGGTTGACTCTTGTCTGTCTCTGTGGATATTGGGCTATAAAACCAAAGAACTTTTACAGGCTGCCGTGCAACTAAAATCCGAATCAACCAATAAACGTCACCAACCCAAAGTAGACAGCCGTATTACCGTGCTATTGTCGGCAACACAAATTGAAGAACCTGCATTGAGTGCAACTGTGATCAAAGGCTTTGAAGCGTTTAATCTTAACGCAAAATTGCCCTCACATCTTCTAAATAATCAAAATATACCTTATCAAGAGATTATACACCAGTTACTAAAGGAAGAAGGCGTCTCATCTGCTAATCTTACATGTCCCATCAATGGTATTAATATACCAGGCATTCATGTCAAGTTAACAGCTCCCTCCGCTAGTGAAGTATTTATAGAGTTTATGACGCCATCACAAACTTTACATTTCTCTCAAGAGCCTATTGCGATTTTAAGATTAAAACTGCGCCTTTTGGAGTCCTTGGGCCATAAAGTTAAAGTGGTATGTTTGTAATACATAGAATTTTATTTAATTGTATTTTTTAATTTGCTTACAATTTTCTTTTAGTTATCATCGACTGATATGCTTGATCCTCAATGTTTAAAAGAGGCAATAAAAGAAAGTGCAGAGCAAGGCGATAATATTAAGGAACCTTCCCAAAGTAGTATTAAAGTTTAATTCATTTAGTTGTAGAGACATTAATTAGTATTTTGAAATTTGTTGTGTACCATGTAAAAAAAACTTAATATAATAAGTTTATATTAACCATTTTGTTTAATCATTTGGAATTAATAAATTCAAATTTTAATTTTTGAAATATACAGCAGACATGAAATGAAAAGGTTTTAAATATGATTTCAGCAGAATAAAAATTCCACATGAAAATTGTTCCCTTTTATTTTTTTAACATTGAAGTTTAATAGGAAAAATGTGAAAAGGGAACAATTTCATGGGGAATTTTTATTCACGATAGGGGTGAGTATGTATTTATTGGCTAATGTGGCTATCCATGATGTTTTATTTCTGAAGTGTTTAATAGATGTCGCTAAACAATAAAAAATTTAATAAATTGGACAATAATACGCGGAAGTATTAAAAATTTCCAATGGAGTGGTCGCACAAAATCCTTAAATGCAAGACAAGAAAGATACATTTTCAAGAAGACTGTAAAAACACATTTATCTGATTCAGAGATCAAAATTAATAGACTAGAGATTATCGTTCGCTAAACAAAAAACAACTGCCGCGGAAAAAAAGAGTAGTTCTAAAGTCAGGATGGAGCAAGACACTTAATGCCTTTTGGTCCCGTACCGTACCGTAATAACCCTTACATCTTCAACCGTCCAGCCATTCAATTCTAAGACTGGCTGTTTTTTGCGCCACTTAAAACGGGACCATAAAATAAAGAAAATCGTTAATGGGATGCACAAATAATTAAAACATTCACCACTGTTTTATTATTCCTAATATTTTTCCAATTTCCGTTCTGTGATATTAGCTTTAAGTTAAACTTGACTTAAGTTTTGTGGTCGTGTATTGTATATTATATTTTTATTAATTATTTGATTATTTATACCAAAATTCTGTTCGTGATGTCCCGTTTTTTAGTATTTAAGTAACTAATTAATAATAAAAATTAATATCCAATTATAAAAAACCTCAAAGCTATTCACCCCTATCGAGAATAAAAATTCACATGAAACATGAAATTTGTTTCCTATTATTTTTTAAACATTGGATTTTAATAGGAAAAATGTGAAAAGTGGAAAATGTGGAATTTTTATTCACGATAGGGTGATTATTTAGAACGAGACGCCTGAAGAAGTTAGAATAAAACTAACGAAACCTTGGGTAAATAAAATAAAAAATCGAACAAGTATTTTATTTACGTTTGGAAACAAACATTTGACCAAATTAGCCTGAAGGAAACTCCTTAAAAAATTATAATAATTATAAATTTACTTTTAATATTTTGTCGGATAGCCCTTATTTGTTATTACTTGAAGACGTCTATGTAGTTGGCATACTTTCGATGAACGCAAAGTGGGTACAACTGTCCACGCTGCCTCAATGTTTTTATTAAAAATTTTGCACTTCCAAACTTTTTCAACTTTGTTTCACAAATTCTCAATTGGATTGAGATCAGGGGTCTGTGCTAGCCATTTTAAAACATTTATGTTTTGTTCCTCTAAACAACGTTACACAAGTCATGAAGTATGTTTGGGATCATTATTTTGCATTAAATACCATACTAGTGGTAAATTTTCTTTAGTATATTCTGACTATTAACCCAATTCCGTGCCAAGAAAACGCACCTCAAACCATTACATTATCATCGCTGTGTTTACTTGTTACATAACGTTTTCCATCAGATCCCCAGCGAAAATCTTTAATTCATCACTTCAAAGTACGTTTTTCCAAAAAGTTATCGGTTTTTTTAAAAAATTCTTTTGCAAACTCTAGCCTTGATTTTATATTCTTTTTCGAAACAATAGGTTTGCGTTGTGCGATGCAGCCACGAAAAGAAACTTCATTAATTCTTCCTCTTATTGTTGTAAATGAAACTTCAATCGCATCTGATGACTGCATTTCAACCTGTATTTGCCTTTAAGATTTAAAGGGATCAGCTTGAGAGATATGTATTTTAGGTTATTAATAAGTTTTCTTTCTTCTTCAGATCTAATTGTTGCTTTACCCATACCTTACAATTTTATAATTTTGCATTAAAACGCTTTCTTAATACTTACCGACAATATTTTTCGGGAACAATTTGAAAATACATATGTATGTATGTATGTATGTATGTATGTATGTTATTATAAAACTGATATTAATTGAAAATATTTTAATTATGCGCACACTCCGCAAAACTTATTACCGCAAAATAACACATTTTACAAAATAAATTGAGAGAAATAGTTGTAGAATTAAGAGAGTAAGACATAAAACAGAAAATTATTGTTGAAATTGCAAAAGAAACATTAACAATTTTAAATTTGGTGAGATTGGAATTATGTTTTAATTATATGGCCACCACTGTATATTTTTTATGTTTCACAAGGAATATTTTTTCATTCTATCCAATAGGTGACACCATATTTCTAAATTTTATTCATGTACACATACATTTGTTTTATGGAATTAAAAGAAAAACTAAATAGTAAAATTTATACAAGGGAACAATGTTTGGTATGTTGCTCCGGAAATACTCGTATATAATAAGACTCCGATTAAGTATTTTTAAACTTAATGCATACAAAGTCTATGAAGAAGTAAGATCAGATACATACATCATCACTTAATACAGTGAAGATGAGAAACAAAACAAGTAAGGCCTCATTTTCACTATGTCATTTTTGTTGTCAAATTGTCCAAATTGTTGGCAATTTTTTAAAAACGGTTTGTCATATGGCGTCATCTATGTTTGCAATCATGAAAATCATGATATGACAACCCGTTTTCATACAATTGCCAACAATTTGGACAATTTGACAACAAAAATGACATAGTGAAAACCAAGCAAAAGAGTTTATATTCGGCTGTACCGAATCTTATATACCCACAACTACATCACCTATTATAAGGCGAACTTCATACAATATTGTACCGTAATTTATATTTATTTTAGTAGAATTTCATCTCAATAACTATATTTATAAGAATTTTACGCACATGCCAGTTATAATCAAGAATTTATATTTTGTTATAAACAAGCGATTTACTTTAACACACAATAAATTAAGAACCAAAAAGGCCTAGAACACTGATTTTGGATTTTTGAAATGCCAAAATTGTCACCTTTGTATACTCTATGATTATTCTCGGAAGTGGTAGCTTTGACCAATTATGAACAAACTTTTACAAAAGTTAATAGTATAATTTTTACATACTTATAACTGATCTGTGTAAAATTTTGGTTCGATGTAGGTTAATGAGTTTTCGCGAGTAGTCCTTATAAGGGAACTATGGCCTATTACTGGCCTATCATCAGGGAATTCTGTAGGATGATTTAAATATATATGCGAAGTATTTGAGTTGAGTTTCAACAAAATAATGATTTAAGTGATTTTCGGAAGTGGACATTATATGGGGGTTACGGTCAAATATGGACCAATCATCATGAAATTGGGTATGAATATTTTTATATATGTATGGACTATTTGTGTCGAATTTAAACTTGCTACTGATGCTTATAAGAGATTTATGCGCATTGAATGATTTCCGGAAGTGGACTTTATATGTGGGATACGGTTAAATATGGACCGATAATCATATAATAGAAAGAGACGATTTTTATATATGTATGAACTATTTGTGTTCAGTTCCAACTTGCTATTGATTTTTATAAGGGATTTATGTGCATTTAAGTGATTTTTAAAAGTGGACTTTATATGGGGGCTACGGTTAAATATGGACTGATTTATGATCATGAAATTTGGTATGACGATTTATATACATTTATGGATTATTTGTGTTGAATTCCAACTGGATAGTGATTTTTATAAAAGCTTTATGCGGATTTAAGTAATTTACGGAAGTGGTCTTTGTATGCTGCTATGGTCAAAATATGGATATATGTATGTGGATATGTCAAATTTCAACTTCATAATGGTGTTTATAAGAGATTTAGGTGATTTTCAGAAGTGGACTTTATATGGGGGCTATGGTTACATATAGATCGTGATCGTCATAAAATTGGATACGCTGATTTATATATGTATATGTACATGTAGATTATTTGTATCGAAGTGTGATAGTGATTTTTATAAGAGATTTATGAGCATTTAAGTTATTTTCGGAAGTGGACTTTATATGGTCAAATATGAACTAATGCAAACAAAATATCGTTTTATGATTTCTCTTAGAATTAAACTTATTTTTGTTGAATTTTGTATGAATACTGCTTTTCTATAGGAATTTATGTACCATAAATTCACATACCAAACATTTAGGTGAAACAAAGAATGTTTGGGAAAAATTTCATTTTTCTATGTCTTTTTCGAAGCTTTATCGTGCCTTTAACAGACGGATAGACGAACGGACATGACTGGATTATCTTAAATCTTATAAGGATCCAGAATATATGTATATAAATTTTGGTTCTACGACCAATATTTCGATGTGTTACAAACGGAATGACAAACTTATTATATATACCCCCTATCTTTTTGGTGTTGGGTATAAAAACCCAACAAAAAAATTTAAAAAACCGAAATTGTTTAAATTTTGATAAAAAGCCAAAGTATTTTTACATTCGCGTGCCATTAGGGAACATTTTTGACAAGTAGAAATACTTCACACAAACAGTTTTTCTAATCCTGCAGAATATTGATGTTTCGATTTTATTTTGAAGTAGAGAAAAAATCTTAAATTATTTGTTATTTAATGACATAACAGTAAAAAATATATTAAAATCAATTTGTGCTATAACCTTGATTTTTTTATAGCATTATCGTTTTTATATCATTCACCACCACAAGTGGTGCTTGCCATTGCGTGTGAAACTTTAAGTCGATTGAGCTTTACAGAATTTCCAGAAAACAGTAGAACAAGAGTTATGAACCAAAGTGTCAGACAACCTTCATAAAAATTTTATATATTTAAACATTTTTCTTGCAATTTTTTAAAAAAATATATTGCAGATATTGCCATGAAATTTTGTACACATTATTTTTATGATAAATGAAGAGAGTGTGAAGAAAATAGTAAGAATCGGTCCATGATTTCTTATAGCCCCCATACAAATTTCTTACCGAAATAGGACTCAATGATACATAAATGCTAAAGCTGTGTCGTTCATGAACGAACGGGTTAAAATGAACGGATCACTTCATTGAACGGAATGAGCCGGTCATTTAACTGAACGGGCTTCGTTCAATAGTGTACGGATTAATTTCGTTCAGCTGCTGTTTATCAAAAGACAAGAAGAAAATCACATTCAATAAGGGTTGTATTCATTCGTTCAAAGTAAACAATTGAACGAATTGAATGAACGAATCAGTATTGGTTAAATGAACGAAAATGACCGGTCACTGAAATGAACGACCGGGCACAACTCTAATAAATGCCATAAAATTGGATTATCAATTCAAAATACAGCAAAAATAAGTTTCATGTAAAAAGAAATCGCAAAACGAAATTTTCCTTAGTTCGGTTCATGTTCAACTTCTAAATTCACTTAAATACGTATAAATCTGATATAAATATTTTAACGGGTAAAATTCGACACAAATAATTAATTCGGTGTCGTGTAGTCCAGTTTTTTAAAATTAAGTAATTGAAAAGCACAATACAAATGTAATCCTTATTTCGTAAGTTAAACTATGATTTTATAAAAGTTCTAGATTTAATTATAAAATTGTTATCTATTGGTTACTAGATTATTACGGAAATAAAAGTACCCTGATGAAGTTCGAAAAAAGCAAACGAAACGTTGGGTAAAAACAAATATATAAAAAACCATAAATGTTTTTTATTTACATTTGTTGAAAGAAAAGGAACGAATTCTTGATCAAAATAGCCCGTGAGGAAAAACAAAAACCTCAATAATAATATAATAATTCTGATAGTTATATAAATTGTTGTACTAATTTTAAAGATTGTCGGCCCATAATTGGACATAGTTCCCATATTAGAACCACATCCGGAAAAAGCCATTTATCTCTATATATATCTTATAAATATCAGTATCGACTCAAAACTTTATATAATAATTAGATTTTACATATCGGTCGATATTTCTTTTCGCTTAGTTTTCCTTTCTGTGCGGAATTAACAATAATAATAATTTAAATATTTTACCCTTTATTAAAATACCTTGAATACCCTTAATATTTAAACCTAGTTTTCATTCTACAGAATTATGAGAATTTTGGTCCATATTTGATCGTGTCCCCCATATGAAGCTCCCTTCCGAAAATCATTTCAATATTCATAAAACTCTTATAAATAACCGTAACGACCCAAAGCATTTACATATATGCCAAAATCAAACTTTTGTCTCCCATATAAGGTTCACTTCCGAAATTCACGTTAATACTAATATGCATCATTATTATCTTCAAATTCGACGGTAGATATCCTCATTTCTCTGTTCCGAAATTTAAGAAGATCGGTCTATAATTTGTTATGTATCTCCATAATACTGGCTAAATATTTAATTATTAATTATTAAGGCCAAGTCCAAAGCAATAATTGAAATGTATAATGTATATAATATGTTTTTATGGTAAATTATCTAAAATGAGAATATAAAATCAATTATAAACAGATAAATATAAAATTTTGTAGAAATATAGGTATGTATGTATTTACAATTAAAAGTAAGAAAGCTTCATTGTAACGGTTTAGCTAAGTTGCCAAACTCTGCGTCTTTTTGCTTTTAATTCCATTTCATCGTCATCCAAAATCAAGCATATATATATAATAAGCAATAGCTAGACCAATTACCTCCCATGTCATCATTTATGTTTTTTTTTTATTGATATTATTTTTATTATTTAATTTTATTGCAAAAATTACACATAAACTACAGAAGTTGAATAATAATTAAAAAATGCTGTCAAACTGAATAATTTCACAAACAAATGTTTATACGACTCAGCATATGTATGTAGCACCACATACAATTCAACATATCGTATAAACACAAAAATCGTATGCTAACTATTATGTTGACATTTCATTTGCTGACATATGCGACATCAAAAAATTTGCTACTTTCAACATATCGTGTAAACGTCTAACATATGACATAGGAATTTGCTGCTAATTTTAATCATATGGCTGTCAGCATATATATGCTAATTCAACATATCGTCTAAACTTAGCTTTACATTAATAATAGCAAGTCAACCTCAACCTAAATAACTATGAAAAAAGATCATTCAAATGTAAACACATTTCAAATCATTGCTGAACAAATAAACAATACAAAATTCATGCTTGGATACAATTTCTGTACTAAAAACGTTTGAGTTTTAAAGTTAAAATATTCAATAGCAAAAAATTATTAAAAATAAACTCCCAGTAAAACATCTTATGACGTTAACAAAAACGTGTGCAAATATTGAAATAAGTCACAAAGTTTTATACATTATTTGTTTCATTTATATTTATTAAAAAAAATTACAAACATACTTACAATTGTTTTTTATTTAATTACATGATCACTAAATATTTATTTGTCAATCTCTCTCAGTTTTAATGACCGCTTTGTATGACGATATATTCATTCATATATTTACATATGTTTGTTTTTTTCGGTTTGTTTTGTAAATATTTTTTAGATACTTAAAATTAATGAAATAATTTCGAAATAAAATAATTATAATAATAATAATGACTAACAAACATTAATTATTAAAATAAGAGTAGTACAAGTAAAATACACACAAAAACAAACTTAATGTATAAAAGGGCAATTAAAGGCATAAAATTATGATAATTGTAAAAAAAAAGAATTATTAAAACTATGTACATTTAGTACATAATTAAAGCTACATACATATGTATATGTATGTATAATTTAAAATTGCATTAATTATTTAATTGCACAAACATTTAAAAGAAATAAACAAACAAAAATTATATTAAAATATAAAAAGTTACTTAACCGACTTAATTTTGGCCCTAAGTATTACAAATGAAGCTATTCTAAATATAAGAACAATCACGCACAAAGCAATAATATCATTCCAGAATTGGTCACCACGCATGGTAATTTCCTCCAAGAATTTACGGGGGTAACTAAGGGAGTAAATAAGAAAGAATATAATTAAAATCATTCTTTGTATTGGTATAAATAATTAAAACTTACCGATAATGGCAGTAGGGTGCCTCTTCGCACTCCAATGTTCCCCGGTTTTCACCCCAAATGGCACCGACAAAGCCTTCTAAACCATAGCGCAGATACGAAATATGACTGCCCCATTTTAAATAACCGGGCATATCACGCAGCGTAACACCGAAACCAGCGAACATCATCATGGGTATGGTTAATACGGGAGCCAAGAATGTACCATTCACCACATCAAACCAGGCACCCACCATTAAACCAAAACTTTGACCCACAAACACAGTAAGAACACTAATGGTAAAGAACATCCAGAATCTAAACCATTCCATGGGCTGATAACTCCACAGATAAATAATTATGCTAAATAATAAACTACCAACAATCTATTGACAAAAGGAAATGTTAAAAACTGTTTAACAAAGTGTTCTAATATAATTTTACCGATATGGGAAGATCCAGTAAAGTGATTGATGTATAATAAGCTTTCAAAGAATACCAACGATTGAAGTTCTCCTTTAGTAATATAGACATTTCAATGGGAACTGAAAATATACATACATATATAAAGTTGGTTAAAAATTAAATTTTTAAAAATCAAACCTATATATGAAATCAATAAAAGTTTTAAATCTATGTAGTTGAAAATATCACACCAAAACAAATCAGAAAGTTATATCCTGCAGAATAAAATATACAAATATTAGAGGTACAAAATCGAGAGCCGATTTTGCTAAGCAATACAAAATCTTAAAAACCCACAACGACAAACGAAAATCTTTAAATCGACTATAAGAACTTAAGATTTATACATATTCATATTCTATATAAGATCACAAAGTTCTATGTCGTTGGCTTAATATAGAAAAGGTGTATCTACATTTTTTTTTTCGAAATCGCGTTTTTAATGTATTCTGGTAGACCACTGTCAACTACACCTTCCCTAAAAAAATTAGTGGGCTATGATTGCAACTAACGGATTTATAGTCATATAAAAACAGCGCTAACTCATTCGAAGTTTGTTTTTTAAAGAAAAAAGGCGAGTTAGGGCCTTTCTACATGAGACCAACGATATGTAGTTACATATAATCCAAAACTTACATGTTAAAACAGTCAACATCATAGTTGTCATGGAATGATGAATTAATATAGCAAATAATAAATTATAATTGTCTATCACACGAGAACCTTCTTTGCCCGAATTGGCATACACTGCACCCAATATGATGGCCACAAAAACATTGACACCAATACGCAAATGGGTTAAAGTTGTATCACGTTTTGCTTTGATGTAACCACGATGCATTAGTACCGACAGCTGATTAAAATAACTAGTATCTTCCAAAGAGTGATTTTTCGTCTTTTTCGGTATCGGATATTTACGCATTAGGTCTTCAGATTTTAATATACTATCGGGATTGCTGAACCATGTTAAACAGTTGCCATTTTCAGAAGCTGATATTAAGGTCTCAACCTTATCTTGACCGTATTCACCGCAGGCTAATTCTATGACTGAAATAGGTAGAAATCTTTAATAAAAATCCTATAATTTTCGCAATTTTCATAAACTTACTGTAATCGGCAGGATTGTGATACATGGGACAGGGTAAATCGACTGTTTGTAAAAATGGCACCAAGCTTTCAGTGCCACCCTGATAGACACAATTACCAGCAGCTAAGACATAAACTTGATCGAAAATTTGGAATAATTTGGCAGTGGGTTGATGGATGGTACAAATTATGGTACGTCCTTGTAGGGCAAGTTTTTTACATAACTCTAAAACTTTGGTGCAAGAGCTGCTGTCAAGACCTCTATATAAACATAAAATAAGGGAATACATTTTAGGATTACTATCAACTTTAAATACATTTATTGGTTAAGTAAACTTACGTCGTGGGTTCATCCAAAAACATCACAGTTGGGTTATTAATAAGTTCCATTGCAATAGAGAGCCTCTTCTTTTGACCGCCCGATAAACGCGTTGTCATAGTTTGATCATGTTCATACAGGCCCAACAATAATAAAATATCTTCTATCTGCAATTCCAAAAATAAACAAATCTTTAGAAAAAAAATATCAAGTAATAACTTTCAAACTTACTCTGGCTTCTTTTTCCTCATATGAAACATTGGGTCCCAATTTAAGATCGGCTGCAATGTGCATATTTTCATTAACCGTCAACAAAGGTTGCAAACGATCATCTTGTGTAATGTAGCAGGACATGCGTCTAAAACTGGCTGCAATAATTCCATTTGAAATAAATTATTTTTCCCGTCTTAAAATACTTTATTTTAATGTTTTTTTAACTTGCCTAAATCTCTACGTCTGCCATTTATTAATATGGAACCATCTACACCTGTTGTTTTAAAACCGGATAATGCATCTAAAAGCGTTGATTTACCGGCACCAGAAGGTCCCATAATTGCAATTAATTGACCACCAGGAAATTTTCCCGAAACATTATGTAAAATTTCTTTGTTTCCTGAAAGTACAAAAAATTAATATTAATTTAAGCAAAGTGTTCGGTATTATTTTTTATAAATTTAATACTATTCAAGAAATCTATAAAAATGCTATATACACTTATTTCTGTTTTTACGTGATAGATACGTTCCTCGAAAACTCGCGTAAAAAAGATAGAATATATATTAATATATTAAATGAGGGAATTGGTTCCACGTATGAAATATCAGGTAAAATAAGATATACAATTCAAATTCATGTTGCTTTATACACAAACATATTTTAAACAAATCCAATAGAAAAAAGAGTTCATTTAGAAAAGTAATCACAAAAAACCATAAAACTTAAAAATAAATATTTTTGTTATATAAATATGATATACATATATTTTTTATTCAGTATCACTTTCTGATAATCGCATTCGTTTACGAAAGACATCACTTTCATCGCTAGAAATATTTTAGAAATCATAATCAGTTGCTGGTGATGGTTCAGTGATATTGGTCACAAATTCCGTTATTAATCGTTGACTTACAGTTTTTATAAGACTGTTATGTAATTCACAATAACTACCCATTAATAATTTCAGTTCACGTTGAAATTTTGCGGTTGTTTTTCATACCAGACGATTTTTAGTGCTGCCAACTATGTGTTTAATTTAAAATTCTCCAAAACCAGTGCAAGCAACGTTTTTCTGGTAAAAATACATACATTTTTAGATCGCGTTAAATCAAATCTAGATGCATAAAAACAGAATGAATAATTTATTTGGAAATGCTTTCAATCAATTTCGCGTAAAAACAGAATTAGGTGTATTACTTACATTCATACATAAATGGGATAGAGCAACTAAATAATTTAATATCATAACCTTATATTAAAATGTTGCAGAAGTAAATTTCTCTGAGATTTATCACTTGTTGAAATTAGAAAGAACATACATATCTTCCAAAATCGTTGCAAAAAGTAGTTATTTTATGCCAAAGTCCTGTAAAATGCATATGTTTTAAGACACTCATGCAGTTTAAAAGTTATAATCCAGTCAGTATACAATATGAAGCAAGATTTTCCAATAAATTCATGTAAACAATTTAAGAAACAGCAATTCTCGAATCTAACAAAATTATCTACTATAGTGCCATAAGCAATTAATGAAGTGGAAATGTAATAGGCCTACAACTCCCAACATTTTTAAATCCATCATGGAATTGCCGACCAACTACGGAAACATTCTGGCATTGACTGATAAAATGCTCTACAGTTTCTAACTCCTCTTTGTTCCCGGGCACTCAACAATAGTCCGAGCCCTAACTAACAATCTGCTTCTCCATCACCTGTTAGTTCGGTGCAACAACTCTTCTAATATACTCGCTTATTTGTTCCCTTAAATATTAAGCCCATGGACGTACATACATATTTTTTTGAAATGTTTCAAATATATATCGCAGTAAAAACAGAATGTCATATTGACTATATTGATCTTTATTAATGCTAGCGTTAAATGGAACTAATGTCATCCTTATAATTTAAAATAATAAAGGGCGTTTTTTTTTTAGCAATTTTCTTTTTTAGCAGCCCAGCTGTTTACTGTTAAACACGTTCAGCTTTGTCTATAATTTAATCATGAATCGACTTTCAAATGAACAACGCTTTACAGATTATTGAATTTTATTGTCAAAATTCAAGCTCGGTTAAGAAAGTCAAGAAGTGGTTGAATTTGGTGTGAAGAGCAGCCAGAAAGAAGCATTGCAAGAACTGGCATTGCATCTAAATTGTATGTGTGTTTTTAAATCAAATCCGAAAGCTCCTAAAAAATAAATCTTTATAATCTCATCATAAATTTAAGTAAGTATTTTAGTCATTAGTTGGAATTGTAACCAGTAATTTCTTAATTTATTTTTACTATCTTAATCACTAATTTTCAAAAAAAAAGTCAATAAGAACCACCATAAAATTTTATTTGCTATAAATATTTTTTATTGATTTAATAACTGTATTTAAGTTTATTTGAACAACTTATTACAGCCTACACCACCATAGTGGGGGGGGGGGTATATTGGATTTGTGCTGATGCTTGTAACGCTCCAAAATATTAGTCTAAAGCCCATCTTAAAGGTATACTTTAGATTCAGAATTACTTTCTGAGCCGTCCGTCCGTCTGGCTGCCTGTCCACGTAAACCTTGAGCGCAGAGTAAGTATAGGTCGCAATTTTGAAGGTAATCGTATTTCGATAACATTTAGTATGAGACTTTTGTTCGGTCCAAAAACGGTTAAGATTGAATTTGATTGAAATTGGCCCATTATTTCACCTAACCCCCTTACAAATGTCCTTCCGAAATAGGAGTTGATTGGTCATAAATGTTAGATTTATGAACGTTTCCAAACAAATAATTTGTACATGAAGCCTCATCCCACCCAAAAATTTTGTGCAGATCGGTCCATAATTAACCATAGCTCCCATATTAGGTCACTTTTGAAAATCACTTTAAAATGCATAACTCACTTAAAAATTTTGGTATTCAACACAAATATGTTTCATATACATATATATAAATAATATGGTACAATTTTATGATGATCCGTTCATAATTGGTCGTAGATCCCATATAAGGCCCACTTCCGCAAATCACTTTAATGACCATAAATCTCTTAAAAATGTTGGTACATATCCAAATAAGTTTGATATACACAGAAATCATGAAACCTTATTTTGTAACGGTCGGTCCATAATTAGTCGAAGCTCCGTAATTCACTTTTACCTCCATAAATCTTTTAAATGTGTTTATATCGAGATAAAATTTAACACACGACATATTTATGTATATGCTCCAAGTCATGCATATAAATTTTTGGATGATCGGTCCGTTGCTTCAACATAGTGGCCATTTCTAAAGAACTGTTTTTGCACATACATTGGCTTGACCGACTATAATTTCTTACTTGTTAAATTTTTAAAAACATTTAACGGTTACAAGTTTTAAAATATTTGTATCTTATTACCAATATTCATAAAAGTTTACTTTATGAGCCAATGTAGAGAAATAACTATTTTTTATAATGCCCCATTAAATTGATACGAATACGTATTTATTATTTAAAATTTTGCAATTTTCTTTGATGTTTATTTTTGTTTTGCAAACTAAAACACCGAAATTATGATCGTCACCTGCCATTAGGTTAATTATGGGATACAATTTCTTAACAGTTCCAACGATAAGATAACAAATAAAATTTTGTTGTTAACTAAAATTTGCAGGTAGAACTAAGTATATAATTGTACATTAATTATTTTTTGAACAAAAAAAAAAAAAAAAACACAAATAATTGCAGATAAGTATGTGAGTACAATTTCTGCAGAAAAGTTGGTTGTTAAGGGGTCGGTAAGGGTATTAATTTTCCTTTAATAAATCTTTATCTTTTCAATAGCATTGACTAATTAAAAAAAGGTTAAATCTTAATGAAAAGTTTTTAAAGTTCAAAGTTTTGAAAATAAAATTTTAATTAAATTTATCTCTAAGCTCATTTAATGATTAGATATACATAACTCATAACCCAGCATACCATTCTAGGAGCGCTCCGAAAAAGGAGTCAGAAAAGAGTCCAACAAAAGAGTATTTTCGGAGCGCTCCGAAAAAGGAGTCAGAAAAGAGTCCAACAAAAGACCATTTTCGGAGCGCTCCGAAAAAAGGAGTTAGAAAACAGTCCAACTAAAGAGCATTTTCGGAGCGAAATTGTTACTGTCCTGAGTCGGCACGCAGTATGACTCAGAAATTCCACTTAATTATGTGTGTACCAAAGCGTTGTTGTCCTGTTATTTATGCTTTGAACAAAAAAAACATAGCTGTAACACACAAGAATGATAAAAACAAGATTACACAGCGCCCAAAAAAAACCTCATAAAAGACTATTTTCTGACATTATCTAAGAGCTCTTTAAGAGCCCAAAAAAACCCTCATAAAAGACTCTTTTCTGACATTATCTAAGAGCTCTTTAAGAGCCCAAAAAACCCTCATTAAAGACTCTTTTCTGACATTATCTAAGAGCTCTTTCTGACGGACCATTTTCGAACGTAATGACCCTCTTTTCTGAAGGTTTTCGGAGCAATTATGATTGTTTTTTGGGCTCCTAAAGAGTGTTAACGCTCCGAAAAAGGTGTCAGAAAAGACTCTTTTCGGACTCATATGGTTTGCTGGGAAGTGTCCATATATTTATAGTACATTTAACAAATTATAAATTTATATTGCATATTAATATGATAAGACTGAAACATATATATATACATAATGCTCTATTCACACATGCAGCAAATTAAATAATATTTGCAGTTTAAATATGGCAAGATCTTCACTTACCTCGTCTAAATCCCAATTTTACTGTTAACGATAGATTTTTAAATTCCATATCGATCGGTTCACGTGTAGGTAAATTCGAAAAACGTCCACCATCTTTGGCCAGTTCAGATTTTATAGTTGGTGCTTGTGTTTCAACGGGTGAATTTGCTGGTGTACGTCCACCATTTTTATAATCGATGTGGCCATTCGATGACAGCATAGGCATTGTTGTGGCATTGTAAACTGGTGGCTGGGGTTGACTGACAACTTCAACACCCAGGCCAATACCCGCCACTGAAGGCGTCGTACTGGTAAAGAATTGGTCTCTGGCTGATAACATTAAAAAAATACTTTACCGGCTAAACTATCGATGCACGAGATTTATTACTAGGGCAGGCAAATGATGTAAAAATATAAAAAAAAATGTTTGGTTCTGTAATAGAAAGCAAAGTGTAAATTTAGTTATTTAGATTGTAAAATTTAAACAATCAAGATGAAAATAAATTATGAATTAATAAATACGTATTAAAAAAATTGGTAACATGTCTGAACTGTTACTCTATATTTAGAACCCCTTTAAACCGTTTGAATCTCTCCAGTGCCTGATATCATACAGAGCGGAAACTACACAAAACAAAAATCCTTAAAAAAAAACTCCCATACTAGTGTTGTTTTTATTTACGGTTTTAAGAGTTCTATGTCTGATATAATGACATCGGCTGTTATGACATGCCTTTGTTGTCAGGCTAATTACAAAGGGATAATTGAATAATGAAACGATTAATGTTTTTTTAAAGCAGTCCAGAAACAAAACACTAACCTCGATGAGAAAGCAAAATATTCTATTCCCAACGGATATCTAAGATATATTAAGAAGTTTCTATAAATTATTATATCTTTATTATTACTTGCCGAAGAGCACGTATTTAATAAATGATTAAGGTAAAAACACAAATATAAATTATGTTGTTCCCAGTTTATAATGTCCATATTACCTTCATTATATTCTATTATCTCCTCATTGTATTATCTGTGACATTTGACATTTATGCGAAGTGGATATCTACCAATGAATTGACATATACTTTTGCAGTTATTTATTGATATACAAATTTGCAGTATGTTAAACAAAATGAATCTCAGATTATACTTATTTTGACCTTATCTCTCAAAATATTTCGAAATTGTTTTGTTTCGAATATTTGTATCCTTTAATTTCTCGAGCATTAAAAGTCAACGGCAAAATATTAAAAAGTCTTTGCAATAGATCGGTAGGAATGTTATAAATAACATTTGGAACATATGGATATCGAAACAAGTCCCGCAATTATACCTTTCAGAAATCTAAAGAAAACTAGTACTATAATTCTCTTTAGATAATAAAACTCCTAAAAATCTGAATGAAAAGCAATTGCAGTTTTAAAAGTATGTTTTCGAGTTCTTTGCTTCGGAGTATAAATTTAGCTTACGAGTAGAAATGTATATAAGGTAATGTTATAAAATTTCGATTTTAAAATTAACCTTTTCTCAAATTTCACCAGATATCTCGTTAAGAGATAAATGACAGCCAAGTGTTGTATATTGTCTCAACTTCATCAGCGACGTTTCTACTATACGTTTATAACACTTATGGAAACGATGCTCGATCGCAACCAAACCGCAATTTAATTAATTTATTAATCTCTATAATATTTGCCAGTGTATTGAGATCCTTCTTAATATACGGGTCCAATTCTACTGAACATACAATACATAATCCTTAATATGTTAGATATCAGGTATACTCTTTCAAATATTGTACTTTTAGGAGTACAGAGTCGTGCAGACAGTGCTGAAAGTTCACCTTCTTATTGTCCCAATTCATCAAAATAGTAGTATTGAGATCCATCCAATTAACAGTGTACGTAAGTATTAAATCGATTCGACTTTTAGAATGGAAATTAGAAAGCATTGTAACTATAACCTGCACAAGTAGTGATAATGAAATGGATATATTTGACATTCCGTTTACAATTTTCCCACTTCTTTCGAATCATTATAGATAGTGGAGTCAATATGCATCTGTATGTTGAAATCAAATTTTAAAAGACCCCAAATACCTTACAAACATGATTGAGACATCAATATATTGGCTCATGTTTCGGTTGCTATTTAAAATAGGTATATCGAAGACTTATTCGGTTATATTACGAATTAGAAATCCGGACCCAATTGGGCTAATTTTGGGAAAAACATTTTCAACAATTAAATTGTTTTTAATCTTTATCGTAAAGTATGTTTTTGTTCGGTATAGTACTCTTACTTGTTATAATGTCTAAATAATTCGAGTATATGACATAATTTAAGATTCTTATAATGAGGGATTGTAGAGTCTGTTGAAATTTTTCTTATTGATTTTGATCTAACTCTCAGTTCTAATCGACTATTGGTGAAGAAACACCAACCTAACGTTACCCAAGAGATTTTTTTTAGTTTTTTTTCTGCAGAAAAAGGTTTCCGTCCATTCTTATATAGAAGAAAATAAACAACTGTTTAAATCTGAACTTTGTCTACCATTTCAATTTTAGCAAAGTCTAGTCAACAACTAACTTTTTAAGCACTCATTACGCGCTTTACCGGCCTCATTTCCAGCCAACTTATTTGTATTCCCAAGCATCCAATATCATTTACAATCATTTTAAAAATCCTAAAAGGCCTGATTTGAAACCAAGACCAATTACATAGAAGCGGTTGATGTGTTAATTTGAAATTAGAAATACACAAAATGTGGTTTTCCATAATTTCCATACTGTCGAAAGGAAAATCATTAAATTTTTAATGATTTGTCGTTACAGTTGTTTCTAAGTTTCTACTTGTACGTCTAGCACATTAATTCTATGTAAACTTTTATTTTTTTAATTGTCTACAGCATTAATAAATATCATTTTTACTTTTCAAACTTAAATCACACTTCAGTCGTTAATTCAAACCACATCTCATAGTTTAACAAACTTTAACAAAAACGTGAAACTAATAAAAATTCTGAACAAAAAATTTTATCTTGACTTTGAACAAAGTCGTTAAATTTACAACAAAAAAAAAAACCAAGTGCAACATTTGCGCTAAACTTGACTTTGAATTGAAAAATATTTTATTTATAAATTTTTTTTTTTTATTTCTTATTTTACATTTAATTTAAAAGGGCAAATTGTTTTCAAACTCTCTTAATTCTAATTTAAAACAAACGTAGAACTACTGGTTGCTACCTCATAGTTACTGTAAATAAATATGTAAGTAAGAAATATTAATTAACAGTAGAGTGAAACGTATTTAAATAACGCTTTTTATCGTTAAGATGAGTGATTTCTTATTTGATCTTCGTACCTTGCACTAAATAGGAGCCTGAATTTTGAAACAAATTAAATTTGCAAAATAACAGTAATTATAATTTCAAAGTTGTTAAATGTTAAATAAATTATAATCGTTTCAGATAGGCGGCAAAATGTAGTTACTATTATAATTGAAGAGGTCTTTAGGGATAAAATGCCAGACAGAGTCAAATCCTGCATCCATTGGTAGATTGTAATACCAGGCGAATTTATTTTAAGTCGGGTTCTACTTATTACAGACAGCTATTTTTTCTCCTGTTTGGGTCATACGATAGGGAAATTATAGTTATGCTTAATTCGGATTCATTCGCTAAAACAAGCCAAATTAAATAAACATTACAATGATTACTACTACTACGGTGTTACTTTAAAATATTGAACAATTTAAAAAAAATGTGTCATTATGTTAAATTTGCTCAGCAATTTCCCTACGAATCTATTCGATTATTTCGCTGAAACTTTCAAGACGAAAACAAATTAAACAAAACTAATTTGCGCACAAAATTCTACGATGTCACTGGTACCATGTTCCTTTAAAAGATTGGATAATTTGCAAAATTGAGGAATAATGTTAAATTTCATTGATAAATTATGAATTGATTCGATTAAATCGTAGAGACTTTTAAACGAAAAAGAGAAAAACTTAGACGCACGAAACACTACGATACTAAAGATAACATGTTATTTTGGAAGAACGGACAATTCGTATTGGTATAAGACAATCAGGTTGCTGTAAATTTTTGAAGAAATAAGGAAAAACAATTACCAAACGAGTATATTTATCTACCATGTATATCAATTCGATCACACCAGTCAAGTAACAAATTATTCAATTGATGTATGATCCGTCTTACATTCCCGATGGGCTATTAATGGAAATTAGTTAATTGAGTTTCTTTTCTGGATTGTACATTTTTCTACCAAATAAATATACGGTTATGTTATCAAATGAAATACATAATATAAATGGCAGTTACGGCCTGTATTTGGTCCCAACTACTACAGCGTTGTTTCGTCTATACGATCAGACAAATCGTTCCCTAATTTCCATTTATTGGTTTATTGAACGATTTAGACAATCTATTATTTCTTAATTCAAAAGTCGGAATAAGTCTTTGAGTTTGTGAAGAAATAGCGATTTTGTGAAGTAACTTTCAAAACAAAAATCATAATTTAGATTATTTAGCAGATACCCTACTGATCATTCAAAACGAGAGGTTAAAAAATCTCTGATTAAATAGCGACACCAGACTATTTTAATTACCATGTTACGTTCTAAACTAAATATTGACATTTGCAAGAATAGCTTCTATAAAGTAAAAAACTTAAGCAAGAATTAAAGAGAAAATGTGTCATGTGGAGCCAAAAATTGTTGTATTTAAGTTAAATAAAAATTAATATGTATAAATACATTGTTTAAATACATATTTTAATATAAATTTATTGTTTTGTTTAATACATTCTTTTTTAATATAAATTTGCTGAATCACAAACACTATGTTCTTGCGCTATAAACAATTGATTTGCAAAACAGCTGATGGTTGCAGGTGCTTTGTCAGATGAAAATAAAACATGTTCTAATTGAAAAATTTACACTGTAAATGCAGGCTGACATTTGCAAAAGCATTTTTTTTTTTGCTTTTACACTACGTGTATGCATTTTGCAGTGGAAAATTTAACAAGTACACTGCAAAAAACATACCGTCTAAAACGAGCTTAACAATAAATTGTTAACAACTAATTATTTTTTACAAAATCATGATAAATAATTGAGAATATTACAATTCTGTTTTAAAAACGATCGCTACAAATAACTTGTGATACTAATAATCTAACGTGCTGAGTGAATGGGGTTTTTAAACAATTTGTTTAAATACTGAATTTCATTATAATTTAGAAAGTACATATCAGCTAATAAAAATTATTTGCTGAACATGACAATTTGTAACTGTTAACTGATAACTTTTTTTGTTTGCAAACACCTTTTTTACTTAAGTGCATTAACTGAAACTATGACAAAAAGGGGTAAACGACCTAACGACTTATTGTTGCTTTTAAACAAAAATTGGAAATATAAAAAGTGCAATTTATTTATTTATTAGACTAAGTTGCAGATTAATTTATTGTTTAAATATTAAATAAGCTTTTATAGTTAAGTCATTATAATCTGACATAAGTTATGAAGGCTTGATTTCTTTAACATTTGAAAATGGTTAACATGGTTGTTATTGGTGATCGGTAAAACTTATTTACTACGATGAGCAGTTGGTGCAGACAAGATCCAATTATAAGCACATTATATATCGTATTTCACTATATATTTTATTATTTATTTTGTTTTACTTTTCTGAAATATTTACCTTTAGTACATAAAAAAATTAAAATATCGTCAGAATTACTTGCACAAATTAGTTCACGTTCATCAGTGTGGGGTAAACGTGTCCATCTTCATGTTCATTCTTTTGTTTGTTATTTAAAAAGACACTATTTTTGTGTGAAAATTACATTTGATGGCAGACATGTTGTTCGAACAAGAACATTAAATTCGCAAGAATTGTCCAGACGAGACATATTCATGGGCGGACAAACAATGTTTTCACTGAGTGAAACACAATTTATTTCATGTCAAGACCGGGGTTTACTTCAACCAGACTGTCTTTATTTTGTAAAACATAACCTAAATATACATATATGTATATCATATTATTATGGTAAGGTAAGCTCAAATGTATAAGTAATAACACATATCAAATATTTGATGAAAAAAACGAACCACTAAATTAAATATACTTTAATTCTTTCATTTCAAAAACCACTCTTATTTTCGACAATTCATGAGGTTGACACACTTTAAGATATGTACATATATGCTCTCTTGGAACGTACATATTTTTCTTTTATATGATTATAATCATTAACTGTAATTTTTCTCCAGTGGTATATATGGTGTGATCAGTATGCTCTGTTTTTTTTATTGCTTTTTTCTTATTACTTTCTTCTATTTGTGGTTAATTGCAATTAATAGGCAATTTGAGCTGGACAATAATTTATGAAACAAAACCCAGAGGAACAGCGTAAGATCACTCACAAGATGATCTCTAGAGGAAGCACCATTGGTGAGATTGGTCTACAACGCATTAGGCCATATTCAAACCTATGGCACATATAAAATATTTGCACAGGATCTAAGACGTAAAAAACAACCCGTAAAGAGGACTCTTTAATTTACAAAGCTTCAGTGACAGACCTATTTAAGATCTCCACTGCAATTCAAAGAAATCTTTCAACAAAATTCGGTATTGACGTCTCCTCACAAGATGATCTCTAGAGATTCAATGAAAAAATATCTTGCATGGGAGCATTGTTGAGCATAAGCCACATGTTTCAAAACAGAACCCGGATTTCTTTTGTCCACGAGGATTTAGAAAAATTAATTTTCAGATTCAAGACCATCGTCTGAAGCGATGAATGAACATTTCTCTAATGGAAAAATATGCGTATAGCTTCCTCTAAACATGCAGCACAACTCAAACTATATTTCTAAAACCGTAAAGCACGGTGGTGTGAATGGGCATGGTGTTTGTAAAGATAGGATCAATGCACGAATTGATCAGTAGGCTTATCAAAGTATACTTTTAAATACAATCACCCCTATCGTGAATAAAAATTCCACGTGAAATTTGTTCACTTTTATTTTTTTAACATTGAATTTAAATAGGAAAAATGTGAAAAGTGAACAAATATCACGTGGAATTTTTATTCACGATAGGGGTGATTGATTCTACGCGCTGAGGACAATATGCAACTTAGGTGGCGTTTTATGCACTACAACGACCTAATACACACACTATGAGGAGTTGCTTGGAGCAGAATAAGATTAATGTGTTGAAATGACCAGCCCAATCAAATCCAAAATGGTACGTAATTATAAAAGAGCGCTATATAGTGGAGAATATACCCAGAAGATGTGCAGCTGTTATTAAAAACAAAGGATATCTTACTAAATTTTACGATTTAAATAAATTGTTTTTTTTTTTTTTTGTGAATAAACTTTATTTAGTGTTAAATTACTGCCCAGAGTTTTTTTAAGTAGTTGTATTCTAGAAAGAAAACCTCCGATATGCAACAAATTAATAAAAACAATAGTGGAGTGAAGTGATATATAGATGACATTTAGAACGTTTTAAAAATAAAGGGGTTTTAATTTAGTATTAGAAAATTCCGGAAATGGAAACAGTTCGGGAATTTTCAAACCCAAAGAAAAAAATTAAAAAGTTTTACAGACACCGTAACCAAATACCGTGATTAATCACATTATGTAGCTTACAAAACTTTTAAACAATTACTTTATTTTAACTTGAATGCAGCAAAAAAAATATGTATGTATGTTAAAGGTCATGTATGTAGGTAGATTGAATATGTAAAAATATAACATGTTTATTGTTGGTTACAACAAATGTTGTTGTCTACAGTACAATAACAAAAGACTATAGCGAAATTTACTACCGGTTTAAGCATTTTGTAATTGTTTTTAAACTGGGGATTTATTATGCACTAAATTTTAATACATTTATTTACCTTTTAACACACAATTACAATTTAAACATCATTAACATTAAAAAAAAATGTTTCAATTAAATATTTGCTGGCTGTGTATAATAAAATGACAGTACATACAGCAAAAAGCAAGTAGATGAATACATACATACATATGTATGTATGTATATTACAGAAAAAAGAACAAGAAACATACAACAAAAACAATGACAAAACTATTGTTTTTATTGCAACATTACCAGATGGTGAATTACACTTACGAGTACATCATACCAACAAACGTACGTTAATGCAGAACAACAAACGTCAATTGAAATCAAATCGTCACAAATTGAACCAAAACAAAAAAGATTAAATAATTATTGAAAACCAATTGGTTGTAGTATTAAGTGTAGAAGAGAAAGAGAGTGTTTTTATGTAAGAGTGTATTAGTGATTTATTTCTTTTACTGATTGTAAACCGTTGAAAAGGAGCATTTATTGTTTATTGTTGTTGATGATTTGTACCTTGATCTTTTTTATTAAATATTTTTTGCTGCTTCTAGATGTTATTGTTGTTATTTTTCTTGCACTAAATTAATAAAAATTTCAAAAAGAAAATACATAAAATAAAATACGCATTGAATTATAATCTTGTGTCGTTTATTATGCATTTTTAATTAAAATTATTTATTGTTATTGTTATTTCTGTTTGATTTAATTACTATAAATACACTGTTTCCTAAAATAACTCAAATCAAAGTTCAACATTTAATTACATCAATCTTTCAAAACAAACGCAAGAAAATGTACTTTGCAACGACTTTTGGTTGACTATAAGTACATATTTGATTTATTTGTATCCAGCATTAAAGTCTTTGACATATTTTTAATAATTGTGTGTACTCGTATGTATGCTTATTGAGGCTGTTTTTCTTAATTTCTTTTAAATTTCAACAAGTGCGAGTCTGAATAGTGGGTGGTATTATTGATTCCGCACGGAAAGGAAAACTAAGCGGAAAGAAATATTAATCGATATGTAAAACGTAATTATTCATACCTGCGGCATGCCGCAATGCTGTCTGTGTAGAGATGATATCGCAAAGCGGAAAAATACCGCAGCAACAGAATAATTAATTCGACCCAGTGTGACCCTTGATATAAAACTGAAACGTTGTAAATTCAGTCACATTGGATAATTTTAACCTGTACCACATCAGCCCTTAAGATTGGAAATGCGTTTACAGTGAGGAAATTTTTATTTTTATTATACAATTTTTACAAATTTTTGCATTTACTTATGTATGTATAACGGAATCGAAATCTTTATAGAATATATGTAGATATAAATGTCACAAATCGACAATAAATTGAGAATTCAATGTATAATTATAATCTCTGATTTGTGTATATCATTATTTTTTATTTTTAACTTTCATTCCAATTATTATTTATTTTTTTTGCAAATGAAATATTTATTATTAATATGTATATATCAAATAAAATAAAAATACAATTTAGCAATTGCTGTCAATCACTTGCCAGAAATTCTATTAGCGTGTTATCAATAGTTTTTATTTACAATCTGCTAATAAATCGTAAATCTGTATTAGTCAATCATTTTCAGCACAATTCGTGTTTAAATTTACACTAAGCAATTATGTCAAAAGAAAATTTATACATATCTGTAATTAAGCTATGCTTGTATGATAATTATCATATGGGATCACTTACAGTGGGAGCTTGTGAACTTTAATGGAAGTAAAACTAAACGGAATTAGAAGATCGAAACATTATTAAAGATTATTCAGTTCCTGAAAAAGAATAGATCTTTCGCACTAAATCACTATTGAACTTTGTTTAATTGGAAATGCAGGACAAAGATAAATTCGTTTGTAAAGTTAAGTAGTTTTGCATATTTTTTAAATGTTGACTATATCTTGCAGAAATGATAAATCAAATTGAGCACGAATATTTTACGAGATAGAAGGTTATCACTTTAGATTTAATGTTTGTTTGCTTCCTTTATTTTCATTATTTTTTCTTTCTCACCAAGATTTGAATGTGAAACTCGTACAATTTGTTGAAATGCATTGTTTTAAATTGTTCAAAATGATTCATGTTCAAAGTACACTGACCCAATTAGCGAAGAAAAATCGTTATCAAATTACATCATTATAACTTCTGGTAATTGTTGGTCCAAATTGCTAAAACAGCTGCAAATTATAAATAATAATTCCAACTAGACTATAAGGCATCAAAACAGTTTGACTTTATACAACTAAACTAAAAGCGAATCCTTTTACAAATAGAATAGGTTAGGTGCATTTCTTATTGTGGTTAAATTTGTCTGCCCCTATGACTGTTTTTTCTTCTATCTGCAGAATTTAATGCTTAAAAACATGTATTTTATAAGATAGAGGGAAAGTGTTACGTTTGCTCTCCAGCTTACAAACATTTGTTTTAGCGCTTACTCGTACCATCTCAATTACCCCAAAGTTCGTAGGTCGATTAAAAAAATTCGAACATAAACAAACGCCGCGATACGGGTCTTCTAATTTAGCCTCTATTTTCACCCCTCTCAGAATTGACCTAACTTTTGCTGACCTGAATTTGTTCCACAGTGTTATACATTTTTTATACAACTTCATCATTTAATAAATTGTGGTTTAATTCCATTTAAAATTAATATAATCATTTATATGATTATATGATAATTATCAATTGGCAAATTGTTTGAACAAATAATTATAGAAATGAAAAGTAAGAAAAAAAAAACCCAATTGGAAATTTAACATCGCTCTGGTTGGGCATTAAAATACATTATTACTTGAGCAATATAGATAATCTGGTATCAGGGTTAATATATACATGTGTAGATGCAAAAATAGTGTTAAGTGTTTACAATTATTATTACAATCGTTTAAAATTCGACAGGATAATGAACCGAGTGATAGTTTAGAAGTTATGTAAGCTAAGGAAATAGCTTAATACACTCAATTTTCTGGATCCTGAATTTACAGCTACGTGCAACTGATTAAGTACACGATACTAACATGTGAACTTGAAGCAAACAATAAAAAAGGTTTTATGATATTCTCAAAATTTGTCGGCGTTATTACTCCTAGAAAATAACTGGATATTGTGTTAAATTAATTATTATTTATGAATCAGCCGTGCATATAATTTATTTATTTTACAAATAAATTTGTTGAAAATCCATTGTTATCGATAACAGCTTGACATCTGCGAGTGGTCACCAAATTTTTACATGCACTACTTGGAATGGCTTCCCAAGAGATCATTAAAATTGCTTATTCTCTCGTATGACTGGCTGATAAAGTTAGTTATCGAAATTAATATTTCTCAAATTTGGTTCCTATCCTTCCTACAAGTGATGAGTACACGCATCTCTCTGAGAATCACTTCCCAATTTATGGAACGACCAGGGTGATTAAGTATTGATCATTTACGAAAGACAGAATAGAACCAAGCCCATACTGCTTTTGAATTTATGAAAGGTAAACCTACACACCAAAATACAATAGGGCAAAATATGCAGAGCGATAGAGAAAGGCCAACGGATATCATCTGCATTTTTTGGTAATTTCGACAAAGAAGAACATGAACAAATTTGTGTCCTTATTTTTGCAGATATTTTGATAAAATTTGGTACATGATATTTTTTCGGCCCAAGGAATGGGATTGAAACTGGTAGAAATCGATCGATTATTTCATCTGGCCCCCATACAAATGTTCTCCCAAAATATGGGTTTAACGATCATAAATGTTTGAATTATGCAAGTATCCACACACATTTCATCAGAAATGAGTGGTAAATGAAGCTAAATCACATCTACAAATTTTGTGCATTTTGGTCCATAATTACTCGTAGCTCCCATATAAAGCCCACTTCCGAAAATCACTTTAAAGAGCATAACTCTCTCAAAAATGTTGGTATCCAAATAATATTTAACGGAAATATATTTCATATGTATGCTAATAATACGGTACAATTTTGTTATGATCGGTCCATAATTAGTCGAAACTCCCATATAAGACCCTTCCGTAATTCACTTTAAGCTCCATAAATCTTTTAAAAGTATTTTTATCGAGATAAAATTTACCACATATAATATTTATATTCACAGACATCATGACACTAAATTTTTGGATGATCGGTCCATAATAGGTCATATCTCCCATATAACGCCCATTTCTGAAAAACTGTTATATACATATACTGGGTGTAGGCTTGACCGATTATATTTTCTTACTTGTTTATGAACTGTAAATGTATAATTCAGCGCTGCCCAATATTCGAAAAAGCTTAGCGAACGTTGCAGGTAAAATATGTAAAGGGACTGTCACACTTGCCAAATATTTACTCAAAAAAGCGTAACCACTTGTGTTAACACAAATTTGTCTGACGTTGTTTACTCCTACAAGAGTTTTGCAAGATCAAACATCATCAAATAAAATAAAACTAAATATGTGTTGTGTTTTGTTCTAAAAAAACGATTTTTTTTTAGAAAATAAACGAATTCAAATATATTTTATTTAGTGGTTCCATATTTTTCGGCAAATATTTGCCAAGTGTGACCGTACTTTAAGTAACTTTTTAATATACATAATATACTTTACATATGTATGTATGTATGTAATAACATTTAAAACTTCAAAAAAGTATTAGGGAAACAGTGTCAGATTCAAATTAAATTAAAAGAAATGGAAATTATGCTATAAACTGAAACACTTTCATAAATATAGGTTGTTCACAATTTCAACGAGTAGCAATCAATATTTAAATACAGAGGAATATTATCAATATTATTATTTATACATACATACATACAGCATACATATGTATGTATACAGTGTGTATACTTATTTTTCTTTCTTAATATACATACATACATATGTACATATTGATTATTTTTACGATTAATTGGAATTTGACAATCAATTTCTTTTGTTACGTGTTGTTGATTTAAACATGAAAAAATAAAAGCACATTCTTTGTTTACAATTTACAAAGTAAATAAATCAGTTCATTCTCTCTTTTAAACAATTTTAATACCTACTTCATGTTCTTATTTTTTTTTTCTATAAAACAGCTGATATTGCGTATATTTTTGTTGTTGTTATTTATGCTTTTATTTTTAGCTTTTGACCACAAATGCTGTTATTGTTTTTTTATGTTTTATTATTGTTAAGAAGAATTTTCAATACATTCAACCTAAACCTGGTTATTTGCTATTGAGTAATATTTTATGTTTATATATTTTACTTATGTACATATATTGAAAATTTACTCAAAACCGGTTTTAAAACAATTCGACCAAATTTCTTTGAGCACTTTTTACTCATCATCCCAAAACAATATGAAGCATCATATTAATAGCAGCAAAAACAACAACTATAAATACAGGTAGCACAACATCTCTGCAGAATCACAACAAACTGACACAAAAACTCATTTTCACACTCCCAAAAACAAAACTAACATACACGCACTTTATCACAGGCAACAGAAATATCATGTATGTATGACATCCGTTAAGTTGCAGTCAAAGAAAGTTTTTGTTATGATAAAAACACAATTATAACGATTTATGCTAATTTTAAACCGCAGAAATTATAAAACTCACTTTATTTTTTGTATTTTAAATTATACCTATGCAATGTTTTTTTGTTTTAATTAATATTTTAGCAACACTGAAACTGAACGTTCGCTGATCGTGTTCACGGTACGCGTTGTAAAGTGTGAATAAGACAATAAATAAGAAAAGGTAAAAATGTTAAGGAAGGAATTAATGAATGTATGAATGGAACTCAATACAAATCAACTAAACTGAACTCAAAACAATGAAAAACAAAAACAGAAAAACAATCCAACCTTACCGATCGAGCGTAGTAAACACTTTGCTATTTCTTGTCGAAGTAAAACAACATGGAGGTACTCTATACTCTAAAATTCATCTACTACTACTACATACTACTACTGTTGTCGTTTATAGTAGCTGATGTTGTTGTAGTTGTTGTTATTATTATTTGATATTTTGTACGATTGGACATGATCGTAACGTGAAAAATCTTACAAAAACATTTGACATTATAAGCTAGTGTATGTGCGAGAGTGTGGGTATATATATGATTTGTAGGTATACATATGTATAAGTTTTATTTTCTTAGCTGTTTTATTGTGGTTGTTGTTACTTTTTAATTCATATCAGTTATTGAAATAACAACAATAATTTACCCAATATTTTGCTGTTGTTGCATTAAATATGAGTGTTGACTTAAAATTACTTTCAAAACAATATAAAAACTAACTTCATTTGGAATTAACTGATATACAGTGGTGGCCATATATGCAGGTACATACATAATTAGAAACGATGCTTTGGTATAATAAGTTCGCTGTGTAGGTAGATTCTTGTTGTTGATTTACAACACGTTGAGTTCTAAGTTAAATTAAAAACAAATATAAAAATAATATTTTCGCAATTGTTTTTTTTTTTTTGCTGACCACGTAATTAGAAACACGCATTTTTTTTTCTTAAATTTTCAATCTTTTCGAAATATTAGTGACAAAGTGAGTATAATTTGTTAAACAATAGATTAATTTGTAATAATTTTGATACGGTTTAATTTCGAAAATGGGCAAAAACAAGTCATGTACTCAAGAAATGAGACGGTTAGGTGTGCAGTGTTACCAAAATGGAAAACTTTTAATGGCGGCTATTGCACAAAAGTTTTCTTGCTTAAAATAAATATACATATATAAGTATGTGTGTATTTTTGACTTAAGTCGGTTTTAGTGACTTTTTTCAAGTCACTTCCAAAATTTTATTACTAATAGAGTTTTAAATTCTGATTAAAATAAAAAAAAAACGAAAAAATATTTTCGAGTTGGCGGGGCTTCAAAATTTGTAATATATTTAGTTATATCTTGAAAACTACATTTCTTTATTAGACTATATATGCATACGTCGATATATACATATATACTAAAACCGACCTTTTTCCATATTATTACATTCCTTATTGTAACCCGAGTTCCTCAGACCGGATACGGAATTCTACATCACAGTTTATCATTGAATTGTCAGTGTATTCCGTGGCGCGGAATTCTATCTATTATGAGCTGCTGAAATATGGCCAAACCATCACACAGTTTGCATCTGTTTGTGACCATACTTGAATGCGACCAACTTTTTTTAGCTACTGGTCACTGATTAGTATACTAAGTACATCAAAGATCCTGTATACTAAACTACTGTATACTAAAATCACCTACAATTAGAATCCCTAATTTCTTAACGTAACTAATGGTATAGAATTGCAGATTTACAAGACTCATCCATTGCAAAGGAAGGATGAATATGAATCTTAGTCAGTAAACCTATTCCGATGTTTACTTTAACCTACCTATTGGTAGGTAATAATATAAAAATACTAATAAAATAAAAATTATTGACAGTAGTTATGACAAAACATAAAGAGGTACATATGCATATACGAGGGTTGATAAAAAAATAAGCGTTATTTTCAATTTTTTCAAAAATTTTTTCATAAATAACTATCTTGTCCCCTTCAAAGTAATCCCCTTCAGATATAATACACTTATGCCAGCGTTTTTTTCCAATCTTCGAAACACTTCTGAAACGCGCTTTTTGGTATCGCCAACAGCTCCTCTTTCGATTTTTTCCATTCATCGGTGTCTTCAGTTTTGTAAGAGGAATAAGTCAGCGGGGGCCAAGTCCGGTGAATACGGTGGTTGAGGCATGATAACGGTGTTGTTTTTGGCCAAAAACTCAAGCACAAGCATCGATGTGTGAGCTGGTGCGTTATCATGGTTCAAAATCCATTATTGGTTTTTCTACAATTCTGTGCGTTTCTGACGAATTGCTTCGCGCAAACGACGCATAACTTAAAGGTAGTATTCCTTATTGACCGTACGACTCGTGCATAGTATTTAAAGCTACTAAAGTACACCTGTGATTTCAATCAAATCTGAATTCTGTATAAACAAAATTAAATAGCGGCTCTATGTCAGAATTGGCGAAATTGGCAGTAATAGTCGTCTTTATATTACGTTATATGTTTAGTTTCCAGAGTTAGTGTCGAATAAATAATCCATATACTTTTTACTATACTAGAAAAAATTTATAATAAGATTATTTAATGAAGAAATCAAGCGTTATTCAAAAAAAAAAAATTAAGTTACTCGTAATTTCGTTTGCCAAGTCAGTTGTCTCTCAGTTGCGCTTCTAGTTTTACCCTACTCTTAATATCTATAGTTATAATGTAAGTTTCTTATTAAGTCTAAACTTTTCAAGAACTTTTTCACCTGCTTTCGTATAATAAGCAATAACTAAGTATGTACTACATACGATAATGATGAATTAATTAATAGATTTACTGTATTTAAAGATTTCTAAAGCAAAAAATTAAATACTAGAATTAAAAAAAATTATTTCAGCTGAAACGATTAAATAAACTTCTACCGCCTGGTATTGTATGTGTGGTATTGTATATATTTATATATGTATGTGCAATCTTAGAAAAACAACCCAGCAACGCCGTTAATTAGAGTCTAGAGTCCATACTTATCGAATTTATAATTCATTGTTATAACAATAAATTCCATATCAAATTATTAAATGTTTAATTTCAATATGATAATGATAGTGGTGTTTCTGAATTAGTAAAATAATTGCAGTGTTTTGCACACTGTTTTATTTTATATTTATTTTAAAATAATCAGAAAACCAGATAATACAGCCAATTAGTCAGTTCTACGTATAGGAATGATTTAAGTTTACTCGAATCATAATTACACCGACATTACCCAATAATGGTGCAGTGCATAAGAAATTTTAACGTTTGAAAAGGTTTATACCCTTTTCTAATAACTTCTGGGGTACATTCAATTTATTTAAATATGTATAGGCACAGTGCAATACTATAATGCACCAACAGAAGCAACTGCTAGATTTATCATCCATAATTCGCCGCAAAATTGAGCGCTTTGTCTTAAATTTTATATTCGTCAGTATCCAGCTGCTTTACTGTCAACTATACTAACAGGCATTACACCATCCGCTCTCGATTCTGCTAATCATATATCGATCGGAAAATGCTATATTGGCCTAGAACACATTAAATTCAGTTTATCGACACGCCACCTTAATTTAACAACCTACTGATGTTACTTTGCTAACATTTAATCAAATACTTACAATAAGAAAATCAAATTAAACAGTAGCAATTCAAGAACATAAAACGCCAAAAGTTGAATTTATAAACAGTTGAAGTTTATCCTTCCAAAGGCCTTCACATATGGTCCCGAAATTAACCAATAAAAAATAGGTATCGTTAGTACTTCTAAGGAAACACGACTCCCAATTTATAATTAGTTAATGTACACATAATTTTTCACTGTGTATTTTCGATCTCTGTATATTTCTCTCTCTCTCTCTCATTATTTATGATATTATAACTATTTTCGTTGAACCAACATTCAGGTCACTACTTATGTTGTGATGGAATTAGGAAAAAGGATTGTGGAAACAAGAATAATGATTTGTTTCTGTTTGAGAACCAATTTTGTAATTGGTTGTGTCATTTACTGGCCAATTCGATTACAAATGTGTGAGCTCTTTGGAATAACAAGTAGAACAGTGAGAAATAATTAACATATAAATATAGTAGCATACTCCAACGTAATAGAAAAGCATCTTCTCTCTCCGAAGAATCCTAATTTGAGTTCAACGGAGTTAGTCCATTAATCCATTGGATGATGTGAAGTTGCGTCGTGAGGACGCCGCACCAGACAAGCTGGGCATAAATTAAGAACGGAACGGTCTGTACAGAACCTTCAAAGACGTATTCAGCTACCTTTCTAACATTCATGCGAATAAACAAAGGTATTTCCTGATATGCCAACTATACGATGTTGTAACTTCCAGGAGGAAGTGTTTAGTCAATATGAGATTATATTTCATGACTAGTACAATCTTCTTTTACCCTTGTAGATTGCGTTCCAAAATAAATGCATGCAGCCAGTGACAGCATTTTTACTGCTTTAAGTATTTCATCAACCATCGTCTTGTAATCCGTGCTACCGGCCCCCATGTTTTTGAAACCCATTTTTTGATTCAACAATTATGCGTCACTTGAGCTAAGTAGGTAAATATGATGTCAAAGTCAGAATTTGATCAGAATCAACTACGACTTCAAGATTTATTTGCTTTGTACTTCATTGTTGAAAAATCCTGCTGACGACTTCGCTGGTGGTAGTTCCAGGTTATGCACGATGAATAAGTTGTGTATTTGACTAAAATCGTCAATCATTTACTCAACTCAATGTGGCCCATTGGTATAATGTTGCAATCGACAGTATATGTGATCACTTCCACTCCTTGTTGAGATGCAGAGAATTCATGGAAATAATAGTTACATATGAGTGATGACAGAACCCCTGAAGATATCATTGCTTAATGGGGTTTCCAATGGAATATATATTGTGGCGATAGGAAACTTGCTCGCTACAAATACGAGTAGCAGATTAAATTACAACAGTTAATCGATTTATCTATGTACTATGGAGAGTTTCATCCTTAATTATTGCAGTCTGTGAAAACTCCCTTCTTAGGAATTTAAATGAAATATTGGTGTCGGTTGCATAGGGAAATATGTACATTTAATAGTTAGTGTAGTAATTTTTTTACAGTACTTCCATATAAAATATACTTCCCAAATTCTTAATTACAGTCGAGCCTCTATTATCCCTGATTCGGTTAACCGGTAACCGTGATGGAAAAACACCAGTCTATTGTTTCAATGTTTTCAAATTGTTTGCTTCGATTAACCTCTATTATCCGTGATGGCAGAATTTTTTTTTATTAATTCATACATTCAATATAATAAACATGAAAACGGGGAATTCTCTTGTTTGCATACGATGAGTCAGAAGCATTTAAAAGTGATTAGTTTAATTTTTAAATTTGGGAAGTCCGAGTGATAAGATCTATGTATGTAAATATATTTAGTATGGCATCGTTACCAGATAAAGAAACATTTTAAATATTGAAGATAAAGTTAAAATAATTAACGTATGTACATCAATGTTGACTTGTTAAATAATAAAAATATTTAAAAACTGTATAATCAAAATTGTAATTCGATTAACCGTGAAAATCGATTATGCGTAATGCTTCTTGTCTCGTCTATCACGTATAATCGAGACCCTACTGTACTATATGTACATATGTATGTATGTACACATGCATATGTATGTATGTACATATCACTCTTCCAGCTTGTCAATTTTTTTTTTTGTTTGAACCTGACGGTAAAATATTTTGTAAATGTTTTAAAATTATCAAAAATTAGTAAAGAAAATAGAATTCTAATACATAAAACAATAGCATGATTTATTTTTGTTTTATTTTAACAATAAAGTAATCACTTTGCTTTGTCGCACTGACATGTTTACACTAACAAATAAAAATCAAAAAACATAAAAACAAAGAACAACGAATAAGTGTTATTCAATTACACGCACACTCACTCCCTCAATTAGTGGTACTCCTATACATACAAACACTTGTATTATTTAGGCAAACACTCTCTTGTTTGGGATCGTGTTATAGTTGTTGCTGGCTTCTCAAGAACCTTTATATGTTTTTATTCCACAAATAAACATTCGTACATCCAAACATATACCGCTCATCACACTTACTTAATTATTATACACCCTCTAATACTACATACAAACTGCGCACACTTTTACATGTCGCTAAACAATTTGTGTGTATGATAAGCCTTTATAACTTTTGAAGTAAAATAATAGAAACAAAATTTAAATAACACTGAAATAAAGCTTTCTAAGTGGCATTGTGATGCGTCACTTCTTATCTTAGGGCCAAAGTCCAAATTTGTTGATATTCCTTCTGTCGTGCGCAATTTGAAAATTATTAATATCAGCGATCAAATGAATTTAAAAAAAAAAGTTCGCATTGACTATTTCAATTATAATTCTTAAATTTTAAATAAGTTTACATTTCTTAAAATAGCGACAATAATTATGTACGAGTACATATGTATGTACATATATGCAATCGGTTTATTATTAACAAATTATTTAAATATTCCATTTTTTATTACAATTCTGCAAATTTAAAAAAAAACATTTTAGAAATTGAACAAGTTAGAGTACCCTCCCTATTGCCCCATAATGAGAATTAAAAGAAACAAATTTCATTAGTATTTTATATATTGTTTGATAGACAAGTTTACGCACAATATAATTTATTTCAAATGTTTTTAAATTTTATCTAATTTTAACCATTTACCTACATATGTAATTATCAATTCTTACCATTAATTACAGAGTTTGTATATTTATCATAACAATATTATGGTGGCCCAAAATGAACGGAGGGGTTTGAATTCGTTATAACTTTTTATTTAAGAAATAAGAGAAATATCTCGCAAATTCGGGCCAGATTTTCCATATACTTTCGCAAAACTTCAGGTGTTATGTTGTTTATTTCGTCGCGGATATTGCTTTTTAATTGCTGGATGGTTCTAGGCTTATTAATGTAGACTTTTCCTTTCTGGGGCGGTTAAATCCGGTGAATGCGGCGGCCAATTAAAATCACTTGTACGCGAAATAATTCGTTCACCAAAGATGTCCCGTAAAAGAGCCATTGTGCCCCTTGCAGTATGCGCTGTGGCTCCATCTTGTTGGAACCATACTTGCGGATGGTTTTTCATGGCTGGCCCTAAAAAAAATTCCCAACATTGCCCGATATCTGACAAAATTGACGGAAACGGCGAAACCGTGTTCATTTTTAAAAAAAATGAGGACCAATTATCTTTTCCGATAAAACACCGCACCAAACCGTACACTTAGGTGGGTGTAATTCTCGCTGTTGAACTACTCTCGGATTTTCCGTAGCCCATATCCTGCAGTTTTGCTTATTAACGAACCCACTTAATTGGAAATGGGCTTCGTCGCTCATAATTAAATTATGAATAAAATTATGATTTTCTTCTGCTTTTTGCCGGAAAAAAAGCTGCATAATCAAGTCGTTGCTGGCAATCTATCGGTTTCAATTATTGAACAAGCTAAATCTTTTATTGAAACATTCCTATTGTGTCAAAATTCTCTGCCACGATACTCGTGAGAGGCCAAGTTGTGTCGAACGTCTCCTAGTTGATGTTTCTCCATCTGCCCGAATACTCCTCTGTACCAGTTCAATATTTTCATTCGTCTTCTGCCAGCAGCAGGAAGGTTTCTTACTGCCCCTTGTTGTCGAAAATTTGCAACCAGACGGTTTATTGTTGTCTCTGAGGGTCCAACGCGCACATTAAAATAACGACGTTATGCAGGCTGGGTCAAAACAATGGATCGTTGATTTGAAAAATAAAGTTTAACAATTTGGGCACGTTGTTCAATTGAGTACTGCTCCATTTTAAATTCCCCAAGTCTTTTTTACAAAATACTGAAAAGAAAAGAAAAAAAAATTATAATAAAAAAGTTATAAACAATTCAAACCCCTTCGGTAATTATGGGCCACCCTGTATGTAATGTAACCATTTACAAAACTAAATGGTTCAACATTTTTCCATATTCACTAAGTTAAAGAAAATAGTATAAAAATGGTTAAGGTTATAAGGTGAGGCGTTATAGGTTATATAATGGAAGTGGACCAATTATGGACTGATATCTTCAAAATCCAATATCCAGATTTCTGTGTATTTGAGGCTTATTTAGGTAGAGTAAGCATCTCAATAACTTAGTTTACAAAAGTTTAATGGTTGTTATAATAATACTCGGAAGTTTACTTTGTTTGTACGCTATTACCAAATATGGACTGACAATTACAAAAAATATAATTGCCATATGGCCGATATTAGTATGACATCTAGATTAAAATCACAGATCGGTATAAAATGTTGGTTTGATAGCGATATTTATTAGACATTTTTGTGGGATTACGAAATTGGTTCTTATATGGTAGCAATGACCAATTCTCGATTAATCTTCATAAAATTATGTACAGAGAGTTTTATATATACTCGTATGAGAATGTATCATGTCGAATTTCAACAAAATATTGTTATATTTAAAATAGATATGAGTAATTAAGTAATTTTCGGAAGTGGACCTTATATGGAGGATATGGCCAAATATGGACCTAAATTCACAAAATCCAACAGATTACTTTTGACATATATATGTATATACATGATCTGTAACAAAAATGTTGGATCGGTACCGTTATTTATAACAGATTTATACGCAATTAAGTAATTTTCAGCAGTAGGTAGACTTTGTATTGGAGCAATAGTCAAACATGGACCGAACTAATCAGATTTTCGTTTTGTTATTTATTTTCATATGAAACTTATTTGTCCAGAATTTTGTATTGATATTGCAATTGTATAGGCCTTTATGTAACATTGAGCCATATTTTGAGAAGAAATTTGTATTGGGGCTATGAGAAAACATGAACCGATTCTTACTATTTTCATCACAATTTGTCCTTCCATTGTAGAAATAACTTGTACAAAATTGCATGGTATTATCTGCAATATATTTAAATAAAATAGCAAAAAACTGTTTAAACATATCTGTTCAATTCATGATGATGTTGTAGTGTCGTAGGATTTGTACGTAGTCTGAATTTACAATAGTTGTACAAATGTTATTGGTAATTTCTATCTAAATATTTTGTACAACACCGACGACATTTTTACATATGTATGTATGTTTTTTCGAATGTTGTATGAAAGTTTAAAGCTGTGTTCACATTATGTGTATTTGTCATGTGGAATGTCACTTATCTACCCATATGTAATTTCATGTGTGTGTCAAAATTTGAGTTTTACATACGGTTTATAATTTACATGTTCATATGTTGGTATGTCCAGTACATTTGACATAACCTATAAAAAAATCTTAAAACAGCCAATTGCTGTATGTATGTATATAAAAATGAAATTTGTAATTAAATAAAATTGTATTTAAAAATGGAACGAGAGGTTGATAAAATAGTTGCATATAGATTACATGCACCTTTTTTAATTTTAATAAATTCTTCCAGGAAACCCATTTCGTTGAACCAAAACACACATGGCACATGCACATCATCTGCACCGGCCCCGCTTCTTTTTTCTTTTGCTTTTGCAATTTCCCGGCTATATTAACCGCGCAAGTATGTTATTTTATTCTGGAAATATATTGCGTTACATTTATTACAAATAAAAATTGTCAAATGCTTTAAATTAACTGCTTTATCTTAACTTCATTAGGGCCAAAAGATGAATTAAAAATTTTTAATTTGTCAGCCATATCATTAATAGTAAAACTTGTTCCGCGGGTTATACAAGCATTCCTTCTCCTGCCACATTTCGATCAACCGCTTCTTTGTACCAGTCAAACTGGAACAACATAAAAATAACTATAAAAATTGCAATAAAAAAAATGCATATGTATGTACATACTTTTGTTAACTCCTTTTCAATTTATCCCTACATTTTCAATAATAAATTTGTGTAGTTTTTTTTTTGTATTTTTGTTTTAGGTATAAATTATCTTTATTAAAATTTTAATTAATTTTTACCGCCACAAAATTTTGGTTATAAAAAACAGCTGATGTCAGATGGTTTGTCACTTGAAAATAGAACTCGTTCTAAATAAAAAATGTCATGTGTATTGTATACAGAGAAATAACACATGATATTGTTTGCAGGTACATATACAAATATGACATGCGAAAAAGTGACAGTCCAAATGACAAATACACACAATGTGAACACAGCTTAAGAAAGTATAGTCGGTCAAGCCCGACCATATAATACCCTACACCCAGTATATGTGTAAACACAGATTTTCAGCAATATGCTCTATATAGGAGCTATGACCTATGCATATAAATATTCTTTGTGGTAAATTTTATCTTATCTTGTAAAAGATTTATAGATGTTAAAGATCGAAGGGGATCTTATATGGGAGCTATGACTAATTATGGACCGACCATTATAAAATTAGTTGTCATGTTTTTTGTATAATTGGGCCAAATGATGATATTATTTGGATACCAAAATTTTTAAGAGAGTTATGCTCTTTAAAGTGATTTTCGACAACTGGCCTTATATAGAAGTTTTGATCAATTATAGACCTATTTGTACAAAATTTGTTGATGAGATTAAGCTTCATGTACAATTTTTACAAATTTGTTGGAATACGTGCATAAATCGAACATTTATGATCGTTAAACCCCTATTTCGGGAGGTCATTTGTATGGAGGCCAGGTAAAATAATGGTCCGATTTCCACCAGTTTTAATCTCATCCATCCTTGGGCCGAAAAAATATCACGTACCAAATTTTGTTGAAATATAACAAAGCCAGACGGACGGACGAACATCGTTAAATCGACTCAGGGAGTGATTCTGAGTCGATCGGTTTACTTTAAGGTGGGTGTTAGATCAATATTTCTAGGCGTTACAAACATCAGCACAAATCCAATATACCCTCCCCACTTGGTGGTGTAGGGTATAACAAATACTTACATTTCTAATAAATTTTGCACAGTTTTATGCAGCATCGACAGCAAATTTGTGTTCGATAAAAATCCGAACAACGAAATTTTCGACAATAATGCCAACTTATAATGCAAATTTTACATTCGAAAGTCGATTTTCTATAGCCAGCGAATATCGATTGTCGAATGCAGCTCATGATAGGGGCCTTAATGTTATATTCTAAATTAAATACTTGGTGGACTTGGAAAACACTGCTTTTAATTAGAATAAACGGTGAGTGACCGGTATATAAATTTAATTGAATATCCTTTTCTATGAATTTTATAGTATTCATTTGAGATTCAGCTATAGTTGCTTTGCCAATCTACTTTGAAACTCTCTCAGGCTTTAAAATACCGTGCAGTAGATTTATAAAAAGTGCGTCTTTAGAAACTTAGAAGGAACAAATCAGTTTTGAATTTGGTAAATAATTATATGTGTGTACTATATATGTATGTATGTTTGTATAAATTAATATGTATGATCCAATGTTGACCATTTCTCCTTTGCTTCATTCCATACAAACGCCAATGTAACGTCTTTCATGTTGGCAATATTGTATTTAATTTCGTCCAATTAAAAAAAAAGTTATTATTTTTTTCCGGATATAACTCATCAAAATCAATTGAAACCTATAAATAAATATCAGTTACACTAGACTCATATAACTTCCAATCTAAGAATATAATTTATGATAAAGCAGCAATTTACATGGTACGATTAATAACATTTACACATTATTGCTATTCACAGACAAAATTTTACATTTAATTGTTTAAATTTTTATATACGAATATATATATATATAAAAATGCAAAATAATTTTCTAATATTATATTATTTATTTTAATATAATTAAGCTTTTGTTTTAATAGTATGTGGTGTTGACTTTATTTTGATGTACACGGTATGTCTCATATATACTCAAATCATTTGGCCTAATTTTATAACAATTGATCCATAATAAATCATAGCCACCACAAGACCCACTTTTGAAAAGCACTTTACATGCATAAATCTTTTAAAAGTTTATATCCAGATACAAACAATAATAATATGCTCAGAAGTCAAGAAAGAAATTTTTTTTAATGATCGGTTCATAATAGCCATTTAAATTTTCACCATTTCTCAAAACGGTTTTGGCACATATACTGGGTGTAGGGTATTATTATATATTACTTATTCGAATTTCAGAATTTTTAATTTGCCTTTTCTCAATATTAATTTGTTATTAGTTATAACCACAAATATCAGATTTAAAATGGTAAATGGCTTTTTATGCAATACAATTATACAATATGTCAATATGTATTTGTAAATGACTTTTATTTGGTTCGGATTTAATTTGCGTTGATTTTACGAGCCAGTCATCCTGACATTTATTTATAATATTTTTTTTTTACAATCCTGAATATATTGATATTAAATATGGTAATTTTTTCCAATTTTAGAAACATTCCTATTGTTTGTTATAACTTTCATCTCAGCTCAGAAACATATTGAGATGTACCAGTAAGTGTATTGAAGAATTTAGATCACTAAGGCGTAGATGTCGATAAAATTTCACTCGTTTTCATTGCGCAGTAAATCCTTGTGTAAAACTTGTGTTTAAAATTCGCCCTTGGTCGTTGAGTTATCAGAATTATATTTTTCACCGTACGAATTTTATCCTTGATTTTTCGGATGGTAATTTTTATAGGTTTCTTAAAACATTATTAATACACATTTCATATTCTTTCAATACCTTTATTCAGCTAGGGATTGTATATAATATTATTAAACCAGTTCTGAACGGGTAGCACGATTTTAATTAAACTTAGTTAACTCGCAATTATGGCCATGGGAAAATAATTGATCCAACCAAATTTTTGCCATAACTCTACCATATCCGTTTTAAACCCACTAACTAAAGTACAACAAAATAGTGGTTCCACGGCAACCAATTGATTACGAGTATTTCTGATCTAACCTACCAAAATCAAAGTTAGTCTATCAGAAAATCTTATTTAGTAGGAAAAGTCCAAATCGGCATATAGTGGCTCACATTGAAAGTCGGGCAAACTATTTGTAAAATATAAAGCCCTATTTGAAAAAAGAGAGCTTAGGAATTTTTAAAAATGTTTTTCAAAATTAAATAAATTATTTATTATTAAACACAAAAACAAATTAATATGGTATTCTAACATTAATATAACAGAAACAAAAATCTTAATTGTATGATCACACTGAAAGTCGGTCAGGTCATTAAATTCAATTATTTATAAGACATTTAGTATTTTGTTGCGTATCCTTTTTGATTCTCGACAGCTAAGTGCTTTTGGAATCGATTCAACCAATTTTTTGTACACATCAGGACTTATTTGGTTCCATTATTCCAGTAACGCAGCTCTTAGCTGCGGTATCAGTTCTTCGCTATCACCGATGTGTGCTTCGAGTCATTGTCATGGTAAAATTTAAAGTTATTGGCAATTTCCAATTTATGAGCACTTTGTTTAACATTTGCCGGCCATTGGACCCAAATGAATTCAATTTGCTTTCGTCCGTGAAAAGAACCTGTACATTTTTAAAGTACTGATAGATATGGTCCACAAGTGTTCATTTAAAGTAAATTTTTTAAAATCATCTTGCCCGACTTTGAATGTGAGTCACTGTATTTGGAATATAATTGCTTATGTTTTATAAAAAATCTCTTTTAATAATTTAAATAACATTTTTTATGATTTTTATACAATGAGATAAAACGTACATATGTAATTACAACGAGGTTCTTTGTAGACCTCCACTATTTGATTTCATATATAGTAGCAAATCGAATGAAAAACAGAATTTAGGCAACATTTTCAATTTCACATATAACAAGGGTGCTTACTTTGTTGTATTTAGTTGTGATCCTGATGGTTTACAATCTTCAAATTCATAACTTTAACACTACTATACCTCTTCGATAGTCATTGGATCGAACTTTCTGTATGGAAATTGCAGATTTGTTTCCATTTTTTTCAATTCACCACTTAGCGTTGAAATTATATTTCAATGGTTTCACAGATTTTCTAATTTTAAACATGAGAAAAGTATTTCAACAACTTTGATAGAAAAAGTATCGATGGTTTTTGAACATGAAGAACTTTTTACTAGAACTACAAATTTTTCCGAAAATAAAGCACCAATTTGTTGCAAATTAATCGGCATTTAATTATAATCTATTTAACAACTCCTTTTAGAATGCTGATATTTTACACGCTTCATAATTGTTGTATTCAAGATAAATTTCTCACACACCTGAAATTTTGCTCAACCGGAAATGATATCTTTATGGAACGGTTCAGCAAGATACAGGTGCGAATGAAATAAATCGTTGTAACTTGTAGACTGTATAATTATGTTGTATTCCTTATGCTATGCTTTGCAAATAATTATTGAAAATAGTTATTTAAATATTTTTTTTTTCGTAACTTTAGGCAACTGTTCACTTCAACGCTTTCAAAAACACTGATATTTAAGACTGACAGAGTTTTAATTGTCGACTAGAAATAGGAAAAATGACAGACGGACTAAGTTGAAATTAGAACTTGCGCATCTTTTAAATGCATATTATTTTTGTGTTTTTTTTTTTTTTTTTGATGGAAATTAAAATTAGTGAATAGTTTAGTGGATGACCCACCCACCTTAATACAACAAATACGATACGTTTTACACTCAAACATACACAGATACATCAACGCGCCACACGTTACCTGTATTGGAACTATTATATGCCACCAAGTTTTATTTTCACGTATATTCGCGGTAATAGAAAATGTTAATTGAAATGCTTTTAGAAAATATCTAAATTTCTAACGTATGTCAGTTAGTCTATGTTGTTGTGCTTTGGCGCATGCTTTCTTTGCATTCTTTTAATTTTGGGAACATTCCATCTATTCATCTATACATGTGTTGTGAAATGGTCGCACCTTCTTAACTGACATCGACTAAACTGACTTTTTATTTTTGTATTTAACACAATAATGAAAACAACAACAACAAATATAATATACAATAATATTATTGTGTTCGAGTATCATCATCATCATCGTTTTCTTTTCAACCCCATGTAATGTGAGGCGCCAAACCCTAGTTTTAAATGTGACACTTATCGCCTTTTCCACGTATGTACGAATATATTCTTCAGAGTGTGTGTGTGTTTGCCTTTTTCGTATCCTTGTGTGATATAATACTTTGTTTTATACGCTCCTTTATCGAATTCGGAGGACAATGACTACGTCATCATGCGTTATAATTTACATCATGTTATAGACAAATATAATAAATAAATTGTAATATATACCACAAATATATGTACATACATACATACATACCATATCTATCTATGTACATATATACATTCTACATTTGTAATAAATACAATATTTAAAATAACGAAGGATGTCAGTTGTTTAAAAAACTATAAACAAACAAAAAGTCACTTCAATATCCAGGGGTTCATTTAACATATGACACTCATTCGTAGACGCTTCGTGCTAAACAACCAACCATAATTCCATTGAGATTTTTTGGCCGTTTTAATTTGTATTAAAACATTGCGGTGTTTCCACGAACAGTATTGAACTGATCGATCGTTTTAGTATTATAATATGAAATGTAAATTGCAATTATAGCCATGAAAGCTAAAGCATAAATTCTATGTATGTATTGGATTAATAATTGCATTATTATCTTGACTTCTTGATTTATTAATCTCAAAGGTAATTGTCTACTGAACCTCTGATCCAAAAAGACCAATTTCAAATACGTTAACAGCAGTACGAGTATAATTTTTCATTTATTTTTTTAAACATAAATACCGTTAATTCGTGAAAAAGAATTAATTGAAAATCGGGCAATGTCTGGTCCAATGGTTGCAAGAAAGCTAAGACTTTCAAATGCTACAAAACGAAACAAGCAAACCTTAAGCACAAAGAACAACAAGCAGAAAGTAAGCATTATTAAAAGAAACCAGGAACTTACCAAGAAAAACTACTGGGGTTTTCAACGAGAACTTTGTTTTTTATTGTAGAGTTAGAAAGAATTAGGTTTGACAATAATAAATAAAAAATTATATCGGAAAGATGTCCACCACGACCACTCATACAGATGTCAATTCTTTTGTCAACATTTTTAAACACATTTTAGCAAAATTACGGGTCTATTTCATTTTTATGGCTATAATCGATTCGATTTGCTATGTATTGACTTTATCTTTCACAAAGTCCCACAAAAATAATCCAATCGTGTTAAATCGGGGCGGTCAATTAACAGCTGAATTTCGTGAAATTATAATCCAGTGCTAATATGCAGATAACTAGCAACTCTGTCTAAAAACTAGTTGAAAACATTTCATTCAATTAGAGGTGATGCCAATTAAGTGCTTTATATAATTAACATTTTCGTCAATAACTGACATTGGTTCAAAGACCGACAGAAATATCATACATTCGATGTACGATTTACATCGTATGTATGATTTAGTTAAAATTAATAAAATAATATTTGTGAGGTTTCTTTTTTATGCTTAGTATGTAAATTCGATATCTTGCATTTAAAATATATATTAGCTGACGTATTTAAAAAAAAAACAAGTAAGAAAGTATAGTCGGTCGCCCGACCATATAATACCCTACACCCAGTATATGTATAAAACGAGTTTTCAGAAATGGGCGTTATATGGCACCGATTGTGGACCGATCATCCAAAAATACGAGTGATTTTCTGTGAATATAAATATTATATGTGTTAAACTTTATCTCGATATAAATACTTTTAAACGATTTATGGAGCTTAAAGTGAATTATGGAGGGGGTCTTATATGGGAGTTTCGACTAATTATGGGCCGACCATTATAAAATTAAGTGTCATTATTTCTGTATATAAGAAACTTATTTGTATCGAATTTAATTCGATTACCAACATTTTTAAAAGAGTTATGCTCTTTTAAGTGATTTTCGGAAGTGGGCCTTATATGGGAGCTACGACTAATTATGGACCGATCGTCATAAAATTGTACCGTATTATTTGTATACATATAAAACATATTTCTGTTAAATTTTATTCGGATACCAACATTTTTAAAAGAGTTATGCTCTTTTAAGTGATTTTTTCGGAAGTGGGCCTTATATGGGAGCTACAACTAATTATGGGCCGATCGTCATAAAATTCTACAATATTATATGTATATGTACGAAACATATTTGTGTTTAATATTATTTGGATACCGACATTTTTAAAAGAGTTATCGTCTTTTAAGTGATTTTCGGAAGTGGGCCTTATATGCGACCGATTGTGGACCGATCATCCAAAAATACGAGTAATTTTCTGTGAATATAAATATTATATGTGTTAAACTTTATCTCGATATAAATACTTTTAAACGATTTATGGAGCTTAAAGTGAATTACGGAGGGGGTCTTATATGGGAGTTTCGACTAATTATGGGCCGACCATTATAAAATTAAGTGTCATTATTTCTGTATATAAGAAACTTATTTGTATCGAATTTAATTCGATTACCAACATTTTTAAAAGAGTTATGCTCTTTTAAGTGATTTTCGGAAGTGGGCCTTATATGGGAGCTACGACTAATTATGGACCGATCGTCATAAAATTGTACCGTATTATATATATATATATATAAATATTATATGTGTTAAACTTTATCTCGATATAAATACTTTTAAACGATTTATGGAGCTTAAAGTGAATTACGGAGGGGGTCTTATATGGGAGTTTCGACTAATTATGGGCCGACCATTATAAAATTAAGTGTCATTATTTCTGTATATAAGAAACTTATTTGTATCGAATTTAATTCGATTACCAACATTTTTAAAAGTGTTATGCTCTTTTAAGTGATTTTCGGAAGTGGGCCTTATATGGGAGCTACGACTAATTATGGGCCGATCGTCATAAAATTGTACCGTATTATTTGTATACATATAAAACATATTTCTGTTAAATTTTATTCGGATACCAACATTTTTAAAAGAGTTATGATCTTTTAAGTGATTTTTTCGGAAGTGGGCCTTATATGGGAGCTACAACTAATTATGGGCCGATCGTCATAAAATTTTACAATATTATATGTATATGTACGAAACATATTTGTGTTTAATATTATTTGGATACCGATATTTTTAAAAGAGTTATCGTCTTTTAAGTGATTTTTGGAAGTGGGCCTTATATGGGAGCTACAACTAATTATGGCCCGATCTTCACGAAATTTGTAAATAAGATTTAGCTTTATTTATTACTCATTCGTGGGGAAATTCGGTTGCATACTTGCATAATTCAAAGATTTATGACCAGTAAACCCCAATTTCGGGAGGACATTTGTATGGGGGCCAGGTGAAATAATGGACCGATTTCCACCAGTTTCAATCCCATGCATCCTTGGGCAGAAAAACTATCACGTACCAAATTTTATCAAAATATCTTCAAAATTGCGACCTGTACTCTGCGCACAAGCTTTACGGGGACATCCAGCCAGCCAGACGGACGGACATCGTTAAATCGACTAAGAAAGTGACTCTGAGCCGATCGGTATACTTTAAGGTGGGTGTTGGACCAATATTTCTGGGCGTTACAAACATCAGTACAAATCCAATATACCCTCCCCACTATTGTGGTGTAGGGTATAATAAAGTAGACTTCAAATGTACTTTAAGAACATTTTGTCTAAAAGCACACTTCAAGCCTACTTTATTTTTTATAAATATGTACATAGGTGTATAACTTAAAAATGTTTAAGTTTTTATTTTGCTCTGAAGTGAAGCGTATTGTAAAGAGAGAGAGAGAGTTCTGCATCGATCGAAATGAAGAAAAGTCGGGCAAAATCTGAACTACAAGGCGGGTGAGGCAAATCTTTAACAGATATTGCAACATGTGAACGAGCGTTGTCATGACAGAATATTACGCTTTCATGTCTAGACGCATATTATGGGCGTTTTTCGGCCAATGCTCAGTTGCATTCGGCAGCTTAATAAATAGGAAAATTTTATTTCCACTAAATACAGATTTGGCTTTGGTGTCGATTCGACTGGTTGGCCGGACTTGATTTCTTATACTTCGGGTTATCGTAATGGATAAATTTTCGTAAGTAAGTATTTTGTGCAAAAATTATTTCCTGTTATAGCGTTTAAGCAGCATTGTGGACCTACAAAATCGTCTGTCAACATTTGTAGCAGTCATTATGAACATAAATCATATTCATGCTGTGATGATGCTCCTTCGAAAGTTGATAATAATTAACATATGTTTAGACAGTGGTTTGTGTTTTAATAATTTTTAACACTAAATATTCAATAACTAATAAGGTCGTGAATTTTGGCCAATAACTACTACCAGACTTTACGGAAACCAAAGTAACAAAATGTCACTATAATCATATACAAGCTACAATTAAATTATCAAAATATAGTGTGATCCGCCAAGTCACGCATGACTGGTGTCATACCCTTATCTTATTTAATTCTGTATTGTTTGGAAATTCATCATGTAAACGCTCACACCGCAACAACGTCTCCAAATTATTCAGTTGTATTACAAAAATCAACATTCTATGAGAAATGTGAGAGTCATTTTATTGAGCAGCCGGACCTTTCGCTTTCCAGACCTATCAACTGGCCACCTAGAACGTGTGATATCATACCTCTGGATTTATTTCTTTGAGGTTATGTGAATTCAAGTCATTATTTACGTTATATTGGTAGCAATGATTTAAAAAGTTTTAATTCTCGAGATACCGGTAGCAATGCTGCATAGAGTCATCGAAAATTTGACCTTCCGAATGGTAGACCTATAGCATAGTCGCAGCAAACTTTTAAATGAAATTACATATCTTTAAATAGTAAATGTCAGAGATTGTTCTTTGAACTGTCGAGTGAAAATAAAAACAAGTAAGAGTTTAGGCTGTGCCGAATCTTATATACCCACCACAAAATCACCTATTATGGAGATTTATAAGACATTTATGCGCACTTAAGTGATTTCCGGAAGTAGACTTTACATGGGGGCTATGGTCCAATATAGACCGATCATCATGAAATTTGGTACGACAATTTAAATGTATATTTTGATTGTGCTTGTCAAATTTCAACTTCATAGTAATTTTGATAAGATATTTATGCGAATTTTAGAGATTTTCGGAAGTGGACTTTATATTGGGGCTACGGTTAAATATGGAACGATTATTATGAAATCTACTAAGACGATTTAAATGTATATAGGGATTACTTGTGTAGAATTTCGACTTCTTAGTGGTTTTTATAAGGGATTTATGCCCATTTAAGCGATTTTCGGAAGTGATCTTTATATGGGGGCTACGGTCAAATATGGACCGATCATTATCATATTCAGATGGACGATTTTTATATATGTATGGCCTATTTGTGTTGGATTTAAATTTGATAGTGGTTTTTGTAAGGGATTTATGAGCATTTAAGTGATTTTCGGAAGTGGACTTTATATGGGAACTACGGTCAAATATGGACCGATAATCATGAAATTTGGTACGACGATTTAAATATATATTTTGATTATGCTTGTCGAATTTCAACTTGATAGTAATTTTTAGAAAAGATTTATGTTCATTTAAGAGCCTCAAAAAAAGACATAGAACAATAAAATTTTTACCAAACGTTCTTTAATTCACCATAATGTTAAGTATTAAAAATAAACAAAATCGGTTAAGTAGGATTCAAGTTATAGACTAGCTCGATATTTTTGAGACATTTTTTGCTATTTTCTTCAAATATAATGCAGATAATATCATAAAATTTCGCACACTTTATTTCTATTATGGAAGGACAAGTCCAGTTGAAAATGTTAGGAATCGGTCCACGGTTTATTATAGCCCTCACATAATTGTCTTCCCGGAAAATAACTTTATGGTACATATACGTATACGTCTATAGAAAAGCGTTATCTATACTAAATTCTGCAAAAATTAGTTTCATGCAAAGTGAAATCTCAAAACGATATTTTGTTTGCAACGGTCCATATTTGACCATAGCCCATATATAAAGTCAACTTCCAAAAATCACTAAATGCTCATAAATCTCTTATAAAAATCACTATTATGTTCAAATTCGACAAAAGTAATTCAAATGCATACATAGATCAGCGAAACAAATTTAATGACAATGGCTTCATATTTGACCATAGCACCCATATTAAGTCCACTTCGGGAAATCACATAAATGCGCATAAATCTCTTATTAACATCAGCAGCAAGTTTAAATTCAACAAAAATAGTCCATACATATATAGAAATATTTAAAACCAATTTTATGACGATCGGTAGATATTTAGCCTTAAAGTCTACTCCCGGAAATCAATAAAATGGAATTCAACACAAATAATTGGCTCATAATTTGTCATAGCTCCCTTATGAAGACTATTCCCGAAAACTCATTAACCTACATAAACATTTATATCGATCCGAAATTTTACACAGATCAGTTATAAAATTATACTTTTGACTTTTGTGAAAGTTGGTCCTACTTTATTGTGTGTTAAAGTAAATAGTGTTGTGTTACACGTTGCAAAATATATAAACAAAGTGCAGTTCTGAAATAAAGAGACAAATATAAATTCTTGATTATAACTGGAATATGCATAAAATTCTTATAAATGTCATTATTGAGATTAAATTCAACCAAAATAAACCTAAAAATAATATTTTATGACGTTCGTCCCATTATCGGTGATTTTGTGGTGGGTATATCAGAATACAAAACAAATTCTTATAAATGTCATTATTGAGATTAAATTCAACCAAAATAAACCTAAAAATAATATTTTATGACGTTCGTCCCATTATCGGTGATTTTGTGGTGGCTATATCAGAATACAAACTCTTACCCCCTTATTCAAAAACGATTATTAAATTTAACAAACGTTTATTAAGACAGATTTGCATATAAAAATGTGCTTAATAAACGTTTGTTAAATTTAATAATCGCTTTTGAATAAGGGGGTTACTTGTTTCTATTTTATTTTAAGATATCAGCTTTACCAATAATATAATCACTTTGATTTTTCGCAATGGCTTGGCCTTTCATAATTAATAATCTAATATTTAGCCAGTAATTTCATACATATAAAAATTGTGAATATTTTTATTTATAAACTCCATACATTAGTTCCTTAAAAAATAATCCTTATACATATTTAAATAAAAAATAAATAATAATTATTTTTTGAACGAAAAATAAAACATAAAACATTAAAAATAATTTTAAAATTAAAAAAGAATTTTAAAAAAGATTTATAATAAATTGTCTCTGGTTATTCAATACACGCACACTTTCTCATTTAGTGGTATATACTCCCTTACATACATGCATACAAGTATATAATTGTATTATTTAGTCAAAAACTCTCTTGTTTGGGATCATAGTTATTGCTGGCTGCTCAAGAACATTTATGCTATGTTTTTATTCTTTTAGGAGTGTTTTCACAAATAGGCATTTGTACCTCCAAACATACACCGCTCATCACACCCTCTAATACACATACAAACTGCGCACACTTTTACATGTCACCAGCGCTGCCAGAAGTAAGATTTTACCTTATTTTTTAAGATTTTTTAACCGAAAAAAGATTTTTTGTTTTGTCTAGACGAAGGCAAGGTTTAATTAAAAAAATCTTCTTTGTTCCCATTTGAAAAATTTTAAACTAATCGATCTCAAAAAATGTACAATTTAGTATAAGAAAATTAAGTTTTGTTGTTATTTTTTTGGTTAGTGTTAAATAAAATATGAGTTTTTTTTATTATTTATAATAAAGAAACTACTTATTTCCAAAAATAAGATTTTTTCCTCAAAAATAAGACTTTTTTTTTGGCGAAATTAAGATTTTTTGCTGAAAATTTCTGGCAGCCCTGCATGTCACTAAACAATGATAGCCTTCATAACTTTTGAAGTGAAATATAAGAACTAAAATATAAATAACACTGAAATAAAGCTTTTTTGGTGGCGTTGTGATGCGTCACTTCTAATCTTAGGGCCAAAGTACAAATTTCTTGATATTGTTTTTGTCGTGCGCAATTTGAAAATTCAAATTATCAACAATAAATTTAATTAAAAATAAAAAATTCTCATTGACTATCAGCCATGTCACAGAATTTAATTCCGTTCGGAAATGGAATTAATTCCGTCTTTTGGTTCTATAGAAAAAGCAAAACGAAATTTTTTTTTTAAAATAGCCACAAATAAGTTTTGTATATGCAATCGGTTTATTAATAAATTAATTCACTTTTCAACTTTTTATTACAATTCTGCAAACTGATTTTGGCTTTTTGAAACGTCAAAATTGTCACCTCTGTATACTTTGTGATTATTCTCCAAACTGCAGCTTGTATGGGAGCTATAGCCAAGTACGTTTACATATTTATAACTGATTTTTGTAAAATTTCGGTTCGATGTGGATGTTTATGGTTTTTGGGAGTAGTCCTCATAAGGAATCTATGACCTATTTCGGGCCGATCATCATAAAATTCTGTACGACGATTTATATGTATGTACATGCGAATTATTTTTGTTGAATTTCAACGTAATAATAATTTATGCGCATTTAAGTGATATCCGAAAAAGGTATTTAAATAGGGGCTACGGTCAAATATTAACCGATCGTCATAAAATTGACTATAACGTTTTATACATACATACATACATATCTATAGACTATTTTTGTTCAATTCCAACTTGATAGAGATGTTTATAAGAGTTTTATATGCATTTAGGTGATTTTAAGAAGTGGACTTTATATATGAACCGATGAAAATAAAATATCGTTTTGAGATTTCCCTTGCATGAAACTTACAGAATTGTGTATGGATACTGTTTTTCTATAGACATTTCTGTACCATAAAACCATATTCCGGAAAGACATTTGTATGGGGGCTATGAGAAATCGTGATCCGATTCCTATCTTTTCAACAGGACTTCTCCTGCTATAATAAAAATAAAGTGTGCAAAATTGCATGATATTATCTGCATTATATTTGAAGAAAATTCCAAAAATTATCAAGGTGGTCTGACACTTTGCTCTATAACTCGTATCCTACTGGACCGATTTTACACATTTTCAATACCAAATATTTCGGTGGAACAAAGAACGTTTGGTAAAAATTTCAATGTTCTATGTTTTTTTTTTTTTTTTTTTTTGAAGCTCTATCGTGCCTTTAACAGACGGACGGTCATGGCTAGATCGACTTGGAATTTTATAAGGACCCAGAATATGTAGAATTTTGTACGGAATGATCAACTTAATTGACAAATAAGGCAAATATTATTTCAGTTAAATAATTCCGCCTTGTATGAAATTAAAACTTATTTTCGATAAACTGACCATTTCTTTAATATACAAATTTTGCTTGTAAATATCTACTTTATGTTATCTTTAAACCATGAACTAATTGCGAAAAGAGTTTTCGAAGTGATAAAAGATAAAAATGCTGATAAAAATCTTCGCCAGCAATAACCAAACCCGAGTATATAAACAAAACAATTTATTTTCTAATGGCTTGATGTAAATACAGTAAGAAAATGATATAACGAACTGCGTAGTTCGCAGCTCAATTGAAAAAGTTCATAATAAGTACTTTAATATATTTTGTTGTTACACAAAATAATAAAGGAAACAATAAAAATCTTTAATTTTGGGGTTTTCATTTGTGTACGAGTATATTTTGTAGTGATTTGATTTTTTTAAATGTAGGCAGTAGTTAGTAAAAATATATATTCGTGGAACTACCAAAAAGTTTTTTTTTTCAAGAACCTATATGTTAATTTTTCAGATATTTTTTTTTGCTTAAACTTTGCGACTTAAACTTTAAGACATTAGTTTGTAACAAAAGTCAATTCGTTATAACTGAGTTTTACTTTTTATTAAAATATATGTATACACACATATACATATATAAACATGTAATAAATAGACAATAAATGTTAAATTTGCTAATGAATCCCATAGTTAATACAGTTATGCATGTATTAATCTAGCTAAACACACAGATATATACACACACATAAATATGTAACGCGATATAAAAAGCTTAGTATGTATTGTTTTTTACCAGTTAAAAATATATACATACTTACATACATACATACGAGTATGTATATTAAATAATCTACATAAAAACACATAATCCTCTTTTTACGTGTTGTTTCTTTTTATATTGTGAGCGTCAATATAAAGTAAACACCTAATGTTGTTTAACAAAATATTTTTTGTTATACCGATATACAAGTATGTATGTACGTGTGTATACTGAAAGTACAAATTTAAAGCTAATTATATTGCATAAATCACAAGTAACTTAAGCAAAATAAAACGCATTAACAAAAATTACAAGAATACGGAATATAAAAAGAAATAATTCAATTGATAAGTTTTTGAACAATGATTGACAATTTGGGAGCTATGCTTAGGAGTCATAGTCCTGTTGTAAAATTCAATTTTTTATTAGAACTAATTTCTCTACACTAAGAGCTACATCGTTTTTTAAAATGTCGAGATAATCTTCCCCTTTCATTGTATGTTCTATAAATGAAAGATTATCGACGCAGCCATACAACCATATTTTCGGGCGTTTTAGACTACATAATTGCATCGGTTTCGTTGTTCTTTGATTTCTTCGTGGCACTCTACAATATTGGACATTTTGATGCAAAGATCTTCTAATCGTACTCGCAGATACAGGTTTTCCAGAAGTTTTCGTAATATTTTCAGAAATTTTTACAGCACTAGAAGTTGGGCTTGCTGTCACTTCTCTTACTATAGCTCTTCCTTCAGTTTTTGTAAGACGCTTTGGTCGTTTTAAGCCAGGCAAATTTTCTGCGGTATTGTGTTTGGCATACTTGTATGCCTTCCAACGATAATTAGGTGTCCTCATTTCTGTATATATGAAACTTATTTGTATTGCATTTTGTTTGTATACCAACATTTCAAAGAGAGTTATGCTCTTTTAAGTGATTTTTGGAAGTGGGCCTTATATGGGAGCTACGACTAATTATGGACCAATCTGCACATAATTTGTTGATCTGATTTGGCTTCATGTACCACTCATTTGTGGTGAAATTTGTTTGCATACTTGCATAATTCAAGTATGTGAAATAATGGACCGATTTCCACCAGTTTCAATCCCATTCGTCCTTGTGCCGCAAAATATCTTTAAAATTGCGATCTGTACTCTGCGCACAAGTTTTACATGAACAGCCAGTCAGACTCAAAAAATGATTCTGAGTCGATCGGTATACTTTAAGGTGGGTGTTAGATCAATATTTCTGGGCGTTATAAGCATCAGCACAAATACAATATACCCTCCCCACTATGGTGGTGTAGGGTAAATATTTTGAAAACAAATCTTTATAGCAGTGCTAAGGAAATGGGCTTGGGGGAGTTTATATTTCAACACGACAATGACCCCAAGCACACGAGTAAAGTGGCTAGAAATATTTTGAAGAAAAAAATGTGGAAAAGTTAAAATGGTCTACTTAGAGCCCCGATTTAAACCCCATCGAGCATCTTTGGGCTATCCTTGATGACAAAATTCCGATGAATCCAGAACAGACATTGGGAAATGATGTAAAGTGAAAAGGCATTTCCAACAAATACTCTGAAGAACCTTGCGCTAAGTTTACCAAAAAGATTGAGAAAGGTCATTAATAACAAAGCAGGAGTAACTTCGTATTAGGTTTTAAAAATATTTAACTTTTTAAGTGAAGTGTTACTTTATTTTGTCGCTTGAAATTTCATATAGGTATGTCATTAATTTTGCATTATATAAGAAAATATAAGGTACGAATTCTACGTTAAGTTTTATATTAGATAAAATAAAACTAAATTAAAAATAAAACTATAATTTTTAATTATTATAAAATAATAAATATACATTTTAATAATAATAATATTGATGTTTTTCTTCCTATTGTGCATTATTCACTACTTAAGGTTACAACTTAATCTCTTTTAATGATAAATTATGACAATTATTTTGAATGGCATTTTACCTTTACATATACTTCAAACAACGGATATTTAAAAGAAATTAAATGAAAAATTGTGAATTCAATTCTACTAAAATAACTATATAATTCATATGTTGCGTCGACTTTATTTTGATGCTCACAGTACTTTTTATATCCTGATATTTAAATTTGTTTGATATCACCTAAATAAGGTTTGTTGCAAATTCACTGAGAGGCTTTGTAAATGTGAAATAAATGGGTCCAATTAATAGAAATAGTTTCCCTAATCAGACTCATGACATACAAATTATACAGTAAAAATTAACTATGGTTTCTATTTACTGAAGACTGTTTAAAAGAATTTGAAACACACTCGAAATCGAAACCCATTTCCTCTATCTTTTAATTTAAAACAGGCGGAGTTTAAACTCTTAATTTTAAAAAAAGTGCTCTTTCGTTATTGTTTAGTACAACTTCAAAATCTCAATGTTCAATGCCAAACACGTACATACATTTTTCTGTTTTTTTTTTAATGTTTCTCAAAAGAAAATAAGATAAAGTTATTCGACGAATTAATGACACCCACTAACACTGTTTTATTTTAATATTTAATATCCGTTTAATATTTCTAAAAATCTAAACAGTTATTTATTCTTAGAAGAGATTTGTACAATCAAACAGCATTAAATAAAAGTTGTGACTTGTCCTACATAAAAAACGTATTTGAAATAAATAAAAAAAAGAAATGTATTTTTTTAGTGGTTAAGTCTTTTGTCAAATATTTGCCATGGGTCACACCCTATCTTAAATTGTGGATAACAAGTGGCAAATATGTTTATTTTACTAAATATAGGTTAGGTTAAATTGACACCCGTCCGAAGCATAGCTCACTTGGGACCTAGCATAGTTCCCGTTGTAATACCTTGTGTCTGTCGCACCGTATGTTTCTTGCCCGTCAGAATTTTCCAGCTTTTATAAAGCTATTAATTTTATTAAAATTTGTTCTTGGTGGACAGGTTTTTCCAATAATAAGATATTTATTGCCCGAGAGTATCCTGTCTCAGGTTTCCAAATGCGGGAGACTGACAGAGAAGATATTATGTAGTCTCCTCATTTTCCTTGTCATTTCAGTTTCTACAGTTCCAGAGACCCATGCGAGGGTAACCGATGAATGTGATACAAGGCTCTCGCTACAGTCTGATTAGCTTCAATTTCAGTTATATGATTTTAATACTTATTGTTAGGCTTAAGAAAATAAAGTATATTCAATAAATATACAAAAAGTAAAAAATATATTTCAATCTTATCACCTTTTAACTATGAATTGCAAGCACAATCTAGATAAGGATGTAATTAACAATCGATACTGAAAACTCTGCAAATTCTGCCTTTAAAACAAACACAATTGCTTACAACAATTTTAATTTTTCTTGGTAATTTTAACTAAACTTAGTTTTAAAATGCGAATAACTCGTAAACAAATTTGTTGATTTTAACGAAAGGATATAAAGTTTTTTTCTATAAGAACTTTGTTTTTTTTTAACAAAATTAAACAAATAATTTATATGAAAATCATTTCAATGTATAATGAGTAAATGAAAAATTGTGTCAATGATGACAGATATTAATTCTTTTATAAAAATTTTCAATCACATATTGGTAAAAAGCGGCCCTTTTTCGTTAATCATGTGACGGATTTCAATTTTAAGGCTGTAATCAATTGACTCTTTAAAATGGCCTCCAGTGGTGTTAAATCGCATGATCGGTGTTGCCAATTAACAGTTGAATTTCAAGAAATATGGTTTAAAATTGATTCAATGTTTCGGTGGCTGTGACATGTAGAACCCTCCTGTTGAAACCACATGTTAGTGATATCAATTTGAATAATAATAGACCAACATTTAATTGTTAACATCTCTCAATAGTGTGATCCATTCTCTGTAAAGGTGGATTAACCCATTTGTTCCGAAAAAAAAGCTTGTCCGGAGAAAAATTATTTTACTACAAGATTTTGTAGCACGATTCAAAATCTGGAAAATTAAAGCTGCCATATATAACCAAAATCTATTGTTTTACAAGTGGTAATACTGCGGCCATTGATTTGTTTTGCTTTGGTTTTAAGTGTCAAGAAAAAACAATTTCTTAAAAATTGTAAAATTATTATAAAATATTGTGTATATTTTTTAAAAACAACTTACTAAATTTTTAATGAATAAATGAAATTAATAATTTAATTTCGCAAAGACCACAGATAAAAATGTAACCTATTGACAACTCAGTACATTTTTGTCCAGACAAAATTTTAATTAAACCAATTCAAGCTGAGAGTTGGTCGTAAAAAATATTCATATAAAAAAACTTTGTCCGAACAAATATTTTGTTCAGAACGATATTCATGAGCAATTATTGGAAATGCGGCCAATAATTGCTCATGAATATTTCGAAATCAAAATGCGGCAATTTTATTGACAAAATGTTTAGTAGCGGTCACAGAAGGAGTCACAGTCATATTGACCGAAAAAATCACGAATTTTACATAATGTAAGCTTACGGGTTCACAATTTTCCTGTTATTCTAATATGCCCCCATTTAAAAACAAATTTCTTGTACTCTAATGTAAGTACATGCATACGTATGTACATATACATACATACTCGTATGTTCATAGATATTTATGTACATATGTATATGAATGTGAAAATTGTACAGTCAAAACTTTTTTCGATGTTTAAAACTTCTACAGAAATAGTCTAAAGGTATGGTCACTAATGGCAAATATTTACTCAAAAAAGCGTAACCAGTTGTTTTTAGCAAATTTGTTTGACGTTATTTACTCTTACAAGAGTTTTGCAAGATTAAACAGCATCAAATAAAATTAGACTAAATATTTGTTGTGTCTTGTTCTAAATAAATGAAGTTTGTTTTAATAAATTTAGTGGTTACGTCTTTTTCGGCAAATATTTGCCAAATGTGACCGTACCTTAAGCAAAAATTAATTGTAAATATTGTAAGAGATGTAAATGGAGCAAGTATCATAAATATTCGTTTTATATTACATTTAATGAAAATGTTCACCTTTTTGTTCCTCTTAAATGGCAATTTTAAATGGAATTGTAGTAAATATATTAGAGAAAATACACAAGTCAACTTGACTGGACGGTCGGTCGGCCGGCCAATCCCCGATTTACATACTTACATAAACACACATACAGAACAATATAACTAAGTAAAATAAAATATATAAAAGAAAATAGTATGTAGTAGGTATTAAACAAAAATTATACTAAAGAACATTATAAATTGTTGTTTTTGTTGTCGTAGATGTTCTAACTTGGTTGTTGTTTTCTTTGTTGTTATGTTTGATGTTGTCATGTGAAGTGAACTCTCCCTTTTAATACAAACTAACAACATCGAGATAGAAAATATAAAAAAACCATAACCATAAACCCGACAATAAAATGCGCTACACCCAGTATATGTATAAAAAACGTCATTCAGAAATGGGCGCTATATGGGGGATAAGACCTATTATGGACCGATCATCCAAAAATTTAGTGACATGACTTCTGTGAATAAAAATATTATGTAAGTGAATTATGGTGAGGGTCTTATATGGAAGTTTCGACAAATTTGGACCGACCATTATAAAATTAGGTGTCATCATTTCTGTATATAATAAACTTATTTGTGTTGAATTTTATTTCGATATCAATATGCTTAAGAGATTTATAGTCGTTAAAGTGATTTTGGAAAGTTGGCTTTATATGGGAACTACGACTAATTCTACCATATTATTTGTATATGGGTCAATTTCAAAAAAAAAAAAACGTACACAACGTGTTTTGTTTTGCTTATTTTTAAAGTTTTTTCAATTCGCCTGTAAGAGTGGCCAATTTATGTAGAAATTGATGAAGAATCCGGCGGTACTTTTAGGCTCTCAAAAAAATCAACATTTTTGGATTTTTTTTAGGTTTTCTATGATTTCTATCTTGAACGACACACACCAAATATGTATAAAAAATCGCTAAAAATGCAAAAATATTTGAAATTCAAGCTTACTACGATGTTCTTTTGTTTCTCAAGATTGACTTTTGCGAAAATCATCTTTTCGGTTATAAACAAAAAATCACGATTCAACTTGATTTTTTTTTTTTTAAGTGACTAGTTATTTTAAAATTTTAAGATGAAAATATGTAAATTTTTATTAAAAAAAGACTTGAACTTAGAGGTTACTTGCAAAGTAATAGGCTTGTAATAATGTATTTAAAAAAACTGCGTTTTAAGCGTTTTAAGGAAAACAAAACTAAGTGGGACGCTCAAGATATTTTGTGACGATCAAGAGATTTTGTTGCACGTAAACAAGAAATAATGCCAAATTTAAAGTTTAACGAAAAAAAAAATTATTCTTTTACAAAAAGTAAATACAAAAAAAACAAAAATTCTTCAAAAAACAAAAATTTTCATACAAAACTAAACATGTACATAATCTTTGATGTCTTTAACAAAAATGAAAAAAACAAGTAATTCTTGAAGAAACTTATACACATATGTATATATTTGACACAAAACAATAACTTAACTTAATTTAATTTATAAATTTTCCTTCGAATTCTTATTCTGAATCTGTATAAACTTCATGAAATGACAAGCGGCTTTGTTTTTTTTTCATTCTCATTAATTTTTACCACTTTCGAATTAAGTTTGTGGCAGAATCAGTCAGTAACAATAAAAATTAAACTCAAATATACCACGATTATACTTTTCTATCTTCTTTCTTTTATATTCGTAATTACGCGCTTTTTCGAGTTTTATTTTCTCTCGATATCTTCTTGCTCTTTCAGCCGCCGTTAATTTTGTTGTTTTACTCTTGAAAATTAAAAAATAAAATCAAAATTAAGCATTTTAAGCTATGAAGCAATATATTTCAAAAGTGATGCTCATGAAATATTTGCCTATTTTGGTTTTTTTCGCAGGCAATTTATTTCTCAAATTCACAAATTATAAAAAAATGTGTTGAAACCATGTAAACAATGACTGTCAGCTTCAATTTTTTACATTTAATATATTCACTTTTAAAAAAATTAGCGTGACGCCCTTCCATAGTGTTCACAAAAACTACGCAAATGCACACTTTTTTTAATAATTTTTTTTTTGGCTTTTGCACTTTTGTAATAATTAAAGTACAAACTTCCTTACGTTATTTGCTTTATTTAAACTTGAAATTGAAAACTAGTAATATTACTTGATTTATAAAAAAGTGACGCTCAATGCAAATTGTGGGGACAACCTTTCTTTGCAACGCCAAATTCGCACTAATTAAATTTTGACGACTATAACAAATCAAAACACAAGAAAGAAACACAATAATTCGAATACTTTTATTAAATATTGCATATTTACTTTTTTCTTGATTTTATTTTGTTTACTAAAAATTCTAACGGGGGACACATGCTTTTGTATGGAAGCAGTCAGAGGGAGAAACAAAACACCATTCTGAATAAACAAAAAAACAAACATACAAATTTGAGAATTATTTTTTTTTCTGTTACATATTTCTCGCTGATCACTCTCATATTTTTGTTTTTTTACCTAAAATAGTAGTGTAAAGTTCGGGGACACAAAAATTGCGTTTTTTTTTTAATTGACCCATATACATATGTATATGAAACTTATTTGTGTTGAATTTTATTTGGATACTTATATGGGAGCTACAACTAATTCTAGAGCTATCATCGTAAAATTTTATCAAATTATTTGTATATATATGAAACATGTTTAATATTATTTGTAGACTGGCATTTTAAAGAGAGTTATGCTCTTTAAAGTAATTTTCGTAAGTTTGGTCTTATATAAGAGCTATGATCAATTATGGACCGATCTGCACAAAATTCGTAGATATGATTTGGCTTCATTTACCACTCATTTTTGGTGAAATTTGTGTTGATACTTGCATAATTCAAACATTTATGAACGGTAAACCCTTATTTCGGGAGCAGTGGTGGATTTACGCCTAGGCCCGTGAAGCCTTGGTAAAATAATGTAAGGCAATTCAATTTTGAAAATTGATTTGGCTAAGTTTTGTTTTAAATTACAGCATCTAGATTCTAGAAACAGCTATTCTAGTCATTGTTTGGAATGTAATTTTAGACCGTTTTAATGGTGCTAGTAAGAAACTACAGGGATCACACGCTGATTTATCATCTGTTATCCAAATTTACGGTTCTCTAGCCTCATTTCTTCAGGATATGAGAAATAAACAATTTGAAGAAAAAGCCAAAGCGCTATCTGGAGTTCAGGATTATTATCATTATTATACTTATCGCAGAAAAACCAGAAAACTTCAGTCAGATGAATCACGGGTCAATGAAAGAGCGCAATTTTCTGGACAAGAAAATTTTCGTACAAATATTTACTATCCCATTTTGGTTACTCTGAGTTAACAGTTATCCGAACGTAAAAACGCATATGAAAAGTTATTTGTAAACTTCAGCTTTTTTGATAATTTATATAAAATAGATACAACTGAGTTAAAAAGTCATTCAAATAAACTCGCCAAAAAGTATCCTGGTGATCTAGAGGAGACATTAGCAAATGAAATTAATTTACATTATCAACTCGAAGATTCATTAGCAAATACTGAAGATGTGCGTTCTACACAAATTTTTTGTTTGAAAATTATAAACAAATTTTTATTCATGCATAAAAAATTTAAATATCTATGAAAAATAAGACTGATATGACATATGTATAAAAGTACATGTGAATTGAAAAACGTATGTGTATATAAATTAATAAAAATTAATATACAATAATTTAAAATTATATGGTTTTTTATTATCACTTTTGTATAATCAAACAAGTAAGAAAGTATAGTCGGTCAAGCCCGACCATATAATACCCTACACCCAGTATATGTATAAAACAGTTTTTCAGAAATGGGCGTTATATGGGATATATAACCTATTGTGGACCGATCATCTAAAAATTTAGTGTCATGATGTCTGTGAATATAAATATTATATGTGTTAAATTTTATCTTGATATAAATACTTTTAAAAGATTTGTGGAGGTTAAAGTTCATTACGTGGAGGGTCTTATATGGGAGTTTCGACTAATTACGGACCATTATAAAATTAGATGTCATCATTTCTGTATATTATTTGTGTCGAATTTTATTCGATTACCAACATTCTTAAGAAATTTATGATCGTTAAAGTGAAGTTCGGAAGTGGGCCTTATATGTGAGCTACGACTAATTATGGACCGATCAAAATAAAATTGTACCGTATTAATTTTTAGAGAATATTATGTCGAACTTTTTCATATTTATATATTAGAGAAAATTTCAATAATTAGGCTTGAGTTCATTTCTTATAATTAATAACTTGAAGAATACCATTGTGAAAACTATATTTTGCTAGACAAATGGCACACTGAAATGCATTTTCTGCCCTGCCAAGGTCTTCATCAGCAATGTTTATTGTCCAAGATCTACTTGTAAACAACATCTATTTAAATCACCGTATTGTTTGTATAAATATGAGATATATGTATTTGTGTTAAATATTATTTGGATACCAACATTTTTCAATGAGTTATGCTCTTTAAAGTGATTTTCGGAAGTGGCCCTTATATGGGAGGTACGACTAATTATGGACCGATCTATACAAAATTTGTGGATGTGATTTAGCTTCATTTACCACTCATTTGTGATGAAATTTGTTTGGTTCCTTGTATAATTCAAACATTTATGATCGATAAACCCCAATTTCGGAAGGACTTTTGTATAGGGGCCAGGTGAAATAATGGACCTATTTCCACCATTTTCAATCCCATCCGTCCTTCGGCCGAAAAAATATTACTTACCAAATTTTATCAAAATATCTTCAAAATTGCGACCTGTATTCTGCGCACAAGCTTTACATGGACAGCCAACCAGCCAGCCAGACGGACGGACGGACATCGTTAAATTGACTCAGAAAGTGATTCTGAGTCGATCGGTATACTTTAAGGTGGGTGTTGGACCAATATTTCTGGGCGTTACAAACATATGCACAAATCCAATATACCTTCCCCACTATTGTGGTGTAGGGTATAAAAAAATTGCGGCATGTCAAAAAGTGCCTAGGAAGGAAGCAAGCCTAAATCTGCCACTGTTCGGGAGGACATTTGTAAGAACTTTACATGGACAGCTAACCAGCCAGACGGACGAACGTCGTTAAATCGACTCAGGAAGTGATTCTGAGTCGATTGGTATACTTTAAGGTACACTATTATGGTGGTGTAGGGTATAACAACAACAGCAGGTTGACCAAAAAAACATACAAATATCTAATCTATAATAAATGTATGTGCGTGTGTGTTTGTTTATGTGTGGAAATATAGTTAAAAGCGCGAAATACATACAAAAATAATGAAAAGGAAACAAAAACCTTTCTAACTGATGACGAGATCGAGTAACCCCGAGTACTAGACTGCTCCGAATTTGTATGGAGATTCAATTCATAACAATTTTGCCTCAACAAAAATTGAGGATGTGGTGTAGTATTTTTTCTAATTCCTATTATTTGGGATTGATATATTCTGGTATTTTTGGGTTTGACATCCCTAATCAGAATACTCAAAAAATGATCTGTCTTAAACAACCAGTGAAATGCACATCGAAACTATGTATTTAGATTTTCACCCAACAATAAATTCCAGTATAGAAACACAACCTTGTTATACCCTACACCACCATAGTGAGGAGGGTATATTGGATTTGTGCTGATGTTTGTAATGCCCATAAATACTGGTCCAACACCCATATTAAAGTATACCAATCGACACAGAATCACGTCCGGACGATGTCAGTCCGTTTGACTGGCTGGCTGTAATGTAACGCTTGTGCGCAGAGTACAAGTCGCAATTTTGAATATATTTCGATAAAATTTTGTACATGATATTATTACGGTCCAAGGATGAATGGAATTTAATCTGGTTGAAATCGGTCTATTATTTCACCTAGCCCCCATACAAACGTTCTTCCGAAATAGGGGTTTAACGATCATACATGTTTGAATAATGCAAGTATCCAAACAAATTTCACTACAAATGATTGGTAAATGAAGCCAAATCTCATCAACAAACTTTGTTCAGATCGGTCCTCAATTGATCATAGCTCCATAATCGGTCCACTCTAAAGATGTTGGTATCAAAATAAAATTCAAACAAATAAGTTTCATATATACAGAAATGATGACACCTAAATTTATAATGATCGGTCCATAATTAGTCGGAACTCCCATATATGTATGTTTTATACATATGCTGGGTGTAGGGTATTATATGGTCGGGCTTGACCGACTATACTTTCTATTTTGTTATTTATTTATTTCATATGAAGTTTCTATAACTTAAATCGCACCAGAAAGTCGCACTAAATTAAAAGTCATTTTATTTTCATTGTGATTTCTCTAACTCACATCTTTGTACTCTCTCCTCTCACTTAGAGCGGCCATGAATTTCTTATATGAAGATGACACAAAGAAGTATTCTACTGTAAAAATCTCCCAGGACACCCAAATTTGTATATGTACACACAGCTTCAAAAGTGTGTAAACACCAGTGAATTTTTTGATTTTGTTAAGATTATGAAAAGCATTATAGTTCAACTTAAAATTTTTTTTTCGTAACCGAATCTATTATTCAACCAAATATCCAACAAAACGAAACTTTTAAATTTCAATCGATGGATAGATTTTAGATTTTCATTATCTTAAAAAAATCAAATAATTTGTTGTGTTTACTCACTTTTGAGGCTCATAGTATATTTTGCGATAAACTGAGCAATTCAGTGAAGAAAGTAAATTTCTTTCCCGATAGAAATATGGAGCAGTGTACTGTCCATATGCATATTATATTCATACAAAAGAGGCTTGAAAATACGACAACATTTTCCTAAGCAGACGCAACAATATTAATACATACATGTGTGGATGTGTGGCCGGCCGTATTGTAGTTGGGATTTTAAGGATTGGTCTTAACAAGGTGTGTTACCAACCAGTCAAATAGTTAAACAGTTAAAAAACAGAAATACACCAACAGAGTTAAAAACATATTAAAGGCCACAAAGAAAAGGCAATCGCCGACAAATACACATACATACAAAAATGTATGTACCTACATACATATGTATATAGTACATACAATACATATGGATATGTAAGTACAAAGGAATTGGAATGGGGGTGTTAAAAAAAACTAGGAATTAATGTTTATGACTGCCATCAATAAACTCGTCCGAAGATAATCGTTAACATTTCTTTGATTTTTGTAGTTTTATATTTGAAATTTTAGTGAATATATTTAAATTTAAACAATAATTAAAAACTAGCATCCGTAGTTTGAATTCTCTAATTTTAAAAGCAATTTTAATATCGCTAGATAATCCATATAAAAAGTACTTGAAATCCTGAACTGCTAAACTATTGTTTGTGCGCAACATGTTTTCTCTAATTTTTACAAAAACTTACTTTCTATTTACTGTTAGATATTCAGTCTTATTATGAGTGTCGTTTTCTTTTTACGACAACGACTGTTTCGTAATAGATTTATGAGGCAAATTTAATTTTATCTTTAATCTATTACGAAAGAGTCGTTGTCGTAAAAAGAAAACGACACTCATAATAAGGCTGATTGAGTTTACTAATTTTTTTGAGCGTTTTTTTTTCAGAAAATCAATTCATACCTGCGGAAATTATATTCCTCATCCGGCATGCATTAAGTTATGTTACTAAAACATCTTAAACATAATTTCTCACATGTCCTCCCGACATATGACTTAATGATAAATAAATGCCTATAAAATTGAAATATTAATACAAAACTCACCAAAAATAAGTATTATATAAAAAGAAATCGCAAAACGAAATTTTGTTTTGTTCGGTCCATGTTTGACCATATACCCCATATAAAGTCCAGTTCCAAAAATCACTTAAATAGGCACAAATCCATTGTAAAACCCGCTATCCAGTTTCAATTCAATACAAATGGTCCATACATATATAAAAATCGTCCATCTCAATATAATGATGATCGGTCAATATTTGACTCTTATCAAAATTAATATCAAGTTGAAATTTGACAAGAATAATCAGAATATACAATTAAATTGTCGTACCAAATTTCAGGTTGATCGGTTCATATTCCCTCTTAGAAAGTCTACTTCCGGAAATCACTTAAATGCGCATAAATCTCTTATAAATCTTCATAATAGGTGATTTGGCGGTGGGTATATAATGATATCTGATCAGAAATCAAATATATTTTTTTATGAACCTTACAATATCTTACAATATCGTTTAAGACTTTTTTATACACACTACCAAAAAGATGGCGGGTATATTAAGTTTGTCATTCCGTTTGTACATATATATTCTGGGAACTTGTAAGATTCTACGACGATCTAGCCTTGTCCGTCCGTCCGATAGAGCTTTGAAAAAAGGACTTAGAACAATGAAATTTTTCTTAAACATTCACAGTTTTGTCAAAATATTTGATATAGAAAATCGGTCTGAAGGATCCAAGTTATAGACCACAGTTTGAGACAACCTTGATATTTTTCAAATATTTTTTGCTATTTTCTTTAAATATAATGCAGATAATATCATGAAATTTTGAACGCTTTATTTATATTATAGACGGACAAATTGGATTGAAAATGGTAAGAATCGGTGCACGATTTCTCATAGCCCCCATACAAATGTCTTCCTGGAATATGACCTTATGTTACACAAATGACTATAAAAAAACAGTATTCACACAAAATTTAGCAAAAATAAGTTTCATTGTTTGCATCAGTCCATATTTGACCGTATAAGGACTACTTCCGAAAATATTTAAAATGCTCATAAATCACTGTACAAATCACTCTTAAATTGAAATTCGTCACAAATAATCCAGATGTACATACATATGTATGTATGTATATATAAATCATCGTAACGAGCTTTGTGGCCCATAAGCAAGTAAGAATTCAACACAAATAGTCCATTAATACATGTAAATCGTCATTAGCAAATTTCATGATAATCGGTCCATATTTGACCATAGCCCCTATATAAAGTCCACTTTCGGAAATTACTTCAATGCGCATAAATCCCTTATAAGAAACAGCAGCAAGTATAAATTCGACACAAATAAATTTGAAACAAATAGTCCATACATACATACATATATTAAGGCGACCAGATTTTGCAAAAGAAAAAAGATGACATTAAGAAAAATAGTAAAAAATTTATTTGAATTCAATGTTTACATTTTTTACATATTGTTACCATTTACTATTTTGAAAGGCGAAAGTTCAGTCAGCAAAGGTGGATTCACCCATTCGTTGTTAAGAAAAATTTTGTTCGAATTTTTTTTTTATATGAAGTTTGACGTCTCTCTTTTTGGGAGAGAGAAAATATTTTTTCCAAACTTGAACTGGTTTAATTTTATATTTTTTCTTTACAAAAATGAATTGAGTTGCCAATAGGTTGCATTTTTTTCATACAAATAACAATGCCTTATGTATTTCCATGGCCATCAGCAAAAGCAACTTTCTTTTTTTCATTCATTTTGAATTTATATCTGTGATTTTGAATATACAATACTTTAAAATAATTTAATATTTGTATTTTGACACTTAAAACCCAAAGCAAAATAAATCAATGACCGCACTTGTAAAATTAATAGATTTTGTTTACATATGGCAGCTTTGATTTTTCAGAAAAATCGTTCGAAATTGGTGAATCGTGCTGCAAAAAGCTCTCAGTAAATAAATTTTTCTCCGGAAAAATTTTTGTTAAGAACAAATGGGTGAATCCACCTTAAGAGTATGAACAGAACAAGCATGACACGACGTTTGTGAAGTAAAATTTGTTAATGGTGGCGTGCCGTGCTTGTTCTGTTCATACTCTAAGCTCAATAAAAACAAATACATATTGATCATGCATTAAAAATTAAAGATGGCAAAAGATAACTGAGTACGAAAAAGTTAGTCAAATTTTATAGATGACAGCGAGTTAAAATAGATGATTGTCCTCCAAAATATAGAACGAATGGTCACCTTACATATATAGAAATATCGTACCCAATTTTTTAACATCCGTCCATATTTGAACGTAGCCCCCATAAAGTTCACTTCCGAAAATCACTTAAATGCGCATAAATCTCTTTATTATTATTGATTACATCACTATCAAGTTGTAATTCAACACAAATAGTCCATACATACATATGTATATATAAATCGTCACTCTCAATATGATGATGGTAAGTACATATTTGACCGTCCAAAAATCACTTAAATGCGCATAAAATCTTTTATAAAAATCATTATTACGTTGAAATTCAACATAAATAATTCGCATACACATATAAATCGTCGAAGAGAATTTCATGATGATTGGCCCGTAATAGGTCATAGTTCCCTTATTAGGACTACACAAAAACAATTATTAAAAATGAGCATTCTTATCATTGAACGGTAGCGATTCCCATTCACAGTAACGTGCCGGTCTTGATCATCACGGAAGAAGTACGGCCCAATGACGCCGCCGGCCCATAAACCGCACAAAACCGTAATTTTTTCGGGATGCAATGATGACTCATGAAGTAGGTGTGGTTGCTCAGCCCAATTCACGAACATACGACGCTTCTAGTGGTCAAGCGGCTTCAGTTCTTGCGTCAATTTGATCTTGTAAGGATGTAGGCCAAGATCTTTTCGCAAAATTCGCCACAACGACGTCACAGAGATGCCCAACGCTTGAGAATGACGTGTGAGCTTTTTTCAACTTAAACCTCAGCGACAGCAATATTCTCGACACAGAATCACTTTCTGAGTCGATTTAACGATGTCCGTCCCTTCGTCCATCTGGCTGGCTGGCTAGCTGGCAGTCCATGTAAAGCTAGTGTGCAGAGTGCAGTCGCAATTTTGAAGATATTTCGATAAAATTTTAGCTTAAGCGACAAGCCGCTGTCACACAAAATATAAACAAACTATCAATATGCGCTTAAGCTAAAATTGTTTTTGCTATAAATTCGTAACGATAGAAAAAAACGTTTTTTGAAAATTGTGTCGCTCAAGCTTTTTTGGCGGTTAAGGCACGATATGGTCCTTCAGGGGCAAATTGGATAATAACACACAGGACTTCTGTAGGGTGTGCGGGGATGCAGAGGAGCCAGAGACAATAGAGCACATCATGTGCAACTGTCCTAGGTTGCAGGGTCATAGACTTAAGTGGCTAGGAAATAGATTCCTGGACGAAATCAGTAATGTTGCTGGTTGCAAACCGAGTAACATTCTGGGTTTCATTAGGGGAATAGGGTGGCTATTTAAGGGACATTCTACGGCGTCTCCAAATCCGTAAGGGGATATTTCTTCTTTCCTTCTTTCTCCCTTTACAGGCGGTTTTGGATTCTTCTTTCACTTTAAATTTATTCTTCTATTCCTTTTCTACTGAAGGGAATCACAATGGACCACAGGGTCTCCGAGTGGAAGTGCACATAGTGTACAACCCCTCCTATCCTATCCTATGGTCGAGCTTGACTTTCTTACTTGTTATTAAGATTGATAATGGGAACAAAAGCTTTAGCTCCATTTTTCAGTTTCATAAAGCTGGAAAGTCTTATAAAGAAATAGGAGAACAATTCAAATGTTCCAAAAGCATATAAAAGGTATGACACTGTAGCTAACGCAAAAGGCCCCGAAAAACATTAGCTCTCATCGAGTGCATGATAAGGCGAATCTCTAAAGCCGACACAAAATCATCCACTGAGATCCAACGTGAAATTCAAGAAAAATTTCGCACCGTTTTTTGGAAGATGGGCTTTATGGAAGAGCTGCGCGCAAGAAGTCTCTTCTAACTAAAGCGTGTAGAATTTGCTAATTCTCATTGGAATTGGATTTACATTTTAAACGATTAACTGGCTATGGAAAATGTTAATCTGTGCCTATTCGGGAATCCGGTTTATTGAAAGGAAATAACCACCGTTTTTTAAAGGTAAAAACGTAACAATATTATATTTTGTTTTCTATAAAATAAAAAATATTTGTTCATTAATTTTAATCGCCGTAAGACATTAGAGTGTCTCGCCTTACATGCAAAAAGAAAAAGTTCGTGGTACACCACCGAATATGAAGTATTGTTGCAGACAATTTCGAAAAAAAATTTGTTTTTTTGCCGAAAGTAGGGTCGCCAAAATACATTTTTTGTTATATCTTCGGCATTTATAATCCGATCTCAAAGTGTGATATATCGATGTTTTTGTCTTGAGGAGATTTACCTCAAATATTCCCGTTTAGTATTTACTGACCAGATCTCAGTTCCTACCACTCTATTGTACCACCCTAATATCAGAAAATAAAAGCTCACAAAAAATCATTAAACTTTTGTAAAGGAAGTTTTTCGATAATTCCAACAGAACTATTGAAATAATTAATTTTTTTTTTGCCGAACGTAGGGGTTTTTAAATTTTTTTTGTCATATCATATCATCATCTCCTCAAGACAAAAACATCGATATATCCCACTTTGAGATCGGACTATAAATGCCGAAGATATAACAAAAAAATGAATTTTGGCGACCCATACTTTCGGCAAAAAAAAAAATTTTTTTCGAAATTGTCTTGCAACAATACTTCATATTCGGTGGTCTACCGCGAACTTTTTTTTCGAGACACTAGTAAGACATGCTTCATAATAAAAATAAATTTGTTTTTTTTAAATAATAAGTCACTATAAAACATTGCACATATGTATGTATAATTATTAGCATAGATTTTTTTTCACTCAAAAATAAAATATAGATTTACAGTTGTATAGTTGCACCATGTTTACAGTTATTATATAAATATTTGGGTTGAATTCATAGTTAATAAATAACGGTCAACTGATTAGTATAAATGTGGCAACTTTATTAATTGCAGCTGTGCGCTGTCTTTTGAACAGAGTATGTTCAGGTCAGGCATAAAGAATCATTATTTTCAAAAGAAGAAGAATCATTTTTGTTTACTTTTTTCCACAAAAATCTCTTTGGACCAGTTCTCTATATTTGTATATATTTTCCAGATACTACTTATTTTATAATAAATATGGAAGAATATGAACTACAGGTACATTGTCATTAAAGTTTTAAAATGCAGTTTATTACAAATAATATACCCTTTCAGTTGCTGACTGTAGAGCAGGCACTTTTGGTGACACAGGATGAAAGTGTAAAACAAGAGTTACAAACTTTAAAAGACAGTATTATAGAGCTAATAGCATTGACTCAAGTTACGGAGGAAGAAAACAAGAATGGGGATCAAGTAAATGACGATGAAATGCAGAGATTTATGAAAGAAATTAATGAAATCGGCAAAGATGATCAACGTGATGATGGCTCAAAACTACAAGAGTTAAAAAATAAATTCGAAAAAATGATAGGAGAAAAGTGCTCAGCTCCCCACAAGCACTCATGGGGAGCAGTAGGTTACCACAATGCCATTATATGTGGCATAGAAGATGATGCTTACATTGACGAGGACGGCATTGTTGATGTTAAATTACGTGTTCTCTTCACCAATCCAACCCATCGAGAAATGCTACCTTGTAATTACTACTTTGAAGGAAATTGCCGTTTTGATGATGCAAATTGCCACTTTTCCCACGGCGAAACTGTACCAGCGGGCGAGTTAAGAGAATATGCCGCTCCGGACTTTTCACGTCTTTCGAGAAATTGTGTTGTATTGGCTAAACTAAACGATCGTATATGGTATCGTGGTCGGGTGTTATGTGCCAACTTTGTTGAAAAGCTATGTCGTGTACGTTTGGATAATAATAGAGAGCACAAGGAACGAGAAAAAGATTTTAATTTTGAAGATCTATTGCCAATATTTCATGGTAAGTATACGTGTTGAATTTTAAAAATTATCGCTAGAAAAACAGACCAACAACAAAAAAATTTTAAATATTTTATTTTTTTAATACCAGACGAAGATTTATCTAGTGGCTCATCAAGTGATTCCGACAGTGATACCGATGAATATCCAACGACTTCACTGGATTCTAACATATGTTTTAACAGTTTGTTCACTTACCAACTAACACAACCATTAGGAAACTGGGAAAAACATACCAAGGTAAATTATTGATCATTGTTCAAATTTATTCTTGGCATAAATCGCACTTGCACTGTTTAATTTAAGGGTATTGGCTCCAAACTAATGGCTAAAATGGGCTATGTATATGGAACCGGTTTAGGTTCCAATGGCCGTGGAATAATTACTCCAGTAACAGCACAAATTCTACCACCAGGTCGTTCTTTAGATCACTGCATGGAACTTCGCGAAGCTGCTAACGGAGATAAAGATCTTTTTAGTGTGGAGAAAAAACTTCAGAAAGATCAAAAGAAACAGGAACAGTTGAACGCTAAAGCTTATGCACGAGAAACTCAAAAAACCTCTGTTGATGTATTCTCTTTCATCAATGAAACAATTTTAGCTACCTCCAAAAATACAGATGAACCCAAAAGTAAACCATCTTTACAAAGTCATTCATCTAAGTCACTCAATGTGGAAAGCGTGCGTGTGGCCGATGATATACGTCGGAAGGAACGTGAAATTGCCGAAGTCGAAAAATCCTTAAAACGTAATGCGAGTGGCTCAAAGATTCACGATCATTTAAAACAAAAGCTGCATGCTAAAAATGCGGAATTGAATGTATTGCAACGTGAAGAAAATTCCTTATCAAGGGAACAAGCCTCGCGAAAGACAAAAGAAAAGTTATGTGTTTTTTAATTTAAGATTTCATTTGTATTTTTACATTTTTATTATTAAACTTTTTTATGTGGATTTAAAAATTATTGTTAAACTAATAATAATTAAACATGACAAGAATTATAATTACATAAAATTTAAATAATAATTTAGAAGAATTCTTGAAATTAAAAATTAAAGAAGAATGTTATGAAAACTCTATAGCTTTAATAAATTAGGTTATATAAAGAGGCATGTTAACACAAAGTCAATTTCGTTTGAATTATTGTCCTTTATTCGAAAAAAATTAGAATTAACAACGCCCACGATGTGGTATGCAAAGTTGTTTTCAACAATTACTATTCTGCTAAAAAATTTGACAAGAATATTGAATTTTTAAATATCGATCCTGGCACTTAACAGTCAACTGTAATCTCATTGGTAACTACGTTACATGTACATCGACGAATTTAAGAGAGAAATGAACCTCATTTTCATAATTGCAAGCAAACTAGAGGTATAAAATTGATTTGTGAAGATATTAACGAGAGTCCCAGGACATCTTTATCTTTTTAATTATAGAATTTTTCTCAAATGCAGTTTCCTATCGGACATACATACATACATAAATAAACTAGGGACCTAAAATAACAGATCCACTTCGATTTTAATGGTTAATTGTCACCATTTACCGTTTAAAAATCGTTTTTTTTTTATATCACAGAGAGAGTGATTTATACATATGTAGATATAAGAACATTTTAGTTAAGTATTTATTAGAAACAGAAAAGAAAAATATAAATAAACAAGATGAGTTGTTTAGAATTTAATTTTTTCGTAAAGATTCGGTTATAACTTTAGTTTTCGAACTTTAAAAATAAATGGCAAAAGTCCATTTAATACAAATCAACGAAGCTTAAATAAAAAATTCGCTGTGTTACTTTTTTACCAACATTATATAAAACAAATTCATTCATCTAACAGTCGTCTTTTGCTATAAAAAAATTAACAAAATTTCAATATTTATTGTTTGATTTTAAAACAATTTGGTGCAACAACTCCAAGCAACAATAAGCAATTTATTATAACATACCTATTAGGTTAACCAGAAATAAGTGGTAAAGTCAATCATTTGGAATTGTGGACAAGTTGTTTCAGTGACTGATACAAAATGCAAATCAAAACAAAAAACGATTACCGACTACTTTTCTCGCACTGTGAGTGTTTTCTTTGTTTTTTCTTTAATTTTTTATTTCAATCAATCACAACACTGTAACGAATTTGTATAGATAAGCAGCAAATTGACTTAATTTTTTTGTGTGATTGGACGACGACGACGAAGTATTTCTCTTATTTTTTAAATTTTTTTATCCACGGTTTTATTGCAATTTCATATTGCGCATTTCGTTTCTAGGGAAAAAAACAGTGACATATTTTTATTTGGACAACAAATTCCATTGTTAACACTCGCGTGCAGGTCTGACAATTGGAAAGGAAAACAAACAAAATATAAATTTTTATAGAAAAAAAAACAAGAGAGTTATTAGGCTGCTGTTGTTGACATGGGAAATTCAACATCAAAATCGGATGGCGCTAGTGGTGAGGGTGGTGAAGTGACCGATGGGAAAGCTAAAGGTAGTAAATCTAGTGGCCATCATCAGGCGAACGGGAAATCAAATGCTATAGGAAGTGCCTCTTCGGCAGCTATGCTCAAGGTCGAAAGTACTATGAGTCGATCTGCATCGGGTTCAGATGTTACAGAGAAATATTTCACCCAATTAGTGCCTATTGAAAAACTATCTGAGATTCTAAAAGAGAAATCATCAGCAAAATGTGGCGTTAATGGAATAGTGGAAGAGGTTTTTGTGGTGTGTTTTTTCTTTTTATGTTTAAAATTTCGTTTTTTGCTTGTGAATTCTCGTTGACTCTAATGATCTTAATAATAATAATAAATGTGTTAATTGAATTCTGTTTGACACTTGTTACGCTTATTTTGTACATACATACATATATTAATGTTTATTATTCTAGTCCCAAGTATTCCCCCATTACACTGATTTGGGGCAACGTCTATTTAAATTAATGCACACAACATCGCGAGCAACTACCGCTCATTTGGGCACTGTAGCGTTTCGTCAACAATGTGAACGTTTCTTGGGCATAATGGATGATGCCAAGGCACTGGAATGTTACATTAAAATGTATGCACAACAGGATAATCCAGATTTTATTGATAAGGCTGGTGTTACACGATTATTGCATATTTGCTACACAATTGCCATGCAACATTCTGGTAATTCGATAGTTTGTCCCTCGGTAAGTTTTCCAACAAAAAAAAAAATTACCAATACAGTAAAATTAATTTTTCTTTTATTTTCAGATAAATCGCACATTCAGTTCCGTTACAAAATCGATTTTCTTCAGTCACGATACCCTTAGCCTCGGCTTTGTTTGTCGTTGGTTCGAACAGAATCTGATTCGTTTAGTATTATTGGTCCATAAATATTGTATTCATACTCTATCAACCGCCTATCGTGGCCTTGAACAAGACGGTCAATCATGCGGCATTGAATTGCAAACACCAGTTTTGGAACAACGTAATCCATTTGGTGACAAATCATCTTCTTCATCGTTAAATAGCAATGGTTCTGCCGATATTGTTGATGCTTCGTCCTCATTAATGCCATTATCACAAGCCTGGTTGCTAGCCGGCGCCTTGCCTCCCTTGTATTCGAAACCTCAAAAGGTTACTTCACCCGCAGCTAATAAGGCTTCGGCATCGCAAATTTTCATTGAAAAATTATCTATGATGCCATCACATTGGACATTATTGTATGATTCAAACGAACATGGTCTGGGGGCAAATCGTTTTTTGCATCACGTTCTAGGTTACCGAGGACCCACATTGATTCTTATACACACTAAAGATGATCAAACATATTTGATTGCTTCGCCGTCAGAATGGAAAGAAACTCATTTGTATACCGGTGGCGAGGGCTGCTGTGTGATACAACTATGGCCCAAGTAAGTAATTGTGGATTTTTTTTTTACGGAAAAAATTAAAAAAATTAATTCTTTTAGATTTTCTATGTTGGAGAAGAAACCAAATATTTTGTACTTGAATACAACTATACGTGGTTATCCTAAAGGTTTACGTGCCGGTTGTGACCCTAGAAAACCGATTTTATCTGTAGATGAACATTTTGAAAATATTGATTGTAAAGGTATTGCAGCTGTTTTGCTTTCCATTGAGGTATGTATTTTAAAATATCTATATTTATATGTCAGGATATTTAAACAATACTTTTAGTTATTTCAATATATCATTTATATGCTTTAGTTACTAATTTTCATTCAGACTTGGTTTTTGAAATTCTATATTTCCATTCCATTTTATTGTTATTTAAATTGAGTCCACATTATGAATTCTATACGACGGTAAGTAATATTTAAGTGGTTGCTCAACATAATTTGTAACTGTCTCACACATGATACGTAGGTAGGTAGGAAGGCTGGTGTGAGTCACCTCACACCCTCACCCAGTGACCAATATGATCCATTGCAATGCCTTGGATAGAAAAATAAGTAATAGAGAAAGTGAAATAAAAGCTAAAGTAGAAGACAGGAAGGAATATTAGAGTGTGAAGAGAGAAAAGAGAAGAAAGAAAAGAGAAACCTGGCCAAAACCTTTTTAGACATACATATGTCCTCCACTTGTGCTACCAGCACTCAGTCTACTGTCGCGCAGCCAGGCCATTCCCATTACGAATCCCATTAGACTCTCCAGCCCACAGCTCGAGACATCCTCTAATTCACCCAAGAATCTATTACCCAGCCACCTCATCCTACTGCCCTGCAACCTGGGACAATGACACAGAATGTGCTCAACTGTATCCAGCTCATCCGGGTCTTCGCATAATCTGCACATATCCGACAATTCGGATCTCATTCTCACCGCCATCCTGCCTATCATGCAGGATAATGCCCATCATGCCCAACTGCCTACTCCTGCCCAGCAGCGATTCCGAATCGGACTCCTTAAGCACCGGCCACAGCGTCCGTGACACTTGGCAGTTCGTCCGGTTTCCCCAGGCTTGATTGGTCGCACTTAGGATCCATTCCCTAATTCTTCCGTAGTAGAAGCCTATTGGAGGTCCAACTGCGTCCATACGGTTATTCCCCTCTATGCCTGAGTCCATTCTTGCCATCTCGTTGCCGGCGATGTCTGAGTGACCCGGTACCCAGCACAGCCTAACCGTATCACACATCATATAATCAAGTTCCTTTTTTCTTTTCATATACAAAAACACTACTGTAAGTTCTTTATCGTCAAATGCTCTGCTTTATGACTCTAATATTCCCTAAATATAAATATTACTGTGAATAAATAAATAAAATAAATATCCAAAACATTCCCATGTTCTGTAAACCGAATCCGGGTTTCGTTTTTAAAACACAAATTCACATATTTTGGTGTTCTATAAATCGAATTTACAAGATTTACTTATTCGGCCCTGTTCTGTAAATGGAATCGTTTTTAAAAACGAGAAATTTCTAAATCCGAATAAATCGCTTTTTCGTGTTCTGCAAATTACTCGTATTGATATGATTCGAAATTAGGTTCGAATTTTTAGTTAAACGTCAATGTCAGCTGTTGATTAAAAAAATTCACAATTTGTAAATAAAAAGAAAGATATAAGAAAAAATTTTGATCGCCATGTTAAAAATAAATGTTGTTTTTGCAAAATACTTGTGATTTACGCAATTATTTTATTTTAAATAAGTTTTTTTGAATTAAAATTTAATTTAGTTATAAAGTGTTTGTCATAAAAATTAATGTATGTATTATGTTTACTATTATTACAAGAGTGTTGTTTATTCAAATGCCTTTTATATTCTCTATAAAAAAAAGTGTTTTGTTCATTAAACTTTTTTGTCACTCTTAAAGCAAAAATATGTGGAAATTTTAGGGTGCTTTTTAAATAATTTTTTTTTAATTCAAATATATTAAAATGCATGTAATTTTAATAGGATAAATAAAAAAGATTTCATATTTTATATTGCATTTGTTTTTTTTTTTTGTTATTTTTGTAGTCCTTTATTAAAATAATTACACATTCGATTTCCTTTCGACTAGGTTTGTTTACTCGATTTCAAAACGAGATAAATTATGTGAACTCGGTTTACAGAACACCAAAAATTGTGAATTCGTTTTAAAACGAGAAATTTACTCAAAGTCGGTTTACAGTACAGGGCCGATTGAACTTTCACGTAAACAAATCTATTTCAATATACAAAATCGTGTGATTTCAGGAACATTTTTGTTATTTAAAGTTATTGTTACTGAAAAGCGCTCTTTTTTGAAATCACTCCATTTACAGAACAGGAGCGATTAATGCAAATTATGTATGTTCAGAGGTGAAGGATTCATAGAAAATTTCGGAGTAAAATAAGAAGTATTTTTTCGTCGAATGTTTGGTCATCTCGTTCCAAAATATGTTATTTACTTAGAAGATACAAAAACGAAAGCATCTCTGACAAACAGGTAAAGTATTTCCGGATTATTAAAACCTTAGTTTGTCCTTGCATGGACATCAGCAGGTCAAATTATATTTTTTCAAATAGGAGATAACCACTAGGGTCCTCCTCTGATCCAGCTATGACAACGTTAATATAAAAATAATTGCAGTAAATTTCTATAAGTTCCACATTAATTGGTTTAGTTTCCAGAAAGAGAAATCTAAGTAATTTTGACTGAATTGTATAAGTATATTTTTATGATTAAATAAAAGACACAGATAAGCTAAAATAATAAATGTTCTACATAGTGATAAATAATAATAAACTGCAGAACAATTTTAGATTTCTACAGATGAGAAATGGCAAAAGAAATATGTAGGTACTACGCAAAATTTTTGTCTTACTAACAATAATTTTGATTATAATTCCTAATTTCTGACAAATTTTCTTTTTTGTTAGTTTTGTTGCACACTCTTCAGTTTAAGCTGAACAGTTTTTGTTCAATTCTCTTTTAACCTTGCCATTTAATTCACACACGTCAATTCAATTTTTGTACATTTCAATGCAAATCCACATGCATGAAAGAAAAAAACAAAAGAAAATAAGAAAATTTACTATTACCGTCAATGTACCTCTTTTGTTCTCTTTTTCCTACTCATCCAAAAATACTTGCCTTACCGAGTCAGAATTGAAGACGATGAAAGCGGACTTAATGGCACAAATTTTGCTAAAACATTTCATCATGTCTTATAATTTATATGAGATAATAAAATACTTTCTAAATGAAATATTTTTAATATATTTATTTATATAGTGTATTTCAATTAATTTAATATATTTGGTTTATTAATTGTAATAGAACATTTCTTTATATATAATATGTATTTATGTATATGCAGTTATTTGTCTTATAATTATTTTTAAATTTCGTTAGTTTTATTTTAGGTATAAATTTATTCACAATCGTATAAAAGAACAAAAACACAAAAATCATCACTCATGTACAAATAAATAAATAAAATAGATGTATATTAATTATTAACTATCACGCATCAAAGCTTCCATAACAAACAAAAAACATGGCGTTATTTTCAGTTTTAATTGTATTTAGAGTTTTATACTTAAATTTTTTGGTATTTTTTGGTTAAAATTTTTTTTATTGTTTTTTTTTTCTAGGTATGGGGCTGTGGAGATAAGACATCACGTGAAGTGCAGTTGGATATTAAAAAGTGGCAAATTAAAGAAGCTGAACGACAACGTACAGTTAAATTAACAGCAGCTGATTGGATGGATCATCCAGATCGTTTCCTTTTGGAATTGGGCGGACGACAAAACTACAACAACTAAAGCAAAATAGACGGCAGGCTGTGAGTGATTCAGTTAGTAATGTGAAAGAGCAGTATAGTAGTCCATAGTACACAGGAACCAGTTAATTACATATAATATATTTGATAAGATTGATTTGACGTATGAATGGGTGGGTGGTTTGACTGATTTGGTGTGTGTATGACAATGAATATTTAAAAAAAAAAACTGAGAAACAAACAAATTAAAATAAAGATAAACGTTAATGAAAAGAAGAAATCAATTTTAAAAACAAAAACAAAATTTGCCTCTTGTTGCTTTAATTTAAATTGAACAAATGTATTTAGTTGTTAACAAAATGAAACTGACTAATATTCTTTACCATTCTTGATTTAAAAAAATATGAATGTGTGCATAAGTCTTTCAAATTTTTTAAATACAACAAATGACAATGTGTTAATAAAATGTACTTAAAATAAACCCCCTCCCAGCAATTAAACAGAAAGTGTTTGTATTAGTATAATTTTTTTAAAATGTTGCAAAGAAAACAACTAAACTAACTAAGAAGTAAAATAAAACAAAGTAATGTATTAATTTAATAAAAAAAAACTGTGAAATAAAACAATAATGGAACTTATATCATTAGAAGGTAAATAGAAAAAATACATACATTCCCTTTTTATATTTTAATGAAATTTGAATAAAATACAAAAACATTTCAATTTAATTATCTTTTTTTTATTATTTTTCAAAGTTAATAAAAAAATATTTAAAATAAATACAAAAAATAAAGGAAATAAAAATTATATAAATTTGTGTTGTAATATTAACCTAAAGCTAAAAAACTAACTACAAAATTATTTAATACACACGACTCTATAACATTTCATACACAATTTTTAATTCATTTTATTTTTTTGTTTTTTATTTTATTAAAACTAACATAACGTCAAACGTTTCGGAGTTTTCCCTACCAAACTGTATAAAGGAATTTCGTTTTACACATCATATTCTTGTTTTCACTGTAAACATTTAATACAAAAAAAGACAGTGCGTATGAGTAGTTTTACTGCTTTATTTTTGTCTTTTACTTTTTTTTTAGTTTATTTAGATTTTCTAAAGCAATATTTGGAAATGCATCTGTTAAAATACACAAAAAAATACAAAAACAAACTTGAAACATTGTTTGATAATTTAGCTTAAAGCCGATGAAAATCACATTTGTCTTAAAGACTGTTTTTATATATGAAACTTCTAGTTTTTCTGATTTTTGAATGAGAGATTTAATGATAGCTAAAATTAGATAGAACTGTTATTAGTTTTTAAAAAAAGGTCACTTGCAGTAAATGTGTTTTTTTGTTTGTTTCTTTTTATAATTATAATTGTTCTTTGTTGAGTTTTTTGTATAAATGTACCTACACATAATCTACTATGTACATATGTATATTTGTATATAACAAAATAAGTCTTGCTTTCTTAAAACTAAAGACTGACTTTCTTTTTGTTTTTGTTACTTTGGTTAGTTTAATAAAATCAAATCAAAATATTTAAATATCAAACGTTTAAATTAGAACAGATGCTGCTACAAATATACATATAAAACCAAGTGCATAGTTAACACAATCACCCCTATCGTGAATAAAAATTCCACATGAAATTTGTTCCCTTTTATTTTTTTAACATTGAATTTTAATAGGAAAAATGTGAAAAGGGAACAAACTTCATGTGGAATTTTTATTCACGATAGGGGTGAATAAAAATTACAATTAATCCCAAACAAAAATTAAAAGAAATAGTGATAATAAAGTTATTAAAGTATAATTTTGAAATTAATTCAATTTCTTATATTAAACATTAAAGCAAAAAAATAATAAGTTATAACAATGACAATTTAGTACGTTCGTTTGTTTGTTTTTCTAATACAAATAAAATGTTATTTTTATATATTTCAGCAACTTAAATGTTTGTGTGTTTGTTGATTTTTTTATTTTGTCTTTAGAATCATTTCAAATCTTTTAAGTTTTATATCAAAATATTTGTCTTTAATGTGTTAAAAATGAAGTAGGATTTTGTTTAACCAAAAGGAAATTTAGCAGGACTAATCAACTGCGTAAATTAAAAGGAAAATACTTTTGTTTTGGTAATAAAAACTAATAGATCAATTTTTATTATAAAAAACGAATAAGTGATCGAAAGTCAAAAGAGTAAATAATGTGGAGTTTTATATTAACATTCTAAAACAAGTTAAACATTCTAAATTAAATTATTCATCAAGTCGCATACTACGAATTATTATTTATCGTTAGATAGCTTCAGAAACTTCATAAAATGTGCCGGATTTAAAAAAAGTAAACAATATTTTTGGTTGCTAAATGTTTTTCAAAGTAGTTTTAATAGGTCCGTCCATATTCAATAAAGACAATCACCCCTTTTTCCCTTTTATTTTTTTAACATTGAAAAGTGTGAAAAGGGAACAAATTTCATGTGGAATTTTTATTCACGATAGGGGTGAATATTTTAAGATTTAAGAGATCCCATCGATTTTAATCTAAAAAATATTACTTCGTTTCGAAAGAGAACTTTTTAAATCAGAATGCATATAAACAAATTTAAACAGCCATTAATGTCATTATTTCTTTATTAATGTGAAATCTTTAGAAGTTGCAGTGTTAGTTACCTTAATTTGTAATTTGATTGTTTGTTTGTTATAACCGAATTTGTTGCTAGTAGCATTATTGAGACCGAGGGAGACAAAAATTCAGTTATTACAATTATAATTCATCTTTGCCAACTTACTATCTATTCTCAGAAACGAAAAAAGACCGGCAAAAAAGTTGGACATCAAAACATATCTGAATGTTGTAATTTTAAGAAGAGAATTCCCAGAAAATTATTCATGCAAATATGAGAATAAAAGTTTGAAAAATTGTATTGCGTTTTTTATATTTGCACCTTTATTTGAAAAAAAAAAAAAAAAAAAAAATAATTCCTTTAGGTCCCTTAATAATTTGTTCTCTTAACCGAATCTGATTAACGAATACGTTAAAATACGTTTAAATTTAATATGGATGACAGTAGGACAAAATCAACAGGTTTCCAAAGTAATGGAACGTAGAAATAAATAAATTTTGAGTATTTAATATCAATAGGTAATATTTGTTTAAGAATAACAAAAACTTGTTTATGCAATTAAGAGAACAAGTACAATCTGAGTGCGAAAGAAACAACTATGAAATTTCCTTTAAGCTCACTTGAGATTTCCATCGGTTATGATAGAATTATTCACAGTTAGAATTATTGTAACACTTTGCAATATTCGTAATTTTATACGAATGTTTAAACAAAAGAAACCATAAATATAATCTGTATGACTTTGGTTAAATATTAATCAAAAACCTATAACAATATTGCTTATTTGGAGATTTAAAAAGAGGACTTTTGTTAAACAAAAACAAACAATCAAACATTTATGTTACAAAATACAAAGTTTAACAAAAACAATAGCTATTGCCTTTGTTTTTTTTTTTCTAGAGCCTACACCGTCCGATCTGTACGTCTAAATCTATTATAGCATGTATGTTTTTATATCTTTACATTACGTATTATTAACATTTTAAGTTGGAGTTGTAATTAAAAATTTAGATTGTGATTGATGTTGGTGTTTTTGTATTAGTTGTCGTGATTGTTAGTGATGTTAGTTTAAGTGGTGTATTCAGTAGATTCAGTTTGTGGGTGGCAACGTTGTTGTTGGTGGTGTTGTGTAGTAGAACTTGTTGGACCTACGTCAATATCATCATCATCTTCAATATCATCTAATAATTTAGGACCCGCACCATCTGCGGGCGAAATTAACCAATCAGATGAATTATTACTGTTGTTACTGAGGCTGCCACCCGTCGACAATTTAAGGCTACTGGAAAACCCTATAGAAATCGAATCACTAGCGGATGGATTATAATTTTGACTATTACTATCATAACGCTGTCATCTTGAGGAACCGATAAATGATGAAAAATCATCAACGGACTCTGGAATGGGACTGGGTGCGTTAGTTGTCGTTACATTGCGAGCCTGCAGGAAACTTGTACCATCCGCCACGGGCGCGCCATAATGAGTCGGAAAGTCTCTAACGGTCGTATCGCGTTTTTGTATACTAATGCCGCCGAAATTGGAGTGGGTAGCAGAGGGATGAGTGTTAGTGTTGGTAGCAATGATGGCGGCGGCATTGTTTGTAGCGTTGCCTGTTGCTGTTATGGAAGCTTTGGAAGTTGTGGGACGGTTACCTGCTAATTGGGATTGAGAATCATTGGTTATTGCAGCATCACAAACGGGTAGCACAAGACTATCTGTAGCTCCATAGCGATTGGCTTTGCCCAGTGGTTTAGAATAATGCGAATAATATGGATTTCTTATTTTATTACCTGTTTCATCATTAATGTCACCAGCTGAAACTAGTAGTTGGCTAGCACATGCGTCGTCACCTTCCTGGCGTTTGTTTATTAAGTACTCGGACTCACTGCTCGAACGTCTAGGGCCGCGTGATAAAGGCTGATACGTGCTGCGACCTTGGAATCGACGACTTATCGTACCGGTGACAACACCTAAGTGTTCGGATACGTCTTCCTGTATATCGGATATATCGATCATAGACAAAAATGCACGGCACCAGTTGTGATTGGGATTGTTCCAATATTGTTGAGAATTAATGTGAAATGGATAGTGAGGGAAACTGTAAATGTGGGCCACTGCTGCTATAAACATTTCAATGCATATAATGAAATTCTGTAAATGAAACATATTAAAAATAATTTTGAATTAAACATATTTACGTCAAACGAATGATATCAATTAATACTTTCTAAACTTACTTGCAACATTGATGCCAAATTAGCATCATCTCCCAAATTATCAGCTTCAAAAATTTTGATAATTTTATAATAAACTAAAACATTTAGTAAAACTCCTTGGCTAATAATGAAATGAAGTATTACAATGTTAACGCAATTATGCAAGAAAATAGTTGATTTACTTACAAAAATGAAAAGAAAACTACGGCCTTTATGCAGAAAAATTTTGGAAGTGGTTTCATAGGCTTTAAATCCTCCTATTAAAATAATTTATAATTTATTTCCATAAGTATTTAATAATTTTAAATCATACCTTGTTCGCTTTATAAAACAATACAAGACAATACATGGCCACGAATTGTGAAATGTTGTTGATAGCAACTATGTAAGGAAATGCTACATTTCCTGCAAAAGTACCTTCGCCATAGACACCGCATAATTCGCAAATACTAAAAACATACACATTAATAATTACTTTTTTAAAAATTTTACATCTTGTTTCGTTAAGCGGTAAAAAAATGTGTTTTGTCGTAAGGCGCTTGTCGACAGCGTTTTCAATTGTAATTAAGATATAAGTCGGCCTCAGTAATTTCACTTTTTATATTTACGATTACATTCAAAATATTGGTAATAAAAATACTAAATAAAATACTTAAAACGCTTCATTCTATTTTTACAAATAAATTATGTTCAGAAAATAATCGAGGATCTCACTTGTTGCATCGATAAATTAAAACATTTTACAAACAACAAATGATGGAAATTAAAAGCTTTCATAAGTATGTACATACATATGTATATTAACCGACAAATCTCGATATCACGTACATTAAAAATTAAAATAAAGAATTTGAATACCACTTATGGCAACAGCTAAATGTTATTCAATGTTACAAACACAAAACAATAAAACCAATTGAACAACGATATACGAACATATCGCAAAATTGAATAATGGATACACAATACTAGCAATATTCTTATAATTGGAGTTGAATTAGAAATATGTATGTACTTACACCGATATAAATGTGGTTATTGGTCTCACCACTGTATATTGTAAAATACCATGTTTACAGTTGTGTATAAACTCACGACCCATGGGCCAGGGTCGCATACAACACATAGGGAAGATGTGATGTACTTGAGGTCTGTATAGCATTGTTGCTTCCAAATCCATACTCAAATTTAAATAATGTAGCAAATACACCATAAAATTATAGATCACATAGGCTTCATAGCACTCACGTAAGGAATCGGCATATATTGAATGTTTGGGAAAGAATAAACCAATCCACTGAAAATATAAGCACACACATGCATTTGGAAATGATAAATAATTAAATGTTAATGAGGATACTTACAGCATTTAAGGCGTATATGGGCACCATCCACAATATGCGTATGATGTGCTTTTGTAAACTGGGTTTTGTGAAGTGAATCACATGCTGTATAATGTGCCAAATTGATATGGGTACTGCTGATAAAACAAATAAACCACCAATTAATATCAATTGATCACGACGCTGAAAGCCATCCTTCACTGAGTTGATAATGAGCAGGGGCACCACAATTATGGCAAAAATACCATAGGTTATGATAAGCAAAGGTCGTATCCATATACGCCACTCCTCGCAGAATCTTCGCAATGAATAATTCTGACACATATTCTATTCTTTCGGCTGTCTGTTCACAGCTACTTCTGCGGATTTTTTATTTGATTGTTGTTGTTTCTGTTGCTAATGCGATTGTGTACTGTAAAAAAGCCTTTATCTCGTGTGAAATTCTGTTAACAAAAATGTATGTATGTTTGCGTGAAAAATAGTAAAAAAAAAAGTTTATTCTAATTTATATTTTTGAGTTGTTAAGCTGAATTTGATTGAACATGTAAATAGTTTCTATTATTTTGTTGGTGGTATTTTAATTGGTGTTTAATTTCTAATTGGTTGGCACTGTATTGGTTGTTGTTTTTTCATCTATTTCGCTCAGACACTGTTTTCTTTTGTACTAATCAATTTTTTCTCTGGCACTTTTACTACTCAAATACTGAATGCAATTCATGTTTTATGATATTTTCAATAACTTATCTATCTATAAAAAGTTTGACATAAATTATAAAAGTTTTAATAAGTAATAAACAATTATCTTCTTTGTTGTTTAGATGAAAATACAAAATATTTTTCGCGATAATAGCGGAATATGAAAGTTTTACTTTCGTTCAAATTTGTTATGAGCTGTCCATGAAGCATGGTTACCAATGTCACAAGGGCAAAAACAGATTACAAAAACAAAACCAACGATTACCGAAAATCCCAGGAATTGTTTGAAGTTTTATAAAAGAAAAACAAACATAATAAAAAAATAAATATAATAAGAATAAGTTTAGAAACTAAAAATATTACATATTTAATTTTTCATTTATTATTCCAAACAAGTTTTTATATATGTATATCATAATTGTATATCATTGTAAACTTTTTATTTTCTGTTAAAAAAATTTTCATTTTTATACTTCAATTATTAATTGATTACAATTCAAAAATTGTATTATCCCTGAGGAAGCTATCCATTGTGATAGCGAAATATTGGATATTAAAATATATAAAACATTATTATATTTATATTAAAAGTGACCTAATTGCTTGAAAAAACAATTTATAGAATTATTCTATTATCTTCGATCTTTTTGTATGATTTTTTAATTAATTAATTTTTAGGTTTGAGGACATTTTTTGGTTTTTATAAAAGATTTTTTATTTTTATATATAAATTACTCGATATTTCGATTTCCTTTGGAAATCTTCGTCAGGAGTTAGTTTATTTTAATATTTACAAAAAACAAGTTTTAACAAATTTTATACACATAAACAAATTTTTCTAAAATTTTTTCTTCACCAACTTTTTTATTTATTTGCCATTGTTAAAATTGTAATCATTATGATGTATAGGATTTATTAAATTTTGTGAATTTTGTTACATATGTATGTTTATAAAGTAAATACAAACATTGCTTTTGTGCCTCAATTAGATTGTTGCTAATGCACATAAAATTTAATATACCTAAAATTTAATAATACTCAAATCGAAACTTTAAACGGTCAACAGCTGAAGTAAATTTTTATTTACATTACACAACACATTGCACAAAAATATTAATCTAACATAAGTCATGGCAACACTGTGAAAAGAAAACTTAACGATAAAAAATTTAGTGTTGATTATAATGGGTTCTAGTACATACTACTATTCATACAAATTGCAGTGAGACAAAATTATTGCCAAGTTATTGTTTGTTCAGAGCCAGGAAACTGGATATTTTTCAGTCTGATATATAATTTACACCAGAATATCGGAAAGATATACGTATGTATACAAACTGGTAGTCAAGCTGCAATAAAGTCTCTGACAGGTGTATGTACTGCATTAATAGTCCAAGAATGTCGGACATCCTTGAATAGGATGGCGAGACAATCAACAGTTTCACTCATATGGGTGTGTATAACGAAAATAAGACTTGCTTAACTTCAGCACAGCAAACAGGTTCACAGTTTTTAGCTCAGCAAAAGCATAAAAGAAAAATTCAAAAACTGTAAGTTTTAAGCAGCAGCAAATTTTTTAAAGTGAATTGCTGTGTCAGCAAATAACATCACATAGTATAGCTACAGTCAATAGTTTTATTTTTGTTTTGTATGGCTTGCGCTGCGCTGTTGCTTGCTCACTAACAAAGTTTTAAGTGTAAGCTAAGCAGAAATTTGTGTGCTTTTGCTAATTCATAGTCAGCGTATTCAACGCTGCTACAAATTAACAACTGTTACTACGAGCTTGCTCAGATCAGGTGGGAAAATGAACACACCTGTACAATCACAGGACTCTTTTGGTCTAGGCTAAATAAAAAAACTATTGTTGTACTTATTGAAACTTCAGCGACCCCAACTAAGTAACTTAGTGTCAGTGATCACTGGACACTTCGGCAACCATGCAATGTATAAATGTCCAGCAATACACTTTTAGCATAACATTTTTCTGGGGCTAAGATCCTTTAATAGTCTATCTTAAATATTAGCTATAAAATTAGAGTGTATTGATGACTTCATTAGAAGAAGCAATTGGCAATAGTCGTTATGGTTGTTGTTGTAACAGCTAAACTAAATAATTTTCAATCAGAGAGTTCTACAGTGAGGTCGAGTCCAAGGAATTGAGCTACTTCAACTTGGTTGGTTCATAAATCCATTGGACGAAGCGAAGTATGATTGGCTGGACAGTTAAAGATGTGAAGGGTGTCATAGGAACCCTGGCCACATGCTGGGCATAAGTTTGGGACGGCACGGTCTATGCGGGACCAAAAGGCATTAAGTCTGTTGGTCCATCCCGACCTCAGTTGTGCCAGAACTACTTTTGTTTTCTGCTGCAGTTATTTTTCAGTTTCTGCAATTGACGGTGGGCGACCTCCAAGTACGACACTCATGCAATATCCTGCGACAGCGGTATTGATTCTCTGTGAATGTCGTTTAAAGCTGCTACATACGAGTTTTGATCTAGCGGATCCTGTACGTGCCTTCGTACATCTTCCTCGTATATTCGAAGGTCCTTCCTGACATGTCACGGAGAAGACTCGTGCTGTGTGATGTTAAAGCTTGGGTGAATCCTCCGATGACATCCCAGGAGGAACTGTTTTGTCAACATGACATGTTCCATTACAGGTAGAACCTTCGTTTCTTTATGAAGATTGTGTTCTGAAGTTATTTGCATGCAGCCTGAGATGATACGTAAGGCAGCATTTTGGCGACTTTGTATGTTTCTCCACTGGGTATCACTTAACAAACACCACACTGGGGCAGCGTAGTTCACCACTGACCGACCCTTCGTGTTAGCCAACAAGGTTTCTTTGTTTATATCCCAAGTGCTGTCGGCTAGCGCTTTATGTACCTTGTTTCTACTACGCAATTTGTGCGAGATTGCAGTAGCGTTAGCTGAGAGGTAAACAGGCTATCAAAGGTGGATCCAAAGATTTTGTGTTCCGCTGACTACAATGCTAAGATGGTGAAGAGTGTTGCTGAAGACTTCGTTGGTGATAGTTGCAGGTTCTTGAAAATAGGCGAAGCTGTCGACAAAAAGCTTTAGGCAATACCATAATTTCTGTTGAAAATTGATAGTAAACAGTGAAACTATAAATTTTAATCCTAATTGAGTTATAAGTTCTTTGTATAATTTTTTGCTTTAAAATCAATGGGTACTGATGGAATGTACCAAAAATATACCTGTAAAAATATGTATATGACTGTCCATGATATGACTATAAGATGAAAGTAAAAAATTATATATAAAATGATTGACATATTTTTAATTGGGGAATTAACGAAAAACACTTCATATTTGTAAACTTTCCAATTTAATTAGGGAAAATATTTGCTTGAAGACTTTGCAGCCTCAACAGATATACTTTTTTTTAAGTGTTTTTTGTTCATTTATCGATAAATAACAAGTCAATTTTCTGCATTAGACTGAACACATCCTCTTGGGAACAAACAGCTGATGAATGTTAATTTTCTTATTTTAATTTTGTAGTGATTAACAAATAAAAAATAATATAAATATGAATTTATCAGTGAAAAATATAACAAAATCCATACAGTTAATGATGTTTAAACAATTAAAGCGATATACTAGTAAAATCGCTGTAGAAATCGATGGAAATGTTGTACAAAAAATTGAAAATAATGAAGTAAAGCCAAGACAACATCCAGGAATAATAAAATTTAATCGCATGCTATTGCCGGCTAATATTGAAAAAGCTCTAGAAAAGGCAGTCGGTGATTTTCCAATTAAAACTCTTATGGAAGACTGTAAAAAACTAAATCAATTCATAGCATCGCGTCATCCACCCGCAGAGGCAGAGGAGATGAATCTAAAAATTAAAAAGATTATGGATGAAATAGAAACAATAATGCCCAATGAACAAACTGCAAATCTCAGTGAACAGGAACGCAAACAATGGCAAATACGTCGAGAACAATTGCTGCAGAGACGTTTAAGGGAGAGAACATTTGCTTGGAAACCTTTGCAATATGGGCAATATGAATCGATTGTATATGCTGTTGGGAGAGGTGCTCACGAATATGGAATTTTAATGCGAATTTTGCTGGAAATTAAGAAAAGAGATACAGAATTTAAACCACAAAGTTATTTGGATTTTGGTTCTGGTGTTGGCACTGGAATGTGGGCTGCCAGTAATCTGTGGAAAGATTCCCTATTCGAGTATTTTAATGTGGATAGTTCTAGGCATATGAATGAATTATCTGAATTGATTTTAAGGGATGGCAATGAAAATCAACAAATGATTTTGAGAAATGTTTTCTATCGTCAGTTTTTACCAGGATTGGAGGTAGGTGTAGTTGAGGGATTTTAATATGGAAAATATTGTTTTAAATTCATGCTGTTTTCCAGACTAAATACGACTTAGTTTTATGTTCACATTCTTTGTTCGAATTAGCCAGCTCGAAGGACCGTTTGAGTGTGATATTAAATTTGTGGAAAAAATGTGACGGTTATTTTATTTTAGTAGAGGAAGGAACAAGACGTGGTTCCCAATTGGTGAATGAGGCAAGAGATTTCATTTTATCATTGGAGGAGCATAGTTTAGTGGGACATGCTTTTGCACCGGTAAGTAAAAAAGGAACTTATCGATCTGCAGATTTAGTTAACATTATTCATAACTGCATAAACTCAATTTTAATAAATTCCAGTGTCCACACGATGACATTTGTCCCCGGCTATCAAATTCTGAAGATCGTACTCCCTGTAATTTCGAAATCAATTTTGTGCCCACACAATTAAATAAAAACACCAAACGTACTGCCAGAGCCAGATTCAGTTATGTGGTACTTAAAAAAGGCTTGCCTAAAGATAATACAAGAGAATGGCCACGTTTAGTACGTCCTACGCTGGTACGTTCGAAACATGCCATTTGTAGAATGTGCATGTCAGAGGGTAAATTACAAGAAATTATATTTACCGAATCTAAACATGGCAGGTTAGTAAAATTGTCATGAGGCAAAGTTTATTTTACAATATTTGATTTTGAATTTAGACCTGCCTATAGATGTGCTAAAGCAAGTCGTTGGGGTGATCGTTTGCCTATAACTATTGGAGAACCTTTTGAAATAATAACTAAGACTAAAACTAAACAAAAATCTACAAACCCTGATAAGGATGCAGGCCAACAATCTTCAAAAGGAGAATAAAGTTTAAGTTAAAATATTTATAATAATGTTGTTAATATTTTGTTGCTGTAAATACAAAAAATAACCCATTTATTTTATTAAGAAATTAAAACGACGAAACTTCTTATGTATATGTATATATTTTTAATTTTCAATTTTCTTCATTCTTAAAAATGGACAATATTGAAACTAGGAAATCATACATAGCGATGTAAATAAACAACTTAAATTAAATTCTTAACATAAGAAAATTCTAATAATGTATGTGTTTATTTGTATTCAATTATAATGCAAAAATAATATGGCATCTATAAGACCGCCAGTTAACATGTAACGTTTGTGACTTTCTAAAATTTGTTGTTTGATACTTTTCCTATAATTCATATTAACCACACAGGGTACGCATTGATACTGATGGGCTAAATGTTTTAAGGTGCCATATATGTGACCCATGCGATTCCACCACAAAAACGGTGATTCATCGAGGCTGCAATATACATCGGTGCGGTAACGTTTCAAATCCGTTTCTACACTATTGGGTAAATTTACGACAGGTTGTTCCACAGGACTTTCAGACAAATCGAAAAATAATTCTAAATCTTTACGAAGAAACAATATATATATTTTATATTAAAGAAAGAAATATTATTCAGTCAACTTACTTGATTTTTTTATTACATTCGTATTTGATTTCACTCTATTTTGTGGAGCTCTAGGTGAGGAAACACTGGGCGAAATACCTTGCGAATCGATTATTTTATCGTATTTTGTTGTTAAAATTTTTACACAATTACTTAAATTATTGACGTTTATTAAACGATGAAATCTAGGATCTAATAATGCGGAAATAGTTAACTGATTATCCGATAAAACTCTGTAAATAGAAAAAAATTAAATTATTATTTATTTTTAAAATACAAAAATAGATTTTGCCAAGCTTAACCTAAAACGTTAATTTGCTAAAAGCAGTTCTGTTTATTTTCAGAATTTTCTCCCTTAATTCTTTAATTTCTCTAGCTCTTTCCAACATGAGCCTTTATTATTATCTTTCAGTAATGTACTTTCGATGACAGCAGACACAACATCACTCTTCTGCACAACCTCGCCGTATGAAGAATACTAAGTGATTTCGTTTAAGACCAATAGCGGACAAAAGATTTGTGGAAAATTTCTCCATTTTTTTTTACTAAGCACAATGTCTCACTACTTTCTCAGTACCTTTTTCTCTTTCTCCAATTTTTATCCTTTCAAGCAACATAAAATAACCTACTCAACAGAGCCGTCACTAATAAAGAGTCTTAAATCAAAGGGCAATAAGATTCTTAAATCTTAGAATATTATGCTGTAGGAACCAATAACTGCGTTAAATATAAGAATCTCCCTGCAATTTTCACAAATTCGCTGAGTACGTTATAGTGAAATTATTTAGGTAACTTAAGCATATTGTTGTAAATATTGTAAGTAAATCTTTAAAATGTTTACACACTACAAAGTATAAAATCCAACTACTATAACAACAATACTTACAATGTATGAAGTGTATTACTAATAGTACTTTTAATCATTTCCACAAAATTGTCACCACTTTCATGTATGGCTAGTTTTTTCGTTAAAACCTTAGCAGTAATTGGTGATAACATACTGCTTAGTGGTATATCTTCACCCTTTAACGTATCTAAAGTTACCTAGAAATACATAAAATAGTATTAATATTTTTTTTAATAAAATGTAAACTAAATAACTTACTGAAAGTGTACTTAGAATATCATAAATGCCTTTAGCTGAGGCAACTAAAACCTCTAACTCTTCCGGCCAAAATAAAGTTTCCGAGAAAAACTTTAATAATTCATAATAAGTCCAAGGATATTCATCGCTTACCGGGGGTATTTCAACATCCTGAAATAAAAATAAATAATTAAAGAAAATTAAGTTTTAAATACAAAATCAAATTAGAACACTCACCTTGGAGGTTATTTCTACATTATAACGCATAATAGTATCCTTGATTTCATCAATAATCGATGCTACGGCTGGTAATGCTATTACATTTTTAATACAATGGTTAACAATTGTGTCATAGGATAATATAACCGGTATATCTTTAATAAAAATATTCAATAATGTTTGTTATTGAATAAATAAAATATCCTTTAAAATTTTGAACTTACCTTTTCTATTTAAAAAGTTCTTTAAATAATCATCATAATCACAATTTATTATTGCCGCTGTACAATTTTGTAAATTAAACTCTTCAAATATTGCATCAATAGCAGTGAATTTATTATATTCTATAGTACAATAGATTTGATTTACCAAATTGTAATCAGGTGCATCTGTGGTATAATTGAAAAATATTGACAAAAAATTCTTCTGTTCTATATTAGTCCACATTTCGAAACCCAACGAATAGGGTTTAATTTGTGAATGAACTTTAATTTGATCCGATAGGGTTGTATATTTATCACTGTGTAATTCTTTTATGTATAACTCGATCTAAAATTTAGGAACATTATAAAGCAAATCTTTTTTAAAATACCTAATTTCACTTACTTTTTTCACTGAAGGTACCGGTACATTTCCACACAGAGTTCGTATAAACTTTGCCATACTCGGATCAAACAAACTTTCAACATTTCGTATATCATCGATCACGAGATTTGTTAGAGCCTCCTGTAATTGATAATTATCTATGGTCGACATATCACTGGCCATATTATTGACACCACTAATACGATATTTAGTACGTTCCACGACATTACGATTACTCATCTGTAGCAATTCGCTACAGGTTGGTTTGACATCGTTGGCACTGCTAACTTCGATTTTTGTAAAATGATTACTATCCACAATGTCATCGTCTTCATATGTCATTGGAACGACAGTTTCATATAGAATCGAATGGTCATCGTTGCCACTTACAGAAGCATCATTTGAATATGTGTCGTGCATCATGGTCGCGTGGTACTCGACTTTAACTTTGGGTTTCCTATATACTGGTTCACGTTTAATTTTCATGCCGCCTGAACCATTAAGCGACATTTTAGTTTGAGGTTTACGTGGTGGCACTTGTATGCCATTCTCTTGTATGATTTTATTGAAGACATCCTTGTGACGATATTGAAGATGGGCCCGTAGATTTGTGGTGTTACCATGATTGGTTAACACCTTATGGCAAAGAATGCATACAACGTTTTGCTTTGTTATGATGCAGTTTTCCTCATTTGTGGGAAAACCAAAATGACGCCAATACACACTTTTCATTTTTGGACTGTGTAATTTAGCAAATTTCAGCTGTGCAATATGTGGGGTCACTGGAGGATCTAGCAAAGGATCCGACATTTTTCACAATATTTATGTTTTTTTTTTCAAACTGTCAACACAATTTCTGATAAAAAAAAAATAATTTTTTACGTCTGCAATCGCGTCATCGAATTTTATCAATATCGTCAGGGTTGTTAACTTGATAATTTCGAAAAGCACTCATACAAATAGGCGTTTTTAATAAAAGCGCACATTTAATACTAAATATGTATAGAGATTTTTTATGAAGGATATTGTTTAGATTTAAAATATATAATAAGCAATAACTTTTGTTTTGTTTTTCATTTCAGATATTTCGACTGTATTTGTTGGCCATCTTCAGGAATAAAGAACTTAATGATATATACAGTGTGTTCCATGTTAATGTTTTAAATGTATTTTAATGGCTGCTAAATATTATATGTTAAATTTTTTTACTATAAAAAATTTGCATTTTATATTGTATAGATTTGGAAATATTGACATATAATGGTATCTATGATATATATATTTAAACATTTATTTTAATTTGATTTTCACGCCTAAGTCTTAATATAAAGAACTTTAATATAATATATAGAACTTTAAATCATAAGTATCAGATCGAGTTTAAAAATGTTCTTATTCAGAAAAAAATTAAAGTAGACTTCAAATATACTTTAAGAAAATTTTGTATGAAAATGTTGTTTAAAAGCTACTTTATTTTTTATGAATACGGCAGTAAATAATTGTTTTAGTATTCTATTAATTTTTAATTTTAACATAAGTTTACGAATTTGAGTTATACAACACATTTATCCAACCAAATCTTTTAAATTCTTGAATATATATCATTATATGGACAAAAGTTGTAATTATAAAGCAAATAATTATAAATAATTTGAAATATTATTATATATATGTATCTGCATTTAAAATCGATAAAGACACAAAATTATACATATTGAACTTAAATTTAGAACATGGAATTATGTTTATTAAGTTTATAAAACGATTGCCTACTTTATATGGTGTTCACACATGCATTTTTAATTGAGGGAATTATTGGTTAATTAAAAAGTGTTCACATATCCTCAATATTGCTAATTTAATTAGCGTTTGACAGCAGCTGACAAAAAAAGAATACATTTACAGTGCACTCGGGAAAACGTCAACGCTCGTTTAAGTCAACATCCCAAAACCTCAACCCTTTTTTTTACATTATCTACTCTAAAATTTTATGAAATAAATAGAGAGAAGTCTCTCTTCCAAGTGTTGGAAAGAAAAAAACAGCAGAAAAAATAACATATTTTTTTAAAACATCAACACCCGCAGTTTTATTTAGTTGACGTTTTCCTCAGTGCACTGTATTTGGTTCTAATTTTCAGCCTAAAAATATTCTTTATTAATTTTAAAGCGAAACAACTGCCATTTTAGTTATTACTAGTCACAGGGTTGTATTCTTAATTTTAACAATTATTAGAACAATTAACTCTTAATGAAGCAATTATCTTAATTGAAATTTTGTATGGATAATTGAATTTAATTAGGCGTTAATTAAAAAATGTCAATTAAAAATGCATGTGTGAACACCATATTAAGTAACATTCAGAAACATAAGCATATAAATAATATCATTATCGGTTACTTGCATAGTTGTACTTTTGGTACCTTGTACTCGAGCAGGGTTGTATATTGTATTCGAAAATAAGCATATAGTATTCGAAAAATGTTTTTTTGACATTGCTAAGTTGGCTGCACTTTTCCTTTTTGATTCGTTGTTGGGAAGAAAAGGTTTGTAAAAAATTTCTGCTGATAAATTCTCAAAAAAATTAAAAATTAAAAAAGTTTATGAAAACAAATTATATACTAATAAATTAATCAAGTGTTTACAAATAAACTAGACATAAGATATAATGTTTTTTTGCATAAAAAAACGAAAATTTGTGAAAACATTTCATAGGATACCACGTGGTGTGTGTATGAAAATATTTTTTTTTGGTTATACTAATTATTGAAATTAGATGTCTTATAGTATGTATATTGATTTGTGTTGAAAATATATTAATCTGTGTTTATTTTTGTTTCTAACAATTGCAGACTAGACAACAAAAATGGGTAAGGGAAATAATATGATTCCAAATGCTCACTTCCACAAGTGGTGGCAGCGTCATGTTAAAACTTGGTTCAACCAACCCGCCCGCAAGATCCGCAGGCGTAATAACCGTATTAAGAAAGCCAAGGATGTCTTCCCTCGTCCTGCTGCCGGTCCCCTCCGTCCGGTAGTCAGATGCCCCACTATCCGTTACCACACCAAATTGCGTGCTGGTCGCGGTTTCACTTTGGAAGAATTGAAGGTAGGTTCTAAAATAATTTTCCACGTTTTCGGAGAAGCAATAAATATTTTCATTTTGTTTGTTTTAGGGTGCCGGTCTTACTGCTGGTTTTGCCAAGACTGTTGGTATTGCTGTCGATCGCAGACGCAAGAACAAATCCATCGAATCCCGTCAACGCAACATTCAACGCTTGAAGGAATACAAGAGCAAATTGATTCTATTCCCCATCAACGAGAAGAAGATCCGCAAGGGTGAATCTTCCCTTGAAGAATGCAAGTTGGCTACCCAACTCATCGGCAAAATTATGCCTCTTAAGAAGGAACAACCCACAATTGAATTCCGTGAAATTACCAAGGACGAGAAGAAATTCAAGGCCTTCGCTACTTTGCGCAAGGTAACCTATTTATTCATTATTAACCCTTATTTTTCGATTTAATATTGTTGTAAAATTTTTTTATTAATTTTTATTTGTTTTTCACTTTTAGGCTCGCTCTGATGCTCGTCTTGTTGGCATCCGTGCCAAGCAAGCCCGCGAAAACGCTGAAAATGTCGAAAACGACAAGAAGAAGTAAATTAGTAATGGTCTTTAATAAAACTATAGTTTTATAATAAAAACAAAATATGTGTGTAAATTTTTTTAAACCAAAATTGTGTTATTTTTGTGCACATAAGTTAACTGGAAATAGTGTTTTTAACTTATGTATTACAATTTAATATTTGCAACAATGTGTCAAAATTGTAAAAAGTTCAAACAAGATTTGTTTAATTACTGACCAATGGTAGGAAAATGTTTTAAACTTTGGGGAGACTTAACTTATCGAGTGACTAAAATGTACTCTATCAGCCCAATCATGAATAAAAAATCCGCGGGAGGTTTTTTTTCCCTTTTTATTTTTTTAACATTGAATTTGAATAGGAAAAAAATTCGCGCGGAATTTTTATTCATGATTGTGCTGTATAGGTATATAGCGATTAGCAGTACCTATTACCTTTCATCATTTGTAATAGGTACATCTTGTAAAAAAAGTAATTCTTGATTTCTCTAAACATTCTCTAACAGTGGAGGTATTTTGTAACTCGTTTCGAAAAGAAAGTCGTTGGAAATTATATAGGTACCTACTTTAAATTGTTAATGAAAATGTTTGCTTTCGAAATGAAATATACATTAACACCCTTAGAAATTTTAAGAAAGTGAATAATTTGATCAGCAAATAAGAATTTTAATTATAGTTTAATATCTGTGTATTCTACCGAATTTGTTTATACTTTAATGATATTATCGCCTATATTCTATATTCCACTACGAAGTGAAACTAAATCGTTTTCAATTCCACATGGATAATTTCACGGCGTTCTAGAAAACGAGGTGAAACTTTTAACTACGATGAACGAAACTGAAAGTGATATTTTACTTTTCAAATAATTTTCACAAAATTAATGAAAATTTCACTTCCACTTCATTTTACAAATGTAGAACCCAGGTGTATGAGAGCTAGCTAAAATCAGGGACTGATGTCAAATAAATTCAATAATCTTTAAATTGCTTTTAAAATTTGGAATAAATTTTGAAACAACGCTTAGTTTTCGAGTTATGGACGTTTTTAGTTTTCGTAGAAATATGCAATTTTTCCACTAATTAAAGCTTCTCTGCATAGCCAAGGGCGCAATGATTTTCTCCTCTATGGTATAACAAACACTGGCTTCGCTAACTAAAACTTTTCTGCACCTAAAAAATGCTTAAATTAACCTAGAGGAAAATAATATGCGAATACAAAAACAAAATACATATTTGCTGACGTGAGCAAATTACCTTTAATTTGAGTACCCACACATATCACTAAGTGGGCGGAGCAGTTTTTTTGGTCCAGGGGGTCCCTCCGGCCTTAGCCCCCTTAAATTTTAATTTTGGTTTTATTCTGAATTGGGTGGTATATTTTTTCCCTTTAAGCTGCACTTCAGCCAAATCACATATGTATATATTTCAATGAAAACTAAACACGTCAATAACTCGAAAACTAAGCGTTTGCGCTTAACTAGTATAGCCCACTTAGGTCCAAGCATTGGTCCTTTTGTGTTGCCTGAAAAGAAATTAATGGAGGAAAACGGAAAAGGGGATAGATATTTTAGAGATAGAAAGAGATTGTATGTGAAATAGGTAGTAGAAAGAGAAAAAGATATAGAGAGAAGATGAAGATGTCGGGTCCAGAAGTTTTGAGAAAAAGATGAAGTAAAAACTCCAAGCCACCTAAAATAGCTAGTATTTCCATTTCAAGTGAAGGGATCGGATGTCATCATAACAACCAATTGCTATTTCTAATGAAAGCGTTGATACGATCCAATTTCAAGTCTGATATTTCAGATAGGTCATTGAAGTACGGCTGTTCCAAGAGGGTGTTGTGCATGGTGTCCATTGCCGTACAATGACATAGAAGATGAGGTATTGTCTCCTCCTCTTCTTCGTCATTACAGCACCTACAGATATCATTGTAAGGGAGTCCTAATCTTCTGGCATGATTGCCGAATTTGCAGTGTCCGGTGATCACTGACACCAAATCGCTCAACTGTGACCGCTATAATTTCAGCATATATAACGTCCGTTCTTTATTTAGCCTTGGCCAGGTGTGTTTGTTTTCCCACCTGGTCTGAGCAAGTCCATAGTAGAATTTTTCAATACGTTGCTTGCATGCTGTTAGTGGAATACCACATAGATGATCAATGTCATCATCAGGTAGCATGGAACCAGTCTTTGCTAAGTTATCAGCAACCAGATTCCCTGTTATATCTCCATGTCCACGCACCCATACGAGTGACACTGTTGAATTTCTCGCCATCCTATTTAAGGATGTGCGGCATTCCTGGACCAATATCGATGTAGTGTATACACCACTTAGAGACTGGTTTTTATTTAATTTTGTCTTCTTATTTTTCAATTTTCTATCCCCGTAGGTACTTTCTTTTATTTGGAGCTGCGTCGGTAAACTAGTTTTAAGCCTAAATTTTTTACTACTGTGGTGATTGTATATTGAAGTATGTATGCTGAATATCGTAAATAAAATCGGCAGTCTTTCTAAATATTAAATATGGGAAGTCCTTTGGCTTCGAAGGAGGGTATGTGTTTACGTTGCAAAGTATAGCAAATTAAAATAATGGGTATATTTCTATACATTTTAATATTTTTATTTATCTCATAATAAGACGGAATTTATAAATAAGAAGTATACAGTATTGACATTTTTGGCACAATTTCTTTTTGGAAAATAACATATACTTAAATTCGTTTATGTTACAATTTAATGCCTAATTGCATTTAATATCAAGAGATTTATTGGCGTTAGCAGCATTTTGTTGTGTATAAATACTGCCCTTGGCCAAGCTCGATTGAGGTCCTTTACACAAATCCGAATTATGACCGCAGGCTTTATAAGTCCGTTCGGTGTGCATTGTTAAATCTGAGCCATTTGCAAGATTTCGTTGACCTTGACAAAAGTCGGGATTTGAACCATTCCAAGTAACATAATCGGCTCTGTAAAATAAAATGTATCTAAATCAATATGTACATATGTATATGTTTGTATGTCAATATACTTACAACAATAAACCTTCATTTGCTCCTTTTGCTAGACTGGCATTGGGTCCATTTGTTTGTATGCGACCCATTAAAGATTTGAAATCTTTACATAGCTTGTCTGTTGATACATCAGTTTGGTCTCGATGGGAGTGCCTAGTTTTAATGTAATTATTGGATATAATGAAAATATTTAGTAAAGTTATTATGAATGGAAGTATTTCGTATAATATATAAATAATTCATGATGTTATTCAAGTTCGTGGGCAAATCGTAAACATTTTGCAGCGTGGACTTTTAAAGTCATTAGGAGAATATTGAGTATAATAGAAACGTCGACGGTTTATTAAACGAATTTAATGAATTTAAAATTATTACACATTTCGAGTACAATTCTTTTATTGTTTAATCTTAATATTTATTTGTTCAGTTATCGGAAAATTCAGGACTTATATAACGCAAAGGAACAATAGAAAGAACTGAGACTCAAACCAACCAAAAATATCTCATAATATTAAAATTCGGTTTTTAATTCATTGGTAAATTGTTCTCTTTAAGCCACTGTTTTTGGGTAGACAACTTAGAGAATCATATTTTAATGGGCTATTAGGTGAGTTAATAACCATGTATAGATACTTAGTTCTGGTAAGATAAAACAATGCTTTTGAAAACCTTAAAATCATATTAAAACTACACAAAGAAAATAAGGTAGTACTGTGAGCGTCAATATAAAGTCACCACCACATACTATTAAAAGAAAAGCTTAAATATGTATATCAATATAAATAATATTATGTTAGAAAATAATATTGCATTTAGATATATGTAGTTATTTAAGTTGAATTAAATTCACAAAAAAAAAGAAACAAAAACAAAAGCGTATGCAAATTCAATTTTTTTTCAAATTATAAACTAGGTTGTCGTAAAATTATTCCCTCAATTTTTTTTAAAGAGAAGTAACTAACATCAGGCAATTAATATGCCTATATATTAATTAATTAATTGTGTTACTTTCTTTAGAAAGGGATAGCTAGGAGAAGAATAGGTGGTGAAAGTAGAGAAAAGATTTTCATATGACAACACTGTAATTGCGCGTTATGTTTATTAGTAGTACAGTATTGATGCGCCTCTAGTGGTGAGTAGGCGCATTGATCAAAGCCTGATTTAGCCATTATTTAATTATTTTACTTCGGTGGCGTTTAAATGCTATACCACCGAGGGAAGGCGCTGTGATAAATATTAGTTATGATAAGATAGAAAAACTAATAATTATCAGAAACTGATGTTGTTTTTTGAGTGGCTGGGAATCGAACCCAGGCCATAAATAGCAAATTATGCTTAATGATCAAACGCGCTAATCAATTAAGCTACAGCACTCTCAATTCGATTTAAGTAAGTCCCAAGTCGACCTATACCTAGGAAGCTGGAACGCTTAAATCTTGTATCAAAATAATTTATAGGTTATGTGACCAATGCACAACTTTAAAAAACCGTAACGCAAGAGTGAGCCACAAATCTCTTAAAAGCAGCGAAAAGAGGAGGGTCTGATTGCTCTTAAGCGACAATGACATGCGCGTTTTTCCTCCACCCAGAGCTGAATTACAACTAACAAACTCAATTGATTTATTGTTAAAATCGATTATTTTTTACGCGTCTAAATAAAGTAATTATGCAAAAAAACCTTGTCATTCCAAAAGTAGTAGCAGTTCTCTTAATTTTTCTTAGTTTGAAAGTATAACGGCATAGTTCAAAATAATTGCAAGGTTCATAAAGAGATTAAGTAGTGACGTTAAGTAGTGAACAATAAACCAAACACATTACCATAGCTATAATAAGAGAAGTAATGCTGTAAAAATGCTGAAAATGTTACGAACACTTCTGGAGAACGGTTAAGCGCGAGAACAATTACAATTTCTTTGCATTAAAATGGCCTACATGGTAGAATGTTACGTAAGAAGTCCTTTATATCAAAGAAAAACCAAACCAAATATTTGAATTTCGCAAAAAAAAAAATAGATAGATATTTGGTGTCAAAAAAGACCCCTAAAAATATGACGAACAAAAGATAAAATCCTTAGTAATAAATATGTTACCAAGACGGTAAAATATGGCGGCAGCTCAGTAATAGTCTGGATTGTATGGCGGCATCAGGCGTCGGTAATCATACATTTATACAATCTACAATGAAAAAGGAAGATTATCTCGACATTTTAAAAAAACAATGTAGACCCTAGTGTAGAGAAATTAGAACTAGCGCAGAATGAGATTTCCAACAGGACAATGATCCTACAAATACCTGCAAAATTGTAAAAGAGTGGTGAGCTTACTAATTGTCTAAAAGCTTTAAATCCTTCGCAGTCTCCAGAACTCAATCCAGTTGATCACCTTTGGGAATATCTGGACAACATAAAACAAGGCAAAGAAATATTTCTTGCAAGGATAACCTAAAGGCAGTAATACAGGATGAGTGGAACAAAAATTTCGCCTTATTTCACCAAAAAACTTGTTGATTCTATGTCTAGAAGATTTTCAGCTGTGATAAAGGCAAAAGGACTACAAATGTTTTACATACATTTAATCTACCTGTTTACTTTATTTTGACGAGCAAACTCGGGTACTTTTCCGTTAAAATTTAATTCATTTTTATGTTCCTTATTTTTCTAGTTATTGTTATTGAGTTACATTTTGCTTAAGTTTACTTATGACTTATGCAATATATTTTGTTTTTACATGAATTTGTACTTGTAGTATATGTAATAAAACAGTTTTAAAACAATATTAGATGTTTACTTTATATTGACGTTCACAGTATATATTTGTTTGTAATTGGATATGCTCCTATATAGAAACATTTTTTAAGATATGTGCTAGTGTTTACGATTCGTGTACGACATAATACATTTCCATATTAAATACGATCCATAATAATGATCTAAATGAGGCAATGAAGTGAAAAAGCATGCAAATATTTATTGGTATACAAAAACGATAAAATACAATATTATGTTTAAGATATCTTAAATGAAATAAAACTTTAACTATATTCTTACTTTGTTAGTATATAAATTTAAGTTTAATGGAATTCTGAATAGTATAATTTTGTATTTCCTAAGAAACTAAATAGACACAAATAATGTCTACTTAGCTGCAGCCAGAAGAATAACCCTTCCTTATGAAGCCCATTTTAAAGTTTAATATTGCTAAATACGTACATACATACATACATACTTCTAAATTACATTAAACAGTCTAAAATTTTTAATTAGGGTGGCCCCAAAATAAAGTTGCGTTTGTTCCCGACTAATATGAAAATTTGATTCATTTTAAGATTACGTTTTTAAATTTTTTTTTGTCCTAGGGTCAATATTTGGTGAGCTGGATCAAAGGATAAAAAGGTCCTTTTTAGAGGTTTTTTGATTTTTTTTTCACATTTCTTCCAAAGGAACTATATGTTCATATGAAGGGTCTTTGAGAGGCGCATTCAATGGTTTATCAATAATTAAAAAAAAAAATTTTTTAATTCAAAATTTTGAAAATTTCAGACAAAATTTTATTTTTTTTTATTTTTTCATAGAATTTACTTAAATAAATAGTTGAAATTTCTTGATTACAAATATCATGCAATTTAACCCAAATATTTTTCCCGTTTTTAGCTTATAAAATTTACCTTATTTTAATACCCATTACATTAACGAACTGAGTTAACACAGATTGTCAGATAGGGAAGAATTTAGGGGTAAAAAAAAATAATAAAAATTTAAATAGATAGAATTTTAAAAAACGGGAAAAACCATTTGGGTTAAATTACATGATGTTTATAATCAAGAAATTACAACTATTTATTTAAGTAAATTCTATGAAAAAATTACACTAAAATTTTGTCTGAAACTTTCAAAATTTTTGAATTAAAATTTTATTTTTAATTTTTGATAACCCATTGAATGATACCAAATTTACATATATGTAGTTCCTTTGGAAGAAATGTGAAAAAATCAAGAAATCTCTAAAAAGGACATTTTTATCCTTTGATCCAGCTCACCAAATGTTGACTCCAGGACAAAAAATTGAGACGCGTAGTCATAAAATGAATCAATTAGTTAGGAACATCGATACCTTATTTTTTCTTCATACAAACGGGGCCACCCTAATGTACATATATCGTGGACTTATAACCAGCAAAGCCCTCGATATACACACATATTTTAAAAAACAAATCTCTACATTCATATGTACATACGAGTACGTATATTCTAAAAAAATATCCAATTTAATTTAAGCACTGGTTCATCCGGTTGATGATATCTAGTTCTCATTTATTTCCAATACAAAATACATAAATTTTAGAAATAGTAAAACTCAATATATTAATTATATTTAATTCCTACGATTTTAATAAGTTATATTTTATACTATAGGTATTTAAAAATAGGTGCATTTAAAATACAGTTACAAAAAAAAAAAAATACATATGTACATAAATTACAAAAACAATGATAAGATAATTTGAAATATTGTTTTTTTTTAACAAAATACTGAAAAATTCAAATAGCATACTTTAACGAATCAGATTTATCTCGAGAATGTGGGGATAATTTATCCCAAATTACAGTTGTTACAGGGTAAGTTCCACGTATAAAATCATTAGCGCTTATTTTATTATTCGAACGATAACGATCTAAAATACTTTTTGTGGACATGGTAACCGCTGACAGTTTTAAAGTTGAGCGTACAGATGGCGTTATGGTATCATAATTATTATGATGATTCGTTGTATCCATTTTATCGTCGATAATTTCCGGGATTTCGTTGATTGTAATTTCTTTGCGTAAAGTGGCTTCAGTTGATTTTAATATTGAGGTTATAGGTGTGCTTTTTTTTCAAAAAATTTACATTGTAAAAACAAAGCAATACATGTAGTATTTAATGAATTAAAGGTAAAAGCAAAATAAATAAGATTTCCGAAAACTAAAAATCTCAGCATCATGGAGAAATGTTATGTGATGATCAGTTTGTAAATACATAAATATTGTATATATGACAATTGGTTTTGCTATTAAATAGTTTCAACTCTTACCTGGTAACATGACCAGCTATATTGCCAATGCCATCAGGTTCTTCTTGTTTGCATTCCAATGTTGTTGATAATGTTTGTTCAGGCGTCTTTAGTTTTTGTTGATCTTCCTCATCTTTAACTATTTGCAAAATTTGCATGGCACGATCTTCAGCGTAGTTTACTGACTCCAAAGCCATGACCAATATGTGATCAACTATTTGGGGATATTGCTCCTTGAGGTGGTGTTTAACTGAGGTTAAGACGGACAAAGTTTAGTTTTTATTTTTTCTTCTTTTTTTTTAAGAAAAAACTTGATGAGTTAATTTACAAGTCATATACTTACTGGATTCTTTTTCTTCTTCTGTATACTCCTTAGGACGCAAAGGTATAATTTTAATCTCATCCTCTGTGGCCTGCTTGGCATATTCAGCCAAATCATATTGTGGCCGATTGATGAGTTTTGGTGGTGGAGCAAAATCTTTCTTTATGTAACCTAATGATATCAATTTCTCGGAAGCCTTTTGTACATTATTATCAGCATTAGCTAAAACATCCAGCAATAAAGTTTCATCGGCTTTTGGGAATATAGTTTTCATATATCTAAACACAGATTATAAATCAGAATATCAATTAGGTGTTTTTTTTTAAATTAGCTTAATTAGTTAAATGTTTATTTCAAAACACTCTAATGATGAGGCGGAGGCATAAAGAATCGATTTTAAAAAACAAAACAAACCAACAAAATATAGAACTAAAATAGATTAAGGATCGTATGTCCTCAACTGAACTCAAAATTATAAAAATGGAGATTATAACTTCAAATTGAAAGATCAATTGTAAACAAATATTTATGTTGAGTAGGGAATGGGCTAAATTGAGCATTAAACAATAGAAATCAAAAATTAAAATTCTGAATAATAAATAAATAAAATAGAATAAGGAAACATTTTTTTAAATAAAGTAAATATCTTAGGTTACATGTAGAAACCAAGTAACAAATCTGCTAGTTCAACATAAGATAATGATGCCAAAAGATACCACATCTTATGTTGAAAGAAATATGTCAAATTACGGAGTGTCTAACATGTGATCATCGACATCTTACGCAAGTAAGTGAATTTGGCAAACCTCAGTTTCATTTTTGGTGACAAATGCGGTTTAGGTGAGCTGCGCATTTGGTCACCAAAACGTGGCGAAGCCTGATATGGCGGTACGGCCATATGACCCATAATACCATGACCACCGCTATTTATACTAATGACACTACCAAGACGACCTGATGGTATTGGACTGGCCGTACGCGAATAGTTTGTGTATTCGAGGCCACGTAAATGACAACCAGTATCAAAACGACGTGCTGGTGGTGTCATATGAAAGGCCGAGTTGCTATGGAATAAATGTCGTTGAGCTGGCGGTGTAACGTAAGGTCCAGGCATGGTGACCGGATGTTTTTCGACTTGTAAAGCACTGATGACAACAGCTTCGCGATTGTAATACCTGAGACAGGTGTAAAGGAGTGTTCATCCAAAAATGACGAGTACAATTGTGGAGGCATGAGAAAAGCGTGCAAATGAAAGTGGTATTTGGTGTTAGTAAGTATAAAGTTGTAAAGGCTTTCACATTCATAATTCATTCATAAAATAATAATAATACTTAATGTTTTACATATTTTGTAATTTAATGTTCCGAACTACATTCGTAATTCTTTGTAATAAAATGTAACTTACTTTTTCAAAAGTAATCGTATATGATTTTCACTTGCTGTTGGAAACATATTTTGTATTTTATTTACCACCGCATCTGTATCAATTTGATTTGTAAACGAAGTTTCCTGTATTGTGGAACGTCTGGACATATTGACAGTGCGAGGCGCTTGAGCATATTGAGATTTAGGTGCGGGTATTGGAGACATATCCTGAGAATGATAAGAATATTGCTTACAGCTATTAGTCATTGATTATGTTTCTAAGTCATAAATTATAAGATACATACTAAGATTTTATTTTACCATTTTCAAAATAAAAATTAGTTTACTAAAAACCTACATTGATCAACTGTGTTCTGGAAGATGTCAACAGTGGACTGGTAGACATGTGATGAAGACTAGTATTTGGTGTTTGGAAGGCCCGTATTGCTGGCATATTATTAGTTGGATAGACATGGTATGGTGAACTGCTTGATCCATGAAAAGACTTTAATTAAAAATATATGTAATTAGAATATGCTCAAAATAAATGGATATTTTAAAGAACTTGAAATAGAAAAAAAATTCTTACATGCATGGCTATAGATTCATTAGAGCATCTTTCATTTTGCAAAGGACGATAACGTGAACGTGGATCCTCAAGTTGCATCGCCTTGGTTATGTAATTTATGTAGTAACTGAAATAAGATAAAACAAGATTTGTAATTTTTATAGAAATTTGTCAAAGTTTTGTAAAAAATAAAATCGACAAAGATGGCGGTCGATTTTGATGCGGTTTACTGCCTAGTGATATATAGTAATTGTTCATTGTTGTCTTAAACAAGTTAGAGGGTCAGTTCTTCAAAGGTGTAATTTTATATGTAATGCTGTACATGATGAATAAAGTTTGGAGAAAGCCATTAACACTAAGATTTCCCGAAATATCCATTCAGTAAAATTTGGCAAGTTATTCATTATGATGTGGAGAGAGTACTTAGATTCAAATTGACAATAGATATATTTATTATTTTAAAAGTATACAATAATACAAAAGAAATATAAACTATATCAATACAACGATCCGAAACACAAATCATGATTACGAAACAGAAATCATGATTACGATACGCCCAAAGACCCGCTTTGAATCCCATAGACAAGTTGTGGGCACATTTGAAAAAGAAGTGGAAAAAATAAGAACGATTTGATCAAATTTATTAAAGAAGTATAGTATAAAAATAGGATATTCTAAAGTTAATCGGTTCAATGCCAAGAAGATTCCAATCTGCAATTATTGGTCCATCAACAAATTAGTAATTTTTAATAAAAAAGCCATGTGGGTACGTTATATTTCCTACCTACTCGTATATTTATTTCAATAAGTAAGTGCTTTTAATTATTTTTATAAAGGTATAAAACGAATCGAAACTTAATCAAGAAAGAAATGTTTTACTTTTGACTTAGGGACGCAACGATTCAAAACGAAATTACAACGATGAAAATCAAATTAGTAGATCCAAGTAGTACGTTTATTTTAATATGTTTATTACTATAAGCCCTGTTTCACACGCTTAAGTTTTAGCTACCCAGTGTTTGTTCAATTCTCTTTTGAACTTGCCATTTCGTTCACACTCATATCGTCAATTTTCGTGCTTTTTACCATCAAGTTTCTACTTTTTCATGCAAACAACTTTGCGTTGAATGAAGAAAATAAAAGGAAATAAGACAAGTTAGAGTGCAATATTCGGCTGTGCCGAACCTTAAATACCCTTCACCTAAACATAACAAGAAATACAAAAACTACACTGGTTTAAGATCTAGAATATCTTATTCTGTGTTTCCTTCCAGTCTTAGTGCAAATTTTATTAGCATTTGATATAGTTTGAAAGACAATTTTACGACCAACATAATTTATTTTAAATGTTTTCAAACATAATTTAACAAGATAATTAGGATAATTTAACAATTTATAAAATTAACAAAACATTTTTCCATATTCACAACAAGTTAAGAAACAGAGTATAAAAAGGTTAGATTATAAGGTGAGGCATAATTGAAGTGGACCAATTATGGACTGATAGCCTCTAAATCTAGTATCCAGTAATGTGATTTCTATGTATTTTAAGCTTATTTTGGTTGAATTTCATCTCAATGACGTTATTTACAAGAGTTGTATGGTTGATTGATATGCTCGAAAGTGGACTTAATTCAGGAGCTATTATTGACTGACAGCTACAAAATCCAGTAGCATAATTGCCGTATAACCGATATAAATATGATTTCTGGATTAAAATTTCTGATCCATGGTTCGATACCGACATTTATTAGATATTTTTGTGGGATAAATTGTTTTTCAGAAAAGGTCCTTATATGGCAGCTATGACTAATCATGGGCTGAACTTCTTAAATATTGGAACAGGGAATTTTATGCATATGAGGATATCTCACGTCGAATTTCAACGTAAGATAAATATTAGTATTAAAGTGAATTTCGGAAGTGGATCTTTTATGGGGGATATAGTCAAATATGGACCGATATTCTCAAAATCCAGCAGTTTGTATGTATGTAAATGATCCGTGTAAAATTTTGGATCGGTACCAGTGATTTTCGGAAAAGGGCTTTATATGGGGCATACGGTTAAAAATAGACCTAAATTCACAAAATTTTGTGGGATGATTTTTGTATATATGTAAATGATCTGTGTAAAGTTTTGAGTCGGTACCGATATTTATACAATATATATAGGGATAAATGTCTTTTTCAGATGTGGTCCTTGTATGTGAGCTATGACCAATTCGGGCCCCGACCATTATAAAATTTAGTACAACAATTTATTTGCCTATTCATGTCAAATTTTAGCCGTTTACATTATTTATAATACGTATATTTAAGTGAATTTTGGAAGTGGACTTTATATGGGGTCTATGGCCAAACATGGACCGAACTAAAAAATTTTGTTTTGCGATTTATTTTTGTATAAAACTTATTTTTGCTGAATTTTGTTTTGATATTCCAATTTTATAGGCACTTAAGCAATATTTCGGGAAGATTTTTGTATGGGGGCTATGAGAAATCATGGACCGATTCATACTATTTTCCGCACACTTTCTTCTATTATCATAAAAACAACGTATACAAAATTTAATGGCATTATCTGCAATATATATTAAAATATTGCAATAAAATGGACAAAAAATATCAAATTTTTATGGAGGTTGTCTCACATATTGGTCCATAACTCTGGTTGGCCTAAACCGATTTTGCTGATTTTAAACAGCAAACTTCTCGAAAGCATGCCTGACAGAATTGTTGAAGATTTGGATCTCGAAGATATCTGGGGACTTCAGAAAACTGATTTCAACAGACAGACGGACATGGCTTAATCGACTCCGCTATCTATAAGAGTATATAAATATATAAATATATAAAGTTTATAGGGTCGGAAAATTATATTGTGGAAATTACAAACGGAATGACAAACGTATATATACCCTTCTCATGAAGGTGAAGGGTATAATAACACATTTTTCAACAAAATTATCTTTAGAGATGAGGTCTATTAGCAATCATACGGTTATGTTAACAAACTAATGTTGGCATCGGTGATCTATGTTTTTATCATGAAGCGCCCATGAGACCCATACAACAGGGCCTGTGATTTAACGCCACTGAACTATTTTCTCTTGAAAGATCGGGTTTACGTGAATAAACTACTAACAACTGATGTTCTGGTAACTTCATTTACGAAATAAGCGATGTATTTTTGCAAAATCTTTTTCAAAATTGTATGAAAAAGCAGGCGCCTGGTAAAGATAGAGATTTGTCCGTTCATTATTAATTCCGATACATATTTTCACTTTATATCGATATCAATATAATTAATATTATCACAAAAAGTGAGTACGAGTTTTTAAGCCAATTAACATCATAATCTCAAACTTACCCAGCCTGTATATTTTATTCAAAGGAGTTAATAAATACAGCATAGATTTCTTTAATGAAGATGATGCTGTCAATTATAATTATTTTTATACCCTACACCACAATAGTGGGGAGGATATATTGGATTTGTGCTGATGTTTGTAACGCCCAGAAATATTGTTCCAACACCCACCTTCAAGTATACCGATCGACTCAGAATCACTTCCGAAAATCACTTAAAAGAGCATAACTCTTTTAAAAATGTCGGTATCCAAATAATATTGAACACAAATATGTTTCGTACATATACATATACCATGGTAGAATTTTATGATGATCGGTTCATAATTAATCGTAGCTCCCTTATAAGGCCCACTTCCGAAAATCACTTAAAAGAGCATAATATGGTGTTCACACATGCATTTTTAATTGACATTTTTTAATTAACGCCTAATTGAATTCAATTATCCATACAAATTTTTAATAAGAGTTAATTGTTCTAATAATTATTAAACTTAAAAATACAACCCTGTGACTAGTAATAACTAAAATGGCAGTTGTTTCGTTTTTAAATTAATAAAGAATATTTTTAGGCTGAAAATTATAATATTAGAACCAAATACAGTGCACTCGGGAAAACGTCAACTAATTAAAACCGCGGGTGTTGACGTTTAACAAATTGTTGACGTTTTAAAAAAAATCTGTAATTTTTTTCTGCTGTTTTTTTCTTTCCAACACTTGGAAGAGAGACTTCTCTCTATTTATTTCATAAAATTTTAGAGTAGATACTGTAAAAAAGGGTTGCGGTTTTGGGATGTTGACGTAAACAAGCATTGACGTTTTCCCGAGTGCACTGTAAATGTATTCTTTTTTGTCAGCTGCTGTCAAACGCTAATTAAATTAGCAATATTCAGCATATGTGAACACTTTTTAATTAACCAATAATTGACTCAATTAAAAATGCATGTGTGAACACCATATAACTCTTTTAAAAATGTTGGTATCCAAATAATATTGAACACAAATATGTTCCGTACATATACATATAACATGGTAGAATTTTATGGCGATCGGTCCATAATTAGTCGTAGATCTCATATAATGCCCACTTCCAAATAAAATTTAACAAAAATGAGTTTCTTATGTACAAATAGGATGACACCTAATATTATAATAGTCAGTTCATAAATAGTCAAAACTCCCATATAAGACCCTCTTCGTAATTCACTTTAACCTCAATAAATCTTTTAAACGTATTTATATCGAGATAAAGGTTAACACACATAATATTTATATTCACGGAAGTCATGACACTAAATTTTTATGATCGGTCCATAAGAGGTAATATCTCCCATATAGCGCACATATCTGAAAAACTGTTTTATTGATATACTGGGTGTAGGGTATTATATGGTCGGGCTTGACCGACTATACTTTGTATTAGAGCAAAGTTAGCTGTATATATATCCCTTTATTCTGAAGAAACAAATTTTTACAATTTTGACTAGCTAGATTTTATTTAGTGCACATGAAAAACTTTGCTTGACCACAAACAGGTAAAAAAATATATTTTTTTGAAATCGGACTATGACTCAATACAGCCCCTGTTTTGCTAAGAAATAAAAAGTGAATACTATACAAAGTATAAGTTTTACAAATAATAATTATCTGTTTTTGTTTTTTATTAATAAAAAATTCTATTTAAACTTTTTAATTAGGCAAAAAAAACAATAATTATTTGTATATGCATATAATTTTTAAATAAAAAATTATGATTTTATTAAATGTTTTTAACAACTTCAATATTTGACATATAAATTTAAGAAATATACCAGCAGCTTTTTTTCAGGTACGTACTTGTTTATATATACATACATATGTATGCACCAGCATATCCCTGTCCAATGTCATTTGTCCTTGTTTGTTTTGAAATTTGTCTGTATTTTTAAATTAACATACTAAAATCTTACAACACACTTGTACCATTAACAAGTAACAACACATACACACAAACATACATACATTAAAAGTTAGAACAAGAGAAGATACAAAAACAAAATCCACTTGAAGCCTTAAAGTATCAAGGAGACAAGTATATACTTGTCGTACGTACGTACATGTTTTACAACGACCTAATTTTTAGCATTAAATCACATAATGTAACGTCGCATTATCAATATTTAAGCAAATGCCTTAAAATATGCAATTCAACAATTTAATACGGTACATGAAATCACTTCTTATTACACGCAAATACACACACTCTCATATATCTTTCACTTCTAGCTTAATGTTCGCCATCTTGAAAACCTCTACACAAAAAACGGCATTTAATGTCCACTCACCAATTTCCGGTCGCCTGGTCATATTTACAATCCCATCCGGGAGGTAATTTTTGGTATTGCCTGCCACCGGAATCAGCCATTATGAAATTGTTACAATTATACAAAAAATCAAAAACTCTCTCACTAATTAAATTTAACTTTTATCGAAATATCTTAATATTTGAGGAGTTAAATTGTGGTTTAATTTATTTTTTCTAGTTTGAATTTTTTTAAAGTTACTGTTGTTTCCTTTGGGCAACAACCACTTTTACCACCAACCCCCTCCTATGTTTCACAGTATTAAATAACAAAATGTACAATTATAACTGCCTTCCGCCGCAAGTTGTTCAACGTCATGAGCTTCACGAAGCACTGATTTCAATTGCTAATAATCATTTTCAATCCACTCTTTAAGCTTTTTTCGTTTGTTTATTGTATTTATTTTTGTTGTTGTATTTTGAGTCATGTAGTTTTATATCTCTTAAGTATTTTAGAGTTTGGCTACGAGTAAAAACGAATTTGGGTATAAAAACAAAATGACAACAAAATAATGTGTTGTTTTGTGTGAGACATTTTGGGGGTTGTTGTCCAAGGAGTATTGTAAATAAACTTCCTTTAACCACCAACCTTCCACTCGTCTTTTGTTTGTTTGTTGTAAGTTTTTACGTCTCTAGTGGAATTTTTAAAAATAGAAAAAACATAACGGCACATGGTGAAGCTACATGCGCAGTAGTTTATTATGTCGGTATTAACCGATTGAGGAACTTTAGAATTTGAAAATAAAATAAAAATATATAAGACGGTAATTTTTGGTATACACATACGAGTACATACATATTAGGGATGCAAATTCCATTTCTCCGAATTTTTGTTTCATTTTAATAATAAAAACTATTCATTTCAAAAAAGTAACTTATATTGTATATAAATATATTTGAAAACAAACATATTCTGTCCTCATGGCTATAATTTTTACATTTATTAAAAGTTTATAAATAAAATTTTGTATTTTGTAAACAAAATTTTATAAACTAATAATAATTAACCGGCTTTAAAATGACATCTATTTGTTTAAGTAAAACAAATTCTTCCTCTGAGCTTTTAAATCAATTAAAGCTTTTTTAAATTTCAATTCCGAAAACCGTAAACGCATCAAATAGTGCGTTCGAGTTTGACAATCCCAAATAAATTTTAATTCTTTCATCTCGAATTCATCGACAGACTTTTGTAAAATTTTAATTTTTGTTGATGACTTTGTAAAAAAATTTTGAAATGTTGTTAGGGATTTAATGTGGATTCTGTCATTAGATCTCTTTAATTTTTTTCTTATTAATGTGTATGTCAAAAAAGCAGATGAAAACAATTACACTTCCTTGGGTCTTTCACACAAATACTAATTTTCGGAATTTATTAATTCTGAAAATTCCGGATTTTTTAAAACAAATCCCAGGATTCGCGATTAGGATTGACATCTCTAATACAAATGAATATTTTATAAAATTTAAGCTAGTCATAATAATTCAGCTCTGAGTGGAGAAAGAACGCGCGTCATTGTTATTATCGCTTAGGGGAAACAGGCTGTCCTTTTTTCGCTGCCTTCGAAAGAGTTGCGTCTCACTCTCACATTGTCAGAGTGATTGTATGTAAATCAAACATATTTGGAAACACAATATGGGTTATATACTCCATATGAGGCCATTTCAATCAGATTTTAATAAATTATTTCGTGCACTTTTTTATCGGAAAATTGTGTTCAGCGACGAAGCTTATTTCTGGTAGTTATTAGTATGCTTGTTGTTATCCTAAAGGTGCCGCCCAAACTGTCCGTTTCATTAACTGTGTCTTTTTGAAAGCACCTCTGAAAATATGATTTTTATTCAACGGATTATTTTATCAATCTTACAATGTGAATATACAAGCATTCCCTTTTACTTGATTATATTCCAGCGATAATTGTCAACATATGCTGTGACAAATGTAGGAATTTAAAAATCTTTTTATTTTATTAATTCGGCTTGAGGTCTCTTTTATTAAAAATATAAAAGCTCTTGTTCGTTTTTAATTTTTATTTATTTCCAATATTTCGACCAACTATGTTGATCATCTTCAGAGAAGAAATATAATTTAATGTTTAATACAGTGTTGTCCGATGTTAATGTCTTAAGTTTATTTCACAATAAAATGTTCTATTCAATTTTGTATTATAAGCAAATCAATGGATTTAATACCTTTTTAATTTTTGATATGTATGTATTTTGAATTTAATTCATTAAAAAATTAAAACTTATTAATTTTCATTAGAAAAATAAATGTAGTTAATATTTTTTTCAACAATTTTGAGAAATGTTGTACAAAATAAGTTGTACTAAATTTAAAACATACTAGAAATTAACGTTAAAAATAATTAAAAATGCATAAATACGAGTATATGATATTTTACATATTAAAAGGCGAAAGAATTACATAAAATTAAATTTAAACAGAAAAATAATAATAATAGAATTTAAAACTGGTGGGGGGGGGGGGTGTGTTTCTTTATGGTTGTTAACAAATAAAATTAAACAAAACTTAGGGGTTTGACATTAAAACGTTTAGATAAGCTTTCACATGTTTGCAATTGATTTGCTAGATATTGAATGCCACCAACGGAATCGACAGCTTTCATATTAATAGATTCCTTATCGCCAGCAACAAGTACAGTTTTTTCGGGATTTGTCTGAACAAATGAAAAAAATAGTTTTTTTAGATTAAAATTAGAAAATAAATAAATTTGCATAATTTATTTTTGTTCATAAATATACTTACAGGTTTACAGCCACGCAAACGAGAATTGAAATCAGTCATTCTATCTTCGAAATCGGGAGCAAAGCAATTGGGATCGACAGCAATAAATACTTGACCCAAATCAGCAGCAGAATTGGCACCAGCATGAGTCCACTTACGCACCTTGGTGGAGTAATTGGCACCAGACATAACGCCAGATAAGATATCTACCAAAGCACCTAAACCTAAGGTGACGATTTTAATATTTTATTATTTTATTAAAGTTATTAAAGTTATTATAGAAAATTTTTTTTCAATATTAAAGTGAAACTTACCATAACCTTTGTAACCAGAAGTGATTTCACCGCCACCCAAAGGCATAAGACAGGCAGTTTGGAAGGCTAAATCAGGATCGGTAGTCTCAGCACCATTAGGATCTTGTGCCCAACCATGGGGCAATGGTTCAGCCTTGCGACGTTGTATTTCAATTTTACCTACTGCTACAGCTGTTGTGGCCATATCGAGCAGGAATTTATCATCCTTAACGGGAACACCCAAAGACAAGGGATTTGTGCCCAAGGCAGCCTCTTTGGAACGGGTGGGTGCCATTAAGGGTGAGGTATTAGTCATGGACATGCCAACTAAACCTTCTTTCATGGCTCTCATGGGATACCAGCCAGCCATGCCGTAGTGATTGGAGCCCTTGGCACATACCCAACCGACACCAACTTGTTTAGCCTTTTTAATAGCCAAATCCATACAGAAATTGCCTACAACAGCTCCAAGACCATTGTTACCATCCACCCAGGCGGTTGAAGGTGTCTCTTTGAGTACGGTGGGAATGGCAGCACCATTTGTGGAGTTAATGCTCAAATCATTTAAATACATTTCCAAACGGTTCATGCCATGACTGAAGTGTCCGCGATAATCGGCTCCCACCAATAAATCGGCCTGTTGCTCAGCATGATCTTGTGGCACATTAACTGCCTTAAAACAATCGATCATAAAACGTCTAGATTCCTCTACCTTCACTAATTTTGGCTTCTCTCCAACTGACGACATATTTCTTTGTAGTAAGTTAAAAATATCTATAAAATATAAAAAATATAACGGATTAGCACACTTCCACTGAATGAACGTGCGTCCGGCGACTTGCGAAACTATTCTGATGAATTGTTCGCAAACAACTAACCAACAACTGAAATTTAAATCTATTACCAAACTATTACGAAATATTATTAGAGCAATTCCAGAAAACGCAACTCATTCACTAATTTAAATGCTCACTTGCTCACACAAAGAGAACTGTTCTGAGAAAAAAAGAGAATGTTCTAACTCAACGATCGACATAAAAATCAGCGTTGTCAACTTGGGGCATTTCGCACCATTTTTGGTGCTTTTTAAAATTGTTTGTGCGAAAAATTCCTTAGTTGGTGCGCGGTGCGCTCTTTTTATACCCTTCATCTTCATGAGAAGGGTATAATAAGTTTGTCACTCCATTTGTAATTTCCACAATATAATTTTCCGACCCTATTAAGTATATATATTCTGGATATGGAGTATATTAAACCATGCTCGTCTGTCTGTCTGTTGAAATCAATTTTCTGAAGTCCCCAGATATCTTCGGGATTCAAATCTTCAATAATTCTCTCAGACATGCTTTTGAGAAGTTTGCTATTTAAAATCAGCAAAATCAGTCCATAAATAACGGAGATATGAGCGAACATCTGAGACAACCTCTGAAAATTTCATCAAAAAAACTATCTAACAATGTGTATTAATATAATATATATATGTATGTATATAATATAACTATGCATCCACAACAAAGGTGAAGAGTATATAAGATTCGGCATAGCCGAATATAGCACTCTCACTTGTTTTAATTTCAATGCGTTTTTTAATTTTTTCGAAAATGTGGAATCTTTATTTTTACTAATTTTTAACTGCAGTTTTTTAATACTTCGTCATCATGAAATCTATACGATGAAAAAGGGCCCCATTAAATGTATTTTATATACGAATGTATGATAAATGAATACATACTATCAAATTCGTCACATGATGGATATTTCTAAAGGTGAATAGGATGAAAATCTTTGTTTGATAATAAACTTAACAATTTAAACATGGAAAAAAAATTCTTGTATAGCCTGATGGTTTGGTGTAATGAACTGTAGACGAACAACCCGGGTTAAAGTCCCAGCGGAGCCCTAACAAATTTTATTGAGAAAAAATTAAAATAGAAGTACTTAAAATAGAAAACAAACATAATTAAAAAAGTATCAAATATGTACGGAATTAGCCCTTTTTACCAAATAGTACTTGAGTTCCGAATAGCATATTGTGAGTTAAATTTTGAGTGGTTAAATGCTTATTTTATCTTTATTAGCTGTTTTATACAAAATGCTTTTATACTATTATTACTTTTAATATTAATCGTTGATCTTTTTTTAAAAAGTTTTATATAAAATTTATGAAATTAAAAAAAATAATTACACACATATCTGCTACAATGGAATATAAATAAATTTGTTTAGTTCATTTTTTATTTTTGTTAAGTTGTATTTTTTTTTCTAAAAACATTGAACTGTAGAAGACTGTTTTATTGTTATTTTATAATACAAAAATATTATACTTTTTATGTAGAATTAATTCAATAAACATTTTAATAAGAAAAAAATAAGAAAGTTGACACGCTGATAAAAATATCAATAAGATGTGGACAAAAAATAAAAACAAAACAATAAAAAGCTTCTCGATTTTAAAAACCTTATCAGAATACACAGCAACAAAACAAACATATGACAATAAAAAACGTTTGTTTGTTGTTTAGATCGCAATTTTATTGTGGTGGAAAAATATAATACATACATACATATGTATGTATGTATGAATGTACATATAAATAAACATTTCTAAAAACAAGTTAGAAAGTATAGTCGGACAAGCCCGACCATATAATACCCTACACCTAGTATATTTATAAAACAGTTTTTTTAGAAATGGGCGTTATATGGGATATATAACCTATTGTGGACCGATCATCAAAAAATTTAGTGTCATGATGTCTATGAATATAGTTAAATATTATGCATGTTAAACTTTATCTCGATATAGGTAAATACTTTTAAAAGATTTATGGAGCATAAAGTGAATTACAGAGATGGTCTTATATGGGAGTTTCGACTAATTATGGACCGACCATTATAAAATTAGGTGTCATTATTTCTGTGTATAAGAAACTTATTTGTGTCAAATTTTATTTGAATACCAACATTTTTGAGAGAGTTATGCTCTTTAAAGTGGTTTTCAAAAGTGGGCATTATATGGGAATTATTGACCGATCTGCACAAAATGTGTAGATGTGATTTGGCCTCATTTAATAATTATTTGTGATGAAATTTGTTTGGATACTTGCATAATTCAAACATTTATGATCGGTAAACCCCAATTTCGGGAGGACATTTGTATGGGGGCCAGATGGAATAATGGACCGATTTCCACCAGTTTCAATCCCATTCGTCCTTGGGCCGAAAAAGTATTATGTACCAAATTTTATCGAAATATCTTCAAAATTGCGACCTGTACTCTGCGCACAAGCTTTACGTGGACAGCCAGCCAGACGGACGGACGGACATCGGTAAATCGACTCAGAAAGTGATTCTGAGTCGATCGGTATACTTTAAGGTGGGTATTGGACCAATATTTCTGGGCGTTACAAACATCAGCACAAATCCAATATACCCTCCCCACTATGGTGGTATAGGGTATAACAAATACATAATAATATTTTGATTATTTTGCTTGTAGCGTTCAGTTTGTCGTGTCGTAAGTAAACCGGTATATTCGGAGAAATAAGGCATATACTATGTATATATTAATGAATGTTCAACACAAGCCCCATCATACATACATACGAGTACATAGTATATACATATGTATGTATGTAAATACACCAACCTACTCACCAGACATTCACACCCCTCTCTCTATCTACCTCACGGTCCGTCAGCTGATACTGACCTTCATGTGTATTTTAAATTCATTTTAAATATTATTGGATAAAAATTGTAAATAAAATACATATTGAATTTTGTTTTTAAAACATAAACATTTACACGTAAAACTGTAAAAATAAGTAGGCGATAATTGGTTCAGATCATTAACCTACATACTAATTTTCAAGAAAATGGGAATTTGTAGTAGATATACATATTTAACATTTCAAAATGTATACGTTCGGTTCAAATAGAATTATCAACGATAATTCTGAGATAACAGGTTCGCAATTCGAATTGAACAACTTTAAACATCTGATTTATACCGCTCAGGACAACTACATAAATAACGGCATATTTTCAACATATACACATATGTATGTATCCAATAAATATATCTTAAACTCTGAACTCTTACGTGAATTGAATCGAAATTGGTTTAGTGATATTAATATAGTACCAACAGCGAAGAGTAATTAATTTAAAGAATTCATTTATTTAATTTACAAAATAATGTTATTTTATTTGCCCTGGAAAAAAATGTTGTGGTGAATGAGGGTGTAAAAAGAAATCGCAAAACGATTTTTTTTTAGTTCGGTCCATGTTTGACCATAGGCCTCATATAAAGTCCACTTCCAAAATTCACTTAAATAAATAATGATAAAAGGTTAAAATTCGATACAAATAATCCTTATAGGTAATAATTGGTCATAGCTCTCTTATAAGGACCACATCCGAAAAAGACATTTATCTTTATATATATCTTATTAATATCGGTACCGACTCAAAACATATACACACATTAACATATACACAAAAATATACTGCAGAATTTTGTGAATTTCGGTCCCTTTCCGAAAATTAGTTTAATACTCATAAATCTCTTATAAATAACGGTATATTTGACTATAAGGTCCACTTCCGAAATTCACGTTAATACTAATTTGTATCATAAATATACTGTTATTATATTGAAATTCGACGTGAAATATCCTCATATCCATAAAAATCACTGTTCCAAAATTTAAGATGATCGGCCCATAATTTGTCATAGCTGCCATATAAAAATGTCCAAAAAAACAAATAAATTCGGGTCAAAAAATATTCTTTTCGAATTTAACCCATATTCGGTCCATATTTTATAATCATGATATATATCGTTGGAAAGGTATTTTTAATACCTTTTATTTAATGTATTACAAATTATCATACACCCAGTAGTTCCCGAGATATAGGCCTATATATTTTCAACTTTACGGGCCCGCCCCCTCGAAAATAGGCGTGACCGCCAACAAATTTTTTTTTGCTGGCATCTCCTCTAAAAGCCTTATTTGATAAAGTTTTTTTTTTTTTTTTGAGCAGAGTCACTAAAACCGAATTGTTCCCCTTTTTTATACTCTGTTTGTTAAATTACACTCAAGATTATTATGAACATCAGACAAACTCTGTAAATTATGGTAAAAATTGGTAATTAAATCAATTAAAAATGGTGAAAATTAGACAACATTTCAAAATATTTAACATAAATTATGTTGGTCGTAAAATTGTCTTTCAAACAATATATAAAATAGATAATTGAGCAATATTTCGGGAAGATTTTTGTATGGGGGCTATGAGAAATCATGGACCGATTCATACTATTTTCCGCACACTTTCTTCTATTATCATAAAAACAACGTTTACAAAATTGCATGGCATTAGCAATATATTTCAAAATATTGCATTTATAACATTATTTTGCAATAAAATGGACAAAAAATATCAAATTTTTATGGAGGTTGTCTCACATATCGGTCCATAACTCTGGTTGGCCTAAACCGATTTTGCTGATTTTAAATAGCAAACTTTTCGAAAGCATGTCTGACAGGATTGTTGAAGATTTGGATCTCGAAGATATCTGGGGACTTCAGAAAACTGATTTCAACATCCAGACAGACAGACGGACATGGCTTAATCGACTCCGCTATCTATAAGGATCCAAAATATATACACTTTATAGGGTCGGAAAATTATATTGTGGAAATTACAAACGGAATGACAAACTTATATATACCCTTCTCATGAAGGTGAAGGGTATAATAAAGGATCCTATACAAAATACTAAATTGTTGCTTTTGTTTTGCACACCTTAATATTAATAATTAATAGTTTTAGTTTAATTTTCTGGATACAAATAACAGATTAATTTATATTTTTGTTAATGTTATTAATAGAGTATAAAATGTGGAAATAGTTATTTGTTTTTAATAAAATATATACCGGAAATATCTCACTACTGGTGCATACATATATTGGTGGTAGTAATATTAAGTGTTTATACTCCTTTTTAATTCTTTTTATAAATAAATAAAAATAGAACAAAGTGTATAAATCAAAAATATATTCAATGAATTTGGATTAGATTTGATTTGAACCATTCAAAGGTTGATTGAATGTATCCTGAATCTATATATATTTGGGGTATTTGAAATATTTAACATTAATTACTTAAATTATTTCATTGCGATATTTTTATTGTTGTAACTTGCATGTTAGTTGATTCTCAGAAATTGCAGTACACAGAATAAAAATTCTACAAAATTCAATCTATAATGAATACATACGTACTTAGTACTTATATTATTAATTTGTTGTAATTTTTCAAACTAAAAAGTTCAACTCTATTGTTTAACAGCAACAAGTAATATTTCTAATAATTTATTCAGAATATTTTTATAGATTTTTTAAACTAAACATTTTTTTTTAAATTTTTTTACCAATTAAAGTAGTCTAACTTTTTATTTGACGTTTGATATTCAACTGAGGCGTTTTTTATTAATCTCTAAAATTATTAAAAGCTCGACAAATATGTAGATAGTAAATATTATTTTATTTTTTATCATAAAAATTATATTTTATTTGTTATACCCACTACCAAAACGATGGGGGTATAATTCGTTTGTCATTACGTTTGTAATACATCGAAATAATGGTCGTAGAACCAAAAAGTCTATTCTGGATCCTTATTAGATTCTAAGACGATTTAGCCATGCCCGACCGTCTGTCCGTCTGTTGTTGGCATGATATAGCTTCGAAAAAAAGACAATGAAATTTCTACCAAACATTCTTTGATCCAGCAAAATGTTTGATATTGCAAATGGGCAAAATCGGTCCAGTAGCATCTGATTTATAGATCAAAGTTTGGTAGGAATCGGTCCACGATTTCTCATAGTCCCATACAAATGTCTTCCCGGAATATGGCTTTATGGTACATAAATGTCTATAGAAAAGCCGTATATAAACAAAATTCTACAATAATAAGTTTCATGCAAAGTGAAATCTCAAAACAATATTTTGTTTGCATCGGTCCATAATTTTGACATAGCCCCATACAAAGACCACTTCCGAAAATCACTTAAATGAACATATATCTTTTGCAAAAATTACTATCAAGTTGAAATTCGACAAACATAATCAATATATACATTTAAAACGTCGTAACAAATTTCATGATAATCGTTCCATCGTAGTCCCCATATAAAGTCCAATTCCGAAAATCACTTAAATGCACATAAATCCCTTACAAAACCCACTATTAAGTTAAAATTCAAAACAAATAGTCTACACATATATAAACATCTTCCTTCTAAATATGATGATGATTGGTCCATATTTGACCGTAGTCCCCATATAAAGCCTACTTCCGAAAATCAATTAAATGCGCATAAATCTCTTATAGAAACCAAGACGTCCAAAAAAAAAACAGCTGATGTCAGATGGTTTGTCACTTGAAAATAGAACTCGTTCTAAATACAAAAATGTCATATGTATTGCACACAGAGAAATAACACATGATATTGTTTGAAGGTGTTCAGACTATATGCGAAAAAGTGACAGTCCACATGACAAATACACATAATGTGAACACAGCTTTAGTGGGTATATAAGATTCGGCACAGTCGAATATAAACTCTTAGTTGTTCCTGTATTACACACCAAATTTTTATAAATACAGTGTTATACATATATTTATTTTGGTTTCTTTTTTTATTTTTCCTTCAAACGAAGACAATTTAAATTTTATTTAAATATTTTAACCCTAAAAGAATTACAAATAGAACAACAACATATATATGGGTGTTTTCATGGTTATGCACGCGACATTTGTACACGTCTATTTGTCTTTGAATATTGTGAAAATGGAAATGGATTGGAATTATAGAATCGTCCATTGTATGTGATGAGACTTTTCAAAAAGTATATATATTGGAAAATTGAGCACTGGGTTCCCAAGTTCCATGCAATCAAAGTTGACTTACGCACGTGACAAAAAATGGAAGAGCCTTTTAGAGCCGTAAGAAAAAGTGCGAAATTAAGCGAATTGTAGGAAATTTTTATTTCGGAAAAAATATTTTTATAAAGGTTAATAATGGACGTTTATAATCATGCTTTGTTCAAAAACAACTATGCATAAATTTGCTAAGAAAAAAATAATTTGTTAATTACGCACGTTACATTACGCACGTGACACTTTTTACTTTCATACATATTTTAGTAATTTTATATACATATATGTATGTATATATATTTTTTTTACCAAAAAATTAAACTTTTATTCAAAAATGAAAAATAAAAATATACTACAATTAATCTAATTTAATTTTTTCCTTAAAAAAAATTATGCGAGCGTTGTGATTTTTCAAGTCACGGTGGACCATTTCTTGGAAATACCCATATATAATATGAGTCAACAATGAACACGTGCTAACATTTTTACTAAGTGTGTCTTTTTAAACAGAAAGCAAACAAATTTACTTTTTTAGTTGGCTTATATTTGTTTTTTAACAAACATTATTAGTATATTGGTATTTAAACAACTTTTCAGTAAAATTTAAAAAGAAAATTTTGAATAATTCCTTTTTTTTTGACATTTTTTTTATATTTTGACAAAAAATAAGTTTTTAAAGCTGTTTCAAAGAATTTTTTTTTAACATGAAATGAAAAAAAAAATTAATAAAAACTGAATCAGTCAATAAATTTTATTAAGCTCTTTTGTATTGAATTTTTTTTATTTTTTTATTTACATATGTATTTATATTTGAATTAAAGAAGGAAATAATTATATAAAGAATGAATTCTCAAAGGAATAAACTCAATATGTTTGAAGTATTAAGGAATTAAGTCTTTAATTAAATCCTGATAAATCTAATTTCAGTTGACTTGAATTAGGAATTATTTCCTTTAAACCTTTGCTGTATATAAAAGAACTAAGCAAGTTTCCACACTAATTGTCAGTTATAGAAGTTTTCAACTTTTTAAAATTTTAAACTACAAATGACTGCATTATAAAACTTAATTCCCTTTACTATTAATATTAAATTTAAATACATATTTAATTGTTTTTTCCCCACAAATCCTTAAATGATCTTTGTATTGGTTAATATGATAATGAGGTTCACTGCATGTGTATATTGGGAGTTTTAAAATATATTAGCGCAATTCACAATCTCGTGCAAATGGTATTGCATCATTGCATTTGCATAAAGGTTTAGCATATTTTTGCCCTACACTAACAAAATACACAGCAAAATCAAAAATATGCTAAACAAAAACGTTTAGCAAATGCAATGATGCAACACCATTTGCACAAGATTGTGAATTGCGCTATTTTGTTATGATTTTTAAAATCTTCCTTTTTTATCATCATATATTATATAGCTTTCCAATAGCTTATGTGTGTGTGTTTCAATTTGTATATTAAACCATTATGCCACACTTTATCAAACACTGAAATATTTTTTTCTTCAAATGTTTTCCTTACGATTCACAGAGGAGTATTTGACAGAAAAAGTTGGCTAAAATTATTAGACTTTAAATTTAAAGTTTGAGATTTTTGATAAGTTTGATTTGATATAAAAAATTTTGAAGCGGACTTTTAGTTGGTGAGAGGAGGGAAAAAACCCTACCCCTTTTTACGTTTTTATTTTAAGTTTAACATTTATATGTATTTACATATTTACTATGGTAACCCCCTCCCCAATAATTTCTGTGGATATTTTTTGAAACTTAATATTTATACATATATATTTACTTATTTCCTAGCCATACACGATGTTCTTTGCTACCCCGTTGTTGTATTGATATTGAAAAATCTCCCCATTAAAGCGTACACCTTCCATATACGGACACTTTTCTTAGTCCCAAAAAAATCTTTGGATTGCTTACTACTCTCATAAGCTGACACCTCTCATAAGCGGACAAAATTTGTCAGCTCCTTAAGAGTCCGCTTTTGAGAGAGTACACCGTAATTATTATGTATGTATATGTAGTGTAAAACTACACTTTATTCTTCAAACTGACATTCAAACACATATTTTTATAGATAAAGGCCCCTATTATGAGCTGCATTCGACAATCGATATTTGCTGGCTATCGAAAATCGACTTTCGAATGTAAAATTTGTATTATGAATTGGCATTATTGTCGAAAATTTCGTTGTTCAACGGATTTTTTATCGAACACAATTTTGCTGTCGACGCTGTATAAAACTGTGCAAAATTTATTAAAAATGTAGTTTTTTTTTGTTTTGGTCAACCAAATACTACTTGTAAATTACTTTTGTTAATATCCTGCATAAGGTCATAAGTGCAAAACAACAATTGGAGATGATCGTTTCTTTCATGGAAGATCAAAAAAACTGTTGCCAATTTTAATATGTTTGAAATTGTTCTGCCCTTTGAGCATTGTTGCAGCAGTTCATCAGTAATGGACAGCAAGTCCACAACAGATTTTATAAGTCTGTAAATAAAATTTATAATATCCTTGTTAAAACCTGATCAAAAAATAAACTCAAGTGGTGGAATCCATTTGCAAAATGTTGGAAGCATCCGTCAGCCTTATTCTGCTTCTGGTCAGTTCTAGTAAGGATTCATCTTCATAAGACGAATCATGAAACCATAATTCCGTGGTGGTCATTTCATATTTAATTTATTTCTCTTTAAGAATTTGTAAACAAATAACCCAAAAATTTGTACGATGAGCATTTTCGACAACAGTCGAAAATTGAATTTTGCTCATAATAGGCACCAAAGTTGTAATATTTGTTTAACAATATTTAATAATTAGCATATGGAAAATTGTACTAATAAGAATTATCATGCTTTTAATCCTGATCGGCTGCATCCTGGTAGTAGCAGTTTAATAGTATTTTATGAGAACGGTCTTCTGTTCTTTGGTGTTTTTTGTGTACTACAGCTTTGAGTTTTGGAATACATTAGTGACAGGAAATGAAAACGATACTGATGCTTGGTTTTCACTGTCATTTTTGTTGTCAAATTGTCCAAATTGTTGGCAATTTTTTAAAAACGGGTTGTCATATGGCGTCATCTATGTTTGCAATCATGAAAATCATGATATGACAACCCGTTTTCATAAAATTGTCAACAATTTGGACAATTTGACAACAAAAATGACATAGTGAAAACCAAGCATCAGTATCGTTTTCATTTTCCTATTTCTTCTTATAAGATAGTTTGTGCGATCCCTTACAGTCCCATTTACTAATAAATTCCAGAAAATTAAGTTCTTCATAGTCCAACTAAGACCTTATCCAAGTATTTACATAATCGTGTTCTTCCTGAAAGTTTATTTGCCGGATTGACTTTAGAAGTGGTTAGAGATACATATGTATAATGGAAACATAAACGTAAATTCTTTTATATTTTACTGATAAAATTTCTAATGTTTTTGTTTACTACACAGTTTAAAATCTAGTGATGAACCCTCCAACTAATTATCTGAAAACTTACTTTATGGAAACATAAACGTAAATTATTTTATATTTTACTGATAAGATTTTTAATGTTTTTGTTTACTACAAAGTTTAAAATCTGGTGTATGATTTTATCAGAAAACTTACTTTAAACGTGGACTATATGAAATTGATAACAATTAAAATGAATTTAAACGTTTTATTACGTGTGTGTGGAAATTAATAAAATATTCAAATAAAAATAAAAACTGTTTTTTTGAATAAATTAAACAGATGTTAATAAACCTTTAAAATACATTCATAAACATATATCTTCTGTTGTTCGTTATTTTTTAAAACCCTTTATTTTTCAAACGTGTTTTTCCACAAACATCTACTCTGGACAGTAATTTAGCACTAAACAAAAGTTTTATTCACAAAATAAAAAACAATAAAAAAACAAAATACGGAAAAAATAAACAAAAAATTATTTATTTAAATCCAACGTTTTAATCAGATATCCTTTGTTTTTAACAGCTGCACATCTTCAGGGCGTACACTCCAACAGAGTCATATAGCGCTCTTTTGGAATTGCGTACCAAGAATTTTGGATTTTCTTTTACAAATCGGCGAAATTTTTGCCACTGCCATTATATGACGCTCCACATCATTCCATAAGTTTTCAACAACTCATCAATCTTATTCTGCTTAAGCAACTCTTCACAGTGCATTATAAGAGTTTTGTATTTAAAAGTACATATAAGTATAAGCATACTGATCCATTCGTGCATCGATATAATGTACAGGACCAACACCATGTCCAGAAAACGCTGCTCACACCATTACGTTCGCACCACCATGCTTTATGATCTTAAAAGTAAACTTTTGTAAGTAAATTCCTTTTTGAAATATGTTGCTTATGCTGAATAATGCACCCACGCAAGTTTTTTTCATTGAGTCTTCTTAAGAGACTTTTCTTAAAGATCTCATTGAATTGCGGTGGAGATCTTCAATGGTCTGCCACTGTTGTATTTTTCATCTTAGATCATGTGTATTTTTTATGTCACTTAGTATTTTATGACCCTTAATCTTTTGTTTCTTAAAATACTTTCAGAACTTATTAATTCCCAAAATATATAAATTTACTAACTCACGTTCTATTTTATTGGCAACCTCAAATTGCCTATTAGTTGCAATTAACCTCAAATAAAAGAAAGTATTAAGAAATAATGCAAAAAATTAACATAGGGTTCATAGGCAATTAATAAGTATAATCATATAAAAGAAAATCACATTTGAAAATAGCTAAAGTGTATTTACTTTATATATGGGCTATTTTTGTTAAACATTTCTTTATTTCCACCTTCGAGCTTTTATTATGTATTTTATTCTGCCTCAAAAATATGGTATATTTTTAAACAATTTTTTTAATAATTTGTAAAAGAGCATTACGAAAACAGTACTATTAATAATTTGTATTTGATTCATATAATTTAGCAAGTAGAATAGAAAATAGTTTTTAGAGTATTTATTATTACTTATTTATAAAAATGTTTATTCATTTTTTTGTAAACAAATGTAAATATTAACACTACTTCGTAATTTAAATAAATTTGAAACTATTTTATAATTCAAATTAATTTAAAATTCATTTTTAATAACAAAATAAATCAAACTTTATTGAAAATTCACCAACACTTTAATTTATTATTTTTTTATTCCACTTATATTTAATTAAAACAATTATCGCATTTTTATTAAAAAGTGTAAACACATCTATTTAAATTAATTGGACCATTATTGAACATATTTGAACCATGTGTAGTGCTTAAATTTTGCCACAATATCTGAAGTATACTTTATATTTGTCGTTAATATTAAAAGAACAGCGGCACAAGTGTCTTGTATTGCCTCCATATGACTTCTAAATTTTATATAAAAAATTGCTTCAAGTTATATTTTATTAATTCATTGGCATTTTCTGGTTAAAACCCGCAACTATATATACATTGGAGTGAAATCCTTAAATAATTTGAATATTTAATATTCGTAAAACTTTGTTCGGACATAATTCTATACCGATAACTTTTAAATGCGTGAATTTAGTAAGGTAAAATTTAAACAATTTATTATCTAACAAATAAATAAAATTTCATAAATGTTTAAAAATTAGATTTCCTCTAGATAACATTTTTAGAACATATGTTGACTTGGCTAACACGAAATCATCTGAAAGTATGTATGTATATCTAATAATCAAAGTCTCTGCAATATTTTTACCATTTGAAAAGATTCCTGTGCTAATGATACTAAATAAATAAAGAAAAGTTATTTTGCCAATCGAATTACTAATTAACAAGAAATTTATATAGTAAAAATAGTGTTTGAAAAATTTCCTTACAAATATTTAAAAACTATTCTAGAATAATTGTAAATTATATTAAAACGTTAAATACCTCATAATTTCCGAATTAATCAATTTAATTTAAAAAAAAAAATTATTTTCAAGTGCTGTCCGGTCGGAAAATATGGATTGAAAAATATGTTTCTGATTGCATAGTGTATTGCAATGTTTTATAAACATAACCACAAAACCATAATTTATGGAGTGGTAGTCAATAAAAATGATTAATTATTCAGGCATGTGATGGATATCGATATCGAAACCGAATCAGTTTTGAAAATACATTTTAATGAATTTATAATCTAATTTTTAAAATTTTTGTTTTAAGATTCTCTTTAGTAGCCCAATATCTTTATATTTTATGTGATAAAAGTTTTTCAATACAGAAATATTACGAAAAAATTGACTTCTAAAACTCATTCGTTTTCGATATCGATTTCCATCACATGCTTGATTATAGGTGTATTAAAGTGCATTGGAGTTTTTTTTTTCTAATACAAATCGTTGTGGTAGATTAGTACAGGTTTTATTCTAACAAATTTTAAATTAAAATAATTTTTACATTTGACATTGAATTTACGTTAAGATTTTAATAGTTATTATTCATTTTCAATAAAAAGAAACATTTAATCAATATAATAGTGACTAATTGTATAAACGGAACAAACCCTAAAAATATTGTAAATACATACATATGTATGTATATGTACTAACGGTCACGCAAGGCAAAATATTTAAAATCTACACACACATGCATGTACATATATATATATAAAAACATAATTATTTATTTATATACAAATGAGTACCTACTACAATATATGTAGTTGTACTTACCACATTTATTTGCAAGATCACTTGGTGACAATTGATTTGAAAAATTACTGTGAACTGATGAGAGTATCGCATAAAAACGATTCTGATTTCTTAAACATTTTGTTAACAAGGAACGTTGGACGTTAAAGGCTACCGTTGGATTTGATGACTTCAATGTGGTGAGTAATTTAAGGGATGCCATTATGCTAGACGTAATAAGTAATTCACCTTGGTGGCTGCCGTATTATTATGCTTTTTTGTAATTTCCGCTTTCACAATCAGCTGATTGCCTTTTGTTTTTTTTTACGTTCTTCGTCTGTCTATTTTCACAACAAACAATCATTCACTCATTCGCTCAATAGCTTGCAGACTATATATTTTTTCGCACACTTGTTTTATTTTTTGTTCTTATTTTAAACGAACAAATAAATTTTATTTTAAGAATAATACAAAATCGATTGTAAATTGAATAAATGCTGTGTTTTAAAAACTTTATCAAATTAACAAACAAACACTTGACACAAAAGAAAATAAATTGGCATACTTTATTAAAGAATAAGGAATTGATTGCAGTTACACTTAACCGTAAGTTACACACAATTAGCATCAATCAATATACCAATATACCTATGTAGCTTCAAAAGCTTGCGTAAGTTCTATTTTATTTATATATTTTAAATTACTTCTGGAGTTACAACACGCTAGTGACTGAATGAACGAATAAGTGTGTGCTGTAATATTATACTTGTTTGTAAAATTAAAAAAATATTAAACTACAAGTTCTCTAAGGCACTCCACTCTGCTCCAAACGTTTTGCTGTGTACGCACCAACTAATTGATCTGACTTGAACTGTACGCTATCGTTTCTAGTCAGAAAACATTGTCTGTCTACCAGTGCTTTCTCGCGATAGTCGTGATACTATTTTATTCTAACAATTTAGGCAAAAACACATATATTCCATGTGTAGTATATCTTGTATAGTTTAGTGAAGTAACGTAATAACAACAAAAGTTAAATTCGCATAATTTTGCGCATGGTGAAATAATTATACAAGATAGTGGAAACATTACAACAATGCAAAAGTAACAGAAACAACAGGGTATTTTCATTCCCATGACAGCCGGTTCTATGCACCGGAATGACCCGAGATCACTCGGCCAAGGGCTGTCGACTCAGCAATTACCACTGTTACAACAACAACAACGGGGTATTTTTTTGCTTTCTTGATTGTAATGTCAAAAAAACTGGCTATTGTTTACAAATATTTTTGCAGGAAAAAAAAATAAATACATATTTTTTAATTTCACCATGACACGTGTTTTTTTACTATATACCATAGTGAAATTAAATACCAGGTGACAGCATTGCTACAACAATTACAACAAGGCAAGAACAACATGCATTTTTGTTTGTGTAATACTTTCGTTACTGTCAAAAACATCTAGCATAAAATAAAGAAAACAAATATACAAACATGGATAAAAACAGAAAACAATTGTGATTTTTTTTGTTTCTTTTATTTTCTCAAAGAATTTTTCTTTAAGTTACGCATAATATTTATTTAAATATACAAGTAATACGTAATTTTGCAAAGTAAAACATGCAAAAGTCTTTATTTTCAAAATTAATGTATGTATAGGTATTGTATAACAACAACGCATTTTTCTGCAGCAAAAAAAAATCAGTATAAAGAGGAATCTTAATATTCATCTTATAAAAAAAAACTAACATTTTTAACAAAACAACTCAAAAGCTATTTTACGCAGATAAAACGGCGTTAAAAACTCAATTTTTCAAAAACAAAATAATTTTGTAACGTTTTTATATAAACTTTGACTATTTGTAAACAACTTTTTGACATTTTCAATTTCACCATGAATAGAGCAAAAAATAATCAGCTGGCGCTATGCTGTCACCTGGTATAGTTTCACCATGCTATGTACTTATTTTTGCATAACGAACATGACTAAAAAATCAGCTGGTTCTTCAGCACCATCCTGTATATTTATTTCTCCATGCTTTTGCTCATACATACATACGTCTTCCGAATGTTTTTATATTTTCTGTTATTGACCAATATTTATACCCACCACCAAAAATATGGCGGGGTACGTTTGTCATTCCGTTTGTAACACATCGAAATAATGGTCGTAGTACCAAAAAGTCTACATATTCTGGGTTCTTATAAGATTTTAATACGATCTAGCCATGTCGTCCGTCTGTTGTTGGAACACTTAAATTTTTATCAAACATTCTTTGATTTACCGAAATGTTTGGTATTTAAAATGGGCAAAATCGATCTAGTAGGATCTGAGTTATAGATCAAAGTTTCAGACTACCTCGATATTTTTTGCTATTTTCTTTAAATATAATGCATATAGGTAACACCTACAATATTTTTTTTTTTTTTGAATTAATCCATAATATTGACATAGTTCCATATAAAGTCTACTTCCGCAAATCACTAAAATTCACATAAATATCTTATAAAACCAGTCGAAATTCTACACAACTAATCCGTATGTACATATAAATCGTCGAAATAATTTTCATAATAATCGGTCCATATTTGACCGCAGCTCCAATATAAAGTCTACTTCCGGAAATCACTTAAATGTGCATAAATCTCTTATACAAATCATTGTTACGTTGAAATTCAACATAAATAATTCGCATATATGTACATATAAATCATCGTACAGAATTTAATGATTGACCCGTAATAAGTCATAGTTGCCATATGAGGACTACTCCCGAACACTCATTAACCTACATAAACATCCATATCGAACCGAAATTCTACACAGATCAGTTATAAAATTGTAAAAATTATATAATTCGCTTTTGTGAAAGTTGGTCCATAATTGGGCATAGCTAACATGTAAGCTCCATTTCCGAGAATAACCACAGAGTATACAGAGAAGACAATTTTGACGTTTCAAAATGCCCAATTCAGTTTCGTTAAGCTTTTTGGTACCTAATTTAATGTGTGTTAAAGTAAATCGTTTTATGTTACATGCTGCAAAAATATTAACAAAGTTTAAATTCTTGATTATAACTGGAATATGCATAAAATTCTTATAAATATCGTTATGAAGATGAAATTCAACTAAAATAAACCTAAAATCAATAGAAATTACGGTACAATATTTTATGAAGTTCGTCCCATAATAGGTTATTTGGTGGTGGGTATATAAGATTCGGCACAGTCGAATATAAAATCTTACTTGTTTTGTTTGTTTTTGTTTTTATATCGTTTCTTGTTGCTTTGGGACCTGCGCAGTAGTTTGTTTCTAATTATCTAATAGTGTTGTAAATTTTCTACCGGTACTTTAGTTACAAACTTCATTGACCTCAGGTGATTTTGTAATTACAAAATAAATTAAATACATATTAGCTTTATAAATAAGTAGTTTTTAAAAACAATGGATACAAATTTAGGCATTTTTATTACGTGTTTTTCTCTTGACTAATTATGGGTTTGATTTTGTATAAAATAACAACATATGAACAATATAAACCAGGGAATAAATTTAATAACACTTATTTTATTTACAATTTATTTATTGCAAACAAAATATTCCGTTCGCATACTTTCATACTTTTTGTAGGGCTATATTAAAGATAGAGTCTAAACACAGCCAATCGAATAGTTTACAGTCTTAAGACTCAAAATCCGTAACCCTGAAATAGACCTTATTTTTTGCCGAAATATAATTTAAATTGTTAATAAAAATGCGATAATAAAGTAGTTATTAAATTTTAAAATTTAAATTTTATAATTTCACCATGATTTGGATAAGTATCCTTCTTGCAATACTTACACAGATATTGTATTTTTCGTGCGGTGATTCTCGGAAATACCGGAATTTTAAAGATTCTGTAGTGTGTCTTTAAATGTTAATATCAAAATGACATTATATGCAATCGGATATAGATAACATCCAACTAAATCTTAAAATCTTGAAAAGTTACGAATGAATGTGTTTAAACTAATCATTATTCTCAATTCTGTATGTGTATAATATAATCGGACTTTTAATACACATGTGCCTGCATCTACTTCTATTATATTACATATTACAGAAAAAGAAACAAAACATCAGTATCACTGAACTGTTTTCATTTAATAAAGATTCACTCACAACGATGTCACTGACCATACACAATTTTTTTCTTATTAAATGCGCAGTGATGAATTTTTGTGCAAATAACATTGGTGACATATTAAGATTTTAAAATGGTACTAATTGTGTTAAACAACAGCACAATATACACAAAGATGCCGAACTTTGGATACTCAATTTAAATATGCATCTTGAAATATTCGATAAATATTAATTTCTTTTATAATTAGAGAAAACAATGGCATTATTTTTATTCCAGCTAACAAACGCAACATGTCCTCCTCCAATTATAAACTTACCGAGATTGAAGGTGATTTGTTTAGCGCTCCTAAAGAGTATAGTTTAGCTCATTGTGTGGCTGCTGATCTTGGAATGGGAGCCGGTATTGCCGTAGTATTTAAAAAAGTTTATGGTCAAATAGATGTTATACGCTCACAAAACGTACAAACTGGCGGAGTAGCGGTGCTTAAAGATAAGAAGCGCTTTATTTACTACTTAGTAACTAAGGATAAAAGTTGGGATAAGCCAACCTATGACAGTTTGAGATCATCTTTAAATGCCATGCGAGAGCATATGGTAACTTTTTAAATTTTAAAGTTCTTAAAATTAAACTATGTAGGTATATATGTATTAAAATTTATTTTTCTCTAAGCGCTCTAATAATGTACACAAATTGGCTATACCAAGGATTGGTTGTGGCATTGATGGCCTTGAATGGGACAAAGTTAGCAGCGAATTGAACGGTGTATTTTCCAAAGAAGATTTGGAAATTGTTGTTTATAATTTTGTACCAAAGTAAATTAAATACATACATAGGTATATCTAAAATCAAATATGTACATAGGTATATGAACACAAATTTACTTTGTATTTATTAGAACACATTTTTCTTATGTAAAATACATATTCTCTTAATAATATTAAGTATTATAAAACAAAAAACAATAAAAATTAACATCGTAATTTTAAAAGTAAATTTTTCTTATTAAAAAACTTATCTATCCAGATTTTGGATGAACATAGTTGTAAACGATAATACTTACTAAATCATTGTAAAAGATTTCTTCAATCAAATCTTTAACCTTGGGCCAAACTAGTCCATCCAAGCCACAGCCAATTCTAGGCGTGGCTAATTTCGTAACATTGTTTTTCAACTGCAACATATAGGTATTTTAAAATTAACTTTTTATATATCTTCCTGTTTTTTACAAAACCATCATTGAATTACCATGTGTTCCCTCATGGCACTCAAAGAACTGTGCAATGTCTGATAGGTAGGTTTGCCCCAACTGCTTTGTTTTGTTACCAAATAGTATACGAAACGTGAGTTATCGGTCAAGATAGCTACGCCCCCAGGTTTTACATTTTGCTGTTGCAGCACATGAACACGACCAAATGTGTTGCTAAAAAAATTGTCTAAGAAATCACATTCATCTTTAAATCCTGATATGATTTAGCTTACCGAAATTTGACAGCAATGCCTTTTCCCATTTTTAAATCTGCTGCCACACAATGCGCCATAGAAAAGCTTTCATCGGCAGTGAATAAATCCCCACTTACTTCTTTTATAGTACAATTCATTTTTTTTAAACTGGAAACACAGCTTTTCGCAAAACTTAAATTCAATTTATTTTTGCACTTGTGTCAAAATAATGCAAGGTTACCACATAATTATATTTAAATGATTAGCCTTGCAGGCATAAATAAAGTTACCATATTTTTTTTATCTGAAAATTGGACATCGATTAATTCTGATGTATTCGGTTATTGGTAGAAAAATGCATAGATAATATAATAATATTGTCGGTAGTGAATACGTTACACTACAAAAAAATTGTTTATATATTGTTATATTTTTCAGAGGTACAAACTTGTTTCAAAATTTTAGGTGACGATTTCAAATATGTGTGGAACTCTTTAGGATTTTTTAATATTAACTTTAACAATTAAATAGCCTTAAGCACCGATACCCTTAATGGAGTTTTATCTTAAGTCCACAACTTGTTCATCAAAGAAATACACGTTCAACCGGCGCATTTGTTCCAGGCAAACATAAAATGTATTGAACGATAATTGAAAATTTGCATGGTTTTGGTAATTGTTTTTAAAATGTTTAAATACTTCCACCCAACGATTTTCCGTAGAAATATTTTGTTGATTCCATTCATCAATTTTCTGCGGTGTTACATATTTAGATACGAGTGAATATTCATCGAACACTTCCGTATCTTTATTGCAATCTATATGTTCTTTTTCAATCAATATATCTAGAAATTTTTGAACTTCTTCCCACTGTGGCATTTCTGTTAAATTTGCCCAATTAAGTTTTTCCATTGCTCTAAATACTCTCGGTTTAACCATTTTCTTTTAATTTTTAAGTAAACCACGGACTGAATATGGAAGAAAGTGAGTCGTCAAAAATTGAAATTTAACAAACAAAATTTCGGATTTTTTTTTTTTTTGTTTAAAATATTAATTTTTTTAATGTTGCCATATTAAATAAATCCAATACTTTATTTTGCAACCAAGTGCTTGTCTTGCAATAACAGCTGACCAATGTTGTATTCCGTCTAATTTTATCTAATATTATTATTACGTGCATTTTCATAAGATATAAAAACATTTGTATCAAATGTTATTGCAATTTTATGTTAAAAAGATCTGCAACTATTATAAAGTTAAATGAGTTTTCTAATTAATTTAATAAGAGCTTTTATTGATAAAATGCTGGCATTATTATCGTTTGGTAGCAAAACAATTACAAACACTTTGAGTATTTATGTTAAAACAAATACAGGACGTACATTATCGGTGAATTTGGAGCCTCAATGGGATATAAAAAACGTCAAAGAGATAGTAGCGCCTCAATTAGGTCTACAGCCTGAAGAGGTCAAGATCATATTTGCTGGGAAAGAGCTAAGCGATGCAACAACAATTGAGGTTACAATAATTATTAATAGAAATGAAGAAATAAAATGTTGACCCGATGTTTAATATAACAGGAATGTGATTTGGGGCAACAAAGCATATTGCATGCGATACAGACACGACCTGTGCAACAGAGGAAACATTTATACTCAACTGTAGCCGAAGAGGAGCCTACTGAGGAGCAACCGTCGAAGCCACTATGTGAGACATTGGTAGATTTGCAGTTGCAAAGTGAGGAAAGATCAAATATACCAGAAGAAAGTAAGTACATATATAATATTATTTAATATGTCCTTAATAATAGTGAGAGCAATTAGATCGTGAACGCTCAAAGGCTCACTTTTTTGTGCATTGTTCTCAGTGCAATAAATTGTGCAAGGGCAAGCTACGTGTTCGTTGTTCCTTGTGCAAAGGAGGTGCATTTACTGTACATCGTGATCCAGAATGTTGGGATGATGTCCTGAAGTCACGTCGCATACGTGGTCACTGTGAATCGTTGGAAATTGCCTGTGTTGATAACGACATTGGTGATCCACCATTTGCTGAATTCTACTTTAAGTGTGGCGAACATATTTCAGGCGGCGAAAAAGATTTTGCTGCTCCTTTAAATTTAATTAAAATCAATATGAAAGATGTGCCCTGTCTGGCCTGTACTGATGTAAGGTAAAATTTTAATTCTTAAAAATTTATAATATGTATTTAAATATTAATAAGAAAATTCGTTTCTTTTTATTTGTTTTTAGTGATACTGTTCTAGTCTTCCCCTGTGAATCCAAACACGTAACCTGTGTTGAATGTTTTTTACACTATTGCCGTTCCCGTCTTATGGAACGTCAATTTATGCCTCATCCCGATATTGGTTACACTTTGGCTTGTCCTGCCGGTTGCGAAAATTCTTTTATTGAAGAAATTCATCACTTTAAGTTATTAACCCGTGAAGAGTACGATCGTTATCAACGATTTGCCACTGAGGAATATGTTTTACAAGCGGGTGGTGTATTGTGCCCTCAGCCTGGCTGTGGCATGGGTCTATTAGTAGAACCTGATTGTAAAAAAGTCACTTGTCAAAGTGGTTGTGGTGTAAGTAAAAAATGCTTTGGAAATCGTTGAAGTATTGACTAAAATAATTCTTTAATGCCTTTAGTATGTTTTTTGTCGCAACTGTCTGCAAGGTTATCATTTGGGTGATTGTTTGCCAGAAAATGGTACCGGAAATACAACGGGCAGCTGTGAGTATGCAGTTGATCCAAATGTAAGTATCGAATACAAATTTTTACAAATATAAGAATAACTTATTGAAACTACATTTCCTTTAGCGCGCTGCCGAAGCCCGTTGGGATGAAGCTACTAATGTCACAATCAAAGTCTCTACCAAACCCTGCCCAAAATGTCGCACACCCACTGAGAGAGATGGTGGCTGTATGCATATGGTTTGTACACGTGCTGGCTGCGGCTTTGAATGGTGTTGGGTTTGTCAAACCGAATGGACTAGAGATTGTATGGGTGCGCATTGGTTTGGTTAACGTCATATGATTTTATTTTATGTTAACTATTACAAATAAATAATGTTTTAGATTTTGAGAGCAAAATATGAAATTAAAATTTAGCTTTTAAATACATTTTAACAAATTATTATTATTTTTGTTGTTCAAAATTTATTGTTTAAATTCTGTTTCATAATAGAAAATTTAAATGAAGCATCCGTATTAAAAACTTATTATCTAAAGCTTTTTTCAAAAAGAAAGCTGGAGATATCGTGACAATTCACTAGTTCCGATTTAATGGGTATACTGCACACCTTCGCCTCTCAATTAGAGTTAGGAATGATAAATTCAGTACAATTGTATTTTTGTAAGTTTTTGTAAAACCATAAACAATTTTATAATTATTAATCTGGGTATGTTGCATGCAGTTCGAGTACAAGGATTTTTGCTACTTTGCCAGGATGAGTTTATAAATCCTTTAGACGTATTGGATTCGGGCTATATAGTTAAATATATTGGTGTCATGGAACCCTAACCTCATGTAATTCAATCCTAATCATAGTGGTGCCAAAACGATTCTTGTTTTACGTGTTTCCGTCTGTTTATACCCTACACCACCATAGTGGGGAGGGTATATTGGATTTGTGCTGATGTTTGTAACGCCCAGAAATATTGGTCCAACACCCACCTTAAATTATACCGATTGACTCAGAATCACTTTCTGAGTCGATTTAACGATGTCCGTCCGTCTGGCTGGCTGGCTGGCTGTCCATGTAAAGCTTGTGCGCAGAGTAGTGGTCGCAATTTTGAAGATATTTTGAAAACATTTGGTAAGTGAAATTTTTTCGACCCAAGGACGGATGGAATTGAAACTGGTGGAAATCGGTCCATTATTTCACCTGGCCCCCATACAAAAGTCCTCCCGAAATTGGGGTTTACCGCTCATAAATGTTTTAATTATGCAAGGAACCAAACAAATTTCATCACAAGTGAGTGGTAAATGAAGCCAAATCACAGATCGGTCCATAATTAGTCGTAGAGAGAATAACTCTCTCAAAAATGTTTTTATCCAAATTATATAGAACGCAAATATATTCCATATGCATACTAATAATACGGTACAATTTTATTGTGATCGGTCCATAATTAGTCGTAGCTCCCATATAAGGCCCACTTCCGAAGATCACTTTAAAGAGCATAAGTTTCTTAAAAATGTTGGTAATCAAATAAAATTCGACACAAATAAGTTTCTTATATACAGAAATAATGGCACCTAATTTTTTAATGGTCGGTTCATAATTAGTCGAAACTCCCATATAAGACCCTCTCCGTAATTCACTTTAACTTCCATAAATCTTTTAAAAGTATTTATATCGAGATAAAGTTTAATACATATACTATTTATATTCACAGAAATCATGACACTGAATTTTGGTTCAACGCCCATTTCTGAAAAACTTTTTTATATTTACATATACTAGGTGTAGGGTATTATATGGTCGGCCTTGATCGTTTTTTTGTTTTTTGTTTTATCTAAAAATGAAGATTCGCAACGAAATTATACTGTTTTAAACGTTCACATTATGTAAACAAAACATACATACGAATTTCAGTACATTATTTTTTTCGTTGTTTGCTGCTTTAAGTTTGCTGGTTAAGTTCTTTTCGTCAAATATTTGATATCTTAAAAAATTACAATCACATTAAACATTCATTTTCTAAATGATTTCAAAATATTTTAATGAAATTGGTTTAAAAAAGAACTTCATATTATCCGAAATCGTTTTCACAAGATGGCTCACAATGGCACCACAATTTGATGCAAAGTTTACTGGGCAATCGTCAAATACCATCGTTCGATGTCAAATAGGATGACGCCTGGAACGCAACTACGAGAGTCCAAGTCAAACTGTCGGGATGGGATCTTTTTGAATATTTATCCGGCGTGTCTCTTTTTAGTTGAAGTACATATGCGCAAAGAAAAGTAAAGGAGTTCGTTGATAGTGATAAATCTAAATATGGGTTTATGAGTTTCATATTCAATTCCTTCAATTAAGTGAAAAGTAACAACATTGGTTTCTAGGTTAATATCTCTAAATTGGAAGGTATGCATGAATGCAATGGTCTCTTTTGAGAGTGGCTCAGAATGTTGAAGATTATAGGTAAGAAAATATTTTTTGTGTCATACATAATTTTATTTTGCGGTAGTCTGATTTCTTATTCTTATGATTTATCACAATCATAGTTGGCAATACAAATACCTTATGGAACCAAGGATCTGATTATCCTTTAGCGATAATGAAAACAGGCAAACATATTTGACATTGTTATGCATGATGAAACTTACACAAATTTTACCTTATTTTTTTGGAAGTAAAAGGCTGATGAGGTTTGCATTCTTACATCTTAAGGCAGCTATTGCCGGACTTTTGGTCACTCTTAGCGGGTTGTTGCGTTATATAAAAATAACTAACTGATACATTTTAATGCACCTACCCACATCACTTTTAGATAGTATACTTGATCTATATCTTATCTGAACATAAGAAGCACACTTGTCTGTATTCGACATCCATCATCATTCATCCATCCATCGTTCCGTTACGACTTTGATACAACATTAATTTAAAAGGTTTAAAGCTATAGATTTGGCAATTTTAAATGGCTCGCAGAGAAAGTTAAGCGTCAACAGTAGTGTAGCGACTGCCAAACAATCTTGTTATTTGATTTAAATGTAACTTATTTTTCCATAGTTAATGTTTAAAAATAAAAAATAAAACTAATTACAGTAAATATTTTTTAAAGAGTATATTTGGTTTTAGTTTGTATACAATGTCAATATTTTCTTAATTTTATGTAGTAATTTAATTTCTATTACGGAATATGATTAATACAATACAAAATAAATATTTCAAATACCTCGGATTATTTATTATTAATATTAATTAATAAATACATATTTATAAATGTTTGTATTTGTTTAAATTGTAAGAATAAATGATAATAAAAAAAAACATCATAAAAATCCTGAAGTTGTAGAACACACAAAATTAATAAATTTGTATAAATTAAATAAATAATTGATATATGTACTTTTTTTTTAATTAAAAAAGAAATAATCTATTTATATGCCTGTCTGTATAAATGATCTTAAACTTAGTTGAATTAATATGTGCATATTCGATTTCCAAATACATACTTATGTACATACAATTCGGATGTATTATTGGAAATTATAAAAATAGAAAAGTCGTTGTTGTTTTAGGACTTCACACAGAGATTACTGAGGGTGGTATGTTTGATTTTTAAGCGTAATCATGTGCTCCTTCCAATTTTCTCATCTGTATTTGAAGAAAGACGATTTTTTTAATAGACAAAAATCTATGATATCAAACATATAAAATAATTATTGAAATTAAGACGTTACATAAAAAAAAATACATAAATATAAAAATACATATATGGATATACATAGGTACAAATAAAATATAACTGTAATAATTCTCACTTCTAGATAAATTCAAAGGTTTTCGTTGTGTGTGTGTTTTTTTTTGTGTGAGAGACGGACAAAACTACAGAAAGCGAGAGGATTACAATGGGTTTTTGCTTTTGGATTGTATTCAGTTCTGAAAATGAGATTATGAAAAGTGTCATTGAGTTCAAAAATCTGCTGGCGTTAGAAATTTGTATAAATATGTTAAAGTAGGTGTAAATTGTGCAAAAAGTGTTCATTTAATTTAAATGTATGATATGAAAGTGTGTGTGTGTGCATGAGTGCTGATGCGTAAATCATCCCAGCAAACCATATGAGTCCGAAAAGAGTCTTTTCTGACACCTTTTTCGGAGCGTTAACACTCTTTATGAGCCCAAAAAACAATCATAATTGCTCCGAAAACCTTCAGAAAAGAGGGTCATTACGTTCGAAAATGGTCCGTCAGAAAGAGCTCTTAGATAATGCCAGAAAAGAGTCTTTTATGAGGGTTTTTTTGGGCTCTGAAAGAGCTCTTAGATAAAGTCAGAAAAGAGTCTTTTATGAGGTTTTTTTGGGCGCTGTGTAATCTTGTTTTTATCATTCTTGTGTGTTACAGCTATGTTTTTTTTTGTTCCAAGCACAAATAACAGGACAACAACGCTTTGGTACACACATAATTAAGTGGAATTTCTGAGTCATACTGAGTGCCGACTCAGGACAGTAACAAGCTAATTTTTCTTTCGCTCCGAAAATGCTCTTTAGTTGGACTCTTTTCTGACTCCTTTTTTCGGAGCGCTCCGAAAATGCTGTTTTGTTGGACTCTTTTCTGACTCCTTTTTCGAAGCGCTCCTAGAATGGTATGCTGGGATAAATGATAGTACATATACATATGTATTTGTATGTAGTGTTTAAACATTTAAAGCTGATAAAAAAAACGAGTGAATTTTAAAATAAATATTTATTAAAAAAAAAACAATATTTACGATTAATTGCAATTTATGTAGCATTTTATAAAAAATTTAAATATTTTATAAAAGAGACCTAAAGCTTTACTGCCGTATTCATAAAAAATAAAGTAGGTTTGAAGTGTGCTTTTAGACAACATTTTCATACAAAATTTTCTTAAAATCTTAATTAAAATTTAGTTAAATTAGTTCAGATTTCATGAAGTTACAAACTTAATTGCGATTTGATCATCAATCCAGAGATATGCTTTTCTTTCGATCGATCTTTCTTAGTGGGAATTATGTAGTTGTAAAAAATAAAAATGTTTAATTTTTTCAATTTGTTTGTTTAGATTTAAGTTACTTTCATTACTAATATTCACAACGCCATCACAAGTTATGTCTTTCATACAAGTGGCAATGAAATCTACTCTCCGGTTAGCAATAGACTCACTAGGCCAAAGATTGCCAATATTGCAACAGCTGTATCAACATGTTTTTATTTGCAAAGAACTTTCGACAACAGTGGAACTGTTACAAGAATAATGGCATTTGTCTAGAAACATCCTTATCCTAGAGCTGCCAAAAAACTCATAACTACTTATAGGTTGCTGCCAAAATCAAACTGTAAACCCAATCCCCTCAGTATTTTGTTTTATATGTATTTTGACATTTAGAATTTTAAAACTTACTTCGATTCGAGAATTTTCTTCCCAAGTTGTAGAAATTAAATTAGTTAAATAAATATGTTAAAATAATTCAAATTAACAAACGCAATGCCGTAGAATTAAAAAGTTTAAAGGATTTACCATGAAAAATATATATTTTACTTTAATTTGAACAGATATAAAGAGGTGGGCATATAATTAAAACATAATTTTAATCTCACCCAATTTAAAATTTTTAATGTTTCTTTTCCAATTGTAACAGTACTTTTCCACAATAATTTTCTGTTTTATGTCTTAAGCTACATATGTATAGATGGTTGTCAGATCTAGCAATGTGCTAACAATGTACTGACATTGAAAAATTGTTAGCAAAAGGTAAATTGTTAATGCTTTTTCTTGGGCCAGAATTTTTTTAAAAACATTGAGGCAGCCTGGAAAGCTATACCCTCACTATGCAGGCATTTGGTTGAAAGCATGCAAAATAGATGTAATAACAAATAAGGGCTATCCGACAAAATATTAAAGGTAACAGTGGTGAATGTTTTAATTATTTGTGCAACAACATTAACGATTTTCCTTAAGTTTTTTTTTTTATTGTCTTGGATTTGGGTAAAAACATATGAAATCAACCGAAAATATTAACATTTCTGACCTCAGCACCTCCAAATTTGATAAGATTTTGTACACATGATCTATGGATCGGCACAATAATAGTTGCTAACTTTCAGACATATAGCCTTCCAACTTTCAGAATTATGGCCATTCCAAGTTGGCAAAAATCACTAAAAATGCACTCAGATGCCTTAAATCAATTTTTAATATCTCAAAAGTATTCATTGTACGTTAATAATAAAGGGATCATTCTACAGACAAAAACATGCGCCATTCCAAAAAATTTTTTTTTATTTTCGATCAAATCTGTATTTTACCAGTTAAAAAAGATAGTGATGTGAAAGAAATTTTTCCAGTAGTTAGAGATGTGCACTCTGAATTAATTTATGGGAAAAAGTCAATTTTGGAAAATTTTGAGTTGTGCCACTTTTGTAATTAGGGTGCGATATGTAAATTGAATAAGTTTCTGTTCTGATGAATGCTTTAAATTATAGGACCACCACTGTGTATTTAAAGAAACAGGCTTTTATAAAAGTTATTTAGTAACTAACAAAGATTAAATCATTTTTATATTTATTTGGGAGTGGGAACTCTCGAAAATAATGGCCTGATCGTATTTAAGCGATAATGAAATATAATGGCGTCTTCTTTATTCGATTTTTTGTAGTTTGGGTTTTATATAATCATATAGTTTTCATCAAAATAATAGTTTAGAAGATAGATTCTTTTTATCGGTATATCGTCAAGTTTTCAAATACGAGTATTTACGTTTGAATAGGAAAATATAAGCTTGTTCATTATTTTTTATTTATTAAAATTAAACTAATTAAAATTTTGATTTTTCTTTAATAATTTCTACGTTAAATTTAAAATTTAATGACTATAGGTAGTCGGTTCATAGACAAAACGAAGTAGTATGAGACCAGTATATGGAGTATAAAAGGTACTTTAGGATAGACTTCAGATCAATAAACAAGTAAATCGTGATAATTTGCGATAGGAACCTTTAATGAAAAAATGTTTTTAGAATAGATAACTTCAATTGAAATACTAGTTAATGTCGGTTTAATATAATTCTGAAATTAGGGTTTAAAGCTAATGGAATCAGTATTGCAATTTCAAATAAGAAGTCTTACAATTATTGTTATACCAATTGTTTGTCAGTCGTAATACGTAGCCTATAGATATTATTCATAAAATGTACTTAAGTGCTTAAAAAAATCTTTTCAACCAAAAATATAAATACATACAATATTAACACAAAAATGCAATTTGTTAATTATCATCATGAATATAAAACCCTCACCTCACGTTCATCGGCATGTGTCCTGTATTTATCCGATACTTCACTAACCTTTGCTGCAGTCGGTTTCTCCAAAATTTGCGTGTAAATCAAAGCGGCTGTAATGCCACCCAAAATAGGACCAGCCCAGTACACCCAATGGGCTTCCCAGTTGTTGGTGGCAAAAGCAGTGCCTACAGTACGTGCTGGATTCATGCTGGCACCAGTATAATGAATGGTACCCAAATGTCCCAATGTAACAGCCATGCCAATGGCCAAGGGAGCAGTATAACGGGAATCTATAATATAGGTACATTTAGGTTCATCAAAATAAATAATTCTTAGCTTGTTTTTAAGCTTATCTGAGTTCTAGTCTGAGTTGAACAACTGAGACGAGTTTAAAAAAGCTGATCTATACATACTCTAAAGATAGCATAACACTTACCAGGTTTATTAGCATCACAGGCTCCAAATACAGTCAATACCAAAACCAAACCTAAGAAGAACTCAATGCCAAGTCCTTGTAGTTCAGTTATATTGGCAGCCAAATTGGTGTGTCCCAAACCATTATAGTAGGCCTCGTCGAGTAAAGTCTAATATGACAATAAGTAAATTTTTAAACAATTGTTTTGAAATTAACAGTTTATTTTCTGCCTTCCACTTACTCTTACTGCCGCCGTACCCACAATTGATCCCAAACATTGGAATATTATATAGAGTACCGCTCGTATGACACTGACACGACCAGCAACTAACATACCCAGTGTTACAGCAGGATTTACGTGACCACCACTTAGATGGCCAACAATCTGAAAATAATTGCAATAATATTTAGAGTAAACATTTGCCATAACAGTTTTAAATATTTGAAATGTTGTAAAGTGAAGAAATATGAACTATTTACTCCCTACTACTTTAGAAAAATTGTTGAATGATTATTGTTGAATTTCAAACACATAATACAAATATTTAACATATTTTCACGTAAATGTAATTTACATACATAAGTACATATGTACATACGAGTATCTACATATGTATGTATGTAGGTAGTTGTAATAATGCATTCACTTGATTTTATATTTATACTAGCTGACCGCCCCGCCGGCTTCGATCGGTATTTACTAATGATTTTTATTTCATATAGAATTAAAAATTAAGACACAAAAATTTCAGTAAAAGAAAAAATAACAAAAATTTGTTTCTTCAAAATTCGATTATTATTATATGCAACAACAATTGAAACAATTATTAATTAAAAAACAAAAAAAAAATCATTTTAAAGCTTGATGGTAAACAATGTTTCGTAACATAACTATTACTGGTCCAACCTTGAGCTGCAAGTCATGTGGTGGCATCCGCGGTAAGTCCAATGCATTCAGGAACTCAACTGAATAATTAACAATATCATCAAGATCTGTAATAGAATCAATTGACTTATACGAATGAAATTCGCTATTAATTAAGCTTTGGATTTTTGAATTTATATTATCAACGTCCTTATTTTTTGCAGCTAAAATGGCTCTTTCGCTCAACCAATAGTAATTATTGTAATTTTGAGCAATATTTGGGAACACTTTTGCTATTAGTTCTTCTTTAGACGTTGTAAGTTGACAAAAGCCCTTTGGAAATGAAATCTGGCCTGTGGTAGAGACAGTCGGTATTTTTCCATTGCCAATGACTAACAATTGCTTTGAAAACACGAGCCCTGATTGATCATTTTGAAAAGCAACTCGCATATTTTCTGTTAATTTGAGAGTTTTCACTTTTTTCCATAAAGATGATGACTTCAAGCAAGCGTTAATTTCATCAGCAGGTGTTGACCTTGGAATGACTGGCAGTGTTTGGCGAAAGTCTCCGGCCAATAAAACCATCATCCCTCACAAATATTTGTTGATTATTTCGCAAGTCTCTTAATGTTCTGTTAATTGCCTCTAATGCTCGTTTGTGAGCCATTGTACATTCATTCCAAATAATGACTTTGCAGTTTTGAAGTACTTTTGCCATCGTTGACTGCTTCGAAATGTTACATGTTGGCTCATCTACGGTTTGCAAGTTTGCAAGAAAAATGAGAAGTGAAAATCAGGCAATAAAATTTAGTTCTTTGAGTTTTCATAAAATTGTCTCATACTTAAAAAAATGAGAAGTGAAAAGGAGGCTTTGGTGCCAGTTCAAGTTTCTTCAAAAAATGTCTCTTATTATGAGAAATGAGAAAAATGAGAAGTGAAAATGAGGCAATATATTAAAAACTTAGCCCCTTATTCAAAAACGATTATTAAATTTAACAAACGTTTATTAAGACAGATTTGCATATAAAAATTTGCTTAATAAACGTTTGTTAAATTTAATAATCGTTTTTGAATAAGGGGGTTAAAATTTCCGAGTTTTACCCGGAGTTTTTGATTTTTTTTTTCTTTACAAACCATCTTCTGAAAATTTTGAATATAATAAAAAAATCAGTCAAATTCCTCCAGCCGTTTTCACGTGTTGCCATTACATACATGGACCATTTCATTTTTATATATATAGATGCACATAATCCGATGCTGCTGATCTGGCGAAGAATTCGTATCGAAAGTTTATGAAACAATTTTACAAAAGAATTACGTTAATTGTTTTAAACAAACAAATCACTTTTAAATGTCGCAGAGTGTCAAAATTAATATTAAATTATGGTGTCAATTTTCCTCGTACTAGGACATCGAATGTTAAAGTGGCAGGTCCCTTTTATGCTGGACAATTATATACAGTTTGTAAGAGAAATACCGGGAAAAAGTTCGATCGCCTTATCATCAATTATCGCGCTCTGCCTGATCAGTTCATCAGCTATACAGGTAGACCACAATCTGCAAAATAGATTCCACCACAAACCCTATTACCCATTTTGAAGTCATTAGTACACATCGTCCTGACAACTTCGGGGAAATAATTTCCGCTCAATCATATGTGCCTGTTCGAAATGCATATCGAAAAATTGTCCCGGTAAGTAGTAGTCATTCCGTTGCCAGGCCTTGAGCCTCTAGTGTTTAACCTCAATCTAGAATCGAGTTGTATCACCATCATCAGTCCACTGAAAATCAATTTAACAATGGCAATAATACTTAAAACACGTTAAACGATTTTCCGCTAAGAAACATGGCTACATAACATTCCTCCATAGAGAACATACATAGGTGTTACAAAAGCCTTAAATATATAATTAATATAATTTAGTGTCAAATGTTATTTTGCAAGAATATATGGACAAGTAAGCTTTAAAATCTTCTATCCAGAATTATGCCAAGGTAATAATCACTATCGGTAATCTTCAGTATCATACAGTACAGTTTCGATAGGTTAAAGTGTCAATCTTGTCATTCTTAAATGTATAATCAAATGTCAGACTTATTGGTCTGGGATATTTTGGTTTAGTGTTTGCTGCTTTTCGTCTGTTTGGAGATAAAATATACCTTAGTCTAGTAACGGTTTAATAAATCCTTAAACAATTTCCAATAATTTAAAAAAACTCCTAGTATTGGGAATACATTAAGAATGAACTAAATATAATATTTAATATCATATCCCTCTACCCGTAATGTAATTTTCATTGCTGCAATACTCTTCCAAAATACTTACTACGTTTCCTCTTTTCCAGTGGAAGGTTGAGTTAGAAATATACATATTTGATCTCTAATAAAATTATCGATATGGGACCATGTGAATATGTTCGCTATTATTTTTTCTACATGTATATCGATTTAGTAGTCTTGAAATGTGAAGTTTTAATCTAACCGATGAACTAGATCAATTCAAGACGCTAGTAAAATGAGTGCTGGAACCAATATGCCATATTGAGGTATGACATATTCGTTTGTTCAAAAATCTATGTTTCCTAGGACCAGAGGACTAGTTATAAGGTTTTCACGATCAACTTGAATATTATACAGCAGTCTACATTTGAAATTCATTAATCAAAAAACCCGGTGTATGTGATTGGCATTGTAGTAACAACAAAGGATCAGAAACCATCCCATAAAACCGTGTTGTTCTCAAGGACTACAAAAACAATGACAGTTTGCTGATTTAGTCCTACTACCGATGAAAATATTCACACACCCGAAAATATTTGATTCAGTTTATGATGTAATCAAAATTAAGCCTCGACTATAAAGTCATCCTGTATAAAAGCATTTTAAAAGCAGTTTGCATATATTGAATCTAATTGTGGGGAACGGCATGCAATACAGTAGCGATCTTATACAGAGGACCCAGTCGAAAATTCTTAAGACCACAATGGTTGAAAAATGGTACTTAAGAAATGAGGACATCCATAGGGACTTAGAAGTACCTCTTGTGGGGATGAGTTTAAGAAAGTCTGTGATAAATATATATTAAAACTGCAATTCCACTCAAATGCTAGATTTCTGGCTCTAAGATGATGCCCATCTGTCCAGCAATGCTCCTGTTAGATAGCAACTCATGAGGTGGCACCCTCGGTTTAACTTAAAACGACCTTAAATTTTGAATATAATTACAAGGTTTTAAGTTTAAAATTGTTTTTAAAAAGAACCGACTTTAGTGTTTGTCTATGGCTATGGCCCATTGTAGTTGGGCTTAATGAAACAAGGCAGATTCAATATATAAATAAAGCGTTGAAAAATGTTTATGATCCAAAGACCAATATGAAATATAACTCATTTCTAATTACATTTAACCAAATGTTTGCTGGGCAAGCACAATGTTCACATTTACAGCGATCTAGCAAATAATAGTCAAGTGTCAAACTTAAAATTGTGTCAATCGCTTTTAAATTGATTATATTTCCATGTCAAATGACTATTTAAGGACAACCAACCAGCCAGCTAATAACAAATAAAATCAATGTAACATTTTTTTTTAACAAATTTAGTAAAACGATTTTTCATATTCATCTTTTTGTTTGTTTTGGATACGATTTAAATTACAAATTGGAAAATGATTGACATATGAACATAAGTTGTGTTGATAATTTGTTAATATTATGTTTCTACTTACAGTGATGGCCATAAAAACACCCAGACCAAAAGCTAACGCCTTAAATGTACCATCTTCGGGTTGTGTACAAGCACCACAAGCGAAAAAGTTCAATATTAAATTTCCTAAAATAAAAATGGCAATAAGAAAGAAAAACAAGTCGAAGATATAGAAAAACAATTGTTTAGATTTGTTGGAAATAAAGACACTTACCAAGAAATTCTCCAATAAGTGATTGCCATAAACGAAATTCCTTCGATTTTAGTTCATTGACGCCCAATGTGTATTCAAATTTGCCAGCCATTGTGTCTGCTGCTCTATTGGAAAGCGAACGAAATTCGTGACTATTTGAAATTGTTCGAAAGAAAAGCAAATAAAATGTTTAATTTAATATGTATTCAAACACATGCCCATAATTTAAGAAAATTTTTTATTTTAAAGGAAATATTTTTATATATTTTTTTTCACGTACATATTTTGTATTATTTTAAAAATGTTGCGCTTAAGTTGAAATGTGTATTTTAAACCGTTCCGTTAAATATCTATGATTTTGCTTATTAAATAAAATTCTTACTTTGTAAATTAACACAAGTTTTTATTTCCATAAAAATTTACTAGCACAGTACATATTTATTTAGTGTCTGTAATTATTTGGTTTTTGTATTAATGGTCTATGACTAACTTTGGCAAATTTAAAACATAAAATTTTAGAATTAAATTGTATGTATGTATGTGGAATTCAAATAAACAGTTTGTTTTGTTTTTGTTGCATGTTTATACTTGTATTCCTTGTCAAAAGTGACATATTAATTGTATTATTTTTGTTATTGTTGTTTTAACATGTCTAAAAATTGAAATGTGTCTAAAAATTTCGAAAAATATTTTTTCCAGATTATAATTGTCTAAAGTTTGAGTTTTGTGTCTCAATTTGTTTAAATTGAGCAATTTCGAAAACTAGTTGTTATTTAAGAATCTACTGTAAAACTATGTATAGACGGTCGTCAGATATTATAACGTTGTCCAAAAAAGGTTCAGAAAATGTCTAACAACCGTGTTAACTTAAAATTGTTGTCTTCCAACGTTGTAAGAAAAAACATATTCAGTACATTGCAAGACAAAAATATTTTTCAGACATCTAACAATCATGTAAGCACAAATTTTTGTCATTGTCATTGTTTTAAGACAATTGTCAAACACTTTTCATTGTCATATGTGCAAAGTTTATGCATCTGCCAATGGCGGCATTGTCAGAGAAATTATTTAACAAGTGTGCATTAATAACATTTTGGAAAAACAATTTCGGTTGACAGATAAATTCGTTGTGTAACAATTGTGTGCCAATGAAATTGTTAATTTTCTTACAGTCGTCTGAACTGACAATTTACCTTTTGCTAACAATTTTTCAATGTCAGTACATTGCTAGATTTGACAACGCTTCAATATCTGACGACCGTCTATACATAGCTTAATGTTTTCGAAAACATTTACGACTTTCTAAACGTATTGGAATTTATGCAAATTTTTAGTATGTAAATTAAGTTTTCCCATCTCTTACAATATTGTAATAAAGGGTGGTTAAATTGTAAGGGCCGATGTTGAATGTGAACCACACCTAAACGCCAAGCTTTTTTCCGAATTTTATTTGACATTTCTCTATTTCAGACTTACTCAATTTGAACCATGGAGAGATACACAATCCAACAACGTGTTAAAGTTATCCAGACTTATTATGAAAATGGGCGTTCAAATCAAAATGCATATCGTGCACTTCGTGATTTTTTTGGTCAATTTGATCGTCCAAATGTGCGTACAATCGCAAAAATCGTGGAAAAATTCGAGCAAACCGGGTCTGTAGAAGATGTGAGAACACCAGTGCATGCTCGTACAGCTCGTACTGCAGAAAATATTGCTGCTGTTCGCGATAGTGTGGCTGAAGAGCCGTCCACCTCAACTTGTCGTCGTGCCCAACAATTGCACCTCTCACGCTCGTTGTTGATGAACATTATGCATAAAGACTTGCATTTACACGCTTACAAGGTGCAATTGGCTCAAGAACTAAAGCCTCTTGACCATTCCAAACGTCGTGAATGGGCAGAATGGTGGCAAGAAATGGCAACAGTGGATAATCAATTTTCGAAGAAAATCATCTTCAGTGATGAGGCACATTTTCACCTCAGTGGATTCGTCAATAAACAGAATTGCCGCATTTGGGCGAATGAGAATCCAAGAGTGATTGTCGAAAAACCAATGCACCCACAAAGAGTGACTGTTTGGTGCGGTTTATGGGCTGGCGGCATCATCGGGCCGTATTTTTTCCAAAATGAGGCTGGTCAGGCAGTTACTGTGAATGGTGTTCGCTATCGTGAGATGATAACGAACTTTTTATGGCCCGAATTGGAAGATATGGATGTGGACGATATGTGGTTTCAGCAGGACGGTGCCACTTGACACACAGCTAACGAAACAATGGCTCTTTTGCGCAACAAATTCAATGACCGTGTTATCTCACGTAATGGCGATGTCAATTGGCCGCCAAGATCATGTGATTTGACACCGTTGTACTTTTTTCTTTGGGGTTATTCGAAAGAAAAGGTGTACGTCGATAAGCCAGCAACAATTCAAGAGCTAAAGGATGAGATAATTCGGCACATTAACGGCATAGAACCTCCATTATGCCTCAGGGTCATCGAAAATTTGGACCATCGGATGGAGGTGTGCCGCCGTGGTCGCGGCGCCCATTTGCCCAATATTTTGTTCCATACATAATTGAGTAATACCAATATATCATAATAAAATAAAATTACAATAATTTCCTAAATAGTTTGTGTTTTATTCAAAATCAACTCGGCCCTTGAAATTTAACCACCCGTTATATATTGTATAAAAAGGTCAACATAATATCTACAAATTATAAAGCTTATAATGTAGACGTTTTTATTTCTAATAACTTGTTAATTACTAACTAACTATTTTCAATTAATTGGAAATTGCTATTGAAAACTTTTGATTTTTTTACTTATCTAATTCTGTCATGATGTAAAAAAGGTGCAAATGAGCAAAAAAAAAAAGACCTCAATCCAATAACGAATTGATTAATTACTACTTGCTTACTATGACTATTTTTTGTATGTAACATTATAGTAAGAAAATAGCGGATTTTTCTCAATGAAAATTAAATTAATATCTATGCAAAGAAGTTTCCTACTAATCATAGCTGAATAAATTTATTATAATAACTGTTTATTATTAATTGAATTAACAACGGCAGTTGTAATATGATTTAAAGTTTTTGCTTCTTTTTCTTGGATGACATTCACTTGAAATTTATATATTCGTATGTATGTGCAGTTTTCAGTCTCTAAGCTGTTAAAATGAAAAGTCTGGCAACACATTAATAAAACTAGACGGACAAAACTGACCATTATTTTTCCTAATTAATTGTGGAAGGCCAATGTAAGCGGCATGCGGCCGCGGTCGGCAATCAGCTGTTCTTTTTGGCGCTTATACATTTTGTAGATAGGCAAATGTGTGCGGCATATTTAAAGCGACATTGATTGATTTGTTTTTTACATGAATAAATTCTTAAATAAACGTTTTTTAGTGTGTACATGGTGTAAAAGGTATTAAAAAAATGGAACAAATTTTTTTTATCTTTAACTAAACTCATATGTCACATATTATATATGTACATGTGTATGGCAAAATCGTTTTAAGCGTCAAAGTTGAACAAAATCCTACTTTGCCGCGCTGACGCTTCGCACAGCATTGCCAGATTAAGTAAATTGTGATACTTTAAAATTTTTGTATGAAGAATTTTGTAAAGAAACTAAGCTTTTATTCACTGGTAATACTGGCCGCATGCCGCTTCCATTGGCCTTCCACTATTACGCGATTTTTTAAAGAATTTGAATTCATTGTAACAATTGCCAAATACAGCAACATGTAAAATGTCAAAACTTCAATGTCATTCCAATATGCATTGTTGGAATATGCAAGATATTCCAAAAAGGCATTAACAAATATGTATATGAGACATCTTTGAATGGTTCAACTTGAAAATGTCCTGATAACACAAATTGTTTAGGAAAATAGCAACGCAAAACTAATTACCAGCTTTGAAACTGATTTGGGGATGCATGTCAGCTGCTGAAGTAGGACACCTGCTCTTCACTGAAAATAAAATGGATCGTTATATTTACCTAAACCCACTGAAAGCTTATTTAGGCAAATTGTTCTTATGGGGAAATGACTCGTCCAAATTGTAAATGAATATGTATATCGCTTTGGTTGTACTGGCCACTTCTTACATAGATTTGTAATGCATGATTTTATTCGTCATTAAACTTTTTCTTAAAGAAACCCAAAGATAATAAAACATTAATAAAAAACAAGCAAGACCAATTATTTTGGATGCGAAGGTATATAAATTAACAATTTCTAAATAGAGATGAAATTTTAATGGGATTATTGAAATTAATTTCAACTCCAAATATGTATGATCTCTGAAAATCTCAGTTCTTACATGATCATACTGGTTTTTTAGTTCAAGTTTAGTAAGTTTAACTTTAAAAACATTTTTAATTGCATATTATTTCCAATGCTTTGTGTGTTCCCTTAGGCATATTTCCCTCTTTTATAATTTAATAACTGAAAAAAAGCTCATAAATATATGATGTGTTAAGTGTGAAAATTGAACTCGTAGCTAAATACCTCAATTAGTAATGAAAAATATCAATTTATAAAATGAAATAAGACTTTACAAATACTAAACAATAAATATGTATATGTACATACGTATGTATGTATATTGTGTATTTAAATAATAAATGATTTCATTTTTCGTATTTTTCAAAGTAGGAGTTAAACTTGAATTTGTTTTGCAAATTGTACAATAGCAATTTTGTTCGTGACAAAGTTTAAATGGAGTTAAACTTGGACTGACGTTTAAAAATCTCAACAACTGTCTGTACAAAGTATCAATGGAGTTTAAGGTTATTAAAGTTGTTTACATACATATATACATACATATGTAATATGTATAAATAAAATTTTGGTTGACAGATACGATTTTAAATAAATTGATAAATTAAGAAAAAAATATCTAAATTGTTCTAATTAAAAAACTTTCACATGGTTATTAGTACATATTCTTCTTTTTAATACATTTAGTTAATCTATGAGCAATTTTACTTAAAATAAAATAAACTTTCAGAGACTAAAACCGCAAAAGGTTAGTTTTAGTTTAACATTTCAAGAAAAATGTGAATTGTTTTAAAATCCAGTAATTTGTAATACAGTATTTATATTTTTAATTGATGACTAATACATGTTATTAAAAAGAGATTGACATCGCATGTAGACACCCTCTAACTATGATCTGCATTAAAGTCTGACTTAATCAACTGTCATTTCCGAAAATTCTACATTTTACATGAAACAATGTAGGTATAGCTATGGAATTACAATTATTATTCAAGATTTTTTGTTAAACTTATGACTAAAATACACCGCAATTATAAAGAATTCTTAATAACAATGATTTTAACAAAAATATTTAATTGCACGGAATATTTTAGTCAAATTTATAATGATTATAAGGTTAATTTAAAAAATTCCGTAAAAATACAAATACACTTGGAAAAATATAGTTCATGAGTTTTGATTTATTACAAATATGATGTGAAACTTGATACGAAAAGTCCTGCCATGTTTTAAAGTATTCTTTAAAATTATTACAATAAAAATTTATTTAAATGTTAAACGGCTTTTAAAAAATTTTCCTTTAAACAAATTATTACATTTAATCAGCACTTTTCTCTAAGTATATAAACCAACTGAAACTAATAAATTATTAATTACAATAACAAACAATGTACGTGAGATTGAAATCTTAACAAACGTAGTTGCTAACTGTTTTCTATGACTGGCCAATAAAAAACTAATTATATTTTAATATGCTGGTATTTTCAATGGAATTTTCTGAAACATAAACATGTTGTTAACGTACTTTTTTATATCTATAGGATATTAATAACAATCTAGTTTTAAATTTTTATAAGTTAATCATAAGATTTTCCCAAGAATCAAATCACAGTGTCAGTTCAAATTTATCATTTGCAAATGTTTTCTCAAAAGTGTACAAATAGTAATACATACGAGTAATTGTAAATAACGTATTCGATAATAAGAATCTGATCTAAGCTTTTAAGATAAATTGAAAATTACTATTGTACAAACAATAATTATTACGAGTGCATCATACCATTTACAGAATTGGGTCAATAGACTAAACTGGTCGATGACGTGTTACTACAAACACGAATATTAACTAATTTAGTAAATCGTATTTAATGATTCATTTTAATAGGGATTCCAAACGTTTTTTTAATTGTAATCTTAGATTAGCACAAGTAGTTGAATTCGTAAAAGATTTACACAGAAGAGCAAAATATATAAAACTAGAATATAATGAAAATACCTATGAACATTTGACAGTTGTAGAACTCTTATTAACAGAAATCAAGGCAGTCTAATTATAGTCCTCCCAGGCTTAAAAAGCCATCAATTTGTTCACTATGCCAACAACTCTTGTCGATGCCATGTTTTTGTTCAAACAACAATATAATTCTCACATAAAGAGAATTACTCCATGTCTTGGCAAGCCATCGTTTTGTGCGCAAAAAAAACAAAAGATCTGCTGAAAAGTATTGATGTTCTTGTTCATAGTTGTCTACAGAAGCGGACAACAAATTGTTTACTAAGTAAACAAACTTATTGCATGTAACAACACTTCCTGAAAAGTAATTTTTGTGTGCACATAAACAAAACGTCGCCGTGTTATGCTTGCAAATTTATTTATGTTCTTCTGGATAGGGAAATCTTGTTGATGTTAAAACACAAGTTATGTATAGACGGTCGTCAGATATTACAACGTTGTCAGATCTCGCAATGTACTGCCATTGAAAAATTGTTAGCAAAAGGTAAATTGTCAGTTCAGACGACTGTAAGAAAACTAACAATTTCATTGACACACAATTGTCACACAATGAAGTTATCTGTCAACCGAAATTGTTTTTCCAAAATGTTATTAATGCACACTTGTTGACAATGCCGCCATTGGCAGATGCATAAACTTTGCACATATGACAATTGTCTTAATTTTGTCTTCCAATGTACTGAAAATACTTTTTCTTACAATGTCGGAACACAAAAATTTTAACTTCACATGGTTGTTAAACATTTTCTGAACAATTTTCGGACAACGTTATAATATCTGACGACCGTCTATACATAGCTTCATAATTTGTGTTGAAATGTTCTGACAAAGTTATTCTAACAAAAACATAATATCGACAAGAGTTGTGCTCACAAAACAAATTCATGGCAAATTCAACAAGTAATAAGCCAAAATGTATTTTTCTTTATGGAAGAAAAATGTACTCGAAAGCTTCTTAAATAACTTTTATTGGAAACTATGAACTCTGGACAATGATATGGATGCAGCTGCTGAGATGGTGATGAAACTTCAAGGGGTAACATTATGAGTATGGTTTTCAAAATATGATAGATGTAGACGTAGCTTAGAACATCGAAATGGTAGCAAGAAAAGAAAGAGAAACAGAAGCGGCACTTCTGTTTCGTGCTTCGGTATTATGAGCTTATTCTGGATGAATATGATAAGGAAATAAACGTGTCAGTGAAATTTCGTACATAAAATTCCTACCTTCCGATTGAATTCAACAAGTGCCTATAAAACCAGTAGAAATGGTTATAACAGAACTCAATGTTAAATATCTCTATGTTTGGCTGTTCCTCATCGCATGCTCGCCCACTTAAAAGTATTTTATACCTTTAGTGTTGGGGATTTTTCCTTTTAATAGAAATGTTGTCTAAGTCTAACTAATTCAGAAATAACTGACGCTTAATCGTAATCGTGCTCAAAAGTTATTAAGAGTGCGTTGAAATATCTCTTGCTAATTATTTTGAAAAATGCACATGATTTTTCAATGATGCATGTTAATGACATTGTTTTGGTATATTGGACCCGATCGTTAAACCGCATGTGTAAGCGTAAGATGAATTTTCATTTCGAATTTCTTTCGTGGAGGTACAAACGGTTCAAAAATTTACATTGGTCATGTCTCCATATGGGTTACGAAGTTCGTAGAAGATCAAATATCCTAGGTAAGAGAAAACATTTAAGTGATTGGACTTCTTTAGATGTTGGAAGTCGGACATACTTCTCCTCATTCAACTTAATTCGTATACCTACATTCTAACCAATTGCCATACAATTCCCATGTATAGTTCGGTGTTTGGTTTTTAGTCTGTAGCTATTAGACCGTGTTCAAATGAGAACGGTATATGTATCATATAGAGAACAAAACTCTTTCTTGGTCTATTCATATACATCACATAGGTGTTTACACACGGCAAGTAATCCTAATATCAACAACTGATTATTTGCTATTTAAAAAATAATAAAATAAACTTAGAATAGCATTTAGTCTTACAGTAGGAGTAAGTTTTATAGCTATTGGGACAATGTAAAGGATACTTCACATCAAGGTCACTTTGGTCACTTTGCTTGACCAGTGTATTTTATCTTAAAACTACGTGTTAATTTTATGGGACAACGCTCTTTTAGTTGATTTTCTCAACTATCAGAATTTTTAAAAAAATTGGGAGTCGGGATGTATTGACGCCTCTATTTGGAATAGCAGATGGTTAAAGAACCAAATAAAATATCGCCACATGGTGGCTTCAAATCTATTGAACGACTGGAATTTCTCTAATCACCTCATCGAACTTCATGCAACTTTTCGAACATTAAACATAAAAATAAATTACTAATGAAGAAATTATTAAAACAAAAGGTATAAAAATTAAACTTATTTAATCTAATAATAATGTTAAATTCAGTTGAATTTATTGAAACAACTTCTCATTCAATGAAAATTCTATATTTTCTATTCTAATAAAAAATACTCCTATTATTACCTTTCACATTTATATATTCTCGTTTCGGTTAATTAATAGAGATTAAGTTAATGAATCCAAGTGAGCAGTGCAACTGGACGGCTACCATTTAAACATAACCAAAGAATAGGCTTTCAGAACTCAATTTCGAATAATGCAAAATTCTCAACGTAACATTTAGAAGAACTGATCTAACTCATGGCTACTGATTGCAGAAAATATCAAAGTTATTGAGATATATACGAAGATAGATAATGAAACATCTTATCTATGTTGTCATGCAAGTAGATATATGTAAGTTTATGTATGTATGTATGTAGACAAAAGATACAGTTACAGACTGATACTGGAATTTCGAGACCCCGAAGTATCTTGTAGTCGATTTAATTTATTTTTCTCTTGTTCTCTTTAGAATATATAGGATTTAAAGGGAATGTATACAGTAAAATTATTTTTATAGCCCAAAATTGGTTATGAACTTAAAAATTAATAAAGTATTAAATTTCACCTTTAGAACCAAAAATTATGTTTCATGCTTCTAATCTAATAATAAGTAGACCTTTTGATGTTATTTATTTTATTTATTAGAAGAAATGACATTTAGGCGTAATGTAGAAATATTTTTTAACCAAATTCAAAATCAGTAGCCCAAATTGCATAATGCAAAGTTTGGGAACAGCCAGTAAACCTCAAAACACTTTTTGTAACGCAAACAGTAGACGCTGTAAAAAATTGCAAAACAAATAGAGTTTATTGCCAATTTAGATTATAAACATAAAAATATATAAAAGAACTAATAAAAATAAAACCAAAGAAACCGATAAATAGCGTTGTCAGCTTGGTGCGTTTCGCTTCAAATTTGGAGCTTTTTTAAATTTTTTGTGCGAAAAATTACTTAGTTGATGTGCGGTGCGCTTTTTTAATTTTGGTGCGTTTTTTTTTAATTTTTCCGAAAATGTGTAATTTTTAATTGCAGGTTTTTAATAATTCATTATCATGAAATCTATACGATGAAAAAGTATCCCATTAAATGTATTTTATATACGAATGTATGTATGATAAATGAATACATACAATCAAATTTGTCACATGAAAGTTATTGCTAAAGGTGAATAGGGTGAAAATCTTTGTTTGAAAATAAAATTAACATTTTAAACATAAAATAAAATTGAATAAAATTCTTGTGTAGCCTGATGAATAGAGTCCCAGTGGAGCCCTAACAAATTTTATTGAAAAAATTCAAATAGAAGTACATACTTAAATTAGAAAACAAAAATAATTTAAAAAAGTACCAAATACGTACTGAAATTAGCCATTTTTTTTTACCGATTAGTACTTCAGTTTCGAATAGCATATTGTGAGTTAAATTTTAAGTGGGTAAATGCTTATTTTATCTCTGTTAGCTCATTTATAAAAAAGGCTTTTATACAAGGTGGCGCAAAAGTAAACTTCCAATCAGGCGATCTTGCTGGCCAGTGCAAATCGCCAAAATGGGAGATTAGGCGGCCGGGAAATGCATCCTTCAGCAAATCGGTTGTGGCACGTGCAGTGTGTGCGATTGCACCGTCCTGTTGGAACCACATGTTTTCCAATCCCAATTCATCAAGTTGCGCAAAATTTATAGCATTTTTTTGATAGGAGGATTACTTTTGCGCCACCTTGTACTATTATTACTTTTACTATTAATCGTTGATCTCTATTTAAAAAATTTTATATAGAATTTATGAAATTAAAAAAAAGAATAATTACATATCTAGTACAAAGGAATATAAACAAATTTGTTTAGTTTATTTTTTATTTTTGTTAAGCTTTATTTTTTTTAAACACTAAACTGTAGAAGACTATTTTATTGTTATATTTATAATACAAAAATATTATATTTAATATGTAAAATAAATGCAATAAACATTTTAAATAAAAACGAAATTCTAAACTTGGTGCGTTTTTTCGCCATTTTGGTGTGTTTTGAAATTTTAAAGTTGACAGCAATAAGCATTAGCCGTAAAATATTGTACATACATATATGTATGTATGTATGTATGTATTTTTGTAAAAATAAAAAATAAATTGAATTAAAGACTTTTATGGACACAAAAGTTTTAACAACAAAAATAAATACAAGTACTCGAAAACAAATAGAATTCTGAAAAAAATGACATAATTTTTGTTTAAAATTACTTTTTTAGGCAATTATAAAACAATTAAACAAACAAAATTACGATCTCTATAACTTTGTATGTATGTATGTACATATGTATGTATATGTTCAAGTACCCACTCCAGCTCCTGCTGCTGTCTTTAGAACACTCTAATTTGTATATAAAGCCAATATTTAACGAAAACTAAATATGTACATATGTACATACAATAAATTGTTTAAAGATAAGAAAAGAATAAAAAAATTAACACAATTTTAAAGCTTTATTTTGTATTGTGCCTTCACGTCACAGTTTCAACAAACACAAGTGCTACACTTGATCTTTAAATTCAATATTTATTTAAAGTATTTACTCATATTTTGAACGTTACGTTTATTACGTTATTAGCTTAAAATATTAACAAAAGCAATTAAAATACCATTGGAATTATGAAAGAAATGAACATATTATTTTTTAAAGATTATTTTTAGCCCTTCTTTTATCAATGGTTTATTTCAGAATTTAATGAACCTGAAGACTATTGAGGTATAGCAAAAAAAAAAAATTAAACGATTTTCAGGATTTTAAACGCGGGAATTCGTTTTCTGGGAATAACAGCACTTGTCTTAGTCGTGTTGATAAACAGATGCGTGAAAATAGTTCTTATATGTTGCTTGAATTTTAAATTTATTAAAGTTTAGTGTTTAATACCGCACAGTATTTTGTTTGATTTTGCTACAGTATTATATTCAAAATTATTAGTCTTACTAATTACTTGTTATCTAATGACATTTCAATTTATGTAAAATTATAACAAAGAAAACTAGAATCCCGATTATGCCAAATATATGTACTTATCATACAATATAAAGTAATTTCTCAAAGAACTTACAAAACTTGTTAATGTTTTAAGAAATTTTTCTAAATTTTTTATGTCATGTCATTAAATGACAAATGTGTCATTGTTAATCAATGACTGACTTTTAGTACGCTACAAAAATCACAAACCTTAAGCACTGAAATTTTTCAAAGATATTGTCATCAAAATTTGTGTAATGTAATTTTAATTGTTTTTTTATATGTAGGATTATTCAAAATCATGTTAATATTTGTATGTTACTGAATTCTATATGATAAATTCCACTGTCATGTCTAAAGATCTGCCAACATCATTTTACATTATTACATTTACTTTGCACACACGTCAATTATTTACGCGACAATTAGCACTCAAGTGCTAATCATGTTTTCTTGATCTTGAAAAGAAACAGCAAAATATTTTTATTCTTCAAACGCAAATATTTAATGGGTAATTTATTTCAAGCTGTGCTAACCACACGCACTGTTTAAATATTGATAAGCTGGCGTATGACGAGCGGTCATTTGCGGTCTCGTAATCATGTTAAAAATAACTTAATTAAAAATACTTTATTGACTTTATTTGAGTTGTGTATAATTTGTACAAGTATGTATATTATTTTATTTAAAGTTACTCTGTGTACTTTTGAATAATATTAGCGCAATTCACAATCTTGTGCAAATGGTATTGCATCATTGCATTTGCAAAAAGGTTTAGCATATTTATGCTCTACACTAAAAAAAACACACAGCAATAGCAAAAATATGCTAAACCTTTTTGCAAATGCAATGATGCACAAGATTGTGAATTGCGCTATTGTGTTTGAATACTACTTTAAAAAGCACAAACTTTAATTTAATTTCGTATTTGTGCTAAAATGGCGAAAAATATATACTGATTTTCAGTTGAAGATCCTTTTAAAATACTGATGACGTTAATAGAATTTAAAAAAATACATTATATTTGAGAAAAGCGACTTGACAAGATTTTAGTTAGACTTAAAAATGGTAAGGATTTCGTGTCCCTTGGGCAACTAATACCGGGTAGTGGACAACTAATATTTATTATTCTTTGTCAAAATCTTGATCGCTTCTTGCCATATTAAGCGAAATTTATATACAGGAATATAATACATTATATTTTCTATCCTATTATGGATTGAGTTCCTGCACATGAAGATATCAACTTTTGCATATATGTATTTGCTTGCGACTCTCGTATGTCCGAACATAATACCTTGGGGCACTCTATGATTCTGTTAAAACGACATACCAGTGATAGCAGAATTTTCAAAATATAAGGTCTCTAGAACACATTGGACACCATACAGTGACACGTTCAACATGCAAAGGCTTCTAAACAATTGCTCTTGGATTTTCAGAAGCCAAAAATAGGTTTCGTCTGAAAAAACGTTTTCCTAGAAAAACCAGAGGGTTGTTCTTGATTGAATTTATCGAAATACAGCGATTTTCGCACGAAATTGGATTCATTCTAACTAAAGTGAAAAAAGAAAAAATTACAATAAAAAAGACCACCGCTAATAAGATGATATATTAAATATTATTCCCTTTGGAAGACAATAACTAGACAAAAAGAGCTGAGGTTAGCAGAGCAAAATCAGTACCCCTTTAATCGTGGTTAAACGTTAACCAAATCATTTAGTCGCACGAACGTATGAGGTTACTTTTCTGATACCCATTCCTGACAGATTCGTCAGGTCATGAAAAAGAACCAGGCTATCGCCTCTAATCACAGATCCGCTAGTGCTTCTCGTTATGACAACTTCTAAAAAGCCGAACTTGGCGTGAAATCCAAAAAACAATAACCAGTTATCACTGCTAGTATATTGCGCAGTAGAACCCACGGCATGTTCCTCATAACAATCGGTTCGACGACAATTATATTCAGTTAATATTGCACTTACCATCCTATAAATAGTCTCTGTATACATCTTTGTCTGTGCATAATCGTATCCATAATCACTCCATATTCATACGCTTTCACTATGGAAGCGGCACCTTCAGATCGTTAAAAAAAAACAATTAAAACCAGGACAATATTGAATGTTTTAAATTTAGTTCAGAGCAGCCTGGCTAGATTCGAACATAAAGCCCGTATATCCTATACAATATTAAACGATTTACGGTCATTTTAATATTCGAAAATTTCAGCGTGTAGAACACGCTTTGCTTCATCTACTAAAAGTGAAGGCCTAAAATGGACACTCGTGATGTGAATGTTATGATCACCGGGGAAATGATTTGTTGGAGAAAGATTATGCTGTGCAGTTGTCAATATTGTTCGGGATTTCTTTCAGTTTACCAAGCACAAAGCGTTGAATAAAATGACAGATTTAAGAAAAACCCCTTTTCCATAATACCAGCAGCCAGTTCATGGGTATACGAGTCTTTGGTGTCTAAGTACCTGTAATCGTAAATGCAGAAGTTCGTAAGATTTTCTCAAACAATTTTTGAACACATTATGCTCACATTCTTCAGTCAGGGCTCATCCATTCAGGGTTGACTGGACAGTAGATCGCACAACACCTTACAGGGAAAATTTGTTCTTTAGTCGTATTCTTTGCCACTTTCAATATAGGAAAATTCAACTCAAATGTTAACAAACACTACTCCCTCTATCCTCCCTCCCATAACCTATTTTCCAAGTTCCAACACAATGCATTGCATGAGTAGGAGTCGTCCCCTGAGTGCTGGGGTTAACCTCCATTTCGAAGTTCCAACAGAAAAGTTACCTCATTCTATCAGACCGTGGTTAAGTGCAACAATTATAATACGAGCAAATATAAGAAATGTTCTCTGATTTATCCACTATTTAATTTACAATTCTGACTTGCCTAGATATGCTTAACCTTTTATTCTCTATAATTTGGCACTTTCATACTTTTTATGATTAATTCGTCAAATATTTATAAAATGTGAACAGACCTTTTGACTCGTATTCCAATAATTTATTAATAATTTGCTATTAACTTTTAATTACCCAAAAAAAAAAATTAATATCCAATGATAAAAAACATTAAAGCTGTGAGTAAAACTATATAATAAGTTAATAAGTTAAAGCTGTGTAATAAAACAGTAAATTTTGTCACTAGATTATTTAGAACGAGACCCCTGAAGAAGTTAGAATAAAACTAACGAAACGTTGGGTAAATAAAATAAAAAATAAAAATCGAACAAGTTTTTTATTTACGTTTGGAAACAAACATTTGACCAAATTAGCCTGAAGGAAACTCCTTAAAAATTATAATAATTATAAATATTGGTCACAAAAACCAATTAATTAAAAAAAACCTTTGTTGTGTTTTTTTTTTTTTGACAAAACACTAATTTAGTATTTATGTATGTATCCAGCAAGCCATATGAGTCCGAAAAGAGTCTTTTCTCACACCTTTTCCGGAGCGTTCATGCTCTTTATGAGCCCAAAAAACAATCATTATTGCTCCGAAAACCTTCAGTCATTACATTCGAAAATGATCCGTCAGAAAGAGCTTTTAGATAATGTCAGAAAAGAGTCGTTTATGAGGGTTTTTTTGGGCTCTGTGTAATCTTGTAATATTTCACATTAACATCATCTATACATACTCTACTACTTGTTTGTGTATTTAAAAAAGTTCATATATATACTTGTATGTAGGTATGTAAATATATTAGCAATTTTAATTAAAATTTTTTATTGAGTGTAAACATAAAGACAACTATTTGCTACTTTTGTCGGCTGACATAATTTACAATCACAAGCACGATAATAATTAAGATGATGATGACGATCATTATTATCAGCATAATGATGATCACACCTATTTAACAGCTCCTACACACTTTGAAACTATTAAAGAAAAAGAAAACTGCAAAATACAGGCGAATATCTAACATTTATGCAAACGAATGCGATTACGAATACGAGCATATATTTATGTAAATTAAGGTTAAATATGTGATCTAAATGAATAAAATCCTCTTTCTTTAATACATTTTCTAATATTTGAAACGTATTTACTTACATACATACATATGTATGTATGGATCTGTATCTTTAGTATTTGTATTATAATAAATATTTAGTACAACAGTTTTCATTTTAATACATCGTATGCAGTAGTTCAACAGTAAATCAGCCGGTTACAGCTAGATGATCACTTGTCTTTTGTCTTTGGAAATTTTCGTATAAAAAGTAACGTCTATTTCTGACACTCAATTAAAAAATTGGCTTCATTTACTCGCACACACAATGTGATTGTGTTTGATCGCGCATTTTGATAAAGAAAAAGAAATAAAACGCATACGCAACCTGTCACACATAATAATTTTTTTTTCGTTTGCTTTATTTTTTTTTACTACAACTGCCTACTGTGCAAGATGTTGTACTATGTGTATGTGTTTTAAAAATAACTATGTATATTTTTATGATGCCAAGCCAATAATTATTGTTTGCGAATTGCAGAAATAAAAAACGAACGCAAGTCCAAGACCATAATGCATAAATTAAAAAGAAATTGTAGGTGAAATAAAGTGAATTATTTAAAAATAGATACATATTATTTATAACAACTGCATTTACTTTATAAAATATCAAAATATGCTAAACAAAATTTTAAATAAACTGCAGCGAACGGCAATTTTGCAAAAATATTCAATATTCTATTTATTTATTGTTCTAAAATATTCATTGAAATAATTAATACTTGAAGTCATTGTCATATAGAATTTTTGACAACCAAGCACTAGTATTTACTATCCAGCCCTGAATTGGCTATCAATTTATACTGAATGCCATGTTATAAAAAGCAGTTAATTTCAGCAAAGAAGTCCAGCCAAATTCAGAATGATACAAATATAAAAATTTGAGAATGCTTTTAGACACTTTGGAAAACCTACAAACAGCGCTGCCAAGCTTGACGATTTATCGTCATTTTGACGATTTTTTAAGTCAAATTTATTAAAATGACGATTGACGTTTTTTCATTTTTCCCGCGAACAAAAATGACGATTTTTTAAAAGAAACACATATGGTAACCTTAACCGAAAATTCAAATTTTGTAAGTTCCCTTTTGCAATGTAGAAATTGAAAGGCAGTTTGTTGGCGAGGGGTTGAAGAGGTAGAGTGTGTAGTACACGACTATCTGTACTGGACATTTTTTTGCAGAAGAGTTTTGGTTAATTTTGAAATTCAAAGTTTTAATAACGAAGATATATATTTAAATAAAGATGAAGTGTATCTTGACATTTACGTAGAGGAGAACCAATCTAGTTTAAATATTGAATATAGTCAATATAATATTTCCAATTTTATATTGAATTGGTTTCACAAATTTTAAAACGTTTTGATTTTTACTTTAAATAATTCTGAGTGTTTTAAATTAACAATTAAAAATGACTTATTAAAAAAATGTCACACAGAAATGTACCAGAGTAAAGTCACATAATACCAAAATTAAATGAATTATTTCTTTTTTTTAAATAATAACTCTATTTACATGTAAATAAAAGAAAAATATTCAAAAATTTAATAAAAAAAATGTTTTTGGTATTTTTAACGTAGTTTTTGTCTTGACGATTTTGACGAATTTTTTTTTAAATTGACGATTTCTCCAAAAAAAAAGTTGGCAGCACTGCCTACAAATAACTTAAATAAGTAATGAAGTATAGCCTGACCATATAATACCCTACACCCATTACATATGAAAAAGAAATTTTCAGAAATGGGCTTGAACCTATTATGGACCGATCATCCAGAAATATAGTGACATAACTTCTGTGCATATCAATATTCTTTGTGTTAAATTTTATCTCGATATAAATTTATAAAATATTTATAGATGTTAAAGTGATTTAAAAAGGGGATCGATCTTATATGGGAGCTATGACTAATTATGAACCGACCGTTATAAAATTAGTTGTCATAATTTCTTTATATATGAAACTTATTTGTGTTCAATTTTATTTGGATATTAACATTATTACGACTTTATGGTTGTTAAAGTTATTTTGGGAAGTGTGCCTTATATGGGAGCTATGACTAATTATGAACCGATCAACACAAAATTGGGCCAAATGATTTTTGAATATATGAAACATTTTTAAGAGAGTTATGCTCTTTAAAGGAATTTCAGCAGCGTGTCTTATATGGCAGCTATGGCCAATTAGGGACCTATTTGTACAAAAACTGTTACCGAGATTAGACTTCATGTACAAGTTATATATGGACAAATTTGTTGTGATACGTGCATAAATCAAACATTTATGCCCGATAAACCTCTATTACGGGAGGGCATTTGTATGGGGGCTAGGCCTATAATGTGCCAACATTTTATCGAAATATCTTTAAAATTGTGACCTGTACTCTGATTACAAGCCAGCCAGTCAGACGGATGGACGGATATCGTTAAACCGACACAGAAAACGATTCTGAGTGGGTTTTAAACTAATATTTTTGGGTGTTGCAAACATTAGCATAAATCCAATATACCCTCCCCAATATGGTGGTGTAGAGTATAAAAATATTGATATTCTGAACAATTAGTAGTAATTTTTCTCAGATGTTCTTTAAGAATTCATAAAAGGTTTCAAATTACACTTGATAACAAATGAAATAGTTATAATTTTTCAAACGTTTGTCGTTGTCTACAATATAAATAATGACACAGGTATTTGTAGGTCTAAAAACTATTTTAGACAACAAAGCATACAAAATATAATGAAATTTTATTCATATTCAAATGTATTTAAAAAGTCATAAAATTATCCATAATATTATTAATGTTCGTTTTGTACGTAAGTTGATCAAATGTTTAATTTATAGTTTTTACCCTTATTTTTAATTGTTTTATTATTGATTAATTTACTATGATTAAGTTAAATCAAATTCTTGATATATCAAAATTGATTGTAAATTATTTGAATGGGCCAGCAAAGAAGATCAATCAATTTTACTGAAATAAAAACACCAAATATATTTTGATATTGTACCTAGTTGGTGAGTTATTTTTCACTCCATATTTTATTGTTTAAAGACTTGCAAGAAAATGCAAAAGAATTTATTAAATCATTTGAATGCTGTTATAAATATCTATGACTTTATTTTAGTTTTATATATGTACATATATAAATGTTTTTATTTTAACGTACAAACATACTTATATTGTGACGATTATCACATACAGTACATATTAAGATAAATATCAGCTTTTATAAACATTTCTATTAATTACTAAATTTAAATTTAACACTTCATGTTTATACGATTTTTATGTAGATTTAAGAAAGTAAGAATAACAATTTCTGAGATCATTTAGCACATGGAAATAAATAAAACAATTGAAAAGTTAAACAAACAAAATACTAAAAGCCTTTTATGGACATGCAATTTTACGTTACAAATTAGACATTCATAATGATGCAAATAATGTTGCATCATGTCTACAAACAATTTCACCAATCACATTATACTGCATTTAGCCACCAAAACAAAACTGGTATGTTGATTCATACCGAGTAAAAATTCTACTTTTCATCCCTGAATGTGATATCAATTTACAAAATGAAAAGAAGTAACAAAGAGAATTAATAAGAAGATCGCATAAAATCATTAATTCGCCTTGATATAATGGATGTCATCTATAAAACAATATTTTGTACTCATATTTCTTGAAATTTTTTTTTAATAAATCAAATGCAATAACTGTTTCATGTGGCCGACTCTTGTTAATCTTATGTTCTGTTTGGAACAACATTGTCAGAATATTTGTTCTCACAACTAGTATGTATAGCTATGTATAGACGGTTGTCAGATCATACAATGTTGTCAGATCTAGCAATGTACTGACATTGAAAAATTGTTAGCAAAAAATAAATTGTCAATGCTTTTTCTTACAACGTTAGAAAACAAACATTTTAAGTTCATACGGTTGTTAGACATTTTCTGAACATTTTTCGGACAACGTTGTAAGATCTGACAACCGTCTATACAAAGCTTATGTATGTCTGTAGTAAAATGACACCTTCACATAAAATGACCGCTATTTCTTAAAATTACAAAGAAAACTATGAACATCAATACATTTGAACTACTCAGAGGACATATGTAGTTATGCATGTCCATAATTCCTCCGACATATAGTACGATGTCTCTGTTCAAGACGAGAGGTAATTAACATTATCTTAACATATAATCAATTGTTCACACAGCGAACATATTCTGATTCGCACAGAACTCATGTCGTTGTTAAGTTCTTTTTTAATCAACATTGTTAGAACATTTGTTTGCACAACTATGCCTGCCATAAAATATAAGTTTCACATTTTTAAAAATTACAAAGAAAACTATGAACAGAAACATAGACACGTTAACAGAATCATAAAATAAATAACTATTTTTAATTTCCAATACAATACAATACAATAATCGATTGTTCCAATTATGAAAATAGAACTAATAATACAAAATTGTTTGATTTTACCATTCAATTGCCAACAAATTCGTTTGTCGCAATAAAACTGTTTTTTCTATATTTTAATATCTGTATTAAATTGAATTAACTATAAATCACCTAATTGTGTTTATTTATTTAACTTTAAGGGAATAATTAAATATAAGGAATAAAGAAATATTGGATATCTTTAAAATTTATTAGAAATTTTTAATATCTTCAAATAACATCAAAAATATTGCATCATTGCCTTTAACATTTTGATATCTAAATCAAAGAATAAAATAAATAAATAACAAGTTAAAGTGCAATATTCGGCTATGCCGAATATAAATTCATTATCCACTTATGTTATTTCTATGTATTTGAGGCTTATTTTAATTTTATCGGCCATGTCACAGAATTCAATTCCGTTCGGAAGTGGATTTAATTCCGTAATTTGCTTCTATAGAAAAAGTAAAACGAAAACTTTTCTCGGAATGAAACCTAGAAATGCTTAAAATTAAAATTCCTATAGTAAATTAAAAGTTGTTTGATTCCGAAAAATTTTTTCCTTGTACTTTTTCTATTAAAGCAAAATATGAAATTAATTCCACTTCCGAACGGAATTAAATTCTGTGACATGCCTGTATGTATATGAATTGAATTTCAACATAATAACGATATATTTAAGATACATATTAGTATTAACGTGAATTTCGGGCGACATGGTCAAATATGGCTCGATATTCTCAAAATCTAGCAGTTTGATTTTGGCATGTATGTAAATGATCCGTGTAAAATTTTGAATCGGCATCGTTATTTATAAGAGACCTATGAGTATTGAAGTGATTTTCGAAAGAGGGCTTTATATGGGGGATATGGTCAAATATGGACCAAAATTCACAAAATTTTGCAGTATGATTTTCGTGTATATGCGAATTATTTATATAAAGTTTTGAGTCGATACCGATATTTATAAGATATATATAAAGATTAATGACTTTTTCGGATGTGGTCCCTATATGGGAGCCATGACCAATTATTGGCCGAGCACTATGAAACTTAGTACAACAATTTATTTACCTATAAGAATTACTTATGTCAAATTTTAACATTTTCACATTATTTATATGTACGTATTTAAGTGAATTTTGAAAGTGGACTTTATATGGGGTCTATGATCAAACATGAACCGAACTAAAAAGAAATTAGTTTTGCGATTTCTGTTTGCATGAAACTTATTTTTGCTGAATTTTGTATCAATATTCCAATTTTATATGCATTTATATATCATTGAGTCATATTTGGGGAAGATATTTGTATTGGGGCTATGAGAAATCATGAACCGATTCATACTACACTTTCTTCTTTTATCATAAAAAGAACATATACAAAATTTCATGGCATTATCTGTATATTGCAAAAAAAAAATCGATAAAAATATCAAATTTTTATGGAGGTTGTTTGACATTTTGGCCGTAACTTTACCGATTTAGCTGATTTTCAATACCAAACTGCCTAAGAAAATACAAAACAGTTTCCTGGAAATTCTGTGAAGTTAAGTTGTGTATTTTGGACGTGAGAGTGTTTTGCAGGGACGGACAGACGGACATTGCCCAATCGACTTAGAATTTCATAAGAATCAAGAATATATATATACATATACTTTGTTGGGTCTCAGATGAGTATTAACAAAGTTTCACACAGAATGACAAACGTAATATACCCTCATTCACCACTTATGGTGGTGGAGGGTATAAAAATAAAATAGTCGTCTACACCAAAAAGTACTTAAAAGATCCCCCGCACTTACTTTAAATTGCTTATATTTTCACATTAGACTTACCAAATAAGCAATTTAACTGCATTAATCTATTAAAAACATTTAAAACAAAGAACTTTAGAACATGTTTTCTCAAAAAAACTTTTGAACGACTTTTAAAAAGTGACTGTTTCGTTTGCACACTTACATACATATGTATGTAAGTATACATATGTACATATGTATGTATGTAGCAATCGATATGCATTAGCAAATAAAATCAAAAGTAATAACAAAAACAAAACAATTAATTTTAACGTGTTTTTGCTGACAAGTTTTTGAATTAGAAATAATGAACTTTTTTAAATTTTATTAAAACGAAGTTTAAATAAATACAATAACAATTTTATTAATGCTAATAATATATTATTTTAAGAGTAATGGAGATTTCTGAAGAAAGTCGATTCATAAACAAATCCATTGTGACTCTATAGAATGTAAATTTACACATTACATTTGGAAATATCAAATGAATATGACATACTTAGTAGTACGATCGTATAAACACGACATGATAGGACATGCTTATAAATCCATTGTAACTCTATAGAATGTAAATTTACACATTACATTTGGAAATATCTAATGAATATGACATACTTAGTAGTACGATCGTATAAACACGACATGATAGGGCATGCTTATAAATCCATTGTGACTCTATAGAATGTAAATTTACACATTACATTTGGAAATATCAAATGAATATGACATACTTAGTCATGAATATGACATAGTAGTACGATCGTATAAACACGACATGATAGGACATGCTTATAAAGCACACAAATCCATTGTGACTCTATAGAATGTAAATTTACACATTACATTTGGAAATATCAAATGAATATGACATACTTAGTAGTACGATCGTATAAACACGACATGATAGGACATGCTTATAAATCCATTGTAACTCTATAGAATGTAAATTTACACATTACATTTGGAAATATCTAATGAATATGACATACTTAGTAGTACGATCGTATAAACACGACATGATAGGGCATGCTTATAAATCCATTGTGACTCTATAGAATGTAAATTTACACATTACATTTGGAAATATCAAATGAATATGACATACTTAGTCATGAATATGACATAGTAGTACGATCGTATAAACACGACATGATAGGACATGCTTATAAAGCACACAAATCCATTGTGACTCTATAGAATGTAAATTTACACATTACATTTGGAAATATCAAATGAATATGACATACTTAGTAGTACGATCGTATAAACACGACATGATAGGACATGCTTATAAATCCATTGTAACTCTATAGAATGTAAATTTACACATTACATTTGGAAATATCTAATGAATATGACATACTTAGTAGTACGATCGTATAAACACGACATGATAGGGCATGCTTATAAATCCATTGTGACTCTATAGAATGTAAATTTGCACATTACATTTGGAAATATCATACTTAGTCAAGAATATGACATAGTAGTACGATCGTATAAACACGACATGATAGGACATGCTTATAAATTACATTTGGAAATATCAAATGAATATGACATATGTAGTAGTACGATCGTTTAAACAAAGATCTTAAAATTTACAAATCTGGGGCCAAATTACCGCATTCGATATCGAGTAAAATTGATCGTAATTTTCTTATTTGAGATTATGGCATTCGATATCGAGCAAGAAATTTAGTACATTTTATCATAATTTCGATATCGAAATCATTTTTCGATACGATAGCTCATTCGATCACGAATGCGGTAATTTGGCCCCTGGACTGGATTTGAAATATTTTGTATAGTAGGTATACACAAAGTTTTTACCCAAAAAATAAACATCTGTTTGTTTTATTACTTTAAACATTTATACAATTAAATTTTGCTAATTCCAACATTCATGTAAGTAAACAGAGAATGTGTGTGTGGCTACAATTTAATATCACAATTTTATGATTACAAATACAATTTCTATTTAAAGAATTTTTCACAAATAAACTCCCACTGCCAAAAATATTCAAATAAGATTTCTAAGTTTTTTTTTTTTTTTTTTTTTTAGAAATTTTATATCATTTTACAAAACTTTTACGTCTGGCATGCGTGTTTTGAAAAATAAAAATGATCTTATTCAATGGTCTAGTTGTCATCAGATTTTGTTTAATTATTTTTTATATTAAGTAAATATTTAAATATTATAATGCTTTGTAAATATACACAAAATAATAACAGCTGTGATGAAAAGAAAATTGTTGGGAAAAATGAAAAAACATTTTATTCAAAGTGACAGATGGCGCTAAAATTTCTTGTGATTAAAATTAAATTAATTAAAAAAAAAATAAGTAAATTTATTTGTAAATACTCGTACACAATAAATAGATTTTAAGAAATTGATTCACTTTGGTGTTCATTTGCTAATTCTGTGTCTAATAATTTGGCCAGATAAGGATATTTTGTATATCAGTGGATATTAAGTTCTTAATCAGGGCTGCCAGATGAATTTCGGAACAAATCTTCAAAATCCCGATAAAAAAGAAAAAAATCGTCATTTCGAATTTTGAAAATTCGTCAAAAAATCGAAAAAATAAATGAAATGAACAATTATTATTTTTTATTCGAACTGTTAATTTTTAAATTTGTGATATATTTTTATTTAGTGTAGGCTCGAAAAAAGGAGGCAACATGTAAATAAAAATTGAAAAATGATAATTACAGCAAATTTCGAACCACCGGTAACTCTGGTTAAAAGATTGATGTTTGTCTGTTGGCTAACAGGCACCCGCAGTGGTGCAGAAGGTTAGAACGCAAAGAATTCTGATGAGAGAATGTGGTGATTCTCGAAACATGTTAATTCAACCCAAGTTCAATCCCCAGCTCAGCCAGGAAAAATTATCAATAAATTTTAATATAGATTTCATGTTGTAAAAACATTTCTTCAGTAAAAATAATTTAATGAAAATTAAATTTAATAAACTCGAGCCTGACTAAATAAAAATATACCAAAAATTATTTTGAAATTTTTATTTAAATGAAAACATAAAAATTCAAGTTTATATAGTCTCATCAAAATATATATGCACATAAATTTTAACTTTCTAAATAAGAAATCACAAAAAATTTAATGTTAAACACAATTGTTGTAATATTTTTAAAATATCTTAGTCTGCTTTCACTCTCTTCAATTCTGATTCGTCAAGACAAGTGTTTTTGGATGGGAAGGGGAAATAGAACATTGACGGTACTAGTCACCCTATATTTTGTTTTAAATATGTACTTGTAATATACTCGTATATGTATAATAAAACATTTTTTTAAACAACATTAGGTGTTTACTTTATATAGACGCTCACAGTAGATGCTTAAGGCTAGTTTTTAACTTAAAAATTAGAGGGTTTTTAAACTTAAGTTCTGTTTAAATACCAAATTCGTTTTTATAGATCATATTTAACTATAACTTAAATCACTGACTACGTCCATTTAAATACAACTTAAGTTTTTCATATTACCATATGATTTTGACAGTTCTGCAAATTATGAAAATTGCGCATTGAAGTTTTTTTTATTATTTGATAAAAATATTCAATACATAAACTCGCCGCGAATAAAAACAATGAATGAATTTAGATGAAGAGGATATGAATGATGTAGCTTTTGTCCATTTAGTTTACAACAATTTGTAAACTGAATAGTAAATCAGCTGTTAAATGAAGAAGTTGTTTATATTTGTCTGACATTTAATAGTGCTACCATACTTTTATCATAATTAACTACCAAACACAATTTGTGACTGAAAAAATGAAACCATATTTAAATAAAACTTAAATTTAAGGAAGAATTAACTAATTACGTATTTAAATATCAAGTTAAAAACTGGCCATTAGAACACCATAATTATGTGTATAACAATGTCGTGTATCGAAAATGTTGTATAACATTACTTTATATAGAATATTTTATGTATAAAGTATTATCTATATAAAATTATGTGTATAACAGTTTTATATATAACAAGTAAGAGTGCTATATTCGGCTGTGCCGAATCTTAAATACCCTCCACCTAAACGTTATAAGAAATACAAAAACTACACTGGACTAGAATATAATTATTCTGTGTTCTGTTTTCTATTCAGTTTTGTTTTCTATTCAGTCTTGGTGTAAATTTAATTATTATTTTATATATTGTTTGAAAGACAATTTTACGACCAACATAAATTATGTTAAATATTTTGAAATTTTGTTACCATAATTTACAGAGTTTGTCTGATGTTCATAATAATCGTGAGTGTAATTTAACAAACAGAGTATAAAAAAAGGGGAACAATTCGGTTTTAGTGACTTTGCTCAAAAAAAAAAAAAAACTTTAGAGGATATGCTAGCAAAAAAAAAATTTGTTGTCAGTCACGCCTATTTTCGAGGGGGCGGGCCCGTAAAGTTGAAAATATATAGGCCTATATCTCGGGAACTACTGGGTGTATGATAATTTGTAATACATAAAAGGTATTAAAAATATCTTTCCAACGATATATATCATGATTATAAAATATGGACCGAATATAGGTTAAATCCGAAAAGAATATTTTCTGACCTGAATTTTTTTGTTTTTTTTGAAATTTTTATATGGCAGCTATGACAAATTATGGGCCGATCGTCTTAAATTTTGGAACAGTGATTTTCATGCATATGAGGATATTTCACGTCGAATTTCAACATAATAACGGTATATTTAAGATATATATTAGTATTAGCCTGGATTTCGGAAGTGGACCATATATGGGGGACATAGTCAAATATGGACCGATATTCTCAAAATTCTGTAGTTTGATTTAGGCATGTATGTAAATGATCCGTGTAAAATTTTGGATTGGTACCCTTATTTATAAGAGATTTATGAGTATTAAAGTGATTTTCGGAAGAGGGCTTTATATGGGGCATACGGTTAAAAGTAGCCCTAAATTCACAAAATTTTGTGGGATGATTTTTGTATAAAAGTAAATGATGTGTGTAAAGTTTTGAGTCAGTACCGATATTTATACAATATATATAGGGATAAATGTCTTTTTCAGATGTGGTCCTTGTATGGGAGCTATGACCAATTCTGGGCCGACCACCATAAAATTTAGTACAACAATTTATTTGCCTATAAAGATTATTCATGTCAAATTTTAGCCGTTTAACATTATTTATATCTGTTTTATACGTACTTAAGTGAATTTTGGAAATGGGCTTTATATGAGGGCTATGGTCAAACATGGACCGAACTAAAAAATAAATTTCGTTTTGCGATTTATTTTTGCATAAAAATTATTTTTGCTGAATTTTGTCTTGATATTCCATTTTTATAGACATTTATGTATAATGGAGTAATATTTCGGGAAGATTTTTGTATGGGGGCTATGAGAAATCATGGACCGATTCATACTATTTTCTGTACACTTTCTTCTATTATCATAAAAACAACGTATACAAAATTTAATGGCATTATCTGCAATATATTTCAAAATATTGCAATAAAATAGACAAAAAAATATCAAATTTTTATGGAGGTTGTCTCACATATCGGTCCATAACTCTGGTTGGCCTAAAACGATTTTGCGGATTTTAAATAGCAAACTTCTCGAAAGCATGTCTGACAGAATTGTTGAAGATTAAGATCTCGAAGATATCTGCGGACTTCAGAAAACTGATTTCAACATCCAGACAGACAGACAGACGGACATGGCTTAATCAACTTCGCTATCTATAAGGATCCAGAATATATATACTTTATAGGGACGGAAAATTATATTGTGGAAATTACAAACGGAATGACAAACTTATATATACCCTTCTCATGAAGGTGAAGGGTATAAAAATGTTTGAGTATAACAGTCAGATAAGCTCATTCATATCAATTTTATTATTTGTGGGATAATATAGAGCAAGATTTAATGAGTATTATTATTTAGAATCGTTTGTTATATATGTATAACATTTATTACATTCATTTTTTTGAGATATTTTTAAAATTGTTATTTAAATAAACCAATTAAAATATATTGCATGTGTTCGTATACATGAATTATGTTTTAGTTAATATAATTTATTTTATTTATTATTATATATTGCAGTACTTGTGTATAATATATTTTATATTGTCTGCTATGATTTTATAACATTTAGTATTTAATTTTGCTTTCATTTTGTTTAGAGTTTTTCTAATAATTAAATATTTGTCTACAAAATGTAATATTCTTATTAGTTTTTACGACAGGTGGTCGTAAACAATTTCCAACATAAGACAACAAATATTCCGATAACACCCCAAAAAAATAGAAAAAACAAAACAATAATATTTTAAGAGTTGTTTTTTTATAAAATTAAATAGTTAGTTAACAACCAAGGTCATTAAATGTTTATATATTGAAGTATTTAGTTAACAGTTATTTCTGTGTTTTACACCCACCACCAAAAAGAGGGGTATATTAAGTTTGTCATTGCTTTTGTAGCACATCGAAAAATTGGTCGTAGAACCAAAAAGTCAATATATTCAATATATAAATTATAGAACAATGAAATTTTTACCACCGAAATGTATTGTATTGAAAATGGTTAAAATATGTAATTTTCTTCAAATATAATGCAGATAATATCATAAAATATTGCACACATTATTTTTTTTTATAGAAGAACAGGTCCTGTTGAAAATGGTAATAATGTATCCACGAATTCTCACAGCCCCCATACAAATGTCTTCCCGGAATATGGCTTTATGGCACATAAATGTTTATAGAAAAGCAATATCCATACAAAATGCATTAACAATATGTTTCATGCAACAATAAATCTCAAAACGATATGTTGTTTGCATCGGTCCATATTTTGACATAGACCCATATAAAGCGCATTTCCGAAAATCACTTCAATGCGCATAAGTCTTTTATAAAAATCACTATCAAGTTGGAATTCAACACAAATAGTCCATTAATATTAATAAATCGTCAGTCTCAATATGATAATGATCGGTCCATATTTGACCATAGCCACCATATAAAGTCCAATTCCGAAAATAATTTTTATGCTCATTCGGCTTGTCGTGCTAAATTTCATGCTAATCGGTTCATAATAAGTCATAGCCAGTGTTGCCAGTTTAGCCGTTTTATAGCCACCACCAAAAAGTTGGGAAGTATGTATAAGTTTGTCATTCCGTTTAGTTACAAACAAAAATACTTATTTATTTGTAAGTAATCGTTAATAGTAATAGTGTTGCATGTTTTTTACTTGAAGTACTTTTTAGTTTTATTACTTTATTTTACTTTTAATTTTATATAAAAATTGAGTTGACTTTTTTTGTTTTTTTTTAAGCTTTAGCACCTTTTTATATTTATAAGCTTTCGTTTTAGAAAATTACGAGTAGGCAACATAGACACGTTTCCCCCACTCTGAGTAACATTAGCGAATTTTATGGCGTTTTCTTTTCTGCCAAAAATGTTACATATATGTTACACTTTTTACCCATTTCCCATATAAAAAAGCAAAAAAGTGTAACATTTTTGCCAGAAAAGAAAACGCCATTAATTACGTAACGATGACTTGTGAAAACATGGGGTTAAGTCCAATTTTTATAAAACTTGAGATTTAAGTACAAGACGATGGAATAACTACGAAATACTTTATTTAAAATAGTAGATTACAATTGTACTTTCACTTGTTTGTGCGCATTAAATAAGAAAAAGATTAATTAATGCCACAGTAAAGGAATGATATTTATGTAAATTATTTTTAGACTAGAAAAATAAACTCAAGAAATAATCATTTATTTAGCATTTTATATTTATTAAGTAAGTACATATGTTTATTTCAAGAAATAAAAATAAAATTGTCAACAATAAGTGTTTATTTGTCTTTTCTTACTTCTTTAAAAAAAGACAGTAAAAGATAAATTATTTTATGTCCCGGGAATATTTTCACAAATCAAAAATACACAGAGAAAAAATGCTTTGTGCAACCAAAATCTAAGACAATTATATCCATAGATTTTTATCGACTCTAGTTAAAAAAGAATAATTGGTCAACGCAAACTAAAAGTTTCAGATACAATAGAAAAATTCGGTAATTAAGACTGAATTGTTCGATTAGAAATAAAGCTTATTACAACCTTAAGAGATTTGTCAGTGTTACAAAAATTCCTTGCAGGTCGTCTTAATACAAATTGATTTAAATTTGTTTATTTAAAGAGTGATTTTTTAAGAGCTTGCGGATTTGGTTTAAAAACACATACAATTTAGAGCAATGTATAAAATCTTTATTTGAGTCGACAAAACCATCTAATTCACCATATAATTCAATGTTTAAAGATGATTTCATGTAAATGTTGAGGCGTAGCTGCGTGAAATAATTCATTGCATACTTTCTTCAACATATCTGCTGCTCTTCACACCAAATACAACAATTTTGCTTGTGATACGTACCATTCAATCAGAAATGAGTTTTGTCGCTGAACACAATTTTCCGATAAAAAAAAGTTCACTATGCACTTTCTTAACCGATCATGAATTTTGATAAAAAAAAATTCAATAATCTGCAAGCGTTGTTCGTTTGTAAATCGATTGTTAAATTATAGACCAAACTAAAAGTGTTTAACAGTAATATGTTGCAGGAAAATAGCTGAGCTGCCAAAAACAGTCTTAACAAAAAGAAAGTTGGTAAAAAAAAATCACCCTTTACAATCCTTTACAGTCTTAACAAAAAGAAAGTTGCTAAAAATCACCCTTTACAATCATTTACAGATTTAAGTTAGTGAGATCTCTTAAATATTTTAATAAATGCATTAATAAATTTTTAACCCTTAAAACTATTATAAATTCTAAAAGTTGCCGACCAACATTAGACAGGCAAAAATTATACATATTTTATTGAAAACGTAGGCAAAAGTCCAAACTGCTCATTCAAAAACATTACTGATTTTTACTTTAATTTAGAATAAAAAATTTCCTGAGAATTTTCCGAAATGAATAGATTTTTTTTTTATAATTTCATAGAAATAGAAAGTCTGTAAAATTATGAATCCCAATTTTACTAAAGTATATTTCAGCTTACACTAATGATTCTTTATAAATGATTTCTTTGTGAAAATTCTGAAATAATTTCTAAGTTTTGTAACTGAATTTTCAATTCAGAAATAAAATTAATAAATCGAATGTACGCTTAAAGTACAATATCGGGACCAATGTCCCGGTGTCCCTGTGACATCCCCCGGATGGCACGGATTTTTAATTTGAATTTAAGTAAATGAAAAATATGTGGACGTGAACAACAAAACAGTCTATTTCATTGAAATTTCGCACAATCGCATCATATTTTAATGGAAATTAATTCTTTTCAATGATTCATTTTAAAATCATGTGTCTATGCATATCCCCAGCAAGCCATATGAGTCCGAAGAGAGTCTTTTCTGACACCTTTTCCGGAGCGTTCATGCTCTTTATAAGCCCAAAAACAATCATTATTGCTCCGAAAACCTTCAGAAAATAGGGCCATTACATTCGAAAATGGTCCGTCAGAAAGAACTCTTACATAATGTCAGAAAAGAGTTTTTTATGGGGTTTTTTAAGCTCAGAAAGAGCTCTTAAATCATGTCAAAAAAGAGTCATTGCAATTTTAAATGCAACAAATTTAAAGGTCGCCTTTATTATTTTGTTTAATTGTTTTTATCTAAACAAAATGGGACTCGCTGCTGCACCGAATTGGACAGATGTAGAAACAACGATCAAATTTATGGTTCAAAAGAATTGGTTAAAACCTGAAGACAACAATGTAGAATTGTTTGAAGAGTTTGGTTACATATTGAAATTTATTACCCCAGAAAAAATTAGCAAATGGAATAAAAATAGTCCTCCTACTAAGCCACGTTCTACTAAACCACATCAACGTTGGGTGGACTGTTTCAAACATTTTCAAAGTAACAATGTACCGTACACTCGCTTCGCGTGAAACATTGAATTTATATTTTGTTTGCCAGCAACATCTGCAAGTGTAGAGCGTATATTTTCGTTGATCGCAAAATAGATACTAGATACTTTGAAATATAATTTAAAGTACGAATGCGTTGAATTTTACAATTTTTTGAAATTTTGCTGAAGCAAATTTCATCACAGGATAAATGCGATTTTAAACAAAAAGCGACAGAAAATTAAATTCAAATTATGTACTTATAACATTATAATTGTCTAAATTTAACTTGAATAATAAAGTTTTTTTTTCCCATAAGAAATGGCCCGGTTTTAAGTTTGAATGTTCCGGATTTTAGTACTTTTTTCGACAAATGTCTCGGTTTCGCTCAAAATTGAGGTGGTCACACTAACTAGGATAGTACAATCGTACGATTCATTCACTGGAAAATCTGACCGATTTCTATCACACTCCAACAAAAAATCGCAACAAAGTCTGTCATAGTTGCCACACTATTACACAAAAAAGATGCAAAAACATATGTTTTCATCAATGAAGCCGACATTGTTGTTTTCTTATCAGCTATATTAGAAAATACAACTCTGATCGTATAGAAACTATCATTTTATGAAAATTTTTAAAAACCTTTGTAAGTCGGACAGACTTGTCAAAAAAATCTGTTATTTAGTTAAATTTTTAGGCCACACTATCATTCTTTATAAACACACACGATTTTTTTAACATACCATACGACTAAATAGGATAATCAGTAGTGTCCTTTAGCGACAATTTTCCAAGATCTAAAATAACTTACAAACATGAATATATCGGATATGGTCCAGATTAGTTACAATAGCTTAATAATTTTGTGAACTTCATTAGACAAAAAATGTTTTCTGTAAAATGAAACAGAAAAGCAGAATCGGTGCCGAGATATATGTACATATGTAAGTTAAAACTTTTGCTCCAAAATTAATTAAAAACCTTTATTTAATTTTTTTTTTTCATCAAAACTTGTTTTCATACAAAATTTATTTGTCACTCTTTTCATTTCACCTGTATCATATCCAGTTAGTTTAAAGTTCAACTATTTTTAAATAGAATTACAAACGGTTATCAAAAATTTTATAAACTTGGGGGGTTACTCTCTATTGCGATGCGATCAGCGTACAAATTGATACACTTACACATAGAATTTGCTTTCGCATCGCAATAGAGAGTAACCCCCTTGGTCTCATATTAATGTTGCTGGGATGCCGGTTTAAAATTATTTAGATATTAGTAATTATTTAGGTCTTTTTTATAAAAAATTTAAATTGTATTGCAATATTTCGCTACTCTTTGAGTAGCTTCTTCAGGAAAAATTTTTAATAAAAAAAGGTCAAATAAACAATAATAAGAAACACAATTATTTACATATTTAATTACTTAAAAAATCGTCTTTAAGTCTTTAAAGTTTTCTCCAAAAAATTGCAAAATGTTTTCCATAAAATATTTTTAAATTAAATTTTAATAAAATGAAAATCAAACTTACCTTTAAAATTAAATAAATTAATTGCTGGTTCAGTAAACAATATCTTTTTAATACAGTCAATAAATAACTCTTATAAAATTCCTGTTTTATTATTATTTACAAATTTATAACACCTTTATTAACAATTCGTGGGGATTATATTGTTTATGTTTTGTAATTTTAAAATATTTTTATTACGGTTTTTATTTTAAAACACTCGAGAACGTTTTATTTTATTATCAAATAAACTTGTGATGCGCGCGCTTTGGCTTTTGAAATTAAACTACTTGCGACGAAAAATCGCAAACCTAAAGACAACAACACAGCACGAACACAGCCAAACCAAATTTGATTAGCAGAATTGTGTAGCAGTAGCAAACGAATAAATATGAATGAAAAAAAACTAAAATAAAGGCATCAAAGCAAAGTGGATAAAGCTCAGCTACAGCAGCAGCAGCAGCAACAGCAACAACAACGGCAATTAATGTTGGTTAATACATTGACAGCAAAGTGACTGAGGGAGGGTGCATTGGATCGTTTGCAAGTGCGCAAAATACAATAAGAAACACACTAAACGACTTAAACGTGATGACAATGACGAAGTTGCTGGATTCAGGCAATTTTTAATTTTTTTTTTTTTGGTATGAGTATGTTTCTAAACGATCGTGTAAAACATGGTTGTTGTTCTGTAATGAACAGACACACAGAACACCGGAATCGGCACAATCATTTATTACTATATAAGTAGGGTAGGTACCTAGTAAGTATTGACATGGTTTAACTACATACTAATAGATTTTGTATTTATTTTTTTGTTTTGTTTTAAAAGCCTAAAGAATTTATTAACTAATTGAAATCAATCCGAACACACATGATATTGATTGATTGGTGTTGTTGTTGTTGCTGTGGTTGTTTGTTGTCAACATTTACAGTTACACATTTTGTGGGTTTTTCACTTTGTGGCTGATGTTGCTCATCGTTTGTGTTGTGTAAACTTTGATTTCTTTAAGTATTAATATTATGGTTAATATCTTAATCATAATCATTTATTTATACATTTCTTATGTTCATAAACTTAAAACATTGTTCACATAAAATCCGTTTGAATCAATTTTTTAATATTTATGTAACTAAAAAAGCCATGGAATACTTTTAACCACAAATTACTATATAGTTATATGTATATCAATATTAAACAGGTAAGAAAGTATAGTCGGTCAAGCCCGACCATATATTACCCTACACCCAGTATATTTATAAAACGGGTTTTCAGAAATATGCGTTATATGGGAGATATAACCTATTGTGGACCCATCATCCAAAAATTTAGTGTCATGATTTCTGTGCATATAAATATTATATGTGTTAAACTTTATCTCGAATTACGGAGAGGGTCTTATATGGGAGTTTCTACTAATTATGGACCCACTATTATTAAATTAGCTGTCATCATCTCTGTTTATAAGAAACTTATTTGTGTCGAATTTTATTTGGCTTCCAACATTTTTGAGAGAGTTATGCTCTTTAAAGTGGTTTTCAGAAGTGGGCCTTATATGGGAGCTAAGACTAATTATGGACCGATCATAAAAAATTTAACCGTATTTTATATATACATACATATGAAATATATTTGCGTTCAATATTATTTGGATACCAAAATTTTTTAAAGAGAGTTATGCTTTTTAAAGTGATTTTCGGAAGTGGGCGATATATGGGAGCTACGACTAATTATGGACCGATCTGCACAAAATTTGTAGATGTGATTTGGCTTCATTTGCTACTCATTTTTGGTGAAATTTATTTGGATACTTGCATAATTAAAACATTTATGATCGGTAATACCCAATTTCGGGAGGGAGGACAATAATGGACCGATTTCCACCAGTTCCAATCCCATCCGTTCTTGGGTCGAAAAATTATCACGTAACAAATTTTATTGAAATATCTTAAAAATTGCGACCTGTACTCTGTGCACAAGCTTTACATGGATAGCCGGCCGGACGGACGAACATCGTTAAATCGACTTAGGGAGTGATTCGGAGTCGATCGGTATACTTTAAGGTGGGTGTTTGACCAATATTTCTGGGCGTTACAAACATCAGCACAAATCCAATATACCCTCCCTACTATGGTGGTGTAGGGTATAAAAAAAGCTAAAAGAAGAAACTAAAATGAATTTCCTATTATATATAAAATTCCGTGTTTTTGCATTCGCTGCACACTAAACGCAAACATTTCTTTATTATCAAGAACTGCAGGGCCACTCCTTTGACAATAGCCTAATATTGTAGAAATGGTCGAAGCTGGTTACAATTAAGGGCGTTCATAAACATATATTTCTATTATGTCGACTTGATTTTCGAAATTGAAGACCAAATTTATTAATTTTTGTATATTTATAGTTTGATCCCGGTGGCAGTTTTATCATCAACTTTTACTATTCTGTTTTACTCTACGATTGGAATATTTAATTGGACAAGAGGTTTGAAAAACAGCAGCAATACTTACACTGGTGTTGTATTTTTTGCATGGTCATTGTCGGTTAGACCTGAGTTACGCTTTATTGGACGTAGTATTTTCTTTTTATGTTCCTGGTTTTTTCATTATAAAATATTTGCTTTCTTTTTGTTTACGATCTGCGTTTAAGGATTGCTTTTATCGTTTTATAACATCATTTACAGTACTTTTTGGAAGCTTTGGCTTCCACAATGTCGATTTTTAAGAAGTTTCTGCACGATTTTTTTCTTTTTGATTTTCCATTGTTTAGCAATGATACCAAACATATTCTGATTTAATTCATTTTTTTTTGTGAATAATGGTCGTTCTGTTTAGAAAATAAGGAAAACTGTCAGATTTTATGTGAACAATGCTTTAACTAAGTATTTTTTCCGCAAAATATTTATTTAGATGAAACTTTTTGCACATAACTTTTCTATTGGTTTGAAGCGAAGTCAATTAAAAAATCCTACCGTTCTCTTTGTCACGACGGTACCCGATTGCAATGAAAATCCCCGGCGATTTTACGCTCTCATATCAATTTGGTTCTATAGAGACCTCCTCATGATTCCCGTAGTACCATATTTAAGTCTCGAGTATTGTTTTGGAACTGGTGGCCCACAACACACAAACATTAAACTTACATCAACATAGAGGAACTATTGCACAACAATGGCTGGTATCGCGGGTACTTTCGATATTTCCTTTCATTTTATCATTATGTACGAAGTTTTTGTTATTCACTTTGTTTTTATTTTTTAAAGTAATTTTTTTTTTTTGTTTTTTTTTTTATAATTGTACCTGATAAACAAATTGTACAAATTAAATTTCATTATAAAACAATACATACTTAAAAATTATTATTTACTGATAATTCCATTATTTTTTTGGCGTAGTGAAAAAGAGGAATTTTTCAAAAAGTCTTCTGGCAACATTGCTGGGGAATATAAAGACTTTGACGTAAACCACCAATAGCGCAATATGGGAACAAATGTATGTGGATTTTGAACGGCCATAGTATAGCCCTTACGGACAAGTTTCAGCAACCACCTTTCTCAATGATAGGAAAATTATAACCGTCCTTAAGGAGACACATACGCAGACTCTGCCAGGAACTGCCAACTCAAACGAAAATGCCCATATTTTGTGTGTACTTGCATTGAACAAACTCTTAAAAATAGGATTTTAAATTTTTGACGATTTCTATTCTTCAAAAGTTCATTCATTATTCCAAAAAAATTGAGATTTTCATTTCAACATCTACATTTTTATTCCTTATGCGTTTTATCATCCTTCTAGGACATATAATTACCATCTACCACCGCACTCGTACTAATATGCTTTCCTTCTGAGATTATTCTAATTGCATCTCAGGTACTGAATTTCTTCTTTATTAACAGTCTTTAGATTGTTCTAAGCCTTCTCAAATTTCAAAGCGATTCCGAAATAATTCCGCCGTTGGTTTTTTATCCCACACCACCATTTGTGCTAATGCTTGTAACATCACTGCTTGAGTCGAATCAGAATCACTTCCTGAGTCTTGTTGGCTATCCATGTAAATCTTGTGGTCGAAATATGTAGGTCTATTGACTCACCATTACACATACTTTAATGGTCAAAAATATCCTATTTTTACTGGTATCCACTAATAAGTTCTACTTAAATATATTTTTCCGATCGCTCAATAATTGACCGTAGCTCCCATAATAACTTCCGAAACATACTTTAAAGGGCATCGCTCGTATCTCCCATGTAATGGCCACTTTAGAAGGGTATTATATGTTAGGACTTGACCGACTATATCTTCGTACTTGTTTTGATTCAGTAGTTGATCTATTTATAGCCAATTGTATGTTCGATTTTCGCATTTTTTTCTGTTATGTTGGTACACATGTCTGGTTTATATGTTGGTAATATCAGCCATTTTGGACTGTCAAATAGTTTTTGACAGATAAAAAGGTTAGTCGTGTTTTGGTGTGCTCTTCGATTTTTTACTATTCGAAAAAATGGATCAACGAAACAAAGAATATGATTTTGGATAATCGTCGAATCACTATCAGAGAGGTTGCTGATGATGTTGGCATATCGTTCGGCTCATGCCAAGCAATTTTTACGGATGTTTTAGGCATGAAACGTCCGGCAGCAAAGATTGTTCCAAAGTTGCTAAATTTTGAGCAAAAACAACGTCACATAGACATTGCTCAGGAGCTGTTGAACATCGTCAACGACGATCCAGATTTCCTCAAAAAGGTCATAACTAGTGACAAATCATGGGTGTATAGCTATGACATTGAAACCAAAGCCTAATCATCCCAATGAATACGTCCAGAAGAGCCAAGACCGAAAAAAGCACCGAACTTGACGGTCAAATGTGAAGGTTTTGCTCACTGTTTTCTTCGACTGCAATGGCGTGGTACATCATGAATACGGTCAATAAGGAATACTACCTTGAAGTTATGCGCCGTTTGCTCGAAGCAATTCGTCAGAAACGCACAGAATCCAATCATAGATTTTGCACCATGATAACACACCAGCTCACACATCGATGCTTGATGCTTTGAAAAAATTTAAAATAACGGTTATTTTTTGATCAGACCTCGTATGTATATAATATGCGTCTTAAAATTGGCAGACGTATGTATTTAGATATAATGTCGTATGTGGTAATTTTCAATATTACACATCAATAATTCAAATATTTACATCTTAATATGTAATTATACACGACCAACATCTATACACCTATACCTCGCTATGCGTCGTTTCGTTTTGCGTGCGTCGCTGCTTAATTAATAATCGTTAGATTTTTGAGGTTGCGTTGTTTGGGTTCAAGTCTCTTTTTTTTGTTTTTTTTTTTTGTTTAAGTTTTTGCAAAATCTGCAACATAATTAAATGTTAAAACAATGACCCTTCCTGCTTAAGTAAAATGGTAATTCAGACAAAAGCAAAAATCTTATTTGATGACATAAAAAGTAAAACATTATCCAACGATAATGCTAGTGGTAGTAATACAGACAATTGCTACCAGAATTTGCAATTTTTGTGAAAGAAAGCGCTAAACTTGGAACCTATCTTTCCTTGATCTCTTCATGGTTTGATATAGAAAATCTTAATTCGTCTCAATTTGCGACGTGTTTTTTTTTTGGGACGTAACCCCGACGCAAAGTAAGATATTGATGTACTGCAAAGTTAACGGAATATATGCACCGATTTGAAACATTGTTCAACAATTTTAATAGAATATGGAATTAGTTGATGATGATTGATGATTTTACCATTTTTAATTTGAATTTAAAATCGACATAAACGGACCTGATATTTAAATAAAATTTTTGAATTATTTACTGGGTTGATTTCAACAGATATTGTCATACCGACTACGCTGTCTATAACGATCCAGAATATGTATTTTTGTAATTATGGTTCGACAGAAGAATGGTTTTGGATATTCATGGATTTTTTATTTTTTGCTATTTTCATTAAGGTCGCTTTATATGCAATATATTTAAAAGAATTGGCAAAACATTTGTTTAAACTATACATTTTTGGAGGTGGTCTCGCATTTTGATTCATAACTCTGATTCTACTAGACCGGTTTTGCTGATTTTCAATATCAAACTTTTTAGGAGAATTATAAACGGGTTTTTTAACGTGAGAGTATTTTTTCATAGATAGACGGACAAAGCTCAATCCACTTAGAATTTAGAAGGACCAAGAAATTATCTTGTTGGGTCTCAGACGACTTTTTCTAAACGTTACATACGCAAAGTCATACATACACACATACATACACATATACACCCTCATTCCACTTGTGGTGGTGAAGGGTATAAAAATTATAAAAAATAAAAAAAACCTGATAAAAATCTTTACCTATACTTTTTTAATCATAAAAGTCGAAATCGTGTAATTTTTTTTAGAATATTTAAAACAAATTAAAAAATTATTCCAATAAAAGGACCGAATACATTTCGATTTCGAAAAAAAATTTTCTAAGAATTTATTTTTTTAATGTTGTTAAATAATTGTGATTTTTATTCTGAATTTTAACAAGATTAGTCGAATAATTATTCGAATAAAAAACCGAATAATCTGTAAAAAGTTACAAATACGTTACATTTTGTTTATAATATTGTTAACATCATAATTACTTTTTTTTATAAAAACACCGGAGTAATTATTTCAATAAAAACGAAATAAAAGTACAAATAATTTTGGAATGCAACATACAAAATTTCGTTTAGATTTTATGTTTAACAAAAATAATGTTGAGTAGAAAAAATATAGTTTCAGCAAATTGAATACGTTATCTATTCAATTTGCAATAAATTTAATTATTTTTATTTAATTTAATATTTTAAACAACAAATAAAAAAAATTTAAAAAAAGTATAAATTTCCTTTAGTTTTTTTTTTTAAAGCTAAATTGAACTTTATCTTTCGATGCGTGTTTTTTTATTGATTTATGTACATTAACCTATCCCAATATAATAGAGGGAGTTCACTTAAATTAATTTATTGATTTATGAAGCCAACAACGTCACCTGATATGAAATGATAAATCGCACCCTTCTTTTAATTAGCTGAAATATCAAATGGCAAAATTTTATAAAATGAATGACTTTCACTAACTGCTAAACATATTTCTGCAAAGTTCTAAAAGTAGTGAGTTGGCAACAGACTTTTAATGGAATTAGTTTTATGATTATATTTTAATATTTTTTAAAAGTGTTTTTAGCGGAAATAATACTAACATTTGATAGTTTGTATATAATCAGGCATTTTAGTATAAATTTTTATTATCTAAAACATTTAATTCCTTTACTCCTCTGCCAAGTATTTAATCTTTCAAATTAACTTCAAGTATGTATATCTAAACACTTGCAATGAAATACATATACATACAATCTATTACATATTTACAAAACTACAATTTTCTGCTATTATTTAATTGTTCATTAAAAATGTCGTTTGGTATTTAATGATTAAAGCAATAAAATTTTAAAATTATTACTATTAAATACTTTTAACAAAAATTGTCGGTATGAGTTTGCACCTAATTTGTTTATATAAATATTTATTGTTTATAGAATATTAATATCTGACAATGACTAAGTTAGAATAAAAAACAAGTAAGAAAATATATATATATATATATATATATATATATATATATATATATACCATATAATACCCTACACCCAGTATATAAATAAAACAGTTTTTCAGAAATGGGCATTATATGGGAGATATAACCTATTGTGGACCGATCATCCAAAAATTTAGTGTCATGATGTCTGTGAATATAAATATTATATGTGTTAAACTTTATCTCGATATAAAAGATTTATTCTGCTTAAAGTGATTTTCGGAAGTGGGCCTTATATGGGAGCTACGAGTAATTATGGACCGATCTGCACAAAATTTGTAGATGTGATTTGGTTTCATTTACCACTCAGTTGTGATGGAATTTATTTGGATACTTGCATAATTAAAACATTTATGATCGGTAAACTCCAATTTCGGGAGGACATTTGTATGGGGGCCAGGTGAAATAATGGACCGATTTCCACCAGTTTCAATCCCATCCGTCCTTGGGCCGAAAAAAATGCACCTACTAAATTTTATTTTTTTTACAATGACAGCCAGACGGACGGACGGACATCGTTAAAGAAGGTGATTTTAAGTCGATCGGTATTCTTTAAGGTGGGTGTTGGACCAATATTTCTGGGCGTTACAAACATCAGCACAAATCCAATATACCCTCCCCACTATGGTGGTGTAGGGTATAAAAACAAATAAAGATATTTAATTGATTAAAATATACAAAAAAAACGTTGAAATGCATTATTAACAAATATTACATTTGTTTATTAAGGTACGGTTACATTTGGAAAATATTTGCTGAAAAAGATGTGATCACGAAATAATATATTTTTGAACTCGTTTATTAATTAAAAATAACTTTGTTTATTTAGGACAAGATACAACAAATATTTAGTTTTATTTGATTTGATACTGTTTGATCTTGCAAAACTCTTGTAAGAGTAAACAACGTCAAACAAATTTGTGCTAAAATAAGTGGTTACGCTTTTTTGAGTAAATATTTGACATGTGTGACCATACCTTTAGTTACCAGCATTGTTAACTTTGAAATTTCAAAACGCACCAAGATGAAAAAAACACTCCACTTAAAAAAAAACGCACCCAGTTTAGAATTTTATTAAAATGTTTATTGAATAAATTTCACATAAAAAGTATAATATTTTGTATTATAAATGTAATAATAAAATAGTCTTTTACAGTTCAATGTTTTTAGAAAAAAAATACAACTTAACAAAAATAAAAAATAAACTAAACAAATTTGTTTATATTCCATTGTAGCAGATATGTGTGTAATTATTTTTCTTTAATTTCATAAATTTTATATAAAACTTTTTAAAAAGAGATCAACGATTAATATTAAAAGTTATAATAGTATAAAAGCATTTTTTATAAAGCAGCTAATAAAGATAAAATAAGCATTTAACCACTAAAGATTTAACTCATAATATGCTATTCGAAACTCAAGTACTAGTTGGTAAAAAGGGCTAATTTCCGTACATATTTGATACTTTTTATACCCTACACCACCATAGTGGGGGGGGAGGGTATATTGGATTTGTGCTGATGTTTGTAACGGCCAGAAATATTGGTCCAACACCCACCTTAAAGTATACCGATCGACTCAGAGTCGAAAATCCTGAGTCGATTTAACGATGTCCATCCGTCCACCCGTCCGTCTGGCTGGCTGGCTGTCCATGTAAAGCTTGTGCGCATAGTATAGGTCTCAATTTTGAAGATATTTAGATAGAATTTGGTACATAATACTTTTTCGGCCCAAGGACGGATGGGATTGAAACTGGTGGAAATCGGTGCATTATTTCACCTGGCCCCCATACAAATGTCCTCCCGAAATTGGGGTTTACCGATCATAAATTTTTGAATTATGCAAGTATGCAAACAAATTTCACCACAAATGAGTAATAAATGAAGCTAAATAACATCTACAAATTTTGTTTAGATCGGTCCATAATTAGTCATAGCCTCTATATAAGGCCCACTTTCGAAAATCACTTTAAAGATCATAGCTCTCTCTCAAAAATGTTGGTATCCGAATAATATTGAACACAAATATATTTCACAGAAATGATGACACCTAATTTTATAATGGTCGGTCCCTAATTAGTCGAATCTCCCATACAAGACCCTCTCCGTAATTCACTCTAACCTCTATAAATCTTTTAAAAGTATTTATATCGAGGTAAAGTTTAACACACATAATATTTATATTCACAGAAGTCATGGCGCTAAATTTTTGGATGATCGGTACATAATAGGTATTATCTCCCATAAAGCGCTCGTTTTTGAAAAACTGTTTTATACATATACGGGGTGTAGGGTATTATATGGTCGGGCTTGTTTTCTTGTTTTTGGTTTCTATTTTAAGTACTTCTATTTTAATTTTTTTCAATAAAATTTGTTAGGGCTCCTAACCCTCGTTGTTCGTCTACAGTTCATTAGACCAAACCATCAGGCTTTACAAGAATTTTTATTTCCATGTTTAAAATATTAATTTTATTTTCAAACAAAGATTTTCACCCTATTCACCTTTAGCAATAACCTTAATGTGACGAATTTGATAGTACATACATATGTACATATGTATTCATTTATCATACATACGTATTTAAAATACATGTAATGGGGCCCTTTTTCATCGTATAGATTTTATGATAATGAAGTATTAAAAAACTGCAGTTACAAATTAGTAAAAATAAAGATTCATCAAATTTTCGGGAAAATTAAAAAACACACCAAAATTAAAAAAAGTTTTTAGCACAAAAAATTAAAAAAAGCAACAAGTTGACAACGCTGGTAGTTATTCATTTGTTTTGGAAAAAACCTTAGCATACTTGTAGGCTTTAAAATAAAAACATTTACAGTCTGGTGAAGCAAGTACACTCACTGTTGCCATATTTGACGATTTATCGTCATTTTGACGATTTTTGGTGTCAAAAATGATCCTTTGACGATTTGACGATGTTTTCCCCTATTTTGACGATTTTTCAGTATAAATGATTTGCAACACTTTTTTCTCATATAAAATTTATAATTTGGTTTCGGAAAAAGGAAAGATTTATTGGAATTTTGGAAACACATTTCTGAAATTCAAAGAAAATATTCAAATCTCTTGTTTCCCATCCTAACCAAATTTATACAAAAAAATTTAGTTTTACCTCATTCTTCGGCAAATGTCAGGTAAAACAAAACAAAAATTAGGAATAGGTTAGGAACGTCCTCTTTGGAAGGAATTATTCACTAAGGATTTTTTAAAACTAAATAAATGTTGTTGTTTTAAACAACAAAGTTTAATAGGGAAATATGTACCCACAAAATTAAATGTACTAAACTTCACAATTTCCAATTATATTTTAAAAAATTTCAATTATATTTTAGAAATTTCTAATACTATTATAGAATTTTCAAATTGTATTTCAGAAATTTTCAAATCCATTTGAGAAATTTTTAATTGTGTTTCAGAATCCAAACATATTTTTAACTTAACTTTTATGAAAAACGATAAGAATATTCTGAAAACCAACTGAAACTACAGAAAATCAATAGAAATTTTTTAAATATAAAATTCTGAAATATAATTGAAAAATTCTAAAACGCATAGTGTTGTACAAAGGTGATATTTTGTATTTAGAAGTAGAATTTTTTATGTTTTACATTGTTAGTATGAAGAAATTGTTTTGTTTATTTTATATTAAAAATTATATAAATTTTTTAAGAAACATTGATAAAAATTTCTTAAAAAATTGATTTTAAAAACTATATTTTGAAAAGTAATTTATTATTAATTTTTGTGTTCCTTTTACATTAATTTTTGTGTTTTGTTTTGTTATTTGTTACTTTTTTTATTTTAATATTGATATTTAAAACTATTTTTTAAACTTTTATCGATCCCTTAAACATATTTCATTTTTTGTTTTTTTTTTCTACTTTTTGTTTATGTATTAAAAAAATTAATTTAAAAAAATAAATAAAATATTGAATTGATGAAAAGTTTTATTTTAGTTGACGATTTTTTGACGATTTTGAAAAATGCATTTTGACGATTTGACGATTTTTTATTCAAGATTTGACGATTTGAACCCTTATTTATCTGGCAACTATGAGTACACTTGCTGTGAAGTTCATTTGTAGTTTTCAATATTAAGTACATAATTGTTATTTTTTTGTTTTTGCAAAAGACAAACAGTTTATTTGATTGGTGGGATCTGACTGGAGTGTGGGAACAAAAGTTTAGAATAGAAATATTTAGTTTTTTTAGTTTCTACACATGTTTCATATACTAAATACATACATTTTTTATTTGAAATACTTTGGTGAACATTATAATTCTTGCTATTTAATAATATTTAAATTTTATTTAATCGTTATTTATATGCGCAACAACATAAACAATTTAATGTCACTTAATGGGAATTATTTATTTAAGTTCTATTATTTGTTGCTTAAAATATTTTATTAATATTTTTTTTTTTTGGCAATTAGCGAGTCAATGAGCGCGTTAAATTCTAAATAGTTTATATCATTTTTATCATTATTTTATATTTATTTTGTAAAGAACATAATGTAAAACAATATTTAATGGGCAAAAAATAAAAAAATGTTTTATAAATATATGATATTTCTTAATGTTCTTTTCTATTAAATAAAAAAAAAACTGCTGTTCGCTTTAAAACACAAAATTAAATTCATACAGACAAACATACTCATTTCTAAACCATTATTACCTGTCAAAAACGTAATGTTGTATTCCTCTTGTATCATAAACTACGTGGATTGTATGATAAAGCTGACGATAGCAGGCAGGGAATAATATGCTTATGTATATTTTTCCCGCATCATCTTAAAAAATATTATAAAAGATAATTCTTATGTTTGCCGAATTATTCATTAGTAATTGTTAAAGACTTAATAAAAGTTCTTTGACCGCAATCGAATTATTTGTTAGACGTCACTAGACTTTGTAGTTAACCACTATTAGAGGACCGCTTTTAAAGTTTTTAAAGCATTTATATGTATATCATAAATTTCGCGTAAATATTCTTTAAATTGTTTATTATTTAAGAACCTTATTAATTAATGCAACTACCAAAAAAAATCTCACTTAGACTTAATATAAAATAAAATGTTTTGGCTCTCCTAAAAATGTAAGTACCTTCATAATTCTCAATTGCTTAATTAAGAATAATCAAAAGTACCATTATAAGAAAGAAAAGGTAATACTGAATCCCTATTTAAGTGATTCTTCCCTTACTCAGGAACATAAGTGCTAACTTTTAATTTGGTAAAATCAATAGTGTCTATTTGCACATTGCCTCATTATGCAAATCTCGTAATTCAATAAATACGAATAGCAAAGTGTTGAATAGTAATTTAAGAAATAGAATACTAAGACCAAATGCAATATATTCCGATAAAAGCCCACTATACCGTAATCCTCCAAAACCACTACCATAGTCCGCTTTCACACTCTTCAATTATGAATCGTCAAGGCAAGTATTTTTGGGAAAGAGAATAAAAGGGGTACAAACTTGACAGTACTAGTCAAAGTACTAGAACAAGTACGAAAATTGAATTGATGTATGTGAATGAAATGGCAAGTTCAAAAAAGAATTATACAAAAACTGGTCAGCTAAAACTGAAGAGTGTGAAACAGGACTTAGTTATTGAACCATGGTATAACTATACAAGGTGAGTGCAGTAGCACAGCTGACTGACTTTGTTTACAATCTACTTATGTCAAAAGTAATACTTTTTCAAGTATTTTTGACAGTAGTACATCATTTTACACCAACAAAATGCCTGTTGTTTCTGTATTTGTTGCCGATTTGCACTCACCTTGTATAATTACACCATGGTTTGTGCTATTCAGAAGTGATGATTTTGACGCGGAAACCAAAGATTGCCGAGGCTATCCAAAAAACTTTGAAGATCAAGAATTGAAAGCATGAAGATTATTGTCAAACCCCACAAGACGTTTGCAGGAAAATTGGAATCATTGCGTAGAATGAAAAATGGATCCATTACGGTAACCTGAAGCATAAGCTTCATGACGTTAAGGTAATGCTCTGTATTTATGGGGACCAACAGTGTCCTATCTATTATGAGCTGCTAAAATTTGTTCACTCTATCACGGTGAACCTGTAAAGAAGAAGTTTGAAGCGAACATTGTATGGAAAACGCCCAGAATAAAGCATAATATTTCAACATGACAATGCTCGGCCACATGTTGTAATACCTGTTAAAAATCAATTAAAAAAAAGTGTACAAACCTTGTATCGTCCGACTACTTTCTGTTTTGGTCGATGCAGAATGCTCTCTCTTGGATACGTTTCACTTTACAATAGATACTAAGATTTGGCGCTGAGTCCATATGTAAGCTGTAAAAATGTTTCTTTTATTTTTGACAAGACTTTATTGCACAAATCTCAGCAAATTCAAATCTTGTTTATAGAGAAAGAAAATTAATCATAAATCATGACTTCTATCGGTGCAATCACAAGAGGTTTACAGCTTACGTCAACAACATTAAGAAATTTATGGTATTGGACATTGGGTCATTCTTGAACATATCTGAAATACAAATATGTCTGCAACAGATAAACATCAGCTTTTTGTCCTTTAAACTTTAGTTATTTATGTTTAATGTCATTTCAGAACTATTCCTATATTTATTTCTGCTGACATTTATCCAAATGTATACAACAAATAAGTACTTTTAGCAATAGCTTGCGAAATATCTACCGCTGAGAGATATTGAGAACCCTCGTAGAAAATCAGTTTTAAGCAATTTTTATACCCTATACCACCATAGTGGGGAGGGTATATTGGATTTGTGCTGGTGTTTGTAACGCCCAGGAATATTGTTTAAACACCTACCTTAAAGTATTCCGATCGACTCAGAATCACTTTCTGAGTCGATTTAACGATGTCCGTCCGTCTGGCTGACTGTCCATGTAAAGCTTGTGCGCAGTTTACAGGTCGCAATTTTAAAGATATTTTGATAAAATTTGGTACGTAATATTTTTTCGGCCCAAGGCCGGTCCATTATTACACCTGATCCTCATACAAGTGTCCTCCCAAAATTGGGGTTTACCGATCATAAATGTTTTAATTATGCAAATATCCAAACAAATTTTAAAACAAATGAGTGGTAAATGAAGCCAAATCACATCTACAAATTTTGTGCAGATCGGTTCATAATTACTCGTAGCTTCCATATAAGACCCACTTCCGAAAATCGCTTTAACGATTATAAATTTCTTAAAAATTTTGGTATCTAAATAAAATTTGTCACAAACACTACTCCCTCTATCATCCCTACCATAACCTATTTTCCTAGTTCCAACACAATGCATTGCAGAAGTAGGAGTCGTCCGCTAAGTGCTGGTCCAAGAAAAAAAAAACTTATATTCACAGACATCATGACACTAAATTTTTGGATGATCGGTCCATAATAGGTAATATCTCCCATATAACGCCCATTTCTGAAAAACTGTTTTATTTATATACAGGGTGTAGGGTATTTAATGGTCGGGCTTGACCGACTATACTTTCTTACTTGTTAATAATGACTTCGCTGTATGATTTACAAATGTTTAAATTGGCTACTTAAGTGGTTTGTTATGTATTTGTATGTGTTCTAACTCCGTTCTAAATCCGTTTAACGGCTCGTTGAGTTCAAAATAAATACACAGTACATACTTAGCAATTATTAACAAACTTTATTCGTAATAAAATTGGAGACAACAAATGATTTAAATAAAATATTTTGCGGTGGTTTAATTCTGTTTAATTTTGCAACAAAAATATTAGATATTCGCGAACAAAGTTTTGAAGAAAATGTAACTAAAAATGTGTAATTGAGATTGACTTTTAATATTTTGCAATAAACTAAAACGAAACCTTGTGTTATATGACAATTATAATCGTGTTAGTGAAATAAATTTATTAAATACTTTTCTTACAAAACATTTCAAGTCTTTACTAATAATCTATCTACTCCTACAATCCTTTTCAACATTAATAAAAATAAAAGCAGGTTAAGAGTTTGGAAATTTTTAGTAGGAAATATTTATAAAAAATGTTCCATTGTTTGTTCAATAAACCAACTGTTGATATGCTGTAACTTTAACAAATACTCGTATATTAGTTACAGTGTCAAGCAAATAATAAAATATAGTTAGGAATCATTAGGAGAGTGCTTGATTAATACCTTTGACTGCCTATCATGAATTAATATCTAAGAAAGGCTTAATTTTGATGGATCGTATTAACTGTTGGACAACATTTCAATACACATGCACAGCTCAAAAGAAAACTAGAGTGTTGCCACCAGATTTCTTTTAATCCATGCTTGAACACGTCAACGGGCTATAGATTTTTTCGAAAATTGTACCAGGTCGTGAAGAAAGGAAAAACCAGTAAAACCAAACAGCTGATCCGATTTTATAGAAATTTAAAACGTAGGTAGATCCATGTCAATAGGCTACATCCTTTTTCACAACTATACAAAGAACATAATTATTAAAATGTATATGTATGTATGTATGTAAATGATAATTTGGATCCCTAATATGTAAATATGAGGGAAAAAGTATTCCGTTACTTTTGATTTTATATGTATGTATGTCTATTGAAAAGTATTAAGTGTATTCTTCTTCCAGAGTAAAAGAGCATTTGCATTTCTTATGAAGGTGCAGTGGATATCCTTTCCTAAATTATTAAATTTATCTCACCATGAGAGCAGCCATGGGAATTGATTCTGGCTTTTTAAAAAGTTATATTTTGTGATATTATTAACGTTATGAGTGCTTAAAAATTTATTTTTAGCTACTCAAGTTTCAATTCTCCAAAGTTTCTTTACATCATTCTCTTATAGAGTCGGAAGCAGTTGACTTATTACTGGTCTTTCGAATCTTATTTGGCATGAAATAAAGAAGCTTTCATAGGTCGAATTTTTTTTTTTATTTGTGATCATTAATAAGACAGCTTAAAGAATTTAATGTTGACAACACTAAATCATCCTTTTAATTCAAGAGATATTTTCCAACTTTTGTACCACAACTTCGAATGATCTTACTTTCTTTCTTTTTTAACAAACATGATTTATTGGGTGTGTAACTTAAAAATGATGGATTCATAACAAATGCATCTTTTAAATGTGGTTTTTGTCTTTACTAACTTACATATGTATGTGTCATCTTGATGGGTACATATTCAGTTATTCCTACATAGTTATTGTAAATTATAGTATAAACGACTTTACTTCTTTAATTTGAAAAAAAGTGAATGTGCTCCATCGGTTTCAACATGCGGTAGATGGTTTGTGCTATTCAGAAGTAATAATTTTGACACGGATTGGTCAAGCCAGATAAAAATATTTGAAGATTAAGAATTGAAGATCATTTGAAGCGAGAAAAAAGTTTAGAATATGCGGCCAGACATGGAAGCGTGAAATTCCATCGTGACAACGCTCGGCCACTTGACGCAATACCTGTTAAAAACGTAGTTGAAAAGTTTTGCCTTACCCGCCATTTAGTCAAAACTTTGGTCCATCCGACTACTGTTTGTTTCGAATAATACAGAACGCTCTCTCTGTGCTACGCTTTCTTCAGAACAGAGTATCCAAAATTGCCTTGATTCATTATTGGCCTCAAAAGATGAGCAATTCATAGCTAACAATGGCCAATACTTTCAATAAATTTATAAAAGTTTCAAAATAAAGGTAACAAATTGAAAAAAAACGCATTTTTAACTTATTTAAATTCTGTGACATGGCTGTTAATGTAGAACCACGTCATAAAATAATTTGGTGTTCCAAACATTTGTTCAAATAAAACATTAAAATCTTTTAGAGTTTTATTTGAACAAATGTTTGGAACACCAAATTATTTTATGACGTGGTTCTACATTATCAGCCATGTCACAGAATTTAAATTCGTTCGGAAGTGGAATTAATTCCCTTTTTTTAATCTATAGAAAAAGCAAAACGAAAATTTTTTCGGAATGAAACCACTTTTAATTTGCTATGTGGAATTGTAATTTTAAGCATTTCTAGCTTTCATTTCTCAAAAATTGTTGGTTTTACTTTTTCTATAGAAGCAAAATACTTCCGAACGGAATCAAATTTTGTGACATGGCTGTATTACTGTATTGTTCCCATAAAAATGAAGTCAGTGAATGTTGGAAATGGACTTTTCGGAAAATTCCGTGTACATATAATTGATTAATTCGAAAGATCATTAAGTTTGGAGTTTCTTCAAAAATCATGACACTCAGCTCCTTTCGAGAGAGACAAAACCGTTGGATAGTTGTCTGACAATTCATTCTTATTAAGCTTGAGTCACAATTTTTAACTATTGTTATTTTTATAAGAACATCGTTTTTCTAAGAGCAGAAAGAGTATTCGAGAGTCATAATTCAGAAGAGTTCTGATGTCGAACGATAGCTTATTTTGCTGTGATTTTTAATTGTGATTTTTTTTTTTAATTTTAAAGAAAAAACAATTAGATTTTCAAACCCTAATTATGACCCAAAAGAACAATCTCTGCTATCTACATTTTAAAGATAATTTGAAAAAAATGTTGGCCGGTCGGTACATCACTCGAAATATCCAATTTTCGATCAGTCCTTCCAGAGTTGCTACCGGTATCCCGCCAATTATGTGAGTAATGTTGACTAACAAGACATGAATTGTAAATGATTTTTTATTAACATTGTGAGGTAGCGCTAGCAATTGAGGGTTATTAAGGCTAAATTTTGAAAGAAACGACGACCATCTTAAAAACCAAACCAACCAACAGTGCATATATGTGAATAATGCAAACCAGATGTTGCTCAAATTTCTTGGAAAACATTTCTTACAGAACCTTGATGTTTGTAAAAATTTCAAAAAACATTGTTGCGGCCTGAGTCGCTCCATAATGAATTGTCAAACCAGTCACTTGTGTTTTGTGAAATTCAAACAAATAAAAGAATAAACGAATCACCGTTTACACGATGTTATTTGATATTTTAATTGTTAAAAACTAAAAAGAAACTAAGTAAAACTTATTGCTACAATTCTGCCCGCCACTGTTTTGTATTTATGATAATGATATGATTAATTTCATATTATCTATCTTAAAGGAAGAAGCCAAATCGTAACAATTAAAACAAAACAGAAATGCTTCCAACTGAGTTTTTATTCATTCATTTGTGAACGAAAAAAAAAAACAAAATAATTTAATGTAAATAGTGGTTAATGGCTGTTTATTTTAATATATATTTTTTTTTGCTGTCTGTAGCTAAATTTGTGTACTAGTAGTTTCATGTTTTGAAAACATTTTATGGATTTGAATTGAGTTGACTTGGGCTGCAGACACTTACTCATGGTTGTGGTTGGTTGTTGGTTTGTTTCAATTTGTCTAGAAAGCTTGCGCGCAAATTTAATGTTACTTTGAAAGCGCAATTTCGAATTTCGTTTTCATGTGGCCGTACGTATTACTCGTACGTGCTTTTTGGATGGAAAAAGTATATTTTAGTTACCCGCAAAATGTTTTCAGCGTCTATTCGCGATTTAACAACGTTCGTGTAAACAACGTAAAAGGCAATTTGAAAAGTTATTTGAATTAACCTGCCCTGACAACTGGCTGACTGACTGTTTGTCTGTCATTCGTACTCGCAAATTCATATTTGTTCAAGTTAATTTATTATATTAACGATTTGTTGTCATATATTGATTTAACTCGGGTCACAAGTGTATTTTTGTACAAATTGGATCTGTAACCGCAGCAAATATTTGATAGTTCGATCATTCATCTTTATTAAAATAAAAAGACAAAATCAAGTGTTTATTATTGCAAAAAAAAAAACAACCCATCTTTATTAAAACTTTGTGGTCTGCAACATTGGTAGTTGGTTAAAAAAAAACTAAAATATTAAATTTACTTTCGTTTTCCATTCAATCAATGTCGTCGCTATGTCTATTATTAAATAGTTGTCAATTATTCCTTTCAATCTGCGCCTAAATTAAAGTGAAATTACATCTATGAAATAGAAAATTTTGGCAGATTGTATTTAAACGCCTGTTTACGCTTGAAGAGCGCGTTATACACAACGTGATTGTGTTGCTTGAATCTTAAATTTTAAAGTTTAGCACCCACCTAAAAAAATATAAACACTTTCTTTAAACATCAAACAAATTAAATAACAATAAAAAATTAAATTTAACGAAAGCAACAAGTGTTTAAATTGGCTAAAATACCAACAACTAAACAATAAAAATCTTATCGGCTTAAACACAAACTCATTCAAAAAACAGTTGGACAAAATGGTTGAAAAAGTTGGTAAGTAAATACTAAATGTAACAATTAAATTCGTACATTCGCCCCTCATTTATCGCAGTTGATTAAAATACAAACATTAATTTTCATTTTTGGGATTTATTATACCCTACACTACAATAGTGTAACGCCCAGAAATATTGGTCCAACACCCACCTTAAAGTATACCGATCGACTCAGAATCACTTTCTGAGTCGATTTAACGATGTCCGCCCGTCCGTCCGTCTGGCTGGCTGTCCATGTAAAAGTTTTGCGCAAATTAGTGGAAATCGGTCTATTATTTCACCTGGCCCCCATACAAAACTCCTCCCGAAATTGGGGTTTACCGATCATAAATGTTTGAATTATGCAAGGAACCAAACAAATTTCATCACAAATGAGTGATAAATGACGCCAAATCACATCTACAAATTTTGTGCAGATCGGTCCATAATTTGTCGTAGCTCCCATATAAGGCCCACTTCCGAAAATCACTTTAAAGAGCATAACTCTTTTAAAACTAGTGGTATCCAAATAATATTGAACATAAATATGTTTCGTTTACAAACATATAATATGGTAGAATTTTATGATGATCGGTCCATAATTAGTCATAGCTCCCATATATGGCCCACTTCCGAAAATCACTTTAAAGAGCATAACTCTCTCAAAAATGTCGGTATCCAAATAATATTTAATAAAAATATATCTTATATGCATACAAATATTACGGTATAATTTTATTATGATCGGTCCATAATTAGTCGTAGCGCCCACTTCCAAAAATCACTTTAACGATCATAAATTTCTTAAGAATGTTGGTAATCAAATAAAATTCGACTCAAAAAATATACAGAAATGATGACACCTAATTTTATAATGGTCGGTCCGTAATTAATCGAAACTCCCAAATAAGACCCTCCCCGTAATCAACTTTAACCTCCATAAATCTTTTTAAAGTATTTATATCGAGATAAAGTTTAACACATATAATATTTATATTCACAGAAATCATGACACTAAATTTTTGGATGATCGGTCCATAATAGCTCATATCCCCATTTTGCGTACATTTCTGAAAAACTGTTTTATACATATACTGGATGTAGGGTATTATACGGTCGGGCTTGACCGACTATACTTTCTTACTTGTTTACATTTAATATATTCACTTTTAAAAAAAATTAGCGTGACGCTCATGAAATTTTATCGCGCCCTTACCATGGTGTTCACAAAAACACTTGTACACTTTTTTTAATAATTAAAGTTTGTACTTTCCTTACGTTATTTACTTTATTTAAACTTGAAATTGAAAACTAGTAATATTCAGCCTTATTATGAGTGTCGTTTTCTTTTTACGACAACGACTCTTTCGAATCAGTGACGCTCAATGCAAATTGGGTGGACAACCTTTCTTTGCAACGCCAAATTCACACTAATTAAGTTTTGACGACTATAACAAATCAAACACAAGAAAGAAAGGCAACAATTCGAAAACTGTTATTAAATGTTGCATATTTACTTTTTTCTTGATTTTATTTTTTTTTTGTTTACTAAAAATTCTAACGGGGGACACATGCTTTTGTATGGAAGCAGTCAGAGGAAGATACAAAACACCATTCTGAATAAACAAAAAAAAACAAACATACAAATTTGAGAATTACGTTTTGTTTGTGACATATTCCTCGCTGATCACTCTCACATTTTTGTTTTTTTTTTACCTAAAATGGTAGTGTAAAGTGCGGGGACACAAAAATTGCGTTCTTTTATTTTCTCAGTCTTATTCTACGCAAAGTTGTTTGCATGTTTATTTGCTTTTTGCAAAGGAGAAAGGAGAAACTTGAGCACGAAAATTGAAAATACTCGTGTGAACGAAATGGCAGGTTCAAAAGAGAATTGAACAACAGCTGTTCAAATAAAACTGAAACGTGTGAAACAGCACTTGGATTATTATGTATGTCTTCTGTATTAGGATATATTACAATTTGTATAATATTGAAAAAGGTCAAATATACGAACTAAATAATTTCTTTATATGACAAAGTATATGAGCCATTATTGATTTCTCAGTCAGGCTTTAGAGTCACCACATTTAATTTTTCAACATACATACATACATACAAACATAGTCTTTTGAAAATTCATGCAGAACATTATGTCTTAATTGGAGTGTAATTAAATTATCAATATCACCATGTATCTTTCCATTGGGAATAATGAATAAACTGAAATATATAAGTTATATCTGCAAGGTAAGATTAGTCTCCGAAACCAACATCAAGTCGATACTTTTGTTATGCATGAAGAGTGATACATGTGATTTATGTTGCCTTGAACCGTTGGAATTCCAGAAACATATTCTCTGTTAAGGGGGTTTGTACTACATATTTGATGTTGCGCAAGAGTAGTAAATCTACATACATACATATGTATGTTTGTGTTTTGTCGTGATGTTTTCCGTGTAAATTTGTTCATATTCTTTGATTCTTTTCGATCAAAATGGTCAAGTACACCACAATACGCATGGGACAGGTTATTATGCCGATGTTTTGAGAACGATTATGCTCTCAATAATAGATTTACTAACTATGTATGTACACATATATTTCATCTTAACTTATTTGTATTAAAATGTGTTAATTAATTTCCAAACATGCATACTTATGTACGAGTAGGTACATATGTTTATTTAATAGCTTGTTGAACCCGGCATTGCCCGGTGATTTCTTATCTTTTATTCCTGAGCATGAATAATTTTAAATTTTGAATTTTCCTCTATTTGACATTGTTTGGTATTCCTAAAAAATGTTGTTCTATCAAACACTTTCGAGTGATAAAAAATTTACCCAACGGTATATTTAAATATTCAAAACGTCGATTGTTAATCAGATTCTTTGACAATTTGTAAACTTTTGAAATCTTTGAAATATTAATAGTTTAAATGCTTCAATATGAACTTCTTACGTCTTTTGATCATAATGTGTAAGATCCTACTTGTCACTGAAAATTTTGTGCTAATAAAGAAATCAATATTCAAGATTAAATTAAAAGATGTCTGTCTACCTCTTACATAAATGTGACCAACATGGGAAAAAATTACTATTTTTAGGGCTTACCAAATTTAAGAGATCATTATTTGTGTACAATTTGTATTTGTTTGAAACGAAATTGTTTAACAATATCATCTATGAAAACTGTACTTAAATATTTGTTTTAGATTGGTTTCGTATTCAGTTCATAAATATGCATTGTCGAGTGGCATTTACTATATATTAAGCTTAATCTCTAATATAAGCAGAATAAATACTTATATAATACAATTTTTTTTTTTGATTGTACAAAGCTACAAATCCAATTCTATCTCTTTAAAGAAATTTATTAAAAAAGGTACCAAAAAAAGTACCAAAACTCTTAAGTATTTTCGCTATTTTTCTTGAATTTCCAAACCCATGTAACATACTATTAAACTTTGATCCCTTGAATATATAAATCTATACTTTAAAGCTTAAGCACCTTATAATCCTTGAAGGTTGACTATCGAATAAGTTCTTTGCTAATAAATATTTTTCTGATTGCATAGAGCAACATTACAAATTTTTCAAACAAAAATTAATTAAAAAAAATATATAAAACATTTAACGTTAGTTCTTTATTTTTTTAACCGATATAGACGCTTTCAAGCATGGATATATATTTACGTTTCAAACTTCAATAAAATCGGTTCAGCCGTTTTGCCCTTTATGTCCCTAACTGATTCAAGTTTTGAAAAAAATGTTAGCATGTTGACGCTTTCAAACATGGATATATTCACGTTTCAAATTTCAATAAAAATGGTTCAGCCGGTTGCTCTTATTGTCCCGACCTGGTCCGAGTTTTGAAACAAATATTTAGCCTTTTGACGCTTTTAAGCATGGATATATTTAGGTTTCAAATTTCAATAAAATCGGTTCAGCCGTTTGGTCTTGCCGGTTTTTCCCCTTTATGTCCCCACCTGGTCCAAGTTTTGAAACAAATATTTAGCCTCTTGACGCTTTAAGGCATGGATATATTTAGGTTATAAATTTCAATAAAAGCGGTTCAGCCGTTTGGTCTTACCGGTTTTTGCCCTTTATGTCCCGACCTCGTCCAAGTCTTGCAAAGTAATATAGCCTATTGAAGCTTCCCAGCATAGATCTATTTACGAGTGTCATTAAAATCAGCCGTTTAGGCGTGATTGCGGAACAAACAAACAAACTTACAAAGACATTTATAATAATCGTATATATGGTTTTACATTCTTTTAGAAATGTCAAAATTTGTGGGTGTCACCGATATAACGGAAAACAAGAAAATATGGCGCATGTTGTTTGGAGAAATGATTGGCACTTTTCTATTGGTAGTGATCGGTGTTGGCAGTTGTACGGGCGGCAATGATTACTCGCCAACAGTGGCACAAATTGCATTTACATTTGGTTTGACTGTGGCTACATTGGCACAGGTTAGTTTAAAAACCAACTAATAAAAAAGAAAACATTAAAAAACATTTTAACACTTTAATTATTTATGATTAATTGTTTTATTTTTCTATTTAGACTTTTGGCCACATTAGTGGTTGTCACATAAATCCGGCAGTTACCATTAGTTTCATAATTGTTGGCGAAATGAGTGTATTGAAGGGTATTTTCTATATAATTGTACAATGTGTGGGTGCTATTGCTGGAGCAGCGGTTTTGAGTGTATGTTTCTTTTTTCTTTTTTTTTTTTTGAATAGCTTTTTATGATTAAATATTTAATAATTTAATTCAATATTTGTTACAGGTTGCCATACCCGACACAATAGGCGGTGTTGGTCTTGGAGTTTCTTCTATGTCACCCACACTGGGCGAAGGTCAAGCTGTACTTATTGAAGCTTTAATCACTTCAATACTGATTTTTATTGTGAAAGCAGTTAGTGATCCCAAACGTCAAGATATCAAGGGTTCCGCACCGTTGGCAATTGGTTTAGCTATTGTGACGGGGCACTTGTGTGCGGTAAGTTGCATGAATTGTAAATCAATCGATAAGTTTGCGCTTATATTAACAAAATTGAATAAAGTACAATTTTTTCTTTCACGCATTCGTAAAATTCGTGATAGTTTCGCGTCAACATAATCCTTCCTTCCTTCTAATATCGCTATTAAGAATTTGATCGATAAATATGAGTCGTAGTGCTCTAACACCAACGCGTGTTCAGCCGGTTCGTTCAACCGAAAATATCGCAGCAGTAAGCCGCAGTGTTGAAAAATATCCAAATTTGTCAATTCCTCAACGTTCTTAACAACTGGCGCTATTATATGGAGAATTTTGCGTAAGGTTTTGGCTTTGCAGTTTTAAAATGTGCAACTGGTCCATGAATAGAAGCCAGCCGATTATTCACTTCGCCCTATATTCGCAGAGTTCTTTTAAAAACTGATTTTGATTATTTAAATTTATATTTTCTTCAAAATGCTTCAAACTCGTGTAAACAGTAAAAATTCTTCAAAATTTATTTATTTATTAGTTTGAAGCATTTTGAAGAGCAATTTTGAACAAAATTTCAATTGTGTAAATCTAGCTTTAGAATGATGTTAACAAATAAATCATGGTGCAACTATACAAGGTGAGTGCAGTAGCCCAGCTGACTGACTTTGTTTAAAATTTACTTATGTCAAAAAGAAAACTTTTTCAAGTATTTTTGACAGTAGTACATTATTTGACACAAACAAAATGCCTGTTGTTTCTGTTTTGTGTTGTATTTGTTGTCGAGTTGCACCATGAACTAAATGTTGGCCTATTATTGATGATATAGATATCATTGAGATGTGGTGCCCTGTTAAAACCACATGTCACACAGCCACAGCGCCCACATTTAATACAAATCGATTATTTTTTTAGCGGCCAAGCTAATCGATTGCAGCCTTTAAACTTAAACAAAAGACCCACCATTTTACCAAATAGCGACTGAAAATAATGATAAATTATCGACTGCTATAGGCGTTGTCATGGTGATCCTCTATCAGATATATTTTTTCATTTATAATTGCCAAACCTTACTCTTTCTAATGCAATACAAATAAAAATTCTCTGTTTTATTTTGAAAAACAAAGTTCTTTTAAAAAAAAAAAAATCTGTATAATATATTATACGTTACTTTCAGATTAAACTCACTGGTGCCAGCATGAATCCTGCCCGTTCTTTTGGTCCTGCTGTGGTGCACGGTATGTGGTCCGGACATTGGGTTTATTGGGTGGGTCCAATTGCCGGCAGTCTAATGGCAGCCATTGTCTATAAAATCTTTTTTCAAGTACGCAAAGGTGATGATGAAAGTGATTCCTACGATTTTTAATTGCATTCATATTGTAAATAATTGATTAAACTTGTAAAGTTCTTCATATTAACTAGTAAATAAGCCTAAAATAATATTAAATTTTTCCTTGTTGTTTTAAAACAAATCTTAAAAATGTAAACAAAAAACAAAACTTTATAAATAAAAGTGTTTTTCTTGTAACAAGAAGAGTCTCAAAGGTAATTGTTAATAATTGAAATGCAATATTTATTTCTATTCAATTGCTACTGCTCATTTCAAGGATTATAAAAACAAACAAAAACAAATATACATATATGTATGGTAAGAAATCTGACATAACTGTCCCTCCGTCACTCTGACTGTTGGTAATTAAGCCAGAGTAACAGCCATTGGCAACATTCAATTTTGTCAATTAGACATAATTTTAAAAATATATCGTACATTCTCAACCAACTTTAAAAGCAACTTCAATGGCATTGAATTATTGTTTATACAAACTAATAAAAAATATTATTAAGATTTTACCCATAATTATGTGGTTGTTATTGGCATGACGTGCAGAAAGTGTTTTATAAATGTTTTTTTTTTTTTTTTTTTGTTAAATCGATGGACCAATATTCTGTACACAACAATTGGTGCGTGTTAAAATAATTTGAAATAAAAAGAAAACTATTTATATATGTATAAGTTTAAATACATACATGTACATATGTATGTAGTATATACATACGTATATAAAGTACTGTCATGGGTAAAAGTGGTAAAACTTTCAAATTACATATTGTTCTACTGATAAGATAATCATGTTTATACAGGATATACTGTGGTGAGAGTTTCGTAAAACTTTCTCTCTGCTTCGTATGCGTTGGAGTTTGTCGAAAGATCATTGATGATGTGATGTGATCGGCAAAATCTTTGAAGCTTTTTTTTTTATTTCCGTAAAGAAATAAATTTGTTCCGAATCATTATTTATAGTTTATATATAGCATTAATATACAGTTTTCAACAAGAACCTTTTTGGCAATTATTACAATGAATTAAATTTTGCTAAGAAATCGCAATAAAACATAAAAAACTATGAAAATGGTGATAAAAGTTAAATTTCGTATTAATCGTGATACTTTCGTTTAATATAATCATAAACGTCCTTTTAAGATCGCTATTATGAGTTTGGTCGATAAATGTAAGACGAATATCCAACACCAACGCGTACTCGACCGGTTGAAAAAGATCTGAATTTTTCAATTACTCGACGTTGGGCAGCCCTAATTGTTGAAAATTTTGCTTAAGGATTAGGCTTTGAAGTCTTACAAGGTGCAACTGATCATGAATTGAAGCTGGCCGACCATTTAATTCGCCGTAGATTCGCTGAATTCATTACGACCAACCAGCTGGTTTTTCTGGTATTTCGTTAGTATTTCAGAAGAATCTCATTTTCTCTGGATGGGGAAAATTTCCTCATTTGGGCCTTTTGAAATCTAAGAGTAATTGTTGAGAAGCTTTTAATGCGTCATGTGGTCTGGAGGCGTGATGATCGGTAATATCATTGAAGCCTTTCCAGTCTGATTTCTTTTGGTTAATGTAATTATACATAGGTAAGTGATGCTAGAGAAACTACTGAAGATGTGATCGTTATAATCTTTTAAGCCTTTCCAGCGAGCTTTCTTTTGGTTACTGTAATTACGTGTAATTATACTAGGCTTTGACGTTTCCTGGAGCCAATCATAAATTTCAGTACGGTAGCCCTGTAGCCAGAGAATTTCTTTGTTTTGACTACGGGGAGAACACGATAATGTTGCATTGCATAAATCTAGGTATTAATCCAGGTTTTAACGTTCTCTAGAGCCAATAGCTTATATGATTGGAAAAAGGTGCTGAAAGCAGACGGCAGCTCTGTAGCCAGAGCACTTTGTCACTTTTGTCTCCATTACCGACACGGCCAGAATGTGTTTACATTACAGAAAGCATAGTTAATTTATTTTGAATGCCATCTGTGTGATTTAATCGAGGATGTCTGCTAAATTCCGGTTATGAATTATAGGATACGGAGCAGTAAAGCCGAAAATGTAACTCTAATAGTTAAAATTGTAGAGTTGTGCTGCTTTTTACAGTCCTTGGCCTAGTAATTAGAGTCATTTTGGTGCTTAGAAACGGCTGCCGTGGAAATGATCCGTTAACTGTCCAGAAGCATTGTCAAGCAGTTTTACTGTAGCAAATTGATGAATGTGACCTTTAGGACATATACTATATAACTATTAACAAAAAAGCTTCCCAAAGAGAATAGCCTAAAAATACAACCAGAACTGTCATTGTCTAACACTTTTGTTAGCCACTGTAGATTATTGCAAATTGTTGGATATGCTCATACAAAGATACAGTTAATAGTGAATTTGATTTGCCTGAGGTTAAACAATTAAAGAATATGTTACAATAATTTTATTAACAAAACGTGATGCAAAGTATAATAATAAACTTTATATTTTCAAAGTATTGTAGTATTTATAATAACAAACACGAGTATGTATTTACATTTATACATACACATACGAGGTCTGATCAAAAAATAACCGTTATTTTAAATTTTTTCAAAAAGTATTTATTTATTTATCAACAACTATCTTGTCCACTTTAAAGTAATCCCCCTCAGATATAATACACTTATGCCAGCGTGTTTTCCAATCCTCGAAACACTTCTGAAACGCGCTTTTTGGTATCGCCAACAGCTTCTGTTTCGATTTTTCTTTTATCTCCTCAATCGTAGCAAAACGCTTTCCTTTCATCGGTGTCTTCAGTTTTGGGAAGAGGAAAAGGTCAGCGGGCGCCAAGTCCGGTGAATACGGTGGTTGAGGCATGATAACAGTTTTGTTTTTGGCCAAAAACTCACGCACAAGCATCGATGTGTGAGCTGGTGTGTTATCATGGTGCAAAATTTATGATTGGATTCTGTGCGTTTCTGACGAATTGCTTCGAGTAAACGGCGCATAACTTCAAGGTAGTATTCCTTATTGGACGTACGACCTTCTGGTAAGAATTCATGAATAATGCACCACGCCATTGCAGTCGAAGAAAACCGTGAGTAAAACCTTCATTGGGCTTTGGTTTCAATGTCATAGCCATACACCCATGATTTGTCACCAGTTATGACCTTTTTGAGGAAATCTGGATCGTCGTTGACGATGTTCAACAGCTCCTGAGCGATGTCCGTGCGACGTTGTTTTTGCTCAAAATTTGGCAATTTTGGAACAATCTTCGCATGCCTAAAACATCCGTAAAAATTGCCTGGCATGAGCCGAACAATATGCCAACATCATCAGCAACCTCTCTGATAGTGATTCGACGATTATCCAAAATCATATTCTTCACTGTTTCAATGTTTTCATCGGTTGTTGACGTGCTCGGGCGACCAGGACGAGCATCGTCATTGACATCTTCTCGGCCTTCCTTAAACCGGTTATACTTGTGTTCTGCTCGTAAAAGACTTGCCAAACGCCACAGTCAACATTTCAAATGTCCTTGAGCAATTAATTTCATTTTTTACACAAAACTTAATACAGTTTCTTTGATCCATTTTTTCGAATAGTAAAAAATCGAAGATCACACCCAAACCCGACTAACCTTTTTATCTGCCAAAAACAAACTGACAATCCAAAATGGCTGATATTACCAACATATAAACCAGACATGTGTGCCAACATAACAGAAAAAAAATGCGAAAATCGAACATACATACATAACTCACGAAATTTTAAAATAACGGTTATTTTTGATCAGACCTCGTATATGTATATGATTATTATTTTAAATAACAAACAAAAGAAATAAAAACATGCATACGAGTATGTACACATGTATGTGTTAGAAACTAAGTATTGGCACTTCTAACAAATGGTTTTAAGTGATAAATAAATGTTTGACATAAGAACCCACATGATTCATGTGGGTCAAGTCTGAAGAAAATGTTTTATTTTAATTTTAATTTTAATACACTTTCTGTTATTCATGAATACTTTTTTTCCAAATCAACAGTTTAATCAATATCTACAAATTTCTTTAGGTACCTGTATTTGATTTTCAGTACCTATATTTGATCTATACTGAACCATATTATTAACAAACAATTATATTAATTATTTTTAACCGTTTGTTACTAATTCTTGTCAATCCATCTTAAAATGATCGAGTGAAAATTTCTCATTTAATATTTTAGGTCAAGTTGTTGTTTTAACATTATTGGTCGAATTCGTAATTGACTTATCCTCCACTTGTCAAAAATTAACAAATAAAGACAAAGAAAATAAAATCTACTTAATGTTGAGATATAGTGTTCGTAGTTGTTCTTCGCTAAAACGTCATTAGTTTGTTTAATTGTTTTAATTTTAATTTTATTATTATTAAACCTTCAAATTTGATGTTAAATACTTGACTGTACTCGTAGACTATTTTATTAAAAATTTACTATGCAACTGATTTCAGTACCATGAATGGATTATTATCAATACTACTTATTAGGCAATAGAAATTTGATTTAGTGATACGAATACAAGTGAATGCCTAAATTATTGCTTTTCTTGAGTTAAAATATTGTTACAAAATTGTATTTCAATATAAATTTAACCGCAGGTATAAACATATGGCATGTTTATCAACATACAACTTGTTTAGCAACATTTGCAGAATTTAAAAAAAATTTTACACCCTCCATCATTATACCCTACATCTTCATAGTATTATGCCTTATTATACCCTCCAACACCGTAAGTGATGAATGAGGGTATATAGTATAAGTTTGTCATTCCGTGTGTAACACTGAGAAATATTCATCTGAGACCCAACAAAGAATATATATTCTTGGTCCTTACGAAATTCTAAGTCGATTTGGCCATGTCCGTCTGTCTGTCTGTCTGTCTGTCTGTCTGTCTGTCCGTCTGTCAGTCTGTCTGTCTCTGTAAAACACTCTCACTTCTAAAGGACACAACCGAAATCAACAAAGTTTACAAAAAACCTTTTACAGTTCTCCTAAGCAGTTTGGTATTGAAAATCTATAGTAAAACCAGACTTATGAACCAAAATGTGAGTCAACCGCCATAAAAACTTGATATTGTTTGTCCATTTTATTGTAATATTTTGAAATATATTAAAGATAATACCATGAAATTTTGTATACGTTGTTTTTCTGATACAAGAAAAAAGTGTGAGGAAAATAGTAAGAATAGCTTCATGATTTCTCATAGCCCCCATACAAAAATCTTCCCCAAATATTGCTAAATTATACATACATAAATGCCTATAAAATTGGAATATTAATATAAAATTCAGCAGGAATAAGTTTCATGCAAAAAGAAATCATAAAACGAAATTTTCTTAACCATAGTCGACTTACGAATTAATTTCAATACAATGACACAATTCTTATTTTACAATTTACATCATAACAAATTCTACCAAGTGAACATAAATTTTTGTAAGCTAAAAATTTCTATAAAATATAAATTGAGTACTTTTTGATAATTTTTTGGGTGCCGCGCATTTTGAGGGAATTATTGCCGTTGAATCACGTTCCATTTTTGAAAGTCTCCAATTGCTCGTATTAAAGGTGCTATCAGACGGGATGTATTTTACATATGTATGTATGTACTGTCACTTTTCTTACCCATATGTAATTCCGTATGTACATATGTCAAAATTTCCACTTTACATACAATTCATAATTTTTGCTATCACACCTGCTTATGTTTTTCCGTATGACATAACCTATAAAAGTAAACAAAAGCTGAAAATTTCAAGAATTGCTTCTTTTAAATTTATTAAAAATCGAAAAATACTTACTTTTCCATGATCATTATCAATTTTCTTTAATTTTTCTTTACAATATATTTATTCAAACAATTTTTTTTTCCAAAACAAACCAGCTGTTTTGTTTATGTTTATCACAGGAAAATGGAGCGTGTTCTAATCGAAAAAATTATTTATGTACATATGTATGTATGTATGTATGTATTTCCACATGTATTTTACACATGCAAAGTTTCATATGTATCACACGATGTGTACAACTTTTACAGATGGAAAATTTGACAGTACATACTTATGTAAAATACATTCCGTCTGATAGCACCTTAATTAAAGTTTGTTGACTCGTAAAAACGTTGAGCATAACTGACTTGTCGCAACAAAACAAATTTTGATTGTTGAATTTGTTTACAATTATCATTCCTCTTATTACATTGTACTGTATATAAGTAACAATGTTTTATTTATTGATTTTTGTTGTTTCTTATTTGTTTCTTTAATTACACTACAATACTCATCTCTTATAATTAACGGTACCGATCCAAAATTTTACATTATATCCCCCAAATAAGGTCCACTTCCGAATTCCACGTTAATACTAATATATATACCGTTATTTTGACGTCAAGTATCCTCATATGCCTAAAAATCACTGTTCCAAAATTTAGGAAGATCGGCCCATAGCCGCCATATAAAAACCATTTCCGAAAAACAAATAAACCCACAAAAATTTCTAATAAAAATCGATACCAATCGAACCAACTTTTATATAGATCAGTAATTTTAATCAAGAAATCATACAAATATGGTTATACGGCAATTATGCTACTGGATTTTGTAGCTGTCAGTCAATAATTGGCAATAGCTCCCGAATTAAGTCCATTTCCGAGCATACTAAACAACAATACAACTCTTGTAAATAACGCTAATGAGATGAAATTCAATCAAAATAAGCCCCAAATAATTAGAAACCACATTAGTGTATACTGGATTTAGAAGCTATCAGTTCATAACTGGATCACTTCCACTATTATGCCACCCATAAATTTTTTGTAAATAATTTGACTGAGATCAAATTCAAACAAAAAAGCCTCACCACATATCTTATCCTTTTCATACTCTGTTTCTTAACCTGTGGTGAATAAGGAAAAATGTTTTTTTTTGTTTGTCTTTATAAATTGTTAAATTACACTCAAGATTTTCATGAAAATCAAACAAACTCTGTAAATTACAGTAAGAATCGGTAATTACATCAATTATAAATGGTCAAAATTAGATAAAATTTCAAAGTATTTAACATAAATTATGTTGGTCGTAAAATTGTCTTTCAAACAATATATGCCCTTATTCATAAAACTTACAACAGGTTTATAAGAAGTTTATAAAGCTAATTTTGTATGGAAATTTGCTTTACAAACCTGTTGTAAGTTTTTATGAATAAGGGGGATAGTATATAAAATAATGAATTTTATGATATCATATATTTTACAAGCAGTTAAAAAGAAAAAAATTATCAAGCCAAGTGAACTAATGTCCTGCAGTATGTGACAATGGCAGAAGGCGTGTTCAATTGTTTCTAACTCCTCAAAATCCTCGCATTCCTAAAATAATTGAGAGTGCTGTTGTTCCATATACTTTTTCTGGCCCTTATTGCAAATTCACCAGGCTAGCCCTATCCAATCCAAAAAGTAACTTGGTACCTGATAATTAAAACCTTAAAACAAACAAAATTTTATGCTGCCCCAGGATCGGTTCGTCATATCCAATGCTTTTCAGCTATCTCCCTATACAAAATGACAGATCGGCAATTTTACACATTCTACATTATCATCTAAGCCCTTTCGTGTGGGTTCATCCACAATCTTAATGCCCTATAACATAGCATAAGGCAAGAAGGTAAATACTCATCATCCCTTTAAGAGCTTCCCTACATACCGAATTTATTACCTTTGTAAAATTTGCCAATAAACTTCTTCACTAAGTTAAATTTCTCCATATACCAGTAGTTCGTTCCCTTATAAATGCAAATGTGATGTCGTATTAAACTATGTACATAGTTTAATAAACCATCTTTAGCCTTTTGATCTCGTGTAAGAAATTTAGATATAGCAGTAACTTCTAATGATGGACCATCGGTCTAAAATATTCAGAGAATCTAAAGAATCTTGACTCACTTATTACTCAATTTTTACAAAAGTTTTCCAATTTTGTATGTCCATTCAAAAGCAATATAAATATGATATATATATATAATATAATATATTATATATAATATTATATATATAATAATCTAAATCATTTCTCAAAAAGTACACAAACTTATAAACTAGACTTCTTTATATTCAATTATGTAGCTCATACCTCCCCTCATACTTTAAATTTTCAATACGGGTTGGAACCGTATGATTATACAGTCTATTAGGGTTTTATAAATAAATAATAGACAAAATTTAAACCTGCATTCCCAACAACTCCAATGCATGAACATGTTTAAAAACCGCGAATACAAATACCACTTTTTCTTATATATTTACTTACATACATAATTGTTCAATTCACAACTGATGTTACGTCTTACAACCCTGTAGGGTGAAATTGTGGTGATTAATATTGGCATTGTCAGTAGTACTACTGACCAGGTGTACCCAGCCAATGTAATCTATTATTGACATTTAACATTAGCTTGTCATTGAAAATCTACCAGTAGACTGCGTCAATACTGACTAAGTAGTTCTTTTGGGACCACATTTGTCTACACTATGAAATAGAAAATGAAACTGCATTTTTTGCTAACTTTTAGAGTTTTATTAAAAAAAAATTATATAAAAATAAGTCAGAAAACACACAGAGTCTTTGTCGGGAATCGAACCCGTAACCCTCTGAATGATAGTCCGGCACACTATCGCCTACTGTATCGGGGCACACAATTGAAAAAATAATTGTTTTAACCATTGAGCCGACTTTGTTGATAATGTCGTCAAACAGTGGACAAAATGGTGACTTGGAGACCAGAGAACGGTTTGAATGCAGAATTTTATGCTTTCGAATGCAATCACGAAATGTGAGCATGTTGTTGTTGTCAATTCACATCATTTGAGAAAAGCCATTCAAAAAAATGAATGAAATGTTTCTAATGCTTATTGAATGAAAAGTTCAAATTCAAATTTTACTTTTTGAGATTTTTTAATTGTATGAAAAACATCGTTACTTACTTATTCCAAAATTTCTGCGTGCTGCATTATTTGAAGTACTAAAAAACATATCAGTAGGCCAAAACTATACACAAATACATTAATTACTCCAACAGGTCAACAAATACTGAACGAATGGTGCGAATGTTTTTAGTTTTTTTAAACTATTGAAATTTAGACGACGTACAACTCTTACGACATGACAACATCAGTTGTCAATTTAACAAATGAAAAGTTATCAATTGGAAATGAATATTTTCTCTTATTTTCTATTGATTTTCATTTCAGCAGGACATACTCTAAAATGTAATTGCAGAGAAATATTGAATGTACTCTTATACATAAATTTATATAAAAATATATTTAATTATTGCAGCCAAATGAAAATATTTTGTAATTTATTATTTGATTACTTTTTTAAATTTAAATTACTATTACGTTTTACGTTTTATTTACATACAATACAAACTTTGCGTTACGTTAAGTTACAATAATTGCCACTTCTTGTACATCCACTTTTCAACAAAAAACTATACACTTGGCAACTCTTATAAAACATATGTTGATGTTTTTTGTTTGTTGCTGGTAATTGCAAAAATAAAAGCAGTGAAAAAAATAAAACTAATTTTAGCAAAATTTTTAAACATTAAATAATTACAATATAAACATGAATATTTCTAAAGCAACTGGCGAACAAAAGCTACAACTGTGTCGCACATATTTTCGAGCTGGCTTTGCTTTATTGCCGTTTTTGTGGGCGGTGAATTTTTGTTGGTTTTTTAAAGAAGCATTCACCAGACAGGCGTATCCGGAACAGTCACAAATTAAAAAATACGTCATATACTCAGGCCTTGGAACGTTTCTGTGGACAGTGGCTTTAACGGTATGGATTATTATCTTCCAAACACAGCGTGCCGAATGGGGAGCAACTGCTGACTATATGAGTTTCATTATACCACTGGGGAAACCTTAGATACGGACATCATTCAATTTTTATACTTACAAACTAGAAAATAAGTTATGCGAAAAGAAAACTTAAGTGTTAAACAATTATGTTTTAAACGCTAAATGCAATTAAAAATGCTAAATTTAATATTTGACAAATATACTCTATATGAATCATAAAATTATTAAACAATTTTGTTTACATTGTTGTTGGTAGTTTAAAGTGTTGCCGTTTGGAATGAATTTTTATTGGTGAGTACTTAATATAGTAAATGGGTTGGCTTTTTTTATCTTTTTGTTGTTTAGGTTAACCTGTTCCTGTTTGTCCTACGGGATGACCGATATATCTGTCAGCAATGATGGTAATTTGACCGGTCAAATGACCGTCACTGTTCTTGTAGGGTTGTTAATGTGGGTGGTTGGGCATACATATATATTTTTGGGCATTACAAACATCATCACAAATTCAATAGCACCATAGTGGGAGAATAAACAAAATAATTTTAAAGATATTGCGATAAAATTTGGCCCAAAGACGGATGGTATTGCAATTGGTTTAAATCGGTCCATTATTTCATATTGCCTCCGTACAAATAATTTTTTTTACTTTTGTTTATTTATTGTATCTGCATTAAAAACGAACTAACAATAAGTTTTTCAAATCCTATAGGTATCTAATAAATTCTAAATATTTAGTCCAGCCAGTGCCGGACGAAAATTGTTAGACCATTGCTAATTTTATTTATTAAGTTAGCATTCTTCCTTCTTGTCTTGATGCTGCTGCTATAACAGCAGTGGTTGTTGACAGCCCTTAGCCGAGTGATCTCGGGTCATTGAGCCGGCTGTCGTGAGAATGGGCCATTTGTCTTTTCTTTAGCTCAGATCCGCTGTATATCTTCTTCTAATTCAAATACATATAGCCACTGGTGCGTGCTAATGGGTTTGGGTGTACTTCAAGCTTTTTTAAGTATACAAATAAATGTCTTCCCGAAATGTGATTTTATTGGAAAACTATCTGATTTATGTATGTAGGTGTCCACGAAAATTTCACCACAAATAAGTGTTAAAATCTTTTGCAAATCGCTAAATAATGACTTTTTTACTGTGGATCAAAGACAGGAATACCCAATAAGAAAGAATGCGTTGTTGAAATGAGTTTTGTTTGTTTAGATAGGCAAGTGTTTCATTCATATATCAACTCCCACTGTGTACAAAGAGTAACACAAGTCAGCTGTAAGTCCCGGGTCACACACTTCCACTTTTGCTGCACAACTTTTGAGTTTGTTGGTGAGAAGGGAAAGAAGAGTGGTATTTGGAACGGAGCTGCTTGTCATTCGTAATTATAAACACGAAGTTAGCTGTGTTAGTTAGTTTCGGTGATCGGACGAGAACCGATGTATTCAGCGTGGTATGGTCGTTGGCGAAAGAATATAAACTAAGTAACAACATATAGCATTACTAAACAGACGTTTATGCATACAGAGCCATAACAAAATGTTTAGTTTGTTATATTACAAGACCATTTCGTTATGTTACACATTTATATGGACATTTCTATGTAAAAAAAAAAACTAAAAACTCAAAAAAAAAACAATTTTGCTGGTATTTGTGCTTTTGCATGTTAGTGATTTGCAGTGTACGTAGTATGTTTTTGCTTAATCTTAATAAATGTTAGCATTTTTTTTTGTGTTTTTCTCCTTTAATTCTTATAATTTAATATTTTTTTTAAATAAAATATTATTATATTGATTAAATATTAATAAAAAATGCAAAAAGTTGGTGGGATGCCAACAACACGCGGTGTTCCCAAGCGGTCCCCCATCTAAGTACTAACCGCGCCCGACGCTGCTTAATTTCGGTGATCGGACGAGAACCGATGTATTCAGCGTGGTATGGTCGTTGGCGAAAGAATATAAACTAAGTAACAACATATAGCATTACTAAACAGACGTTTATGCATACAGAGACATAACAAAATGTTTAGTTTGTTATATTACAAGACCATTTCGTTATGTTACACATTTATATGGACATTTATCTGTAAAAAAAAAAACTAAAAACTCAAAGAAAAAACAATTTTGCTGGTATTTGTGCTTTTGCATGTTAGTGATTTGCAGTGTACGTAGTATGTTTTTGCTTAATTTTAATAAATGTTAGCATTTTTTTTTGTGTTTTTCTCCTTTAATTCTTATAATTTAATATTTTTTTTAAATAAAATATTATTATATTGATTAAATATTAATAAAAAATGCAAAAAGTTGGTGGGATGCCAACAACACGCGGTGTTCCCAAGCGGTCCCCCATATCTAAGTACTAACCGCGCCCGACGCTGCTTAATTTCGGTGATCGGACGAGAACCGATGTATTCAGCGTGGCACTTGAATTTAGCTGTACTAACCAAAACATCACATATTTTTTTCATTAAAATTAAGAGCTTTTATCGCTAAATAATGACTTTTTTACTGTGGATCAAAGACAGGAATACCCAATAAGAAAGAATGCGTTGTTGAAATGAGTTTTGTTTGTTTAGATAGGCAAGTGTTTCATTCATATATCAACTCCCACTGTGTACAAAGAGTAACACAAGTCAGCTGTAACTAAACTAAAAACTCAAAGAAAAAACAATTTTGCTGGTATTTGTGCTTTTGCATGTTAGTGATTTGCAGTGTACGTAGTATGTTTTTGCTTAATTTTAATAAATGTTAGCATTTTTTTTTGTGTTTTTCTCCTTTAATTCTTATAATTTAATATTTTTTTTAAATAAAATATTATTATATTGATTAAATATTAATAAAAAATGCAAAAAGTTGGTGGGATGCCAACAACACGCGGTGTTCCCAAGCGGTCCCCCATCTAAGTACTAACCGCGCCCGACGCTGCTTAATTTCGGTGATCGGACGAGAACCGATGTATTCAGCGTGGTATGGTCGTTGGCGAAAGAATATAAACTAAGTAACAACATATAGCATTACTAAACAGACGTTTATGCATACAGAGACATAACAAAATGTTTAGTTTGTTATATTTCAAGACCATTTCGTTATGTTACACATTTATATGGACATTTATCTGTAAAAAAAAAAAACTAAAAACTCAAAGAAAAAACAATTTTGCTGGTATTTGTGCTTTTGCATGTTAGTGATTTGCAGTGTACGTAGTATGTTTTTGCTTAATTTTAATAAATGTTAGCATTTTTTTTTGTGTTTTTCTCCTTTAATTCTTATAATTTAATATTTTTTTTAAATAAAATATTATTATATTGATTAAATATTAATAAAAAATGCAAAAAGTTGGTGGGATGCCAACAACACGCGGTGTTCCCAAGCGGTCCCCCATCTAAGTACTAACCGCGCCCGACGCTGCTTAATTTCGGTGATCGGACGAGAACCGATGTATTCAGCGTGGTATGGTCGTTGGCGAAAGAATATAAACTAAGTAACAACATATAGCATTACTAAACAGACGTTTATGCATACAGAGACATAACAAAATGTTTAGTTTGTTATATTTCAAGACCATTTCGTTATGTTACACATTTATATGGACATTTATCTGTAAAAAAAAAACTAAAAACTCAAAGAAAAAACAATTTTGCTGGTATTTGTGCTTTTGCATGTTAGTGATTTGCAGTGTACGTAGTATGTTTTTGCTTAATTTTAATAAATGTTAGCATTTTTTTTGTGTTTTTCTCCTTTAATTCTTATAATTTAATATTTTTTTTAAATAAAATATTATTATATTGATTAAATATTAATAAAAAATGCAAAAAGTTGGTGGGATGCCAACAACACGCGGTGTTCCCAAGCGGTCCCCCATCTAAGTACTAACCGCGCCCGACGCTGCTTAATTTCGGTGATCGGACGAGAACCGATGTATTCAGCGTGGTATGGTCGTTGGCGAAAGAATATAAACTAAGTAACAACATATAGCATTACTAAACAGACGTTTATGCATACAGAGACATAACAAAATGTTTAGTTTGTTATATTTCAAGACCATTTCGTTATGTTACACATTTATATGGACATTTATCTGTAAAAAAAAAAACTAAAAACTCAAAGAAAAAACAATTTTGCTGGTATTTGTGCTTTTGCATGTTAGTGATTTGCAGTGTACGTAGTATGTTTTTGCTTAATTTTAATAAATGTTAGCATTTTTTTTGTGTTTTTCTCCTTTAATTCTTATAATTTAATATTTTTTTTAAATAAAATATTATTATATTGATTAAATATTAATAAAAAATGCAAAAAGTTGGTGGGATGCCAACAACACGCGGTGTTCCCAAGCGGTCCCCCATCTAAGTACTAACCGCGCCCGACGCTGCTTAATTTCGGTGATCGGACGAGAACCGATGTATTCAGCGTGGTATGGTCGTTGGCGAAAGAATATAAACTAAGTAACAACATATAGCATTACTAAACAGACGTTTATGCATACAGAGACATAACAAAATGTTTAGTTTGTTATATTTCAAGACCATTTCGTTATGTTACACATTTATATGGACATTTATCTGTAAAAAAAAAAACTAAAAACTCAAAGAAAAAACAATTTTGCTGGTATTTGTGCTTTTGCATGTTAGTGATTTGCAGTGTACGTAGTATGTTTTTGCTTAATTTTAATAAATGTTAGCATTTTTTTTTGTGTTTTTCTCCTTTAATTCTTATAATTTAATATTTTTTTTAAATAAAATATTATTATATTGATTAAATATTAATAAAAAATGCAAAAAGTTGGTGGGATGCCAACAACACGCGGTGTTCCCAAGCGGTCCCCCATCTAAGTACTAACCGCGCCCGACGCTGCTTAATTTCGGTGATCGGACGAGAACCGATGTATTCAGCGTGGTATGGTCGTTGGCGAAAGAATATAAACTAAGTAACAACATATAGCATTACTAAACAGACGTTTATGCATACAGAGACATAACAAAATGTTTAGTTTGTTATATTTCAAGACCATTTCGTTATGTTACACATTTATATGGACATTTATCTGTAAAAAAAAAAACTAAAAACTCAAAGAAAAAACAATTTTGCTGGTATTTGTGCTTTTGCATGTTAGTGATTTGCAGTGTACGTAGTATGTTTTTGCTTAATTTTAATAAATGTTAGCATTTTTTTTTGTGTTTTTCTCCTTTAATTCTTATAATTTAATATTTTTTTTAAATAAAATATTATTATATTGATTAAATATTAATAAAAAATGCAAAAAGTTGGTGGGATGCCAACAACACGCGGTGTTCCCAAGCGGTCCCCCATCTAAGTACTAACCGCGCCCGACGCTGCTTAATTTCGGTGATCGGACGAGAACCGATGTATTCAGCGTGGTATGGTCGTTGGCGAAAGAATATAAACTAAGTAACAACATATAGCATTACTAAACAGACGTTTATGCATACAGAGACATAACAAAATGTTTAGTTTGTTATATTTCAAGACCATTTCGTTATGTTACACATTTATATGGACATTTATCTGTAAAAAAAAAAACTAAAAACTCAAAGAAAAAACAATTTTGCTGGTATTTGTGCTTTTGCATGTTAGTGATTTGCAGTGTACGTAGTATGTTTTTGCTTAATTTTAATAAATGTTAGCATTTTTTTTTGTGTTTTTCTCCTTTAATTCTTATAATTTAATATTTTTTTTAAATAAAATATTATTATATTGATTAAATATTAATAAAAAATGCAAAAAGTTGGTGGGATGCCAACAACACGCGGTGTTCCCAAGCGGTCCCCCATCTAAGTACTAACCGCGCCCGACGCTGCTTAATTTCGGTGATCGGACGAGAACCGATGTATTCAGCGTGGTATGGTCGTTGGCGAAAGAATATAAACTAAGTAACAACATATAGCATTACTAAACAGACGTTTATGCATACAGAGACATAACAAAATGTTTAGTTTGTTATATTTCAAGACCATTTCGTTATGTTACACATTTATATGGACATTTATCTGTAAAAAAAAAAACTAAAAACTCAAAGAAAAAACAATTTTGCTGGTATTTGTGCTTTTGCATGTTAGTGATTTGCAGTGTACGTAGTATGTTTTTGCTTAATTTTAATAAATGTTAGCATTTTTTTTTGTGTTTTTCTCCTTTAATTCTTATAATTTAATATTTTTTTTAAATAAAATATTATTATATTGATTAAATATTAATAAAAAATGCAAAAAGTTGGTGGGATGCCAACAACACGCGGTGTTCCCAAGCGGTCCCCCATCTAAGTACTAACCGCGCCCGACGCTGCTTAATTTCGGTGATCGGACGAGAACCGATGTATTCAGCGTGGTATGGTCGTTGGCGAAAGAATATAAACTAAGTAACAACATATAGCATTACTAAACAGACGTTTATGCATACAGAGACATAACAAAATGTTTAGTTTGTTATATTTCAAGACCATTTCGTTATGTTACACATTTATATGGACATTTATCTGTAAAAAAAAAAACTAAAAACTCAAAGAAAAAACAATTTTGCTGGTATTTGTGCTTTTGCATGTTAGTGATTTGCAGTGTACGTAGTATGTTTTTGCTTAATTTTAATAAATGTTAGCATTTTTTTTTGTGTTTTTCTCCTTTAATTCTTATAATTTAATATTTTTTTTAAATAAAATATTATTATATTGATTAAATATTAATAAAAAATGCAAAAAGTTGGTGGGATGCCAACAACACGCGGTGTTCCCAAGCGGTCCCCCATCTAAGTACTAACCGCGCCCGACGCTGCTTAATTTCGGTGATCGGACGAGAACCGATGTATTCAGCGTGGTATGGTCGTTGGCGAAAGAATATAAACTAAGTAACAACATATAGCATTACTAAACAGACGTTTATGCATACAGAGACATAACAAAATGTTTAGTTTGTTATATTTCAAGACCATTTCGTTATGTTACACATTTATATGGACATTTATCTGTAAAAAAAAAAACTAAAAACTCAAAGAAAAAACAATTTTGCTGGTATTTGTGCTTTTGCATGTTAGTGATTTGCAGTGTACGTAGTATGTTTTTGCTTAATTTTAATAAATGTTAGCATTTTTTTTTGTGTTTTTCTCCTTTAATTCTTATAATTTAATATTTTTTTTAAATAAAATATTATTATATTGATTAAATATTAATAAAAAATGCAAAAAGTTGGTGGGATGCCAACAACACGCGGTGTTCCCAAGCGGTCCCCCATCTAAGTACTAACCGCGCCCGACGCTGCTTAATTTCGGTGATCGGACGAGAACCGATGTATTCAGCGTGGTATGGTCGTTGGCGAAAGAATATAAACTAAGTAACAACATATAGCATTACTAAACAGACGTTTATGCATACAGAGACATAACAAAATGTTTAGTTTGTTATATTACAAGACCATTTCGTTATGTTACACATTTATATGGACATTTATCTGTAAAAAAAAAAACTAAAAACTCAAAGAAAAAACAATTTTGCTGGTATTTGTGCTTTTGCATGTTAGTGATTTGCAGTGTACGTAGTATGTTTTTGCTTAATTTTAATAAATGTTAGCATTTTTTTTTGTGTTTTTCTCCTTTAATTCTTATAATTTAATATTTTTTTTAAATAAAATATTATTATATTGATTAAATATTAATAAAAAATGCAAAAAGTTGGTGGGATGCCAACAACACGCGGTGTTCCCAAGCGGTCCCCCATCTAAGTACTAACCGCGCCCGACGCTGCTTAATTTCGGTGATCGGACGAGAACCGATGTATTCAGCGTGGTATGGTCGTTGGCGAAAGAATATAAACTAAGTAACAACATATAGCATTACTAAACAGACGTTTATGCATACAGAGACATAACAAAATGTTTAGTTTGTTATATTACAAGACCATTTCGTTATGTTACACATTTATATGGACATTTATCTGTAAAAAAAAAACTAAAAACTCAAAGAAAAAACAATTTTGCTGGTATTTGTGCTTTTGCATGTTAGTGATTTGCAGTGTACGTAGTATGTTGTTGCTTAATTTTAATAAATGTTAGCATTTTTTTTGTGTTTTTCTCCTTTAATTCTTATAATTTAATATTTTTTTTAAATAAAATATTATTATATTGATTAAATATTAATAAAAAATGCAAAAAGTTGGTGGGATGCCAACAACACGCGGTGTTCCCAAGCGGTCCCCCATCTAAGTACTAACCGCGCCCGACGCTGCTTAATTTCGGTGATCGGACGAGAACCGATGTATTCAGCGTGGTATGGTCGTTGGCGAAAGAATATAAACTAAGTAACAACATATAGCATTACTAAACAGACGTTTATGCATACAGAGACTAACAAAATGTTTAGTTTGTTATATTACAAGACCATTTCGTTATGTTACACATTTATATGGACATTTATCTGTAAAAAAAAAACTAAAAACTCAAAGAAAAAACAATTTTGCTGGTATTTGTGCTTTTGCATGTTAGTGATTTGCAGTGTACGTAGTATGTTTTTGCTTAATTTTAATAAATGTTAGCATTTTTTTTGTGTTTTTCTCCTTTAATTCTTATAATTTAATATTTTTTTTAAATAAAATATTATTATATTGATTAAATATTAATAAAAAATGCAAAAAGTTGGTGGGATGCCAACAACACGCGGTGTTCCCAAGCGGTCCCCCATCTAAGTACTAACCGCGCCCGACGCTGCTTAATTTCGGTGATCGGACGAGAACCGATGTATTCAGCGTGGTATGGTCGTTGGCGAAAGAATATAAACTAAGTAACAACATATAGCATTACTAAACAGACGTTTATGCATACAGAGACTAACAAAATGTTTAGTTTGTTATATTACAAGACCATTTCGTTATGTTACACATTTATATGGACATTTATCTGTAAAAAAAAAAACTAAAAACTCAAAGAAAAAACAATTTTGCTGGTATTTGTGCTTTTGCATGTTAGTGATTTGCAGTGTACGTAGTATGTTTTTGCTTAATTTTAATAAATGTTAGCATTTTTTTTGTGTTTTTCTCCTTTAATTCTTATAATTTAATATTTTTTTTAAATAAAATATTATTATATTGATTAAATATTAATAAAAAATGCAAAAAGTTGGTGGGATGCCAACAACACGCGGTGTTCCCAAGCGGTCCCCCATCTAAGTACTAACCGCGCCCGACGCTGCTTAATTTCGGTGATCGGACGAGAACCGATGTATTCAGCGTGGTATGGTCGTTGGCGAAAGAATATAAACTAAGTAACAACATATAGCATTACTAAACAGACGTTTATGCATACAGAGACTAACAAAATGTTTAGTTTGTTATATTACAAGACCATTTCGTTATGTTACACATTTATATGGACATTTATCTGTAAAAAAAAAAACTAAAAACTCAAAGAAAAAACAATTTTGCTGGTATTTGTGCTTTTGCATGTTAGTGATTTGCAGTGTACGTAGTATGTTTTTGCTTAATTTTAATAAATGTTAGCATTTTTTTTTGTGTTTTTCTCCTTTAATTCTTATAATTTAATATTTTTTTTAAATAAAATATTATTATATTGATTAAATATTAATAAAAAATGCAAAAAGTTGGTGGGATGCCAACAACACGCGGTGTTCCCAAGCGGTCCCCCATCTAAGTACTAACCGCGCCCGACGCTGCTTAATTTCGGTGATCGGACGAGAACCGATGTATTCAGCGTGGTATGGTCGTTGGCGAAAGAATATAAACTAAGTAACAACATATAGCATTACTAAACAGACGTTTATGCATACAGAGACTAACAAAATGTTTAGTTTGTTATATTACAAGACCATTTCGTTATGTTACACATTTATATGGACATTTATCTGTAAAAAAAAAAACTAAAAACTCAAAGAAAAAACAATTTTGCTGGTATTTGTGCTTTTGCATGTTAGTGATTTGCAGTGTACGTAGTATGTTTTTGCTTAATTTTAATAAATGTTAGCATTTTTTTTTGTGTTTTTCTCCTTTAATTCTTATAATTTAATATTTTTTTTAAATAAAATATTATTATATTGATTAAATATTAATAAAAAATGCAAAAAGTTGGTGGGATGCCAACAACACGCGGTGTTCCCAAGCGGTCCCCCATCTAAGTACTAACCGCGCCCGACGCTGCTTAATTTCGGTGATCGGACGAGAACCGATGTATTCAGCGTGGTATGGTCGTTGGCGAAAGAATATAAACTAAGTAACAACATATAGCATTACTAAACAGACGTTTATGCATACAGAGACTAACAAAATGTTTAGTTTGTTATATTACAAGACCATTTCGTTATGTTACACATTTATATGGACATTTATCTGTAAAAAAAAAAACTAAAAACTCAAAGAAAAAACAATTTTGCTGGTATTTGTGCTTTTGCATGTTAGTGATTTGCAGTGTACGTAGTATGTTTTTGCTTAATTTTAATAAATGTTAGCATTTTTTTTTGTGTTTTTCTCCTTTAATTCTTATAATTTAATATTTTTTTTAAATAAAATATTATTATATTGATTAAATATTAATAAAAAATGCAAAAAGTTGGTGGGATGCCAACAACACGCGGTGTTCCCAAGCGGTCCCCCATCTAAGTACTAACCGCGCCCGACGCTGCTTAATTTCGGTGATCGGACGAGAACCGATGTATTCAGCGTGGTATGGTCGTTGGCGAAAGAATATAAACTAAGTAACAACATATAGCATTACTAAACAGACGTTTATGCATACAGAGACATAACAAAATGTTTAGTTTGTTATATTTCAAGACCATTTCGTTATGTTACACATTTATATGGACATTTATCTGTAAAAAAAAAAACTAAAAACTCAAAGAAAAAACAATTTTGCTGGTATTTGTGCTTTTGCATGTTAGTGATTTGCAGTGTACGTAGTATGTTTTTGCTTAATTTTAATAAATGTTAGCATTTTTTTTTGTGTTTTTCTCCTTTAATTCTTATAATTTAATATTTTTTTTAAATAAAATATTATTATATTGATTAAATATTAATAAAAAATGCAAAAAGTTGGTGGGATGCCAACAACACGCGGTGTTCCCAAGCGGTCCCCCATCTAAGTACTAACCGCGCCCGACGCTGCTTAATTTCGGTGATCGGACGAGAACCGATGTATTCAGCGTGGTATGGTCGTTGGCGAAAGAATATAAACTAAGTAACAACATATAGCATTACTAAACAGACGTTTATGCATACAGAGACATAACAAAATGTTTAGTTTGTTATATTACAAGACCATTTCGTTATGTTACACATTTATATGGACATTTATCTGTAAAAAAAAAAACTAAAAACTCAAAGAAAAAACAATTTTGCTGGTATTTGTGCTTTTGCATGTTAGTGATTTGCAGTGTACGTAGTATGTTTTTGCTTAATTTTAATAAATGTTAGCATTTTTTTTTGTGTTTTTCTCCTTTAATTCTTATAATTTAATATTTTTTTTAAATAAAATATTATTATATTGATTAAATATTAATAAAAAATGCAAAAAGTTGGTGGGATGCCAACAACACGCGGTGTTCCCAAGCGGTCCCCCATCTAAGTACTAACCGCGCCCGACGCTGCTTAATTTCGGTGATCGGACGAGAACCGATGTATTCAGCGTGGTATGGTCGTTGGCGAAAGAATATAAACTAAGTAACAACATATAGCATTACTAAACAGACGTTTATGCATACAGAGACATAACAAAATGTTTAGTTTGTTATATTACAAGACCATTTCGTTATGTTAAACATTTATATGGACATTTATCTGTAAAAAAAAAAACTAAAAACTCAAAGAAAAAACAATTTTGCTGGTATTTGTGCTTTTGCATGTTAGTGATTTGCAGTGTACGTAGTATGTTTTTGCTTAATTTTAATAAATGTTAGCATTTTTTTTTGTGTTTTTCTCCTTTAATTCTTATAATTTAATATTTTTTTTAAATAAAATATTATTATATTGATTAAATATTAATAAAAAATGCAAAAAGTTGGTGGGATGCCAACAACACGCGGTGTTCCCAAGCGGTCCCCCATCTAAGTACTAACCGCGCCCGACGCTGCTTAATTTCGGTGATCGGACGAGAACCGATGTATTCAGCGTGGTATGGTCGTTGGCGAAAGAATATAAACTAAGTAACAACATATAGCATTACTAAACAGACGTTTATGCATACAGAGACATAACAAAATGTTTAGTTTGTTATATTACAAGACCATTTCGTTATGTTAAACATTTATATGGACATTTATCTGTAAAAAAAAAAACTAAAAACTCAAAGAAAAAACAATTTTGCTGGTATTTGTGCTTTTGCATGTTAGTGATTTGCAGTGTACGTAGTATGTTTTTGCTTAATTTTAATAAATGTTAGCATTTTTTTTTGTGTTTTTCTCCTTTAATTCTTATAATTTAATATTTTTTTTAAATAAAATATTATTATATTGATTAAATATTAATAAAAAATGCAAAAAGTTGGTGGGATGCCAACAACACGCGGTGTTCCCAAGCGGTCCCCCATCTAAGTACTAACCGCGCCCGACGCTGCTTAATTTCGGTGATCGGACGAGAACCGATGTATTCAGCGTGGTATGGTCGTTGGCGAAAGAATATAAACTAAGTAACAACATATAGCATTACTAAACAGACGTTTATGCATACAGAGACATAACAAAATGTTTAGTTTGTTATATTACAAGACCATTTCGTTATGTTAAACATTTATATGGACATTTATCTGTAAAAAAAAAAACTAAAAACTCAAAGAAAAAACAATTTTGCTGGTATTTGTGCTTTTGCATGTTAGTGATTTGCAGTGTACGTAGTATGTTTTTGCTTAATTTTAATAAATGTTAGCATTTTTTTTTGTGTTTTTCTCCTTTAATTCTTATAATTTAATATTTTTTTTAAATAAAATATTATTATATTGATTAAATATTAATAAAAAATGCAAAAAGTTGGTGGGATGCCAACAACACGCGGTGTTCCCAAGCGGTCCCCCATCTAAGTACTAACCGCGCCCGACGCTGCTTAATTTCGGTGATCGGACGAGAACCGATGTATTCAGCGTGGTATGGTCGTTGGCGAAAGAATATAAACTAAGTAACAACATATAGCATTACTAAACAGACGTTTATGCATACAGAGACATAACAAAATGTTTAGTTTGTTATATTACAAGACCATTTCGTTATGTTAAACATTTATATGGACATTTATCTGTAAAAAAAAAAACTAAAAACTCAAAGAAAAAACAATTTTGCTGGTATTTGTGCTTTTGCATGTTAGTGATTTGCAGTGTACGTAGTATGTTTTTGCTTAATTTTAATAAATGTTAGCATTTTTTTTTGTGTTTTTCTCCTTTAATTCTTATAATTTAATATTTTTTTTAAATAAAATATTATTATATTGATTAAATATTAATAAAAAATGCAAAAAGTTGGTGGGATGCCAACAACACGCGGTGTTCCCAAGCGGTCCCCCATCTAAGTACTAACCGCGCCCGACGCTGCTTAATTTCGGTGATCGGACGAGAACCGATGTATTCAGCGTGGTATGGTCGTTGGCGAAAGAATATAAACTAAGTAACAACATATAGCATTACTAAACAGACGTTTATGCATACAGAGACATAACAAAATGTTTAGTTTGTTATATTACAAGACCATTTCGTTATGTTAAACATTTATATGGACATTTATCTGTAAAAAAAAAAACTAAAAACTCAAAGAAAAAACAATTTTGCTGGTATTTGTGCTTTTGCATGTTAGTGATTTGCAGTGTACGTAGTATGTTTTTGCTTAATTTTAATAAATGTTAGCATTTTTTTTTGTGTTTTTCTCCTTTAATTCTTATAATTTAATATTTTTTTTAAATAAAATATTATTATATTGATTAAATATTAATAAAAAATGCAAAAAGTTGGTGGGATGCCAACAACACGCGGTGTTCCCAAGCGGTCCCCCATCTAAGTACTAACCGCGCCCGACGCTGCTTAATTTCGGTGATCGGACGAGAACCGATGTATTCAGCGTGGTATGGTCGTTGGCGAAAGAATATAAACTAAGTAACAACATATAGCATTACTAAACAGACGTTTATGCATACAGAGACTAACAAAATGTTTAGTTTGTTATATTACAAGACCATTTCGTTATGTTAAACATTTATATGGACATTTATCTGTAAAAAAAAAAACTAAAAACTCAAAGAAAAAACAATTTTGCTGGTATTTGTGCTTTTGCATGTTAGTGATTTGCAGTGTACGTAGTATGTTTTTGCTTAATTTTAATAAATGTTAGCATTTTTTTTTGTGTTTTTCTCCTTTAATTCTTATAATTTAATATTTTTTTTAAATAAAATATTATTATATTGATTAAATATTAATAAAAAATGCAAAAAGTTGGTGGGATGCCAACAACACGCGGTGTTCCCAAGCGGTCCGCCATCTAAGTACTAACCGCGCCCGACGCTGCTTAATTTCGGTGATCGGACGAGAACCGATGTATTCAGCGTGGTATGGTCGTTGGCGAAAGAATATAAACTAAGTAACAACATATAGCATTACTAAACAGACGTTTATGCATACAGAGACATAACAAAATGTTTAGTTTGTTATATTACAAGACCATTTCGTTATGTTACACATTTATATGGACATTTATCTGTAAAAAAAAAAAACTAAAAACTCAAAGAAAAAACAATTTTGCTGGTATTTGTGCTTTTGCATGTTAGTGATTTGCAGTGTACGTAGTATGTTTTTGCTTAATTTTAATAAATGTTAGCATTTTTTTTTGTGTTTTTCTCCTTTAATTCTTATAATTTAATATTTTTTTTAAATAAAATATTATTATATTGATTAAATATTAATAAAAAATGCAAAAAGTTGGTGGGATGCCAACAACACGCGGTGTTCCCAAGCGGTCCCCCATCTAAGTACTAACCGCGCCCGACGCTGCTTAATTTCGGTGATCGGACGAGAACCGATGTATTCAGCGTGGTATGGTCGTTGGCGAAAGAATATAAACTAAGTAACAACATATATCATTACTAAACAGACGTTTATGCATACAGAGACATAACAAAATGTTTAGTTTGTTATATTACAAGACCATTTCGTTATGTTACACATTTATATGGACATTTATCTGTAAAAAAAAAAAACTAAAAACTCAAAGAAAAAACAATTTTGCTGGTATTTGTGCTTTTGCATGTTAGTGATTTGCAGTGTACGTAGTATGTTTTTGCTTAATTTTAATAAATGTTAGCATTTTTTTTTGTGTTTTTCTCCTTTAATTCTTATAATTTAATATTTTTTTTAAATAAAATATTATTATATTGATTAAATATTAATAAAAAATGCAAAAAGTTGGTGGGATGCCAACAACACGCGGTGTTCCCAAGCGGTCCCCCATCTAAGTACTAACCGCGCCCGACGCTGCTTAATTTCGGTGATCGGACGAGAACCGATGTATTCAGCGTGGTATGGTCGTTGGCGAAAGAATATAAACTAAGTAACAACATATAGCATTACTAAACAGACGTTTATGCATACAGAGACATAACAAAATGTTTAGTTTGTTATATTACAAGACCATTTCGTTATGTTAAACATTTATATGGACATTTATCTGTAAAAAAAAAAACTAAAAACTCAAAGAAAAAACAATTTTGCTGGTATTTGTGCTTTTGCATGTTAGTGATTTGCAGTGTACGTAGTATGTTTTTGCTTAATTTTAATAAATGTTAGCATTTTTTTTTGTGTTTTTCTCCTTTAATTCTTATAATTTAATATTTTTTTTAAATAAAATATTATTATATTGATTAAATATTAATAAAAAATGCAAAAAGTTGGTGGGATGCCAACAACACGCGGTGTTCCCAAGCGGTCCCCCATCTAAGTACTAACCGCGCCCGACGCTGCTTAATTTCGGTGATCGGACGAGAACCGATGTATTCAGCGTGGTATGGTCGTTGGCGAAAGAATATAAACTAAGTAAAAACATATAGCATTACTAAACAGACGTTTATGCATACAGAGACATAACAAAATGTTTAGTTTGTTATATTACAAGACCATTTCGTTATGTTACACATTTATATGGACATTTATCTGTAAAAAAAAAAACTAAAAACTCAAAGAAAAAACAATTTTGCTGGTATTTGTGCTTTTGCATGTTAGTGATTTGCAGTGTACGTAGTATGTTTTTGCTTAATTTTAATAAATGTTAGCATTTTTTTTTGTGTTTTTCTCCTTTAATTCTTATAATTTAATATTTTTTTTTAAATAAAATATTATTATATTGATTAAATATTAATAAAAAATGCAAAAAGTTGGTGGGATGCCAACAACACGCGGTGTTCCCAAGCGGTCTCCCATCTAAGTACTAACCGCGCCCGACGCTGCTTAATTTCGGTGATCGGACGAGAACCGATGTATTCAGCGTGGTATGGTCGTTGGCGAAAGAATGTAAACTAAGTAACAACATATAGCATTACTAAACAGACGTTTATGCATACAGAGACATAACAAAATGTTTAGTTTGTTATATTACAAGACCATTTCGTTATGTTAAACATTTATATGGACATTTATCTGTAAAAAAAAAACTAAAAACTCAAAGAAAAAACAATTTTGCTGGTATTTGTGCTTTTGCATGTTAGTGATTTGCAGTGTACGTAGTATGTTTTTGCTTAATTTTAATAAATGTTAGCATTTTTTTTTGTGTTTTTCTCCTTTAATTCTTATAATTTAATATTTTTTTTAAATAAAATATTATTATATTGATTAAATATTAATAAAAAATGCAAAAAGTTGGTGGGATGCCAACAACACGCGGTGTTCCCAAGCGGTCCCCCATCTAAGTACTAACCGCGCCCGACGCTGCTTAATTTCGGTGATCGGACGAGAACCGATGTATTCAGCGTGGTATGGTCGTTGGCGAAAGAATATAAACTAAGTAACAACATATATCATTACTAAACAGACGTTTATGCATACAGAGACATAACAAAATGTTTAGTTTGTTATATTACAAGACCATTTCGTTATGTTACACATTTATATGGACATTTATCTGTAAAAAAAAAAAACTAAAAACTCAAAGAAAAAACAATTTTGCTGGTATTTGTGCTTTTGCATGTTAGTGATTTGCAGTGTACGTAGTATGTTTTTGCTTAATTTTAATAAATGTTAGCATTTTTTTTTGTGTTTTTCTCCTTTAATTCTTATAATTTAATATTTTTTTTAAATAAAATATTATTATATTGATTAAATATTAATAAAAAATGCAAAAAGTTGGTGGGATGCCAACAACACGCGGTGTTCCCAAGCGGTCCCCCATCTAAGTACTAACCGCGCCCGACGCTGCTTAATTTCGGTGATCGGACGAGAACCGATGTATTCAGCGTGGTATGGTCGTTGGCGAAAGAATATAAACTAAGTAACAACATATAGCATTACTAAACAGACGTTTATGCATACAGAGACATAACAAAATGTTTAGTTTGTTATATTACAAGACCATTTCGTTATGTTAAACATTTATATGGACATTTATCTGTAAAAAAAAAAACTAAAAACTCAAAGAAAAAACAATTTTGCTGGTATTTGTGCTTTTGCATGTTAGTGATTTGCAGTGTACGTAGTATGTTTTTGCTTAATTTTAATAAATGTTAGCATTTTTTTTTGTGTTTTTCTCCTTTAATTCTTATAATTTAATATTTTTTTTAAATAAAATATTATTATATTGATTAAATATTAATAAAAAATGCAAAAAGTTGGTGGGATGCCAACAACACGCGGTGTTCCCAAGCGGTCCCCCATCTAAGTACTAACCGCGCCCGACGCTGCTTAATTTCGGTGATCGGACGAGAACCGATGTATTCAGCGTGGTATGGTCGTTGGCGAAAGAATATAAACTAAGTAACAACATATAGCATTACTAAACAGACGTTTATGCATACAGAGACATAACAAAATGTTTAGTTTGTTATATTACAAGACCATTTCGTTATGTTAAACATTTATATGGACATTTATCTGTAAAAAAAAAAACTAAAAACTCAAAGAAAAAACAATTTTGCTGGTATTTGTGCTTTTGCATGTTAGTGATTTGCAGTGTACGTAGTATGTTTTTGCTTAATTTTAATAAATGTTAGCATTTTTTTTTGTGTTTTTCTCCTTTAATTCTTATAATTTAATATTTTTTTTAAATAAAATATTATTATATTGATTAAATATTAATAAAAAATGCAAAAAGTTGGTGGGATGCCAACAACACGCGGTGTTCCCAAGCGGTCCCCCATCTAAGTACTAACCGCGCCCGACGCTGCTTAATTTCGGTGATCGGACGAGAACCGATGTATTCAGCGTGGTATGGTCGTTGGCGAAAGAATATAAACTAAGTAACAACATATAGCATTACTAAACAGACGTTTATGCATACAGAGACATAACAAAATGTTTAGTTTGTTATATTACAAGACCATTTCGTTATGTTAAACATTTATATGGACATTTATCTGTAAAAAAAAAAACTAAAAACTCAAAGAAAAAACAATTTTGCTGGTATTTGTGCTTTTGCATGTTAGTGATTTGCAGTGTACGTAGTATGTTTTTGCTTAATTTTAATAAATGTTAGCATTTTTTTTTGTGTTTTTCTCCTTTAATTCTTATAATTTAATATTTTTTTTAAATAAAATATTATTATATTGATTAAATATTAATAAAAAATGCAAAAAGTTGGTGGGATGCCAACAACACGCGGTGTTCCCAAGCGGTCCCCCATCTAAGTACTAACCGCGCCCGACGCTGCTTAATTTCGGTGATCGGACGAGAACCGATGTATTCAGCGTGGTATGGTCGTTGGCGAAAGAATATAAACTAAGTAACAACATATAGCATTACTAAACAGACGTTTATGCATACAGAGACATAACAAAATGTTTAGTTTGTTATATTACAAGACCATTTCGTTATGTTAAACATTTATATGGACATTTATCTGTAAAAAAAAAAACTAAAAACTCAAAGAAAAAACAATTTTGCTGGTATTTGTGCTTTTGCATGTTAGTGATTTGCAGTGTACGTAGTATGTTTTTGCTTAATTTTAATAAATGTTAGCATTTTTTTTTGTGTTTTTCTCCTTTAATTCTTATAATTTAATATTTTTTTTAAATAAAATATTATTATATTGATTAAATATTAATAAAAAATGCAAAAAGTTGGTGGGATGCCAACAACACGCGGTGTTCCCAAGCGGTCCCCCATCTAAGTACTAACCGCGCCCGACGCTGCTTAATTTCGGTGATCGGACGAGAACCGATGTATTCAGCGTGGTATGGTCGTTGGCGAAAGAATATAAACTAAGTAACAACATATAGCATTACTAAACAGACGTTTATGCATACAGAGACATAACAAAATGTTTAGTTTGTTATATTACAAGACCATTTCGTTATGTTACACATTTATATGGACATTTATCTGTAAAAAAAAAAAACTAAAAACTCAAAGAAAAAACAATTTTGCTGGTATTTGTGCTTTTGCATGTTAGTGATTTGCAGTGTACGTAGTATGTTTTTGCTTAATTTTAATAAATGTTAGCATTTTTTTTTGTGTTTTTCTCCTTTAATTCTTATAATTTAATATTTTTTTTAAATAAAATATTATTATATTGATTAAATATTAATAAAAAATGCAAAAAGTTGGTGGGATGCCAACAACACGCGGTGTTCCCAAGCGGTCCCCCATCTAAGTACTAACCGCGCCCGACGCTGCTTAATTTCGGTGATCGGACGAGAACCGATGTATTCAGCGTGGTATGGTCGTTGGCGAAAGAATATAAACTAAGTAACAACATATAGCATTACTAAACAGACGTTTATGCATACAGAGACATAACAAAATGTTTAGTTTGTTATATTACAAGACCATTTCGTTATGTTACACATTTATATGGACATTTATCTGTAAAAAAAAAAAACTAAAAACTCAAAGAAAAAACAATTTTGCTGGTATTTGTGCTTTTGCATGTTAGTGATTTGCAGTGTACGTAGTATGTTTTTGCTTAATTTTAATAAATGTTAGCATTTTTTTTTGTGTTTTTCTCCTTTAATTCTTATAATTTAATATTTTTTTTAAATAAAATATTATTATATTGATTAAATATTAATAAAAAATGCAAAAAGTTGGTGGGATGCCAACAACACGCGGTGTTCCCAAGCGGTCCCCCATCTAAGTACTAACCGCGCCCGACGCTGCTTAATTTCGGTGATCGGACGAGAACCGATGTATTCAGCGTGGTATGGTCGTTGGCGAAAGAATATAAACTAAGTAACAACATATAGCATTACTAAACAGACGTTTATGCATACAGAGACATAACAAAATGTTTAGTTTGTTATATTACAAGACCATTTCGTTATGTTAAACATTTATATGGACATTTATCTGTAAAAAAAAAAACTAAAAACTCAAAGAAAAAACAATTTTGCTGGTATTTGTGCTTTTGCATGTTAGTGATTTGCAGTGTACGTAGTATGTTTTTGCTTAATTTTAATAAATGTTAGCATTTTTTTTTGTGTTTTTCTCCTTTAATTCTTATAATTTAATATTTTTTTTAAATAAAATATTATTATATTGATTAAATATTAATAAAAAATGCAAAAAGTTGGTGGGATGCCAACAACACGCGGTGTTCCCAAGCGGTCCCCCATCTAAGTACTAACCGCGCCCGACGCTGCTTAATTTCGGTGATCGGACGAGAACCGATGTATTCAGCGTGGTATGGTCGTTGGCGAAAGAATATAAACTAAGTAACAACATATAGCATTACTAAACAGACGTTTATGCATACAGAGACATAACAAAATGTTTAGTTTGTTATATTACAAGACCATTTCGTTATGTTAAACATTTATATGGACATTTATCTGTAAAAAAAAAAACTAAAAACTCAAAGAAAAAACAATTTTGCTGGTATTTGTGCTTTTGCATGTTAGTGATTTGCAGTGTACGTAGTATGTTTTTGCTTAATTTTAATAAATGTTAGCATTTTTTTTTGTGTTTTTCTCCTTTAATTCTTATAATTTAATATTTTTTTTAAATAAAATATTATTATATTGATTAAATATTAATAAAAAATGCAAAAAGTTGGTGGGATGCCAACAACACGCGGTGTTCCCAAGCGGTCCCCCATCTAAGTACTAACCGCGCCCGACGCTGCTTAATTTCGGTGATCGGACGAGAACCGATGTATTCAGCGTGGTATGGTCGTTGGCGAAAGAATATAAACTAAGTAACAACATATAGCATTACTAAACAGACGTTTATGCATACAGAGACATAACAAAATGTTTAGTTTGTTATATTACAAGACCATTTCGTTATGTTAAACATTTATATGGACATTTATCTGTAAAAAAAAAAACTAAAAACTCAAAGAAAAAACAATTTTGCTGGTATTTGTGCTTTTGCATGTTAGTGATTTGCAGTGTACGTAGTATGTTTTTGCTTAATTTTAATAAATGTTAGCATTTTTTTTTGTGTTTTTCTCCTTTAATTCTTATAATTTAATATTTTTTTTAAATAAAATATTATTATATTGATTAAATATTAATAAAAAATGCAAAAAGTTGGTGGGATGCCAACAACACGCGGTGTTCCCAAGCGGTCCCCCATCTAAGTACTAACCGCGCCCGACGCTGCTTAATTTCGGTGATCGGACGAGAACCGATGTATTCAGCGTGGTATGGTCGTTGGCGAAAGAATATAAACTAAGTAACAACATATAGCATTACTAAACAGACGTTTATGCATACAGAGACATAACAAAATGTTTAGTTTGTTATATTACAAGACCATTTCGTTATGTTAAACATTTATATGGACATTTATCTGTAAAAAAAAAAACTAAAAACTCAAAGAAAAAACAATTTTGCTGGTATTTGTGCTTTTGCATGTTAGTGATTTGCAGTGTACGTAGTATGTTTTTGCTTAATTTTAATAAATGTTAGCATTTTTTTTTGTGTTTTTCTCCTTTAATTCTTATAATTTAATATTTTTTTTAAATAAAATATTATTATATTGATTAAATATTAATAAAAAATGCAAAAAGTTGGTGGGATGCCAACAACACGCGGTGTTCCCAAGCGGTCCCCCATCTAAGTACTAACCGCGCCCGACGCTGCTTAATTTCGGTGATCGGACGAGAACCGATGTATTCAGCGTGGTATGGTCGTTGGCGAAAGAATATAAACTAAGTAACAACATATAGCATTACTAAACAGACGTTTATGCATACAGAGACATAACAAAATGTTTAGTTTGTTATATTACAAGACCATTTCGTTATGTTAAACATTTATATGGACATTTATCTGTAAAAAAAAAAACTAAAAACTCAAAGAAAAAACAATTTTGCTGGTATTTGTGCTTTTGCATGTTAGTGATTTGCAGTGTACGTAGTATGTTTTTGCTTAATTTTAATAAATGTTAGCATTTTTTTTTGTGTTTTTCTCCTTTAATTCTTATAATTTAATATTTTTTTTAAATAAAATATTATTATATTGATTAAATATTAATAAAAAATGCAAAAAGTTGGTGGGATGCCAACAACACGCGGTGTTCCCAAGCGGTCCCCCATCTAAGTACTAACCGCGCCCGACGCTGCTTAATTTCGGTGATCGGACGAGAACCGATGTATTCAGCGTGGTATGGTCGTTGGCGAAAGAATATAAACTAAGTAACAACATATAGCATTACTAAACAGACGTTTATGCATACAGAGACATAACAAAATGTTTAGTTTGTTATATTACAAGACCATTTCGTTATGTTAAACATTTATATGGACATTTATCTGTAAAAAAAAAAACTAAAAACTCAAAGAAAAAACAATTTTGCTGGTATTTGTGCTTTTGCATGTTAGTGATTTGCAGTGTACGTAGTATGTTTTTGCTTAATTTTAATAAATGTTAGCATTTTTTTTTGTGTTTTTCTCCTTTAATTCTTATAATTTAATATTTTTTTTAAATAAAATATTATTATATTGATTAAATATTAATAAAAAATGCAAAAAGTTGGTGGGATGCCAACAACACGCGGTGTTCCCAAGCGGTCCCCCATCTAAGTACTAACCGCGCCCGACGCTGCTTAATTTCGGTGATCGGACGAGAACCGATGTATTCAGCGTGGTATGGTCGTTGGCGAAAGAATATAAACTAAGTAACAACATATAGCATTACTAAACAGACGTTTATGCATACAGAGACATAACAAAATGTTTAGTTTGTTATATTACAAGACCATTTCGTTATGTTAAACATTTATATGGACATTTATCTGTAAAAAAAAAAACTAAAAACTCAAAGAAAAAACAATTTTGCTGGTATTTGTGCTTTTGCATGTTAGTGATTTGCAGTGTACGTAGTATGTTTTTGCTTAATTTTAATAAATGTTAGCATTTTTTTTTGTGTTTTTCTCCTTTAATTCTTATAATTTAATATTTTTTTTAAATAAAATATTATTATATTGATTAAATATTAATAAAAAATGCAAAAAGTTGGTGGGATGCCAACAACACGCGGTGTTCCCAAGCGGTCCCCCATCTAAGTACTAACCGCGCCCGACGCTGCTTAATTTCGGTGATCGGACGAGAACCGATGTATTCAGCGTGGTATGGTCGTTGGCGAAAGAATATAAACTAAGTAACAACATATAGCATTACTAAACAGACGTTTATGCATACAGAGACATAACAAAATGTTTAGTTTGTTATATTACAAGACCATTTCGTTATGTTAAACATTTATATGGACATTTATCTGTAAAAAAAAAAACTAAAAACTCAAAGAAAAAACAATTTTGCTGGTATTTGTGCTTTTGCATGTTAGTGATTTGCAGTGTACGTAGTATGTTTTTGCTTAATTTTAATAAATGTTAGCATTTTTTTTTGTGTTTTTCTCCTTTAATTCTTATAATTTAATATTTTTTTTAAATAAAATATTATTATATTGATTAAATATTAATAAAAAATGCAAAAAGTTGGTGGGATGCCAACAACACGCGGTGTTCCCAAGCGGTCCCCCATCTAAGTACTAACCGCGCCCGACGCTGCTTAATTTCGGTGATCGGACGAGAACCGATGTATTCAGCGTGGTATGGTCGTTGGCGAAAGAATATAAACTAAGTAACAACATATAGCATTACTAAACAGACGTTTATGCATACAGAGACATAACAAAATGTTTAGTTTGTTATATTACAAGACCATTTCGTTATGTTAAACATTTATATGGACATTTATCTGTAAAAAAAAAAACTAAAAACTCAAAGAAAAAACAATTTTGCTGGTATTTGTGCTTTTGCATGTTAGTGATTTGCAGTGTACGTAGTATGTTTTTGCTTAATTTTAATAAATGTTAGCATTTTTTTTTGTGTTTTTCTCCTTTAATTCTTATAATTTAATATTTTTTTTAAATAAAATATTATTATATTGATTAAATATTAATAAAAAATGCAAAAAGTTGGTGGGATGCCAACAACACGCGGTGTTCCCAAGCGGTCCCCCATCTAAGTACTAACCGCGCCCGACGCTGCTTAATTTCGGTGATCGGACGAGAACCGATGTATTCAGCGTGGTATGGTCGTTGGCGAAAGAATATAAACTAAGTAACAACATATAGCATTACTAAACAGACGTTTATGCATACAGAGACATAACAAAATGTTTAGTTTGTTATATTACAAGACCATTTCGTTATGTTAAACATTTATATGGACATTTATCTGTAAAAAAAAAAACTAAAAACTCAAAGAAAAAACAATTTTGCTGGTATTTGTGCTTTTGCATGTTAGTGATTTGCAGTGTACGTAGTATGTTTTTGCTTAATTTTAATAAATGTTAGCATTTTTTTTTGTGTTTTTCTCCTTTAATTCTTATAATTTAATATTTTTTTTAAATAAAATATTATTATATTGATTAAATATTAATAAAAAATGCAAAAAGTTGGTGGGATGCCAACAACACGCGGTGTTCCCAAGCGGTCCCCCATCTAAGTACTAACCGCGCCCGACGCTGCTTAATTTCGGTGATCGGACGAGAACCGATGTATTCAGCGTGGTATGGTCGTTGGCGAAAGAATATAAACTAAGTAACAACATATAGCATTACTAAACAGACGTTTATGCATACAGAGACATAACAAAATGTTTAGTTTGTTATATTACAAGACCATTTCGTTATGTTAAACATTTATATGGACATTTATCTGTAAAAAAAAAAACTAAAAACTCAAAGAAAAAACAATTTTGCTGGTATTTGTGCTTTTGCATGTTAGTGATTTGCAGTGTACGTAGTATGTTTTTGCTTAATTTTAATAAATGTTAGCATTTTTTTTTGTGTTTTTCTCCTTTAATTCTTATAATTTAATATTTTTTTTAAATAAAATATTATTATATTGATTAAATATTAATAAAAAATGCAAAAAGTTGGTGGGATGCCAACAACACGCGGTGTTCCCAAGCGGTCCCCCATCTAAGTACTAACCGCGCCCGACGCTGCTTAATTTCGGTGATCGGACGAGAACCGATGTATTCAGCGTGGTATGGTCGTTGGCGAAAGAATATAAACTAAGTAACAACATATAGCATTACTAAACAGACGTTTATGCATACAGAGACATAACAAAATGTTTAGTTTGTTATATTACAAGACCATTTCGTTATGTTAAACATTTATATGGACATTTATCTGTAAAAAAAAAAACTAAAAACTCAAAGAAAAAACAATTTTGCTGGTATTTGTGCTTTTGCATGTTAGTGATTTGCAGTGTACGTAGTATGTTTTTGCTTAATTTTAATAAATGTTAGCATTTTTTTTTGTGTTTTTCTCCTTTAATTCTTATAATTTAATATTTTTTTTAAATAAAATATTATTATATTGATTAAATATTAATAAAAAATGCAAAAAGTTGGTGGGATGCCAACAACACGCGGTGTTCCCAAGCGGTCCCCCATCTAAGTACTAACCGCGCCCGACGCTGCTTAATTTCGGTGATCGGACGAGAACCGATGTATTCAGCGTGGTATGGTCGTTGGCGAAAGAATATAAACTAAGTAACAACATATAGCATTACTAAACAGACGTTTATGCATACAGAGACATAACAAAATGTTTAGTTTGTTATATTACAAGACCATTTCGTTATGTTAAACATTTATATGGACATTTATCTGTAAAAAAAAAAACTAAAAACTCAAAGAAAAAACAATTTTGCTGGTATTTGTGCTTTTGCATGTTAGTGATTTGCAGTGTACGTAGTATGTTTTTGCTTAATTTTAATAAATGTTAGCATTTTTTTTTGTGTTTTTCTCCTTTAATTCTTATAATTTAATATTTTTTTTAAATAAAATATTATTATATTGATTAAATATTAATAAAAAATGCAAAAAGTTGGTGGGATGCCAACAACACGCGGTGTTCCCAAGCGGTCCCCCATCTAAGTACTAACCGCGCCCGACGCTGCTTAATTTCGGTGATCGGACGAGAACCGATGTATTCAGCGTGGTATGGTCGTTGGCGAAAGAATATAAACTAAGTAACAACATATAGCATTACTAAACAGACGTTTATGCATACAGAGACATAACAAAATGTTTAGTTTGTTATATTACAAGACCATTTCGTTATGTTAAACATTTATATGGACATTTATCTGTAAAAAAAAAAACTAAAAACTCAAAGAAAAAACAATTTTGCTGGTATTTGTGCTTTTGCATGTTAGTGATTTGCAGTGTACGTAGTATGTTTTTGCTTAATTTTAATAAATGTTAGCATTTTTTTTTGTGTTTTTCTCCTTTAATTCTTATAATTTAATATTTTTTTTAAATAAAATATTATTATATTGATTAAATATTAATAAAAAATGCAAAAAGTTGGTGGGATGCCAACAACACGCGGTGTTCCCAAGCGGTCCCCCATCTAAGTACTAACCGCGCCCGACGCTGCTTAATTTCGGTGATCGGACGAGAACCGATGTATTCAGCGTGGTATGGTCGTTGGCGAAAGAATATAAACTAAGTAACAACATATAGCATTACTAAACAGACGTTTATGCATACAGAGACATAACAAAATGTTTAGTTTGTTATATTACAAGACCATTTCGTTATGTTAAACATTTATATGGACATTTATCTGTAAAAAAAAAAACTAAAAACTCAAAGAAAAAACAATTTTGCTGGTATTTGTGCTTTTGCATGTTAGTGATTTGCAGTGTACGTAGTATGTTTTTGCTTAATTTTAATAAATGTTAGCATTTTTTTTTGTGTTTTTCTCCTTTAATTCTTATAATTTAATATTTTTTTTAAATAAAATATTATTATATTGATTAAATATTAATAAAAAATGCAAAAAGTTGGTGGGATGCCAACAACACGCGGTGTTCCCAAGCGGTCCCCCATCTAAGTACTAACCGCGCCCGACGCTGCTTAATTTCGGTGATCGGACGAGAACCGATGTATTCAGCGTGGTATGGTCGTTGGCGAAAGAATATAAACTAAGTAACAACATATAGCATTACTAAACAGACGTTTATGCATACAGAGACATAACAAAATGTTTAGTTTGTTATATTACAAGACCATTTCGTTATGTTAAACATTTATATGGACATTTATCTGTAAAAAAAAAAACTAAAAACTCAAAGAAAAAACAATTTTGCTGGTATTTGTGCTTTTGCATGTTAGTGATTTGCAGTGTACGTAGTATGTTTTTGCTTAATTTTAATAAATGTTAGCATTTTTTTTTGTGTTTTTCTCCTTTAATTCTTATAATTTAATATTTTTTTTAAATAAAATATTATTATATTGATTAAATATTAATAAAAAATGCAAAAAGTTGGTGGATGCCAACAACACGCGGTGTTCCCAAGCGGTCCCCCATCTAAGTACTAACCGCGCCCGACGCTGCTTAATTTCGGTGATCGGACGAGAACCGATGTATTCAGCGTGGTATGGTCGTTGGCGAAAGAATATAAACTAAGTAACAACATATAGCATTACTAAACAGACGTTTATGCATACAGAGACATAACAAAATGTTTAGTTTGTTATATTACAAGACCATTTCGTTATGTTAAACATTTATATGGACATTTATCTGTAAAAAAAAAAACTAAAAACTCAAAGAAAAAACAATTTTGCTGGTATTTGTGCTTTTGCATGTTAGTGATTTGCAGTGTACGTAGTATGTTTTTGCTTAATTTTAATAAATGTTAGCATTTTTTTTTGTGTTTTTCTCCTTTAATTCTTATAATTTAATATTTTTTTTAAATAAAATATTATTATATTGATTAAATATTAATAAAAAATGCAAAAAGTTGGTGGGATGCCAACAACACGCGGTGTTCCCAAGCGGTCCCCCATCTAAGTACTAACCGCGCCCGACGCTGCTTAATTTCGGTGATCGGACGAGAACCGATGTATTCAGCGTGGTATGGTCGTTGGCGAAAGAATATAAACTAAGTAACAACATATAGCATTACTAAACAGACGTTTATGCATACAGAGACATAACAAAATGTTTAGTTTGTTATATTACAAGACCATTTCGTTATGTTAAACATTTATATGGACATTTATCTGTAAAAAAAAAAACTAAAAACTCAAAGAAAAAACAATTTTGCTGGTATTTGTGCTTTTGCATGTTAGTGATTTGCAGTGTACGTAGTATGTTTTTGCTTAATTTTAATAAATGTTAGCATTTTTTTTTGTGTTTTTCTCCTTTAATTCTTATAATTTAATATTTTTTTTAAATAAAATATTATTATATTGATTAAATATTAATAAAAAATGCAAAAAGTTGGTGGGATGCCAACAACACGCGGTGTTCCCAAGCGGTCCCCCATCTAAGTACTAACCGCGCCCGACGCTGCTTAATTTCGGTGATCGGACGAGAACCGATGTATTCAGCGTGGTATGGTCGTTGGCGAAAGAATATAAACTAAGTAACAACATATAGCATTACTAAACAGACGTTTATGCATACAGAGACATAACAAAATGTTTAGTTTGTTATATTACAAGACCATTTCGTTATGTTAAACATTTATATGGACATTTATCTGTAAAAAAAAAAACTAAAAACTCAAAGAAAAAACAATTTTGCTGGTATTTGTGCTTTTGCATGTTAGTGATTTGCAGTGTACGTAGTATGTTTTTGCTTAATTTTAATAAATGTTAGCATTTTTTTTTGTGTTTTTCTCCTTTAATTCTTATAATTTAATATTTTTTTTAAATAAAATATTATTATATTGATTAAATATTAATAAAAAATGCAAAAAGTTGGTGGGATGCCAACAACACGCGGTGTTCCCAAGCGGTCCCCCATCTAAGTACTAACCGCGCCCGACGCTGCTTAATTTCGGTGATCGGACGAGAACCGATGTATTCAGCGTGGTATGGTCGTTGGCGAAAGAATATAAACTAAGTAACAACATATAGCATTACTAAACAGACGTTTATGCATACAGAGACATAACAAAATGTTTAGTTTGTTATATTACAAGACCATTTCGTTATGTTAAACATTTATATGGACATTTATCTGTAAAAAAAAAAACTAAAAACTCAAAGAAAAAACAATTTTGCTGGTATTTGTGCTTTTGCATGTTAGTGATTTGCAGTGTACGTAGTATGTTTTTGCTTAATTTTAATAAATGTTAGCATTTTTTTTTGTGTTTTTCTCCTTTAATTCTTATAATTTAATATTTTTTTTAAATAAAATATTATTATATTGATTAAATATTAATAAAAAATGCAAAAAGTTGGTGGGATGCCAACAACACGCGGTGTTCCCAAGCGGTCCCCCATCTAAGTACTAACCGCGCCCGACGCTGCTTAATTTCGGTGATCGGACGAGAACCGATGTATTCAGCGTGGTATGGTCGTTGGCGAAAGAATATAAACTAAGTAACAACATATAGCATTACTAAACAGACGTTTATGCATACAGAGACATAACAAAATGTTTAGTTTGTTATATTACAAGACCATTTCGTTATGTTAAACATTTATATGGACATTTATCTGTAAAAAAAAAAACTAAAAACTCAAAGAAAAAACAATTTTGCTGGTATTTGTGCTTTTGCATGTTAGTGATTTGCAGTGTACGTAGTATGTTTTTGCTTAATTTTAATAAATGTTAGCATTTTTTTTTGTGTTTTTCTCCTTTAATTCTTATAATTTAATATTTTTTTTAAATAAAATATTATTATATTGATTAAATATTAATAAAAAATGCAAAAAGTTGGTGGGATGCCAACAACACGCGGTGTTCCCAAGCGGTCCCCCATCTAAGTACTAACCGCGCCCGACGCTGCTTAATTTCGGTGATCGGACGAGAACCGATGTATTCAGCGTGGTATGGTCGTTGGCGAAAGAATATAAACTAAGTAACAACATATAGCATTACTAAACAGACGTTTATGCATACAGAGACATAACAAAATGTTTAGTTTGTTATATTACAAGACCATTTCGTTATGTTAAACATTTATATGGACATTTATCTGTAAAAAAAAAAACTAAAAACTCAAAGAAAAAACAATTTTGCTGGTATTTGTGCTTTTGCATGTTAGTGATTTGCAGTGTACGTAGTATGTTTTTGCTTAATTTTAATAAATGTTAGCATTTTTTTTTGTGTTTTTCTCCTTTAATTCTTATAATTTAATATTTTTTTTAAATAAAATATTATTATATTGATTAAATATTAATAAAAAATGCAAAAAGTTGGTGGGATGCCAACAACACGCGGTGTTCCCAAGCGGTCCCCCATCTAAGTACTAACCGCGCCCGACGCTGCTTAATTTCGGTGATCGGACGAGAACCGATGTATTCAGCGTGGTATGGTCGTTGGCGAAAGAATATAAACTAAGTAACAACATATAGCATTACTAAACAGACGTTTATGCATACAGAGACATAACAAAATGTTTAGTTTGTTATATTACAAGACCATTTCGTTATGTTAAACATTTATATGGACATTTATCTGTAAAAAAAAAAACTAAAAACTCAAAGAAAAAACAATTTTGCTGGTATTTGTGCTTTTGCATGTTAGTGATTTGCAGTGTACGTAGTATGTTTTTGCTTAATTTTAATAAATGTTAGCATTTTTTTTTGTGTTTTTCTCCTTTAATTCTTATAATTTAATATTTTTTTTAAATAAAATATTATTATATTGATTAAATATTAATAAAAAATGCAAAAAGTTGGTGGGATGCCAACAACACGCGGTGTTCCCAAGCGGTCCCCCATCTAAGTACTAACCGCGCCCGACGCTGCTTAATTTCGGTGATCGGACGAGAACCGATGTATTCAGCGTGGTATGGTCGTTGGCGAAAGAATATAAACTAAGTAACAACATATAGCATTACTAAACAGACGTTTATGCATACAGAGACATAACAAAATGTTTAGTTTGTTATATTACAAGACCATTTCGTTATGTTAAACATTTATATGGACATTTATCTGTAAAAAAAAAAACTAAAAACTCAAAGAAAAAACAATTTTGCTGGTATTTGTGCTTTTGCATGTTAGTGATTTGCAGTGTACGTAGTATGTTTTTGCTTAATTTTAATAAATGTTAGCATTTTTTTTTGTGTTTTTCTCCTTTAATTCTTATAATTTAATATTTTTTTTAAATAAAATATTATTATATTGATTAAATATTAATAAAAAATGCAAAAAGTTGGTGGGATGCCAACAACACGCGGTGTTCCCAAGCGGTCCCCCATCTAAGTACTAACCGCGCCCGACGCTGCTTAATTTCGGTGATCGGACGAGAACCGATGTATTCAGCGTGGTATGGTCGTTGGCGAAAGAATATAAACTAAGTAACAACATATAGCATTACTAAACAGACGTTTATGCATACAGAGACATAACAAAATGTTTAGTTTGTTATATTACAAGACCATTTCGTTATGTTAAACATTTATATGGACATTTATCTGTAAAAAAAAAAACTAAAAACTCAAAGAAAAAACAATTTTGCTGGTATTTGTGCTTTTGCATGTTAGTGATTTGCAGTGTACGTAGTATGTTTTTGCTTAATTTTAATAAATGTTAGCATTTTTTTTTGTGTTTTTCTCCTTTAATTCTTATAATTTAATATTTTTTTTAAATAAAATATTATTATATTGATTAAATATTAATAAAAAATGCAAAAAGTTGGTGGGATGCCAACAACACGCGGTGTTCCCAAGCGGTCCCCCATCTAAGTACTAACCGCGCCCGACGCTGCTTAATTTCGGTGATCGGACGAGAACCGATGTATTCAGCGTGGTATGGTCGTTGGCGAAAGAATATAAACTAAGTAACAACATATAGCATTACTAAACAGACGTTTATGCATACAGAGACATAACAAAATGTTTAGTTTGTTATATTACAAGACCATT